>SRSE01000774.1:250000-1485000 GCA_005024645.1 Planiliza haematocheilus | reverse complement strand
TCTGCAGCGTTGCATCAGCAGCACTTGGTTTATGCTGCAAAAACACAGTTTAGCTGCACCATGTTGGATTTAACTCCAGTGACGACTATCCACAACAGCTCTGGCTCACTCACAAACTCAAAAGCAGCTTCATTATAGATGCGTTTTGATTATACAGGATGCGTGTCTTCATCCGTGTTTCATGCATTTCGTTACGCGTTTGTGTCGTTTGCACGTGTCACATTGTCGCCCCAAAGTCGAGTGACGTGACAAACCACCAGCTCCCTGCAGCACAGGCACAACATTAGCATAGCGCAGCTCACCAGCTCCGAGTAAATAAAACATTAAAGACTCACAAATTTGGCTCACAAATTTGGAGAGAGGGGAAAATTTAAAGTGCTTAATACTTAATGCACACTTTAGTTTATGTTCGGCTGAATCAATATGTAATGAGGACTAACCGCCGTTCCATTCATCCACATTCACTCCTGTGCGGTAGAGACACATGACGTCTTATTGTCCTGATCACCTCACTTCGTTCAAATTCACCTCACCAAGCATCAGTCAGCTGAAAAAGCGTGGCGACGCAGAGGGCTCGTCACGGTAACGGAGAGAAGGACGCTGCACATCATTTAGCTGTTGGTGAATTTCATTGTCAAAGTTATTGGACCTTTAGCTGTCGCTGCATGTTTTTATACAGGCTATACATATTTGCAGCTCAAAGTATGTAGCACATGAGCTGTATGTATTCAGGTCAATAATATAGATTTCATTGCTGCAAAGCATTACTTTCTACTGGGTTTTTATTAGAGACGTCTTCAGAGAGTAGTTGGTGTCTGTTTTCATCACATAAGTGTCAACTTTTAAAAAACAAACTTGTGCATCCTTTACTCTTGACACTCGTACAAAATGGTGCTTCATCTATGAGTACACTACACATATTTTCCATAGCCAGCTAAAATATCACTTTTGTGTATATGCGTTTTGAAGTTTAAAGTGTAAACAGACATTTACGTTGTAATACAGAGTTGAGGACAGAACATCAAGGTTCGTTGTTCATGCTTGTGTTTGTATTTTGCCAGAAAGGGAAATAAATCTTTATTTTTTTAAATTAACATCCGGAAGTCCATTTGTGTGTCCAAGTCTGCAACAATTACCGGACAAATTCAACCATTGCTGTCATTAATCTGGTGAAGTCAAGCTGAAATAAGGACATTTACAATTTACCGTCTCTTCTAAGGGCAGATCTAAATTGCTAATGTTTTTTTTTTTTAAATTAATTTGACTGTATTTTTAGATAATCAATCCATAACAGTTAAATGCTTTGAAAGGATTCAGTTTCATCTGCAGTAATAAAATGCACATAAATAACTATGAGCCCAGATTCCAGCTTCTGCCAAATTTCTATTGTGACAAAATTGTCGTCAACTGGTTTACTTTCACTCAGACATCAAGTTAATTTTGCCTTTAAAATAAAAACAACAATTCATTCATTTTAATAGCAGGGACATGAGAGGGAGGAGGAGATGTACGGCATCGTGGCTTGTGTGTGCGTGCAGGGGGTCGGCTAAGTAAGTAGGTGACAGCAGTGAGAGCAGGAACTGTGAAACTGTAGATGACCCTGAACCAGTGACGGGGGCCCACACAGGACGAGAGAGGAACAGAGAGAGAGAGAGCGAGAGAGAGGGTAAGGGTGAGGGAGGGGGGATGTAATGTAGCAGGGGAGAGGGCTAATAGAGAGAATAAGAGGACTTTGAGACTTGAGAAAGGCCTGGGGGAGAAATGCTAAGGGGAGGGGGACAAAGTGACACTGCAGGGTGGCTGGAAATGACTGGAGGTGAATCAGCCCTGAGAGGACATTCTCCCAACTGTGGCAGTTTATACAGATTTTAAGAAATGTTATTATGTTTTCCAGAAAAGCTTGTCTTTGCAGTTCTTTGCATTAATTGCTCTATTTTCACTCTCTTGTATTTTACTCTTATAGTGCATTTTCTACTGTTTAAGCCGGGAGTTACCACCCAAAATTATGTTATGTCTAGAGTTAACAAATACAAAAACCAAAAAAAAAATATGATACAATACAGAATCCAGTCACGTCTACAGGCGGCTAACTTGCAGTCAGTTTAAAGTTATAAAATAATAAAAACTTCCACCAGATTTAAATCTACAAAATCAAACCCAAAGAACAATGCTTAAAGTTGAAATCTGAGCTGACAACAATATTAACTATATAATAGTTAATAGTTGGTTATACTCCTGATGTATACGTATACTAATTTTCTGAGCAGGTTCATGACCGTAACACAACTACAATAACAAGTAACTAGTTATAGCTCATTAACTTAACCGTGAAGTCTGACGTCAGTCAAGTGTCATTCCATTTATTCAAGTTTCATTCAGTATATTCAAAAGTTCATTCCATATTGTCAAGTTTCATTCAATATATTCAAAGTTTCATTCCATATATTCAAAGTTGTATTCCATATATTCAAGTTTCATTCAATATATTCAAAGGTTCATTCCATATAGTTGAGTTTCATTCAATATATTCAAGTTTCATTCAATATATTCAAATGTTCATTTAATATATTAAAGTTTCATTCAATATATTCAAAGGTTCATTCCATATATTAAGGATTCATGTCATATATTCCGATGGAATGATGCCCGGAGCTCTGTTCATTATCAACAGTTATTATTACTTGTTAAGGTCAGATGACTTTCATTCATTGTCCCCATTACTATAGTGACCGCTTGGATATGTTCAGGCAGTTGCTGATGTTGTCAGGGAACAAGTTGTGCTGAAGTTTATAGCTTGCTGACCCAACCATCCACCGTGTGCACCTCCCTATAAAGAATTGGTTTGCTAAAGCAAGAAACTGTCAAATATCACAGTCCTTATTTGTTTAATTTTAATATTAAAGAGATGTTTTTGTTGTTTGGTGAGAATAAGTTGTATTTTCCAGTCCTACATGAACAGGAGGTGCTCTGTAGTTTGTACTGAGTGGTGTTACACTGTGTTTTTTTTAAGCCATAATAGTTGTGGTGGAGGCTGAAAAGTGGTGGTGAATGGGTGGGGGTATGAGAGCATAGTAGTAGTGGTGTTTTGGGGGTTGGGGGGAGGGGGAGTGGGGGGCCTCCACTGAGGATAATGGGAGCAATGGGAGCAGCCCAGGCAGCATATGGCCAGGCTGGGCTGCCTGCTGGTGCACCAGCTGTGGAACTGGTGGTCGAGATCACACAACCACTAAAGAACCCATCATCCCTCCCTCTCTCCCTCCCCTCCCTCCCTCATTCTCTCTCACATGTAAGTTCAGCTCAGTTCACTTTCTTCCATGAATGGAGACAAACAGTCAGAACAGAACCACAGAATATTAATAAATAAAATGTGTTATTCTGCAGAATACATGCTTTAATTAAATTCCATATGTTAAGTCTGGAAAACCGCATCAGGTTTTACAGTCGTTCCCTGCATGATGTTTTTAACAGGAAGATGCCCAAATACTCTTAAAACCTGAAAGCTAAGTGCACTTTTGGCTCATCTGGATCTTTGTGTTGTGTTCTGTCTTCAACTCGTAATAGTTTTATTATTAGTAATAAGTTCCAGTTTTATAGAGAAATGACCCTGCACTTTAAATTCATGCCCCAGGACAGACTGGCCCCAGTCGTGGGCCGTTTTTTGCCCGCAGGCCGTATGTTTGACAGCCCTGTTTTTAGAAGTTCTCCAGTTAAACTTGTGTCTTGCCAGTTTTGTTCTCATTCTTAGACTCATTATTGTTTATCCTGCAGCGTAATGTTAAATCTGGGATGAACTCTATTGTTTTGTTGTTTCTTTTTTGCTTCGGTTGTGAATCAATTTCTCTGAAGGACAAAACAAACGCTGAGACACGTCGCAGGGATTTATTCCAAAGTTTCGGTCTGTGCAAAATTCCCTCTGCATGTTGTATCCATGGAGCGTCTTTCCTGGCTGATGTCTTCCCCAAGTATTTCAGCATTTAAGATGTATATAAATATGTTTAAATACAGATTAAACAGCATGCAGGGAAATTAATTTAATTATTTTATTAAACCCAAAACACAACATTTCTGTAACTGTGGTGTCCTGGTGGTTGGTGAGGCTGCGTTGAGGACTCAGGACTCCTACAACTGTTCTGCCACTTCAGAATTTACAGACTATTTGCACTACTGTTAATACTACAGAGTACTTTTACTTGCATTCATTCAGATACTACAGATCACTCAGATCACTTGTTGAACCAGAATAACAGTAAAGTCTTTCTATGTCTCTTCATTCATTGGGTACGCAATGAATGTCTTCTAATACAACGGTCCTGCACTAAAGCCTCATAAAGGTCATGATTTGTTTTAAATATCTCAAAGAGCTGCTCAGAGGCTGTGCTTTGGAGCACTAGTGAATGGTTATGGTCTAAGGTTGTCAAGTGCTCTTGAGCAAGACACGTACTAGGGATGAAACTGCTCAGACTCTCTGGTTTGTGGAACCTGCTCTACCTACTGAAACATAGACGTCCCCTACTTCTTAATTTCACAACCTCGTTCCAGTTGATCTGCTGGGTTACCAAACTTTCAGACGCTGCTTCAGCGGAACCTGAACATACTGCAGGACTGTTATATTAGAATGCATTTATCACATATGACCTGGATGACTAAGAAGCTGCAGACATATTGCTGCACACTTTGGGACAGGCACCAACTAGTGTGGGAGTATAAGAGCCAGCATACACCTGGGCTCCACAGTAAAAGGCCACAGAGCAGAACAGATCCTCCAGAAAGCCCAGCCATTGATGATCTCACATCTGAAGCCCAACACATGTTCAGTTAATTGACATCACGGCAAACTGAGGATTTTCTGGAAGAAGTTTCCAAATTTGTGGAAAGGGCGCAAACCTCACAACACCTACAAGTCCAAGTGCCTTTCTTAAATGCTTTTTAGATAAACAAAGACCTGGATAACAGATCTGATGCCTCACAGCAAGAAGGTTCTGGGTTCTAATCTATGGGTCGACTGGTTCCTTTCTCTGTGTAGTTTGCATGTTCTCCCTGTGTCTGTGTGGGTTCTCTCCAGGTTCTCCAGCTTCCTCCCACCATCCAAAGACATGCTGCTTAGGTTCATTGGTGATTCTAAATAAGTAAGTTGCAAGAGAACGTTGACTGGGAGTCCGCCATTGTTGTTGTTGTTATGAGACGTCTCGCGGGAGGTGGAAAGCTGTTCGAGAGTAGTGGCCATGACGTCATCGTTTTCGAAAAGATCCGTATTCGCCGTCCACAAGGAGTCACGAGATGTGCGTTTACGGATTTATCCACCCTGGGACCCGTTTTCGAAAAAGTGCGTTTTAGGGCTATGCGTTTACGGAATTCGTCTGGACGATCGGCCAAAACGAATAAAAACATGTGCGTTTACGCGTTTTCGTGTTTTCGTGTGGACAGGCCCTAAATTGGTAGGGGTGAGTGTGAATGGTTGTTCAGGGTGTACACCGCCTCTCGCCCAATGACAGCTGGGTTAGGCTTAGGGTTACAGAAAATGAATGAATGAGAAGCATCACTAGTGTACTTTAAGTTTTTGTACTTCCTCCTTCCTAGTATCGGCTGCAAAACTTTTTCAGTACCGCAGAAGAAAACGGCATAAAAGTATATTGATGTAAACCACTGTTCATAGTAAACCCTCACCCCCGCCCCTCCCACCCTGTCACCCCCCACCACCACCACCCATGCTGCTCCCGTTCCCTCCCTCAGCTAACCCTTATTTAAACGACAGCTCTTAAAAGACTGATCCCCCTTTAAACCACCACTCCGCTGGCTCTCTCTCGCTCTCTCAGTGTCTCTCTGCCTCGCATGCCCCGGGGCAGCTCCTAATGCAGAGGGACAGGAGGTTGATGGGAGCCTGTGTGTGTGTGTGTGTCTGTGTGTGTGTGTGTGTGTGTGTGTGGAGGAGGGTTACAGAGGATGACTCCAGATCTGGGTGTGTCATTCTGCATAAAAGCATCCCATCGTTTTTATTTTATTTTTCCACTTTCCTTTTTATTCCACTTCCTCCTTTTCTCTTTCCACTTAACCCTCTTCCCCAACTTGCCCCCGCCCCATCACTCTCCTTTATTTCTCTCATTCTATTACAGTCTCCCTTTTCCTCTCATGTCTCCTTCCCAGTCTTCACATTCTCCTCCTCTCTCCTTCTTTTCTCCGTCGTCTGTCTTCCTTCCTCCCCCCCACCCGTCGTCGTCGTCCTCCTTGTACATCTTGTCTCCTTTATGTCTCTATCGCGATCACAGCTCATGGTAAAGGCGATGTAATATGGATGAGCTCGTCTCAGAGGCATCAAACTGCCAGCAGGGCGTCCCAGAAGGCAGAGGGACCGACTTCACAAGCAGGGAAAACGCTTAGAGACGCTTTTATCCCCGGCTTCCTTTGTATCTGCTCCTCTGTGTGTGGTTACCGTGTGTTTGTTTGTCTTTGAACACGTTTCGCTTTTTTATTTATTTATTTGGAGAAGGATTTAAAGTGACGCGTTGCATTCTTACGGCAGCCGTATTAGCCCTTTGGCAAGAACGGTGGAGGAAACCTGGGCTTCTCCCCGGACAGTTTACAACAAGAAAACAAAAATGTTGCATCATCACCATTTCTTCTTCTTTTCTTTTTTTTGTTTTCTTTCTCTTAGTTTGGTGAAAACGAGCACAGAAGCAGCAGAAAGACCTGGAGCTGAATATTTAAGTCGAAAGCAACTGAGCTTGAAGCGCGCTCTGCGTCGAGCATTTCATACGTTCAAACAACGTGAAATTATTAAAATGAAAGAATGTGAAATGAAAAACAAGTAAATCCATAACAGATTTAAAAAGTAAGACATTTTCCAGGAGGACTTTTAAGAGGCTGAGGAGTTTCTGAAGCAGAAAGGAATCATTTATCTGTTGTGCTATATTTCCACATGTCTGCTTCTTGTCTTGTTGTGCAACATTGGAGCCAAATCTACCAAATCTGAAAACACTTTTATTCTCATTGACCAGTTGATCTAGCGGCGAACACTGTTCCTCTGTCTAGTTGGGTTTCTTATTTCTTTTCTTCTGCGTTGTTGTTTTGGTTTGTGGAAGATTTGAACGCCAACCAACGCTGCGTCTTCTAGGCCAGTTAGAAATCACAGAAATTGATGAAAGCTGAGACATTTTACCCTCGTTGATACCAGATGGATTAAAAACCTGAATACTGTCAAAGCGGTCACACATTTTATAAGATCATTTTAAAGCATATCTAACTATTTATTTATTTTTAGATATTTATTTTAGATTCATAGAGATTAGTTCCATTCTAGGCCCATTATCACCAAAAGTGTATTTTTATTTAGCTTTTAGCATCAACCAATCACGCCTCCTCACTAAGATCACAGTTTCTGTCCATTCCTCGATCTCCTGGTTCTCTGGGAATGTTCTGGAATCACTCCAAAGCTAAGACTCCTTACTGGGAATGTTTAGGTTAAGTTAGCAGCTCTCTGAGAGAATTCTCAGAAATGCAAACAAGACGAAATAGTAATTAAAATAGCATTAAATTGGAAAAAACGTCAGTATTTGAATGAAAACACGATAATCATGCGACCTTCATCTCATTCCACCTGCTGCTTCTCATTTGCTTTATGGCCGATCTGTAGTCTGACAGTTCTGGAAGAGGCCGGTCCCTCATTCCTGAGCATCTGACTTCACAGATGGTAAAACGTGAATGAAAACAACATTAACTTTAAATATTTATACTCTCTCTCTCTCATGGGAAACCATTGTCTCGTGGCTGCTGAACGAAAGATTCATGACTCACCAGAGACACGTCTGTCTTTTTAAAAATCATTGGATGCCAGGTTCATCTGCACAAAAACAAAGTTTCCTGTTTACACACAGTCACTGATCAGCCACAACATTATGACCATCTTGTGACAGTTCAGTGTTCTGCTGGGAAACTTCTGGACCTGGCTTCATTCATTGGTGTGGATGTTACTTAGACATGTAGCACCCACCTAGACCAGACCAGGCACCCCCACCCCATAGCAATGACACTCCTTGATGGCAGCAGACATCCCCAGCAGGATGCAGCCACAAAAACACTTTAGGAAGAAGAACAGCACAAGGTGTTGACCTGGCCTCCACATTCACTAGATCCCAAACTGATCAAGTATCTGTGGGATGATCCACAGAGGCCCCTCCCCTCAAAGACCCCCCTCTAACAACAGGACACCCTCAGAAGGCCCATGTCTATTCATAATGTTATTCCTGATCCGTGTAAACGCTGCTAATAAACCTGGAAGATGATTTCTCGTGGGGATTTTTCTCTGCAGTGTCATAAAGTAAATTTAAAGTTTCCCAGTGAATATGAACTCATTGATTAATCCTCTTCAGTTGCAGGTAGATGGCGTTCCCAGTAAATACAAATATATGTGTGTGTATATTCAGTGCCACAAATGGTTTGAGCATCTGTTGATTTCCTCCCGACCTCGTAAATAAGAAATCGCTCTTGTGCAGCTTAAATTAAGGTCAAGTAAAAACATAAAAAATGCATCCCCCTCTTCAATGGGAGAGACTGTCAGGGCGGCCGGCAAAGGTGATAGTTTATTCTGGGAGGCAGGAGAATTATTTATGATGATGCTGCACTTCAAGCAGTCCGCCAATCAATAACATGTGGCCTTAATCACCCAGACAAAGTTGTATAAAACCCCTCGGCACACGGGCGCGCGCACAAAGACGCACACACACACACACAAAGAGTGAGCGACATCTCCCCACAGTCTCCAGCATCCGCCGAATGCTACCGTACAAGGGATAGCTATCAGTGTAGCATCAAGTATTAATCGTGTTTTAGAGAAGGAGAGAAGGGGTGGAAGGGATCCACATCCGACTGCTTTGTCCCGCCAGGAAAGTCCCAATGCACCATGGGAAAAGATGGGGAGTCCTCAAGGGAGGGTGGAGGTGAGGGTATTAACATGTAGAGTAAGTAATGGGTAATAAAATACCTGTAATTATCCAAACCAACTTTATTCAGCTGATGTGAAAAGTTTTTTTTTTTCATGCATTTAATTGAGTTTAAGCGAAGACTTAAATAATGTAGAGAGTTGACAAACATTTAGGAAGATTAACAAAGAAAAAAATCCCCAACAGTTTAAATAATTGAAAAACAGGTAAGGGTTTAATAATTCACTGGTACAAATCAGGGGAGGAGGGGAGTGATGAATGTTTTAAACACAGCAAGAGAATCTCTAACAAACCGCTGGACACACACACACACACACACACACACACACACACACACACACACACACACACTCACACACACACACACAGATGTAAACAAAACACAGGCACAGACACAATCGCCAGATGTCAACCCAGTAAAAAAAGACAGTTATCTCTACCGCTATCATCAAGCTGCTAAAATGGAGATGATGTTTTGGAAAAACTTTGCTCGCCCTCCGACCGACTTAAAAGGACCTGGTGTCTGTATGCAAAGCGTCACTGGAGGTGTTCTGTACGCTCACAGTGGGACACACTCTAATATTTCATTGGAGCTCCTTTATCTTCGATTACACCAAATTCTCTGTCTCATTGTTTCTCTAATCTTCTCCAATGTCTCCAGATTTCTCTCCATCCAGTGTTGCATTCATTGTATTGATGATGGAGAGTCTGACCACTGCTCAAAGCTTCTCCAGCTCATCCCAAAGATTCTCAATGGGGTTAAGGTCTGGACTCTGTGGTGGAACAATCCATCTCATGCTCCCTGAACCACTCTTTGACAATCTGAGCCCCATGAATCCTGACATTGTCATCTTGGAATATGATCCATTGATGGAATAAGCTGCTCATTCAGTATATTCAGGTAGTCAGCTAATGAACCTAGACCCAGATCATAGCACTGCCCCATAGCACAGGCTTGTACAGTAGACACTAGGCATGATGGCTGCATCACTTCATCTGCCTCTCTTCTTACCCTGATGCTTCTCCACTCTCCTTCCAGTTTCTAATAATGCCTTGGACAGTTCTTAACCCAGTTTTAGTAGTTTCTACAATTTCCTTAGATGTTTTCTCTGCTTGATGCCAATGATTTGACCCTTCTCAAACAGACCACCACAGGATGTGTCTTTAGACATGGTTGTTGAAGAAATGAGAAGCTACTCATTGCATCAGTTGGGCTTAAATAACGTGTTTCCAGCAGTAATTATCCAATAGGAGGCTCCTACCTATTTGATTCATCACAGTCCTAGATACAGTGATCACCTTCTGGATGCTGCAGTGACTGTTGGAGGGACTTCTTAAGAACTATCTGAACTTTTGCAAAGACGTTGTGAGCTTTGGCTATTTTTAAAAAATCGGTCTGAAATTCACTGTGTCAGCTCAAAGCGAATCCCCTTCAGATAAACTGGCGTAAGCAATAAAGATCTGAACCCAGAGAGGGTTCACGTTCATCGCATGAATAGACACACAACAAGCAAAGCGAGACGAGTGCTGCTGGACCGATGCCACTGTGGTGTGAAGTTCAAAATACTTTGGAAAACAGATGGGTGCCCAAACGCAGGACGCTATCAGTCCACCACATCTCATCTGTTGTGTTTGTGTTGTTTGTTCAGATAAGGAGGAGCCACGATGTACAGTAGTCTGACGTACAGGTGGCCTATAGGAAACACACACTCCCTCTTCTTATCCATCTTTTTTCTCTCTCTCTCTCTTTCCTTCCTAAAAGCTCCTTCTCTCACCTATTTGTCTCTTCCTCCTCTTGTGTTTCTCTCTCTCTCTCCCATACAGGATGCGGGCGCTGCTGCCGCGGTTGCCAGGCAGTTACCACGGAAACATTCTGCATTATTGATGGAGTGCGCCGGTTTGCGTCCCACCAAGCATCGCCCAAACTGTCTCAGCAGAGCACAGCGAGCAGAGCTGCTCTCTAACCGGCACAGGAAGCGTCGGCCAACGAGAGCGAAGCAGAGAAAAGACAAATGTTAACGGGAAGGTTTCTGCAGAATCGTCGGACCAAGAGGTCAATTCAGCGTGACTCGAGAATGTTTGCTTCTCCTGGAGAGGTCGGGAAATAACATATTTACTGATGAGAAGAATCCTCATGAAGTAAAATTACTCGGAAAAGAACTACAATGAAAGCATGTTCATATTAATTAAAGTTTTAATATTAGTCATTACAAAGAAAGAACAGCTGCTGATTACAGAGCACTGTGGAAAAAAATAAAGTGACCAAGGAAACATTTTAATCCAGGGAACGCAGAGAAAATGAGAAATAACTGAATAACTAAAAACGAATATATAATATATCTAACGATCAATAAATGTACACACAGGATTAACAGTAGCAGGATTAAAGGAAAGAAATGAAAATACTGAGGTTTTAATTTATACAGAGATCATCATCAGAGATGCTGTTAGTGTAAAAGCTGCAGAGCTCAGAGTTCATAGGGACAGTAGACAGTGAAAATGCTTTTAATGTAATTATTTAGGTTTTAAACTCAGTCCTAACACTGGCAGCTTGAGTAAAGACACAAACTTTGGAGTCCTGACCTTTATCCAAACTGGAAACAGTCTTACTGCAGAAATAAATAATTATAAAAATAACTGCAAACTCCATTTATGCCTTAACACGTGGCGTCGTATCGTTCAGTTCATGCTCAGTGACAGCTTTCTTGTCGTATGTGTGGACTGATCTTGTGCTAAATATCAAATCTGTGTTTTATTCACAGCAAAATGTGCAGGAGTAAATATGTGCAGGAAGAGGCAGAAACACAATCAGGAGCTCAAATTCAAAAGGAATGCACAGGGAGTCGTGTTAATGCATGATTCTCTGGTACGGTTGATTAGTTAGTTGGTTAATAATGAAAATGTTTTATGAATAAATAAATAAAGCGTGTGCAGTGTTGCCAAATGCAGTAACGCTGCCAACACTGTGAGGTGAAACAAGATCCATTTTACCAGAACCCATGGAGGCCTCCAGTCAAACAGTCAACAGGTCAGCGACTGATGATCGAGTCATTTAAACGTGCACTAATTAACTGTATCGTTAAAGATCACAGATGTTAAACTGAGCACCTCCTCAACCACGTTCCTGCTTTTCATTTCATCTCACCTACTTATTTGTAACGGACCAGGCAACTTCTAAAGCCGCAATTAGCCATCAGTCAGCGCTTCCAGTCAGCCAGCCGGACACACAGACAGACAGTCGGCCGGGTGGGGGTGGGGGGGGCAGCATCACTCACCTGTCGTGCCCCGGGCGACGCCTCCCCTCCCGATCCCCATGATGCAGCTGTCACAGCAGCCACTCCTCCGCTCCACTCGCTCTCCCTCTGTATTATCCGCCGTCCCCTGCACCGCCGACGCATCCGCTGCAGCTTCTGAATGAGGCCTATTGTGCAGCGAGCGTGCTGTTGCCGTGGTTGTCGTCCTCCGTGACTGCCGGCGCTCCACCAGTAAAGTTTCTCCAGTTTGTCCGGCCGTCATGTTGCCTTCCTCTTCTTCTGTGCAGGCCCAAAGCAGGAGCGATGATTACCTAGATCCTTCCTAGTTCAAATATACCACATATGTTCCAAAAAATATACACGGTCTAAATCCTCTGCATGATGTAAGCTTCAGGAGAAAACCCAAGCATGCACGTGCTGCACAAACCCCAGTTTCTTCTTATTTGTAGTCCTTTGTTGAGGCTGAGCTGTTCCAGCGGTTTGAAAAACAACAAAAAATAGAAAAAAAGTAAATAAAAATGAGGGCACGTGCACGGCTGAGCTGTGAGGCCGGACCACGCTAAAGCCTCAAGGCCCCGACGCATGCCCTCTGTGCTGTGCAAGAAAAAAAAAAGAGAAAGAATGAATGAAAGAACGAGAGCGAGCGGGTGCCTCTGCTTTGAGCAGCAAACAGGAGCCTGAGTGAGGAGGAGAGGAGCGAGGCTGGAAGTTTATATGTGTTCTCTCCCCCTGAACCAGGGGACTGGCTGAATAAATAATACAATAGATATTCCTGTGATGAGGTCTCGGCGCGCCATTCATAATTATTTCATTGTAGCTGTAATGAGAGCGCCGGTCCTCCCGATGCGCCCTGCGTTGGCAGGTAGGCCTCTCCGGAAACCAGGGCCCGTAAGCAAGAGGTGGACCCGTGCTGCAGCTACACACAAGCTACATGTTAGTGTTAGGACTCCGTTACATGTTTGATAAGGATGCAGGGCATGACAAATGATTATTTAATAACACACAGCTGATCTCACAACTATTTTATTTTCTTAAAATAGCTTCAGATTGTGCACAGTGCCATTTTCATTTATCTTCACCTTCTGATACTACTTGTCCTGTGAAGGTTCACGGGGGGCTGGAGCCTATCCCAGCTGTCATTGTCTTAGAGGCGAGGTCCACCCTGGACAGGTCTCCAGTCTATCACAGGACCGGTTTAGAATCACCAATGAACCTAAGCAGCATGTCTTTGGACTTCCATTCTTGGAAGTATGCAACTGGTGCAAGTTTGTGAGGGACCATCAACCAATTCTCAATTTTGCACCTATCAAATATTATGTTAAACACGTCCATGTATAATGTTTAATGGGTTCATTCAGCCGTGTGTAATGATTAAATAGATAATATTAAGAATCTAGCCTTAGCTTGTTATATTAGCCCATAAAACGTAGCAATCATCGTTTGCACGAGTGCACAACTTGCTCGAATTTGAATCATCCTACAGGACGACATATGGAGGTGTACAAATAGAAGTACATGATTTGAGGGATGATATTAGTTAGTGTAAAATCTGTGGTTGTCTAAATATATTTAAATGTTATCCTCCATTATTGTATCATCCAGTGCAGTTTATTTTTCCTTTGTAGGAACCACCTTGTGTTTTCTCTGTTACATCATCACAAACATGCACCGGCAGCGCTGCGACACATGGTCAAACACAAAAACACACACAGACCAGTTGTGCGTCTGGTCCCTTGGGGCCTCTGTCTCAAAGCTTTCGGGGTCCATCAGAGCCGCATAGACGGGAGAGGGCCCCAGTCACACACCACGTTGTGTCCCTCGCATGCACATACGTCCCGAGGTCTGCTGAGCGAGCACCTTCCGTCCTCTAATCCTGTTAGTGCGAGACGGGGGGAGTCGTAGGGCAGGGGGGAGGTGAGGTGGAGTTGATGTGTGCGCGTATGGGGATATGGGGCGAAGACAAGCACTGGGAGGGAAGGGGGACATGGCACACAAAGACCCCCGTCGTCCTGCACCAGCTGGAGCCCTGAGGTATATGTGAGACTTGAATACCCCCTCTTACAACACACATATACAGTATATTCATTCATTCATATGTGGTTAAGTCAGCAAACGTGGACTGGCCTCTTTGCCCAGTCTGGCCATCCTGTCCTGATTACACTTGGTTGCTCACAGCTTACCTACAGCCTGAACTAAGTCCAAAAGAATATGCATATGCAGATATCTGTCTACAGAGTTTAGTGTCCTGCTAAAAGGATTTCTGAAGCTATCTGACCGGAGCTGGTTTAACAATCTGCTGCTCAGTATGAGTTTTTGTTTTGCATGAACCTTAACATTTGCACCATGTCTTTGACCTTAACTTAGCATTTGGGCATGGTAAAGTGATGGGAATTATGAGCTGAAGTCGTCGCTAAATAAAAAGCCAGCAGATCGTCAGTGTTAGGATTCATCTGAGAACAATAAATATCTACACCACATTTAATAGTGATCCATGTCACAGGTGTCAGGACATTTTAGGATTACAAACACCAGCAGGTTTCATGCTCTGGGCTCCACAACTGTGACTTACTGGGAACGGTAAAACAGGATCTCGCCTCCACACACAACCAGACTAATCAACCAATGAGCCACTGATCTGAATCACAGGGAGTAAACACATATGGTCGCTGACAACGACTATTAATATTTCATTAAATGAAGAAGAGAGTCCAGCTCTGAGATTAATCTCATTGGTTTTCTTTCTTCTTTCCGTCTCCTTTTGGAAATGTTTTCCCTCTCACATGGCTCCTGCAGCCACCAGCTTCAATAAGCCATGTGAGCAATCAAAGAAAGTTTCTTCTGTGACATTTTTGCAGAGGCACCACGCTCATCAAGCACTGGTCAAACTGAACTTGAGCTTTTGGTTATTTGGTTATTGCACAGGTATGTTAGATTTATCTGTCGTGGACTGAGAAGTTTTGTGCACCCAGGTGTTGGGATGTCCCAATCCCATCAAGAGATCCGTAACCATGCATTTTTTAAACGATCAGATCGGTATCAGGCTTCATTTTAGGACATAAAGAATTGGAAAAGCTAGAGCAGCATTCAACATCCTAACCAAGATCTGGAAAACAAAAAACATCTCTCTCAAGACCGAGCTCAAAGTCTTCAACTCCAACGTCAATGTACCATCATAAGCAGGCTACAGATGTTCATGAACCACTGCTCAAGACGCATCTTTGAGATCTTCTGGCCAAACACAGTCAACAATATCACCCTGTGTGAAGACACCAACCAGGAACCAAAAGAAGTACACACAAAAAGGACAAAGTGGCTCTGGATTGGTCTCACACTGAGAAGAGACAACACAGCAATAACCAGACAGACGCTAACATGGAGCCCACAGGGCAAACGGGGGGAGAGGTCGTCCCAAGAACATCTGGAGAAGACCCAAGACAGGCACGAGTGGAGATGATTCATCAATGTTCTGAAAGGAAGTCAAAGGCCTAAGAAGAAGATGATAAACCAAAACCACGTCCCTGTAGCTAAACATCTTCTTGTGTCAAAAAAATCCAAGCAGAAGAAGAAGAAGAAGCAAAACCATGTGACACGTCTGCTGTGTAGAGGAACTTTAATCTGGAAAATGAAGTCAGTCAGACAGGAATTTGTAAATTATGCAATGTTTCACAAGGTGGTAGTAGTGGTAGTAGTAGAGAGCAGTATTCAATACTACCAACTTGATTTGCTAAAAACAGAACTACAGAGAGGGTTATGGAGCTAGATCAGTCCATTTCTGGAGTAGAGAAAACTGGCTTTGTGGAGCCGAGGTATTAGCTTTAACCGCGCTATTTATTTGGCTTAATCCAGTCGCATGGTGCACATGTGATCTAGGAGAAAAAGTAAGATGAGTAAAGCAGTTATGAATTTCCAGGAGAGGAGATTTTCAAACTTGACCTGCCCATATGTAAACTGTGCATGAATTTAATGGCAGATAGGTCAGTGATTTCCAGCCATCACTGGTCAGAGATCGTCCACCCACAGCTTCCCCCTGCCACAACAAACCAGAGAGAACTTTACTGGTCAGTCATCTTCTGTAAGTGCTTGTCCTGTGAAGGGTCACTAAGCAGGAGGTGGGGTCCATCATGGACACATCGGCCTGTTCAGTCTCAAAAATGACATTTCATTGAGGGAAAAAAGGCAAACGACATCCTCAGATTTCTCACCTTCTCTCTGATCCTCTGCAGCTTTGTCGTTTATCCGTTTGGAGCTAATTTCCATCTCATCATGTCTACGTTTGGGAGCGGTGATGAAACAAAGCCTCACAACAGCAGCATCTTCAAATAGCTTTGACACATCTCATCTGAGCGTCACCACGTCTCTTCCCTGCTTCTCCCTCCAGTCCCAAACACCAGAGACGGACGTAAAATAATAAAAAAAAACAATAAAAGGATTAATTTTAATTTACATATACTCTTCTAATCTAATTCCCCCCTCGTCTCGGTGACATGTTCATACATCATTTTGTTTGTTTACTTGTGTTCCCTTTGTTCGGCTGCTCTCTATTCTTGTAGTACAGGGGAGAGAGGAGCTGAGGATTTTGTTTGTATGGAAATGATGGGCGGCCCTCTGGGGACGGGCTCAGAGGGTTGAGCTGTTTGATGCCTGCCCCTCCGTGGATTGTTGGGGCGCCGTTACTGAGAAACGCTGCGCTCAGGAGAACGGAGAGAGAGAGCGGGGAGAGGAACCAGCAGGGCCGAGCTCTGATGCTGCATTGAAAAAGGTGAAAGTTCATTCCATCTCGCTGGACTAAAGTCTAAGTTGCTGATTTTATCTCTTTACCGTAAACGGCCTAGAGAGTTTTCTTTAGACTTGGATCACTGAGACTATTTTAAACCCTCCATCCAGTCATGATTTAAAGATTACATAGGTTGTACTGGTTTGCAAATTTTTTTTATACTATGTAGTTTTTAATACAGCCAGAGTGTGTCTGGGTATTATATGAATCTTTACAGTAAGATAGATCAGGAAATTCCTCTTTCATAGTAGTTGAGAAGTCATTAAGATGATGTTCAGTTTGCGACAGCTCTGCCTATTTTTGCACCAAGACGAGTTGTTATTGAGATGCACCAATCAACCACAACATTAAAACCACTGACAGGAGACGTAAATAACATCTAAACCATCTTGCTCCAGTTCAGTGTTCTGCTGGGAAACTTCTGGACCTGGCTTCATTCATTGGTGTGGATGTTACTTAGACATGTAGCACCCACCTAGACCAGACCAGGCACCCCCACCCCATAGCAATGACACTCCTTGATGGCAGCAGCCATCCCCAGCAGGATGCAGCCACAAAAACACTTTAGGAAGAAGAACAGCACAAGGTGTTGACCTGGCCTCCACATTCACTAGATCCCAAACTGATCAAGTATCTGTGGGATGATCCACAGAGGCCCCCCAAAAAAACAAAAAAAAAACAGGCTAAAACAAACTGTTCTTGAAGACATTTCATTCTCTATTTTCATGTGAGTACTTGGTTGTCAGCAGACTTCCGGCATTTGAGTTTCAAGTGAGAAGGACACACAGATGTTCCTGCTAAAACGCAAACTCCCCACCAGTGATTTAGAACTGAAGAAGCCACGTAGATGAGTGCTGAGACGTCTTGAAGTCCACTTCCACATCTCTACACAAATCCATCTGCTTTTGCTTTATGTTGTTTTGTTTTGCTGGTTGTCCTGATGAACCTTTGACCAAAGCAGAAATGCTCCAACCTCCAACTTGTTTAGTGTCATTCTTCAAACTAGTTGACATCAACAGGTGCACCTTTGTCACTTGGTTCTGTTTTTTTGTCCACGTGTGAAGGCTCAGATTTTCTTCTGTTCATCCACAGCAAACACCAAAGCACAGACGTCTGTTGATTGTCTTTAAATACTGTGTGTATCTTTGAGTATCTATAGTTTTTCATGTTAATTTCATGTCTGTCTGGGCTGCCGGTGGACGTTGCTTCATGCCGTTGTGTGGGCGCCGTGTCCATGATTGTTTTGCGAGCACAACCTGCCTCCTCCCAGTTTGACTTTGCTCAGTTCAGTTCGGCATGACAGCGGTCCCCTTGTACACTCAGAGTAAACAGGCCCGCGGTTATAAAGCTTTTACACGCCAATCCTGCCCAACATTCCCTTTATGTGCAAGTGCTGCAGGGCTCAGATGCATAATACATGAGCACTCAGTTAATCTATTGATCCAAAATATGTCTTCTCTCTTTCTCTGTCTCATTTGCTATCTGTCTTTCTCTCGTTCTGTCATTCCCTCTCTTTGCTCCTCGCCCTGTTTTCCTTTCAGTATTCCTTCTGCCCTTCTTGCATCATCAGACCCGAAGCATCACGTGTGCAGACACAACAACAGATCAGACGAGGGGATGAGAGAGATGTGCATTAAGAGGTGGAGGTAATGAAAGGTGGAACCATGGAAAATGTAGAAACCGTGAATTAGACATGACCCTGAGAGAGGACACTGGTTAGGAGAAGTACAGTTTGAAGAACAGGCACAAGAGCACAGAGACATCTGATGTAAGACCTGTCTCAAATGGAGATGCAAAAGACGTACTTGTCGTGTCTCAGCTACAGGTAGGAGGCCAATCAGACTAAAGACGACACAACACAGCATAGCCAAAGAATTAAAAAGATGGGAGTCATTTACAAAACTCAACTGTTTTTTACTGAAACGATTAAAAGGATTTTTCTTTTTGAATCAAATATATCCAGACACACTCAGATGACACACTCTGTGAAGTATATTCAGTTTATATTCGCTGTGATCTTTTAGAATGTGAAAAAAGCCAAAGTTTATACAGTCTCATTGCAAGTTATCACAAAAGCCTGGTTGCAGTTGTTGCTGCTAAGCGTGGCCCATCACTTTTTCACACAAGACCACGTAGGTTTGATTTCTGTTTTCCCTAAAACCTTCATTTAAAAACTGCATTTTGCGTTTACTTGTGTTATCTTTGTCTTATATTTAAATGTGTTTAATGATCTGAAACATTTAGGCGTCACAAACATGCAAAGAAATAAGAAATCAGGAGCGGGGCAAACACTTTTTCACACCACTGTTAGAAGTTTGTTCTCCATCGCAGGCGTTTGCCTCGTACATTCACGTGACGTCATTCATTTATTAATACGCAGGATTAGGTGTCCAAAACACATTTATAGGCCCTGTGTTACTGAGAAACCATACCAAACCTGCAGTCATGTGATATGACGATAACATTCATGTGACGTCAATATAGTTGTAAAACGAGTATGACTGTCCACCTGAAAGCCTAAATTACTCAGAAAGTCTGACTTTGTTGATGTCATACAACTTGTATGTTACAGATCTGCATTACAGTTTGCTTTGGAATCACTGCAACTGCTGCTAGAAGGAGGAGAAGTCTGAAACTTAAAGGGTTTAATGTTCGACTAGGCTACATATAGTTTTTATACTTATTTCCAGTTCTAGTTTGATAATAGTTTTTCTAAGGATATGGCTAGGATGATAAATTTTCAAACTCTTGAATGCTTCAACATGCATGCATACGAAAGCTTAGTAACTGAGCAGCTGAAACATGAGTATATTTAATTATATTTTTCTCCTCAGCAACTAAACTTTATCCATACAGAGGGAACACTTATATAAAAACAAATTATTAAGTATGTTTTATAAAGTTCAGTTTAGACTCTTAAAGGTTACAGATCGCTGTAGATGTCATGACCTGAAGCAAAGCACACGCCTCATCTCAAACCTGTCAATCAAGGTGTTCTACCTCTGACGCACAGACGCATACGTCAGGTGCCACCAGCCGCCGACCTCATTGGCTAAAGAACGCGTCAGTCATCTTCACATCCACTTCTAATTGGCTGTTCGTTTAAATAACACAACGGGGGCGGGATCTTTTCTTTCATTGGATGTTTCGTGCTGCGGACAGGACACGGGAGCTCCTATTGGCTCCAGGCAGGTGTCAATCTAAAGGTTAGAGTTTAAGCGCCGCTTTAAAACCAATATACAGGTAACATTGACAACAAGCTAACTTTAGTTATGTTGAGCTTCGTAGAGAGTTTGGCCTGTTCATTTGAAGCGATGCAGCAGAGGTCTTTGTGGATTTATTTCCGTGACGATGTGTTTTGGATTAAATGCTTTCTGGACTTTATGTTGTGGACCTTTGGCTGTGTGACCTGAGGACTGACTGGTCATCAGTGAGGCTTCACAGGGTGAGTGCTTTCAACTTTTTAATTGTCCTGTTTCAGGGACGTGCAACTAAAATTGTCAAAAAAGGATTTTCCTTCAAAAAGGAGGTGATAATGGAAGACTCAGAATCAGAATACTTTATTAATCCTTTAAGGAAACTGTTTTGTTGCTGTTGCAAGGTGATGGCTGCAAGGCCACAGAGTCAAATACAAATAGAATAAAAAGTAATATAAAATGTATAAAAAGAAAAAAAATTAAGATGCATTAAAATATTGCACAAGTATTCACAATATAAGTGGTTACAAATCAGTTTGTTGAGTCTATCAGTGTCCACCACTTTCAGCTTGATGTCCCAGCATGCACTGGTGCACAGGAGCTCCCTGGCCACCACAGACTCATAAAACATCCTCAGCATTGTCTGGTCCAGATGTTGAAGGACCTCAGTCTCCTCAGAAAGTAGAGTCAACTCTGGCTCTTCCTGTAAAGTAGCTTCTGTGTTCTTTGACTAGTCCAGTTTATTGTTAATGTGTCCTCCCAGGTACCTGTAGGCCTCGACAGTGTCCACCCGGATGATAACAGGGGTCACAGGACCTCGCCGCTCACCACGTTACTGCACATCACTGGTTTGTTCTGAAAGAAGAGTCGACTGCTCTCGCCGTCATGGTTGTATCTTGAAACGTCTTTTCAATCTTAGGAATCCTAGTTTTCCATAGATATGTTGACATGAGTCCTAAAGAGTAGACATGCAGAGGACATGTCTCAGCTGGGCCGTAGTAGCATTAAGGGTTCAAAATCAAAATGACATTGCCGTTGCATTTTAACAGTTTGTCCTCTGCACATTCTCCCTCTGAACCTTCCTTGACAAAAACAATCTGTTAACAAAAACACACAACAACAAACCATCACCTCGCTTCTCTCAGAGAGAGAGAGAGAGAGCACAAAGACTAGTGAACTAATGGATGGAGCAGACTTATATTCCAGCGAGACTCCTCCTCCAAAAAAACCCTCCGGCCATTTCACAACAGATACTGTATCCTCCTGTCCCGGTTGCTTGGCTCACAGTATCACCCTCATGCATACTTTAATTACGTGTCCACCTTTCTTTCTTTCTTTCTTTCTTTCTTCCTTTCTTTTTCATGCACCTGTCACTCGCTTCCATGCAGCAACCTCCCATGCAGAGTGTGTTGAGGCTAGACATGTTGCTGCAGACGGGGCGTTCATGTCACCAGGAAGATGTTTGGGCCTAATACTGAAAGTTAGCCCAATGTTTTCCTGTTTGTATGTACTGATTTTTATGTTTTTGTTGTCTTCACCTCTTCGTTAAGTTGCATCTGTTTCTCAGACAACAAAGAATAGAACATGCTGGCATGTTTAAATATGTACATGAGATCTTAACGCTCATTTGCTCCTCTGAATGCAGAACAACAATAACTTCAGAAGACAGAGCATATCTCTCCTCCTCTTCTTTGCTACTTTCGCCTTAGATGTTTGCTCTGTGAGGTGGTTTCAGGTTCTTGGTTTGTGCAAAGTGTCTTAAAACTATTTTGGGTTGTTATTGAACTGAAGTCTGCAGGGTTTGATGAAGATGAAGATGAGGGTTTTACTGGTGTTTAAGTGTCCAGCTGACTCACTGGAAGCAAAGTGTTCAGATTTTGAGGTTTTGTGTTTCACAAATGTGCATCAGCATCCTACACAGACCTCCTTTAAGCATGCATATGTATTTATATATCTCATAAATGTAGTTTTTTATTTATTTTTTTTACTTTTATTGATATCTTCTTTTTGTGTTCAATCAAAATTAAGTGCCAACAAAGCTTGTGCATGCAGCTTAAGATGATTGTGTAGCTTTCAAGCTGCTCCAAGTTCTTTTTTTTGCGTGTCTTGTACCATTATTCAACACAATGTGGAGACGCATGGACTACTCTTGTGTCTTTATTCTCATCACTGAAGGCTAAGTGAAGCAGAAGGACGGTCTACTTCACTCCGCTTAGGAAGTGAGGAAGACGAGACGCGAAGGCCTTCCCCAAACCTGCAGGTAAAGTGCAGAGAGCCTCTCCCCAAGCGAACCGACTACTAACCTTTTCCTCCAGCCTCGTGTCTTTAATTTGTACTGGCAGACAATGAAATATTTACAAGGAACCCTACAGGCAATTACATTAAAAGTGTGTGGTTAGACACCGCCTACCATTCGGCGGGCCCCCTCGGTGAGAAGCGCACGCCGATTTGGTGAATGGTCACAAAGTTTACAACGTCAGATTTTACTCGCCATCAATAATTCAGAGATGGAAGAAGCAGAGAGGGGAGGGAGGGAAGGAAGGAGGACGAGAGTGAACAGGAAAGGAGGAGAGGAGGACGTGAAGGCAGGAGGAGGGAGCGACGTGTGCTCAGACCGTGGTGGATGTCGGCGGATGGCTGCACTTCAGTGTCCATTTGCTAAATGTGGCAGAAACGCACCGTGTGGCGGCCATGTTCTCGCTCACTGAAAGCTTCGCCGGACGCTTGATCCCTCAGAGTCCGTCCTGCACTCGGAACACGGAGCCACCCATGCATAGCTGCACATACCATAAACACACGTGCACGGACGTCGGTCTAAAATACACGTGCACACAAACATGTTTAAAACGGATGCCGCTGCAGAAACCAGGAAGAAACTGTGTTAAAAGTTACGTCGTATGACTGTATTTAAGTTCAACCAACAGACGAGAATATTAGACACCTGCATCAACAAACATGTGACCCGTCGTCCTTGAGTATTATTTGTATCATGCTTTTTGGGTAAAAAAAAAAAAAGTATTTGCAAATACAAAAAATGTCAAAATCATTTCAGTCGTAAGCTGCATATATGCAACCAGGAGCTGTATCTGTGCTCTGTGTCATTTCTGAACAGGCCCAGGTGATCCAGGGTGTTACCTTTGAGCTGATACTCAAGCGTCCTCTACATTTTGGTCTTGCAGGCCTGTTTGTGCTGCAGGAGATTGATCCACATGCATCTGTAGAGGGGAAGCTGCTGGGTTTCTATCTGGGGCTGCAGTGACTTGTCGACAACTATGTAGTGTGGCGATTTGCACAAAATAGATTGGCGCGGCGGCGGCACAGTAGCGAGGTAGTTAGCACTGATGCCTCACAGCATGAAGGTCCCGGGTTCTAATCCTGGTTCCTTTCTTTCTGTGTGTAGTCTGGATGTTCTCCCTGTGTCTGTGGGTTCTCTCCAGGTTCTCCAGCTTCCTCCCACCGTCCAAAGACATGCTGCTTAGGTTCATTGGTGATTCTAAATTGGCCGTAGGTGTGAGTGTCTCTCTGTGTTAGCCCTGTGATAGACTGGAGACCTGTCCAGGGTGGACCCCGCCTCTCGCCCGGTGATAGCTGGGATAGGCTCCTTCAGACCTCACGGCCCTTTACAGGAATAAGTGTTTACAGAAGATGAATGAATGAAACATGGGCGTGTCAAAATAGCCCCAACCCAACCGTTAAAAGGCCCAACAGAGCAAGAAGTTGGGCACTGCAAAGTGAAGCAAGTAGAGCTCCCCTAGTGGCTGGTTATAGTATATCATAATATCATAAGCCCCGCCCCCTCCATGTGTGTTAATGGATGGGACTCTGATATGTGTTCAAGATTTTTCAGAGAAGTTTCATTTTAGTTCGTTGACGCTATAGAAACAAGATGTGACATCAACAGTGGATTTATTCTGATCGTTGGTTGGTCTTGGTGTCCTCTTTCAACAGAGACTTGAGAGCAGATGCTAACGCTAGGCTACCTACCAGACCATTTACAAGTTGTGAGCAGTCTGTTTCTGCACATTTAGACCTTTTAAAACGGATCGACATACGTCTCCATTAAGCTCTAAGTGCTCTGAAGTTCATGTGGAGTTTACATGTTCTCCCTGTGATGCATAGACATGCACGTTGGGTTTGTTGGTGACTCTAGTTTGGTCTCTGGTGTGAATGTTGACCCTCTACAGGATAAAACAGCTGCATGAGCCAATGAAGTTTAACACAGTTTAACAGAAGTCTGTTGAATCGTGTCAAGTTTGAAACAGGTTCCTCGTTCATTTAGTTGACTAACTCTTGTAGTATATACTTTACGTCGTCTTTCCTGCAATGATCAGTAAAGTTTAAACTTCTCATAGTTGTCAGAAAATAATACATAATAAATACAAAGCGTGAATATCTAATTAATAGTCTCTTGAAAAATGTGGCGTTTGAACTTTTTTTTAGTTTGCCTCTCCTTCCTCTTGCCCACTTTTCTGCCTTTTCTTCCTCCATCCTTTCATCCCGTCGCCTCCCTCCCACCCCAGCTGGACTCCCTGCATGTTGTCCGTGCGGTGTCGCCTTCCCAGAGGAGTGTCCTGCCTGCCGGCGTCCCAGCAGAGGCGGGTGATGTATATTTGATGAGCGGGTGCTGGGGACCCTCTGGAGGGCCGCGGCTACAGGCCGGACAATAGGCCTCGCTCAGGTTTCCTGCTGGCCGTCACCGACACTGCTGCTCTTTTTTATGTGGCCAAAGCCGATGAGTCAGGGCTGGAGTTTCAGCCGGAGGCAGAGTTACAGCCGGAGCTCGTCCGGTCTCGTGCACACGTTGAGTTTTACCGCTCGGTAAAGACGAAACGGTGGAAAATTAGGTTATGCAGTGTAGTGTTTGTTGTTTGGTGGGCTGAGAGGTTGCTTTTAAAAGGGATAAAAACTCAAAGAACACCCGTTTGGAGATCAATACATCCGGCTCATATTTTATTTGTTAAAGAAATATTCTTTAACACATCTCAAATTTAGTTGAATCTTCTGATATTTAAGCTTTAAGTGAAAGTTGAAGCCAAATTTAAAGACATCTACAGAGAAGGAAATTCTCTTGCTTTTGCTGCGACCTTGATCTGCACAGAGAAATGTTTCCATCAGGACACTTTATGATTTTCATAGATGTTTGTTAAAATGATCTTCATCTCTTTCCTTTTCGTCTTCTGTAAATTCTAATTTGACTTCAGAAGTTTTCTCTCCCTCTGCTCATCTACACACCTGCTCACTTTACGACTAATGAAATAACTCATCAGCATAAAAGTCTCCATAAATATTTAGAGAAGTTGCACAGGAAGCCTCATTTCTGACATTTGAGTCGGCGTGAATATTATCGGCTGTTTTAGTTTGACTTTATTCCCGCGACGCTGACGGTGTTATCGACCTGTGTGCGGTTTATTGGGCTGCAAAGATGTCGGCTGCTGGAGCGATGATGAAAATGCATGTGTGTTTAAAACGCAGTCCATAGACTTTACGAGAATGGTTAACACTCAACTGAACAGGTGGTGCTTTCACAACGAGAAGGTTCTGGGTTCTAATCCATCATGGTCCGACTGATTCCTCTCTGTGTGTAGTCTGCATGTTCTCCCTGTGTCTGTGTGGGTTCTCTCCAGGTTCTCCAGCTTCCTCCCACCTTCCAAAGACATGCTGCTTAGGTTCATTGGTGATTCTAAATTGGCCGTAAACGTTGGCCGGACATAAAATACCGAACCAGACTTTTTAGTTGTTCAGTGTGTAATGTTCATTTTGGACGTTAAAGCGATGCATAAAATAAGATCCCCTCCGATCATAAGGAGCCATGTTTTCTTTGCTCAAATAAAATTTAGCTTTTACATCTGTGTGTCTGACAAACACAACAACAAACTCCTGAGACCTCCTCCTCTTTCCACACTATGACCCCTCCCACTCCGAGAGGCCACCGGCTGATTATCGCGATAATTATTCCGTCTTATTGCCCCTGTCACCACGCCGGAAATCCCCTCTTTGATTGACAAGCCGTGGCCCGCTGACCCTGCGAGGCCCTTGCGTAAATATTTCATCGTCTGCTCTCTCGTGCTCTTTAGTTCCCGTTCAGGCCTGTTTATTCTTTAATTGAGAGATGTGTGTGTGTGTGTGCTGGAAGGGGGCGTCCCAACCACAGCCACAAAGTAAATGAAGCATGATTAATTAATGGATTAATTGCTAAGAAAGTGAATGGGGTGCAGGCAGAGGAATCCCTGCACGTCTGCCATCAATTAATAATCTGAGAGGAATCTCTCCATCTCTGTCTCTGTCAAGCAGCTCATCATCAGTACGACTGTATGACCAGTTAATCCAGTGATTACTCATCTGTAATCCAGTCATATCTCTGGTTTGTGGTCATCGTCATTAATAAAAATAATTTGTTAAATTACAAACACACAGATGAGCTTCATGCTTCATAACATAACTTTTCTTATTTTAGGACAAAAACTATAATTTCAGTGTTGTCATTAATGAACTGATCTTATTTAGGTTATGTTTAGACTAGATTCAACTATATTGCCATTGCCTATAGCATTCAATTCAGATTCAAAGAGTTTCTCCTAGTGGCCAAATTTTAAGAAAACTCTTGGAATCGTGACGTTTTCTGCTCAGAGTAAATCCTGGTAAAGATGAAAGGTGTTGCTAAAGAGATGTGTTCAGAGCAGGGAGGAGGACGTTTAAGAGGCTGAGGAGTTTCTGAAGCAGAAAGGAATCATTTATCTGTTGTGCTATATTTCCTCATGCCTGCTTCTTGTCTTGTCGTGTGACACTGGAGCCAAATCTACCAAATCTAAAAACACTTTTATTCTCATTGACCAGTTGATCCAGCAGCGAACACTGTTCCTCTGTCTAGTTGGGTTTCTTACTTCTTTTCTTCTCCGTTGTTGTTTTGGTTTGTGGAAGATTTGAACGCCAACCAACGCTGCTTCTTTTAGGCCGGTTAGAAATCACAGAAACTGATGAAAGCTGAGACATTTTACCCTCGTTGATACCAAATGATGAAAAAATGACCAGTGTGGCAAATGAATGGAAGCAAATAAACAGAACCATCAGCATGTGAATACTGTGGTAGTGGCCTGAGTTTAATCACACATTTTATAGGATCATTTTGAAGTATAGCTTACTATTTATATTATTTTTTTATGTCAAATATTATTTATAAATCCACAGTCTTCATAGAGATTAAATTCTGTGATTAAGTCTGTTGATTTGATCCTTCATTTTAGGCCAATTATCACTAAAAGTGTATTTTTATCTAACTTTTAGCATCAACTAATTGCATCCTCTCTAAGTGGAAATATAAAAAAAATGCAATATTTACCCATTAATATGTTGTTGGCCGTTTTATTAAATTCTTTCCATAAATGCTCCAATTATTAATTATTTACTTGAAATTAATATTTTTAGTGGCCCGCGTCTCTCCACTGATTTTTTTTTTTTTTTAGTTAGTTCAACAAATATTTTTTTAGCAGTGCATCCTCAATCCTTTCCAGCGAGCCGGGCACGCTTTGGGGGCGTGGCTACACATAGTTCCCTCCACCTGATTGGCGGAGGCCTCCAGCGGGAGGGAGTTTAGCTCCTCCAATGAGGTGCCGCCTGCGAGGCAGCGGTCCAATATAGGCGCCGGAGGCAAGCAGCATCCTTTATTATAGAAGTCATTTAGAGCCGGAGAGGAGACAGAAGATCCGCAGGAGTCCGGGACTTACCTCTCCTCGTCGTTTTCAAGTTTCTTTTTTTTTTTTTTAAGTGGCTGGCACCTGTGACACACGTCAAAAAACAAAAACAGACTTTTCATCCAGAGTGTCTGCGTCCGGCAGGTTGTGATTCCTCTCTGAGGCGTTTCTTTGTAGAAAACAACCAACACGGAGCCGAACGAGGACGACGGACAACGACCCTCCCTCACTTCTGCAATCATGATGTCGATGAACAGCAAACAGCCTTTCAGTATGCACCCCATCCTCCACGAACCCAAATACACCCCGCTTCACTCCAGCTCGGAGGCCATCCGCAGAGCCTGTCTGCCCACGCCGTCGGTGAGTCCACGCTCCTATCAGTATCTGTGCATTTGTGTGGGCGATAAGTTCTCAGACTCGAAAATATTTCAAAGATGAGTTAAAAAGTGATAAATGGCTCAAAATGTACTTTATTTTCCTTCGGCAAATGTTATAAAATAATAAATTAAAATATAAGACACAGACACGCAGGTGTATCTCACTGTAATCTGCCTCAGTGTGTTTCAGTTTAAATATTGTTTCCAAATTATTTTCTAAAATTAAAATATTCTATTAAAACAGCTTTTTAAAATGCAATAAAATAAAATAAAAATAAATCAGCTCGTCACAGTTGAATATAATGTTTTTATATAATCTTAAACCAGAAATCGAAGCTGCAGAGAAAATAATTTGACACTCGCGATTTGGATTTATCAGCAGCACAACGAGATCAGGATACAGTCACGGGCGGATTGTTTCCTGGAACAGGAGCTCGGTGCGTAAAAACGCAGACGCCAAATTCTGTGCGAGTGTGAGTGAGTGATCCCGTGGAAAAAAAAAGAAATGAGCGGAGATAAAAGATGGAGAAGGAGATGAAAGCAGCGGCTGCGTGGACTCTCCGAGCGCCTGTTATCTTATATTGTCCCCATTCATATTCAAACTCACAGCCCGTCTCATTTCATTGTCCGCAGAAATTATTCAGGAGATCGTAAATATTAATTTTAAATGAATATCCTTCCACGCTGACACACTTCCTCCGCGCTGGTGAGGTCCACTCGTGTCCGAGTTGTGTCAGATTCCGCAGCTTTTAAGAGGAAACGTTTTTATTTCAGTTTTGACTCATATATAACATTTCTAACTCTTTCTAACTTTGGAGTTGTAGAAAACGACTTTATATACTGGACACGGTTTAAGTTATTAGTCTTAGAAGGTTGGAAATATAAAACGGTTAATGTGTGAAAATCTATCAATTATGTAACAAATGTCTGTGATTTGTATTTAAAAAATGAAAACTAACTTTTATCAATATATATTTTTTTGCACAGAGCTTTGGATAAAGAAAACTTCTCATTTATTTAATTTAATTCAGTTTAGTTTAACAAAAATAACGTTTTATTTCCTGTTCTTTATGTGTAATAATTAACTTAATGATTCACGCGTGAAAGGAAGTTTTACCGAGATGAATGCGCACTCTAGTGACTATATTCCACTATTGATCAGAGGGTTCAGGTGATAGGTCTGTGTCGGTCAGGTTTCTTCCTCTAACCGGCCTCACTCTGCTCCTCACGCAGCTTCAAGGCAACATCTTCGCGGGCTTCGATGAGACGTTGCTGCAGAGAGCCGAGGCTCTGGCTGCTGTGGACATTGTGGCTCAGAAGAGTCACCCTTTCAAGCCAGACGCGACCTACCACACCATGACCACAATGACCAGCATGACATGCACCCCGACCTCCTCCTCCGCGCACCTGCACCACCCGTCGGTGCTCACCTCGCACCACCACCACCACCCGGGCCACCACCAGCCGTCGCAGGGCTTGGAGGGGGATCTGCTGGACCACCTCACACCGGGCATTTCCCTGGGAGGCATGTCCGGCTCGGATGTCTGTTCCACGGCCTCGCACACAGCTCACGCCGCCCACATGTCAGCCATCAACCACATGCAGCACCACCACCATCAACAGTCCATGAACATGCATCCACACGGGCTGGGCTCCCACAGTTCCCTGGGGGGCGCCGGCGGTGAGGCGGAGCCCGATCCTCGTGAGCTGGAGTCGTTCGCTGAAAGGTTCAAGCAAAGGCGGATCAAACTTGGGGTGACCCAGGCGGACGTGGGGGCGGCTCTGGCCAACCTCAAGATCCCCGGGGTTGGATGTCTGAGCCAGAGCACCATCTGCAGGTTCGAGTCCCTGACCCTGTCGCACAACAACATGGTCGCCCTGAAGCCGATCCTGGAGGCCTGGCTGGAGGAGGCGGAGCGGGCGCAGAGGGAGAAGATGTCCAAGCCGGAGATCTTCAACGGGGGCGACAAAAAGAGGAAACGCACGTCTATCGCTGCCCCGGAGAAGCGCTCCCTGGAGGCTTACTTCGCCGTGCAGCCGAGGCCCTCGTCGGAGAAGATCGCCGCGATCGCCGAGAAGCTGGACCTTAAAAAGAACGTGGTCCGGGTTTGGTTTTGCAATCAGAGGCAAAAGCAGAAACGAATGAAGTTCTCTGCGACGCATTAAGGACAGCAAACCCGCGGGTCTCTGCCCCGTTTACACACAAAGACAAATCAGAGACAAGCTGCTGCTGCTGCTGCACACTGTCAGATAAACAAGGTACACCGCTGTGCCTTCTGCTTCTGGGACGGCCTCGGTTTGACGCACAGCCGTGTTCCATAGGTGCGCACTTACGAGAACAAAAAAATACTCAATCTCTCATCAGGCCTTAGCGTGGACTTCTTCCCGGTTTTTAAATTATTTAATGAAAATGTAATGTCTTTATTTATTGAAAGAAATAATGGAATAATGGATCAAATGTCTTTTTTATTTTTATTTGAAGGAGAGCAGCTTTGTGCAGCAGCCTGCACTCCAGGTGTGGAAACAGAAAATAACCTAAAACGACTAAAGGCAGTGTTTCGGTCTCTGGAGCGTTTGGGCTGTATTTTAGAGACACTGATAGGCCCCTGAGTGTGGGACACGGGGACAGGAATCAGTTTTTATTTAAAACAAAGAAAAAAAAGAAAGACAGAAAGAAAGAAAGAAAGAAAAGGTTGAACCTCACGCTGCGATATAAAAAACATGCAAACATCTGGATACAACGGTGTACCTACTTTTATTCTGACAGTGGAGACGGAGCACAGGGACTGGGAGATTTAAACAGAAAAAGAAAAAAAAATGTCCTAAAATCTTTATGTTTCTCCACAGAATAAACCCGATGTTCTTAAAGGGAGAAAGTGATCACCAGAGAGAGAGAAAGGGGAGAGAGGGGGGAGGAAGGAAGGGAGGAAGGGGGACGATGCTCATTCATATGGCAATTATTGTACAAAAAAAAAAAATTAAATTAAAAATGACGGGAACCGAGGACTGGTTATTATCCTCCTTATCCGGAATAGCTTTTTTATATTTATCAGTGTACATATTTGTGAATATATTGCACCTCCGTGTGTGGAAAAGCTCATTGAAATGTATTGAATTTTCCGTCTTTTCTCCCAGGTGTTTGTTTCTTTATGGATTTATTTTATTTTATTTATTTGTTTATTATTATTTTTGTCTTTTTTTCTAACGGGGTGGGGGTGGTGATGATGATGATGATGAGGAGGAAGAAGAGGAAGAGGGGGCTGGGCAGATCAGACCAAACGAGCAATTACTGAAGACCTGTAATCCGCTGGCTGCACGGTTTACTCCTAAGTAGTAATAGTAAGGGGAGAGGAGTGTTTACTGTGCTTCAAGGCTCCAAAAAAATATCAAAAATACCCCCCCCCCCCTTCCCCGTCCCACCCGCCCCACCCTCCACCCCCCTCCCCCCTCCCCCTCAAAGTGAATGCATTGCAATAAGACGAAACACACACTACACAAACACTAACACGGGCACGAATACACACATTCACACGGTATAGCTGTGTGTCTACCTCATTACGCAAGTGTTGGCACGTTCATGGTGATTTAAAAGAAAAAAAATATTTATTTTTATTTTTAAATTGATTTAACGTGTTTTTTTTTCCTTTGCCACTGGGTTAATGATGAATTAGGCCTAGAAGACTCACTGATGTGTAAACCTGTTGTATGTTCACTGCAATGATGCTTTGACAATCAAATTATTATTATTATTATTATTATTATTATCCCCCTTTTTCTGTGTCTCCCCCCAAAACTTTATTCTTCTTATTCTCGTCACTGACACCTTTGTGGAGCGCACTTTGTAGATATTCTGATGAAGGGAAATAGTCGGCCTTATTTATACATATTCTTTTTTTTTTCTCTCCAAACACTCCTGAGATTGCTTTCTTAATTTATTTTTCTTTTTTCCTCCCCCTTTAATATTTATTTGAACTTAATTTATTTTTCTGAGAAGGGAAAAAAAGAACATATTTCATTTGTGAAAGTGTGCTTTAAATGTGTCTGTGTAAGCGACAGAAGCTGAAATAAACCGTGCACGTTTTACTTGATCCTCTGAAAGCCTTTCATTTTCTAAACGAAAAAGACACAAAATCACGAGCCCTGCCCCTAAAGCGGACTTTAAAATAAAACATACATATATTTATTTCCATTTGATGCAGCATTGCGCCACTTCTAAGGAGATTTGTTTGGTGAAACATCCTTTTCGCTGTGTGGAAGTTGCGCAGATTCCACCGCACATGTGTTGATGTGTTTCCTGTCCGGACAGAGGTGTTAATAGCCTTTATTTTATTTTAAAGTTAGATTTAATGGATGGGAGCACTATGAGCTTTGAACAGCAGCCTCTCTGTGTTTCTCTGTGTCTCTTGGATACAGTCTGTGCGTTTGCGCAGAGACGAGAGCAGCTGCTGCTCTGAAACAGGAGAAGCCTGGAGGTGAAGGAGGTCCGTCTAAAAGCTGCTTCCCAGCGGTGATGAATAGGACTTGATACTTGAGTGACTCCGGTATCGATCAACCTCGCCGGGCATGAAGACCACGCGGCTCTATCACAACAAGAAATATGCAGACGGGCCTCGTGTCTGAGGCTTTTAGCTTGACCAGAGGTTTCTCTCTGAAAATCCGCTGAAACGTGGGAGGGCGGGGCCAGCGAAAAGTCAATGCATGCTCAGAGTTAGAAAAGTGAAGAAGGAATTATCACAGGACGAAAAGTTTCAAAAGATTTTAAGAAGGTTTAAGATTAAACCAAAACTGTTTACATAGACAGATATAGTGTGTCCGATTTCACTTTTTCTAAATCTAACTCCCCAAGATAAAGCTCTGGACGCTATTTAAATAATTAAAATATCAGGAATGAAAACCAGTTGAATAAACAGTAAAGTCTTTAATTATTAGGGAAAAAACGAAAATGCGTCATCACACTATATTGTTTTTTTTAGCCGAAAATGGCAGTGGCAAATACATTTTCGGTTTTTGGTCAATATTTTACCGTGCATCCCCAGTAATTATGTATTATTTTAGTGATAAAATTAAGTTTGACTACACTGGAATCTGCCTTTAAAACAGTAGCATTTGTAAATCTGTTTAAAAAAAAAATCTAAAATTTACAAAAGATTCTTTGCAAATTAGATTAATTTCTTCCTAAACATACAGGAAACCTGGTTCTATTAGAATCCAGCTGAACATTTAGATGTTTCTGGCCTTGAAACATAACGGTGTGTTATGTTCACTTCCCATCAGCGTCTCACTGAGCCTCTCTGTCTCCTGGTAAACTTGCAGAGCCAAGGTTAAGCTCTTGTGCAATTAGGACATGAGAAGCAAACGGCATTTAACCTCATGTAAAAGGAGTGCATCTTTATATTGTACATCCGCCGTGAGGCTTTATTCTGAAGGTACAAAACACCACAATCCAATATTAAACAGCGTTAATAGTGATTATTAGAATTATTGAAAAAATACTGTGCTCATATCATAAGTGCAGAATACTCGCTGATTCTTGACATGATGAACTGTAGCTAAAAAAGAAAACTAAAATCACAGAAGGAGCTGGAGGGAGCTGTGCATTCTGGACCAAACCGATGTGAAATAAATACAAAGTGAATACAGAGTAAAGGGAATGTAATGCGCTTTAAATATCGCCTGGAAAATAGAAGCATCTGTAGACCCTGAATGAGCCTTCACTGCAAAATCTGCACAGCCGCACTTTTTACAGCGTTCTGAGCAAACAGCTGCAGGAGCTCTGTTATAATGGAAGCAATGATTATATTGTTATACTGAGGGTTTAAACCACAACTTTGTCTTATAAGGTCTGGCTTAATCCTTCAGTTTGTACAGTCATGAGCTAAGAGATAAAATCCAGATAACTGCAAAAGTCTCTCTCCCTTTGCACATTGTAATCCATCTGCACATGCTTAAGTACATATATGTGTATAAATACATGTATATTTGCAGTAATTTGCTCCTCCTCAGCTCAGCAGGTGGTCAGGCTCCATAAACTTGTTATTAATGAATAATAAATATCATCAGTTATGATACTATTGATTTCTGACCGTGTTTGTTAAGAAGCTGCTTCTCTGTTGGACAACAGCAGCTCAGGTTTGAATCCCCTCGGAAGCAACCCTATACAGGCCTAAAGGTCTAAAGCAGCGGCCCGGGGACCGCTGGGGGCCCCGAAGTCCAGCCAGTCACAGAGATTTCACAGATTTCACTCTAATAGAAGAGGTGTCGGCGTAATTTGCAAGTGACTTTTAAATTTAGAGCGGCAGTGCAAGAGTTTCATCATTCTTGGCTCGAATGGGGAGATGTAGGTCTCCTCCTGGAGGCGTTAGCACCGTTTCTGTTGGATGGATGATAAGTCTGAGAAATAGTCTTTGATTCCTTGTGATATTAATAATTAATATTTAATAATTTAAGAGAATTTAAAAAAAAAGTTACCTTCAAACCCAAATGAAACAATAAAAAAAAATCACAAGGTACTGAAGGAGAAAAGAAGACGATGCACTATGACAGCAAATTTAAAAATAAGTAATATAATACACAGAGAAATAGGAAATAAGAAAGTAGAATGACAATAGTTTATAAATTAAAGGAAAACGCGTTAATGATAAGAATAATGCGACAAAGATAATTCATTTAAATTCAAATCTGTATGAAGTGTTTGACCAGATATTTTAGGTTTAGATTTACTTCAAATAAATACTTCTTTGCCTACCAGACAGTGGCTGGCATGTTGGTCTATAACAAAGAATGTAGTACATGGCTTCATCAAAGTTTAATTGTGGAGCGGCTCTCCAGTTGAGGCCTATAAATTATATATAATTGACCGTGTAATCAATGTGAACAGCGTATCAGGTTTTCCTGAGACAAAGTGACGGAATGCAAACTAGACCGAGAACATTAAGGATCTGGAGAGAAAATCTGGTCCTATCCTTTTGTCGATATTTTCATTCAGAGTTATGGACGGTGGTTTTATTTTATAATGTTTCCTTGAAGTCAAATGCATCGAGGTTTACGTGACATCTATGGTGCACGTTTTGAATGACAGACCTCTGCAGAGTTGCAACCTATTTTGCTCCAGATGCAAAGGATGCAGTGATTTAGAAACGTCTGAGGCGCTTTTTGAAGGCTGCCGTAAGCGTGCGAGCTGCACGGCACCTGTGCAGTCAAAAATAGTTGGTTTAATAATTCACAACGACAGAAAAATGACTGTGTTTTCCTCTATTGGTTGCCGTTTTCCATGTGATCCGTCCTCCTCCTGACTCCACCCTTGCTGCTGTTGTTGTTTTGGATGAGAGGATAAAAGAGTTGTTCCCAGGACGGCCGTAGTTAATTGTTTGATTTAAATAATTAAGAAACGAGAGGCCTCATTTTTCCCCACTCTGTTTTCTTCTTCTTTCCTGTGTCAGATCCCGACAAGAGAAACATCAGACTGCAGCTTTCCTTCAGCGCACACACACACACACAGAGTTCAGTTAGCAGATGTGCTTACATTCTGGTAGTTACCAGAAGAAAATAACATGATATGCAGCTTCTCTGGTGCATCTCCACGCTACAGGTGAAGGATCAAACCAGTTCTTCACTTGTTAGACTCTAATAAAACCAAAATGCCCAACTTACAGGGAGGTATGCAAGTGTCTGTTTAGAAGCAGAAGTATGTCGGTATCAGCCTGGGATCAGGTCTGGACTCTGTTCCTGTCTACAAGTTTTTTGCAACGGTTGCTGGAAGCCTTCCACTGGGAACTGATTAGATTTTGGCAAATATCCTCTAACCAATCAAATAGTTTTGCTGAGATTTATGAACGTGGGATGGTTAACAGTTAACAGTTTCAGGACTATCCAGTTTCATGCAGAAGTTTTTTTATTTTATTTTTTCACTGAAATCCTTATCAAGTGTTACCGGCCTTTCTGATAAGGACTGAGTCTGTCTACACCAGGCTAGGTGGCGTCATCAGTATCAGTGTTTGTCACTGTCTTTAAAATGACCCACAGCTAAACCTACAGACAAACATCTGCCAGCATCAGACACTACAGACACTATACTGCCAAAGGTATTCACTCATACATCCACACAATCTAATCCAGGTGTTCGAATCACTTCCATGTCCACAGGTGTATAAATCAAGCATCTAGTCAGTCAAACTGCTTCTGCAAACATGAGTGAAAGAATGGGTCGCTCTCAGGAGCTCAGTGAATTGTGGTACTGGGAACAACAAGTCCACTCGTGAACTTTCCTCTCTACTAAATATTCCACAGTCAGACTCTCAGTGGTATTATAACAAAGAGGAAGCGACTGGGAACGACAGCAACTCAGCCATGAATTGTCAGACCATGTAAAATGACAGAGCAGGGTCAGAGGATGAGCAGAGGTCACCAACTTTCTGCAGAGTCAATCTCTACAGACCTCCAAACTTCATGTTTCCTTCAGATTAGCTCAAGAACAGCAGAGAGCTTCATGGAATGGGTTTCCATGGTGATCAGCTGCATCCAAGTGCAATGCAAAGCGTTGGATGCAGTGGTGTAAAGCAGCCATCACTGGACTCTAGAGCAGTGGAGACGTGTTCTCTGGAGGGATGAATCACGATTCTCTATCTGGTGATCTGATTGATGAGGTTTGGTGGTTGCCAGGAGAACAGTACTTGTCTGACTGCATTGAGCCTTGAGGGATTATGGTGTGGGGTTGTTCTTCAGGAGCTGGGCTTGGCCCCTTAGTTCCAGTCCAACTTTGTGGGCCATAAGAGCCTTGATTGGTCCGCTTGGTACTGGTGTGTTTCTGCTTTAGTATTTCTGGCTGCTTGTCCATCTTCTAATTGATTGTTTTGGTTCAAAGAAAGGTTAACTGAGGAGTTTCAGAGATACAAACATTTACGACTCGTCTTCGGCGACATTTCAGCAGAAGTCTCTGTCGCCGTAGTTGAAAGTGAAGCAGGAACAAAGAAGGAAACAAAAATGCGCCCACTAGTGTTTGGGTGGTGTTTTTACAGAGTGAATCAGACTGACAAGTGCGCAAGTATAAATGGATCGCATCGGCGTAGGCTATGTACGTAGATTACAGCGTCTATGTCCCATATGTGGATGAAACTCCAGTCTCTTGGTCCACACTGCTGGTAATCATGAGCGTTGTGGGCTCATCCATCCGCCCTGAGCTCCACCACACAACCTTAAAGAGGATGTCATCAAAATAACATAATAAGTAGAAACTGTGTCTCCCATTCGGTCACGTTTGACAGCGTTGGATGAAGTGGTTCATTCATCGAGTCCAGTTCTCTGTGATTGAAACATTCACTTGCTGCTGTTCAAGAAATAGTTTCTTACTCTTTTATGTTTGAATTTGTCTCTGTGTTGTTCACTGATTCCCCACCGGCGCCCGTACCAGGCAGTAGAACTTCATTTGGACAAACAGACTGAATCTGCTTTGTCTGGTCTCGCTCTTCCACGCACCGATTCAGAAATAGACTACACCGCCTTTAAAACCTGGACCTCAGTGCAGCTCTCCAAACGCGCTGCTGTCCCCTGTGCACAAACCGTTCTGGTTTGAAAACATGTAGCCCAGTCTCATTCAGCACCGGGGGAAGAAATAAACATCAAGTCAGCTGGAAAGTGGTCTGTACAGTTTTCAGTCCCTCACCAGCACATGGTAGACCGAGCTCTGCCTTGTGATAGCACACGAGCCGCCCAGCAGGGAGCACAATCTATATGAATAAGCAGTAGCTGCTGTTAATTCCACTCTCTTTCAGATTACTCCATCCACTCCTCTCTGGCTTGTGTTTTCCATGAAGCGAGGAAGCGCATTTTCATAAATAGACCTTGGCCGAGCGCTGCGGCAATGAAATTTTAATGAAGCTCAGAGTCTTGAGTGCAGCGCCGGGGCCTTGGAGAATCAGCCCTCTGTTACATTACTATGGCTTTCTCTCTCTCTCTCTCTCTCTCTTTCTCTCTCTCTCTCTCTTGCAAACACACACACTAATGCAAACATACCCCCCCATCCCCGACCCACCACCACACACACACACAGCCCTGTTGCAGTGGTGCATGGGGCAGCAAGCTGCATATTGACAGCGTGGCTGGAACGGGACCAGACTGAGGGGAGGGCGCAGCGTTTGAGTGTGTGTGTGTCGGGGATTAAGAAGAAGGATGTGTGTGTGTGTGTGTGTGTGTGTGTGTGTGTGTGTGTGTGTGTGTGTGTGTGTGTGTGTGTGTGTGTGGTGGGGGCGTAGTTAAGGAAGCAGCGGAGCTTTCATTTGCGTGAGGTTTTCTTCTTTTTGGCCTCGTATTATTTATTGTATCTTGAGGGGGATTGACCTCTGTTATGGAGATAAAAACAAAGTTCATACTGACAGCTACACACACACACACACACACACATACACACGAGTAGGCTTCTGCCCACAGACACACTGGAAGTGTTCAATTCTGTTGATGCAATATTTATCAAGCGACGTTTGCAGATTAATCCTTGGTTGCAGCCATCTGAAAGGGTGCTCAGTTTTTTTTGGGGGGGGGGCAGAGTCCCCTCAGTGCAGTCATTATAATTAGATGAAAGGCACAGAGCTGGATGATATAAAACACAAATAATAATACCAGCAAGCACACGCTCTCACTTCCTCCATCTAGCTTGGCCCCACTGCGAGGTCAAAGGTCGGACAGGTGTAATCAGCACCGTGTTTGTTGGAAAGACTCTGTAAACCTTTCCAGCAAAGACTTAAATGTGTGTGTATGTGTGTGTGTGTGGGTGGTGACGACGTTATGCATATGAGGCGCTAATTAAAACATGGCGGCCGTAATTAGGAACATTGTATAACTAATCAGGCCTAATGAGCATCGGGGGCGGGCAAGGCGGTGATCAAACGGCCGAGTTATGAGGCTTAATGGGCGGAGAGCCGCGTGACGGTCCCGCCGTTCACACTGCACCACAGCGACGTCATTACGTCTGATCGTTGAGACAATAATGACACACACGTATTATTATTATTATTTAGATTATTATTCATTCATTCATTCATCTTCTGTAACCGCTTGTTCTATGAAGGATGGAGTCTATCCCAGCTGTCATTGGGGCAAGAGGCGGGGTCCAATCTGGACAGGTCTCCAGTCTATCTCAGGATTATTATTATTATTATTATTATTATTTCTACTACTATTATTAGTAATAGTATAGGTGCGTAAGTGATCGGATACAAGCTGTAGTCGGATCTGCTGAATAAAAATCCAGACGCAATGAAAAATGCAATGGCATGAATTATGAAGAGCATAACAATATCGTAGCAGAGATATCAATATTTACACAACAGGAATCCCAGATCCTGGGAAATCCTCATTTAGCCCACAGAAGAAGAAACAGAAGAAATAGAAGAAATAGAAGAAATAGAAATAGATGAAGAAGTCAGGTTTATAAAATCTAAACAGGCCTTTCTGTCTCATCGCTGTTCAGATCGAATAAATAAATAAATAATAATAATAATTCGAATTAAAAAAATAAATAGTGAACATCCAGTCCTTATTTTATTTATTGTATTATACCTGGACATGTCTCGGTAGACCTCCACGCTTTGACAGATAAACGGGTTTAGCTCCTATTATGACCATCAGACTCTCTGTCTGGTTTGTGTCAAGCTTCACGTTAAATATGCGATTTCAATTCTTATCAATAATGTAGCACACGTCCTCCATTTAAATATTCATTTCGCGTTTAGACTCGGTTTATCCAGACACTATATTTGCCGCGTAAAGTTAACATGAGTCATATTCTGTGTTTGAATAAATAAATAAATAAAATCAAGTCAAAGCTAAAAAGCTGCCGCCGTTTCATCTCCTCCTCTCCTGACCTGTAACCGCATCTTTATTTCATGTGTCAGAGGAGACGGCCTCCCCGCCCCGCACGTGAGCGCGCCGCGAGCCTCCGTTAAAATACACCGCGCGTGCACACGTGCCAGAGACGCACGCGGCATTTAAGGTGAACAGGACACTAAACGGTTCACGAAATATGTGTTAGGAAATCAGGAGAAGATGATCATTACGGACTGAAATCAAATCAAATCAAATCAAATCGTTTATCAAAAATAAAGGTTCAGCTATGGACGAGGATCCTATATATATTTAACTATTTAACTACAACACATTAATATAAAGACAGCATGCCAGTCAATAAGATTAATTAATAAAAACTGACAATTAGCTCAAAAATTTACATTTTAATAGACTATCCTGCTGCTTCTTCCTGTTTATTTGCAATATGTGTAGTTTCGTTATTTATGAACACCGACTTTACACTAGTCTGACTGTTCTTTGACTCGTTTAGGTTATTTAGTTCATCGATTATCGTTAAATGGATTAATTAGCCTCATGTTTTCTGTTCAGTCCTCAGTGCTTAGTTTCATTCGCTGTCATGTACCACAACTTTCTAAAAGCATAAAAATTAAAAGTCCAGCTATGGGCGAAAATCCTGGATGTGTATTTAATTACAATCCACGCACGTAAAGGCAGCAGAAACAAAAAACAGAATTAATGAATAAAAACTGTCATTTTAAGTCAAAAGAATAAAGCAGCAGGTCTAATTAAACAGACCTGCTGCTTTATTCTTCATGTTCTTACACCGTTTATGTGTAATATCTAAATATTATGTGCAATAACTCTGGTTTATGTGCAGTATATGTTACACTCATATTTATTTATTTATGAACCCCCACTTGCTTTGACTTGTTTAGATTATTCAGTTTATTGATCGTTGTTAAATTAATTAATTATCCTCATGTTTTGTTGCACCTCAGTTCTTAGTTTAGCCTTACAACAACTTTCTTGTCGTTCCTCTTCGTCATCATCGTCATTCTTTTTATTCATATTTCTATTATTGTTGTAATAATATTAAATTAGCGTTTGTTGTTTTCTGGCAAAAATAACCATTTATGTTCATATTATTATAATTATTATTATATTTTTTATCATCGATTTCTGTTCTTAATTGTCCTGATTATTAATCCTATAATTAATGGAGCATTCGTGGATTTCCGGCACAATAAAACAAAACACATTTATTCATGTCAAATATAAAAATCGTCCAGGAAACTCCCCTTACCCTCTCCCTCTGTCTCTCTCTCTCTCCTCTCTCTCTCCTCTCTCTCTCTCTCACACACACACACACACACACCAGAATAATTCATCCAGCAGTCCTCTCCAGCTGCTGGCCGCTGCTTATCATCACCACATCAATACACAAACCAGGAATCAGCAGTGAAAGTTAATCACAGAGCCCTCGGGCCTGCAGGCTGCGGAACCATCACACTATCTGACCGTCAGACCGGAAATGTTCGTTCTCATGCTTTATGTCAGAACCGGTAACAGGACAGACGAATGCAGCAGCAGCCTTTAAGAGCCGGTGACCGCTCCATGTACTCGGTGCCACTGCGCGTAAATCTACAATGACGATTAAAAATGTGGATTGTTAAAAACCCAGTTTAATCTCGCAGCCTGCTGGAGCTCCAGCAGAGCCGAGCCGACATGCTATTTTGAAAACCCCGACTGCAAGAAACAAGACATAAATACGAACTTCCACTTAATTCAGAGAAATATGTTCAAAGAGACGCGCTGGTATGGGCTCCTCTAATCATGTCTCATCAATAATGCATTTTAAAACTGACAGGATGCCCGAAACGCAGAGCTGCTACAACATGAAGCCCCGTTCCTCGGACGGACACCGGCTAAACTTCAGCGTTTAGTTTCAGTACAATTTTAATGAAATTAAATTCATTGACGGTGGAGAGGAGAGGTCTGGTTACAGCTGCATGAAAAGCCCATATGCTGTCAGACGGATTGTTGCAGCACATTATCATCTGATCTAATTTAGATTTAACATTTAATATGCCTCATGGGGAAACGTGTCACAAAACAGAACAAATTAAATAAAGCTTATATGAGATAATAAGAAATCAAGTGGAATAAGAGTGACCAGCGATTTAAATGAGGCCTCCGTGTTCCTCATTTACACATGAAGGTAACAGCAGCCAGGTAGAGCTCTGAGAACATCCATAATAAACATGTGTGCTGAACAATTTATATGAGCCATGAAGGCGCATGTTGCTCATGTGCTGTAATATAAATGTAAAGCATCCTGCTGGATAAAATAACATTACACGAGCACAGGAGGCGCACACATATGAAGTTGTTTTTGCCGTTACTGGCGGCTCCTCCACCCCAGAGTATCGCCGGACCTCGGCATTCTCAGCGTAAACACCCGCACACTAGTACAGTGGATGATATGCTAAGCAGGCGCGATGAGAAGCTCGGAATTGGGCTGCTGGGCCACTTTGATTAAAAAGCAAACTCATCTTCCCACCAGTCCCTTTCAAATGCAACAAACTGACAGAAACAAACTGACAGAGAAACCAATAATTGGTGTGTGAGGAGGCTGGATGGTGTGTGTGCATGTGTGTTGCCTTGTGTTTGGGGATTCGCTCCTTGTGGACTGAGCTGCTTTATTTCTCTGCCCTATATATCTGTCCGCCTTCTCTCTCTCTCTCTTTTTGCCTCCCTGCTCTGGAGGCTGAAGCTGCTTCTTGCTGCTGCTGCTGCTGCTGCTGCTGCGGCTGAAGGGATGTATGAAGCGCTACTTTCTTGTCTAGGTGATGAATAATGCAGGGCTCGGAGGCCGGCAAGTTTCCAGTTAAATACCAATTTGCTTAACCAGTGTTTCCAGCCTCTGCCAGCTCCACTCAGTAAAGCAGGGAGCAGCACTCGGCCTTTGGAAATTAAAGAAAAGATCTATATCTGGAGGAGCGGGATAGTCCTTCCCCCCTGCATGTGGTCTGCTAAGGGTCACGTCTTGTAAACTCAAGAGTTATTTATTTTTTACTTTTATCTGCTAGGAAGAATCACATGCAAAGCTGACACAGTGTTTCTGGGGTTTTCTAAAGACAACAGCGTCTTTAAATCCGCTGTTTGAATTCCAGCACCTTTGTTTCACAGCAGACTGGACGACTCACACCTTTTCCTCCCCTATTAATAGTTAGTCTAACGACCATCATCCTGGGCAGGGCTCTAATTAGAAAGTGAAGACTCCTGCACATTGCAGATGCAGCACGTTTGAAGGTTAGTATTCCTTCCCGTCGCAATTCTAAATCACCCATGCTGTCAGTAAAATCACGGTGTGCTGGACTGTGATGTCTTCTTGCTTGAATTTTTCTGTTAATGCAAAAATGTGTGCATAAATCTCCTGCAGTTCTCCTGCAGAGAGTTATCTGTACAAACTGACACCTCCGCATGACCGTAACACCTCGCTGACCCCGGCCAAAGTCAAGTAGTGAGCAGACGTAATGTAAATATGAGTCATTAGTGTTTGAGACAATCAAAGGGTGTAAAAAGTCTTGTATATGGTTATTGGGTCTCTATGTGCTTCACACTGTCTTCACTTTAAAACGCCAGGCGTCAAAATGCTCCCAAGCTTTTAGTTGTAAAACAAGATTGACAGCTCACGTAACACTTTGAGGAATTCTAGTTGCAAAAGGCGATCCTCAAAATAACCCAGCAGCTACCCTAACGGACAGAATGTCTTCTGATTGTTTGTCTTATTGTTGTCTCTTGGTTCATACTGCTGCAGCCGGTCTATATGGAGGCCACACAGTGGAGGGGACAGACACATAGGGAGCATGTAGGAGGGTAGCACGAGAGTTAACTAAACTGACATAGTTGCTGGTCACTTCTACACCTTAAGGTGGTGCAGGACTGAGACATGCTAGCAAAACCGTCGGTACACTATCGCCACTCTCCTGGGACATCAGGGACATCTCTTTGTACCCTGGTGTTACCTTGTCCTGCAGCTATGGGACAGCAGAGCTTATCCAGGCCTGGGAGTCGAACCCCAAACTTGACATATATGATGTCAGGCTCTCAGGTAGCAGGTTTTACCTCATAACTTTCACTGGAGCGTCCACACAGCGATTCCTGCAAACTCTCAGAGTAACGGGCCACAAAAGGAAGTGGGCCATGCAAGACCTGGCATAGGAGAAGGAGCAAGGGAGCTTTTGCCTAAGCAAGCTGCAGGGAGTGGTAGGGAGATGTCCCTACTGCTGCCCCACCACCCAAAGATGGGCGGCTGTGGCTCAGTAGGTAGAGCGGGTTGTCCACGAACCAGAGGGTTAGCGGTTCGATCCCCGGAATGTGCCACATGCTCCCAGTGCGTCGCACTGGTGTGTGAATGTGTGTGTGCTTGTGTGAGTGAATGGGTAGATGTGTCTCTGACTGTAAAGCGCTTTGAGTACCAATAGGTAGAAAAGCGCTATATAAAAGCAAGGCCATTTACCATTTACCATTCTAGGAGTAATGGGGTGAAATATCTGCGAAAGGTGTCTCCTGGCTGATGACCCTGCAGCCAGCACAATGGCACTGTCGGAGATTGACCTGTGCTCACATCTTCCTTAAACAACTTATCTCTGACATAGACAGCGCCTTAAGTTTATTGGTAGAAAGGTCATGATAGAAATAGGTGGAGGGATGAGAAGGGTCAGAGGGTATGGTGTGAAAATGGGTCGAAGTGTTGGGATGAAAAGGGTTGAAGATTGTTGGATACTTGGACGATTTAATAAATCAAAAGTTTGTGAAGTCCTTAAGGCTTTCCTAAGGTAGAGTCTTTGAAATTTGTCTTGTTTCTTCTTTGAATGGTGGTTCAAGACTTAAGAATGGTCCTTTGCAATGCAAAATCTAAGTGTATTGTTTCATGCGGTTCTTGTGTGGTCTCTCTTGCAAAAGAGACGTCACTCTCCATTACACAGCGTGCTGTCCCGCTGCATGAGATTGTTTAATCCGGAGGCCTCCTCGCTCCATTTGACCCCGATCTCATGTGACTCTACACGTGGATCAAACAGATGCACTTACAGGGGAGCAGAGCGAGGTCAGCTCCCCCACAATTCCTGCTTCGTACACAAGCAGCGGGAGCCTGAACGGCAGGTCGGGCGTCAAGCGGAGTCCCCGCTGAGTCTTAAGCAGCTCAGCTTCCTTCCGGGTGAGAATCAGAGCTGGAACACGGCTTTGCGCCACAAGTGATGACCGCCTGCGGCCCCCGGTTCGTCCTGTCACCCTCCCCTACCTCCTCCTCTTCTTCTTCTTCTTCTTCTTCTTCTTCTTCCCTTCTATTTCTGTAATAAGCTCACTGAGGCGGGATGCAGAACAGAATCAGTCCTCCTCCCCAACAGCCCCGAAAAAGTAAACACCGCTTCTCCGATCCCTCGCCAATTGTTATTCATAGAGCAGATAAATATTTAATTCCATCTAAGGATACCTTTTGTTAACAGAATTACCGTACAAGCCTTGCAGCCCATAAATCCCACAATGAATTCAAATCCTGTTGTGTGGGTTCAGCCGTCGTGCTGGTGAGAGGTTGAGTGTGGTGACGCCGGCGCTGGAGTGAGAGATGGAGTGAAGGAGGAGAAAGGGATGGAGAACAAAATGGAGGAAGGAAATAGGAGGGCTGGCGATGGAAGGGCATGGTGGAGCAACGTGTAAACTAAAAGTAAGGGGTGGAAGAAGATAAAGAAGATGATGAAGCGGTTGCAAGAGGAGTTTTACAAAATGTTTGATTGAGAGGAGCATGGAAGCAGGAGGGACGGTAGAAGAAGATGTTAAGGAGGGAAGGTAGAGGAGGTGACAGTTTAGGCAGAGGTAAAAAAGTGTTGTGGATGTGAGAAGGTTGCGTGAGAAGTTAAAGAGGAAGACGGAAAGAAATCAAAGAGGAGTAGATGGTCAAAGACAGAGAAAGATGGAGGGCCGGGAATGTGGCGGAGAGGGAGGACGAGACGGCAAACGGGGACACGGAGGACTAAGAGGAGGAGTTGGACAAAGCCGAGCGAGGGAACCGGAGACGAGGGAGAAGATCATGAGAGAACAATAAGAAAAAGGATAGAAGAAAAGGGAAGAGGAGGAGTGGATGCAGACAGAGGCACAGCAGGCGCCATTGATCTGGAGCGTTACAATCCGGCCTCCCTTGCTGTTTTGTATTCCTTTTGAGGCATAAATAATGGATTGGTGAGTTCTGATGAGAACATTAACACTCGGACGAGCTTAATGAGCACACCGAGTGTAGATGATCTGACGGCCCAGCGCTGTGATCACCCCATTGAGTCTCCGTGATCGCAAACAAAAAGATGTGGAAGCCTATTGATTCCAAATACGGTCGGCACTTTCGATTCCCAGAGAAGGTCTGCGCGAGGAGTCGATAATTATTCTCTCCTTTCTACCTGAGTTTCATTTCAATCGAGGCATTTGTTTGGTCAGCCACTGGGGATTAAGACCTGTTGAGGCCACTGTTCAAGAGAAGCTGAAGACTGTTGGCTCAAGATTAAAATTTAATCAGCCTCACTTGCTGTTAATAATATTCTATGCCCCCTCTTTTTTTTAATGAAATTCATTTTTTCCTATAATTCCCCTAAGCAAGCCTGAATGGATGATGGAGAAGAGGGCACGCATTTCTCATGGAGCAAAAAGGTTTCAATTGGGGCTCTTTGATAGCTCTTAATAATATCCCCATGGTTGACGGATGAAATCAAATGGAATGATAAGTCTTTGATTTATGTCCTGAACATCAAACTAGCGTTGGTGTATAACCGAGCTGACGGAGTCCGTTTGACTCGTTCCTTTTGGTGAAAAATAATATCCTTCGCCTGATCCTGGAGCTTTTTGAATTAGCATGATCACAAAGATTGTAATCCAGCTGCCTGTTAGCTTGACGGCAATCTGTGTGACCAGGACTACGTTTTGTCGTTTATTTTACAGGTTCATTTCAATTTACCCCAAATCTAGTCTGAAATGTTATTGTTGCAGATGGGAGTAATGTCCAAAACTTATATTGTAATAGATACGACCCATTGACTTTCCTCAAAATAAAATTCGGAAAAGTGAGTAATGTCCAAATGGGATTAATAAAGCATCTATCTATCTATCTATCTATCTATCTATCTATCTATCTATCTATCTATCTATCTATCTATCTATCTATCTATCTATCTATCTATCTATCCCATTGACTTTCCTCAAAAAAAGTCCAGTTTTTTAATCGCTATATCGGACGCAAAATGTTTGTAACTGATGTCCACAATAACACACATACGATCCAACACATGGCTGGCATTTTTAAATAACATCTCTGTGCCTTTTGAAGTTTAAATAAAAGTGTTGTTGTTTTTTTTTTGTTGTTTTTTGTTCTGTTGTTAAACTTTGGTTAGATTTTGAAAAACCTCTACAAGTTTAGTTGCCTTTGTTGCTGGTTTTCTTGGATATACCATAACCTGGATGAACCCCCATAGACATAATATTAAAGTTAATATTAAAATCTTTTTATTCCTCACTTTTAGCTTCAGTGGGATTCGGGAAGTAACAAGAAGGAAGCACTGCAGGTTTAAAGAAGTGGTTGAAAAGACGAAGGAAGATGGAATTGATCTGAGAAACGCTGTTATGGGTCCATCTTGGTCATCTTCTTCTCTTAAATAATTAACAACTAAACAACCTCACATCCAACACTCCATAGCAGGCAGAATCACTTTGTTAATAAACGGTTATTGAAGCCGGCATGAACCTCCCCCACCCTCAAAATGTTTTGGACGTAAAGTTGACCTGGAGTCTCTCTGTTGGTAACCAATGATGCTCCAGCAAAATCTACCAGAGCCAATCAATCATTATGTGTTGACAGACAGAGGAGTAACACGTCATCTGAGCGCTGTGGAGGTGACTTTGTTTAAAATAAAATAGTTTCTTTTCTTTTTCTCTCTGCACCATGATGCTCCATGATGAAATACATATTTAATGTTACCAGACTCTAATTCTGCTGTGGTTTGACCATGCCGCGGTAACTCTGATGCGTCCAAACTACGGCCTGCGGATAATTTTTAATTGGCCCGCAGCAAATTCTAAACATACAAGGTAATATGGGCCTCACATGGAGCGTGTGCTTGGCTGTGTTGTGTTTCATCATCAAGAGGAGGGGAAGTGTGTCTGTTTGATTTGCAATGAAACTGTTACTGTGACGAAACTATAGAATATACAACGACACCGTGAAACCAGACGTTAGAGCTGCACTTGCTGCACCAAGTTGCAGCAAGTCTGCAAGCTCAACGCCAAGGATGTTCACCAAAAAATAAACAGATATAATGCTATATATAAATAATGTGCACAGAAAAAAGGCAGGCCAGTAATATTAGCATGTGCAGCAAATTAAAGTTGTTTAATGACAGCAGCTCAGCTGCTTTTGTCGACCAAACTTAGCAAAGTGCAGCACGACTGTGTCCACCAAACTCGTCCAGTTACTTGAAGCATTTATTAAATTTAAGTTGACAACATTTTCTGACAAACATTTGTTGATGTGTTACAGGTTTAATTATGTATTTGCATTAAAAGCTTGAAACATACTTATCCCTGTTTCCCTTTATTTCTCCTGTCCACATCTTGACTGTTTCTTGGGTGGTTTAGTTTATGTATGTGTGTTTTTCGTGCCACTTTGCATTCAACCTTCTCTTATTTTTATGTTTTGGCTGCATCTCTGTGTCTGACTTAAAAGAATAAAACAACTCAGTATAATCTAAGAAAATTCCTGTTGTAGTTGCATGTGTTACAGTCAGAGCTGTGTTGACCATCGCGTCGTGATGCAGTCTAATACGAGAAACGAAAACCAGGCTGGAGGTGAAGTATGAAGAATACGTGCTGTATATTATGACAGATTCAATATTAATAGCTTTTATTAGCTTAACACCTCATAGCATATTCATGATGGAGCCAGTGGAGGCTGCAAAAAAAAAAAAAAATGTCCACTTTTGAGGATCATGTCTGTTTCTGCTTATCTCAGGATGTTTTGCAGCATTTTTTTTAGAAATTAAGAGATCCTCCAAATATAGAAAAAAAATGCATGTTATTTTATGTTTTATATTTAAAGTCAAAAGTCTAAGACTAATGCTGATATTAAGTATTGCAGACATACTTTTTTTTGCAGCGAGGTGGGGGAGATAGAAGTGCACTCTCAGCTTAAGGATGTGCCCTTAACCCTTTTCATCAAGAGAAGATCTGCTGACCGTGCATTCTTGCTCCAGCACTTTTAGAAATACTCCGCTCCACGTCCTTCAAGGACTCCAGCAACAAGACTTCTTAAAGGGATATATAAAATAATTTGTTATTCTTGATGATGATAATTTAGAAAGAGATTAACTTTATCATGCTTCTTAATTTATATGTTTTTTTGTTTCCTTGCAAGATTTTGATAGCTTTAAAATGTTTTCTTTTGTAGCGTTAACATTTTTTATATTGAATAATTTCTCTGTTCTTTACATGAAATGAAAAGACATCCTCTCCAAAATCACTAGCGCTGCATCCAGAAAGGTTTAATACTTTTCTTTTTTATGTGGTGATATCAAATATTAAACTTCAACCATCATCAGTTCAGTTCCACGCAGATAAACTTGTTAAATTTCACTCCAATCTTTATAATTATAATCTAGCATCGAAAAAATAAAAGTAACTGCAGCTTGACTGTTTACTGAAAGATTTTTAGAGCAACTCTCATCAGCCTTGTGGTATGAAATGTCTCTGGTTGAAGTAAGTGATTAAACTTTTAACTTGATCAATGTTTCTCATCCTGAAACGAAGAAATGTGCAAGGACAGTGTTGGCAGAGATCATCTCATCTGACACTAAAGCGCTCTGACTCCAGGTTTTTTGAAGCTCACATGCATAAAGATTTGTGACTGACCTCCCATTTGGCCTTCTATAAACATTCATGCATTCAGTCGTTCATTTTCTGCAACCTCTTGTGCTCTGGAGGGTCACCGTTCACACTCACATCTACACATCACCAATGTCTAATTGGTGGGAGGAAGCTGGAGAACCTGGAGAGAACCCACGCAGACACAGGGAGAACATGCAAACTAGTCGGCCGATGGGTTCGAACGCCTTCTATAAACAGACACCTGTCTATGAAAAGCAGAATCTGTAGACACAATATTTTGCTGGAGAAAGCTTTCTGGTTTCAGTTTGTAGTCGGAGCAGTGCTGACAACTGGCTTTGGTTGCATGCAAGTGAACAGTCTGCAAAAGAGGCAGAATGCACTGCATACCCTGCAAACTGTTGACCACGGATGTCTCAGGTTGTTAGCTGGACGTTAAACAATGGATGCACAGAACATGAGGTCTTGGCTCAGATATGACGTGATCCAAACTCACCAGAAATAATTTAATGTACACAAAGTTAAAGAGTGAATCAGTGAATCATCTGGCGGGTACAAATCTTTTCTTGAATTATTTTTAGAGCAAATAAAGGCTAAGCGGGGATACAGGCCTACAAAAGCACAACTCCAAGTGAAGGTATTTAATTGTAACTATTTGCAGATTTTCTATAGTCATTTTTTTTTTATATCTACCTGAAATATATCTGTAAAGGATATTTTTTTAAAGTTTGCATTCCTCTTATCGACATCTCAGCTGCTCAGAAAGCTCCCTGCTCAGCGTGCATACCTCGGTTCACATCCACAGTAAATGCAGCAACCATCTTGCAGAGCTTTGAAGCAGAACTTTCAACAGATCCAGTTCTTTGAGGATTACAGGACGTATTACTGCTTGATCACTTCCTGATTCTCCAGACCACATACAGTTGGTCATAACATGTTCATTTTTGTGGTGAATAGTTTGTTGGCACGTTAGCTATAAGAACAAGACAAGGATGTAAAATATCTTCAAGTGGTGAAAGTAACGCTGCTCCTTGAACTCCTCCTTGGAGCTTCCAGATCAGGTCAGCTCCTTGCGGGACGGGGTCCAGACTGTGAGGTGCAGACGGATGAGGGTAATTACGGGTGTGTGGGTAAAGGGGGTGTCGCTGGTGATGGTGGCTGAGCAGCGAGAAGAGTGATGGAGGAGCCACTCTCGCTGCCCGAGAGTTGGAGCGAGGCGAATGTCCTCTCTGATTAGCGGGTCCGTCTGTGAGTGCACTAATGCACCTCGCTATTAGCATGTTTCTCCTGGTTGCCACGGGCAGCGCCGCGCCGCCTCCCCGTTAGACATGTCAGAACGCATATCAGTCACACGGCGCCGTGGCCCGTGGGCTGCACATCAGTAGGAGAGAGAGAGAGGGGATGTGGGTAAGAGCAGTAAGTGCATCAGTGAGTATGTTTTTGTCCTCGCTTGAGTTTAATCTCTTTGGAACGGGGATGTTTTTTTATGGAGTTGGGCGGTTTCAGCAGGTTGTCACTTCTACCAGAGGGTGAGTTTCAGGTTAGGGACTGAGTTTAAAGGCTGAGATACGAGGAGGACGGTTTAGGCTCAGCAAGAAATAAATAAATAACTTGAGGCTTTGACAAGTTTGACAAGTTGAATAGTCTCTGATGACGTCTCTAATAAAAACAGCAGAAAGTAATGAAATCTATATCTGCTGAGAACAGACAGCTCATGTGCTACAGATGCAAATACGTATAGGCTGTATAAAAACATGCAGCACATCAGCACCATCAGTAGCATTTAATAGTACTCTACAGCTCGTTATGCATCTCATAACTCTGTTTACTGAAGCTAAAGGTCTAATTTTTAACTTGTAAAACTGAGCCGGTCAGAAGAGACACCAGAAGAGGCACCAAAAACCACATTAACTCCTCCTTTTACTGCTTAAAACCGTGTCTAGTGTGAGCAGGAAGGGAGCATAACAGCAGCAGCAGCAGTGGAAGAGTTAATTTTGAGCGTTTTACACCCACGTGCTCTGACCTTCACCCACAATCAGAAGTTTTCAGCAACATCCTTTACTGTTTCAAAACGTCCAGTCCAGTGTGCTGTGAAGAACTAACATTCAGCACCTTCTTATATCTGATGGAAAACCCTTCCCAAAAGACCGGCGGTTGATGTGACAGCAGATTTATGGTACACGGGCTGATGGATCTACCGAGTAACGCGGAGGAAAAACTAGAATTACGAAACTGACATTTTAAAGAAGACGGAGAAGGGAAGAGACAGAAACAGAGACCTCAACCGTTGTAAAATTGGAAGGCCTGTAAAGCTCGATCAGTCATGAATAGATGGATGGAGGCAGGGAGAGAAGAGAGAGAGAGAGAGAAGAAGACGAAGAAAGGGTAGGTGAAAGAAAACGGTGCCTGGAGGAGGCAGGGAGCCCTTCGCGTGTCCAAGGAGCGATCTGTCTGCCTAAAGAGCTTTGTTACCATATTAACTGACATCTCCAGATGGCCTTGTCGAGAGAAAAGAGAAAAAAAGAAACAGAGAGAGGGAGAAAGGCCCGGGTGGAGAGCAGAAAGCTTGAAAAGCCTCAGAGAACGAGTGCAGGGCAGAAGAGGCAGCGAGACGGGCGAACAGGAGGATAAAAATCCCCTTAACTTTTCTCAACAACACCAGCACAACCCTCAGCCCGCCGCCGCTTCTCTGCATCCCCCCTCTCTCCCCTGTACACTCCCACCTCCTATTATTTTTCTCCCGTGTTACTTTCTTCTGAAAACTGCCCCGAGGCTAGGCACTCTCCTGGGTGGCTCACCCCCGAGCAGAGCCCTTGTTCCTCGCACGCTGGTAATAATTTGAGCTCGCTGAAAGAACCAAGGCTTTTAGATGGATCAACCCGCACGCCTCCTCCTCCTCCTCCTCCTCATCCTCCTCACCCTGTCTCCATCCAACGGATCAGGCCTTCTCCCACGCCGCCTCCGCCCGCCGCTCCACACGCCTCCACGTGCCGTCTAAAACCACCCTCCTTGACCTTCCTCTGCCATTCCCGGTCCAGACCGCCTCCCCATCCCCTTCCTCCCGACCTGCCCCGCATCCTCTCTTCCCACAGCTCCCATTCAAAAGTGCAGCTGTAGCCACCTGGCGTGCGCTGCTCCCGAGGATCTGAAACGGGGGAGAGAGAGAGAGAAAACACGAGGCACAAGACAAAGAGAATGGGAGAATTGTTTGTGTTGCAAGGAGGAATGTGGCGGAGAGAGCAGTTGTGGAAGAATCGCAAAAGTGGAGATAGAAGAAAGGAGACGAGAGAGAAGCTGAAGAGAAAAAAAAACCCCACAGCAGCCACTCTGCTGTGGGTTCATGTATTTTGTACATTCGCTGGACTCCACCGTATCCACCGGCCAATTTACAGCTGCCATCTTCCATATGCGGTTTCATGCCTCCCACCGCTCACAGTCAGCCTCGTCTCCCAACGTTTTTACTATTTAATCTCTTACAATGAGCCCTGATCTGCTACAGTATGAACAGTTAGCACTCGGCTGGAATGAAAATACTACTTTTACTCAAACACTGCAAACGCCCTCAGATTAAAATTGCACCATCAGGTTAAAGTATTTAACGTGTTTGCACCCTTTTCTTGTAATTTGGCTTCTTTTACTGCAGCAGTAATTCTGAATTATACATAGACTCTGTAATGTTTGCGTTGTATTCACCGGCCATGTCTACCAATTTCGTCTAAACGAATGTCTGCTCTAGTAAAATCTATTGGCATTTTGATTGGAAAAAAAATATATATATAAAATAAAATATTGAAAGACCTGATCCAGTAAGTTACAGACACCTTTGACAATTTATTAAACAGAAAGTCTAGGATGAGGCAAGTAAATATGATTTTTATCTAGAGCTGAACAGACGTGAGAAGGGTTGGATGGAGGGCCAGAAATTTAGAGGCCAGTTTCTTTTTTTTTTCTCCCCACACAATGCAAATCTATTAGCTTTTGAAACATTTAAACGCATGGAGAGAGTTATCAGTATAAGAAGGAGAGCATGTGTAAAACATTTTTTATTCCTGAACACAGAGAACACACCACAGGAGTATAGACTCTGCAGAAGCAAACACAGAAGGGTCCCGGAGAAGTTGCTGCTTCCCACAGATTTGTCAGCAGGGCAGCCTGGCGTCATTTACCCGTGTGATCCCAGTGAAGGATCCCTGTCCTGTGCACCAGCTACAACCATGTAGCTTGTCGTTAAATGTCGTTAAATAGAAAAGCACTGCTGTGAAACGCAAAAGGTGCCGGAGGTGGCGTGCCATTCATATGCAGCTCCATGATGTCATCAGAAAAGTGTACAGAAGCAGGAAAGAAAATGCTGCAGGGTATGCAGGTGAAATAACAAAAATCCAGAAACAGGTGAAGACCAAGACAAGAACATGAGAAACAGAACAGAGGTCGCATCAGTCAGGGGTTATATATATATATACAGTCACAGGAGAAGCATGCATGTGTGGGGAGCTGTGGTCAAGTGGTTAGAGATGCAGTTTGGGAATGAAGTGTCCATGGCTGCGGGGCAATGAGCAAGCACCTAACCCCCACACCGGAGGCTGCAGCCCACTGCTCCAGCTGGACACACGAATGGATGGATCACACCTACGGCCAGTTTAGAATCTCCAGTGAACCTAAGCAGCATGTCTTTGGATGGTGGGAGGAAGCTGGAGAACCTGGAGAGAACCCATGCAGACACAGGGAGAACATGCAAACTCTACACAAGTTTCTGTGATTATTATTATCATTATAATAGAAGGCACAAGGGAAAACAGGTGAGTAGAATCACAAAGACATGAAGTAAAACTGCAAAATAAAGCAGGAAACACCAGAAAAACCAAACAGAAAACATTCAAAACTCAAAGCTATGACATGTGCAGCTACAGTGAATAAGACCCAGATACGTGAGTCTGTGAATAAGCTACAGCAGGTAGAATAAGTATTGAACTTATCTCCATTTTTCTCAACAAACATATTTCTAAAGGTGCTACTGACATGAAATGATATTGTTAACAACCCATGCAACCAACACATTCAAAGAAATCAAGCCTCAGATGTGCATAAATTAATTTACGTGTCAAAATAATGGAATGACACGGTGGAAAAGTATTGAATACAATTAAGTGCATCTAATATTTTGCACAAAAGCCTTTGTTGGTAATGGCTTCATGATAATTCCTGCATGCAGATGCTAGTTGCATGCTTTGCTCAGGTGTGATTTGGGCCCGTTTCATGTCAGTGGCACCTTTACAAATATGTTTACTGAAAGAAACAGTGACGTGTCTCTGACCTTCACTGCAGTCACTCACCTGACGCTTCAACGCAGCTTTTTCTTTATGTAACTGGAAGCTGGATCTCTTCTGGTGGCCATGCTTCTGGAAACAAAACGGCCGCTCACGTATGACTCTTTACCCCTTTTGAAAATTGCATACTTTCAAAGTCATCTTGTAGAGCTGGATTATGTAAGCGGCGCTCATTCGAATGAAAACAGACTCTTCGGAGGCGAAGGAAGAGACGTGAGGAGAGGGGAGTGAGGTAGACGAGCTGAGACTAGGCGTCTGCCGTTGACATCGCTCATGCTGAACTGCGCGGGTACATCTCCTCTGTGTAAAAACACAACAGGATCTTTAATGGAAAGATCACCCAGCATCAGTCAGCCGCGGTGCGCTGAGGAATGTGAGCGCGGTGCACAAATGTGTACACTTCTGCGTATGTCGTACACACCTGTATTGATCTTACCTCAGGGGTTGAGATGAAAAAAAAAACAAAAAAACACGGGCCCGCTCCAAAACAGACACACACCTGCATTTCCACACAGGTGGCAGGGCAGGTACAGCGCGCTCCTCTGCGCTGCCATCCGCTGCTGGCAGATCTTTTATTTAGCCGCTGCAGCAAGCGGCTCCTCCTCATGAATTATGCAGCCGTGGGCCCCTGTAACAAGCTCCAGGCCGACTCTACACCTTGTGTGTGGCTTAAAATATAGATAAAAGCTGAACAGCCAGCTACAAACATAGTCTTTTTTTTCAAGACAGAAGCAGGCTGGTGAGCAGAGAGTCCACAGCAATTAGGAGAGGCGGAGGTGCTGCAGAGTCGGGCCGGTCGGGATCCGCAGAGGAAAGTCCAGCTGTTGATTGTATGGAGGCAGAAACAGAGCAGAGCGGAATGGAAGAGAATAGAAAAGGGCACCGCAAAGCCAAATACCGAACCGAGATGAACTCATTAAAGCACGAGAGAGTCGAGCAGACCAGAGCAATTCACACCAAAGCAATAAGAACAACAACAACAAGCTGTTTCATGTGCGTGATTAGTTGGAGATGAAGGGATGCTCCTCTCCACTGAAATCTTTGTGCGTGTTTCCGTTCTTTGGGGCGTCTCGGGTGATCGGAGCTCTTTGTGTTAGCGAGAAGAGCTTGAAGTCTGGCTGATTTCATAACAAAGCTTATGCAACCTCCAAGAAGAGAACAGCGTGTGCAGTTGTTATTTTCAGCCTTATCATAAAAGAATATGCCCAGTGAAAACAGATAAACGTTCAGCGGTTTACCTGAGCAGAGAGTGTGATCAGACTGGGAATAAAATCCTTGCTGTTTGCTCTAAAGTTGATTTAAACTGATAATAATGAGTAAGTGTTATTTGTATTCATACAATACAGCTGGTTATGGTTGTTTTCACATTAACAGTAGTAGAAAACAGAATTAAAAATTCCGTGTCATGCTTGTTAGTTTGCACTGAGCCAACGACTGATGCTTGTTAATAAATAAAGCAAAAGTAGTCATTTAAAATATGAATGAACAAAGTATTGTAACCAAAAAAAAAAAATAGTTTGTTAGCTCCCTAATGCACGCCCAGAAATATGCTCCATGGCTGGGGGTTCCTCCTGGGGGTTTAAGGAGAAATAAAAGGGTTTTGTCAAGTTCATCCAAAAAATAAGAACTATGAATAATAATTGTTGTCTCTTCATGCAAAGGTGGTGGCGGCGTGGGTTCTCTCCAGGTTCTCCAACTTCCTCCTACCGTCCAAAGACATGCTGCTTAGGTTCATTGGTGATTCTAAATTGGACGTAGGTGTGATTGTCCAGGGTGGACCCCACCTCTAGACCCAACGACAGGTGGGATAAGCTCCAGCAGACCCCAGCAACCTTCTAGAGTTACAGAAGATGAATGAACGATAGACAAACTCTTCAAGGCTCCAAGACAGTTCACTACTCATCCAAGTAGCTTTCTTCCTTTCTGACTGACTGATGGGAGGTTTGGGTTTTTATTTTGCAAGATGAATCTGAATGATATCCTTCAACTCAGGTGAGTTTAGGGTCACTGACTGACCTTAGAGTCTGAGATGAATACCACCTAGATGCTCCAGATAAAAACCTAAACTCCCCACCAGTCAGCTTGGCCCTGAAGAAGCCACTGGTTTGGTTTAGTTGAGCTTCAGTTTACTTTTAGTTCTGTTCCAGCGTTCACCCTGATTTAAGGCTCATTAAAGGTACTACGGGACGTAGAGGATGTAACCTCCATTTATACATGTGTGCTCGTCCCAAACACTAGTCGACGCTGTGTCTTTTTTGCCAGTTGAGTTAATTTTTGTTTCTACTTTGTGCTTCACTTTCAGCAACTGCTGTCAGAATCTCATCTATGTTCCTTGGTGGGTGTGCCTGTCTTTCTGGAGGTTGATCTGGATCTGGGTGGAGCTGGAGCTACTCACCTGCACACCTGCAAGCAATGGAGCCTCATCAGCCAGCTACTCCCCTTGTCCATAAAATCCAGGCTCAGAGAAGACATTTCACCACTCATCTGAGTAGCTTCTTCAGTTCTGATTCAGATATACCATCACCTGGATGACTGAGAACCTTCACAGACACTCATCAGGGGAGTGCCTTGTCGTTCTTCAGTGGTCACCCTGCTTCGCTGGGTGTTCCCTCATTTGTCATCGTTTGTTTCAGATTTTCTAGTTTTGAGCAACTTAAACTAAACCTTTAGACAGTGGAGATTGTTGAATTCATTGTAGTACAACATTATACAACACAAGAGTGTCTGTATGACATAATTTTTAAAAACTCTAAACCTTAAACATAAGAATTACACATATCTTAATTGTTAAAACATTAATGCGCCTTAGAAAAGACTGATATTTGCTAAACTGCTAATAAATATGTAAGATAATAAACATTTTTAACGTCTGCCTCTTACCCATAAAATCCTTGTTATTAGCGTCTTAATTATTTAAAATAAAACATGTCTTTAACGTATGCAACACGGCCACAGATAGCTCGACTGTGTGCTTATGAATAGTTTAAAAACCTCCGTATAATTCTTTCATATACTGTTTGTAATAGTATCCTGATTCTTTGAACGGGAAAATATGCGAATGTCACCGTGAATTCAACAGCGAGCATGATATCATACAAGAGTGAGTTATGTATTCATGGCTCCATTAATGAATCATAGCCTCCCTAGACTTTATACTCCAGACATGCCCTCTTTGAATATGTCATGCTTCTATTCTTTTTTAATGGGCCGGCAAATCACTGCCAAAAAAACAAACAAATATATAAACTCGTGCGGACGCTATGAGCAGGAGAGGGGAGGGGCTTGCAGAAGATTTCCCCGCGCCGACGTAGGGAACCTGTAGGAGGTATGTGTGGTTGTACTGAACGGAGAGAACTGTGCAAAATATCCTGTCTCCTTCTGCAGGTTACATTATTTATACTTTATACCCAGAAGGCTCTTTAAGCAAGTCAAAGCCTCTGTTTGCATCACTTTGCCCGTCTGCATCTTGGGAAACATCGCTGCAGAGATGGACTACAGTGTCTCTCTACAGACCAAACTTAAGGTGAAGGTCAAAGTTATAACAAAATTATGAACACCCTTTCCAGGTTTCCAGAAAAACATTCCCACAGTGTTTCCATGTGAAGCTCATATCCTGCAGGGCTCACGGTATAGCACCTTTCAAAAGCTTTTACGTGTCCAGATTTGCCACTTTGACCTGTGTCCTAGGTGCAGCTGGAGCCTACTGTTGTTGTGTTGCAGCATCATAGTTAGCCTCATATGAAACACATGGTAAATTAAGTCTAAAATGTATTCCTGCAACTAATCCTAATCAAATTCAACCCCACGGTGCTCAGATGACATCTATGTCTGTGTTACTCTTCTGTCAAAACGGCCGTATGTAAATATGGACAAAGCGTCTCCACTTCCTTCCAGTAGCCAAACTGATGCTAGTTTCCAGGTATACGGGCGATGCCACCTTGCGATTTTGCAGCCAGATTCTGATCAGTACAGTCTGAGAGTGGAGCCATGTGGAGCCACGATGTCGATGCCCCGCCCACACTTCCTCCAGACTTATTCGGGTTTTTGTTTAATTAATACTACGCTCTGCTCTGCCTCCACCAGTTACAAGGAGATGTTGGTTATACACTGGATTATACCTATTTATATATATATATATATATATTTTTTTTTTCCCAACTTTTAATGATCCTGCAGGACCACTTTATGGAGTGGTTGGCATGGCAACTGGTACATCCTGTTCCTATAGCATCAAATAACAAACTAAAATTAAACTCATCCAAAAAATTGACACTTGAACATTCATCAACATTATATTATTGTTATATTAACAACCTAAAATGACAGAAACCATCCTTGGAAAAAAAAAAATATTGATTTGACTTGTATTTTAGTGTTTTAGTTTGGCCCAAGTCCCGCCCACTAACATGGAGGAGGTGGAGCTTATGACCTATACTGCAGCCAGCCACCAGGGGGAGCTCTAGTTACTTTGGCTTCACTTTTGAGGAGCTGTTCCGCCGTCCATCTTTATACTGTCTCTACTTCTGTCCATCCGAACATAAAGCCCCGCCCAAATGATTTGATTGGGCCGACAGATATTTACCAGAGCATACTCAGTTCCCAACAGAGAGACTCCAGACTAACTTTCCCAACTATCATAGCGTATAAATATCACTAACTATGGCTAAATTCTGGTTTTGCATCTTCCTTTGAACAGTTGACCTCTCACTAACAAACACGTGGTTAAATCTACGATGCATCATTAAGATTTAGCTCTCACCTTTCATGAATGTGTCCTAACGTCAAGGAGCAAAGAGCAAAACCTGCATCAGAGTTTAGAAAACAAATGATTTGATCTCATGCTAAAAAGTTTGGATTGTGCAGCGGATGCATTCCCACACAACGCTGTCTCTCTCCTGTGTCTCGTCTGCGTGTGTGGAGACGCTCTCGTCAGGCCGAGGCTTTTCAGAGAGGCCGATCTCCCATTCGCTGTGATCAGCCTTTAGCTCGGTAATCAACGCCTGGAGTCCGTTCACTGCTCGTCTGCTTCAGACAGATAAATAATGCACAGCTCAGCAATTAAAACACACAGATCTGATGCTGTGTCACTGATTTATTGATTACCTCTTATCGCTTCAAGATGACAGGGTTAAATGTCAATCAGATGATCTGAGTCGCACTTCAGTTGGAGTTATTCATTCCTTTGGCCGGGAGAAAGAATACAATTTCCCCTCTGATGCGACAATGTATTATTAACTGTTATGCTAAGTCGCGTTGGACTCCTTTCGGGAGACGCCGAGGTCAGTCCCGATTATTTGCCTTGGAGGGGACTTTAAAGTGAATAAGGAAGCGCAGACTGTTTGATGTTGGCAGCGGCGACCGCTCTGTCGTCACCAGAATAAAGTCTCATGAGGACGACGGAGTTGCGGCGTCTTGGCGCTTCAGTCTGTGCTCTGATGTCCGTCCTTCTGTTTTAATAAAAAGAGATTTCAATAGAGGTGACCCTGCAGTAAGACGTCTCTCTGCTCTCTGAGATTGGCAGATCTAGGCTGTGAAAGCAATCATGACATAACAACTTGTTGCAGAGTTGTTAGGTCCAGTAATAGCACTCTGTGTGGGTCTCCACCAGCTCCTGAGGGAAACATGTAGCTGCTAAATGCTCCGCTGTGTTCACCAGCTAGCTGCCAGCTGTGTCTGTTTGATATGTGGCGTTGATCAGGTGGTGTTGAATGTTGCAGCTGCAAGAGGAAGAAGTTTACAGCTGAACAAAATGATCCTTCTCTGCAAATTCTGTGAAGGTTCATGCGTGCTGCAGCTGAAGATGTTCAACCTGCCAAAGGAGATGATGGTGCACTGCTACACCTCCATCCTCAGCTCCTCCATCACCCTCTGGTACGCTGCTGCCACTGCCAAGGACAATGGCAGGCTGCAGCGCATTATTCGCTCTGCTGAGAGGACGATTGGCTGCAATCTGCCTTCTCTTCAGGACCTCCCAGACACTGAGTTGGGCAGTAAAGACTACAGCCAACCTGGACACGAACCATTTGAGCCGCCCTCCTCTAGCAGGATGAGACCGTCCATCAGGACCAAAACCTCACGCCACAAGAACAGTTTCTTTCCATCTGCAGCGGAATATTTTACTCTGATTTGAATGGAACATTATTTCATGCTTTACATTGAGTAGCTATGTCCCTTTTCTGTCTCCTAATCTCCTAAAACCACTTGGTTTTAAACCACAAGAAGGGAGATTTACCTGCACGTTTATGTTCGCTCACAGCCTCAATATAAATTAGGGCTGTCAAAATTAACCCGTTAACGTGGATCCATCATCATGATTAATCTGATTAATGCGATCAACCCATCTGCAGCCCAGAATGATTCTGAACGTATCTGGCAACAGCGTCTTCCATTTTTATTATTTCTGCTGCCTGTCATTATCAGATAATCTGCCCATTTGTGCATGCAACTACTTTATGCATTTTACAAACTAAATATATATCTGTGTTAGCTCTGTGATCAACTGGAGACCTGTCCAGGGTGGACCCCACCTCTAGACCGGTGACAGCTGGAATAGGCTCCAGCAGACCCCGCGACCCTTAACAGGAATAAGCGATTACAGCAGATGAATGAATGAATGAAAGAACATGGTAAATATACCATAGCCAAATCTTAGAAATCCATGACCAAACCGAGTGTTGTTATCTGGCTTGCAGGACTGTCAGACTCTCTCGTGCTGGAAAAACTAACTTTTACTTTAAGGGGTAAATATCTCATCTCTGACAGCATGTGGAGATCTTTAATGGTGTTGTTAGAGGAGAGGAAAGCATTGGACTCATGCTCTCCTTGTGTGTCAACCATCAACACATGAGTATTGCTTATGTATCTAGTATACGTCTGTTTGCTTTGTTTTATTTAAAGTGCTTTTCTCTTCAGGATAAGTTTGGACCAGTGGTGCTTCTTAAGGATGACTTGTGTTTTGGACTTGGCCAGATATCTCATGCTACTGCTCTGTCATGTTTATTGAAGATGAGCCTTACTGTGATAGTTCTGTTTTGCTCCAGACTACTCAGAAAGTCGTCTACTAGGCTCAGATATGGAGCCTCACCAGCAGGAACCTCAGGGACCCCGTCAGCCCGGCATCTGCTTAAACGACAGAGGGGCCCGGACGTGAAGCTCGTCCACAGGGCCCCCACAGGCAGACCTGATCAGCAGGCAGCGTCCACACTCTGTGAGGCCTACTGGGACAGGAGACGAAGACAGGCATGTGATGTGCGTATGGGGGGGTGGGTTTGGCACACATGGCCACCGCATCTGTCTTCTTCTCTTCTGCACCAAACACACACACACACACACACACACACACACACACACACACACACACACACACACACACACACACACACACACACACACACACACACACACACACACACACACACACACACACACACTGTACCATTCAGCATCATTCTTCTTTGTTGTGCCCTCCTCACCAGCACAGATGTTGCAGTTGTTGTGAAGCCAGTGAAGCTTCGACCTCACTGTCAATCATCTCAACCTACATTCTAGTAGCAGTATCAGGACTTGTTGGTTGTTGCTTCTTTAGTTTTCAGGAGCTTACACTGGTGCCTCTTCCTCCACGTTCAGTAAGATTAGTGAGACTTTGGAGCCACATCACCGCTCACTACTAATTACCGCTGCTTCCACTTGAAGGAGAATTCTAATTTCGTGCAACCTCCTTTTTGTTTTTCTGGTTTCGACCATTATTTCTCCCAGAAACACCACGTTAATTGCTAAAAACCCTCTGACAGGCTGTAAACAAACCCTGCTTTAATGAACGTTATTTAGAAGAGAAAACAAACTGTAAAATTAATACACTGCGCATCCAGCATCATCACCACCAACACCACCACCGTGATGAAGCACAGTTTTACCCCAGAGTAAGGTGGTCTGGGTAACCAGGGGCACGTTCTATGTATGTGGATTACTTAACTTAGCTTAGAATCAAACTGATGGTGATTTGAAACGACGATCCTGGATCTGTCTCCATTCAGATTAATAAATGCTAGAGATGCTGAGAGCAAGTTGAACGTATCTCACATATGTAATTTATTCGCATATTGCAGCCAAAGCTGTGACCCATCAGAGAGTTTGTTTCTTTACTTTACTTTTTATTTTAATATACTTTATCGTCCTCTTAGGGGAAGTTGTCTGGGACTCGAGCGTCGTTCACAAAATGCACGAATCTCAACAAGTAAATAAATTACTGCTCCGTCCTGTTGGCCTTTCCCTGAGATGTTCAGTGATACAGATCAGTGGAAGAGTGTTTGTGTGCTGCATTTTGCACAAGAAGTTCTTCCTGACAGAGATGATTGTTCCTAAATGCAAGTGCAGATATTAATTGAAGCTTTTTACGTGATTGCAAGACAGCGCTCTAACTCAGAACTCCAAAGGACTGGCCTCTGATTTCTCATTCTTCCCATCAGAGAGTTTCTGATCATGCTGATGAAACATAGGGTCTCTATGTTGGTCCCGGGTTCCCCCTGGTGAATAAAACTCCATCGGCCTCGTTTGGAGAGAGTATGAAGGCAGTTAGAGGTAGATGAAGGAACTGATTTGACCTGAATCCAGTGGAGCACCTCTGTGGCATCGGTCCATCTAGCGCCGTCAGGTTGCACCTAAGACTGTGCAGGAGATGTCCTGGTCCAGATCTGAGAGGAGATATCCCAGGACACCGTTCATCGTCTCTGTAGGTGCATGCAAGAATGTGCTGCAATGAGTTGCTGCAATGAAAGTTCAACAGTATAGACTAGCCTCCCTCTGCAGGTCGATCATTTTAATTTTCATCAACCACCGTGGCATCTATTCGTTCTTAACACACATACCCAGATACTTTTCTGTCATGGTTCTGCGTTTTGATGTTTTGACTTTTGTTTATGTTTCCTGTTTTATTTTGTTAGTTCTTGGTTTCCTGTCTTCTGTCCCTTCCTGTCTCTTCCCGCCTTTGTGATTGTCTTCCCCGCCTTGATTGGTTTCACCTGTGTCTCGTCACCTTCCTGTCGAGAAGCTTTATTTTCATGTCTTGCAGTAGTTTATTTTGGTCCCATCACTTTTAGAATACCTGCCGTCTCAGCAGCTCTTTCTCTTTTGGTCTTGGTTTGTTTTTTAATTAAATACCTTTTACCTTCACCTGGCTCAGCGCATTCAGTCCTGCACTTGTGTCCTACCTCACCCTGAAAACCTTAACACTGGTTCTCAAAGTGCTTTACAGTCACAATGACACATCTACGCATTCGTTCAGACACACCACTGCTAAAACTGGGAGCAACTCTGCGGCATGTCGTTCACGTACCAGATATCAAATCACCAACTCACGCTCTACGGACTGAGACACAGCTAATCCAGTTCTTTGGTGGCTTTGAACAACTTAACCGGATCTGATAACAAACAGGAAACAGTGCAATGATGGTGAAAACTAAAAAATAACTGAACAAACCTTTGAGTGCTTCCTCACCTCTAAAACTGACTGAGTATTAGCACATCACCTGGAAGCCTGCTCTGTATTAATACATTTCCTCATTACATTCAGCGCACACCAGGAACACATATACCTACCACAAAAGAACAATTTTCAATTTACATTTCTGATTCCTGACCTCTGATAATTGGCGAACAGCCTGACTGATGACTGCCTGAGCGCCGGCCTCCTGTCACCTGCAGCGTCGCAGGCCGGGCGGTGAATTATTAATGGCTAATATCATTATGTAGGCACTGCTTGTCATAACAATCTAGCCTGGTGGAGGGAAACTCAATCTGCCGCCCCTGCCCCTGTGCAGACAATGCTTTTTAATTATTGATACGGACTAATTGGCTACAGGAATCGCGGGGCACAGTTACTTTTGTTCCCTTCGCAGCTCGCTCTGCTCCTTCAAGAAACAATCTTATTACGAGGCCAGCCCTCCCTCATGCCCCCATGTCAGCAAATTAGCAGGGAGGACGACCCCGCTCATCCGTCTCCCTCCCTGTCCCCGGCTTCCTCTCCCACCTTTTCTCTTCCCATTTTCACTCAGAATTTAAGATTCTCGTCCTCCTCCTTCTCCTCCTCCCCTCCTCACCTTGACATTGTCCACCGGTTAATTAATGTGGGACAAGGAAGGTAGAAGGTAACTCAACATGGCTGCCCATCACTATTCACAGGGCATCTCAAAGCTACACAGTCTCGTCCGAGGAAAGGCTGTGTGCTAATGGTCAGAGGAGACAGAGGTGAGAGGGACGCTGAGGGGTTAATGGAGATTCATTTAGGGTCACTGTGATGGTCTGCAGGGGTGGCCTCTCTGATGCTGTTATCATTCATTACTGTAGTATTTAATTTGAACCTTATCCCTGTCCTGACTCAAGAACTACATCTTACTTCCTCTGACCTTTCCTAAAGGCTAGAATCCATTGGTTTGTTACTGGTTCATGTGATGACAACAAGAGGTTATGGAACCATTTAGGTTTGGATTAAAATACAATCCCTACTCTGAAGGTTTTTGTTTTGAGCATCAGAAACTTTGGTTTAGAGGTGTGCTGGTTAGCGCTGAGGCCTCACAACAAGATGGTCCTGGGTTCCAACTGACTACTGGTTCCTTTCTGTCCAGAGTTTGCATGTTCTCCCTGTATCAGGTTCTCCAGCTTCCTCCCGCCTTCCAAAGACATGCTGGTTAGGTTCACTGGTGACGATCGGTCGATGTGAGTGTGAATAGTTGTCTGTTGTTGTTCAAAGCTTTATAACCTTTGAGCTGTTAATGTTTGCTACTAGTCACTCGTGTTGAAAATGAGCTGAAATGCGTTTTGATTAATTCATTTTAACGCTTGTTATTACCTCATCACTTCAAATAATCTGACAATATGTAAAATTCATATGCAAACTGATTATTTTGAGCCCTTTTGAGTTTTTGTTAACATACATAGTTTGTGGCTGTGTTTAGTTTTTCCTTTTTCTCTCCAGCTGTGCAGGTGGTGGCTGAGGGGGGCGTGGCTGACCCACTTTTTCTGAGCACACCTGAGTTCCATCTTGCAATCACCGCGCCAAAAAAGCCTGGTTCACCTTCCACTCCATTGTCAGATGATTCTGTTTTATAGCTACATCAGTTTCCTCACCATCTGCCAGCCTCTGGTTGCAACTGTCTGCAGAGCTCTGCTACTTTTAGCGTCTTTTTAGTTGTTTTTGATCTGAGAAGATGTTTAAATAAACCTTTGTTAAACCTGCTACAAGCCTCTCTGCATTTTGGGTCCTCCTTGTACTCACAACATCACTTTTCCACCACTTTTGGTCGCTGGGAAACTTTTCTGTTGTTTCCTCAAGTCACTATGCATTGAGCTGTGACATTATATGATGAAAAAATAAATTCACTGAAGAGTAACTTTGACAGAAAGCATGTCAAAGTATACGAAGAACCAGCAGAAATCAAAAAATTACACTTGTGTGATCGAAACTGGGGAAACAAAGGTGAAGAACCCACAGTTGGTCCAATGCAATCAAATAAAACCAGATTTAATTTCCCTTGTGTTGATCCAGAGTCAGCTCCAGCTCATCTTCTGTCTCTGTTTGGATTGAAGTCGGCATTTTGCTTTGACTGAACATTTCCACGCAAACTCCAATCCTTTTCAGATCACATGAAACTGTTTGACCTACGATGACTTCTAACCGCTGCTAATGCCGGTAAAAATAAATCAGCCGGTTGCTTGTTTCGTTGAGCTTTCTGGGCGTACAGTGAGGATGAATCTTTAATCTGAGGGCAAACCTGCAATGTGGACTTTCAAAGCAAACCACACACGCACAGTGAACATGTTTAGTGAGGCTGCTCAGGTGTGCACTGTGAAGTGAGAAGAAAGGCTGTGTTGCATTGTGTGTGGAATACTTTATTTTTCATTGTGTTAAGACAAAAAAACCCTCAGGTCTTTGAAGTGCAGCGTGTTCGTGTGTCTGTCTTTGTGCGTGCAGATGTCGGTGAATATCTTTTTATGTGTCGTGTGTTATGTTTGTGTGCAGTAAACGGCCATTTGTGTATCATGCATGCTGCATGCGATGAACAAACGCACACCTAACCATGTGTCTTTGCATGTCTCCTCATGTGAATGTATTCTCTCATTATTAATCTTTGCTCCTCTAGTGTCTGACTGCTACGTTCGTCTCTTGCTCTGTTTAAGTATATGAAATGCTCCCTTTAGCAAACATTGCACTTTTGTCTGGTTTTGGGTATGAATTAAAATCTAATTATCTGTGAAGACCAACGCATTGTCAAGACCATGCACTTCCTCAAATGTCCACTGGAGGCTGGTTACGAGAGTGAGTCAGTACCCACAGGGCTTCTTGTTAAAATGTTCAACTTTCTGCCAGAAATTAACCTTAATTTCAGTTTACGTCCTAGTTTAAGGACAGTTTTTTCACATTTGTGACAACAGAACAGGGGTGGATTTTCAACTTTTCAACTCACATGTTGGGCGTTCTCACTGCTAGCTTTGGGCCTTGACGTCTGCCTCCCACCTTACCTCCTCTGCAACTCCACATCCACCGTATTTTTCGGACTATAAGTCACACTTTTTTTCATGGTTTGGCTGGTCCTGCAACTTATACTCAGGTGCAACATTAATTTCACGTATTCGTTATTTTCACCCTGACAGCCGCGAGAGGGCGCTTTAGGCTTGTGTGCCAGTATCTGCTACTCCTATTACTCCTGAGCAATAGCGGCCGTCTACCTCCAAAGTTCGCGGAGTTGCTTAGAAGTGACACAGAGGATGGATTTAGTGATTTTGAGAGAGATCGAGAGTTTGGTAAACTTGTTATGTTATGTTGTTTATGCTATAGTTATCTGAATAACTGTTAATATGTTATGTTAACATACCAGACACCTATTCAGCCTGTTGTTCTCTGTTCGATTGTTATTACTATAACTTGCTTTTCAAGATGAAATGTGTTCTTGGTCTCTGATTTTATCAAATAAATTTCCCCCCATAATGCGACGTATAGTCTGGAAAATACAGCAATCGCTTATTTTTGAATTACCTAGGAGTGAGGTGGAGTCAGGTGGAGTAAAACAAGTGAACTGCTCCTCAAAAGCCAAAGCAAATAATAATAATTGACAGTTGCCATTGACAACAGCTCTGTGAAGCAGCCCGTAGACCTGTGAGAATAGGAAACGAAATAAATAAATAAATTGCAGTGTCTGAGCCAACATTTCTTTGTAACCGGTGGAGGTAGAGCAGAGTGAGGCAGTGTGGCTGGGTCATGGATAGCATGGCCACACTGGCTCCAAACACTGGCACCAAAACATGGCGCCACCTGTGTCCCTGGCATTCTAGAGTCAGTTTGAGGATGTGGAGACGGGTCATCCATTTATTCTACAGTCTATGGTGGTGACACAAAGGATTCCTCCATCTTTGTGCACAGTCTGTTGTGCTGACCTGCCTTGGAACCATAACTACTACCAGAAAAACCAACAACAGACGGACTAATATATCATTTAGAAACAATCTGAGGCAAATAACAACACAGAGTTATGGACAAACTAAGAATGCATGTATCATTTATTTATATATTCATTAATGTGATATTGGTTTTGTGCTGCAGCTTCAAAATGCCAACAAATGGCATACATTACACTTAACTGGTATCTGCCCTGACCACAGAACAGGCAGAGGATGTCAGACAGTTTTATTCACAGAGGAAAGACTAAACTGCTTCTGCTCCTCTCTGCTCGTCTCTCTTGAAGAACGAGCTCGAGGACAGATAAGAAACGGTCACACGGCTCCCGAATTAAAGCGGTTACAATATTTAAACAATGTCTGCGAAATGAGACGGGCACTTGCAAAATTAATGGGCCGAGTCCGTTTGAAAAATTAAAGCTTTGTTCGGCGGTATCATTGCCCGTCACTTCTCCTCTCATCTTCTCTCCGACAAATCCGCCTGCCTTTTCCTCTCCTGCAGTGATTTGGTGAAATGAAATAAGAGGCAGGCAGGGGAAACTCCGAAACAAGTGTTTTTACAATGCGCTCGCACCCAACTCATGAGCCCGAGATGAACACATCAGATGGGAGCCTTCACTTCTTTGCCAGCTGAAATATTAATTGTCTTTAAACATGCTGTCAAATGCAAAGACGGCAGACATCTGAAAGTAGGGCAGAGCCGCGGCTGGCAGAGAGAGGCTGAAGAACATCAGACAGAGAGAGGATGGAAAACAAACTGATGTCTTGCAGCCGAACAGACGGATCAACCAATGGACAACCAGAGCCATGCAGACGGGACCCTGCCCCTGTGGTGCATGCATGAGGTATACTAGACCAAAAACATGACCCTGCATGGACGGGATGTACTTCTAACTGAGAATACCTCAGTTAGAAGTACAGGCTGCATCCTGCTGGGGATGGCTGCTGTCATCAAGGAGTGTCATTGCTATGGGGTGGGGGTGCCTGGTCTGGTCTAGGTGGGTGCTACATGTCTAAGTAACATCCAAACCAATGAATAAAGCCAGGTCCAGAAGTTTCCCAGCAGAACACTGAACTGTCACAAGATGGTTTAGATGTTATTTACGTCTCCTTGTCGGTGGTTTTAATGTTGTGGCTGATCGTTTAAACATGTTTGAAGTTCATGTTTTTTGGGATTAAAAACACCATAACGGGAGCTTTGCTGTTACTGTGCGTAAATAAACCCACTGTGGCTGAACTCGTCTGCTGGATATTAAGTGTGGCTTAAGTGTATTCCATTTAAGATGGCAAGCAATGGACTGTACCATATGGGATGTACATCATGTGTGTGTGTGTGCATCCCATATTAAGCGGTAGTGCCACTCTCCTCCTGTACAGTGTATAGCCACATCTCCCCATTAAGACCTGTCCCAGGACACTGAGCGCACACACACACACACACATATGGGCCGATCGCTAAGTGGCTTGCCATCTTGCACTCTGCGTCTCCTGCCCCTTTCACATGCTTAGACACATGTGACTGCGAACGCACAAACACATGGCTGCAGCACACAACCAAGAACCATGACAGGAATGAAGAAAAACACATGCATCTCACACACACACACACACACACACACATGCACGGGCTGATGCCGCCCTCCCGCTGGCCTCTGTGGAATAGCCATGTCACAATCAAGAGGCTCCCCGGCCCTAATCTGCTTTTTAGGGCCCCGCCACAAACACTCATCTGCATAATCGGGACGACAAGTGTGGAGAGGGTGAAAGAGCGACGGAGGGAGGGAGGGAGGGAGGATGCAGGGGGGAGGAGAGGATGAAAGGAGGGAGGTTACGTACAGACGAGGGGAATGAGGAGAAATGAGGGGAAAAACACGTGTGGGGGGGTAAGAGGAGGAAAGATGAGGTGAAGGTGAAAAAGAAAGGGAGAACAAAAACAACAGAGGGCGAGGCGGAGGGAGAGGAGGACGAGGGACGGCTAAAAGCGAGGGAGGAGAAGGGGACGACGGTGAAAAGGCGGCGAGATGAAGGCGAGCGCGTCACGTATTGGTTATGACAGTCACACCTGCTGCCCCACCTCACCCCTCACCTCACCTCTCCCCCTTAACCTTGCTTCCGCCTGCTAAAGGGGGACGCCATTTTAAATCCTGCTCTCCTCCTCACCCCTTTGACTCACCCTCCAGAGCTGAAACTCAAATGCATTCGTTTGTTGCAGGTTTCATTCCTGGATCCTGATTAACAACTCATTTGCACGTTACCTGTTTGCAGACCAGGGCCGACTGGAGCCAACTGGAGCTGACTGGTTCCTTTCTCTTCCTCCCACCGTCCAGAGACATGCTGGTTAGGTTCATTGGTGGGATAGGCTCCAGCCCCCCTAGACCCTTCACAGGACAAGTAGTCACAGAAAATGGAGCACTGTCCTGATAGCAGGATTTGAAGTTTAGTTGTTTGAGGCTTTCAAAGGACTTTGAAACAGGAGGCTGAGGTTCTTTCTTTCTTTTTTTTTTGTGCTCCGATCCCACATGTTGTAAAGTTTTCTCCAAAATATCTCGAGGTAAATCTATAACAACAGAATAACTTTTACTTTTCTGCTGCTCTCTCTGTTTATTACTTTTTCTGTTGTTCTATTTTCTTCTTTTGTTCTACTTTTGCCCGCAGACGTTTTGTCCTAATCCTGACTTTGAGGTCTCCTCACTCTCCTCCATACTCTCTCTCTCGTTCTCCTCACATGCAGATATATTCGTGCAGCACACACCGTCGCCCCCTTCCTTCACTTCCTTTCCCCGTCGCCTCCCTCCTCCGCTTCTCTTTTGCATACGCCGTGCGTCGCCTCGGCAAGACGAGTCCAGCGGCCGCGCTGGAGACAGCCGAGCAGAGCGGCTCGGGTTCAGGACCCCAGCCGAGGCCCGCATGCAGAGTGGGGATGAGCAGGCACTGCCGAGGATGGGTAATTGAAGGGCCTTTAAAATTCCCACAGAGGACCAATCATGGTTTTCATCTGGGGGTACGCGGGGCTGCCAGGGGCCAGCAGGGGCCTCTCAAATAGAGGAAAGTGACATGAAGATGTGGAGCGGCTGTGAGACCTCAGGAATAAATCTGCACACGGACAGATTTTAATGTTAAAGCGTCTTATCTGCGTCAGACACCAGAAATTCACCTTCAGGAGGGACGACACGCGACGGCCGCTGCAGCTGAAAAACAAACTGCATCACAGACGAGCACAAACGGCTCACTGTGGATGCGCCGCTCGCTGACACGGGTGTCAATAGATTTCCGAGCTCGTGCTTGGAATTCAGTTACCTCAGGTCGCTTTTTAAACTTTAAAAGATTTTGAAGTGGGAAGAGAAATTTCAGGCATCCTGCAGAAAAATCCTTTCTGCGTAACTTTAAGGCAACTTTACAGGAAACTCCCGCCTAAATGATCAATAGACAAGACGAGCAACCGAGTTACAGATGGTTTGAGTCTTTTAGTCGACTTTAAACCAAGAGGAGGCTTTCAGTGCTGCATGGTTTACAGGAAACATAGTCAAATATGTTTTTTCTTAATAGATTCATACATGATTCTGCACCGTAACGGTCTTGCTGTAGCTGTGCAGGTATCTGTAGGTCCTGTTCTGGGCTTAATTGTCCTCATCAGCTTCACTAGACCTGGGGCCTCATGTACGAAGGTTACATGCATACAAAAACATTACGTACTCGCTCATGTAAAAGTTCAGATGTATCCAGAGTGAAATGTCCTTGAACTTTGTACGTACCAACACCAACCTCATGTCTGGCGTACGTAGGATTCTACAGATGTGGATCCTTTGGCTTTGACACTTAGAGGTGATGCTGGGAAACTGTCATCAATGTAAAAACTATTACTCCGACCGATCGGGACTGAGCCAGTCGACCCTGAGCAGAGCCATGCAAGCCGTGTGGGATGGAGTTCTCCTCATGTCAGCCAGGTAGATCAGATTCCCACAATGCATCTGAACAGGTCAACATTAAAGAGCAATCTGCAGCCAGAGACGGTTTCTGAATGGAATCAGAGCTATGGACTGCACACACATTGATAGAAAAGCGCCATGGCATGAATTAGTAAATGTCAACAGGAAACATTTTCATTCATCAGTGTACAGATCATACGTGATGAACAAATGCAAGTAAACATTGTGGCAGCGTGACAAAGAGACATTTATGAGCATCTCCACTCCAGTGAGCAGCGTCTCAGATTCACTTTCTGTGAAGTTCTTCTTCTTTCCCGTCTTACTCATTCTTATGTTTTCGTTTTCTGATCGTGCAGAGAGGGGAATCTCAGGTGCAGGGTCAATTTAAATAGAATTTGCATATTTAAAAGGTTTGAAATGCTTCTGAATCTGAGCTTACGTCACGATTTAGAAGGAAATCTATGCAACTCTTCGTACATGAGGCCCCTGGTGTGGATAAAGGCGAGGCTGAAGAGAACTGACTTAACTCTTCGGGTGCAGAAGCTCACACCACATCTGACCTAATAAAGAGTTATGAAAACCATTTATACCTGTAAGAAACACCTGTCATGTTCTGTGATTAGTTTTCCTGGGTTTCTGTTTCTTGCATTTTAAGTTCTTCTTTTTTTTCCAGTCATGGTTTTTCTGTTTCCCTGTCTTTCCCTCTTCTTGATTAGGTCATTGCTTTCTCCTTGCACTCTGTCTTGATTAGTGTCACCTGTGTCTCGTCATCTCTCCGTCCTCTCTCTCTGTGTATATATAACCCTGCCTTCCCCTTTGTTCTCTGTTAGATCATACTTGTCTCTAGCCTCAATTTCATGCTGTGTTTTTTGTTTGTCTTCATTGTTGTCTTAGTTTTTTGTCTTGTTGTGCATAGCTCACTTTTTCATGTTTTATGTTGCAGTTAAGTTTTTGTTTCTGCACGTTTGGAATTTCCTGTCATATCTTCAGCGCTTTAAGTTTTTTTTTGTTGTTGTTAATTAAATACATTTTCTCCAACTCCTGCCTGAGCCTTCTCAGTCCTGCATCTGGGTCTTAACCCCTTTATCTTGCTAATCTTCTTCTTGACAACACCTTAATATTCTGCACTATTTACACAGTTTTCTTTCCTTTGTGTTGTTTAAAGATCCATTTTGATACTGGACTCATTAAATACTCTATTTTAATCACCTTTATTTTTGCCTCTGACTAATTCAGAGGTTCAGTTTCACCCTGTGTTCATCTCACACTCTCTTCTTCTCCAATTAAACCTGGTGTTGTTCGTCTCCTGTTTGAATCTGCATCTTAAATGCGAAGCTCTGAGTCTATCATGGCTGATCCGCCTCCTGTGTTCCAACATTTGCTGCACAGCTCTCGCAGACATGATGCACCGTAACAACCGCATGCATATTGCATCACGTCGACATATGTTTTCAGGGAATATCTCCTTTATGCATTAATATAAATCCTCTGGAGTTTTTGGGGGTAACAAGGCACGGCGAGTGATGAAAACACAGAACAAAGCAAGCGAAGGGGGGCACATTAAAGTTCACTGGTGCTTCTGACGTTTATAGACAACAATGGGGGAATCCTCTTAAGGCCGGATGGCTCAGGGTAAGGAGTGCCCTAAGGCAGAAAGAACTGATGGGAGAGCAAGTGTTGCAGGTTTGACTCCGTGGCAGGAAATACAAAGCACATTTATGGTCCCCAGGGGAAGAAACCTGGTGGCTTTTGCTTCGGCGCTGCCAGCAGGTTGACATTAGTGGGTCACAGGGAAATGTCTCAGCCACTGAGCGCTGGATTTCCCCCCAAGAAATGTACTGCAGACGTTGATCTTTGTCAACTTTTAATAGTATTTATCCAAGACGCTCATCAGCTGAACATTTAATTTGAACAGTACTTAGGTTTCTGTCTTGGTATTTCAATATTCCAGTCTGTGTCAGGCATCCTGGGTGTCATTGCTATGGGGTGGGGGTGCCTGGTCTGGTCTAGGTGGGTGCTACATGTCTAAGTAACATCCACACCACTGAATGAAGCCAGGTCCAGAAGTTTCCCAGCAGAACACTGAACTGTCACAAGATGGTCGACATTATCTACGTCTCCAGTCTGTGGTCATAATGTTGTGGCTGATAACAGTCTAACTTTTGATGGAAACTCTTTGCAAAATAACATTTAGGCTAAGCCAACGGTGACCTTTCGATGAGTGCTCCACTCATGTGCTAACGTGATGCACGAACGCCGCCTCAGCTCCGGCTCCTCCCTCTGTGGAAAAAGTTGCATTGCATGGTGGTGAAGGGAGCGAGCGGGGTGGTGGGTGGATGGGTGAGTTAGTGTGTGCATGTGTGTTGCAAGAGAGGACGGATAGGGGGGTGGGAGGGTGTTTCCCCAGCGGGACGCATTAACAAGCCCATCCAGTTAAATGTAGCCCCTGCATTACCTAATGTACCGGCCCGTCTCCAGCAGTGTAGGAGACAGCAGCATCCATTATTGATCAGATGGAGCTTCGCCTCTGAAGCTGGAAGCCTGGTGGAGGGAGAGAGATGGAGATGGAGATGGAGAGAGGGGGGGGAGGCAGAGAGGGAGAAAGAGAAGAGAGATTTGTTGTAAAGGGGAAATAAGTCAAAGAGATGATTAGGACTTTCTCTCGTCTCGTTGTCTTCATCGCTCTGTCTTCCCAAATCCTTTCACTTCCTGTCGTCACCAGTCACATCTTCACATTTTCCTTCCTCCCTCCTTTTGCAGTCCCCATCCCTCTTCCTCTTCCCACTCTCTGTTTTTCTTCCGCTGACAGAGTCTCGGCGTCACTCACATCATCATCATCATCACCACCATCCACACGAGCCCCGGCCATGTTTTCCTTTAATCCCTCCATCGTCCGATCATTCAACCATCCTTCGCTCCATCATCCATCCCTCCCTTGTGAGATAGGCTTGGGGGAAAGAATTTGAATTTCACAGAGAGTCATTGGAGATTTAGTTTGGATTTTGCTCAGTTTGTGGAGAGGGGGAGTTTGAGCTTCTCACTCCTCATCAGCCACTGTATTTACAGCTCGTCTGGATACGATTCACTTCTGACTTCTGGACATATCTGAGCTGCACTCGATATGCCTGTCTTCACAACCTGTACTGCATCAATCTCTTTTTGCCCTGAAGGTTCACCCCCCTGTTTTAAAGTTTAATCCTGAATAATAGTGTTTTCTTTTAATTGCTCAACATGCGGAATGTTCATATTAGTGTTTTGCAGATTGGACTCATTTTAACATGCATGATAAAATTATGCATCTGGACGAAATCTCATGTTACGTGAACAATAAAATGAGTTTAAGGCTGCTGTGGTTTGAAATGCATGTGTCATCTCTAAATATATCCCTTAAAAGAAACAGTTTTATCAAATAAAATGAACACTGGGTGATGTAGTGGAACTTATGAGAATAAGACAAAATGTAAATTGGAGATGCATTTGGAGAGAACCAAAGAAACCACTGTGAGTCACAATTTAGTCCTTTGACTTCAGTTCAGGTAATACTTGACGTCTTATGCAGGAGCACACGGATAGAGCGGAACATGGAGCATTCATCAATACCAAATATATTCAAGTATGCAAACTTCAGACTTACTTTGAAGTACTCGGTAGCTCAGACAGTACACGCTCTGGAGGATTGGTGGATGCCGAACGGTCATTCTGTAATGAGATCAGCACATACTTTAGGACGACTGCAAAGTACATTCAATCATTCATCTTCTGTAACCGCTTGTCCTGTGAAGGGTCGCAGGGGGACTGGAGCCTATACCAGCTGTTATTGGTCTAGAGGGGGGGTCCACCCTGGACAGGTCTCCAGTCTATCACAGGGCAACACAGAGAGACAGACACACCTACGGCCAATTTAGAATCACCAATGAACCTAAGCAGCATGTCTTTGGACGGTGGGAGGAAGCTGGAGAACCTGGAGAGAACCCACACAGACACAGGGAGAACATGCAGACTACACACAGAAAGGAACCAGTTGGACCATGGATTAGAACCCAGAACCTTCTTGCTATGACGCATCAGTGCTAACCACCATGTGAACAACCATGCTGCCCACATTCTAGTCAGCCTGTTGCAGGCTACATCGTCATACATACCCTGCCATTTGATCACAGAATGACAAAACACTATTCAAAATCACATTAACAGACAATCTAGAATCACCAATTAACCTAACAAACTTGTCTTTGGACCCAGAAACCCAGAGAGAACCCACGCAGACAGAAACGCTCCGATCTGTGTGACCAATAGGTGCTCATCACTCATGATGACTGACTTGACTCAGTGTAGTGGTATTTATTAGTGTGTGTGTGTGTGTGTGTGTGAACCACTGGGTATGAACCAAAGTTGACCGGGGGGAAGGCTGAATTATTGATGTGGTTTCAGTGCAGAATTGTGTGACAGTTAGCTTTAATTTCCCATTTACCTGGAATAGAGAAAGACAACACTGTGCTAACTAATCAATACGACACTGTGTAGCAACACACACTGTTGTTGAGGTAATGGCCTGCAGAGGAGGAGTCCTGCTACTGTTCAGTCACACACAATTTAGAAACAAAAAAATAAAGGCACACACACGAAATAGACATCCTGCGTGGAAATGTAATACACACGGCTTGACACAGATACACGGCAGTATTCACAATGTGTACACACACACATAATCGTCCCTGTTCAACCTGGTTACGTAACAGCTCAAAGACACATGTTCCATCCAATGTCCCAGTGACCAACCACCTGTGAGAAATGATCAAATTTGATGCATTGCATTGTGGGATTGAAAGTAGACGACTATGCATGCATTGTACACTACTTTGTGAGTATTTGAGCCTATTACAATGAACATTAATGCAGTTTTTTCTCTGTGTGACCTGAGCCAAATATTGAAGATTTGAAGTGTTTCCAATGAATAGACTGAGACTCAAGTGTCAACGGACAAAGGAGCTTTATGAGGAGCTCAGAGAAAGAGTTGTTATTGCTCATCAGGCTGGAAAAGGTTCCAGAAGCATCTCTAAAGAGTTTAGAAGCCACAAATAATCCACAGTCACACAGACTGAAGACGACTGTTCCCCTCCACAGGAGTGGTCCACCAACAATCACTCCATGATAGTCTGAGAGGAACCAGAGGAACCCAGGGGAACTAAGTACTGAACAACCATGGTGTGATGGACAAAGACACTGCTCTCCAAGAAGAACATGTCTAAACATCATGTGGGCAAGACAGAAGACTACTGGGACAATGTTTAGTGGACAGATGAGACCAAAGTAGAATAGTTTGGTTTAAATGAGATGAAGCATCAGAACCTCATCCCTCCATCAAACATGGGGGTGAAGCTAATGTCCTGGTTTGGGCCTGTTCTGCTGCATCTGGACCAGGACGCCTTGTCCTCATTGATGGACCAATGAACTCTAAAAGAAAATGTCAGGACATCTGTCCATGAGCTGAATGTGAAGAAAAACTGGGTCATGCAGCAAAGACAAGGAGAACCAAGAACACAATTGTTCTTGGTTCTCTGCATAAGCAAGTTCTCTTGCTTATGCACCTCACAGACGTGTATAAAAGATTTATTTTCTTGAATTAAACGCAAAAGAATAATATTACTGTTTCAAGTGTTTGATTGGGTTCTCTTTGTCTGCTGTCAGAAAATCCACTAATGTTTTGAGTCATTTTTATGCAGAAATGCAGGAAATAATTAAAAAAGGTTGCAATTACTATTAAGCTACAATTATTGTACTCAACCTGAACACAGATTAATGACGTTTGTGCGTCTGCAGGGGCTTTAAGTGACTAAAAACATACACACCAAAGTCATACATGTGCCTCTAAGTATGACTTAAAGTAAACTTCACCTCCAAGAGTTACTACCTAGAAGAATTACTCTACAAGTATGTTTAAATGAAATTCTCTGTTTTTACATTGTGTTATAAAAATATTGACTAAAGTAAATGATTAAAATGCTTCTTCCATCAGGAATTATTTTCCGTGTGTGAATCCTTGCTGCTCTGCCCTCAATGAAAAACAAGGCTTTAATTTTTTTTCTTAAGCCCCCCCCCCTCGCTCCCTCCACCCCTCTCGTCTCCTCTCCGTATTGATCTCCACCTGAAGTTGGAGATGATGATCGGAGCTGCTACGCCTCAAAGAACAATTAATTGTGCATGTGATCGATGTTCATCCGGAAATCAATAGACACTCTGCTCCTCTCTCTGTCTGTTGCAGTGTATCAGTGTCTGTGTGTGCAGCCATGTCAGTGTGCATCAGTGATGATAATGATGTGCGTGTGTGCTGGATTTTCACCATCATCATTTTCTGAACCAAGGCTGTTTTTTATTTTTTTTTGGTTCCATTTCTTGTTTGTGCTTAGTACGTGTGAATGTGTTTTAATTGGACATACACATGGGAAGAGACTATAGCGGTGATGTGTTGACAAGAAGCCATGTAATGTTAATGAAATTCAGTGAGCTGCAGCAACGATAGGTGGAAAAAATCTTAGTGCAAAGTTGGCACAGGTACCAACTTATCTACCCATATTCTTTCTTGTGTTTCTGGTATTTTCCATCCACCTTGTCAGTTTTGACCACATAATGAATCAAGATGGAACTTCTCCCTCTGTTACCTTGGGTAAGCTCCGCCCCTTCCTTGTTAGTGGGTGGGACTTAGGCCAAACTAAAAAACTCTAAAACACTCGCCAAATAATTTTATTTACAAGGATGGTTTCTGTCATTTTAGGTAGTCAATATAATGTTGATGCATGTTCAAGTGTCAAATTTTTGGAAAAGTTTCATTTCAGTTATTTGACGCTATATAAAAAAGGATACACTACCGTTCAAAAGTTTGGGGTCACATTGAAATGTCCTTATTTTTGAAGGAAAAGCACTGTACTTTTCAATGAAGATAACTTTAAACTAGTCTTAACTTTAAAGAAATACACTCTATACATTGCTAATGTGGTAAATGACTATTCTAGCTGCAAATGTCTGGTTTTTGGTGCAATATCTACATAGGTGTATAGAGGCCTAGTTCCAGCCACTATCACTCCAGTGTTCTAATGGTGAAATGTGTTTGCTCATTGGCTCAGAAGGCTAATTGATGATTAGAAAACCCTTGTGCAATCATCTTCACACATCTGAAAACAGTTTAGCTCTTTACAGAAGCTACAAAACTGATCTTCCTTTGAGCAGATTGAGTTTCTGGAGCATTACATTTGTGGGGTCAATTAAACGCTCAAAATGGCCAGAAAAAGAGAACTTTCATCTGAAACTCGACAGTCTATTCTTGTTCTTCGAAATGAAGGCTATTCCATGCGAGAAATTGCTAAGAAATTGAAGATTTCCTACAACGGTGTGTACTACTCCCTTCAGAGGACAGCACAAACAGGCTCTAACCAGAGTAGAAAAAGAAGTGGGAGGCCGCGTAGCACAACTGTGCAAGAAGATAAGTTCATTAGAGTCTCTAGTTTGAGAAACAGACGCCTCGCAGGTCCCCAACTGGCATCTTCATTAAATAGTACCCGCAAAACACCAGTGTCAACATCTACAGTGAAGAGGCGGCTGCGGGATTCTGGGCTTCAGGGCAGAGTGGCAAAGAAAAAGCCATATCTGAGACTGGCCAATAAAAGAAAAAGATTAAGATGGGCAAAAGAACACAGACATTGGACAGAGGAAGACTGGAAAAAAGTGTTGTGGACGGACGAATCTAAGTTTGAGGTGTTTGGATCACAAAGAAGAATGTTTGTGAGACGCAGAACAAATGAAAAGATGCTGGAAGAATGCCTGACGCCATCTGTTAAGCATGGTGGAGGTAATGTTATGGTCTGGGGTTGCTTTGGTGCTGGTAAGGTGGGAGATTTGTACAGGGTAAAAGGGATTCTGAATAAGGAAGGCTATCACTCCATTTTGCAACGCCATGCCATACCCAGTGGACAGCGCTTGATTGGAGCCAATTTCATCCTACAACAGGACAATGACCCTAAACACACCTCCAAATTGTGCAAGAACTATTTAGAGCAGAAGCAGGAAGCTCATATTCTATCGGTGATGGAGTGGCCAGCGCAGTCACCAGATCTGAACCCCATTGAGCTGTTGTGGGAGCAGCTTGACCGTATGGTACGCAAGAAGTGCCCATCCAACCAATCCAACTTGTGGGAGCTGCTTCTGGAAGCGTGGGGTGCAATTTCTCCAGATTACCTCAACAAATTAACAGCTAGAATGCCAAAGATCTGCAATGCTGTAATTGCTGCAAATGGAGGATTCTTTGACGAAAGCGAAGTTTGATGTAAAATCTTATTTCAAATGCAAATCATCATTATTTCTAACCTTGTCAATGTCTTGACTCTATTTTCTATTCATTTCACAACGTATGGTGGTGAATAAGTGTGACTTTTCATGGAAAACACAAAATTGTTTGGGTGACCCCAAACTTTTGAACAGTAGTGTATACTAAAGTATGAGCTAACATTTCCTTGTAAATGGTGATACGATGATATTGCGGCTCCTCTCGGACTGTACTGCACAGACTCTGAAGGCAAAAGAACGCCGCCCGTATCCCTGGGCAAATATCACCACTTTGGCCAATGCACGGAAGTGGCGACGTGTTGCCCATATTTATACACAGTCTATGGTTTTGCCATTAATAGTGAGTCCTAGGTGTGGCAATGCAATCAGCTTCTGCTCTGCACATCTGAAGCCTATCCATCTATCAAACCCTGCAGAATATCTACCTTCATCTGCTCCATTTGTGCCGATCTGTGTGGAAACTCACTGATCCCACTGGTCTAAGAATTACTAATGCTCCTATTTCATCTACTCAAGATGCTTAGTTGAGGCATAGCATATACACCTAGCAATAAAACGACTAAATCTAATGCAACAGCTACTAAACCCCTGCTTTTCATAAAGGTTGCAGCGTTCAGTTCTGGTTTATCTGCTGTGGCATTTACCCCCCATCTCTCTTCAGCTCTGTCCAGCCAAGTTGATTTATAAGGAGCAAGAACCAAATCATATAAAGTGTAAGCCCATACTCTCAGGTGTGCTCATGCACACATAACATGCTATAAAAGCAAGGTAAAATCAGTCTCCATGCAACAATCCATACTGTTTATGTTTTTCTTTACACACAAAACACGCACACAGATGCACTATAGATACAGATCTACACCAGCTCTGCCTCCGCGCTGCTCCTCTCTCTTTGTGAGGATGTAAAATCAATCATGCATCCTCATGGATGATAGAACCACAGTGCAACCTTGGAATTTTGTTTTCTCCATCATATCTTTGTTTTCAATTTTGTATTTGTTTTCGGTTTTGCAAGTGCAAGATGGACGAAGAGACTCCGGGAGGAAACCAAACCAAAAGGCCAAATAAAGGAGAGGCAGAAATTACAATTCTTCAAACAGTCTTAAAAAGTTGTTTTCAAGAGAGTTAAAGTTTTGGGGGATGTGCATCTTAGGAGTTTACTTTTTTTAAATAATTAACCAAGACAACAATGCTTTCTTAAACTTGAGCAAAGTGTTTCTGTAGCCCTGCTTCCACTGTTGAAACCCAACATCCATCACAACCAGCGCTCAGTTACCTCTTTGCAGCACGGAATTTTACCACTTTTGTGTAATGGATTATTGCAGAAAAAAATTACAGTTTCTCCTAAAATTCTGCCAAATTGTACAATTTATTAAAAACAGTCTATATATATTATTTAGATGACGTTTGAACAAAACACGCTTATCAGATGGAGTTGGCAGATCGAGCTAAAGCAGATGTTCCTTGTTGAGTTCTAACGCACGTCTGGAGATCCACAATCTAACTCAACATGTAGAGGACGTTCCTCATGTTTTGTACACTATTATTTCGGGTGAGTTTTGGGTCCCCTAATAGAGAGCGAGGCATGTCGGACAAGAAAATAAAATGCAGCAGAGAGGCAGGCAGAGGAGGACAAGGTGAAGAGAAGGCCACCCAGAGGAGTACCCTCATGAAAAAGTAAACAGGAAATCAGCACCCAGGATGGGGCACCTTCCTCCACCCAGCAGCAGAGGAGGGTGGGGCGGGTCGCAGAGCATGGGTGCCCACATCCTCGGCCTCAGCAGCCAACATGCACCAAGCCAGAGTGTATGGAGGGATACATTTTTTTATTCTGGCAGTTAAAAGAGATATAACACGTAATATGATATGATTTTCTTTGTTTTATGGCCAGTTTCATCAAGTTGCATAAATAATTATTTCACTGCAGGGTTCACCTTTGCTCTCCTCCATGCTTGATCCGGTAACTTGCATTGCTCAGTTAGTTTGTTGGTGGTTGAAGACAGAACAGCAATAATTTAAAGTGAAGGTTAATTAAAGGTTAGAGGGAGGACAAAATAATTTATATAAGCGTTATATAAACATATAGACTAATATGATTGTAGGGTGCTGTCAGAAACATCTACTGCAGGGATCCATGGCGAGACATGGGTCGGTGAAATATTAATGAGAAGTAAAATTTTTGCAGAGGGGTAATTTTTTTTCCCCCTACTTTCCTCAAAGTGTCAGCAGGTGCGTTGTCACCTCCTGAAACGCACACAACTTCACAAAATACACACACACGCAACATCTGCAACGGTCTAGACAGGGACTGTTTATGGAGGCCATTTGCAGGTAGGGAAACGAACACGTTGTGGCACTCAGAGGGCAGCTGCAGCCTTTCACCGTGAAAGATGCGTGATGCATCCTGAGCCGGGCGGCTGAGGCGGGGAATGAAAAGTGTTGTGGCAGGGTTTTTATTTATTTTATTCTTCTCCTGTATGTAAAAAAGCAATGCAGTCACTTTCAAGGCGTGTTGTGTGTCTGTGTGAGAGGTTTAGTTGCTCGAGCGTCTTCCATCTTAGGATGAATCGTATCCCTCACTGCTGCATCACACTCTGTTCTCCCTCTGACAGGCAGATAAGCTGAACATCAACTCATGTTGGGCCGTATTTCAAGTCATGATACAACATGTTAGAACTTTTAAACCCTTGCAGTGAAGAGGGAGCTAAACTGTACGGCAAAGTTGTCAGTTTACCGGTCAATCCCTCACCTGTGGTCACGAACTTGTGGTCTTGCACTGCAGATAGAGGTGGCAAAAAATGGGCTGGGCTCTGCCTTAGAGAGGATGAAGGATGACATTTGAAGGGAGCCTCCTTCCCATCAAAAGGGCCCAGATCTAGAATCCAAAATTGGCGAGGATGTAGGGATCCCCCAGGAAGAACTGGAATATATTGCTAGGCAGAAGGACGTCTGAAACATGCTGCTTAACTTGTTATTGCTGCAATTCTGTTATTAGCTTAATTTTATCACTTTCTCTTTAGTTTGCCTTTTAGCATTTTTATATTTCTAGTTTGTTTATTTTCACTTTGCACTCTTGTGTTTTATTTCATTTCTTCTACTTTGGAGTTTATATCTATCGACTGATTTTACCGTGCTGTTGCCGTGTTACCGTGGGTTTCATCCAGCCTCTGGTGTTTCCTCACCTACGGTAGCGTTTCCACAGTTTTTCTTCTTGCTGATTGATTGATTGATTGATAGTGGAAGAACATGGACGGATGAATATTCACCAGTGCACATCACAGAAAAAGTTGCATGTGGCTTAGGTTGCTTAAGTTTAGGTTTGTTTTGCTGCAAAAAGACCATGACATGTTGAATTGCTGCTGAGAAGGACATCACCAACATGCACCACAAAAATCCTGATAGTGACCACACAGTGTTTTGCATTATGTTGACATTCCCAATATCCTCATTCTTATTATGCTTTTGCATTTCCTCCACTAAGTTACACAGTTGTTAGCTAAAATCTTAGCCGTAGTGGCTTCTGGACGCCTTTGTACGGCTAATGTCACCACTTCCAATGTCGTAACAGTGCTCATAAGTTCCATTTGAAGAAAGCCAATGAATTTCATTAACATACAGCAGCTGTATTACTGCACAGGCAGAAGCTTAACCAGGTCCTGGTAGGTCCAACAGTCTTACAACAGATAACTCATGAGCACAGAGAGACTTTTTGACTCCAGTTGTGGCGATGCTTTCACCTGACTTGATGCATTTAATGATTTTTTTAGTCTTGCAGAAATTCTCTTTGCATCTTTGGTCTTATCAAACCTTCTCACCCCAAAGCACCCTGGATAAACACAAATTTTATTTTAGTTTTACTTGAACAATTCTTGTTTGGGCCCAATCTGCTGGAAGTCATGAAGGAACTGAAAGAAGAAGCAGATATAAACGGGTGAAGCACAAGTGGCTCAGGCGTAGAAATGAGGCTGATGTTTGAGAGAAAGAACTGATCTAAAGAAAGAAAATATGAAAGTGTAGTGAAAGAGACAAAGAGAAGGAGGAGAGAGAGAGAGAGAAGGAGGACAAGGCCCACCACGCTACAGGAAAGACTGCAATTAATAATTTACATCATCTGTCACTGTGCGCTCCACTGGACCACTCAACAAACAGCGCCCGTAATTTAAGGCTAAAACACACACACACACACTCACACACACATGCTAGGGCCCTGCACACACACACAGAAAAACTGCATGCGTGCAAGGATTTGCATTAACACACACACGCACAGACAAATGTGGTTGCATGCAAGCAGTTGCACACACTCACACAAAACATTACAACTCACCCATGCAGCCTCGCACTCCTCCGCCTGGCTTCCTGCTAAAAGCAAAGCGGCAGAGATGAAACGACAGCCCTGCGACCCTCTCCTCTCTTTTATATCCGTTGTTTCATATCCCGGCCAGGACCTCTGTCTCTCTCAGTCCACACTCCAGGAAGTGTGCTTCTCATAGTTCTGCCTTTTGTCTCTCTACGGCGGCCATGTTAAATTTATGCAGTGTATGTCACTGCTAGCTAGCACCCGACGGTAAATATTTGATACATTTCCCATCCCTTACAGAAATTCCCCCAAGCATACTATTAGACCTGTTGGGGGCAGACCTAAAGCGATAGCAGCCATGTTAAATTTACAACGTTTGTTTTGGAGAGTAAAACTCCAGCACACATACCCTTGTGGAAAGGCATAATTGATCTGGTGTGTCTACACGCCGCCGTCTGCTTCAGCTGTAGGTGGTTTGAATATTCATCGCTTACAGTTTCTCCTCTGTTTATTTTTATTTTTTTCAGAACGGTTGTAATCCTAGGGTAATAGAGAGGGCACCACACAAAAAACTGAGAATAATCAATAGATTAGATTAGAAGACTGATCTTCAGCTTCTACACATTGAGAACCAGCCCAACGACGACTTTTTTAGCAAAGATGAAGAAGGGATCTCCAGGATATCCACGTCCTAGTTAGTGTCCATATCCTATAAAACTCATCCAGTTGCCTTTCTTAAATGTGTGTTGGATACATCATGACCTGGATGACCTTGAACCTTCCCAGACACAACGCTACGACATGCAAAAGTCAAAACACAAACCTCTAAGTGGCAATGTGTGATAAACCCATCAAGCAATTTATTACAAACTCCACAGTGGGAGGTGGCTCTCGCTTGGAAATGTTAGAAACGTTCCTTTGTTGACATGATTGCGTCACATGAGTCATGCAGATTTGTCTGCTTCACATCAGTCTTACTGGATTAAGATTGGCATGTTTTGAATTTTTTTGAGGGGTCAAAGTTTTGTGCAGAAAACATCTCAAACCATCACCAACACAAGCATTGATTGCCAATGCAGAGCCAATTAGATGTATGTTTTCCTTCATTTTTCAAGTATTTAACTTCTCTGTTTTGGTGAGCCTCAAATGTCTTTGTTCTCGGCAGAGTCGGTCAGTGTGCTGTTGTGACCCATCCAACTAACTGAACGATACAAGGAGGTGATGTTCAGTTCAGTCCAGTCGACTAGTCATTGACGTCACACATAAAAACACAGTAGAAAGTAATGCTCTACAACAATGAAATCTACATTCGTGACCTGAATACGTATCGTAGAGTCTCACACAAAAGAAGCTACCGAGGCTTTTCTGCAAGGTAATGAAGCTTGAATGAAGTCAGTCTGACACTTCTAACATAACCATTGTCTCTCTCATGATGCATTCACTGACATCAAGGACGAAAATGTAAAATAATTACTATAATAGTTGTAGCCTGTACCATACTATTTTGCACTTTTTTCTTTTTGCACTTCTGGTTAGATGCCAAACTGCATTTTGTTGTGTATGTACTTGGACTATATTCTATAACAAAGTTGAATATAATCTGTTCTAGTAAGTAACATCAGTAATGCACGTCTCTTCAGGATGACTCATGATACTTCTCCCATGTTGTGACTCATATTTCCTGCATTACGTGACTCATCATTTCAGCGAGGCTTGCACGTTTGTTAAATACAAGTGTCAGCGACACGTTGGATGTTAGTGTCCTGAAAAAGGGTTGATCCAAAAGTGAATGTCAAATATCAATAAGCACACCAGAGAGATTCATTATCCAATCGTCAAATAATAAAATAAAATAACTTTGAAAAGCTGTTAAAAGGACAGAAAACAAGTTCAAACCTTTGAAATATTCATGCCAGCTGTCCATTTAAGAAACCACCTCAGCCATGATAAGACCGAGCTCCTCTGTAGAGCTGAAATCATAAGTAAATGACATCATGTGTGGTGAAAAGAGGCATGTTGCTAAAAGAACGCGGATGGAGTCAGAGGCCGAGAAGTGACTTCACAGGCTGCAGTCATAGCTAAATATTTCATGGCCAGATGGGTGGAAAGAGTCAAACTGTCTGTCCCCTGGTTTTTACAGATGGAAGAAGATCTGTGGAGGAGACATCTAGGCGACAAACTCTGAGAACAAACCAGTGTATGCAGTGTGTCGGTTTTAGAACTTCACCCTTAATTTATCTCCAGTTTTATCTTCAGTACATGACGTGATTGGTCTTAAGATCCGGAAGAACCCAGGCAGTGAGGCTTAGGGTTGGGTCTCGTGAAGCTTAAGCTCCCTGTTCCCTTGGTTCCTGTAATAAAAGAAGTAAAAAAAAGAGGAGTTATAGTTTAAACTAATATAATCACCACAACCTCTGGATTCTTGGTCAGTGTCTGAATCTTTGTGTCCAATTCCAACCAACAGCCTTGACATAAACTCAGCCACAACAGAAATATAACTTAAAATCCTTTTGGGAATTTAAACTGACGGCAAACACAGAGGGCGGCGTGGCCTTCATGTGTCATTAGAATATTCAGGAATTTAAATACACATCTGAATTTTGACAAGGCAGAGCTCAATGACACACACGAACCAGAATGGGAAACGTTTCAATTTCACACTTCATCTGGCCCAAAAAAAAATATCTGTTCCCAATCTCCTGCGCGTTCACAGAGAGGAAATGTTGTCAGTCACTCACCGCTGCACCTCTTTCCACATTACTGGAAATACAATCGGATGGAACACCTGAGCCAAAACTTTGCTTTCAGATACAGTTTTAAGTGAAATGACATTTTATTGAAGGAATTCCACATTTGAGATTTCCCTTTGGAGATTGTATTTCATGTTCAGTTAGCTGACATAACTTGACAGTGATTGAAGGTGGAAAATTTGATCTCAGAGCATAATTCTAAAAGTAAACCTTAGATAAAAGCTTTGAAGTCATAGTGATATGAAGTAAGTGAAGTAAAAGAAGAGGACGTCAAACAAAACTGCAAATTAAACATCTAAATGACAAAGATGGAGACAGACTCACACTCAAAATGTTCCATGAGAACCAAGATGGACAAAAACTACAAACATGGCCGCCCACGATAAGATGATATTTGTTTTGTTTCTGAAGTTACTGACAATGATCGAAATTGAGGTCTCCCACAGGCTTTCCACAAACAATAGGTAATATACTTCTCTCTGTATTGAAAGCTAACGGTAGACGCTCAACAAACCGCCTCTCTCTTTGTCAGACTCGTTAACGTTAGGCTAAAATTCATCTAATAACTTCATGCAGAGAGATTACAGTGACATATCGTCCCGCAAAGGTCATTTTGTGTAATATGATGATATCTAGTATGACCAAAAATGTTGTTGTTGTTGTTGTTGCCAACTGTTGATGTTTTAAGATTCATGGATCCATGGGTGCCACCATTGTTCTGTGACATCAGGCTGGTGCAGCTCAGTGAAGTCAGGGTAGATTGATTTGCCCCGACTTCACCAGTAGGACCATCGACTTCCTGGTAGGAGGTCTGAAAACCTCCCAGCTTTCTGGAACGTAGAAGCACAGTGAGGTACGCAGCCATATGGAACTGTTCAACAGTATAGGTAGCATATTAGGAATCTGTTACCTGTTGCAGCATCAAGCTAAGTTTTATTTCTCAAAAGATACAAGCACAACTTTTATTCAGCGGGTGAAGAAAGAGAAATTTGAATCGTGATACAACACTGAAATAAAACAATAAGATGCTGCAGATACAACAATACGAGTGAAGCCTTTGATGCTGCTTGTTTGAGCTACGGGCGTTCACGAGTTTGACCCGAGGCTACGAACGTCTCGACTGCGCTGCTGTGTTGTATGACAGCCCGCGCCCAGAGGTTGCGTTGCTGTTATATTCTTCTCATCTTTTCTTCTCATCCCGGGTAGATTTAAATGGAGACCACACCAAACTCACAGTGAAACAAGAGGACGTGAGGCGGTAACCGCTGCGTGGAAGGTTGTGCTCTTAAAACCCAATGAGCTACATCACACAACAACTTCCCCCCTTGTTCATCTTTAAAGGAAAGAGCACGACTAACAAGAAAGAGGTATTGTCTCAGAAGATGGAAGGATTTTAACAATAAAGGTTTGGAATTAGAAGAAGCAGTCATCCAATACGTTAGTTGCCAGCTGTGGTGTTTAGATTTCTCTGGGTGGTATTTGTCCTGCTGCACCAAAGAAGTCGTCCTATCGAACAAAGTCGACAGCGCGCTCTCTGGACTGTCCAGGGTAACTGTGACATTGCTGTTGATTGAAATAGATGTTGCTGTTGAATTTTTAACCATGCCTCTGTGAATGGCATGTAGGTTATTGTGTCAGTTTGTTGGTCATGCCACCACTTTGGTTAGGACTGAAAAAATACAAATGGATTATCACACAGGCAAAGAATCATACTGACGTTTCATTTGCCCAAAAGTTTTATTCACCAAATACCTAAAAACCAATGAAATTACCATCAGACTAGCATTTAATGCTCATTAGAGATTGTGAACATGCTAAACTGAGATCATTATCATCTCAACCACAGCTCCTTTTCTTTCCCTGCTCCTCTAATCAGCTAAATGTGGGAGTTCCCAGCATAACAGTTCAAACAGCCAGTGGTGTCACTGACGTCCAACTTTAACATGTTCTCCTTTGGTGCTGTCGGCTCACTTGAAGTCCTGCCACCCTCCTCCACCTCCAGTCTTCACATCCAAGGCCTAAGTGGAGCTCAGCAGACTCCACTCCTCATCCCGTGCAGAGATCCAGCATTCTGGTGTCTAGATCCTGAGGTTTCCCCTCCTGAGCAAGGCATTACCGTCTCCCTGTCACATAATGATGATGTCATAGATGGGTCTGACTCATTGTACACTTCATGTGTTGTGCACATTATTAAATAAAATCTTCATGCATTATTTAAAATGCTGTTAGCAGCGTGTCGGTCTAATGAAGTTGTTTCATATAAGTGTTGGTGGAGGCTTGATGTACACAACACATTTATGTGCATTATGGACAGATAGCAGTGAAGGAAAGTAGAGCTTGTTGTGTACATACAGGGCAGCACGGTGGTTAGTCCTTGTGTTTGCGTGGGTTTTCTCCGGGTTTTGTTCCTCCCACCATCATCAGAAAGCATGGGTGCTAGGCGCCAGGTCAGTTTAGCCTACAGTTGTAGCGGGCTCAGTCAGGACTAACCCTCCATTAGACCATGCCATTTCATTGTATGATGCATAGTATATACCTTTACCTTTACTCTGCAAGAAGCAAAGAATGTGTTCTCTCTCCTTGGCCTGCAAAGAACAAGAAAAAGGTTGTTCTGACCACCACAGCATACGTCACACGAGCTAAACCGTGAGAAATCATTTCCGCTTTTCCGCATTAACCTCAGCCACTTCCAATTTCCGACTAATAATAGAATGGTAACTGGGCAACACATGGGAAAAAAGTTCTGCCCGGTTGATATGTCAAGTACAAGCTGTGAGAACTCCCAAATTTTATTCTTGCAGCCCAAAGAACAAGAACAAACTTCTTGCTTTGCACTTTGTACGTAATGTTTGTTCACAGTGTGGATGTAAGGACCTTTTACACACAAAATTCAGACAAAACCCGATCACAGAATAACGTTCTTGCACACCAGACGCTCAGCAACAAACAGCCACACAAATAAAAATAAAGTCCCACTACTTACGCTGAGCCAGAGAGCGAGGTTAAACAGCGGTGATGTGTTACGGGCGTCACAACTGTGCAGCTGCACCAGATGTAACGGATAAAGAGGGGACGGCTGGAAATGAGGCAAGGCTGAAAATATGAAAATGACAGTTTGTTGGGAGACAGAAAAACAACTTTGAGTTAGATCAGCGTCTCAGCCGCCATTACAAGTTCCTGTTTAGCAACGGTTGGCCGTTTTCGGTCCTGGCAGTCATGCTGATATCGATCTCAAGCCAGGTGAAAACTAAAAACACAGAATTCCCCTTCCGTGTGAGGTAGGATCATCCTGACTTATTTACTTATTCCAGTGATTCGTGACGGGGCATGCAAAACTAGAACAGTTATTTTAGTAAGATTTTACAGATGATTTAAAATAGTAACACACTTTTAAAAGATTAAAACATCACACAGTTTTTAGTCAAAATATAACACACGTGTCTTAATACCTGTGAACCGCTCTCGCCGTAAACTGTGTCACAAGCACACATGAACGCACGGTGGCCCCTGACACGTACAGTCTTTAAACACACAAACCACTCTAACACACTTACTGTGTAAGAAGCCCCCCCAGACTGTGTGTCCTGCTGCTGGTTGGACCTCCAGGCCTCATCAATATTGTAAACTGGTACTTAGCGGACAAAAGACAGCAAAGACCAGAGGAGAGGACACCTGGGGCAAGGAGAGAGCCGCAGGAAAAAGGTGGCAAAGATCTGGTGTGGAGGAGGCTCTTTATGTGTGTGTGTGTTTGGACAGATGGGTGTTAGGGTAAGTAGGTCTACAGCTGTGTACTGGGATGTAATGCTTCACGTATTTGTGAGTGGTCTTAGTGACCAGTATTACAGCAAACGGTACAACTCAAGCTTTGGTTCAGTTTGCACTGCAGGTTGGATGTAAATGTTGGTCAACCCTAACCCTAGAGTGTTATCGTAGGGGCTAGGGTTAGGGTTAGGGTTCATTTTCCAAAATTTTGAATCATCATGTTGAAAATTAAGTGAAGTTACCATATGGTTCCTTGCCCTTAAGAGGTAAACAAATGTAAACTTGTATTTAGACCATAAGTGCTAATTCTGGAACTTGTCAACATATTATCGCATTAGGACGCTTCTTCTTCATGGTACCTAATAACGCAGTTATTCTCAGCGTTCATGCAGAGGTTGACCTTACACACCACATTTGACCTGAGAGTGTTGCCCTTGATCTTCTCTGATTGGCTGAGGGAATACCACATGCTTCTCAACCTCACAATGAGGCTTTGGGATGCAATTTAAAACCAATGCTTAAGTCACCATATTTGGTTCCCTGGCCCATAAAAAAATCAGCGATTCGTTCTATTGAGAAACAGACTGAACTGACTCAAAATACTTAAATGACCAGGAAGTCAGGAAGGATTAGAAGCTGGATCAGCGTTGAGTGATATTCTCAGCATTGTCCTTGAACAAGTCTCTAAAGAAAAGCTGCTGCAGTGGAGATGTTCAAGGTCCACCTGCAGCGTGATGTGGTCATAGTGAGCAGCTCTGCCCAGCAAAAGAGGTGGTTATGTCAATTTTATCAGAAGAACAAGAGAGGCAGTTTGGATTTTGTCTTTTTAAAAGTTTACTTCCACAGAGTATGAATGAGGAGTCTTCTATTAATTAGTTATTTTATGGGCGGCATAGTTATGTGCCGCCCATAAAATAACTATGGACTATCCTTCTTGCCTCACAGCAAGAAGGATAGGGTTCCTTTCTGTGTGTAGTCTGCATGTTCTCCCTGTGTCTGTGTGGGTTCTCTCCAGGTTCTCCAGCTTCCTCCCACCGTCCAAAGACATGCTGCTTAGGTTCATTGGTGATTCTGAATTGGCAGTAGGTGTGTCTGTCTCTCTGTGTGATAGACTGGAGACCTGTCCAGGGTGGACCCCACCTCTCACCTCAATAACAGCTGGGATAGGCTCCAGCCCTCCCGCCACATTTCACCGGACAAGCGGTTACAGAAGATGAATGAACACACCTCTGTGCCTTTTGATGTGCCCTGTTTATACAGTTATTATTGTGTTGATATATCTTATCTGTCCCACTCATCTATTTTTGGCAGCATGGTTCAGTGATAGACCTGAAACCACTTTTTAAAGTGTTTCCTTGCTGGCCTGCTGCCACATGATTAAACCCACCTCACAGGTGTCCCATTGGCTTTGATGTTCACATGAATGTGCATGATTGGTTGTTTCCAGTTTGGCTTCATACATTATTTAAATTGTTCTTTGCTTTGTGTTTCTTAATGATCCTGATGAAGGCAACAAACCAAAATGCATCCGTCTAATAAAGTTGTTCCATCCGCTACAAGTGCTGCTGGAGTCTTGACCTTCCCACGGCTCTGGGCTGACAGTAAGTGTCAGTATGAAGAGGCCGAAGCTGAATCAACCGCGTGCATGCTTAGTCTGCCAATCCTGGAAGAGGAATAAAGCAACGAGGCCTCGGTGAATAGAAGGCAGTCAGAGATGTGAAAGGATATGTTTACTTCTCCTTCTCCCTAACCCTGCCACTCAGCCCGCGTGTCCACAGCATCGGCTCGGTTAACAAAATCAATAAGCCTGCATGTGTGTGAACGTGTCGTGAGGAGTGTATGAGTGTGCGAGGAGGAGGTCGAGCGAGGGGAGGCCAGTGTATCTGTGTGTGCAGGTGAGAGAGTTGTTCCCAAGGCGGGACGTCCCTTTCCCTCACATCAATTATTGAGGCGTCAGGACACACTGAGAGCTCCAAGGGGGGAGGGGGGGTGGGTCACAGGTCAGGAGACCGGGACTCCAACGGGGCTTTAAGGGGCCCCAGTGTCCCTCACCCCATCCACACACACACACACACACACACACACATGTTCACACTCCTTCCAAAGGAGGCTCCACATACAGAGTTAATACACTGAGCGCTGACTGTGACCCTGGAGGTCGACCCACAGAACATCTGTAAAGACATCTGATATTTTTCACCAATATTCAGATTTAATTCATTTTCCAGGAGATGAGGACAAACATGTGAAACATATCTATTCCTGTTTAATTAGCCGGAGTCTACTGATCAAAATTAAATCATGAAATCCTACTGAATGGCCTTCCTCTTCAAACATCGTGTTCCTCATCTTTTCAGCTTATTTGTACCTAGATGTTAAACTGCTTTAACATAATGCAACTATAATCTGTATCACATTGTTAAATTAAGAGTGTATCTGTTGCATTGATGCATTTTAACATGGACACTGCAAAATAGGGACAGATGAAAACACTAAATCTACATACAATTGTGCTAATTCAGCTGTACTCCCACATACACAAACATCCGTGGTTTAGGTTTATTGTTATGCTCTCACACAAACAACATGATTATTTTGTATGTTTTTAATTATTTCCATCCTTTAATCTTCTATTAAACTCATTGCTTTTTGTGATGGCCGCGTCTACAACCTCATATTGGCAATAAAATATGGTAATATGCATCAACTCAGCTATGCAGGATTATGATTTCAGACGCTTCTACGCACACATTTTAATTTTAGTAGTTTAGTCATTTAGCTAAATACAAGAGTGCATTGCATTGTCTTTGAGTTCCCACCTCCTTCCTGGTCTGTCCAAAGCTTGTGCTGAAGGATGGAGCTCAGTTTAATGTAGAGGCCCAGGAGAAGGATCAGACCGTCAACTGTGACATCGTGTCACGTTTGTGTTGGGCTGACAGATCAATATATGTATAACGTCTCCTTTTGTATAATGTTGCAACTCAGTTAATTGAGCTATAATGCTTTGTTAGTTGTATTGTATTGTTTTGTTTGAGTCTTTTTTATTTTCATTTTTAATATTTTTAGTGCTTACGGTCAAATTTTCAAAAAGTTAAACCAATGCCTGTTTGTCCCAGACTGCTCGGTACGTGATAGCTTTTCAGTGAAACCAAATGTTCTGAAAAAACTATGACCCTACACCGTTAACTGATGTTCACCTGATCCAAAAATGCAGCTACACATAAAACAGACGCTGATCACGAAGGCTGTGATTGGTCCAAAAAGCATCTCCTTGTTCACGAGTCTCAGGCGTCGCACAAGCATGAAAAATTCTCCGTGCGTCCTACACATCATCTACTCTATGATCTTTGCTGCAATGATTTCAGTGACAGAAGCTGTTGATCCACATTTATTTAACTGCAGCTTCTAGCGTTTTAGTGGCGTGATTGCAGAACAATGCCGATGCACCGGCGCACAGGTAGAAATGCTTCCTACATCTTATAGCTCGGCTGAGGGAGTGTAAATCCAGCTGGTTGATTATTTGATTCTCTCACTTGAGCAGGGCCTTCACTCTTCCCGGTGCTGGCTCCAGGGTGTTGAAAACCCCTTCTGCTCTATTGAAACTACTTATTCAACAACAAAACTGCTGTTACGCGGTTTCAGCAGCATCAGCAGAGTTGTGTGTTCACGCTGAAGTACATTCTCCAGCAGCAGATGTAAACCTCTCACAGGGGCCCTGAAATCCTCAAACTGGAATCCTTTCATTCTCTCAGCAGCGCGGCAGACATCTGAGGTGCTTCGAGGAAGTTAGGCCTCAAGACAAGATTGTCACCCGCACTCCCCCGTCTCCATCCGCTCCACCTAAGTTTCTGACATGCTTCAGGGGAGTTACTCCACCGTGAGATTCCCACTCCGTCTTCACCACGTCTTCCCCTCGCCTCCTCTTCATCTTCCTCGTTTTTAGGAGGCTATTGTGGCCTAAGACCACCAAACTACACCCTTCACCTCTCTCAACCGCACGCAACCCTCACCCCCCCAACCTCCCCCACCACCCCCACCAGCACTTCTGGCTACATTAAAGGCATGGGATGGCTGATGCATGTAGCGTTAAAGGGGCGGGCGGCCCAGCAGCGCCTGCCTGTGTCTGGGCCGGGGCCCGGCTCATGAAATATTGACGGGCGAGTGTCCCTTCCAGGAGCTGGCTTGCTCGGTCTTGGTAGGAGGAGGAGGAGGAGGAGGTGGGAGAGGGAGGGAGGAGGAGCAGGAGGGCCACATTAATATTTCAGACTGCAATCTCCTGCTTGACAAACTCTCCCACGTGATTGGGTAAAAAGCCTCTCGCAGTGCCTAGCAAGCACCAACTCCCCCCCTCCTCCTCCTCCTCCTCCTCCTCCTCCTCCACATCACCTCACCCCTTCCTACCCTTTCCTCTCTCTCCCTCCACATTTCATTCTTCCTCGTAGGCTCGCTCGTCCTCTCCCTCTTGTTTGCCGTCTCCCCCTTCTTTCACTTCGCTCCTCTTGCTTTTTAACCAAATTTGATTTCCCTAGTCTGGGTGATTCGTGGGGGTGGACAGGTGCCCAGGAATGGGCTGGTAGCAGGTCCTAGTGTGAGTATGTATGTATGCGAGGGGGTAATTAATTACGGCTGGTGATTTTGGCCCGGGCCCGGTAGTGGTTCCCCCCCCCCCCCATCTCCACCTCCACCACCACACACTCGGCTGGCTGTGGCCTCCAGGGGCCCTGCCGGTGGGTCCCACCGAATGAAGTGGCATCCATTTTTTATGAAGAGCAGGTTATCCTATTTAGTCAGATTAAAACAGGCGAGGAGGGGGAGGAGGTGAGGGAGGGGGAGGCGGAGAGGGGACAGATCCAGGGGAGTATAAGCAAGCCAGAATAAAAAAAACAAAACAGAACCTTCATCTCCTTCCTCTTCTTCCTCCCACTCACCCCTCTCCCCTCCTTCTCCCCCCTCCTGTCTGTCTGCTTTACTACTTTAGTTTTACTCCCCCTCCTCGTCCTCCTCCATCACCACCGCCTCTCCCATCAACTCCACCCCCCCACACTCACTCACCACCTACCCATTAACCTGGTTATGGGTGCAGAGTGCTTTGCTGACCCTTTGCCAGGTGTGGTATAACCTTCTTTTCTGCATCTTTCTTTCCTCAGCCTCACTTTTTATTTTCATATACATCTTCTTCGTCTTGTCTTTAGATGCTATTTGTTTATAACACGACATTCAAACCTGAGCAAAACCAGTTTTATGCCGTCCCAACCGGGGGAAACGTTAATGTGAGTGAAATTTGCAGCCGAGAAAATTAAATTCTGCCGTAAATAATTTATTGACAGGAATCATCTCTGCCATCTCTTTCACAGTGGATGAGTCTATCGGCCCTGCCCAGCCAGCTCTCGCTCCACCAATCGGGTTATTGCTGTCTTGGCAGCAGCTCTGCCCGGGCGAGTTTAACTAAAAACACACAAACATTTTTTTCTCTTTCCCCCCCAGCCCGCCTCGTTCCTGCAGTCATCTGTAAGAAAAGTCTTTTTCAGTGGATTTGTTTCAAGGTCCGACGTGGGTGAGGGGAAGGGAGTGAGTGCACATACACATCGGGCACCGTATAGCTACTCATCGAAATTTCACACTTTCACGTTTAGCCTTCTCTCTTACTGTCCATCTTTGAAGCCACCAGCCTCCTGCAGATTGAGTGCTTTTGAAGGAGGCTGGCTGAATGCGTGAAGACCAGCGGCGGGGATAGCTTACCCTCCTCTGGGCAGCGGAGGTGTGAGGGAGGTTATATAAAGAACATATGCTCCTCCAGGACTTCATCACAAGCAGAAAACATCCCCGTCGAGCTCCCGGAGCGCGGCCGGGGAAGTGAGGAAACCAAACCAAAAGCTTAAAAGCTGGATGAATTAATAACACTTGCTCTTATGTCATTTCCTAAAACATTTAGGTGATCAGCAGCAAAGAGCATGAATCAGGAAGCGGCGGTGTGACAGAAGTAAGAAAGCGTCTGCAAGTGCAGCTTCTCACTTTATTTTCTAACAGTGGCTTCTGGCTCATGCAAGAAAGAGGCTCGTCCAGACTTGTGTGTCATCGATTGAACGGCCAAGAACAAATTAACTATATATATTGCACACTTTGTTCCATGCACGTGACAATAGCTGCACAAGCTAGTCCTTTAAAAAAAGAAGTTTTAAAGCAACAGAGCAAAAAAAATCTCCCCAAAATGTTTCTGCAGCTTCTTAAGTGACTCAGAAACGTGACATTACATTGAGAGGAACGGATAATAAACTGCAGTGGGATCTGTTCTCTGTAAGGCCACTGTGCTCTAATTTTTCTTTTTATTATTTTCTCTGTTGTGAGAGACGGTTTGGACAAGAATTCATAGCGTATGCACGATTTAATTTCAGGCAAAAATGACGTTGAGACTCTCTTCCTTCCCCTCCTCTCCTCTCTCTTCCCTTTTGGTTTTCCTCGCCTTGTTTTCCTCTTCATCCTGTCGTCTTCCTCGGCCTGGATTCACCCTGTCCATCTCCTCCCCTCCCTGCTTCTCCTCCTCTTCTTCTTCTACCTGTCCGCTGTCCCGCTGCGGGAGGCGTCTGTTAAATGATGCAGGAGACGGCAGACGGAGCTGTAACATGGCAGAGCCGATGGCACGTAAAAACCAGCATGGGCAGCACGAAACATCCCCCGTGCGGTCGGAGGTGCGGGAGAAGAGCAGGGAGCAAGGCAGGTGAATGCTGAAGGGTGGAGGAGGAGGAGGAGGAAGGATGACAGAGTCAGGCTAGCACTAGCGTCTTTATTGTCAGCTGACCAAAGGTTAGATATGTTTTAAATCTGAATTTTGCACATATTTCAGTTTTCTATGGCTGCCCTTATCACATGACCCTCAGCCTTCAGCTCCACCATCAGAACCTTAACAGAAAGTTAAAGCTAAGAAAGATGAGGGTGAGAAAAGAAAGAAAACACTCGTTCTAACCTCTCTCACAAAAACAACCTCCTCTCTGTCTCGCTGTCTGTCCCTGAAGATCTGCTGGGGTAACAGAAATCATGGCTGTCTGTTAGTGCTCCGAGTCCGACCATGCAGATGATGCGAGGAAGTAATTCTGGAGCGCACACACGGAGTCACGCACGGCAGTCAGCTTCCTAACGGCCGTGTTTTAAAGGACAAGGCCGGTGGGACAGACAGTGAGCAAGAATCAATGAGGAGGCCGGGACGCCCCGTGAGCCTGAGACTGAGAGCTACATGCAGCCGTGTGTGTGTGTGTGTGTGTGTGTGTGTGTGTGTGTGTGTGTGTGTGTGTGTGTGTGTGTGTGTGTGTGTGTGTGTGCATACGTGATTGTTATTGGCCATGCTGCTGTGCTTTTTTACGTAAGCCGCATTTGATCCCAGCTCACTTCCTCCAGCCTGAATATCTCAACACACTCATGTGAATCTGAGAATGAAGAACTCAAATGTCATCACGTAATAATTCATAACAGGATTAAACAGTACATACTTTAACATACCTCTGTAGTCATGTTTCTGACTACCTGCCTAATTAAAATCCATTTCTATCGTCGACTCCTGCTCCTTTAGTGTTTACTCTTCCTGAACTTTGTTTGACGTCTGTTGGTGACTCACCCAGAGATATTTCTGTGTGGTAAAGGATTTGTGGACGTCTCTCTGCGATCATCCTGAGGTAGCGATGCTAGTGGCTTAGTGTGGTGTATGGGCTCAGTTCTCCAAATCGCTTTGTGTCGGTCACTTTACAGATCTTGTTTTAAACTCACGTGTAGAGGCGTCTGTCACTGCACAGATCTGGCATGACTGCAGAAGGACTTAATCTCTTGGAGGATTCCTTTTAGGAGTTAGGGGATATTACATTCCTCTGCACCAACACTGGCCTTGCAGTAGCCATGGCTTCGGGTCCACCATTCAGCTGTAGGTCTCACATTTCTTTTCTTTCTTTCTCATTATGAAATAACTTGATTCAGTTGAGAGATCATATTACTCCAGCTTTAGCTTCTCTTCACTGGCTCCCTTTAAAATCTAGAGTAGGATTTAAAATCCTCCTCCTTCCATACAAGTCCCTTAAAGGCCTAGCTCCATCGAATCTTAGGGACCTCATTGTACCAGATCATCCCAACAGATCACTTCCATCTCAAAGTTCAGGCCTACTTGTGGTTCCTAGAGTTTTAGAAAGTAGACTAGGAGGTAGAGCTTTCAGCTATCAGGATCCTCTCCTGTGGAACCAGCTCCCAGTTTGGGTTCAGGAGGCAGACACTCTCTCTACTTTAAGGTCAGGGTTAAGACTTTCCTTTTTGATCAAGCTGATAGTTAGAGCTGGACTCAACCATCCTTTAGTGATGCTGCTATAGGCCTAGGCTGCTGGGGGACGATGCACTGAGGACATGTCCTCTACTTTCTTATCTAATTTCCTTTCTATTACTACTCAAGGTTTGTTCCTATTAAAAGGCAGAGCTTCCTTCTCAGTGTCATCTTCATGCGTTCTCTGGGGGTTTCAGGCCAGGTTTTGCAAAGCATCTCAAGATAATTTGTATTGAACAATGTAAACAAAATGAAATTCACACGTATCCCTCTTTTATTCCATAATGATATGAAAACATTTTCTATCCTTAACAATAAAACTTGGAGAACTGAGCTGATCTCTGTTTAGTTTGTGTTTTGTGTAAACCAAGTTGCCGCCGCTGATGATTCCCGTTGTGCACGGCCTGCGTGATCCTCCTGCACGCTGAAAGGGTTAAAAACCTCGACCGTGCTGTACCTGCGTCCCCACAGACTGTGAGTTGACAGAACAGCCACATTTGTAGAGGAAAAGCAACAAAACACTCACTGACACACTTCACTGACTGGACACTCCAGATAATGGCAGACCTCCATCTTCCTCTGTCCCTCTGGGCCGACCGGGCAAGAGCTCCAGTTTTAATAGTTTTCAGCTTGGGATCGCCAAACCTTGTATTTCTGTCATTCCCAGTGATTTGAATCCACAATTATTACCTGTTACGACTCGATGAGTTGATCGACTGCACACAGGAATGATGTTTTTGTCTACATGTTTTCACTATTTCAGTCGAATTTCCAGTGAAAACCATTGATGCAGGTGTTTGTAGATAACTTGTGGAAACCAGATCTTCCTCTCGTGTCTCGTGTTTTGGAGGTGTCTTTCTAACAGGGCGTCTTATTATGGTGACTCCCGACCCCAGAATGGCCGCGCTAACTTTCAGTCACGGTGGAAAAACATGAACAAAAAAACCCCATCAAAACTAGAGCTAAGATGTTTTTACTCCCCCACCGATCAGGACGAGATTACTCCATTAATGGACCTGCCTGCCTCCCCCCCACCAACACTCTTACAGTACTCTTCCACCTAGTGAATTATGAATGGAGAGGCCCCTTGTTTTTCTGCCTTTGGCCGGGCCCGGTGTCCACTCAGTGCACTCTACTGTACATGCACACATCACAACATCACATTTAAACACAGAGCAAAATGGGACGGAGTGAGGTGGTACCAGATCGGATCGATGGGGATAAAGTTTGGCAGGAGACTGCACAGCGCTGCTCTCCGGGCGGCCAAAAAGCCTGAAGATACGGTAGCTTGGGACGGCTTCAAGGCGTGATAAAAAGAGACTGAACAATAAGACGACTGTGCAAGTTCACTCAAACAAAAAACAAATATTGTTCTCCATTTGCACAGTTAACTAATAGACGGACACGGCTGCAGAGGACAGGAACATACAGAAGCTCTGCATTAGTCGCTATCGTGTTGTTCCATCCAACCCAAACTGTCCTCCCCTAATGAGGCCTTTCCAGCGCTAATGATGATCCGCAGACATAATTAGCCTCTTCAGAAGGACTTTCAGAGTGTTTAAATTAACTTAATTAGCTTTGGTGGGAACCGCCTGCGAGCACAGGCGCACACACACTCTTTCAAAAACACACACATGCACGGTGCACACTGGGTCCCAGCAGACGCGGCCTCGAGCGAAGAGCGAGACTTTGCTTCCAAAAAAAAAAAAAGCTGCCGGTTTTAAAAGTTAAATGCCACTGTGTAAATATATTTCCAGAGAGATGTCCGGGGAATAATCAACTTTTAATTTAGCTGCTAATCTAATTAGTTGCCACACTGCCTGACAATCTCCCTGAAGTGATTTCAAGGAAAAGAAAAAGGGAAAGAGAGACGAAAAACCTACAAGGAAATTGCTTAAAAAAAAAAAAATCACTATCGGAGGTTCTTAGATTTTCTTTCCTGGGGATAGCGCTACATTTGTGGAATTACAATAAGTCAGAAAAGGAGAGTGGAAAAAAGCAGCGAGAGGATTTTGAGGAGTTTCGCCTGCAGACGTGCATCTCCCTCCCTTGTTAACTACAGCAAAGTTGATGCAATAGCATATTAAGTCAGTCAATGGATTTTATCAGTGCCAGGATCCATTAATAGACAACCGCCCGCAGCACCAAGCTGCAGTGCGGAAAAGGCTTAGCACATGGATTTGCAATAAGTTGACGTGCTCGTGTTTTGATCATTTACGGAGAAAGAAACAAGAAAAGTCTGCGTTCTGCCCCGTTTAAAATAGAAGAGAATTTAATCTTTGCCAGAACATGACTTTAAACAGTTACTGCAAGTCAACGGGATACACCGCTGCACAAAACACACATGCACATCAGTTTATATGTACAGTATGGCTGCCACATAAGGGCCTGGAGGTGGACATTCAGATGGCGTGTGTTGCAATCTGTTGATAACCCACCTTGATTTATTATTATTATTATTATTAAGGCCGTGTCAGTGTCAGAAGAAGATACTTGACTGACATGTGCTACATCCATTTGTGCAGATACATGAGGTACTGACACATGTGCAGCGCCCTGGAAGCGCAGGAGTTTTGGCACCTTGCTCAACGGCATCAAGCGGCGTGGATTTCATTCATGCCAGCTTCGCATGTTTATTTGAAAGTGTCATGTTGTCATAATAGTAGAGGTAGGACGCAAAAACGTGTGCAGGTGCAGTCAGTCAGGAACGAAAAGCGCCGCAGGGCAGGCAGCGTATCGACAAACATAAATCCCAGAAGCAAAAGCAATGCATGAACTCAGGAAACCAGGACGAGGTAGAGACAGAAACACGAGGATACAGGATGCAGTAAACACGACAGAGAGCACGCAGCAGAGGAAGCTTCACAGAGGAGACGAGCTGACAAAGGGAAAGGCAGGACTATATAAGAACACATGGGCAGAGGGGTTAACGAGAGGAAACATAAATGAGGGCGGAGCCACAAGGAGAAACCAATCAAACGAGCAGAGGAGGAGGAAATACAGGAAGTAAAACAGGACAAGAAACAACAAGGTTTTATTTTAACATGCTAGACATTTTACATGTTAGTTTGTTTTACAATTAAAAGCTTTCTTAAAGTCAGTCAACATCCAGCTTCATGTTCACCTTAAAGACTGTTAATGCGTCTTTGGACACGTTACAATAAACACTTCGGTGTACATGATTACCATAATCCCACCGCTTCCTGTGAGCTAATTCTGTTCTGATTAACAGGCTGTTTAATGGGATTAATGATGAGGAAACTCAATTAGCCTGTGCCCGCGCGGTGTTCGGGTGAAGCGAGGCTCCTGGTTGTCGGGCCGGTTGCTTAGGATTGCAGAAATCAAACACCCTGGGTGAACAGGGGAGCGTGAGCGAGGAGAAGAAGCGTCGGCCCCTCTCAGTGTGTGTGCAGCTCCTCAGCTGAGGGACTCAGTGGGAAGGAGAGCGGAGCGCTGCTCGAGACACGAAGGAGGGAGGCGCGAAAGAGATGAAGGTGAGGAGGAAGAGCCAAACGCTGCAAAAAGTAGGGGTGGAATCGCAAGACGGGTTTCAGGGCTGAGGCGTATTTGACTTTATCTGCAACTGAAGGCCAGAAACAAGGCGCTATGATCAGGCATCAGAGGGCGGATAAATAGTTTGAAATCAGCTTTTATCAGCTTTTGCAGACTCAGATCACTCACAGGTACATATTAAATATAAGCTCAACAACTGCAACCCTGAAACCTGAACATTAGCTTTCTTTAAGATAGAGCTGCTGCATTACACTGCATGGGATTTATCTGCACCTCAGTGCACCTGAATATAGTTTACAGAGTTTAAAGCCAGCTGCAACGCCAGAAGTTATCACGTTAACATTTAATAGAAATGTGACTCACTCAGAAAGTTCAGTTGCATTCTCTTTCTATTTCTGCTGGTGCTCACCTCAGAGGCCAAACAAGGAGACAGGGAAGACGAGAATACACCTTTTTTAAATACATGAACTCTTCTAAAACAGAACCTTTACAATGCAAACACTAAAGCATGTCACTGGCGTGCTGAGCTAAATAAAACTCCAGGTCACAAGCTGATATTTTTTGCAGCATTGACATTTTTTGCAGCCTGCGGTGAACAGGCCAGGGGCTTCATTAGAGAGATCTGGAGGCCGACCCTATCAGCCTGGGGGCACGCGGAAGGGGGGCTGGATTCTATACCAAACCGAACGCCTATCTCTCCACTGGAGACGGGCCGGGCTCCCCTGGGCTCTCCGCGACCGACCTCCTGCTTCTGTGGATGGGCCAGAAAAATCAACGGCGTTCCCCTTTGAACAACCTCCTCCTCCTCCTCTTCCTGCTGCTCTTTTTCTCCTTCATGCTCGCTCTCATTCTCCCCTTGCTCCCTTTCTCTGTGGACCTAATGAATGATTCATTTAACCCCTCCACCACCTCTAACACCGCCCAGCTCCTCGCCTTTTCACCCAGCCACCCATTCTACTTCCTTCCCCTCCTCAACGCTTTAGTTTGCATCGCGAGTCGGGACGTTTTTTAAATGACAGAGAGAGAGAGAGATAAAGTGGGTCTGCTGTGGTGGTATGGTGATGAGTAAGGACACGGAGGAAACAACAAAGGGAGGAACAAACGCCCACTTGTGTCACAGATTCCCTCCGTGTATTTCATTAAAGGCAGTGTTTGACAAATTACTTTACACAGCTTGGATGTTGATTTGCCCCGTGTGTGTGTGTGTGTGTGTGTGTGTGTGTGTGTGTGTGTGTGTGTGTGTGTGTGTGTGTGCTGACTGTGTGTGGGGGTGAGGAGAAGCTCCACACCGAGCTGCTAATGAGGGCAAGATGGTAGAAAAGCCCTTTAAATGAGGTGTAACGACACACTAGAGCAGGAGAAGAAGGGAGCCGGGGCTGCACAGATCAAATCAATTACAGCCCTTATTATCTCCGAAGAGTCGTTAATTTAATGGAATAATTGGTCGGGACACGACAGGGCTAATTGCCATGGTGAAACCAAATATCTAACATGAAAGGGGGAGTAAATGAATCTAGATGGCACACTTGAAAGGCTCCCAGAATCTGGGGACAGTTTCAAAAGATGGGCCTCGGTTTCTTGGTTTGGTCCTCCCTGGGCTCTGTCTCGCAGGCTCTCGGTGTGTGTGTGAGAAGAAAACAGGCGTAATTTGATTGGAGAAGAAATCTCTTTTAACTCGGCTGGAGAAAATAGAACGAGGGGGAGAAGAGGAGGGAGAAAGGGCGGTGTTTGTGAGATGATTTAGAAAAATAAACCAAAAAAAAACAATTCATGCAAAAACTTGATGAAGAAATGAGACGGTGCAGAAGTCTTTCGTTGATCTTTTTTGTTGCTGTGAATTAAACAAATCAGCATCCGTTTTTGTATCCGGTTGCAGTGCATCTATGAGCATACATGGACCCTAACACCGTAGCCTGACGTGCACCTTCAGAAATGTAAGAGCTGTGATTGCTTCCCTTGTTAGTAGCGCGTTTCTGCTTTAGTATTTCCGGCTGCTTTGCAATATTCTAATTGATTGTTTTGTATAAATAAAGGTGGAACAGATGGAGGAAAAGTTAACTGAGGAGGTTCAGAGATTCAAACTTCAATTTGTACGACTCGTCTTCGGCAAAAGTTTCAGACGCCATTGTTGAAAGTGAAGCAGGAAGTGGAAACAAAAATGACACAGAGCCAGACTGTGTGTGAGCGCACAAGTATAGATGGCTCAAACCCAGCACAGGCTACATACGTAGGTTACAACATCTAGTTCCACAGTACTCTAAATGAACCTTGAGCTGCAGGCCAAGCTGAATTGATCATGCATCCATGTTTCTTTTAACTTCTTCTTCTTCTTTTGTTTTTAGTAAAGAACATAGAGGCCAGGGGTTCGTGGAATGCAGATATTAGCAGACGTGAGGGTTTGTTAGAGCTATAACTGCAACTGTAGGCCACATGTTTGAATGCCATTGTGCACAAAAGACGTCCCTCTTTTATCAATCTTCTAAGTCGTCCCTGAACTCTTCTAATGTTTAACCTTTGACCTAGAAAGTTGGTGAACTGTGACCTGGAGTGGTCTCACGTCAAGTCTTTACATTTCCTATTGAAACAAATGAGTTAAAGCCATGAGATGTGTCTGAATTGTGGTTTTCGAGCTGCTTCTTTTGAGTTCAGCTGTCACTTCTGTCGCCTCTTTGTGACTTATCCACACAGTCTTAATGATCCTCCAAGAAGTTTCACCCTCACTCTCACCTTGAGTCTTTGGCCGATAAAAGAAAAACAAGGATTAAAACAGTTTTCTTCCAGTTACAGTATTATCTGGTCATTAACAGACTCTAGTCATGTGAGTTTATGACAAAAATGTTCCTCTTTCAATCCCAGCTTCCATCAGTCCATTAAAACTGAAGAAGCTACGTGGATTAAAACTTCTTCTAAGCCCAGTTGCTCTTGTTCCAGCCTGTTTTTTTGGATGCGCCATGACCTGAATGACTGAGACTGTTCACACACAGGCGTGTTGCTTGTTATTTGTATGTGTTCTGGTTGGCATGAGCGTTTTCTTGTGAGAAGGGAGTCTGTGAGACGCTTGGCAGCGACATCTGAGAGCCTCAGGAGACACGAGACACAACGGTCTCAGCTCCCGGCTTCCTCCGTAGGAGCCGGAGCCTGAAGACGACTCCGAGGCCAAGTGGCAGCACTTCAGAAATCAAGATGGCGGCCTGCCCCCCCCCTCCCATCCCGTCTAATTATAATACCAGAACGGCTATCAGGAGAAAAAGCAGATTCTCTTCATCTTCCCCCTTTAACCAGTATCACACACGAGCACAGAGCAGATCCTCTGACATACAAAGCGACGTCCAGCATCTGTTTTCCTCTCAGATTTTCTTGTAATAGTGTGAAGCTAAATGAGATCTGCTCATCTTCAGGTATGAGACGCTCAAACCACCTGAGCAGCAGAAGGACGTGACCAAGTCTTGAGTGTCAGGACCATAGAACTAGTAGGCAACTAGAAGTTTCTGGTGATTGATGTGTGTTTTCTGCCTTTTGATCAGTGATTATCGCCAATAAATAATTTAAAGTGTTAAAAAGTTAATAAAGACTTGAGAATATGTTTTATTTTTTTCCAATTTGGACTTCTGAGATGAAGGAAAAGATTTGACAGACGTGAAGACGGACCGTCTCGGTGGTGTGGATGAAGAGGGGAGGGGGATACAGCTGGGAAATAAACAACGAAAAATAAAATAAAATAAAAAAATGTCTAGAAAATGAACAGAGGACGAGTGGAAGAGAGGAAGAGAAGCGTTGTAAAGAGGAGGAGGAGAGGTGTGGCAGAACGGGCCGAGGGGAACCCGCCCCCCCTCCCTCTAATTGGTACTTAACACCCGCGCCGAGCAGAACTGTTGCTATCATAAGAAATTGATGAATTAACTGAGGGAGAGAGATAGGCAGAGAGAGAGAGAGAGCAGGAGACTGTGGGACGGCGGAGAGAGAGAGAGAGAGTGAGAGAGAGGGTTCTGAATCTTTTAAGAGGATAACTTACTTGGGCAAAACAGCTGTTTATGCATTATTTGTGCGGCGAGCCATTTACCACCGTTTAGGATGAAAACCTTGGTTCCCGGGCTGCAGGAGTTGCCCGCGGGGACTCTGAGGGTTTTGGGAGGGACCCGGCGGCCCATCAGTCACTGATAAGAAAGGATGAAAAATTAATTTGCTGGTAGTTTCGTTTTAAAGACTCAGATATCGGCCTGTCAGTCTGTGAACTTTCGTTTAAGTGACAAACAGGCGAGCGGGGATTCATGCGAGAGCGGGAGGAGGTGGGCAGGCACGGATGGATGGACGGGAAAAGTTTGTGGGCAAGAGAAGCTTCATCCCCCCTCATCAACTCATAGACCTTTTGTCATTTTAAAAGCGTCCTCAGATTAGAGGTAGCCACCGTACAGTTGCCAGGATGTTTCATTCAGATAGTTGAAGCCAAGGCCTTTCTGCACTGCAGCAACCTTTGGGCCCACGTTTTTGTCTGTGAAGCTGCCACAGAAGCTGCACCTTTACGACCTCTTTCATGGTCATTTTGGGAAAAAGGAGAAGCTACTGTGAATCATGGTAAGTGGCCTTGAAAAGCTGAGTCCTGTATGTCTTACGCTGAAGGAGTTTATTTAGGCTCAAACAAGGAGAACCGAAGCTTCGTCATCACAACATAAGTGCATGAGTTCCACCTCAATTCTAAGGGACAAACAGTAAACTGGACCGATCCGATTCACTATTGAAAATAAACATAAAGATAAGCATTCACACCAGCTGAGTCTGTAGACAGACAGACAGTGAGATTGAAGACGCCAAAAGAGGGACCATGGCCTCGGCATGTTGGCATTATTCTCTAACAACCAGGAGCTCTATCATCTCTGATATTTAAAAGTCGACTGTTATGTGATGACAATCAAGTAGACACTGAAACAGTAGAAAGTAATAAAATCTATATTCTAGACCTGAATACATCTGCTGAGAACAGACAGCTCATGTGCTACAAACTGAGCTGCAAATATGTATAGCCTGTATAAAAACATGCAGCATCAGCACCATCAGTAGCATTTAATAGTACTCCACAGCTCGTTATGAGATGCGTCTACATGTACTTTATCTTTAATTTGATCAAAGAGTCGATGTGCAGCCTCCTTCTCTCGTTTGGGCCACTGGGCCTCACCTGTCTTCTAGGAGGCGGCCATGTTGTTATTGTCACATGATCAGTGACTAGCCGGCTAATCTGTGCGACCCCTAGTGTGCACTAATATCTAAGTTATGAGTCTGTTTCTGCACAATACCCACATCATATCTATTTTTTTTTTGTAATGTCTACATTGTAAATCAAAAAACAGTTTACACCAGTGTCTAGAGGTAAAAATCTGCTGATGTGCTTCTGTAGTAGAAAAGATGGCACCCCAACGGATACTTAGAAGTTACCTCACATTTCTGAATATATTGGACTTAACAGATGTAAACTGGAGGATTTCCAGCCGCCTCCATCAGATTAAGATGAAGAAAAAAAGGGGGAAGAGCAGAGGTGTGTAATGGAAGGAATCGACGGGTGGAAGATGGCTTCCTTAAGCTCTGTCCAGAAGGACGATTTGATATCATCACTGTTTCACTTTGATCACTTCAAAGTTAGCCTTGAAGTCGACGCTGGAGAATCACACGACAGGCACTATTGCAGTAAAACAGACGCTACCACACATCTTCAAATACCATCGGCTGTCACTCCAAACTCCAAACACACTGCAAAGAGCCACGGCCCTGCGTGAAAACAACAAGACTGGAGAGTAAATGCTGAGTTAGCTGGCAAACACACATATACACACACACACACACACAAAAAACACTTCAGGGTTTCTGGGTTTTGGGAGAACGGGGAGCTCACACATCTCTCTCAAGGCTGAATGCTGTTTGGTCTGCGCTGGCGTTCGACTCGCTGCGAAGTGTTTGTGAATAAATGGTGTTTACACTTATCATGAGACACCTGGTGACCCTGAAATCCTCCCATTATCTTGATTCAAAGCCTCGAAATGGATCAAAATCCTTTTTGTCTTGGATGTGTGCACATTTCTGGAATGCCAGATGATGCTTTTAAAGCACAGCGATGAGAAAAACAACACAAATAAAACCTGATTTCTGCAGGTCTATGGCGGCTGCACATTTATTTTTTTTGCTTCTGCTGCTTGCCTCCGTCACCTGCCCTCTCCTCTCGTCCTCTGTCATCCCTCCTGTTGCCGTAGCGACTGCCTCGGGGCGACAGACACTTCCATGTCATGTCGTGCGGCTCTGATGCTGATCGGTCCTGATGGAGAGAGCTTTGTCCCTGTTTGTTCACCTTAAGCACCTGCATGTCACCACCTGGGAAGGGAACTGTCACCCGCTCACACACACACACTGCCGCCGTTAAACTCACTCACGGTCGTCCTTCGAGTCTTTGACGGCTCTCGTTTTCTTTTACATCAGATTCCCTTTGTGTGTAGCTTTTGGATTTGATGCTATAGCATGCAGCCAACAATGGCAAAGAGTTTTTATATGTTCACAAAATAGGCCAAGTGTTGTCCTATGATGTTTTATTCATGTGCTAACATCAAGCATGCAAGTACATATTCAACATGATGAAGAAACGTTTATATAAGAGTGTACGTCAAGGCCCAAAATCTTGCAGAAGTCAAGCATTAAGGATTGATTTTTACTTGACCTTATAATTATCTTGTATTTGCACGATTCAGATAATATTTAAGATAAGATTTCTCCTATAAATGCTCTGCAAATATCACTTATGTCCTTGCATCTGATTAGCAGCTACATAGCGATCTAACTAACAGATAAATAGATAGGTGGCCAGATGATCAAGCCTTCCTTCTCTCTCTCACACACACACACACTCTCTGGTTCCCCACATAATGAGAGTCGGGTTCTAATGGAGGAGGGGTGGACTCTGCCTGGGAATATCATCATTCAGGCGGGGGCCGCGCGGGGCGAGTCGTGATTAGCCGGCAATTTATTCTGGCGGGCGCGATTGAGAGGAAGGGGCCCTGAAATGGTAATGTGTTTAAATGTCAGAGGAAAGGTACGGTTCTCATCAACCTTTGGTCACCCGTCCGCTTTGAATATTCTTATTGCCATCATGTATTAGTAATGAGAGTTGAAAAGTAAGTAAAATTTAACCTTCGCTGTACCTGAGGAAACTATGAATATTAACGAAGCCTATTATGTGTACCTGATCTGAAAGAATTTTAACCCCGCTCCAGGCTGGCTCGCCGACTCGCTCTCTCCCTGCCCAATTTCTCCATTTCCACCCTGGTCTCGGTCTCTTCCTCTTCTGCTACGCTCTCTCCATCATTTTCAGCCATCTTCCTCTCTGTTCCTCCTCTTGTCCTTTTCTCCCTCCCCATCATTTCATCCACCATCCTCAAAACACACTTGTTTCCCTCGTCTTCGTCTAAACTTCTCTGCCGTGCAGGCTGTAAAGAAAAATAATAAAAAATGATTTTAGTGTAATGCTGAAAATAATAATACGAAGAGGAAAAAATCTTTGCACATCGGGCAGCTCATTAAAACGGTATAAATACTTAGCAAGTAAAACAATAAAATTGCATAATTCAAGACTCATAACCAAGAAGGATCGAACAGCTGCTTCCTGTGATTCCTCAACATTTGACACTTTTATTTTATTTTTTCCACAAAGCTTCCTACATTAGAGATAGAATTTGAAATATATTTATGTTTATTCTTTGGCTTAATCACTAAAAACAGAGTCTAACCTGCTCCGTGGATCAATGCAGCTTTGCAAAATACATTTACTGCATTAAATAGAGTATTAAACCCTGCTCCAAGTAACTGGGAAATAAAGTTTAAAATAAAACGTGCTACGTTAGTGTCCGTTCTCACTCAGAAAATAGAAACGATATGTATGTACGACATGTTTTATTTCTTTTAGGCATTATTAGTCTAATCTAATTTGCATATTTGTTCCAGAGGAGAGTGTTTGCTAAATTCAGATGGATTTTCTTGTGTCTTACAATGTTTTAATTCCTAACTGCAGCTTTTAAATCCCAGCACTGGAGCAAATAACTTCCCTCCTCTTACTGCGCTACCCTCTCTCCTCCTTGTCTTCTCATTTCTCTCCAACACAAGAAGGGAGAAGGCTGTTTACCATGCAGAGATGGTGTTTGCATAGATCAGGCCAAACTGGGACGTGTGTGTATATATATGTGTGTGTGTGTGTTATATGGAGGGGGGTGTTATTCCCTGGGTTAAGGCTTGATCAAGGCACCATCAACACACACCCTCAACCCCCACCTCCCCTCTGAGAGTCTGGGTTTTTTTTCGAGGGGGGATTGACACATCTATCTGCAATGGACAACAAAGACAGAGGAGATGTTGGCAGAAAAAAAAACAAGAGTCTCTATCCGTCCTCTTCCTCTTTCTCTCTCTCTCTCTCTCTCTCTCTCTCTCTCTTAGTGTCACTTGTTATCTGTACATGCGAGGAGCTGTGTGATTACTGTGCCTCCTTGCACAGATAGTGAGATGTCAAATAGCCAGTGTTTAATGGCGTAATTAGCTGGGATGAGTCTGTGTAATAGTGCTGCAGAGAAAAAGCAAATCACCCAACACTAGTGTCGACAAATTACACAAATGTTTATATTACCATGATATCAACTGTGTGTTTTAAATCATGTGATCAAGGCGTCTCCTTAACCTGGAGCCAGACTAACTTCTCAGCCTAGTTTGTCTGGAGTCGTTTTGTTGGGAGCTGATTATGCTCCTGCAAAGATCTACTCGTCCAATCAGATAATCTGAGCATGCTTACAACAAAATGAGCTGTTTCAAGTCTGATATTGGATCTGTTGTAAAAGATATCAACAGGGAAATCACGTCGCTGATCTGATTAATTGCAGGACTATCCAGTCGCATGCACAGAAGTATTGCACTGGTAGAAATACAAGTGTTAGCAGATTCATATTCTGATAAATTCTGATATTGCTCATGTGATTAGTGCATGTGCATGTTTGCAGCAATATCTGTATTTTTCAAGGATGCTTTAATCGCCTAAAGTTGTATCATTGATTAGTTGCCGGACTATCCATTTGTGCACAGACGTATATGTTATGTGCATGGTTTGAAGCACGCTGCGTAATGAAATCTGTATAGAGTTTTAGCAGAGTTACAGATATAAAAATGACCAGTGTTTACTAATTAGAAGTCACATGCATGTGTGTTTGCATGTGTTTATAGACGTTTCTTTGTATTTGCATCAATGAGTATTCGCGTATTCAAGCATTAAATTTGAATAAAAGCAGCAGATTTTTATTTATTGCAGATTCTGCAGAGGGAAAGCTCACGAGCAAATTACAAAACAAAAGTACAAAAAGAGAGTGGACGAATTCATGTTTATATAACTGTATCATGCCAACTCTGTGTTTTAATATACATCTGATTCCACTACATTTTTAACATGTGAAAAACTGTGTGATTATCGCATCTCCTCAGCCTGGATCGAGGCAAACTTCTGGGTCTACAAGTGTTTCAAGGGGGAAAGTTGGTCCGGAGTTGCTCTGTTGAAAACTGATAATGATCCGTCAGTCCAGTCAAATAGTCTGGGAGGGATTTATGTTGTGACGGACAGAGGAGTGACAGCGAGTTGTATTTATTTACAACAAATCATTGAGTCCGGCTACACTAGACACACTCATATAATTAGATGTTGTGTGTGTTTATTAATTTGTATTTGCATCAAGCTGTACGTGTAGCATTTTTTCTTTTATTTACTGTGAATTACTGAGAACAAACTATCAGTTGTGTTTTTCATGCATATATAAATCTAATGCATCTCTTTAATATGAGATACCACTCATGTGTTTGAAATACATTCCCTCACCTCTGAACATATCACTCCTCTTGGAGGATTCCTTTCTCTCTCAGCCTGGATGATGTCCTCCAGATTGGGCCTGTTGTTCAGCCTCCCTCTGTCTGCTGTGATCTCTGGATAAGCCCGTAACCACCCGGCTCTTATTAGCTCCCTTTATTGATTTGGAGAAGGGATTCAGAGCTGAGCCGCTCTCATTAGCACTGGATAAAGTCATAATCCACCGACCCAGCCTGGACTCGGGGCTTGCTCTGCTTTTCTACCTCACCGCTCGGCTGCCCTCTCCATCCCCGCCGCCTCACGTTCACGTTTAACGAGCTGATTCCGAGGTGTTTCACTTGTTAAATGATAACGAGGCGTAACGCAGAGAAACGATGATGAAACATTCTGATTGTACTGACGGATAATAGGGCTGCATCGTGAGGCGCTGCATCCCAAATACCACCAGTCAAAGCATCCAAATCATGAATAAAAAGACTTTCTGTAATGTTCTGAAGATACAACACGTCTGGTGACTTATTAGTGATGTTGGAAACGCAGTGAAAGCAGGACTAAATGTTGTTTAAAACAAAAGAACGTCCATGTGTTCACCCTCACGTGATTAAAGGAGGTAGAGGAGCAGAAGGCCGACAAACGCTGTAAGTCAGGGATGCATGCTGTAGTCATGAGGCCCTTCCTGCAGGACCTCTGGCATCTTTCTTTTAATTCTTATTTTTTTCTTCTTACTTCTTCAAATGGGTTGAAAGCACTTGCTGGATTTTTTGTTTTATTTAAGACCAGCCACAGTATGAATCGCTGTGTTTAGCACATGCATATCATCTGCGATATGCATCATAAAACAAAAGGCAAGTGAAGGTTTCTTTCCTTTGCTTTGTTCCAGAAAGGATGCACATCCACACCGACTGCACACTATTCCAGTTATCACCGGTTTGTCTGTTGCCTGGAAATTTACTTTAGCACGTCATCAATGTATTTAAGTAGTTATCAATTCCTAAAAATCATCTCAAGGTGAGACGAAGCTTGCTGAAGGACCAATGAGTGAGGATGCACAGGTTTGTTTCTGGTGGAACGCTGACATGCTGAAAACTGACTTAAACATTTTAAACTGACAATGATCATAAAATAGAGACAGGCTGTAAGTAAGCAGTGCACAGATGATGCCGCTTGTAATATTTATTTGCTTTATATTGATGGTGGGAAGTTTGAATGCTTGTTGCTTTAACTCATCTGTGTTCTTGTCTGTTCCTCACCGTTGCTGAGATGAAACGAGAAGTTGGTTATATGGGATAAAAGTTAGAAAATCAAATTTCATAATCAAGTTTAAATATTAAACGCATCTTGTGAAATGGTTTCTACTATCACAGAAAGGGTGTCACATTCTCCTGAGTATTTGGAGTCACTGTGTTGACTGGTTTCTAACCTATTGATTGCCTAAACTTTAAAATGTGATTTCACTGATTTACATTTTAATATCTTCCCTAAGTAAATTATTCCCAGTAGTTTATTCTTTTTATTTTACGTCTTGTCAGTCTCTCAGCTGCAGCATTAGAGCTTTTATCCAATCATATTTAAGCCATCATGTTGCTGGGCCTTCACAATTAAAACTCAAACACACTGTAATGACGCTGTTCCTTTAACCAATCACATTTCTAGTTGGTATTCTTAGTCCTTCTCTGTGGCCTACAGTAGCGTCAGCATTTTACCGTCCTCTGATTGGACACTCAGAGAGATGTTCATGTTCACCTGTCGCAAGCTGCACAAGCAAATTGTGGATATTTTGAGGAAAGGCCGCCCAACCCTGGAGCTAGCTAGCCTGACCCGCCTGACCCAGGCTACTTTCAGGTCAGCAACTATGAGGAGAACTCTGAATAGTTTCTAAAGTTCTGGTAAATAAAATTAATTATATTTACATCTGTTATGTATATTTATGTTATTTTATTGGGTTGACACTGATGCTACTCCTGGATTTGATATATTTTTATTACGTATCCGTATGTTGTTGATGGTTTCTATAGCAGTGTCATCATGAGACATGTTTTGAAAAAGGTTGGAGGTCATTGAAGGACTAGATGGAAAACTGGGTTCATTATATCGGCTGATGGTGTTACTAATCACTGATAATTAATTCCTACCATGACTCTTTTCATGCCTGATGCGTGTTTTACATCAGCCTGTCAATCACTGTCTCAGTCATTCAGCTCATCACTCCTCCTTCCTCAGCAGGGCTGGTGGAAACCATCCTCGCCCTCTCCTCCTTCTCCTCCGCTTCCTCCTCCTTCTTGCCTTTCCTCCTCGAGCCCTCCAACCCCAAATTCACTCCCGGCCCGCTCCGAGCCAGGAGTTATCGATTAGCCGGTGTGATAGAGATGGGAGGTGCGTTCACAATGCAGCGGGGGTCTGGCTGCTCGGGCTGCATCTTTCAGAGGGCCAATCGATACCGACTCCCTTTCTCCCCCTTCAAAGCTTTTCATTCATACAGACAAACGGGGAGAGAAGGGAGACGTGAGGAGCAGGGGAAGGAGGAGGAGGAGAAGAGTGAGTGACACCAGAGTTAGTTTTCATTTCTCCCTTTTTCTCCCTCTTGCCTTTCTCCTCTATCCTCCGTGGACTCGTTGCCTGGCCTCAGGGTCAAACTCAGGAGAAAGAAAGGAGCAGGAGGGTGAAGGACATGAAAAGTCACAGAGAAAGCAGGTGTAATCCTTTCTTTCTCATTTGTCTCTTAGACAAATTTGATCAGTTAAACTTCCGCTGAGATGCCGGCGGGAGGGGCGAGGGACGTGCGAACCGAAACAGATTGTTGATGAAATGAAGACAGACGTGGACGGCAGCAGGGGAGGCGCAGACAGATCAGGTATTACCAGTGGGAGGTGTGGGAGTCTCAGGATGATGTTCATGTGATACAGAATAGGCCCGAGGACGTGAGGAGAGTAAACACACACAGACAGCGAGAAGGTTTGCCCTCGGCAGGCCTCAGCGAGGGTCAGGCTTCTGTTGTCTTCGCTCAATAGTTTCAACCTCGAGGTTATTACATCCATTAAGAATCATCCCCGTCTTCTTTCTTCTTTCTCACCCTATATCACTGCTTCCTTATTCATCCTTTCCTGCAGCTTCTCTACCTCCTTATGTCCAACTTTTGTTGACTCCTCCCTCGTCTCCTTTGTTCTTTGTATCGTCTCTCCAGAGTTGCCTCTTCATAGCAGGGTAGCACCGCAGGACTAAAGCTTGTTACGCGCTCGGTGAAACGTGAGAAATTTGTTCTTGTTCCTAGGGCTGCAAGAACGAGAACAAGGTTCGTTGTGGACACTTCACGAGAAATTAAAGCGCCAAACTCCAGGAGAGTCCTCATAGGCCCCTCCCACTGCGGCATACGTCACACACGCTAAGCATTCTGGGAGATATAGACGATGAGAGGCACGTTTCTTATTATTCATTCTGCATTAGCGGTTACACTGAGAATATTAGCATCTGGGAGCTAACAGAGTGGCCGCTAGCCATGGGCGTGATCAGCCTGTTTTTAGGGATGCTCAAGCTCCCCTAAACTTTGTCCCAGCACCCCTAAATATAAAAAAAATAAATGGTTTATTTTAAAATGGTTTGTCTATGATACCATGCCAAAACAAATAGCACAATCGAAGACAACGTGGTTTAAACTTAATATTTTAACGAGGAAATTACTAGCTGATGTGTTTCTCTCTCTGGTAGCTAATAGTGCAGGTTGTCAATCAACCACTGTCTGCAGTTTATATTAAGCTTTTGGTTTGTGCATATATGTTGATGTTAAAGCCAAACTTTAAGACTAATACTGTCTAAGATTGTTCCTACTATAAAATCGTATAAGCAAAAATTTATGAAATTTGCATATAGAGAACAAGAAATGTGCAATGTTACAGAAAGCTGAGCTGAACTTCAGCCTCAGTTCTTCTGGCGAGCACATCTCTGTGCGACTCGTAGACGTGAGGTTCTGGGATTTGTTAGGTTAAATCCTCCCCATTAACAGACAGGAAAAACAAAGCCTTGATTATTCAAACACAGACGCCACTGTACGCTCTCCTCTGGGACCGTAATCCCAGCCATCAAAGACTTCCATCTCGCTCACGCTGCTGATCCGCAGACAATAACCTTCCCTCACGCGCTCCAGTGGACGCCTTAAACTGTGACGGCTCCTGAAAAGCATCTCTAGCATATCCGGTGGCATATTTACACCAGACTGTCAGGAGGAGACTCTGGCTGAATATTACGGCGATATCAGTGTTGTCAGTACGTAAACCTTCCCGGGGAGCTTTCCCTGTGTCTCGGCTCGTAATGTTATCCGCGGCTTGAGGCGTCAGAGACAATTACATTTCGCTGATATCTCTTCCTTTCTTCACCAGAAGTTCTCGCTAATTTGATGCTCTGGCGAGGAAGATCGTTGGCTTTAATACAAATCATGTTTCAATCGTTACTTGAAGACCTTAAGCCCCTCGCCGGTTCTCTGGAGGGCCACGGTAATGAGGCCTGCTGGGATTTCAATCATTTTTACATCTGTTGAAAAATAAGGAGAAAAGAGAAGAGGAAAATAACAGAGAAAAAAGAAAAATCAACGGCACCCCTCCCCTCCACCCCCTCCTCTCTCTGTAGGAAAAAAAAAATTATTTGTTTTGAGTATTGATATTGATATAGCTGCTTTTTTTTTCTTTTGTGCTCTCAAATTTCACCAGCCTTGAAATCTCTCAGCGCGGCACCTCGATGCTGAAAACTCCCCCAACAATTTCTAAAGCCATCTTCTCTCCCTCCCCTTGTTCCAAAATAAATAAATCCTTCTGATATTTGATTTCAGACACCTCTTTATCACACACACTCACCCCTTTTCTCCCCATCATCCCCTCTGTCTCTGTGGCTTATGGTAGTTTTCTATCAGAAAGCTGCGGCTCCCCCACTGCACGGAAACATTACCCCGTCCCTTATCCCCACACTACATCTATTTTACTCTTTAAATCACGCTGCATCTTGTGGCCGAGGTTCATGTACAGTCCATGAAAGACGTATATATTATGCTCTGTTGATTTTTCCCCTTTCATTCGATTCTATACGGCTTTTGGTGCATGTAAAAGTTCTGCAAAGTTACAGGGAGTTGCTCTCTGTACAGACGAATGTTTGCAGTCCAGCCTTTGCAAGGCACGTTGCAAAACGTTCACATAATTCCCACCGATTGCCAGGTCTGGCATGACACACGCTAAGTGGTTGTTGACCAAAAAAGAGTGAGCAAACTGATCAACCGGAGCAGACTGGAGCTTTTTGGAAAGAGAGGTCTTAAAGAGACAGACGCCAAAACGAGTTTAGAAGAGGAGCTGCAGCTTTGTACAACACTTCTACATTAAAACTTGTAAACTAAAACTTGGAGACCCCAATGTAAACATATGAACCTGTAAACGAGAATAATGTGACACCTTTAAAAAAAATCACCAAGAAGACAGACTTTTGTTCATGCATGTAAAAGGTCTGCAGTTATTCTCTCCTCAGAAGAATTCCTGAAGTCATTGAGATTCCTAATTTGCCTTTTTTCCCTGCTTCCTATCTCTGTAGCCTTGTAAAAGGTTTGCATAATTTCCACCTATTGGCTGATCTGACACGATACACGTTTGTGAGCGAACTGATCGGAGGAGACCGAGCTTTTTGGAAACAACATATTAAAGAGATGGGAGCTAAAACGAAGCGCTGCAGAAAAGATGTGATGCAGAATTGTACATTAAAATGTGCAAACCTATTCTTCATAAAATAATGAACCTGTAAATGAGTTTTCTGCAGCTGGGAGAAGAAATAAGCTACAGATGCAGCTTTGTCCTGCACAGGAAGAGACACCTCCACCTGCTGAGGGGACGGAGGTCCTTTGAGGTGACGCTGCTCAGGACATTTTATAACACTGTGGTTCTCTGTGGTCTGCTGGTGTGGTGGAGTCACAGAGAGGGACAAAAGAGACGGCAAACTGATCAAGATGGCCAGTTCCATCCTGGGCTGTCCTCTGGACTCAGTGGAGCAGGTGGAGGGAAAGGAGGACGTTGGTTAAACTGTCAAACATCAGGAACAACCCCTCTCACCTCCTGTAGGAGACAGTTAGGAAGTTCCTTCAGGCAAAGACCATTGGAGACACTAAATATAAACTAATGAACCTGTAAATAGGCAAAATATGGCAACTATGGCATCTTTACAGCTGCAGCTTTTTACTTCTCAGTGCCGTCTGGAGCTTATTGGACAATAACACTCACTTCTCGCTTCAGCCCAGATTTTGTTTTTCAGTTACAAAGACAAAAAAATAAAAATGATTAAAAGACAAAGCACCAGAAAACACCGTTGGAAACACTGCCTGCGTTAGCGTCTCTCTGTGGATGCATCAGATTTTCTCGTCTCGTCTTAGCTCAGGGTTCGTTTCAGGTTTGGGCTCAAATTTGGCCAAACGTAAGGTGACTGTGTGACTAGAGAAGATTATAAATTATCATCTGTTGTTGGAGCACTGGAATAAAGTCAGAGCACAGCTTCTGAAGTATTATCGTGTGTTAAGTTGCTGCACAAAGAGCGGCTAATGCCTCGGCCTGAACGCACCGTGACCTTGATCACAAGGCGGCTGCTCCGCTCCTTTCCCAGACCTCGTTCAGCCTCACGCCATCGATCTGCTCACAAATTTTCCAGGAGACACTGCAAACCCAAGGATGAGCTACACACTCATGTATGTGGCTTGTTCTCCTAATCAATGTGAAGCATGGAAAGTTATCAAATGATTTAATCCACATCTGGGAACAAGTTTAGTTTGTTTTTACTCATTAGCTTCTTAACGGCGGTTTAGCATTTTGAGTTAGTATCTACGGGAAAACTGCTCCGCTCTCCTCCTCACCACTTCCAGCTTCACTCTCTGCCTTGCCCTCTCATTTCACGCTCCCTCTGTCGGGGAGTGTAACTTATTTGGTGGGGTGGAGCCCGAGGCAAGGTCAGCCCGGTCAGTCCGTCCCAGGTGATGAGGATGTCTCAGAAATCTACATTGCTAAGCAGCTGAGAGGGTAACCAGAAGTCTTGCAGCGCTGATGTAACGGTTACAGAGGCGGTCGTGCTCCGCGCTGTCCCATATCACAAAACTCATCGTTCTCAGCGCGGAAAAACATCTTCTCCTCTCAAACCGAAAATTATGATTCAGATCTGGATGTGGCAGCGTGGACGGGTCGCATTTGTTTTCACCTTCTATAAATAAAACCATTCTATTACATAAAGCATCTCTTCTCTTCTGGCTGAAGCCTTTAAAATAAGCTACCAACAGGAACTGAGGTATTTTCTGACTTGAGGTGTCTAAAAATGATTCGCCACCCGTGGCAATATTTGATCGGTGGATTTTCTTCTCAGCGCTCTAAAGCAAAATCAAACACATTTTTGAATATCAAGCTATCGGGCATATCACTGAAATCTGGCTGCCTGCCTTTGAAGCCTCCTGGCAGAGCTGCACCAGGGAGCCCAGAGCTGGCTGCAGCGTTTTTTCTTTTTTTTTTTTGGCTGCATTGAAGTGAGCATTAACACCCCACCTCCACGGCGGATCAGAAGCTCCCTGCAGCGAGACACCACACCTCCACGCCACAACATCAGAGGTGGAGCCCGCCTGCCTGGATGCGTGTACAGCACGGACTGCCTCGCTTCCCACATCAGCGGCCGCGTGTTTGACTGCTGCTCTCGGCTTTGACTGATGCATCTTCTGGGTGTTTTTGTTGCTGCCTTTGCGCCCGTCTGTCTCCGCTTCTTGTAGGTCTTCCTGCATCGCCGTCCGCTCGCTCTGCCTGTCACTTTGACTTGCCAGCTGTCTGATTGCGTTCTCCCACCTGCTTCGTTGTCCATCTCATTGCTCCTCTAGTTACCTGACAGCCTCGTGCATTTTTACCCGCCTGTCCGCTCTCTTAGTTGTCAGTTTGTGTGACAGCCTCTCTCCACGCGCTTGATTTCCAGGCTGCCTCCCGCCTCTTCTGTCCCCGTGTTTTCCTAACAACATATTTCTGCTTCTCAGTTTGAGAGCATGAAGTGCACATACGTGTGCAGCGCTGCACCGTGCATGTTAAATGTTCAATGCATGTTAAAGCGGCTGCAAATGCCTGCGCTTCCACCCAGTTTCTTTTCCCCTGCATGCCATTTGCACCTCATCACATGTTTAAACTGTGAGTCCATGCAAAAGGCCTAGGGGGGATTTGGGAAATATGAACCAGAATTTCTTTTTTTACTTTATTTAACATTGTCCCACGCAGAGATCAACACTTTATTCCTGAGGTAGTAAGTGTTGCTGTAGGAGAAATAATGATCTAAAACACTAAACTGAAATCCAGCGAACTGAAGGAAGATGTGCTGCTGCCAGAGACCAGTGCAGCTTATTGATCTCCTGGCAAACGCAGCCCGAGAGCTGCAGCTTCTCACGGATAAAAAGGCACATCCTCATCACACAGCTCATCAGACGGCTAAACAATCCGTCAGACAAACAAACAGTGAAACGGCGTCCGGCCGCTCGCTGAGGCTTCCACTCTCAGGCCTTCTCCTCTGCTGTTGTCAGACACTGGATGACTGCCAACTAACCTCCCTCAGTGCCACTTATTGATCAGACTGAGACGCTGCTGCTGCTGCTTCAAGTGCAGACATGCTGAGGGAGAGGGAGAGAGCAGCTCAGTGACAGTCGTCACTTGGGGTTCAGAGATTTTACAGTTTCTCAGTGACCTCTCCTTGAACTCTGTGTCGTGCTCAACAGGTCCAGGCAGCGGGAATCTATCTGACACACAGCTGAATGAGCTGAATGATATAAGAGGGAGGGGGTTAATCAAATGAGAAGGTTTGAGGCTGCAGCCTGAATCACACCTGAGTGTCACTCGCTGTTTACAAGGTCAGCAGTGATTTATTTTCTCACTTTGAATCAGAGTTTAAGTCGACAACAGTCAAATAAAATATTCAAAGTACGTTTATGAACGTTTGACTCCAGATTATGAAATCTACTGTGAGATACACGTATGCATGTAGAGGGTGGGAGGCTCTGATCACAGAAGCTGGATCCTCTGTTGCAGGCTTTCATTTGTTAATGGGTTAAAAAACAAAACCTCAGGACTGCTCAGAACGTAAATGGATATCTTTGAAAGTAAATGCAAGTTTGAAGTAGTTGCAGGGGGCGCCATCGGTTAGGCAAACGTGTTATCATTGCAGCAACAACAAAGTGACGGACATGGAACATAAAACCAAACGATGCATGGGGGAGAAAACGGTAGAAAGAGTGTAGAGAAGTTAAGCTGCGGAGCAAAGCTAAAGGTCTATTCACACCACTTCTTCTATAACTTAATACATTTTTGTCTTTATTTAAAATAACAAACTACTCTTCCCTCATGATGCACTTACACTATATGATGCTGCTAGTGAATATGTGACTGTTTTGTTAGTTGATATATTTGGTTTCCTGTCATATGTTTGAGATTATGTCTCAGTTCTGTTCTATTTTTCCAGACCCACCGTTCAAATTTACAAGCGCAAATTAATCCAAGATAATAAACGCTGACATATATTTATATCTGCACACACAAAAGCTAGAAACAAACCAAAACTCAGAGCGACAATGCCGCATGTTCTTGTCTGTTTTTTGCAAAGAGGCATTCTGGGAAAACTAAACCTGTCTGCACAAACTGAATCACATCACATCATCCCAAACTCTCCAGCACGGCGTCAGTCGTCATGAATTAATGACTGTGTCACCTGCACGGCGTGAGAGTATTTGAAACTCTCAGGAAACATAATTGAGGACCAGGTGAGGGGGTCTGATTGGTCCTCCTGTGTGAGTGCTGCATGGCGTGTAACATGTTGTCTCTGTAGAAGAAGAGATGCCTGCACTCTTCTGCCCTCAGGTGGATTTAAACAGATTTTATGCCAGATCGTGCTTGTTGGAGCTGGAGCTCCCTGAAGGAAGCAGACTTTAGCAGGTCCATTTTCATGGCCTCTGAAGCACCGAGGACTGAGGCCTCCTCCATCAGATCATCATTACAGTGCTCCAATACTGACACCGTGTGGCCACACATAGTACTGCAGCCATTTCCGTTTAGTTCCTCTCCTCATCCTCTTTTCCTTCCTCTCCATTTACTTCTTCACATCCATCTTTCCTCCGTCACATCTCTATAATCACTGCGTACCTACCAGTTATCTTCTTTTTTAATTTCATATAATTATTTCTTTGCCACACCCTCTCCTTCACCAACCAGTTCCTCTTCATCCTCCAGCTTCTTTCTTCTTCCTTTTCTTCCCTCACTCTTTTTCTTTCTGTCGCCTCTCTTCACTCTCCTCTTGTCTCTCTCCTCTTGTCTCTCTCTTGTCCTCCTGGTTGTTCTTGCTGTCCCGTACCCCCGGTGTCTTCATGCCTCCTCCTCCAGCACCCCAAACTCATTGTAGAAAGTAGAGCATCTGCAGCTCTGTGGTGATTTGAGGCAGAGCATCCAAACTTTTTTTTTTTTTTTTTGCTCTCTGCTCTTTGCTCCTCGTTTGGTTTCACGTTAGACCTGGGAGATGTTTGAACTTTGGCAGCTTAAAATAAACTTTGTGGATCAGGTTTTATGAACTCATGTAAAACAAGACACATACAACAATCAGGCAGAACATTATGACCACCTAATATCGTGTAGGTCTCTCTTGTGGTGACTAATGGACATGGGTCTGAGGTGTGGTAACAAGACCCCTCCATTGGTCTTAAAAATAGGGTCCAACAAAAGAAGAAGGGTCCATGTTTGGGATTTTTCTTTTACATATTATTAATTATTATTCAAATAAAACAACAGATTCTTCTGAAGGGAAATAAATAAGATCAGTTTGGATTATAAATGACTGATATTGTAACTCGTTTTGTTGTGTGTCAGACTCACGAGTCTTCAGTTTACCTTTGTGTCATGTATCAGTATGACCACAAGAGGGAGCTAGAAGCCAACGAAAGACTTGGGGCTTGTTAAACATGGACACACCTGACTTTTGCATGAGTGTAAAACAAGCTACATGTTTTAGTATATTCAGGTAGTCAGCTAATGAACCTAGACCCAGATCATAGCACTGCCCCATAGCACAGGCTTGTACAGTAGACACTAGGCATGATGGCTGCATCACTTCATCTGCCTCTCTTCTTACCCTGATGCCCCCATCACTCTGGAACAGGGTCAATCTGGACTCATCAGACCACATGACCTTCTTCCATTGCTCCAGAGTCCAATCTTTATGCTCCCTAGCAAACTGAAGCCTTTATTTCCAGTTATCCTCACTGATTAGTGGTTTTCTTAAGGCTACACAGCTGTTCAGTCCCAATCCCTTGAGTTCCCTTCACATTGTACGTGTGGAAATGTTCTTACTTTCACTATTAAACATAGCCCTGAGTTCTACTGTTGCTTTTCTAAACACATTTCCTCCTAGAAGACGATGCTTCTCCACTCTCCTTCCAGTTTCTAATAATGCCTTGGACAGTTCTTAACCCAGTTTTAGTAGTTTCTACAATCAATTTTATCCCAGAGTGTCTTTTAAGTCCATAATAGTTCATATTTTTGTCCACTTGGGGGCGACTGTGAGTATATGTATAAACTGCTGGAAGACATTTTTATTTTAGTCCACCTGATGAATGTGAGTCTAATACTGACTCTACTGTGTTTTCTTCTCTATCAGAACCTGCAGGAAACAGGAAATATCTGTCTCTTTAGTTCACATTATAGTTTTATCCGTGTGCTATTCATCGATGGCCACATAGTCACACTAAAAACAACACGTTTATTTCCTGTGAGCCATAAAACCAGCAAGCTATAAACCGATGATCATCTGTCGCATTCATCGTTACATAAAAATACTAAAATATCTGCGTGTTAGCATGACCCCGTGGACACGTCTGGAAGCTAACCAGCCAGCTGATCTTCCAAAGAATTTGTTATATACGTAGGAAATCCAGAGGACCTCTTTGGTGTTTCCAGACGGGCCTGTGTGCGTTGTTGTGCCGTGTTTGTGTGTGTGTTTGCACTGTGACCTCTGCTTCCTGTGCAGGCAGTGGGCAGTCTGTTACCCAGGGTCCCTAGCGGGGCCAGCTGTCAGGGCCCCCGTCCAGCGTTTTCCAGCTCAGACTGTGGGAAAGTGAGAACCCCGGTTTGTCCCACAAGGCTTTGCTGATATCTAACAACCCCCCCTCCTCTCTCTCATCCTGCTTCCTGGACCAAAACGTCTAAATATAATGCTACCAGGGACGTGGACTTCCCGCGTCGCCCTAAAATACAGCCCTGGCATCAAGCGTGTTCTCTTAGAGATTCACTCACATGTTTGTCGTGCTCTCTCCCTCTCTCTTTCTTTCTTTCGTGTGGTGTCTGGTAAAGTTAGAAAAACCTCAGCCTCAATGATGTGAGCAGCAGAGCTCGGCCTTAACTTCAACACATAAATAAATGCATAAATTAATATTCTACCATAACCATAAAACCCGAGGAACTGCTCCTGCTGTGCACTTAGATGAATCTGAGCCAGTGAGAGAAGATGAGAGCTGGTGCTCGTTTTTAAATGAAAGCAGACTTTTTGTATTTTAGATGCATTTAATATAATCATGGGCCCTTTATGTGCATGTTCACATCATGATATTTTATGTTTCTTGCAGCTTTATTAAAGTTTTCTGCAGTTATATATATTTTTTTCTTTGTAATCTTCCAGTTTTTATGCTTTGGTGGTTGTAAATAAACGCCAAACACAGCCCGGATGGATGGATGGATGGATGGATGGATGGATGGATGGATGGATGGATGGATGGATGGATGGATGGATGGATGAATGGCTGGTTGGTTGCATGGCCGGCTGAGTACGCACAGCACTTAACCCCATCGCTGAACACCACACCACCACCATCAGCAGCAGGCCATTACTGTTCAGGAAATATGCTGAATTATTCAATCACTTCCTCTCTGCATTCTCTACAGGATGCAAAGTGTCACAGAAAGCGTGTGTGTGTGTCTTTGTATTGATGACGCGTGCACACGAAGGGTGTGTGTTTATGTGTGTGTGTGTGTCTTGCACAGTCCTGGTTGTGACCTACATTGGGTTTGGAGAATATTGCATGTAACATGGAACGAAACTGAGAGTGAATTTAACTTCAGAATTAAAGTTAAACAAGAACTAAAAGAAGCTGATGTTGTGTTTTATAAATGCAACCATCACCAGCTGTAATGTGTAGAACAGGGGTTCCCAAACTTTTCCATGCCAAGGCCCCCCAAACAGTATTAGCTTCTGGCCGGGGACCCCCTTTGCAGACCTTCAGACAATGCTACAATATGTATGTCTGTGAAGAAACAACATCTTTTATCATGTTTTTCTTACTTTTATTCACTATTTAATAACTATTACATTTGTTTAGCATAAGTGCTGCCTCATATTTTCTGATTGCAGTGTCCTCCACAGTAGGGCTGTTGGTCTGTTCTTTCGGTCTGTCCATTAGCTAGCTAACATACTAGCTAACATCTTGATAAATGGTGCAAACCACCAGGTTTACTCAGATTATGAGGTCATGAACGATGTTTTGACTGCCAGGGAATCAGAAAGATGAACATGGCAAATAACATTTAGATATGATATGTTATTAAAAATAATTAGATTATATTATAATGGTTAAAAACTATTTTTCTAATCTTCTCTCCAATTGTATGGGGCCCCACTTGCGCCCCCTGGCGACCCCCATGAAAACCACTGGTCTAGAACACGCTCTGGTGCTCATGAGCTAAAACAAGAGTAAATGTCTCTAGGAGTAGATCGTTACACTGCAAAAAACTAAATCTTACCAAGTATATTTGTCTCTAGTCAAAAATTTTTGCTTGAAAATAGGTACAAAAATCTGCCAATGGAACTCGTGAAAATGTCTCTGTATTAAGATGTATTGTCTTAAAACAAGTCCCTGTGTCTTGCTGAAATGGTACTCTTTAGGCAATTGTGTCTTATGTTAAGTGTAATGAGATATTTTGACTAGAAATGAGACAAATATACTTGGTAAGATTTTGTTTTTTTTGCCGTGTTAATATGGCGCATGGTTCCTGGTGAAAGAAAACCATGTCCAGCCGTGATAATGTTTGTTATGAAATGTGGAATAGAAATTAAAATTTCTACAAGAGAAAAGAGAAACACTGCTTTTTAACCTAATGCTGTAAGAAAACAGAATTCAAAGATGTTTTCATATCATCTGTTTTCCACTATCATTGACATTCACTCATTATCTGTAACCATTTGTCTTCTAGAGGGACGCGTGCGGTGGGTGGGGCTGGAGCCTATCCCAGCTGTCATTGGTCTAGACCCTGGACAGGTCTCCAGTCTATCACAGGACTAATACAGAGAGACAGAATCACCAATGAACCTAACCAGCATGTCTTTGGACGGTCGGAGGAAGCTGGAGAACCTGGAGAGAACCCACACAGACACAGGGAGAACATGCATCCTGATTCAAACCCAGAACCTCCTCTTGCTGTGATGCATCAGTGCCGACCACCACACCACTGTGTCAAACTGTAGATACTGTTAATGGTGTTTTAGAGTTTGTCGTTTACAGGAATACAAGTTGAAAAGGCTGATGACTCATCATGCACTAGGGGGCTTGTACCAATTTTGCCTCCAGCCTCTTAAATTCCTTCCCTCCCCCGTGCGTCTTCACCAGCTGCATTGCTTTGGATCTGAGCTCAAACATGTGTCCAGGCCACAGGAAGTGACCAGTCAGAGCAGACTGGGCTTCTTGTGAATTCCTGATTCTGCAGGAAACACAAATATTTAGAAACCAGTAGTCGTTTCTGAGGGACTTTAAATGGTGCGTGTTAAACATAATCCGGTTTTGCAGAAACATCCAATATCGATGATCTTCTCTGCTGTGACAGAGAAGGAAAAGGTCAAACTAACGCTGGAAAGTCTGTTTAGTTTTGCACCTCGTTCACTGGGCCGATGTGTCCCGTAGCTTCCTCCTACTCTTTAACATTTGTGCTTTGTTGGAATTTTTCCGAGCAAGCCACGCCATATTTTGGTATTTCTCTCACTTGACCAAACAAAATGAATTGGTCTCAAATGTGCCTTTTGTGAAGTGGGTGGGGACATTTTTGAAACAAATGGCTTGTCTTCGTACGAGAACGCAGCTGGATCTGGGACTGGACTCCGCTGGGGTCAGCGGCAAGCAGCTGCAAAACCAGAAAATCATCAGCGTCAGCGAATGAATTCGATGGTACGTGATGACAAATCAGGGACCTCTTTGATGCTGATCGCAACACAGAAATATATAAAGAGAAGCCAACTTGGACTAATTTCTGGAGAATAAATGGGGATTTAATCAGGTGTAGGCGCTGTCTCTGTGAGCCTCTAACTCCACGCATGATTTCATGGAAGTGATCTGAATTGGAAGCCGGCTATTGTGAATTACTAGAGTGAGAAAAAGCTGAAGACAGAACTCGGGATGAAAGAATGAGTGTGGGAGGAAGGGATGGATGTGAATTCCAGAGGTCAGGGAGAGGAGTTTTGTCATCCCAGCAGCAGAAACAGGAAGTGAGTTAAAACCTCTCTCCTGACCTCTTGACCTCCGCAGATAACATTCCCACCCTCCCCCATCCCTGCAGCTGTGTGAAGCCCTCCCTCGCTCCCTGGATGTCCCTACTTATTTCCTGTAAGTGGGTCCAAGCTCCATGAATCTCCTCTGCTCGCTGCGTCTTGCCAAAGCAGAACATGGACCGAGTAACTCCAAGCCAGTTCAGTTTGAAAACATACTGGTGCGGTTTTAAAGTTCTTTAATGTTCAGGCTGGATCCAACATTCAACACGCATTTAATTTCAAGTTTCAACAAGTTTTTCCTTGTTTCCTGTCTTGACTTTTTCCCGTCCTGTGATTTCCCACCTGTGTGATTATCTGCCCCGCCCTGATTGTTCTCACCTGTGTCTCCTCTGCCCTTGTGTGTATATATAGTCCTGTCTTTGCCTTTGTTCTCTGTCGTGTCAAACTGTTTCCCTGCCATGTGTTTTTATGCTCTGTTCTTGTCATGCATGTTATGTTCTTGTGTTTTTGAAGATTTTATTTAGATTTTTGTAGATTTCTCTGTCATTTTCCTCATCACCTAGTGTCCAGCATTTAGGTTGTACCTCAACCTGAAACCCTGACACTTCTTCATGAGTTGTTTTTGTGTGTGTGTCAGGCTGCTGCCATCAATGAGTGGCATTGCTATGGGGTGGGGGTGCCTGGTCTGGTCTAGGTGGGTGCTACATGTCTAAGTAACATCCACACCAATGAATGAAGCCAGGTCCAGAAGTTTCCCAGCAGAACATTGAACTGTCTCAAGATGGTTTTCCCCTCTCCTCTGCGTGGTCATAATGTTGTGGTTGGTCGCTGTATCGTGTTGTAGTACGGCCAAATTCCCAATGATGCCGTAGTGATTTTGGCTTAGAAACTGTAACCAGATCACACCGGGAAACTTAGATCCCCAGCTGCCACCCTCGGAGCCATCTGTGTTGTCGATGATTTGTGATACGTTTTTTTTTAATTATTTCAAGATGAGCTGTGATGATGTTCAGGTTCCTGCAATCACTTCTTCTCTCATCAAGGCAGCTTTTGTCAGAATTAATCATTTTGGTGGCTGTAGAGTGTGGTGCTGTTTAATAATATGTATATGCACTTAAAGAGCAACATAACATAAGCTTCTCTTATATCTATATCATCTCATATATCTTTATCCTGTCCTCCCTTCAGCTCATGCAAATCCTCAAGTTCCTATCGAAGCTTGCACACACACATACACACACACACATACACACACACACACACATGCACAGAAAGAAAAGCCACACTTATGACCCCGTATTGTTTCCATCAGCCCTGACAGCGACTAAGCCCTCTGAATCCCATTTTATGTCACGGGTCATTACATCATAGATTTTGCCCTCAATCACAGCAACAGCATCACGTCCTGCTCTGTTACAGCCTGGCGTATTAAGACTTCGTGCAACCGGAGAAACAAAGTATGAGACATTAAGGCATTCTTGGCAAGTGCCTTTAAAGTTATTTTGTCAATATCTTTTACAACAGACACAGCGGCGGACTCTAAGCGGCTTGCTTCTCCGACAGCAGCCATTTTGTTGTAAACAAATTCGACTCCACGGTGCTCTGGTGTCTTCTGTCGTCCATCAGCACACAAAGCCCTGCCCAAACCATGTGACTGAACCAGTAGATCTTTGCAGGATAATCAGTTCCCAACGGAGCCAGGTTGCAGCACAAATACGACTTTTGACTTCCATGACAATCCCATTAGCAGAAGATATGTAGTTAAGAGCATAGACTGTATATAAATATGGACAACACGTCTCCACTTCCTCTCATCAGCCAGACTGAAGCTCTTTTCCCGGGAGGATACGGGCGGCGCCATCTTGCAACTTTGGAGTCTGATCAGTACGGTCCGAGGATGGAGACATGTGGCGCCACATTATCGATGCCCCGCCCACTTCCTCCAGACTCAGTCAAATTTGCGTTTAATTAATCCTATGCTCCAACAGTTGCAAGAAAATGTTGGATTATACATTGTACTTTTTTTGTTTTTTTTTGCAGTTCTCACGGTCTTACAGGATCAGTTTATGGGGCAGTTGGCATGGCAACTGATGGTCGGCATTATGTCACATCCTGTATCTGTAGCATTAAATAACTACCTAAAACGAAACTCCAAATAACAGACACTTGAACATCCATCAACATTACATTAACTACCTAAAATGACTGAAACAATATTTGTCAATAAAATTATTCGATGGCGTGTATTTTAGTGTTTTAGTTTGCCCCAAGTCCCGCCCACTAACATGGAGGGGGTGGAGCTTATGACCTATACTGCAGCCAGACACCAGGGGAAGCTCTACTTGCTTTGCCTCCACTTCTGAGGAGCAGTTCCGTATCTATATTTATATCGTTTACGGTTAAGAACTCTAAGATTTGCCCCAGTGAGACTAACTTCTAACAGTGTGAGTGTACGGTTGGTTGAGCGGTGAAGGCAAAAAGGAGGAGAGCTCTATACCGTTCAACAGTCCATTTTATTTTATTTTACCTTTTTCCCAGAAGTGAGCATGGTCCAGTATATACAGTGCAGGTCAGCTTGGCCAAACTGACGAAAAACAAGACTTAAGAAAAAAGAAATCAATAGAAAATAACTGAAATCTGCTTAACTAAGATACAAACAAACAAATCTAAAGGTCAAACCAGAAATCTACACTAGGCTATGCCCCCTTCAAATCTGGGCCCCTGGCACTGGTGATCACTGTCACAACTAAAATTCACACCAAGAGAAACGCCATCTCCTGCTTATATAGACCGTGGCTCCTCCTCAGACACCTGCCGGCTAGATGTTTGTGAAGGTGACTAGAGGTGGACAAGCATTGAGTTAATTGCTCCATTAGAGGTGACGGGGCATCCCTATGACAGTGAGTTCATGGAAAACAAATAATTAACAATTAGAATATAGAAAGCTATATACAACTTTGGAGCGTATGATAACCGCTACCTTAAAGTAATGTTATCACTATGAGGTTGAAATGTGTCAGTAGTTGTCTAAGTGTCCTTGAGTGAATCCCTCCTGGTCTCCTGTTCTGCAGCCGACCCTAACCTCTAACCGTCTTTGTTCTGCGTTACCCTGCTTGCCTATTAACCAATCTCCTGCATCTAAGCGGCGATGGCAGAGCGACGGGATCATCTGTGTAAACACACAAGAATAGTTTTTCATGCTGACTGACAGCTGCATGGGCTTTTGACGGACAGGCGGTTTTGTTCCCGAGAGGCCGTGATCCGGGCTCCCAGGGTGCAGCGGGACAGCGGCTCCAAAGGAACACTGAGAGCCACAGTGACGGTACACAGCTCGGCGAGGGCAGGGGGTTGAGCGGGGTGGGGCGGCACCTCACCTCTGGACGCCCACTGCTTTAACAGAGGGGTCAGAGGTCGCCAGTGGAAGTGGCATCACTCATCAAGCTGTCTCATCACTCAAGTGGAGGGAGAGAGGAGCACTTTTAATTTCCCTCAAATGATTCTTGTAGTTCGGCTGCTTATCGCTGTCACACAAGATGTAATTTAGATTTGTTTTTTAGTTTTGACAGCCTTAGGTTGGTTATGTACACATTCAATAATTAAGAAAACAAATAGATGTCTGACCTGAATGTCTTCTCTTCTAGATCATACACAAATATTCCAGTAGCAGATGAAAAGGCCTTTCTCTTTTAATGAAGCAATATTTCATGTTTCTGTTTAGTGGTTTGCACCCGACCCGTTCCCAAAACCATAAAACATGCTTGTATCAATCTCACTAGAGGGGTCAGAGGTCACTGATTGCAGTCTACCTGCAGCAGGTGAATAAAAACACAACCAGGAATGTAGCTAGCAACTCTCCACGTATCGGGAGGCTAGCAGGCTAGCAGGCTAGCAGCTAGCACTCGGACAGCAGAGCCCCAACAGAGCCGGTGAACGGGTTTACTGGTAAAAGCTTGTGGAGGGGAACACTCATGCATTATTCATTTTCTCTATCACACTTTTATCGCTCACGCGCAGACTGTCTGCAGAGTGTTTGTGTATCACAGATGACGGGGAGCGGGTGTGGGTTCATTTCCACATCGAGTGCGTGCACTCTCTCGTGTCTGTTTGGGCTGTAGACTAAGAGTGTGTGTGTGTGTGTGTCCAGATGGAAGCGTGCGCGGTAGACGATGCTAAAAGCTCTCCTTTAATGCACTTTGATTTGGGATGATGACGTGATTGTTTTGGGGCTCTTTTTTTTTTTCCCTCTCTGCCTACAAGGTTGCACACGCATGTAAACACACACACACACACTCTTGCATATTGTTTCTCCTCTTCTAGTAATCTCTCTGCTTCTGTGCACATCTCTTTTTTTTATATAGACACACACACACATCTGTATTCACTCTCTAGGATGCCATTAGTGTGACCCAGCCTTGATTACTTATTTATGGCTTCGGCAGAGTAAAGTAAAGGGAGTGGAGTACCGGGGAGGCCTCATTTATAAAACCGTTGTTTGACTTCACCCAGATTTCATCACAGCTGATATTATTGTTTCACAAAAAAATTAAAACGTTCATATCAAGTAAAAGATAATAAATGGATTAATTAATAGAGCTTCAGCCATATTTGTCAGTAATTTTGATTTAAAGACAACAGGATAACACACTTATAGAATGATTTGAAACTCTTTGCATTGACTTTACTACAACCTGGGTGTCTGTGGTGACATTCCCGGGGATGTGTGTTCAGGAGTTGCATGTAATCTGCAAAAATAAAACACTGATGCGCTGCAGAGGTGCATCAAAAGTGAGGAAGTTAATTAAAAGAGACGCTTCAGATGCTTGTCGTTAATAATTTTATCCTGCTGAGGGCGGTAAGGTTTGTCATCTCTAACCTGCATGTCTTTAGACCTGGAGAGAACCCACGCAGACACGGGGAGAACATGCAGACACCACACAGAAAGGAACCAGTCGGAACATGGATTAGAACCCAGAACCTTCTGGCTGTGAGGCATCAGTGCTAACCACCACTTCACTGTGCCGTCAAACCAGTGTCTAAAAACTGCCTAAAAAGACTTCTAGCTGAGGTCTTTTTAAGAGTCATTGAACTCATCCTCAGCCCCATGTGTGCTACATGAAGTTAAATAACTAAGGTTCAGGAACAGGACCACACCTCAAACACCCAATTACCTGCACCTGCCTATGTAGACGCTACTCTCCTCGCCCGTGACTCAGTTCTCAAACCCCTCCACCCCGACCCTCTCTGTTCTCTCTTCTACTTTACAATCTCTTTGCAAGAACCAGGGGTCAAGGAGCCGATGCCTCCAGAGATATGCCTCCACCCTGAATCTCTCTCTTCCTACGTCCAGTCGTCCAAGGATCAGTTCTCTTTTCCTTCCCCTCGTTCGCTCTCCCTTCTCTTTAACCTGGTCAAATAAACGACTTTGAATATCAAGAGGTGTGGTCTTGTTAGTGAATTAAGGTATAAACGAACGTGTTAAATTACAAAGTTATATCCCACTTGAGATCAAACTGGGCTGTATGTTTCCCCTGAACTAAACTCAGTTTAAATGGTCATAAAACAAAGATTAAATAATCAAGACGACTACTCGATCAATCTGTTGAGGCTCGATAATTGGTCAGTTTTTATTTGAATTAATAGATGGCACCTTGCACTTTGGTCTCGTATCTTTGAAGCACTGTGCTCCAGCAGCGCTAGCCGCCATGGACAGCGTCGGGCAGGAAAACATTTCTTGTTTTCAAATTGATTCATTTTTCAGAGAAGCCAGGGACCCAGTACAGCTGGATAGACGCCAAACTCAAATGGCTTGTTCTCTCGCCGGGTGTTAAAGAGACGAGTTCATTTGACTTTAGAGCCGTTCAGAATAATCATTTTTGTTGAATGTTAGCACAGGCACAATAAGAACTGATAATAATCTCCCTAAGTTGTACATGTTGTGTCTTCTTAGACGACTTGACGTCATCATTAGCCTGTGAGTTGACAGGACTGGAGTTTAATGGTTTAATGTTCCATGGATCCTTTTTGTTTTCTAATTTAGACGCTGAAATGCTAGAGTTGTTTAACCACAGCGTATAGCACGGCCTTGTTCATTTTACTGGTGTGTAATTGATGCGCCCGTCGCTCATTAAACCTTCAGTCAGTCACACAGTTGCTCTTTTTGGAAGCTCCTCTTTATTGGTTCATCTTTAGCCAGGAGGGTAGCAGCAGCCACACCACACCGAGAGAGGAATAAAGGAATAAAATCAAAGAGACAAACGACAACGACACGAGATGCTCTTCCTCTCCTCTCACCGCTCTCCAAAATAAATACTTCTCATCAACGCCGTCCAGGTGATTACTGTCACTGCTATTGTTGCAACCATTGAAATAAATACCCATGAAGCAATAACGGCAATGAAACAGAGTGTGAAATGCATATTGTTCCATATATAATATATTCATTTTAGATAGATTTCTATATATATTTGTTCCTTATACTCTCCTTAAATTGTTTTACAACACACCGGATGCCAAATTTGTACCAAAAGCGATGCTTGCTAAGACACAGGAGGAGAAGTGTAGTGGTTATAACGGCAGCCTACGTACGTACAGCGTAAGACAGGCTCCTGACGTGAGCTCTGGTCCTGAGGGAGGAATGTTGGATTTATATGAATACTGGTTCACCTGTACACACAGATACACACAGCATCGGCAAGCAGGAGAGAGGTATGGATGCACACCGTGCCAAAAGAGATCGGGATTCCTCAAAGTAACTGTAAAATGTCTCTCTTATCAGCTGATCTGAAGAGTTTTGCCAAAAAAGAAGAAAAAGGAAACAATACAAAAAAAGTTTAACCATAAATTTCTTTTGAAAATTAACTAATTTAACACAAGAATCGCTTTGTTCCCCACATCACGCTCCCCACGCCTCCCTGTGTGTATCTGCTGCACATATAAAACACTGCATACTGAAGGTGTGTTAAGATTGAACAGCCATCACTATTAATACTTTAAAGCTTCTCTGAGAAAGGACGAAACGGATTAAAAAATACGCAAACGGTTTGCTCTGTAACGTCATCCAGCTCACGTAGAAAACAATCCAGACGGAAAGAAATGTTCCTCAAGTCATCTCCACAAGCACCAAGATCTGACTGAAGTCGCTCAGCCAGTGTAGAGGAGACAGTGTGTGTGTCTGTAAGGAAACCGTCTGCAGCGTCCGTCCACACCAATGCAGTCAAATCTGAAAACGCTTTTGGGATGTTTTTCGGTCAGGCAGAGCGTCTGCACGGTTCTCAAGGTTCTTTTCTGCTGCATTTGAAGCGTTGTCATTCCCAGAGCTGCATGCAGGATAGATTGTGCCAGCAAAGTATCAGAACCAGCCCCCGTGTCAAAGCTTTGAAGACGTTATTTTGACAAAAACGCGTCTGAAAACAGATTTCAGATTTGGCAGCACTGATGTGAACTTGGACTGTAGGCGGTTTGCTAATGAACAGGTGTCGGTAACACAGATTATGCTTTTGGTTGCCAATACTCTTAGTAGTAATAATAACTTCATAGGTAACACTGGTGGAAAAAGTTGCAACATTAAAAAAAAATAAAATAAAAAAGGGGACGAAACGTCATATTTAAATTTAGCGCGTCTTCTGCAGATGCCAAATCATTTATGAAAGTGGAACCAGTAATGAGCACAGAAACATTTCGGGCAACGTTCGCACTAAAATGCACAATTTAAAAAGAATATTTGCACAACTTTGGTTAGCTTTCTTTGATATTTGAGCGCAGATTATGGTCCGGTAAAGATCTGCTGGACCAATCAAATCATTTGGACGGACAGAAGACGAAATCTCTACAACAAAATGGCTCTGATTGGTTGTAGGACTGTCAATATCTTTTCTCTGCATCAGGTTTAAACACATGATGAAATCCAAACGGCAAACTCATTCTGCTATGCCTAAACTCGACTCGCCCAAAGTGCTGAAACGTTTATCTTGTTTAGTTTAAATAGGCAGAGGTTAGGGAAACAACTTTCCTCTGGCTTTCTCCTCTTCTTTTTTGTAACTCCTTGCAGTCTTGATGCACTTATATCATAGACCGTGTTTATGAAGAAAGGCTGAGGAAAACTAGACTAGACTGCAGCATTTCTTGCAGAAATCCAGCTCAACCAGAACCAGTTCAGATGTTAAACACAGTTCTTTGACGCACGCCAAGGCTTTCATTTTGAAACTGACGCAGCAATCTTTTAATGCAAGCCCTGCTGTTATACTTTATAAGGTTGGCGGATGAATCCTAATTTTGTTTACTTTTACAGTAAGGGCAGGAAACGATCTCAGCCGGCAGCCAATTAGCTCCAGAGCTTGAGTTCTGACGCTCAAAAGACGCATTAATAACGGACGTAACGGAAGAATCGTTGCCCCAAAGGTTCCCGGACAATAAATAGGTAAAACGTTCACTATAGTGGAAAACAACCGTAATAATAAACATCAGTTTTCATAGAAACAAAATAAAGCGGAATAAAAATAGTTATACCATTAACAGCCCGTATTTACATATAAAAATATAGCAAAGTAACATTTAACCTATCAGGTCAGTGTGTGTGTGTGTTTAGATGACGTCCAGACACACACACACACACACACACACACACACAAAAGTCTATATGCATTCAAACATGAGCACACACGCTTAAAAACATGTACACACACATACCACACACACACACACACACACACACACACACACCTGACATTGTGTGTGTGTTGAGTTTTATCAGCTTCAGATCCTCCTCTGCTAAAAAATAGTCATGCATTGTTGTTGCATTTATGTTTCACGCAAAATCCTGAAGTGCTGGATAACAGAAGTCACACATGCATGAATTTTATCCAGACTCATGGCAACTCCAACGCACTCCTTCCTCCCGTTCACCCGACCTCTCTCTCCTCTCGTCTGTCCTCTTAGCATCCCTCCTCTCTCCCCATCATGCTGTCCATCTGCCAAACCCCACATCTCCACTCATCCTGTCCTCTCCCTCCCTCCCTCCCTCCCTCCCACGCTCAAATCTTCTCTGGCCCATTAAGAGCTATCATGAAGCTAATTGCCTGTTTGATCAACTCTCTATGGACCTGGAACTGGAAGCTTTTAGCCGTCTGAGCTTAAGAGGAGAGACTGACGAGGCAGCAGGGATATATGGGATGTAGGAATAATACGCCTTGTGTCAGCTGCTTTCACTTGTTGGGTTGTTTTATTTCAATTCAGTTCCTTTTTTCCCCAGTTTGTGCAACTCCAAATGAGAGAGTTCACGTCGCCTGCAAAAATACCCTTCCTCGACACTAACTGAAGGGAGACGAGCTTTTGATTTGAGGATGGAAGGAGTGGAGGAGGAGGAAGAGGATGGAGGTGGGGGCTGCGAAGGAGGTCGGTCAGAGGAGGAAGGTTGGCGACAGGCTGACTTCGAGAGGAAACCCGACCAGACCCTCAGAGCTCCACTGAAGCAGCACGGCTAAAAATAAGACAAAAGGAGGCTTCTTCTGCTGACAAAACAACATACACACAGGCTCTACATACACAGATTGTTGTACAGTAGGAGGACACACATGGAGACACACACAGGCTGCCTAGTCACAATGGATGCATCCTCCCTCTGGTTAAATAATCCCCTGTTCGTTCAGCTCTGGGCTCGTGGGGAAACATCGTCCATCTACCTCACAGTGCTTTTTTTCCTTTACAAATGAGCTTAATCGCATTGAAATTCCCTCAGTTTGTACAGTGCACGGTCCCTTTTTGGTGTCAAACTCTTGCTACAGTTGTTTTATTCTCACTTTTGTGCCTCGGTGCTTTGCAGTCCCAGTGAGGTGTTCACCTCGGAGCAACAACGGCGTCTTCGTTTGTTCATCTTGAACACTTTGTGGAGCGCTCTGAACGTTGCAGTCGTGACCTCAGTCTCTCACAGTTCTCTCTTTCTAGAGGACAGAAAGCTGTTGGCGAAGACCAAACACATTGCCACAGGCGTCTTTCCTTCCGGATTTGGTCCATCGCCCCTCTCTGTGCGAACTCTTTGCGAAAGGGTGGGGAGGAAGGAGGTTTCACAATAAATAAATAGATTTTAACAAGCCCAGATTACACCACAGAATGCAGAGAGAGGTGATTTCTATCTGGAACTCTTGGTTAAGGTTGAAGGGCAGTCCAGCAAAGCACGACAGCGTCTTCTTCTTCGAGATGAGCTCGTGTTTTCAGGCATTAAGTCTCCAACATGAACAGGCACAGTAAAGCTTTGGTCCCTCCTGAGCTGGAGAAGAAGTAAATTCAAGGTACATAAGGTGAACAACACTTCACGGTTGGTTGGTTGGCTTGTCATATGTAGGTAGGTGGGTCACAATGGCACTGTCGTCACTTGTCAGCTGTGGCACTGGTAACTGGCGACAGCGTTGCTTTGGCCACGGCTGAGGGGGAAGTTATTTACCTGGCCCCATCCAAGCCTGTCATAACGGCTTCTCCAGAGCTTTGCTACGGAGCGAAGGATGAGCGTTGGGGTTGGAGGCGGAAATCTTGCGGCACACAGTGTTGGTGTTGCTGCACCTGCAGCCGGGCCGCGTGGCCCTGTCGTGGGCACACTGGCACAGGGCAAGGCACAGCCTGGCAGGGGGGTAGCAGCAGAGGCAGGGCAGACAGAGCGCCAGCAAACCCATCGTGCTCCAGCGGGCGCAGGCATGGGCCGGGGCGCAGGAGCACGGGCGGTCGGCACAGTTATCCTCGTCGTCCTGGGCCGAGCAGTGATAGAATAAGCCTTTGACACAGCACAAGCACGTGCCGTACTCCACAGCGCTCTCGGCAGAGCACAGGCAGCGTTGTCCACAGGCCCAGCAGGAAGGCAGGCGGCGAGGGGCGCAGCACTCTTGGCATTTACAGAGACCACACCGCTCACAAATGAACTGATGAAGACCAAGATCAGCCTCGTCAGACGCCAGACGTTTACCCAAGGAAGCGTCGGGCTTGAGTTCCCCTTTAGGCTGAGAGTGGACCACCGAACTGAGACCGGAGTGGGATGGTGTCAGACCTGCTAATAGCCTCTGGTCTGAGGTGGCACTGGTCCGAGACATGGAAGAGCTTATAGTACTGGAACGGCTCAGGTGGGAAAGGTGAGCGTGCTGCTGCTGACTTTGGCTGCGGGACAGGGCAGAGGGGAAGGAAGGCTGGGGGTGTTGCGTGTATACTCCATGAGGGTAACGGTCATCGTGTGCATAAAAAAATCCGGACTGGGTTGCCGGCACCAACGCCACGGGCCTCTCCACATAGTCATTGTTGGCCCGGATGGCACGAATCTCGTCGAGCGACAGCACAGAGTCCAGCTCCGTCCTCAGGGAATGAGTAGGGTCCATCCTGGTGAGCCAGCCGGGGGGCACCAGGGCTGGAAGCCGAGGCCAGGGAAAGGTGATCCCACCGCTCACGGCACATCAGATAAACCTGCAAACACACAGAGAAAGAGGCTGCAATCAACTTTTACATGTTTATAGTTGAGTCATTTACCAAAGTTCCCTCAGAAGAAACAAGAACGTTAATAATCTGCAGAGAGACGGCACCATATCCTAAACACATTGCTCCAAATATTTGGGCAGCACTTGCTCAAACATGGATTTTGGCAGCAGAAACTCCACAAAACCACCAGCCGTGTCATCACGACCGCACTCCACTGCTCACTATTATTAGCCTGCCAGAGCCAGAGAGATACAACCATGAGGTCCACACTGTAATTTAGCATCTGTTGAACACAGCTGCTGCTGCCACGGAGGAAACCCACCTGCAGACAGCGGCTGGCAGCGCGGCCAAGCCGTTGAGCAAATTATTGAGTAATGGGGTCAAGATTCAGATTTAATTACTAAACAGATTCGGTGCATGTATGGATTTAGCGCACCTGCTTGTCCAGTCCGACTGAGCGGGATGTTTTATTTTAGAAAATCGGCTGATAAAAATAAAGTACATGGAGCTTTGGTCTGTGGTTCCAACCAAGCAGCAACCACAGCTCAATGCTGAAGCGAGTGTAGAAATGCTTTAAGGCACAGATTCTTCAAAAGCTACCGATATCTGACTATAAAAAGCTTATTAAAAAAAAAGCTTTGGTGGGAAAGTTTCAGACGTTCTGCCACAAGTTTTGGGATGAATATATATATCTGAGTTCAGTAAATGCACAAGCAAGCCGGACTAAATTAAATAAAAGGTTTGAATCATGCTGGATACGCAATGACTCGATTCCCTGCTCAGACGTGTGACAGACACACAACCAGGAGCTCAAACCTGACACAGCAGCATAAAGGAACGGAAAATGCGCTGTTGTTTGCGTTTGCGCATACGATAAACACGGTGCACACCCTCCCCGACCGACATGTACACACTCGGCTTCAGCATATACACACAAAGAAACTGCGTTCTTGCCAAGTGGCCAAGGGGGAGAGATCGCTGGCTCGCTCGCCCGCATGGGGCCAGTCCTCTCCGAGAGTAATGAGGCCAAATGGAAATGCGTTTAAAGCAGCTCAGATCGTAGATTAGATAGAAGAGGGAGGTAAGAGGAAACGGCAGCAAATAACCGTAGCCATGTCCGCGTGAGCGAAGGCTGCTCTGAACGTTTCAAAGATTTCTGACATGGCTGCATCTGCACCAAACTGCTTGTGAGGTCATCAAATAATGTGTGAGATTTTTTCACACAACTGTTATTTTATGTAAAAATGCATGAGAGTCAAGGTGTGGCTTTATCTCAGCTGCTATTAAAACTTCATAAAACATGATTCTTTTACAGAGCAGGGGCACTTTAGCCTCTATGTGTGATGAAGACATCTAGTTTGTTGAGCTGCTTGATCTAAGTTAATGCTTTATTGCAATTTAAATTTAAAAGATGGGTGAAGTCAATGGGTCTTAGAAGTGAAGCCAGTGCAGAAGTGTGGCCCCCGTTTCAAAGGAATCCCATGATTAATCACATGCTAGGCCTCAAAAAGAGGTGAGTGGCTGGTTGGACTGCAACGTCAAGCGTCCCGCTGCTCCAAATATAGTCACTTTTTGGCTCCAGGAAAGAAGACCAAGGTGACCATGCTTGAGGATAGTCCACAAACCAAAGGTTGATGTCACCATGGCTACGTCCAATGTTTTCTACACACAGAGTCGTGCATGTGTTCATATCTTTGTGAACTGTGATCATCATTTTTCTGCGAGCGTGGAGGGAAATGAAAAAAAGTTTTACGGCAGCTGTCAGGCGACGTGTGATTTACGGCGTCCAGCATGGCCGGTGCAGCTGAAGGAGAAGCTGCTGATCCACACAAACATTTGAGTTATTTCCTAGCGTATACAGCCGATGGTTATTCAGAAAAGCAGCGCAGATCCTGGCGGAAAAAGTGTCACGGGCTGGGGATGGATGGGCAGGTCAGTCAGAGGAAACTGCTTGTTTAAAAAGAAATAATGGACGTCTATGAACTTAAACTAGTTCTTTTTTTAGTGCACAACGTGACTGTTACTTGATGCTGGAATAAAGTTCAGATTGTGGGTTTGGGGGGACCAGCAAACAAAATTGCCGTGCAACTCAGGGAACCAACACCAGCCCCCCCCCAAAAATGACTAATCCTGCACTGATGTAACATTTGTTTGGTTTACTCTAGCCACACAGGAAGTGGTGATACGTGGGTGGTAATAACGCTAATGCTAATAAAACATGACGCTATTAACACTTAAATAAAGATCAGCCAAAGTATTTATAAGAATCTGATCAGAATCTGCCATCTAGTCTCCAAAGAGTTCCTCTGCAGGTCAATCAGTGACCATGTTGTGTAACTGTGTAGTTAAAGAACAGAAGGAGGGATGAGGAAGGAGGCTGAAACCAAAGGATGGAAGGAGAGGTGATTAGCAAGCCGGACTGTAAAAATGAAAATAAAAACAAAACTACTCCTCCTTCAATCTGTGCAAGATCCCAAAACAAAGGACCAGACAAGAGTCCATCAGTGAATGGGAGAAGAAGCTTTTTGGGGGGATTTTGGGATGCATCATCAGCCCCTTTTACACTAAACGTCCTCATCAGTGGTGGCCGGCTACAGGGTGATCGGTCCTGAGTCTGCATCTCATGGGACTATCCATTCTGTGCAAGGAGAGACTTTTAAACAAATAGTCTCAGCCTGAGCGTAAAGGTGTTCCCTACTGTACCCTCCTCCCTGCATCTAACCCTCCCCCCTCGCCCCCTGTCCCGTGCTTCCACAGGTCCGGCCATAAAGCAGCAGATAAGGAGGGCCAGGTCGGTTAGATGAGGATGCATTTTCAAATTAGTCTGGAGAGAGACAGAGAGAGAGAGAGAGGAGAGGTCCTGTTGACTAATCTCATCAGACAGAGCGGTGGCTGCGGCTCTCTTCTACTCTGCTCGCCTATCGGACCATCTAACTGTTAAAAAGTAGAGGCCTGCCGTCCATTTCCATGACCTCATATTTACTTACTGGTCGAGCCGACCGCCGCCGCTACTGCTGCTGCAAGTCATGTCAGGAAGTCGAGTCATGTAGGGGTTGCACAACTTCAGATCTTTTAAAGTCGATTGTTACGTGATAAAGACACCGTCTAGTCACTGACGATGGCTCTAATAAAAACCCAGCACCAAGTAATGAAAGCAACATTCTTGACCTGAACAGACAGCTCGTGTGCTGCAGATGTGTACAGCCTGTATAAAAATATGCAGCACCTCAGCACCATCACTAGCATTTAATAGTACTCTACAGCGTGTTGGGTTAGTGTAGCAGGTATTTCTCTGTGTCCTGCAGCGTAATCAGCTCCGGAGAGAATGGAGAGACTCCAAACCAACTTGCTGCCACAAAAAAAAATAAAAAATAAAATGCCTCTTCCAAACACTGCTCTGCTGGGGAGTGTCTGTTATCAACCCTGTGGTGACACCAGCTGGGATGAGAGCTTAAAGGGTGACGGGGCGGGGGGCGACGCCCTCCCCTCTCACGTTACAAGTGGAGCCGAGAGTCGCATGTTTGTCACCGCGATGTGTGATTCTGGTCAGCTGACTTCCCAAACGCGGTTTCCATGGATACATCTTCCAGTAGAGGGGCGTGGCTTGCAAACATTCGAAGATGAGGGATGGATGAGAAGCGGGGTCCACCCTGGACAGGTCTCCAGTCTATCACGGAGCGTCTTGCAAACAGAAGTCTCACAAACTTCAATCTGGTCAGATTTTAGGTTGAATCTGTCTGATGGAAGATGCACCTATCGGACTAGACGTTCATCCATCCTCCCTTTAATCCGCCACCACTCCTCCCTCAATACGAATAAAACACGTCTAAGGATTAAGAGTTTTTGTAGCTGCACACAGTGATTCAGTAATGATGCATTTCGTATCACTATATTCGAGATGTAATGTTTGTTTCTTAGTTTAGGAAATATCTGATAAAAGATTTAAACTGAAAGACGAATTTTTAATCCACATGTTTAAACAAAGTGTCCACATTATAGTTAGTGCAACTGTTCGGTCATCTTGGTCGCTGACATTGTCACACTCCTCATCCAATGTACTGCCTTTCTGGAAAAATGTAAAAACTCACTTGTGTTTTTTTGTCGTAATTAATCCCCCAGAACGCGACTGATGTTCATGGGAAAGCGTGACACAGGTTGATGTCTGATTAATGGATAATCTGTCAGAGTAAGAGAGAAGAGCTCGTACTCAACAAGATCATAACAAATAAAAAGTGTCACTGTGCAGCTGACATTATTAGATTAATGCATGATGAGTTTCATTTTACGTTTCATTCATACATTGTAGTAAAATAAGTAAAGAGAGAGCCCTTTCGCTGTAATGACTTTCCTAAAGCTTGCAGATGTGTGAGAGGATGGATGTCAATGAGGCACACCAAACTAAGAGGAGGACCGTCACAGAGAGCTGTTGTTTCAGGAGGCTGTCAGCAGTAACCTGAGGATGGACCTCTGTGCTGGGGGAGTATCGGTAATGACCGGGGCTGTACCATGGGACGGACACGCACTCCTCCTCCATCACTCTTTTCTACATTAACACACTCTCTGTGTGTGTGCACTCTGTCATTAGCTGCACAAAAGGGCAAATTTATAAGTTAGGAAAATATACATTTGTGTTTTTCTTTCTTTCTTTTAATTTTGAACTCATGTTGCATTTTTAACAGATGCTCTGCCCTTTATTCATCTACGGTTTTTGAGTTGGAAGTCTTTTCGAAAAGTCCTAAAAACACTAAAAGGACTTTTAAAACATGTTAACAGTTCTAAATGTCATTTGTAAAAGTCTGTTTTCCTCCTGCCTGCGGAGCAGAAAATGTTCTGTCTGCAGGAGATGTTAAACCTTTAGGTTTGTGCAAACACAAGGAGGCTGATCAGACTTTTCGTTTTGAGCAGATTTGTAGCTTCAGCTAAATGCTTTATGCAGTTTTCTCCAAGTTAAGGTCAAAGGTCAAATAGTCACCTTGCAGAATCTCTTTTCTTTCTTCCTTGAGCTCATACTAATTGTAACCTCAGACACAAAACCCTTGACTTTCCATCCCCGGTACGCGGACCACGTGCTGACGTGTCCTTGAGCTAAACACTAAACGTGCTGAACGTGCTGCTGTGAACGAACGGTTAGATTTAAAGTCTGACTGCTCAGCGGCGCATATAAATACACAACTGTTTACCATTAGTGTATTATTCTCCTGGCAGCGCTGAACATCGTTGTTTATGCACCGCTCACTTCCAGGAAGAGCTCCATCACTTTCTTGAGAAGAAAAATAATAAATAGCTCGAGTTTGAAAAGTCACTTGCTTTAAATGTCAGAAAGGAAAGATAAACTTGTGATCTGTGCTGATCCCTCGTCTGGCCGCCGACTCTCCGACTTCCGCTGAGTCTGGACTCGACCTGCTGATGGTCGATGGAGTGTAATGGATGGAGCGTCGCTGCATCTCTCGCAGATGACATCATGGTTTCAGGCTATTTTAAAACTGACTGCAGTGACCCTTTGCCTCGGAATGAGGAGGGGTTGCCCTCTCCTCGCCTCTCCTTTCCTGCCTCCATCTCTCCTCTCCTTCCTCCCCCCCATCCTTTCACCTCCTCTCCCTCCCTCACGTCACCTTCACCGCCTTCCCTCACGCTTCCATCCGTTCATGGCTGTCCTGTCCTGTCCGCCTCCTCCTCCTCTGCATTTTCTTTCTTGTCATCCCTTCTCTCCAAACTATTAGACATTATCAAACTATACAAGTTCAGACATCATGGTATAGTTTGGACACGTCCCGACTCAGGACACCGGATTTGAAATGATGACTAAGGCCATGAAAGGTGTGACACAACTGTTGAGTGGTAGATCAGTTAAAGAGCAGTAAGGCAGCACATTCAAAAGGTCAACGTCTGACTCCGACGCTTGTTTAGGAGTTGGGCCATACGTGTGTGAGGCCTGTCAGGCACTAAGACCCTGGGGCCTTCCTCCTGATGCCCTGCGGGAGCGCAGCAGGATTGAATGACAATAAACTGGACGAGATACCGGATGTGCCGAATCTGACCCCAACGGAAAGACTGAAATAGACACTGCAGACCAGCAAGTCCAGGCAGAAGGGGAGGAAGGGAAGAGGCGGCGGTGGTGGAGGAGTGAGGGGCGGTTGATGCTAATAACGATAAAAACGTGCGCGAGGCACAATCGAAGCAGGTCGCACCACGAACACTGGTTCTTACAAAACTTAGACAGCAACAGATGTCATTCTCTGCCAATGATTTCTTAGATGCAGGGACAAAACCAAGCAGCATATGGCTCGATGGAAGCTAATTGAAAGTGGACAGATCAGCCATCATCAACTGATACGTGGCGAGCTACTCCAACTTGACCTTTACGGCGACAATGATATTAACGCTGTGATCGACTCGGCCGTGAGCAGGGTTATGGATCAGCAGATAATGTTTGTAAATGGTTGGCAGGGGTTTGAATCAAACATTATGATGGATCTGTGCAGGATCCCTGGTTCTGATTGGATGCTGCTGCTACGTGGTGCACGCTGCATGTGAGACGTCGCTTACACCTGTTTAAATCAGTTAGCAATGAGCTCTCATGCAATCTTTGTGATGCACTGACTGAAAGCGCCACATGAAAGATGATAAATTCAGACTAAGCCACTAGTGCAGGATCAAATCTGAGTATTTAAAACAGTAAATAGTCCTGGGTACACTAGTTTTTCCATGTAGTTTCTTCCATCACGGTCCTGCACTGCCTGAAAACGCTTCTCTGTCTCGGTGAGCAACGAGACAATAAAACAAAAAGTTATGTCAGAAGTCTTCGCTCTGCAAGGTCGGAGTCCAGCAGCAGTTAGAGTGACGTAAGGCGCTGAAACTTAAGCTTGATTTACCGTCTCAGATGTTTGTCAGCGTCGGCTTTCTGGTCATAACTTCAGGCTGCTGCTGCTGCTGCTGCTAAACGTCCGCCTCTTTATTTGCATGATTTTCAACACTGAGGTTTCCTGTCCGCTTATATTGCACACATTTTTTTTGTTGTACTTACAGATTTGAAATCAAAAATGAATCGATTTGAATCCGACATAAAGGTTTAAGACTCTCAGCTGCTGCTTTATAAACTACCTCACACTTTCATGTAGAGTTTAATGCAAATTCTCACATTTCTGCTTTCCTTGCATTACCTTCTGCCTGTTTCTTTTTGACAGACACTAAAGAAAAACATGCATTTTGTTGTTTGGTGCGCTGCAATATTGCTAGTTATGAGACATAATCTACACAGAAGCAGTTTTCTTTTTTGGTCATAACCAAGTGATGCATTGAAAAGAACTCAAATTTGTCTATTAAGATGTCTAATTGTTAGAAAGTATGGTAGAGGTCTCTACAGTTTTCCATTAAAGCTTGCTTTGAAATTTTTTTCAGATGCAAGTGCATGAAAAGTCAAAACTGTTGAGAATGAATCAGTCCACTCAAGCAAACCCTTATGTTTTAAGTTTATCTTATATTTCTTTCTCCATCACCATCAGTAGACGTCACAGTGACATCTAGTGGAGACTGTAACTGAACACTTAGCAAGTTTAGCAGAATGTGCAGAACCGTATTTCAGAAAAAAGGAAGCATTAACACTTTCATTAAGATGGACTTCTGTGTCAAATTCCATATCCAGCAAAATCCAGCGTTGCTTTCTTTCTTTTTTTTTCTTAAAGTGTTTTTACGGTTAATCTTCTCCCGCTCTCTTTTCACAAACTTGTGGTTCTGTGGTGCATTAGTCAGTGCATTAGCTCCTCTGCTGTGGCATGAAACCACTTCATCTCCTCCCTCTCTCCATCTTTTTAAGCATCTATCATTTCATCGTTCATTCATCCATCCTCCATGTTGCTCCGCTCTGTCCCCTCCCTCCCTTCCATCTATCCCTCCATCTCTCCATCCCTCCATCCATCCCCGGTCAATCCCTTCGCCTCTACCACTCCTCTCGTCTCATTCACTTTCTCTCTTTTCCTATCTCACCCCCCCTCCCCTCCTCCTCCTCCCCTCCCATCAGCGCGTCCCGTCATTTGCTCGTCCAGCCGCCCCTCCAGTCCCACCCCAGCGGAGATGGGTATTGACATTCCGCATCCGACCTTGAGGATAATCAATCCCAACCCCACATGTCCCCATCGCAGTTACACACTGACTGATGTTAACATGCAGCCGAATAATCTGTTTATACGGCCATTTGTTAAATCTGCTCAGGATCATTTGGGAAACGTGCGCGCCCTCGCTGGGACTCAAAAGAGTTAATTACTCCAAATGATGGGGATATAAAAAGACAGACCTCAGTTCACCCACACAGCCTCAAACACGCCGATGCAAAAGTAAGTATGAACTAACGAAGAAAAGAATTAAATGAGTAGCAAGGAAAACTGCTGAAACAATTCACCAGCCACGTTATGAAGAAAAAAGAATTTCACCTCCAGATATTTTCCAATTTCTAGTTGAAATGTGCAGTATATTTATGTTCGGCTTTCTGCGAGGAATTTAGCAGGTTAGCTGTACGTTCTGCACACTTTAAAGAACTTTGTTTTAAAGCTCTCATTCAGGTAAGTTTACCCTGGCGTGGGTGCACCTTCACCAAAGAAAGCAACTAAAATGTCGTGTTAATTCCGCGGCAGTGCAAACTTTAGACCCACACACAGTTTCTTTTTCCTCCCACATCCTCACCGAACTCGACAGCAACTCGCCGGCGAAATCTAACGACCTGCAGTTGCTGCCGAGAACATGAAGTCGGAAAAACTTTTGAATAATTCCTCATTTCATCAGAAACCCAAACGGGACTTTGCCGCTCCAAGGTCACACAAATCATCAATAGTTCATCAGCGGATCGGATGGCGACAGGATGAATTTATGCTTACCTCTGATTGGTGGGAGATCCATTCTGCGGCGCTGTGCTGGGGCGTCCTGACTGTGTGTGTGCTTTTATATTCCTATAATGCTCCTTTAACGACTAACTGTATGTCTCTGGACAGGGCGGTGACCTTTGTGTTCTTTTATTTAGAGTTCTTTACCGTGTGGTTCTGCTGTGTGTTGTTAGGTTTAGTTGGAGTATAAACTGAATTCTGGTTGTCTTAAGGGTGTGTGTCTGTGAGGCAGGGAGGGATGCTCTTTCTCAGCTTGACGCGCCCTCCTCCTCCTCCTCCTCCTCCTTCTCCTCCTCTTCCCGGAGCTCCTCTTCCAGGGGCGCTCCGATCCTTGTCACCTCCTCCTCCGCCTTGCCAAAAAGTCGCATAGAGGGGCTCCGCTCTCTCTGTCCGAGCCACAGCAGAGGCTTCTGGCGTAGTGGTCCTGACAAAAAGAGTGAGAGCTAAGCTGCTCAGTCTCGAGAAAAGTGTCCTCGGATGCAGGAGAGGGAAGTGAAAGTGTCTCCACGCAAATACTCGCAGCTGCACGGCGTTTTTTAAAAACAAAAATAAGGAAAGCAGCAGGATGAATGAAGTCAGAAGTTTTAAAAAAAGAAAATCTTCCTTCTTTTCTGCACGGAAACAGCTTCTTTTCCTCTTCTGCTGTAGTTCCCTCTCTTCTCTCCGAGAGATGAATGACTGAGATCTGCATGCACGTTCTCTCTCTCTGACACACACACACACCACACTCACCCCTCCTCCTCCTCCTCCTCCTCCTCTCTTCCTCTCTAACTCCTCCCTCTGCCATCATTGAATTCAGTTCAATTCAGCTCTGCTGGGTGAACATGACGGAGCAGAAGCCTGAGCGTGTTACTGCAGCCACACTAGAGTTCACATCCTTTCAGTTGAGTTTGTTTGGGGCTCTGACCAGTTTGTTTTATTTGATTTGTGTTTAAACCGAGAGCAAGGAGCGACGCCGGGCTGGGAAGCTGCCACGCCGAGCAGCTCCACTCACGATTCTGTCACCGAAAGCCAGCCGTCAACGTCTATTCATAGACTTCCATGCAATTCAATTGAGTGCTGTGTAAATACGTTCCATTATCCCTCTTATGTGTGGGAGGAAGTGGACAGGAAGTGAGAAGAAGCACCAGAATCTGTTTTATCACGCTAACCACTGAGCAACTTTCACAGGAAATGGAAGGAACGCCATCTTAGAACATCCGGTTCTCCTCATTTCAACACTAATAATTAGAATAATACCCCAATGAGATTTGATCTGTTCAACCAGGGAATAATCCGTTTGGTTTGGTTCGACTGGACTAAACCCATCCCTCCTGAGCTTGTTTGCCCAACGTGGGTAAAACCTCATGTGACGAGTTTCCATCAGAAACAATGAGGTAGCAAAACGACCAGTTGATCAAACAAGTGTTTGCAAACATTAGCGTTGCCAGAGTCCTTGTGCAACGGCTTCCTCTTTTCATGGAAGTCGATGTTGCCACATAGAGGTGGGTGAAAACCTTCTTCTTTTTCTGTTGAAAATTCCACATTGCAGCCTAGAACTGCAGAAGAACTTTGTCAAAAAGGTTTTTGGTGACGTGTGAACACAGATGTTACAGGATCATGCCTGGCCAAAAAAAAAAAAGCCCAACTGATGCAATGAGTAGCTTCTCATTTCTTCAACAACCATGTCTAAAGACACATCCTGTGGTCATCTGTTTGAGAAGGGTCAAATCATTGGCATCAAGAAGCAGAGAAAACATCTAAGGAGATTGAAGAAACTACTAAAACTGGGTTAAGAACTGTCCAAGACATTATTAGAAACTGGAAGGAGAGTGGAGAAGCATCGTCTTATATGAGGAAATGTGGTCAGAAAACCATCCGTAGAACTCAGGGCCATGTCAAAAAGTGAAAGTAAGAACATTTCCACACGTACAATGTGAAGGGAACTCAAGGGATTGGGACTGAACAGCTGTGTAGCCTTAAGAAAACCACTAATCAGTGAGGCTAACTGGAAATAAAGGCTTCAGTTTGCTAGGGAGCATAAAGATTGGACTCTGGAGCAATGGAAGAAGGTCATGTGGTCTGATGAGTCCAGATTGACCCTGTTCCAGAGTGATGGGGGCATCAGGGTAAGAAGAGAGGCAGATGAAGTGATGCAGCCATCATGCCTAGTGTCTACTGTACAAGCCTGTGCTATGGGGCAGTGCTATGATCTGGGTCTAGGTTCATTAGCTGACTACCTGAATATACTGAATGAGCAGCTTATTCCATCAATGGATCATATTCCAAGATGACAATGTCAGGATTCATGGGGCTCAGATTGTCAAAGAGTGGTTCAGGGAGCATGAGATGGATTGTTCCACCGCAGAGTCCAGACCTTAACCCCATTGAGAATCTTTGGGATGTGCTGGAGAAGCTTTGAGCAGTGGTCAGACTCTCCATCATCAATACAATGAATGAAACACTGGATGGAGAGAAATCTGGAGACATTGGAGAAGATTATGGAGACAATGAGACAGAGAATGTGAATGTAACCAAAGCTAAAGATGGTCTCATGAAATATTAAAGTGTGGGACCTTTTCGACGTCCTTCTTAAAGTGTCATGAGACATCAGTGAAGACGACTTTCCTCACTGGACATGAGGATAAAGTCCTCTTCCATGAGCTGACTATCTTCCTGCTGGCTTTCCGTATCTTGCCATAAAACTAATGAACTGTTATCGCTCTTTAATATTCTTATTGGACATAAATGCTCAAATATTTATGATCCAAAGACTTCGCATGGTGTTCAGAGAAAAACTGTTTCATTTGCAATCACGAGACCTGAAGTCGAATTGCCCCACTTTGATGCATGGAGGCTTTAATGCTGCACCAGTCACTGATGCCACACAGAGCTAATTCATATCATATACTTTCTGACACCTAACAACGGCCACGCCAATACAGCAAAGAAAGAAGAATGAGATTTTAATGATCCCTTCATTCATTTGTTCCATCAGGAGAAGTGACATTACTGACAATGTGCTGCGTGATTGTAATGTGAACCATATATTTTGCATGTGTGTGTATACGTGCATGTGCTCTTACTCAGCAAGATCTGGGCTGTAGCGAGCTAGAGAGGACTATGTGCAGGCATACGAGCGTGCACACACACACACACACACACACACACACAGACAGACACACATTAAGGTAATCGGACACTGGTCCCTAATGGGGGTGGGGGGAGGCTCTGTTTCCTGTTGAGAAAACTATCGGAGATGAAACAAACTGCTGATAGAGAGACAATGGGGGGATGGGGGGGGGTGGGAGGGGGTAAAGACAATGAGATTATCTAAAGGAAGCCGTAACTGCCTTCAATTAAGCACCTTCTCTTCACATAATGGCTGTAACGTCTTGACTTTTACCAAAACATGTGAAAATGGATTCAGAGCAGACGGCTCAGACGTAAAGCCAGATTCACATTATGACCCTGTTACTGAGCAGTGACGATGCATATAAACGTGGCTATGACGTCAGCCATAGGATTACCATATACACAGATGAGCCACAACATTATGACCACTGACAGTAGACATGAATAACCATCGTGCTCCAGTTCAGTGTTCTGCTGGGAAACTTTTAGACCTTTTAGATTCATTGGTGTGGATGTTACTTAGGCATGTAGCACCCACCTAGACCAGACCAGGCACCCCAATGACACTCCTTGATGGCAGCAGCCATCCCCAGCAGGATGCAGCCACAAAAACACTTTAGGAAGAAGAACAGCACAAGGTGTTGACCTGGCCTCCACATTCACTAGATCCCAAACTGATCAAGTATCTGTGGTGGTCATAATGTTATGCCTGATCGGTGTATATTTCTTCACGGCGGTGCGACTCACTTTTGGAGCCAGCCTCAAGTGGCTATTTAAGGAACTGCATCCCGGGGGATTGCTGCTTGTGAGTGAATGCATCCCCTTTCTGATCCCTGTCAGTTTCATGAAGTGTCATCATGACATATTTATTTGGGACCTCATCACCAGTCGGTGGTGTTAACATATATATCAAGGCAGAACTAGAAAACATTGCTTGTCTGACGTGGAACTTATTTGTCAATTAAGCAAATAACTGAGCAGAGATGAGAGTGTGAGGGACAGAGATGGAGCTAGAGCGAGGGATGGATGGATGTTCTGGGTCAGGCAGGGATCAATGTCAAATGGCCTGGTTAACAGCATACAGCTGACAAAGTCATTCATTTCTGCCGGCACTCCACTCTGGACGAACTCTGTGTGTGTGTGTGTGTGTGTGTGTGTGTGTGTGTGTGTGTGTGTGTGTGTGTGTGTGTGCGTGTGTGTGTGTGTGTGATATCGTTGTGTGTCATTGTGCTGCAGTAACAAACGCCTGCTGGACGCGGAGGAGGCGTCCCACCCATGAAGCACATGGGTGTCAGCTTACACAACACATTACAGTATGTCTGTCACGTGAGCACCACTGCACACACACACACACACACACACACACACACACACACACACACACACACACACACACACACACATACACACTGCACACACACACACTGCACACACACGCTTACTTGCCTTTCTCTGGATGCTTTTATCTGAAGTGCCTGGCTGAACAGTTAGACAGGAAGTGAGGGGGGAATTTCTCCTCACCGTGCCCCTTTGGTTGGTCTTAAAACTGCACTGACGACAGGTTTGATGAATCAATTTGAAACGACTGACGGACCATTTTAGCGGTTTTGCTTGACGTCTTTATTTAAGGTAAAGCATGCAGGGTTAGGAATGATGACAGTCTGTAGACTAGTTGGGTTTCAGAATGGAGAAAAAGTGCTAGAGCTGCCATTTCTGGTTAATGCTTAAAGGCCAGAAAAATATCAGTCAGGCTAAAAGGATGGGACGTGACTTGAGCTCAAATGGGACGCCCAGATAGTTTTTCTCTTTCCAATCATTTTTTGAGTATTGTATTTTCCTAGATCACTTGTGCACCATGCGACTGTAGTGAGCAGAGGGTAGCTGGTATCTTGTGTTCTCTTCTTGTTCTCTACATGTTCTGGTCGTCCAATGCTGCCATAAACTCCCTGATTTCTCTCCTTGACGCTGTCTCCAGGAAACGTTTCTCTTCTTCTAAACGTTCTGAGGTTATTTCTGTGCAGCTTTCACCTGAGTGGACTCAACGTAATCCACCTGGTGATCAAGGCGTTAGTATTGGATGAGGGATCTCCTGCTACCACCTCACCAAACATCCACACTGCACGGTTTAACAGATTTTTCCAGAGTAAAGCACTTCCACCGCAGACATGTTTAGTCATGTGATTGTGCTTCTGCTTTGACGTTTGACATCGACCATTAAAAACAGAAGAAGCTGGACTTACAGTTTTAGTTTATGGCAAACTTAAACCAATTAATTACATGATGCATGTGTGGATGGAAGTCTAATTCAGCTATTTACATAGGGCTCTTATGATTGCAATGGAGATCTATACCAGGCGATCAAGTACTTTTGGTGTCACAGCAGCCAGGGTCAAAACCTATATTGAGCAGATGGGTTGTGGCATTGGTTGTATATTCCTGCCATTAACAACATCTTTTCATTAATTTGGTCCAGGCTGAATAATTGTCAGAATTGTTGTGCATAATTTGCCAAGAAGCAGCAACAACAACAAGTTTGTTCACTGAGCCAGTACGTGCAAAACTAGTGAGACTGTAATTAGCTTTGAATATTAGCTTTCTTCTGTGCTGTGGTTTGCTGGGGAGGAAGCAGCATCTATCTATCTATCTATCTATCTATCTATCTATCTATCTATCTATCTATCTATCTATCTATCTATCTATCTATCTATCTAAATAAATAAAGTGGATGTTCCAGGCTCTGGTTGCCAAATGAGAAACGAGTAGAACATTTTCTATGCTAGTAGATGGATGGAGCTAGCTCTTCTCACTGTCACTATTTGAGATGAAGACGCTGGCTCCAAAACCTCCTGTCAGCACGGTGCACCTGGTGGCAGCAAACGTGAGGATGCCGTTTCCCTGGAGCAAACACCTATCATCATTCTCAACTCTTCAAAGTTGAGATTAGTTCGACTATGCATTCGCCTCCGTCACGTGTCTAAAGAGTTTTTATTTGCTTATCTCTTCAACACATCGCTGCTAGCCTCTTCCTTGTGTGTACGCCCCTCAAACCACACCTTTATCCAAAAGTAATACTCTCTGTTTGCCTTTGCTATAAGCTCATGATGTCACATTAACATCAACAGCTAAACACAACTGATTTTTGGTCGTACCATCTCCCACCTTGGTTACCCCACCCCTTCTCATTTTTTATTTTTTATTTTTTTGCTGATATTTTGGTGTAGAGAAGAGAGTAGAGCCACTGATCCATTAACTGACCAGGCCCAGCTTGATTGGCTCCGGACGAACCCCTGAAATAGCTGGATTGGCTGCTGGCCAAGCGCCCATTTCCTGTGTGTCTGAGAGGAGCTCCAGCCACCGGGGCTCAAATGCATTTCCTGACTGTGTATAAAACTTTTATTAATGACCAGGAGTGCATCAGCGGCTCTGCTCGCTCGCCCATACTCACTCGCTCACCCACTCATTCACTCACTCATCAAGGAAGAGAGAGAGAGAGAGAGAGAGAGAGAGAGGGAGGGAGGGGAAAAAAGAAAGCATGATTGAAGTGAAAATGAGTTGGGAAGAGACACGATGTGACACGAGCCAAGGAGGCGAAAAGGAAAAGGGTGTGTGCGTGGCAACGAGTGCGTGAGGGACAAACTGACACTGATGGATGGATCAGGAGATGGGTAGATAGAATTAAGTGAGACAAACCAGAGCCGAGACATTAAAAGAGGGAAAGCGAGACAGGGAGGGGATTTTCTACTGGCTCACAATCTACCATATCTCTTACAGTGTTACTCAATTATGTCCAAATACGCCGCAGGTCAGTGAGTCTACCTTTCCTTCCACTTTAGGCAAGACGAATGCACAAAAAAGACGCCTTAGGTCGACCTAAAATCAGGACAGATCCAGGTGTTTCAATCAGACATGCCTGATACTAAAGAGCTCTTCATGCACCGTGCTCTGATAGGATGTCACCTTCACAATAAGACGGTTTCTTGAAATTTCATCCCTGCTGGATATTCCACCGTCAGCTGGAAGTGGTATTATTAGAACGACGAAGCGTTTAGGAACAAAAGCAACTCGGCCACGAAGAGGAAGACCAAATCACAGACTGCTAAGGCTTCTGATTCCATCGTTAAAGGTTTTGAACCTCCTCTGGTATTAATCTAAGCGCTAGGGAGCTTCGTGGGTTTGGTTTCTCTGGCCGAGCAGTTGCGTGCAAGCCTCACATCACCAAGTCCAATGCCAAGTGGTGTAAAGGAGTGGAAACAAGCTCTGCAGATTGATAAATCACACTTGGACGTGTCTGGGTTTGGCGGATGGCGGGAGATCGTTACCTGTTGTGAAGTTTGGTGGAGGAGGGACCAAAGGGTTTAGGTTGGGCCCCTTATCTCCAGTGAAAGGCACACTTAATGCTTCAGCAAACCAAAACATTTTGGACAATGCTATGCTTCCAACTTTGTGGCAACAGCCTGGGAAAGGCCCTTTACTGTTCCAACATGACTGCATCCAAGCGCACAAATCACGGACTCTACAGAAACGATGAGTTCGGCGCGGAAGAACTTGCCTGGCCCACACCGAGCCCCATCGAGATCCTTTGGGATGAAATTAAGTGGAACGGGAGCCAGCCCTTCTCATCCAACATCAGGACCTCATGATGAATAAATGTGCACAAATTCCCACGGAAACACTCCAGAGTCTTGTGGAAACCCTTCCGAGAAGAGTGGAAGCTGCACAAATATTAAAGTATATGCATTTAAACGCAATAACATTACAGTACCTGTTGGTGTAACGCTTAGGTGTGGCCACGTAAAGGATTCCACCGTAAAAGTCTAAAGTCACGCTCTGGTTAATAATCTGGTAAATGGTTAATAATACACCTACGTTAGCAAAGTAGCAGCAAGATGATGTTTGCCTTAAGGGTGCAGCTACAGAAAAGGTTAATATTTAATAAGAATAATAAGACATTTTAGACTTGCTGGCGACTCCAGTGGTGTCTGTGTTGGTGAGTCAGACGCATATTTTACTTACATTCATGCTCCTTAGAAAGTGAAACTTGCATTTTGTATTAATTTTTCCTCCTGTAAAACCAGCTGATGTAAATTTTCACTCGGCCAGTAAACAGTCAGTACTAAATTTGGTACAGATATTCTGATATACCTTAAAGAACTTTGTGCTCTTCTGACTTTTCCTCTAGTGACACAGCGAGGTTGTCATGGTTTTGCATTTTGATTTCCTTTGTTTATGTGATATAATGATATATCCCTCGTGCTACCTTTGGGGTCTCTGGGACCCCAAGTGAATGGACAGATAGAGAGCATGCAGGAGGGTAGCACGAGGGTTATTTTGGTAATTTCCTGGTTTCCTGTCTTGTATCCCTTCTTGTATCTTCACCTGTTACTCGTCACCTTCCTGTCCTGTGATTTCCCACCTGTGTAATTATCTGCCCCGCCCTGATTGTGTTCACCTGAGTGAATATATAGTTCTGCTTTTCCCTTTGTCCTCAGTCGTGTCATACTGTTGTCCACTGTTTCTCTGTGATTTCAAGCTCTAGTCTTGTCCTGTTATGTTCTTTCTTCTTTTTTTGAAGGTTTTTAATTTTATTCAACGTCTTTTGTTATGTTTGGTTTAATTAAATTTAGTTTTTGCTTGCTCCTGCCTTGCCGAATGTTGAGGCTTTCTTTAAGATAACAAAACCATGTACGAATGCATATAAGAATAATGAAAAGAGCATTTAGTTTGGACTTTAGTTTGGAGCAATCAGATGATGCAGAGTTGCTTTTCAGTCCACTACTGCATAAACTTGGGGTTTGTTTTGTGGCTTAGGGAAGTCACGCTGGGTTCCAAGCCTGTAAATTTTCAGTATATAATGAAAAATACAAGTGGCCCCAAAGCTGGTCCTTGTGGGATGCCAGTAAGTGGAAGCTAGGTTGCTGATTGTTGTTTGTGTCCTCTTACAGATTCTATTTAGTCCAAAATGTAAAATCCAGTCGAGTTAAGACCTGAAGAGGAACAGTACTGTACTTCTAACGGTTTCTCTGCAACTTTAAAAACAGTAGGAAGGGCACTGATTGTCCTGTGGTTACACAAATACTTGATCAGCTTCTTTTATGAGTGTGGCATCAGCTTTCCAAATCACCCATAAACCTGAGTGACACAAAACACAAAACATTTTCCAAAAACTCCTGAGCATGATCTAAGAACCATAAAAGTACTGAGCGATGAGAATCTGAGAACTGTGAGACGGCAACACTGCGTGGCCTTTCATCCCGCCATAAAATGTGAATGGAGAGCTTCAAACGTGTATAGAGGAGGATAATTACATCAAATGGATGAAAGATGAGAGCTGTCGACACTTTCCAGGCAGGATGGAGAGACGGAGGCAGAGGAGGAGGAGGAGGAGGAGGAGGAGCGCGAGGCAGAGAGAATGACGACTGCCATGACTGGTGGAAAACAGAAAATATCCAGACTGATTAGATGCAACCTGGACATGAACCAACCCAGGGCTGTAAAAGTAGAACTATGTATTCCACGTAGATCTTTGTACTTGTCTATAATTTGTGAATGATATGTAAAAGAGATAAAGTGTTCATCGGCTTTGCTAAACCGAGGTGACCATGCAGTTAACTTTACATTTCATTTGCATCGGTGCGAGCTGCAGCCTTTTGCCCTCCACAAATTCCTGGCTCTGCTCCAGCGTGGATGTGTGTGAGTAAAGGGGGGTTGGAGATCATGTGTGGAGTGACTATGCACCCACTGCACGCACAGACTTCCCAACCCCACAGCCAGGCAGGGGGCTTGAGTGGGTCGCTGACCCCAGGCATGGGACCTGGTTACTCTGAGAGAAGGGGTCGATAGGCCTGGTTGTGTGGGGGAGAGGAGTCGATACGGACGAAAGACACCGGAAAAATGGGAGTTTCTTTGCCTCGTTGGTGCATTTTGACCATTCTCTGTCTGTAAATGGGAAGTGAATCATTACACTGCGTGATTCAGTCTTGAATTTTATTATTGTCAGTTAAATTAACCATAACTGAATTCATCTGAGTCACATCTCAGCTAATGACTGCCTTTACAAGCAGACAACAAGGACTTGTGTAATATCCCTCTGTAGTGGATCTCTAGCTGCACTTAGCTGTGCTATAATAAGATTATACTATCACACAGGTTTTGATATATATGGTTGCAAATGTCCAATTTCTTCCCCAGAATACTTTTCAGATGTGGAAATCCTGCAGACACGTGTTAACAGGTTTAAATTTTGAATAAAACATGTTTTGCTTCATGTAATGATACATGCATTGCTGTAAAAGTGTAAGAAGCTGACTTAAACCAGCGTGCAGAAACTAAATTATGTTATCAACACATGCATCAACAGGTGTTTTCATGAGTAGCTTCTCATTTCTTCAACAACTATGTCTAAAGACACATCCTGTGGTAGTCTGTTTGAGAAGGGTCAAATCATTGGCATCAAGCAGAGAAAACATCTAAGGAGATTGAAGAAACTACTAAAAGTGGGTTAAGAACTGTCCAAGACATTATTAGAAACTGGAGGGAGAGTGGAGAAGCATCATCTTAGAGGAAGAAATGTGGTCAGAAAAACACCAGTAGAACTCAGGGCTATGTTTAATAGTGAAAGTAAGAACATTTCCACACGTACAATGTGAAGGGAACTCAAGGGATTGGGACTGAACAGCTGTGTAGCCTTAAGAAAACCACTAATCAGTGAGGATAACTGGAAATAAAGGCTTCAGTTTGCTAGGGAGCATAAAGATTGGACTCTGGAGCAATGGAAGAAGGTCATGTGGTCTGATGAGTCCAGATTGACCCTGTTCCAGAGTGATGGGGGCATCAGGGGAAGAAGAGAGGCAGATGAAGTGATGCAGCCATCATGCCTAGTGTCTACTGTACAAGCCTGTGCTATGGGGCAGTGCTATGATCTGGGTCTAGGTTCATTAGCTGACTACCTGAATATACTGAATGAGCAGCTTATTCCATCAATGGATCATATTCCAAGATGACAATGTCAGGATTCATGGGGCTCAGATTGTCAAAGAGTGGTTCAGGGAGCATGAGATGGATTGTTCCACCACAGAGTCCAGACCTTAACCCCATTGAGAGTCTTTGGGATGAGCTGGAGAAGCTTTGAGCAGTGGTCAGACTCTCCATCATCAATACAATGAATGAAACACTGGATGGAGAGAAATCTGGAGACATTGGAGAAGATTATGGAGACAATGAGACAGAGAATGAGCTGGAATCAGAGCTAAAGATGGTCCAATGAAATATTAGAGTGTGGGACCTTTTATTTTGACCAGGCAGTGTGTTTGCTTGTTTGACATGTCTCAATAGTGCCACTAGTGGCCAACTCCACAACATTTAATTTAATAAATGTATGTCTGTATCTACTGGTGCATATCTGACTTTACATCATCAATGCTTTGCAGCCGGCAGTACAACCATAACGCAAATATTTTCCAGTTGCTCATTCAACTTCCAGAAGAAGTTTAAATCTCAAATTTGGGAAGATGTTCAGACTTCACATCTATAGCTGTAAACATTTAATCATCATTTTTCTGTGCCACCTTGTTGATGAAGCTTTTGCCGATATTAATATCATACTTCCATTCATGCCAATAAACCATATTGATCTGATTAGAGAGAGAGAGTTAGAGAGAGCTAGAGAGAGAGGGAGGCTGACAGTAGAGTGTAATGGGGAAGCATTGATTATGGCTGATAACTCGGGCTCTTTGATGTGGATAATGCAGTCTCTCTCTTCCTGCCTCTGCACTGCCTTTACACTCTAAAACCCCCAGGCCTCAGAGGATATTGGGTTTACAGAGAGAGAGCGAGAGAGAGAGAGAGAGCAAGAGAGAGGGTTTGTGTTTGCACATGGTGCACGAGCTCGAATGTGACATGAAGAGGATTCATATGGGGGCGGCTGTGTGCAAGAGATTAAATGCTCCCATGAAAAAAAAGACACAACGTGTGCAAAATAAAAACACAGTAAGGGAAAGTGTTAAGTGCTTATTGTTAGGGGAGCTATGTGGCAGTGGTTAGAGGTTAGAGGGGTCCCAGGTTCGCCCCCCGCCGTGTCCATGGCCCACATTGCTCCCTGGGTGCAGTCCTTAGAGGCTCCAACTGTACACACTGCTATCATGACACAATTAAAGGTTAAACGTCTTTCTTTTTTGTGTGTGACATACAGAAACAGCTTTAGCAAATACCCAGAGACAATACCAATTAAAACATCAAATTTAAAGTCATTTTAAAGTCTGATGGGGAAATAAGGAGGAAATAGTGTGACCTTGTTATAGAGCCAATAGTTCTGCAGATAGAGGAGGTCAGGAACGATGGACGGGTCCGTCAAGTGTCACAATAACTGTTCATGATATTACTGTGTTTAGAAACCGTTTTGGTTATTTTATGTCCCAGAACTTTACGCACCAAACTGTACGTGGACAAACACGTTAAGATGTTCAAATCGAATATTTCTCTTCAAACTTGGTGATAATAAATCAGTGTTGTGTTTACAACCAGTTTCCAATCCCCTTGACCCAAAGATTAAGTCAGATGACGCCAGTTTACTCGAGTCAACATATGCTTTAAGATCTCGTTTATGCCTAAAGGAAAGTCAAGGTGATGAAACACACTCTGACATTGGATTTGATCAAAATGAAGAAAGTAAAATTGTTTTTAGCCGTGTTATTTGGGTGAACTGGTCCTTTAAAGCCCCTGAGTTAGAGCAGTTAGATGCATGAGTGCCTCTTTATTAAAGAAAATATAGAACAGGTCACGACTGTGTCCTGGTTTAGATGATACTTGAATATATGTCCTCATATTTAATTTATGAGGACGACATAGGAGAAGGAGGAGAAACATAAAATGATGATATTTCCGTACGGTATGTACGGAAAAGACAAATATAAGAAATGGATAGGAGAAAAAAATAAAGGCAGAATAAATTTAGAAAGAATAAAGTAGATGCATTAAACATGGCTTGCACTGAACTCCACGTTTTAGTTTTATTTCCCATGTCTCCGTTTCCAAACCCTGATGATACCAAACTAAGTGAATAATCTGCTTAGTGGCAGTCTGATCATTTTTATTTTATTTTTTTGTGGTGGGGGGATGTGATCCGTTACTTCCCAGAAGCGCTCTGTGATGGTTGGTGCTTTCTCTGTGACCATGTTGGCTTTGAGAACAGTGACTGAAGTCAAAATGGTTGACAGGCGGCCAACTGAGCCAAGCCCTACAGAGCTGCGATGACCTCATTCTCCCGACTCTCTGCTCCATCAGCTGCTCCGCTCGTTGACCACGGGGTCGGGACGGAGCTGCTGAGGAGAGCTGGCTCCCTCTGCTTGAGACACTCAGACTAGCACGCCGGTGGAAATGGTACGGCGGCTGTTTGTGAGCATGCTTCTCATTCAGTCAGTGCATGCTGAGGTGGACCTCTGGAGCCGTAAACCTAAAGATTCAAAGAGCTGCTGCTAGTGGGCAAACTAGCACAAAGGAGTAGATCCTGGTTTGTGTCTAATTATGGTCTTAATCTCACAGAGATGGAGAAAAGGAAGCTAAGCGGCCTTAGGAAGATGGATTCCTCCGTGGGTTCTGCTCAAGGTTTCTTCTTGTTAAATGTTAAGAATAAAGGGCTTGCTTTGGGGTTTTTTGGTCGGGTTTTGTAAAGCGTCTTGAGACAATGTTGACAGTATTTAAATTGAAGTGAAAGAGCAAACATTCAAACATCATTAGCTCATGTTAGCTTACTTGCGTTTCTGGGTTTTGTGCCACATTTAACAGTTTATCAGTCAAAACTTTGACTGAACCAATTAAGATTTTGTTAAACAGGCAGGTTTATTCCATGTTACTTTACTATTACTAATGATAAAAATATAATGAGTATAACTACTCTCATGTGGGCATAGGAAGTGGTTTTATAGGAACTGATGCTTCTTCACACACTAGCTCACCTGTTTCTGGCTCCTGGCTCCGACACTAAATCATATAAAGCTCAACACAAATCTCCCCTTTTTCAAGTCAAAACTTCAAATCAGATTCATTATTGTAGAGCTGAATCATCTCATCATCAGTTATCTCAGGGCATTTATCACATAGAGCAGGTCTACACCATACTCTTCATTATATCTTCATCCTACCTGCACACTCTGGACCTGTGGCTCATGGCTGCTGCTTGGTGATGCATCTTGCATCTGAGGTTCTACAAGGCAAAGTCTGTGTCCAGTTATGTGGCGTCACATCATTTTACGATTTAAATGATGTAACGTTACGCCACGCAATTCATTGACTTGATGCTAATTAACTAACTTGAACGGTGCAGGTAAAGTTGCATTTTGTTCAACATCTTGTCTTACCCGTTTCATGAGCATGTTTTATTGACAAAGCTGCACATTTTTGAACATTTGGCTGCATCTGTCTCCAACGCTTTTCTCTTTTTTTCTGCACCATCCCTTGCTCCATTTATTTTCCATTTTGCAAATACCCTTGTACTTCTGTGACTGGAGCCAGGCTCCAAACACCACAGACAGTGTGCGGTGTGTACGGACATGTTACGTCAGGCTGCGGCTGCAAAAAAAGAAAAAGAGCTGCAAGTGGAGACGGCCCAAAACACCGGGAATTGTCCCGGTCCTCCCAGTTAGCCACTCTGGGCCTGGCTTTCACCAAGAGAACAGAGACACCTGAGACAGATGAGTCCTGGTCATACAGTTATACAGCGAAAGACAGGACATACATGCACAGAGAACAGAAAGGTAAAAGTTTATGAAGGACGTTAGCCGTGATCGTGCTGTAACTCCGTGAAGTAAAAACACAACAAGAAGTGCACTTTTGAAAAGATATATTACTGACTTTAATCACAATCTGTCTCAGCGGAAACATGTCTCATTGCAGAGGCAGCGTAGTCAGCCTCGCGGCCCATGTCCCCTCTGGACTGAAAAATAAAGAAAACTGCATACGAAAATATATTTAGACACATATCTATCTGCATACAAGCTACAACCAAGTTAATTTAGCTCAACGTACAGTTCATCATATGCTGGAAAAGTAAGGCAGGATTTGGTCAGGTAGCAAGCCAATGACGGCCTTTCTTTTGGACTCTGCAGGTCAGACTGAGCTACGGGTCAGATTCTCAACCAGGTAGGCCTCACATTAGCTTGCTAGCTTGGTAAAAAAAAAAAAAAAGAAAACATTAAGGCACTTGAGGTTCCACAATGTCAAGATATTTGTTCAGGCTTCCTACAGAAATGTGGCTCTGTGTCCTCTGGGCAGCTATGTCCTGTTAGTCGTGTCAATCAGATGTTTAGGGAGGATGATGTTGCAGCAGGATTGAGATTATTAGAGCTGCAGCCTGTTAAACCAGCGTGTCTGTAGTTTATGATTCCAAATTAAACAGAATTTACTTGTGGTGGTGGATGCACCGTGTGATTGATGCAGAGACTCGTGCAGTTTATAGAGACAGAGTTAAAACACAAGTTAGTTGAGCTGCAGCCTGTTAAACCAGCATCTGTAATTTATTATCTGATCCACAAATAGTTTAAATTCAGCGTGAAACTCGTCCTGACCTCTGAGCAGCAGAGAAATCAAATTATGCAAGCTTTTAGCATCATGCACACACAAAAAAACACTTTGATATCCTCTCTCTCTCTATATATATATATATATGTCTTTGTGACAGTAACTGGGGCACTATGATTTCTCGTGACCATTCTCTAACAGGAATAAACTCTTTCAGTTTAACTTCTTTTCTAGCATTACTCTAAATCTGCAGCATCTTGGCTGTTCATTTGTCAAATCCACACACAACTGTGACCTCCACAGAAATTAGAGCAATGAGAAAAGAGAATCAATTACAGACTTAATTTCAACGGCCTTTTTTACTCTTTTACTCTCAGTTTTTCCAAATTCAAAAGAATTCACTTGTGGTGGTAGAGGACGCCAGGTTAAATCGTGCAGCTACAGTTTACAGACGTCCCCTAAACGCCACACGTGCAGGCTCTGTGGGTGGACGGCTAAATTAGGGGAAAACTTCCACAATACAATCCTGCAAATCAGGATTATAATTCTTCACCGACATTTAGGGACGCGACATCTGACACTGGATTAGCTCCTGGCAACATGCAATAAAGAAATAAAAATAAAAATGCTCCAGAATGAATCACATATCTGCCAAAAAGTACATGAAAGGCTGCAGAAGTTTGATTTCTGAACATCGTCACTGATGCATCCAAGGCAGTAACAATCACAGGTAGTTAGTAGTGGTCCCACACATACACATATGTGTGCATTATGTACGGTCTCATCTGGTTTCAGTGTTGTGTTTTCTGTAAACTACTGGTCCGCTGGTGAATCAGGCCGCGGCCCCTTCCACACTGCCACCTAGTGGACACAAAGCCTTTGACATCCAAACTCACTTGAGTAAGAAGCCGGAACAGAAACAACCATGAAAACACAAAAAGAGAAAGAATTGATGTACAGTTGACATAATATTGTGCTTTAAAAGGTTCTCCCACCATCATAACCCCCTTTAAAATCATGCCCATTTCCATTACACTCCAAACCCTCATGCCCACCCACCCACCTGGATGCCTGACACCCATGGGAGTCTGTGCAAGCTTCTCCTCTCATGGATGTGAGACATCACACAAACAGCCCCTGACCCAGATCCCAGTGTCGTCTGCAGACACATCAAATGTACATGTTGTACCCATGCAGCTTCAGAGTGAAACTAAAACAAAACTTACCGCTAAGAACAAAAAAAAAAAAGACCAACAACCCGACCAGAACATTTACTTGTGTTTGTTTTTTTAAATGTTCATCAAACCCAGGAGGGCTGCTCTGCAGTCAGGCTGGAGAAAACATTCACTGAGCATGCCCACCTTAAACAACAATACACATATGTACAGATATTTACATGCAATCACAGTGACGCATCCACTTCCTCGTCCCCCTGGGCTAGCATGGCTGTGGTGGTGGCTTTGCATGCTACCAGTCATTGCTTCAACATGCACTCGTGACAACTGGAAGCTGAGGTGCTGCTGCAGCATTTTGGTTCCACTACAGGACGTAGTCATCCCTTAAAGGACAAGACGGCGTGTCTGCGTCTGAACTTCAGCTAACGTGTCTGCAGGAGTTCTTGTCTTGTAGAGGTTCAGCCTTAAATCAGATGTTTGGCGAGCAAATGTTTAAAAGTAAAGTAAAAGTGCTTTTAATCAACCTGATCTGAGGCCGCTTTATTAGGTACACCTGTCTGAATGAACTGGAGTGGAGTAAACCGACGTATTTTTAAAGGTTTTGCAAAACTAATCTGCAGACGTGAAGAATCTCTTGAAACACAAACTGCAGAAGAAAAGCTCAGCAAATGTCAAATATGTGTTTGAGGTGACGATTATGTGCACCTGTGCAGTTTAATGCAGCGTCTAGGGCCACGTACAGTCCAGTTTGATCTGAAGTGGGCCACAACTGATAAGATAACGCCATAATAACCTGTAAGTAAGGACAACTCCAGATTTAGTGCAAAGAAGAACAAGTAAACTAGGAGAATGTGCACATTTAATGAACTATCCTTATAAAAAAATAAGTGCACATTTCTGTCTGGGCCTGTTTCCTGTTCTGTGTTCAGTCCACTTCTCTTTCTAAAACAAATTAGGAATAGCTCTTTGCAAATTCATGCAGCGGGCCATATAAGACACTCTGATGGGCCACTTTTGGCCTGCGGGCCCTTTGTTTGACACCTGTGGCGTCATTGAAAGGAGGAAAACTTTGTAATCAAAGCCAAAATGCTGAGTGCAGGGATGACGACGTCCACGTGGAGCCAGATGCAGACCCACTGTGACTTATTAGCACCTTTACCGAGCAGGGATGGGACAAATGAATCAATATAGCACAATGCAAATCTCCTGTGATACGCAAAGCTGCAGCTTTTGAGTCTAAACTGGTAGTTTAGGAGTTCCAGGTTAACTCCCAGCTGTCTGTAAGGTTTAGTGAAACTGAAGCCTCTCCTCCAGAGCTCCACGCTGTGCTGTATCACAGACGACTGCATCGTAGCATATTGCAGAATCACTTCTATAGTGATTCTTTAGTGAATTCACATTTCCCACCCCTGCTACATAAATAAAAGGCACTAAACTCATTAAAATATTGACACAGACGATGTTTTAATTGGTTAATGGACACGGGCGCTTTATTGAGAACTTACTTCAGCAGGACGAGGTCATAAAGGCGAGAAGACAAACAATCTGAGCTCTGAAACTCAGCTATCACCCAGATCCCAGTTGTCATGATTGGTTCATGGCCACCAGCCCTCATAACTGGCCGTGGCGCTGTCTGAATATAAATTTGTTGCCTGATGATTGGATTTTATTTCAAAAAGAAAAAATAAGAAAGACCCCAAACAAGCCTAATTTGCAAATATCCCAAATTTATATCGGGGAGGGGGAGGGAGAGGGGGAGATTTCAACCACCACCGACCCTGGGAGCCCTGAGGGGAGGGGGAGGAGCATGCGGGGGGAAGCGTGGGTGACGTCTGGGTCTTCCTGTCGATCAATCATTCCTGTCGGAGAGAAGCAGTGTGTCTTTAAGGGCTTGTAATGATTTCCTGTTCCAAAATAAACAAAACACAGGTACAGCTGTTATATTTCATCCAGAGTTTGAGTTTAGTTTGAGAAGATGAAGGATGGGAAACAGTGACAAAGCAACAACAACACACGGCGACCTCAGTCTTGGTCGTTCCTCTCACTCTCATGCTGTTTATAAGTCAGTTTTGCACCAATAATTAGATTGAGGCTGCTTATTTCACTGCATGTTACTGTGCATATGAACAGCAGTGAAAGCTGGAAGCTGCCTGATTAGTCTGACACTTCTGGATTCTCTCTCTTTTAATTAAAAACTAGACGATGATGCCGTTTACACGTCAGAAAAACCTTAAGATATGCTTATACTGCCTTATATGTTCATATATATTATTATGTTTCCTTATATATCTTTAATATTGCTTTAGATCTTTAATATATTTGATTTATTATTTTAAAAAATGTGAATACGGTGACTTCCAGTTCTTCTAATGTTCAAAGCATGAATAAATAAATAATATATTTAATTTAAATAATTTGAAAAAAATGTAAAAATGACCAAAAAATAAAATAATAATAAAATAAAAATAAAGAATAAAAAATAAAATAAAAAACAAATAAAAATAAAATGAATTAAAATAAAATAAAAATAAACAGATGAATTATTACATATACAATGTAGAAAACACTCATTTCCTTCTTGTCATTTTCCTGCAAAGCGACCCAATAATAAATAAGAAAAAATAAAATAAAAATAGAAACTCCACAGCTTCCGTCATCTTCCCTCTTAAAGACAAGGGGGGTATTGCACAAAACTAGGATAAGGGATTAAGTCGGGATATGTTGATTATCCCGGCTGAATTAGCCAATCAGAGATAATTTAGCCTTCAGATAATCAACATATCGGCTTAAATCCCTTATCCTAGTTTTGTGCAATACCCCTAAGGTCTCAAACTGAACGACATCTCATATATGTTATTAAATAAAACTGTCTGCAGCTGCAGCTTTACTCCACAAGGTGGCACCAAATCACCAGCACATATAACACAAGAGTAAACACACATAAGGCACTGCAGCGCTGCAGTTAGCAAACATGATTTTGCATTTTGCAGACAGCCAGGAATGAGAGCAGTAGTTATCGCTGTAATTGTTTTATTCCCACTTGACTGAATGATTCCAGCGTCCTGGAGAAAGGCTCATGTGAATTCAATTCTCTTTTCAAAGTGAGGTGCAATTAAACAAAAATGCACGTAGATAAGTTCCAGAAACTAAGCAGCTTTTAAACTCTGTCATGTATTTTTAGATCGCTTGGCCCGCGCTGCAGCCTCTGACCTCTGGGTCCTGCCTTCACTACTTCAATGTGGAATGTAGTGCGACTCAGCGAAGCTAATCTGCTGTAAGACAGAATTTAGCACGGTGCCTCAACGCCAGCAGGTTTCTGAGAAGTGATCTGTCCGTCGTTAGCTCTTCTCTCTCATCCAGCTGGAAACATTCATTATAAAGAAAGACTCCTGCAGCTCCTGCTGACATCTCACCACGTCGACGGAGAGCGTACTTTTATTTTTGTATTTGTTATCTTACCTGTTTGATCATCTCTCCGGTTCTCTCGATGACGATGGTCTTAGCTTCTTTAACGGGAGAGTTGACCTGGTAGTCGTCGCCTAGCAGGCCGAGGATCGGATACTGGTTCCTGTATCTAAAACAATATTACACAGTAGTCTGGTTGAGAGCTGCAGACGTACACTGGGTCACCTGCACAGTCAGATTGTCTCATTCTGTCTTTCAGTGACTCAAACTGATCACATTATCTCTGCATCAAATACCGTGCATGCTTAAAATGTTGCGTGACATCTTGGGGCGGTGTTTTAGGGAGCTTGAGGAACGCTGGATTTCATTTTGCATGAACTTTGGTGGGACGGATGTTGGATTTATGGAGTGGGACATTTAGAGGAACAATTTGTTTTGTTGTTGTAAATCAAATTCTGGTTAAAGAGAAAACTAAAGACACAGAACTGATTGTTGGTCTTCATTTCTTTTGTTAGGGGAGTGGTTGTTCTTTCCTTTAGGCCTTAAATATATTTTCTCTTTTAAAATGTAACGATAGACATTAGTCGTGCTACAGTACCTCTTGGTGATGATGGTTTTGGTGACGTTCTTGGAGCTGTCGTTCCTTTCCTGCATTAGCCTCCTGATCTCCTGAGGGCCGCAAGAGAACAAAAGTCAGCACAGTCGAGCACAAGGACGCAAGGTTTCATTAAAAATATACGGCATTTAACAACTTGATGAAGAAAAAGGTAATTTGCCTTCGTCTTCACTGCAAATTAACTCCAAGCCGAGCTCCCTTTGTGTGTTAGTATGAGAAAGTACAGCACAGGTATGCGGTGCCAGCACCCTGAGGTGGCAAAAACATTCCTGAGCTTAAATTAAGAGCCGCGCTCCAGCCGATGCCGCTACAAAGGCCAGAATGCGGTCGGACCTGAAAGGCGGCAGCAGATCAGGTGAAATAAGGAAAGGAAGCAGCTCTCAGGTTTAGTATTTCAGTAACGAGCTGCCGTCATTCACACACTTCATTCCAGGTAAGTCATGCAGTTTGTTTCTGCATGACCAGATGAAAACCAGGAACGGCTTTGTCTGCAGCAGCCGTGACTGCACAGACTTATTCTGGTTCATTACTTTAATTTATTCACACTGGTTTGTATTCAGGATGAAAAGAAGAAGCAGCTCGGTTGTTCCAGTGGTAAAGTAACAACAAAGCATTAATCAGTCTGATGTAATGTGGTGTAATACGGCTTCAGGTGCGCTCTCCTCCAGGTTTCAGACCGTTTCCTTTTTATAAACACGTCACTGTTTTAAAATCTTGGCAAAAAACAAAGTAGATATAAGTTTATACGCGACGGTTAAAGTGTGGGAATGTGACGCACACAGACGCTGCAGCTCAGAGCTCCACCATGTCTGGTGTTTATATGCACATGCTTCCTTTGCAGTTGCATGGATTTACACACAGATTCATTGTACTTTTTGTATAATGACAATAAAGATTCTGATTTCCAATAAATTGAGGTTTTGGTCAATTTACTGCAAACCCATCCACGCTGCCTCTAGATTGCGGTTAATCTGAAATGATCTCTGCCATTCCAGGCTTCCACTGTTTTCAATGCCACTTAATGAAAAGTTATGCTTCAGACTTGCTCCTTTTAATCTGTATTTAATCGGTATTTTAACGTACTGGATCTGAATTCTCGTCGGTCGAGGCAACAGTGGACAAGAAGCTTCTGTGTTCTGGTGCATGTAAAATTGTCATTTTTATCAATGGAGTCTGGTGGCTGTCACGTTCACTGCCTGGCTTACATGTGGGTACTACGATACTGTAATACTACGGTGGCTGAGAAACACGCTGCAGGAAGAGCTGAAGTCAAGAAAAGGCTCGGAAAGAATCTTTAAATATTATTAACGCTATGAAATCTGTGAATTCGTTGAGTCGTCACATCATTTGAACTGAGAAGACGCTTCTAAGGGTTATTATAGTGAGGAATCATGTGACCAGGATGTTAAAATAGGAGCAACGAACGTGCCCCTGTCAGGTTCATCACTTTTTAGAGTCGCATGGAAACAGTTTGTCGTGCACGTTTCTGAATCTGCTGGCGACGTTTTCTTACTTTTGTGTACTGCTTGTTTTCTGAACTGTGGATAAATAACAACCCCTCTTCAAATAAATTAGGTTGCCCCTTGTCGGTTGCTATGTTCTGCTTTCTTTTTCTAAGTTTGACGCTTTTTTTCAAACGACAGTGAAACAGTTGAAGATAAAAGCTGTGTTCGCTGCTGCAGACCTCCTCCTGTCGGGTGATGGTGGTCTGCCGCTGGTCCAGCATGGTGAGCAGCTCTGAGATCTTCAGCTGGAGGCTCTTCTCTGAGGCTGAGGACGACTGGCTGCTGCTGCTGCTGATGCTGCTGATCTCCACCTCCATCCTGGAAATCTGGGTCTGGAACAAAAAGTGTTTTGTGATGATTTGTTCCTCGAGAGATGTTTGGTTTTGTTGTTCACTGACTGGTGAGAGCTTGCATGCGTGAATAAGCTACAAAATGATGAGGATATATCTTTAGGAGATCATGAATGTCTGCAAAAAATAAAAATAAAATCACATTTTTGAACACATTTTACTTTAGTTGGGTTTTTCTCTGACTTCCTGTCTTTAAACACAGCTGTCCAAAGCACATGTGTAACCTTTTGTTCGGTTCATAGTGTGAAGATTCAGCAAACCCTTCGTGTTTCGTTTCTCCACCTTCAAGTTCCATAAATCTTTTTGCCTCTCACCCTGAGCCTCTGTATCTCCTCTTCCTTTTCTTCTCTTATCGACCGGAGCTGTTCGTTGTACTGACGCGTCAGGTCGTCTGTTTTCAAGCGCAGGGTGTTGGTGCTGGTGCCTTGGCCTGCGAGCTAACGGACAGAGAGAGATTCATTGAAACACTGAACCCTTTCATTAAAATGTCTGGGAGTTGGCTGTGATCGGTGACTGACCTTCTGTCGGAGCATCTCGTTCTCCTTCTCCAGCGCCTTCAGTCTTCCCTCCATCTCTTTGAACTTGAAGTCGCGGCTGGAGTCGGAGCTCCTGCTGCTCATCAGCTGGCTCTCCAGAGAGCGCTGGGCGGCGGTGGTTTCCTTCAGAGACAGCTGCAGAGAAGAACCAACGCGGATTCAGAAACACTCGATGTGATCTGCTGCTCGTTGCACTGACAGGTTCCTGCACCCGTGACGGTCGTGCGGTTCACTTTTAGCTTTTATATTTACATTTCATGCTGCTGAGGAGCTTCTGTGATATTTGGTTAATTGCATATCTTGTGCAATAACTTCTGTCACCTGCATTATTTTCCATTTTATAACGCTCTGCTGCTGCAAATGAATTATTTCAGGATTACTTCATCTCGTCTTCTTTAATTTAACCGCCACCGTCAGACTTTATTGCACGAGTATAATTAACAACTCGTGTCTCGTTCTTGTTGTTTCAGCAGTAATAAAACTGTCCTCCTCAAGCTTCCGCACTAAATGAGAAGACATGAGGCAATAATTGTGCAGTAAGAGTTTCTTCCTGCTATATAGTGTGCACAAGACCAGACACTGTGCAGCTAGTTATATTACAACTGGTAGAAAGTATGAAAATAAGGTATAAAGACATAAACTGTGTATTTTTATTTGTAGAATAAAAAGAATAAATGTGTGCACCGTCCAGGGTAAATCCAAACCGAGCACCTACCTGGAGCTGTCTGTTGTTTTCTCTGACGGCCTCCAGGAGCGAGTCGTACTGCCGGGCCTGGTCCGCTTTGAAGTTCAGATCTCTCTCCAAACATTCCTTCTCACTCTCCAGGCGCTGTGAGCACAGACATTCATGTAATCCACATAAGTAATTTAGCTTATTTTACACATTTAGAGAGTCTGCTGCTTCAGTGAGGATCTCAGCCGGTCCTGCCACGCGGGCGGCTCTTCTTCCTGCAGCATCTGAGGCACAGACACCAGGATGCTCTCAAACTTTTACACCGTTGAGAGTATCCTGGCTGGTGCATCTGTAAAAGTCTGAGAGTATCCTGGTGTCCATGCTGCAGAGGGTGGTAAAATCAGCCCAATGCATCAGAGCTGCCAACCATCCAGGACATTTACAGCCAGCGCTGCAGGAGGAGGCTCAGTGGATCCTCTCTGACCCCAGATACCCAAACTAAAGACCATTTACACTCCTTACAGTCTGGCAGGCGGTTCTGGAAAACCTGCACTCGAACCTGCACTTACACACTTCTCTGCCGCTTCTCTAGCACCGTCGCACAACCAAAATTCTATAAACTCTATAGATGTTCTGTCTGCTCCTAGATTATTTAAACCAAAAAACAACAACAGAGGAGTTACTCATTGGAACCTGGTACAAATCAGAACAACTTCATTGACAGAACAGAAGAATAGGAAAATTAAATGTGGTCTTTTAAATATCAGATCTCTCTCATCCAAATCTCTTTTAGTGAATGATCTGATAACTGATCATCAGATTGATCTATTTAGTTTGACTGAAACGTGGCTGCAGGATGATGAATATGTTAGTTTAAATGAGTCTACGCCACCCAGTCATAGTAATTATCACATTCCTAGAAGCACAGGTAGAGGAGGAGGAGTGGCAGCAATCTTCCACTCTGATTTATCTATTAATCCTAGACCTAAGGAGAGCTTTAATTCATTTGAAAGTCTTACCCTTAGTCTTGCTCATCCAGACCGGAAGACACAAAAACCAATTCTTTTTGTTGTGGTATATCGCCCACCTGCTCCTTATTCTGAGTTTTTAGCTGAATTCTCTGAGTTTTTATGTGATTTAGTTCTTAGAACAGATAAAGTCATTATAGTAGGTGACTTTAACATCCATGTTGATGTTGTCAGTGACAGCCTTAGCTCGTCATTTACATCATTACTAGATTCAATTGGCTTTTCTCAGAATGTAAACGGATCAACTCACAGTTTTAATCACACCTTAGATCTGGTATTAACATACGGCATAGAAACTGAAGGTCTAACTATATTTAGCCATAACCCTCTTTTATCTGACCACTTTCTAATAACCTTTGAATTTACTATAATGGATTACGCAGGACCTGAAAAGACATATCATTACAGTAGATGTCTATCTGAATGATGCCTGTAACTAGATAGAAAGTACATCATTTAATATACTAATCCTCTTTATTCATCCCAGTGCCATGTGTCACAGAGATGTGGACGACATCAACCACAATTAACTCCTGCACTAATTAGATGAATTTTGTCGACGGCACTGCCAAGCATGGCGCTTATTTCAATGCTCTAAACTTAGTTTGCTCATCTGAAAAAGAAGGAAAAGATCCGGAGAGGGCTAGCTCCCCTGGTATAGATCATAATATCGCAGTTGCGCTTTTTGTAAAACAGGCAGCCCCGAAGCTAGAAAGAAGTTGGCACTCTCCACTAATTCTGAAGAAGCTTCACATAGAGCCTTGAAAGATAGTTTAACGACTTATAAAAAAGCTCTCCGTAGTATTAGAACAGCATACTTATTCATCATTTAAGAGAAGAAAACAAGAACAACCCTCGAGGTCGTTTCAAGCACTGTAGCCAGGCTGACAAAGAGCCACAGCTCTGTTGAGCCATCTATTCCTTCAGCCCTCAGCAGTAATGACTTCATCAGCTTCTTTACCAATAAAATTGTTGATATCAGGGAAAACATTCAAGGCATCGTTCCGACGACTGTCAAAGATGTAAGTACAGTGACTTTAGAAACTTCTGTTAGACCTTATCAACATCTGGAATCCTTCTCCCCAGTAGATCTTCTCGAGCTATCTTCAACAATTAAAGCATCTAAACCATCAACCTGTCTTATAGATCCAATCCCAACTAAATTGCTCAAAGATGTTCTTCCATTAATTAACACCTCCATATTGAACCAGATAAATTTATCTTTATTAACAGGATATGTGCCTCAGTCTTTTAAGATTGCTGTAATTAAGCCCCTACTTAAGAAAGCCACTCTAGATCCAAATGTTTTAGCCAACTATAGACCAATCTCCAACCTTCCTTTTATTTCCAAAATTCTAGTTAAAGTTGTTGCTAATCAGTTGTGTGACCACTTAAACAGGAATGGTCTGTTTGAAGAGTTTCAGTCAGGTTTTAGAGTTCATCATAGTACAGAAACAGCTCTGGTTAAACTTACCAATGATCTCCTCATGGCTTCAGATAGTGGACTTGTCTCTATACTGGTTCTGCTAGATCTCAGTGCTGCATTTGACTCTATTGATCATAATATTTTACTACAGAGACTTGAAAGTGAGATCCAGATTAAAGGAACTACATTAGATTGGTTTGAATCCTATCTGTCTGACAGATTCCAGTTTGTTCATATCAACCATGATTCCTCTACTTATACTAAAGTAAGCTATGGAGTTCCTCAGGGTTCTGTGCTGGGACCAATACTCTTCACATTATACATGTTGCCATTAGGGAAGATTATTAGAAAACATGGCATAAACTTCCATTGTTACGCAGATGACACCCAGCTATATTTATCTATGAAACCAGATGAAACTAATCAGCTGGTTAAACTCCAAGCATGCCTTAAAGACATAAAGGCTTGGATGACCTGTAATTTCTTACTCTTAAACTCAGACAAAACAGAAGTTATTGTATTTGGTCCTAAGCATCTCAGAGATTCATTATCTAATCACATGGTTTCTTTGGATGGCATTACCTTGGCCTCCAGTACTACTGTGAAAAACCTTGGTGTTATATTTGATGAAGATATGTCCTTTAAATGTCACATTAAGCAAGTAACCAGGACTGCCTTCTTTCATCTACGTAATATCATCAAAATTAGGAACATCCTGTCTCAGAGTGATGCTGAGAAACTAGTTCATGCATTTGTGTCTTCCAGACTGGATTACTGTAATTCATTACTGTCTGGCTGCCCAAATAACTCTTTAAAAAGCCTCCAACTGATTCAAAATGCTGCAGCAAGAGCATTGACAGGAATTAGCAAGAGAGATCATATTACTCCAGTTTTAGCTTCTCTTCACTGGCTCCCCTTAAAGTCTAGAATAGAATTTAAAATCCTCCTCCTTACATACAAGGCCCTTAAAGGCCTAGCTCCATCATATCTTAAAGACCTCATTGTACCATATTATCCCAACAGATCACTTCGGTCTGAAAGTGCAGGCCTACTTGTGGTTCCTAGAATTTTAAAAAGTAGAATGGGAGGTAGAGCTTTCAGCTATCAGGCTCCTCTCCTGTGGAACCAGCTCCCAGTTTGGGTTCAGGAAGCAGACACTCTCTCTATTTTTAAAGTCAGGCTTAAGACTTTCCTTTATGATCAAGCTTATAGTTAGGGCTGGACTAAACCATCCCTTAGTTATGCTGCTATAGGCCTAGGCTGCTGGGGGACAATGCACCAAACACATGTTCTCCTTCTTTCTTCTCTCTCCACTCTCGTGTCCTCCACTTTCTTTTCTCTGGCTCAGAGCTCCTGTCCTCTAAATTCCTATCTGCTACTAGTCATGCAATTCTGTGCTATTACTATGTAGAATGTTTACTGCTGCTCTCCCTTCTTCTGAGTATCTCTGGCCTGGAGTTGAGTGTTTCCTGTGGAGCTCCATACTACATCTGTTGTCGTGGTCTCATCATTCTGCCCAGTCTCCATGAATCCTGCTGTTATCCACTCCTACCAGAATGAACGATTCTCCAACCTGCTGATGATTCCCCTTACATTTTCTAACCATCATTAACATCATTAGTTTGTATCATAGCATCCCACCTGTATGCTTTAGTCAGATGTGTGTATCTATGACAGATGTATGTTTATCTTGCTGTTCTCTTTCTCTGACTGTACCCGGCTGGCCTTAGGCAGATGGGTCCCTCCATATGAGCTGGGTTCTGCTCAAGGTTTCTTCCTGTTAAAAGGGAGTTTTTCCTTGCCACCGTCGCCTGCAGGCTTGCTCTGGGGGTTTCAGGCCGGGTCTTGTAAAGCGTCTTGAGACGATTTGTATTGTTTTTGACGCTATATAAATAAAGCTGAATTGAATTGAATTGAATTGAACCAGCAGCCATGCCACAATTCTACGTGATTCTGCTTCTTTATATTTATCTTATTTTGCCAAATACATCTTTTATTGCATTTAAGCTTCTATGAAGCCGTGAGGACTCCATGCATCAAGAATGTCATAACCGGTAACAATGCTGCATTACAGAGTATTAGACAATAAAGAATCTTGCATCACTTCCTCTCTTTCTGATCTGATTCGAGGCCACTACACAATAAATACGACTCCACCGCAGTGTGTGAGTAATGACAATAATAAGGTGTAATTATCTGGCATCAAACCTGTACATACCTGCTGAACTGATTTGCATTTCTCATAAAAATCTCATGTGATATGTGCTCCTAATCCCATGGGTACATGCTGTTCTAACCTGACGCAGCCTGCAGTAAAGATCTGGATTTTATCTTACAGTTCTGCCCTGATGCCCCTGAGAGGGCAACGCTCCACCTGGTTTAGTCACAGTCCTGCCAAAAGGAATAAAGGTGATAGAATCTGGGCTGCATCGATCAAAATCACTGTTTTACATTTTAGTATTTTCCCATTAATCTTATGAAGTTATTCCCACTAGGTTTATTCTTGTCCGTCGTGTTTCTGCCAGTGTCACTTTGCATCTGATCTTTTATCCAAACATATGTCAGCCATCATGTGCTGCTGAAGTCACAGAAATCTGCCTATCCAGCAATATTTGGTTACAGATCTTCTTAGAAAGACATTTTCACGCCGTCTTTGAAGGAAAAGCTAGATACTGTGAGGAAAGGCGGTCCAACCCTGGAGCTAGCTAGCTTGTCAGGGAAACGTTCAGGTTAGCAACTATTAGCGCTAGCCTCTGAATTGTTTCTGGTTAAGTTCTGGTGAGTAAAATGAATTATATTTACATCTGTTATGGATGTTTTTGATATGTTATTGGGTGCTGGTGGCTGCAGAAAGTGAGTTTTATGCTTTAGTAATGGCATTCGTCCTGTTTTATTGCATATATTGCAGTGGTGTCATAACAATCGCATTTTGAATGAGGTCACTGAAATTACATGAGAACAAATCTGTAGGAGAAGAACAGCTAATAAAAAGCCTTAAAATAAAATAATGCAGTCAGTGTTTTTCCTTCACTAGTGTATGTGTCTGCTAGATTCTTTGCATGCTTTGTTTTACAACATGAAAATGGGACCGTCTGAAATGTAGGGAGTGTTCTTTTAATTACTTTAAGTAGCCGAATGCTACTGCATGCAAAGCGTTTAAGCTTTACGTTGAGTATGCTCTCCTAGCTCTGGTAGGACTTATCAAACTGCGTGCAGAGGTATCATTTCTGCTGTGTATTGGTTGAAACATGCTCCATAACGTCCATATCTTTGTGCATACTTATTCCAGAGAAGTTTGTTTATTGCTTATTGAACTTCCAATGCAAGGCGGTTTGATAATGCCCTAATGAGTTTGTTAATGTAGATAATTATTTTGTTCTCCTGCCAACGCCGAGTCAAACTGGAAGCTCCGGTTTCTTTAAAAACCACAATCACTGATGAACTGCTCTCTAATGCTTTCTAATGATGCCAGTACACTTATCAGCCAGATATCAGGCTCATTGTTTGAGCATCTCTTAGCCTCGGGGCTAGGTGTGGATTCTCACCCTCAGGTCCTCAGACATGTGGAGGAGCTCTTCTCTCAGACTGCTGAAGGTGGACAGCAGCAGACGCATGCTCTTGTCTGCGGTGAGACGAGTCTGAAACAGAAAGACACAGAAGGGTTAACACCAGGTTTACCAGAGAGACACCTCCGCTTAGATAAAGAGTCACCAATGAACCTAACCAGCATGTCTTTGGACGGTGGGAGGAAGCTGGAGAACCTGGAGAGAACCCATGCAGACACAGGGAGAACATGCAAACGGATGCAATGGATAAGAACCCAGAACCTTCTGGCTGTGAGGCATCAGTGCCGTCCCTAAGTAATTTATATTTATACCAAATTTTCCACTGCTGCTGGACCCATGTACATTTATTTATTTTATTTTTTGCTTTTTCTTACCTTTGTTAAGTGCATTGTCATTTTCTGCTGTGTTTGATCTTATTTCCTTCAGCATTAATAAAGTTCAGCCTTATCTTATCTTATATTTACACTACCGTTCAAAAGTTTGGGGTCACCCAAACAATTTTGTGTTTTCCATGAAAAGTCACACTTATTCACCACCATACGTTGTGAAATGAATAGAAAATAGAGTCAAGACATTGACAAGGTTAGAAATAATGATGATTTGTATTTGAAATAAGATTTTACATCAAACTTCGCTTTCGTCAAAGAATCCTCCATTTGCAGCAATTACAGCATTGCAGATCTTTGGCATTCTAGCTGTTAATTTGTTGAGGTAATCTGGAGAAATTGCACCCCACGCTTCCAGAAGCAGCTCCCACAAGTTGGATTGGTTGGATGGGCACTTCTTGCGTACCATACGGTCAAGCTGCTCCCACAACAGCTCAATGGGGTTCAGATCTGGTGACTGCGCTGGCCACTCCATCACCGATAGAATATGAGCTTCCTGCTTCTGCTCTAAATAGTTCTTGCACAATTTGGAGGTGTGTTTAGGGTCATTGTCCTGTTGTAGGATGAAACTGGCTCCAATCAAGCGCTGTCCACTGGGTATGGCATGGCGTTGCAAAATGGAGTGATAGCCTTCCTTATTCAGAATCCCTTTTACCCTGTACAAATCTCCCACCTTACCAGCACCAAAGCAACCCCAGACCATCACATTACCTCCACCATGCTTAACAGATGGCGTCAGGCATTCTTCCAGCATCTTTTCATTTGTTCTGCATCTCACAAACATTCTTCTTTGTGATCCAAACACCTCAAACTTAGATTCGTCCGTCCACAACACTTTTTTCCAGTCTTCCTCTGTCCAATGTCTGTGTTCTTTTGCCCATCTTAATCTTTTTCTTTTATTGGCCAGTCTCAGATATGGCTTTTTCTTTGCCACTCTGCCCTGAAGCCCAGAATCCCGCAGCCGCCTCTTCACTGTAGATGTTGACACTGGTGTTTTGCGGGTACTATTTAATGAAGATGCCAGTTGGGGACCTGCGAGGCGTCTGTTTCTCAAACTAGAGACTCTAATGAACTTATCTTCTTGCACAGTTGTGCTACGCGGCCTCCCACTTCTTTTTCTACTCTGGTTAGAGCCTGTTTGTGCTGTCCTCTGAAGGGAGTAGTACACACCGTTGTAGGAAATCTTCAATTTCTTAGCAATTTCTCGCATGGAATAGCCTTCATTTCGAAGAACAAGAATAGACTGTCGAGTTTCAGATGAAAGTTCTCTTTTTCTGGCCATTTTGAGCGTTTAATTGACCCCACAAATGTAATGCTCCAGAAACTCAATCTGCTCAAAGGAAGATCAGTTTTGTAGCTTCTGTAAAGAGCTAAACTGTTTTCAGATGTGTGAACATGATTGCACAAGGGTTTTCTAATCATCAATTAGCCTTCTGAGCCAATGAGCAAACACATTTCACCATTAGAACACTGGAGTGATAGTGGCTGGAACTAGGCCTCTATACACCTATGTAGATATTGCACCAAAAACCAGACATTTGCAGCTAGAATAGTCATTTACCACATTAGCAATGTATAGAGTGTATTTCTTTAAAGTTAAGACTAGTTTAAAGTTATCTTCATTGAAAAGTACAGTGCTTTTCCTTCAAAAATAAGGACATTTCAATGTGACCCCAAACTTTTGAACGGTAGTGTACTTACAGCTAATAGTTTAATAATGTCATGTAGTATTTGTCCTGGAGGGTTAAATAAAGTTTGATTATAAACAGCAGTTCACATCATCTTCATCCGCACGTTATAGGAAAGGGTTTCACTGCAGTATACCGTATTCAAGTGATGGAGAAGTGCATCACAATTACATTAAAACTAATTTATTGACGTTTATTTAACTGTAATGATGTTTGATTCTCACCTGCAGCAGGTAGCGCATTTGTTGCTTGGTCAGTTCAGTGGCTCCTTTGGGAATCAAAGTCTCAATCTCCTTCTCCGTCTAAACGCAGAAATGCACAGAAATGAACCTGATCAGGGTTAAAGCTTCACTCTGCACGTCTGAGAAAAAAAAACCTAACGCCTGTGTTCAGTCAGCGTGCACGTGAGCGGCGAGTAAGACCACACGGCTCCATCCAGACGTGTGCGTTTCTCACCTTGTAGTCGTTGAAGGAATCCGTCTGGAGTTTCCTGTAACACACAGAGGGGAAACGCAGACAATCAGGGTGGCTGTGTGTGAGCGTGTATCTGCAGGACGGACGCGGTGATTCACACGTCTAGAGCCAAACAGCGTCTTTGCTTTAACATCTGACCTGGGCAATCTAATCACTACCGTCCAGCTTTAAGAACCTGGGGTCACAGCTGGCATTGAATTATGTCTCCATGTGCATCCCCTGCCAGGATTTGAGCTTCTCACTGTCTGCAGACAAACGCAGACATCATCTGGGACGCAGCTAGAGTAGTTTAACAGCTGCTGATACATCAAACACCATGGATTAGAACCCAGACGCTTCCTGCTGTGAGGCATCAGTGCTAACCTTTTTATGTTTAAACAAAAATCAGACTGATTTGATTAGATTTGGAACTGTAGGAGCATGTGATTATGTTTATCCTGGTTCCTTGTTAGTCTAATCCTAGTAGGATCAGCTGATCAACGCCCTTTCCTGAGCTGGCAGTGACTGAGAGACTCCCGTGTAAAGAGTAGGAGGATGACTTTATTGCTGCTCTCTAACGGGACACTGTCAAAGCCACATGTATCAGCCGGGCGTTAACCTGATGATCAAAATCCTCACTTAAGTTATCTCTCACTCTGATTGGCTGTCTGGGATCACCTGACCTACATCTCCTGTCAACACCTCGTCAAGGTTTTCAGGTGACGTCAGACGTGGTAACGGTAAAATGATGACTACTACAACTGAACAAAGTCGTCCAAACATCTCAGTGTAGAAACCAGGGTGAAGGGTTTGCATGTTTCTGTCTAGAATCTTCTTTGAGACGATAAAGCCTTATCTATGTGTGTCACCCCCTGACCCTGCAGGAGAAGCGTGAAGTAACCGCCACCATGACTTGTAACTGCAAGAATTTTGATTTGACTGAACAAACCGAAACTAGCCTTTGACCTGTCTGAGCTTGTGACTCATGAGACTAATCCAAGCAGCCAAACCCAGCGTCTGTCTCCATGACAGTGTCCTGTAAATGTTACAGATTCTACTCAGGCTGAAGCCAGGACAATAAAACCAGAACGTTCATGATATCATTGCTGGTTATTCGTCTGTAGTCAGTCCCAGCCAATAAAAACATTTTTGTAGCAGCTATAAAAACTAGGAACTGGGTGCAGATAAACTGATCAGCCATAACATTATGACCTAATATTGTGCAGGTCTTCTTTGTGGTGACTCATCAGAGAATGGACATGGGCGTTCTGAGGGTGTCCTGTTGTTAGTGAGGGGGGGTCTTTGAGGGGAGGGGCCTCTGTGGATCATCCCACAGATACTTGATCAGTTTGGGATCTAGTGAATGTGGAGGCCAGGTCAACACCTTGTGCTGTTCTTCTTCCTAAAGTGTTTTTGTGGCTGCATCCTGCTGGGGATGGCTGCCGCCATCAAGGAGTGTCATTGCTATGGGGTGGGGGTGCCTGGTCTGGTCTAGGTGGGTGCTACATGTCTAAGTAACATCCACACCAATGAATGAAGCCAGGTCCAGAAGTTTCCCAGCAGAACACTGAACTGGAGCAAGATGGTTTAGATGTTACTGACTTCTCCTGTCAGTGGTTTTAATCTTGTGGCTGATGTATACCTTTGCGGTTTTGTGGCTATCACAGTTGGACATGAGCTGAATGTAGGGTACTTACTGTCCACTGATCTTGGACACATTGTCGGAGATGTACGAGTGGATGTCGCGGTTCTTCCTGTAGACGTCGGCCAGCAGCTCGCCGAAGTAGCGCGTGTCCAGCTTGGTGGGCTCCGGTATCTCCTTCAGCTCGGTCCTCACCTGACACCTGGAGATCCTCTCTATGGCCGGCGGTGGCTTCTGCTGTATGACGTTGACAATCTCCACCTCTTCCACCTCCACCGTTTGCTCCTCCTCCTCCTCCTCCTCCTGCAGAAAACAGGGACAGGGACAGATGTCTAACCACTGTGTCCAAACACCTAATCCATGCTAGAGCATCACTTCCCATTTGAGAGACTCCGGACCAACTTTCCACCACAACAACGCCTGGGTGGCGAAAGTTCGTCTGGTTTCCAGGCTAGCCCTTAGTCAGAAACTGCTGGGAGTCACGAATAACCATTTCTGAACAATGTGTGCTAGAAATCTCTACAAGTACGAACGCGCGCTGGTAAATCATATGTTAGTCATGTTGTGTGGACAACAAAAATCCATAGTCGGAACACGCCATGCAAAAACACGGCCCTTAATCTGCTGCTGTAACAGTCAGACTCTCAACGGGGGAAGATTTAGCAGCTGTCAGCAGGGATTTGTTCCCATTCATTCACAAGACACTCCTGTCGCTGTGTGATACAGTGTGGGTTTCGGTCTGCTCATCCCTAAAATCGCTGGGATGGGGTTTAGGATCAAAAATCATCATCCAAACTATTTCTTTATGGATCTGACTTTGTGCATTGAGGCATTAGGCCGTACCCATATTTTTGACACATGCCAGAAATTGAAGCGTTGCATAGCAGCGAGTGAATCCTACACCTTCCGTGCTGCACTTTACAAACTGTACCTACAACGTGATGCGAACACACCCATCGCCTCCTCTTAGCTACATGTAGCAACAGAGTCCACTCGAGCAGTAGTTGCATAACTGGTTATCTAACGCTGAGCTGAGGGCTGTGTGTACTCTTCCCACACTGAGCACCTTCACTCTCTGCAAACACCTGCCAGTCACACTCCGTGTTTGTTCACACATGAGCGACCGGTCGTCCGTGATAACGCTGTCTGAGGAAGCCTTGCTCCGACTTCTCACACATCCATTTTTAGACCCGGCGCTGCACTTTGAGACAGAGCCGGTGGTTAAAAAGCAATTTGCATATTATTTCTTCTCAGTTACACCCAGCTGACCTTCAATAAACTCTGGGCTTTCCGGTCCTGAGTCCTGACTTTGATTACAGCCTGCTCCTTCTCAAATTCACACAATGGGCTGTTTTTCTCGGAGATACAATAAAAATGACATAATACAATAACATAAGGGCTGGTGGACAGGTTTTGGTACACAGATTTTTGCTAAGCAATAAGCCGCTATTATCACCTTCATTGCAGACAATTATATTTCTGTCAAAATGATGTATTCGTTTTCTTTTGCATGAAATCCTCAGGCGTTCTTCCACCTCCATGCAACAGAATGAGTGACTGTGAATTGAATTATTTAGTCAGAGCTACGCCTGAGCGTGGTGAAAAGATATTTCATTTCTGCCAGCGCATACGATGACCATGCAGCAAGCAGCTAAGCCCCAAAACCACTCCCTGGGCGGCTCATGGGTGGTAAATGCAGAGAAAGACTTCCCTGATGAGGGATCAATAAAGATAATAAAACATAAAGATATTCATCTACCTTCAGTATATATATTTTTTTTAAAGTTAAAATGTGTGATGAGTTTAAAATACAATGGTTTGAGATTACACGCTACGATCCACATAACTGAACAAAAACTGAGAAACTGAAAAGTTGTGGTTCTTTTGTGGTTTTATCTGTTTTGTTTTGTGACCACATTCTAACCTCGACTACCTCTTTTACTACTTAACTGAATTTCTGATCAGAATTAGTGCAACAGAACAAAAAGAAATAAAGCTACTTTCAAGAGAAGTTTTTTGATTTCTGCAAAGATCAGTTTTGCACTTATTATTATTTAAATCTCAGTCTTCATTGCCTACACGAAATTATCTTTGGAATAAAAAACAAGTGAGTTACCCCCTCCCAAATGTTTAAACAGGTCAGGTAAAGGAGAAACTGAGTCACTTCTACATTATTACTCCATGTCATGAGGTTGATTTTAGTTTTTTTGGATTCTTGCTTTTAACACTGACTAGGTCAAACATGATGCCGTGGCTGTGCAGAGCGGTCCAGTCAGATTCCACAAAGGCCCGGAGAAGATCAGTAGGCCGAACTTTACACTACTGCGTCACTGGAGGACAGCGAAGACGAGCGCGGAGCCCCGCAGCAGTTTGACTTAATGTTTAGTAACATTCTCACTTGCAGCTCAGACAAGGTAAATATTGAAGCTTCAGTTGAAGGTGTCAGTCGATAGAACCAGAGTTGTACACGTGTTCTGGATAAACTGGTATTTCAGATTCCAAGCAAAGACATACTACTGATGGGAAAGGTCCTCTGTGTCATATATCTCCAAGGATTTCATGTGACAATCCCCCAGCAGCACTGCCGATGGGATTAGGAGTAAACTATGAAGTCACAACCAAAGGTGACTCTCGGGTCTATCGGGGCCCTCGGCAAAAACCTCCAGTTTTCAGTTAAAAAACATGACAGGAAGATAGCAGGGCTGGGTTTAAAGGATAGGTGTCCCAGTTCAAATGCATCTTCAGCTTGAAAGATCAACGAGCTCATTCAACCTCCTTCACTACCCCGATAAGTCGCCTCGTGGCAGTATTTCGACTCACGCTGGCGGCTCAGGTGAGCTATTTATTATTAGCCTTCCACCTTCACCTACCAATGTAGGGCTGCAAGTAGAGCTCCCCCTGGTGTCTGGCTGCAGTATAGGTCATAAGCTCCACCCCCTCCATGTTAGTGGGCGGGACTTGGGTCAAACTAAAACACGGAAAGGATGGTTTCTGTCATTTTAGGTAGTTAATATAATATTGATGCATACTCAATGTCCATTTTCTTTTAAGTTTCATATTAGTTAGTTATTTGATGCTATAGAAACAGGATGTGACATCACGATGACTACAGGTTGCCATGCCGACTGTGAGAGTTGAACAAAGTACAGTGTATAATCCAACATTTCCTTGTAACAAAGAAAAACGTGAGTGAGTCTGGAGGAAGTGTGGGCGGAGCATCGATGTCGCGGCTCCACGTGGCTCCGTTTTCCGATCGTACTGGCTGCGTATCAAGGAAGTGGTTCCGTGTTGTCCATATTTAATACAGTCTATGCTCCCTGCTAGATATCAGCCAGTAAAGCCGGGCATACACTGTGCGATTGTCTATTTACTATTTTTTGAATCGGGCCGAATTTCAACTCAATCGCCTCACGACGACCTCCCGATCAGAAATCGTGTGCTCGCAAGAAAATCAAACTTGTTTGAAATCCTGGTCGCTCCTCGTGAAGAAGCAGCGCCACTAGCCGATATGCCTCAACCTCTCACACAGAGCGTTAGCGATCGCTGAAGTTACATCAAAACAACTTCGACGTGCGTCTCCCACTTCTGGGTTCCTCTTCTTCTTCTACTTCTTTTTGCCGTTGCAGTTCGGATACAAAAGTCCGACGCGTCAGAGCATCTGACCGTATAGTGTGAGAACATGAATTGTAGGCTGTGAACTTTTGAACTCAGCGATCTAGTCGTGCAGTTTGAGATGAATCAAAGGATTTAAAAATATCGTACAGTGTATGCCCGGCCTAACAGGATTGTGTGTGCATAGTTGCATTAGGTGGGGTGCCTTTAGAGAAGTCTCTATCTACTGTCACTGAAAACATAACACATCGCCACTGCTGTAGTTTTAAATGAAGTTGGGAGGGGTGGGGCTGTAACGGCCCAGAGCCCCAAGCGTTCGCCTGCCTTGCCTGTTGACGAGCGGCCATTCCAGCCACAACCAGGAAACCGCGGCTCATGTGTTGAGTTACAGTATTGTTTTCAATTAGAAAAATAACGCAGGAAATTCCAAGGAAGTGGAGAACAACACAAGCAGTGAGGTGGTCTTCCACGGAAGTCAGACCTGATTCAAATCCAACATAAACTCTGGCTTCTACAAAACTGTAATGCCTCAAAAGACCAACTTATGTCAGAGCTATGCTTCATTTTGACAAACCCAAGCGCTCACTCATGATGAATGGGCTTGTGTTCATTTTGATGAACGTGATGAATGAAGACTTTCTAAATTATTAACAGTCAATAAACGCAGATATTTCAAACACAATGAACGGCAAGCTTCAGGGCTTTCACAGCGTTTGAATAACAGCTTGGCACCAAAATCAAGACACTCCAATGACACATAACTCTGGTATCTGGAGAGCTGTAAAGTCAAACCCTGTAAAGTCTGTCTGCAGAGGAGGCGGCGTGAAACCTTGAGCCTGGTTTATGATCCGGCACGGCGCAAAGGTCACGGCGGGATTAAGGGCTCTGCTTTTCTTGTTCTTTTCACATCAGAAAAGTGAGACGCAACAAAAGTGCAGGAGGAATGTCCATGTGTGGTGCCTGGGATCGTACGGGGGGCGGGCGTGTCTCGGGCTGTGGCTGCTACACTAACATACCTGTCATTCTTCCAGAGAAAGGGAGAGTGGAGGTGACAGACACTCATAAACCAGTCTGGAGTCAAAAAAAAAAAAAAAAAAAAAAAACACTAGCAAGGTGAGCGGCAGCTAGATATCAGTCCTGTTTGAGGCTGGTGTCTAATGTTTCTTCTTTAAGACGTTATTAACATACAAAGCTCACATCATCGTTCTTCTACTTCATTTGATGAACTGAACTGTCACAATGGTATTTTCTCTGAAAACAAAGCAAACTTAACCTCAATGACTCCCTCTGCATGTCTGATAGTGATATACTCTAAACCTTTTTGTATTTTGGGTCATATCATGTCTTGATGAAGCAGTATTTCACTCTAAACCTCTCCTAACATACTGACAGAAGTGACAATGAACACGACTTGAATCTTGAACTTGAAGCTTTACAGCAACAACAAGAAGCAGTTTTCCAAAATCAATCTGGATTAAAAAGCTCCGACATAGATTCATAATCCCCCCGATCGATTTATTTATTTTCTGTGATCTCGCCACGTTTTCACGCAACCGGATTAGTCCAAACTGTGATGGAGATCCAAAGCACGGCGTCGTCAGACCTGAAAGCCGTTTGGATTTAAACAGCATTAAAGAGACTACTGGAGGCAAAGCACCGTGCAAATGCAACAAATCTTTGTAGACGCAGCAGGTACAGAAGATGAATGAATGAATAATTTCTGTTGAATCAGGAAATCAGTAGCTTAAATAGAATTTACAAGTGATTATGGTCAATAAAGTATTAAATGAGCTTCATAAACAGAAGGCTATAGTTCTCACTGCAGTGTTAAGGGTTCATTTCCAGCTTACGCCCTTTGCTGCGAGCTCGTTCCTGCCCATGGCCATCAAACTCTAGAGCGACAGAGTGCTGCTCACTCTTAACACTTCAGACTCTGCTAATATGTCTTTTTATTTTAAACCATTTGTATTTTACTCCATCTCTTTGCAACTGTCACTTTATGGGAGCAACCAAAACAATTTCTGTGAAGATTTAATGAAGTATTTTGACTGATTCCTGTCTCTCTCTCTTCACAGACCCTCATCGGATTTCTGAATTAATTCAACTGTCCAGTAAATCTGCTTTCAAAACCAGACTAATATCTAAAGGATATATTAAAAGGACTAAACGTCTACGATAAAGAGGTTTATCCATGAACAGATGCAACAAGTGTTTTAATCTAAATCTAAATCAGTCGTTGAGTTTTAAAAATGCAAAAACATATTGATATGATGATACGACGCTAGTGGAAGTCATTCAGTTTCCTCCACATGGATTGGACTGATCAAAATAGTTTACAAGACAATTCTTTGACCGGGAAAATCTCTACAGAGACATCATCAAACATGTTTAACCAAACTAAATTGTGACTTGAAGAGCAGCTGTGAGGCTGAAGCTGTTTTTGTTTTGTCAGGTTTTCTCCGCCCTCTGTGGACTGTGACAGACTTTAATAAGCAGCTAACCTGCAGACGCTAAATTCCAGGGATCCTGAGCTGCACCAAGCACAAGCTGTGAAGACCATGTGGGAGGAAAACAACAGCTTTGTGATGATAGGTTAGTAAAGCAGACTGACCTGGAAAAGAGTCAGAGACGACAGAGTACGTCTCTGTCACACAAGTTATTTCCTTTGAATTAGGTCATGTTTATAGACAGAAATGTGAAATACTGTTTGGTTCCAGCAGCTAAAACATGAGAAATGAATGTCTCTCTGCTCTAATAAACTAACAATAAACTATTTTTTGCATCATTTGAGGTTAAATAACGTGTTGCGAGGTGGAGACTTTTATTTGGCAGTGTAGCTTGAACCGTCTCTCTCCAAGTTGACAAATAAGCTTATAAAGCAGCACGTCCCGTTACGAATGCAAACAAAAATGTATTTATCATCATTAGCTGACTGCTCTGGTTTCATGTCACTCCCAGACGACCAGATACTCAGTCTCTAAACTCAGTACGTCACCTCACTTCTTCACCGTGTGTGATGTAGGTCACCGTCCTGGGCTCCCAGCACTCTGTGTGACCGAGTAACACTAGAGGTTGTCATTGGAGAGAGAAGTGTCGCCTTACCACACAGCCTCTTTGTGTGAGTCTCTGTGAATGTCTTTGTGTGCGACTACTGCAAAAAAAAGTCATTCCTGTGTGTGGCTCAGAGCGACGGACGGAGACGACTGAATCTCAGCTAGTTTTTAGTCAAAGTGTTTTCCAGAATAAGATATTTAATCGCGATTAATCGCATGATTTGCAGTTAATTCACATTAACTCAAATTAATCGCATTTGTTTGGAGGGATATTTTTCAAGTTTTTACTTCAGTATCTCAGATGCTCAGATGTCTTGTCTAGAAGGACTTTGGAGCTGAACTTGCCGTTCAAAAGACCAGCTTCTTTATCCATCTCAGCTCGTACTCTTGGAATCACTTTCCGCAGCGAATTTCTGCTTTAATGATTTCCCGTTTTCCCAAACTACGACAAACAGGTCGATGAGATAAAGGTTTTCTGATTGTGTGTGCCCCAAGGAGAGAAATGATAACAGGCCGAAAGAAATATAGTACAAACACCACTGCTGTGCTTAGCTTTGCACTCAGTGTCTCAAACTTTCATGCAACTGCAAACCAGGCCTCAAATCTACCACCTTTGATTCCCAAAAGTTTATCTAAACAAATGTGTGATCTCATTCTCTGAGCATTAAGCTGATCTTTCTATTGCACGGATGCTTCATCAAAGCAAAACACCTTCAGCCGCACCTTTCTTTGGAGACAGATTTATTCACCCAAAACCAAAGAAAGGGAAGCGCAGGAACGACCGCAGCTAAGCCCAGGATGAGATCACAGGCAGGTGATGCTCAGCGAAGATTTTCAACCACATCTGGAGGTAATCCAGAGGTCGCCGTGGCAACAGAGTTAATTAACGACAACACATGGGTGTAAAGAGGAGGTTCTATGTGTGGGAAAGCTGCAGGTGAAACTGATACTACTGTACACGAGCACTGCGTTAAACAGTCATCATCAGAGGCGTGTGAGTAACCCCGTCAGAGGCGCCTGAGCTGCTTACGTGAGACAAGAGCGTGTTCTGTCAACAACATGCGTTCAGTCTCATTTATTACTACAAATCTGAATCACTCTGGGTTTGTTCAGCTTATATCACACATGTGTATGTCAGAAAAACGGCATGAGAAAAAGCATGGGTGAGGTCGACACGGTCGTACAGGTTCCTGCAAGACTTCTATAACAACAATGACGGGTTTCTGCTGACCGGTTGGTCAGAGCATGACTAACAAGAAGGGGTGTCGGTATCTGGGTCGGTGCAGGCGTTTCTAAAACGATCGGTATCGAGGTTCACTCAAGCCTGATGCAACCTACGTTAACAGTAGAGGCTCTATTTACTGCGGGGGAGCAAAAAAAAACGTGATTGGGACATTCATGAAAAACAGGATTTCAGTTTTGTTCATCAGGCTCATCTTTCACAACCACAAAAATAAACCAAACACATGATGCAATCTGACTGCACCACTAGGCCATAACTCTGTACACATGAGTTTCAGCAGTTTGAGGATGAATGAAAACGAGTCGTTTAAAAAAGAGAAAGTTCCACGTGAGCCGCTCTCCTGACGCGCTGCACATGCACCGTCATGGCGGCTGCAGAGCGGAGCCGTTTTATCTGTTTACTCCTAACATCACTGATGCAGCGAACGCTGACGGCGCAGAAACGACGACTGCAAACCCGTACATCCAGAGCGAAGCCGTGAATCTTGTTGACGGCGTAAAAGTGTGGAACGAGAAGCTTTGAATTTGTTTTGGTGTTATTTCTTAAAGCTGCAAATCAACTCCAGACAGACAACCCTAATGTGAGGAAGCTAAAAAAATAAATAGATATATTTATGACCTTTTAGTTAAAGCTGGGGAGTCACTTTTTAGCAGATTTGTTTGTCTCAGAGACTGAAGCGCTCTTAAAATCATGACGTCCTCTTGCCTCACCACAATGCAACGCCCCTCCTTCACCATCCTATAATTAAGTGTGAATGCTTCACATGCCCTGCAGTGGTGAGAAAAGCCTCTAACGAAGCCCCTGCCCCCCGACCCAAAAACAAAAACCAGCTCTCAGATTTGTCATTCTCACATAGACCTTGAATCTGGGCTCAGACATTCATTGCCGCTGCAGCAGATGAGGAGCAGGTGGAGGGAAAGGAAAGTCCGAAGCCTCATCAGTAAACATGTCTGTCAACAGCAATCCTGCGTAATGACACATCAGACTCCTGGAGAAACAACTTTCACTCAGATCGACTGGCTCTTCTCTCATCGCAGTAAATCTCCCAAAGCATGGAAGAGTTTGCTGAATGTTACAGCCAGGTGTTGTTAGATTTTAAAGTGCAGGTGGTGTGAGGCATTAAAATAAAAATAAAGCACCTTAGCTCAACATCGAGGCAGACTAATCATCAAAAAGAGTCTTAGAAAGGTCCAGCATTCAGAAAAAATAATCAAATCAATGACTGAAAGACTTAATCGAGGCTTTTTTTTGCATTTTAAGATCAATATAATCTGATTTTGAGTTTCTGCTTGGAGCTATTCCCATTCAATTCATAAAATAAGATTATGTTTCGAAGTTTGTCCCACTTCTACATCACTGCAGAACTCGGGTTTCTATAGTAAGCCAGAGACAAATGCTCAGACTTGGTTTTACCTATATATCCTGCAGAAGTCAAACCCTCTTGCATCCTAGCAATGTTTTATTGCACACGTTCCTCTGTCAGGTCATAAACATCACAGCATATATGAGGTTTTCTGCCGCGTCTTGTACGGACCTGCAAACATCTTCCTATAGCCTCACTTGCGTGCCACAGTTCAGAGAGGCCTCGCTTTATTACGTGCCACTGATCTTTCATGTTTGTGTTTTTCTTTGGAGGGTAAACTGACGACAAATACGATTCAGATCAGCGCAAAAGCTGAATTCCCCCTCGTCTCTGAGAAGAGTCGGTTAATCAGAACGTGCTTCTGCTACCGTGCCAAGCCTTGTACTGACTCACGGCGGATCCTCTTTGTTAATTTATCGAGCCGTGTTGGTTTTGGCAATGACGTTGTTTCACTGCTGTCAAATGCTTGAAAAGATCATGAAAAAGGACATTCTTTCAAACTATAAGAGCGTGTGAACGACTGCCCCGGTGTCATTTTTATGAGTTTACTGACTGAGAGGGGTGGTGTAAACCTGTGATAATTCATTCAACAGGAATAAAGCAGCATGCAAACACTTGATCTATCCCCTTTTTTTTTTTAGAGCATGTTCGCTCCACGTGGGGTAAACGTCAACAGAGGAGTTTCCCGGAGGAGCAGGAACATGGAGGAAGAATTCAGTGTTCACATATTTGCAGCAGATCCAACTTTCAAACACCAAACACTGTGCAGCGTGCGTAAGTCACTGCCTATTAACATGTGTGGCTCCTGCAGGTGTGCTACATAGCATGAATTCCTTTTGTTACAATCCTTCGACACTACAGATTCTTTCATTTCATTGTGCTCTGTGTGGCTGCTTCATTTTGTAACGTGCTATGACTTATGAAAAAGCCAAAAAGCAAAGCCTCCCTGACACCTGGCTCTTCAACTTTCACTCCACTCTGCAGCCATTTGTGCTCCCACTCACACATCCATACACATTCCAAGCGTCCGACCCGCCAGCTCCACCTCTGGGTCTGTTTTTATTACAAACACATGCCGCCAGTCGAGAAATTTCTACATCCTGGTCAAGAACCTCAAGTCTCCAAAAATAGCAGCAGCAGCAGCAGCAGCCCTCGCTGTGTCGGAGTGTCTTCTGCTGTTAAGTCATGATGTTACATATCAGGGCAAGGCTGAGAAACTTTCCTGTTCCTGTAGAAAAAGCACGTAGGGGTGTGGCCCCTCGTGGCTCCTCGACAGCCAGTTTCATCCGACTTTGCCCTCGCTGAACAATGAAATCATCAAAAGGTTTCCTCAGCGAGGTCGAGGAGCATATGGATAAGAGCCTGAAGCCTGACAGCCCAAATCATTTTCTGTAAGCTGCAGCCGACAAGAATGAACACGCACCGAGTGAGTCGGAGAGAAAGCAGATTAGAGGGGTGACTCTGGTAAACTGTGCACATGACGTACGGGAGAAGAAACTTCAGAGTTCACCCTTCGTTTCACCGTAACCTGACACTCATGAAAGGGTTTATTCAGGAGAATTTCAACCAATTTCCGAATAAAACTACTAAATTGCAGTCATCTGCAACTTCAAAGAGTCTTTATCTTATCTTGATTCTCAGATATGGGTGATTTCATTATGGACCTTTGCACCGAGCATGTCTTTTTTAATGTTTTGGTTCATGGCTTTTTACGCTGGTACACTTAAAAACATTTCCTCTTGTAGATAAATAAAGAGAGGAACTAAACTGAGCTGAATTATTCGAGAGTCAAAAAACTATTAGCTGATTTATTGCTTTACTTATTGAGAAGCTTCTTGTTCTAAGTGTGAAATACTCAAATGACGTCTGCAAAGTCAAGTGCTCGATTTCAGGGCTGAGCTCTTTCTGGTCAAACTGGCCATGGACTGTTTGGGTGGCAGGGAGACAAACGACAGCTTCTGACTTCGTCGAGCTGTGCCAACGAAAACGACCATAAATCAGAGAACCTCCCTGTTATGACAGGCGTCCATACATGACGCTGCAGGTTCAAATCAAAGGAATGCCCCCACCTACAACGGAGGCCTCAGGGAAGCATCCAGACACGCCTCAGTTCAGCACCCACCCTGCGCGGTTTGTCAGCGTTGCGACAGTTTTAAGGTCTTGTGATTATGAACAAAGTGCAGGGCGTAGCTGCTGCACACCGAAAGCCGCCGTGCGCACTGATCTGCCACCGGCTCAGTCGAGAAGATTTTTAAACAAAACCTGCACTTTTGCAAACAGACGTGTTCCTGATTTGAGGCTTCATGCTTCGTGGGTGTGTCTCTGCAGCGCTAACAAAGGGACTGCTCGCCCCCCTGTGTGTTTTTTCTTCTTTCTGTTTCTCAGGTTGAAGGAACAGCTTCATGTTCTACCACATAATTACAAACGTAGAAGCCTGAGAGAGCTGGCACAGACGCCGGCATTTGGAAAAAAACTTTTGAACCTTTATTGAAACAGTGACGGTTGTAACCCCAGTAATAAATAGTTTAACCTGGGCTGCATTTGGTTGAATTCTAACCATCTACTTTTGGTACCAACCAAAAGGCGTCTTTAGCATTGTAGTGTCATGTATTTATTCAGCGATGTGGCTATAAATCCTAAAATTTGCGACAGAACAGATCTCGTGTCTGTCAGCTCTGGCAGTGAGTAATAACACAAACACTGTACAGACCCTCTTCAGCGAGGAAAAGCCACATCAGCTTGTTTAGACTCCAATCCTTCATCTGCACAGCACCAGAAACTTTTTTTGTTTGCTTCCTGGATTCTATTTCATTCTTCATGACCGTGAAGATCACAACACACACTCCCCTAGACCAAGCAACGCGGTGACAAACACTCACAGGCCGACACACCCACGGAAAAGACCAGTCAGTGATTAGAAGATAAGGCTGATGCTTGAGCGGTTGGTTGGGTTTACAGCGTGGAGAGTGGCGAGATAGAACGGAAACCTAGTGGGATTATTAGCACGCTGCTAGGGGTGGAAGACTAGTGAGGAACATGAGTGGACGGAGTGGTCTTTTACCTGCATGTCAGCCTGTGTGTATGCGCCACACAGCTTTTCAAAGGCACCCATTCATTGGTGTACGGATGTCTACATGTGTGACATAGGGGACGAATCCCTAACTATTGTTTTTTTCTCTCGTAGGTATGCTAGTTGCTGCAGGCTAGTGTCTTTCATCCCCAGCAAATAACAGCATTGCTGGTTGACAATAGATTTCATTTGTTGCTGATGGAGTTGATGTCTTTTGTTGGTCTGGAGTCTATCCGTTGGGATCTGATTGCGCTCCCTGGCCAGTCGAACAGTTTTGGTGAGGCTTTATGTGAAGATGGACAGCAGAGTAACAGCGATAGGGTCATACACGTCAACAACATGGCTCGGATTGCGTGCCAAGGTGTTTTTGTTTGGTTTAAATTCAGAGGAAGGCTTAAGTAGAGGAATGATTGTCACCTGCTTGCTGCTTGCTTTCATAGGAACAGCGTCTAAATTCCTGAGATAGCAGTCCCCTAATTTTATTTAAGGTAGATGTTTATCTCTCAAAGTTCTTTTCTCTTTAAACCTGACGGCTAAACTACAGCACGTTCCTTCCTCATAGGTCTTCCATCGACTGTTAGTGAGGTTTCAACATGTAGTTTCCTCATCCTCGACTGTATTATTGTAACTGTTGTAATAATTTCTGTGTTTTTAATCTGTTTTCATGTTTCATTTGTAAAACTACAATAAAATGTTAAAGTTTGTTTACACACAAGCGACGGACAGATGCCTGCGAAGTAGCCGGACTTCTACTTTTACTTCACTCAACATTTTTTACTTATCAGAAGGAATGTGTAGCCTTGTGTGTGTGTGTGTGCGTGTGTGTGTGTGTGTGTGTCCTTGCCTCCTCTTCCTCCTCCTCCACACTCTTGTTAGAGCTGGACGACTGGCTGAACACCGAAGACATCCCGCTGGTGCACTGGAACAGACGACAAAAGGAAAAACTTTATGAACTGAAACTGCAGGAGAAAATGATTTACACCACATCTGAGCTCAAGCAACAAGAATCTGCAAGAAAAAAAAGTAATTCAGTCAAATGCATGCATGCAGACTGCACAGTAAGCACTTAATGAAGACAAATGGGTCGTCATTTCTTCTGTGTCAAAGCTGCAGAGTTTAAAATATGGTTGTACGCAGCAGGGGGATGACTGAAACACTGAGGACCTAAAATATCTGTAAATAAAGGGAGACACCACTATTCATCTTCAGACACCTTAAAGAATGTCACCTGATTACTTAGTTGTCTCATTGCATCGTTACCTGCACAGAAACCTCTATGTCTATGAGGTTCAACAAACATAAATCACGTCTGGCTCAAAGCCGAGTAAAATAACGTTTAAAAGGAACTTAACCTGATAGTGAACCGGTCATCATCGGGGGACAAACCAGTCAACTGGATAAAAGTGGGAAACCTATTGTATTTCACCCTCGTATAAAGTTCAGAAGATGTCACTACTTGTCCTCATACCTTGATGTCACTCTGAAGGCATCAGCCGAATCAAAAATTGAATCAGAGCCACTAACAGTCAAAATGCATTCGCACGGAAGACAAGAAACACAAATATTTAATATCTAAAGTCAGTACTGTGACTAAAAATGTAAAATAATCTGTTAATTTAATGATCGAGGAGATAATGAGGGAGGCAAAGGTTAGCTTGAGCTTTTACATCCAGAGTTAATGAGAAGCTGAAAGCTGGGTTCTAATCCAGGGGCCAACTTTGCCTTTCTGTGTAGTCTGCATGTTCTCCCTGTGTCTGCGTGGGTTCTCTCCAGGTTCTCCAGCTTCCTCCCACCGTCCAGTCATGCTGCTTAGGTTCATTGGTGATTCTTAATTGGCTGTAGGTGTGAGTGTCTCTCTGGAGGCCTAACCCTAAGCCTAACCCGCTGGTTACGGAGGATGAATGAATGAATAAATGAATGAATAGTAAAGTAATCGTGTTTACTCTAACGTGCACAGCAGATGATGCAAAAAGGTAGGACTCAAACCAGCCATTCAGAATTACGTGTCCTTGCACGGCATGTTTTTTTTAAAGTTTTTTTTTGTGAGCTACAAATTATTGACATAACACAAAGCAGACGGTCAAGTTTAAACCTGCGTGACCTCTGGTCAGTGTAATTTACTTCAGCAGACGTGATGCAGCCGGGTGGGACAGTGTGTCTTTAAACACCAAGGTGTGTCACCTCTGTAGAGTCATACGGGGCGCGGCAGCTCTTCTTCTTCTTCAAACTATTTCTGAAGGCAGCAACACTTACAGCAGAATGAAGTGGAGTTAATAAATTATCAGGGCGGCCAGCTGATAAAAACTAAAGTCCCTAAGGAATGTTCTGCTGCACTCTAGAAATACTGAAATAAAATCAGGAAGCTGGTAGTTTAGGATGCAGAGGAGGAACATGTGGGAGAGCTGATATTATTCAAATGTTTTCAGGCTACACAAGAAGGCACAGATGCCAACATATTCAGGAAGTGATTATTAACAGATCCAGGACCAGAACGGCGCCACCTACAAGGCCGTGACAGTCATCACAGAGTATATGAAACAGTAGATAAACTGGAAATAGTCCAAATTGGCAAGTTTCTTAATCCTTCGATGAATGTGAGGAGACGTTATGCTACTAGAGCTCATCCTAAAGAGATCTGATCGAGCGTTCAGCGTTAACCTGCTCAAGTCTGTGGACACGGACCACACACAGCGGGAACTAAAGATAACTGGATATGTTCTGTGTCACTCAGTGGAGGTTATTTGCATTTAGCAGAGTTAGAGACATGTATCGACAGAAGACGGCTGAGACTGAAACGGGACATCTGCCAGACATTCTTCTTAGCTTTTTAAAGTGCAGTCATCAAACGGAAGAGCTGATTTTAATTGTGCGTACAATTCAACATCCCAGAAAAGGTTTTAAAAGTAAAAGAAAGCAACAAAACTCTGGTAAACTCCTACATTTTTGGACTAATTTGTGTAAATAATCAAGTTAAATTAGCCACAAAATAAAAAGGGCATTTGAAAATTAGGTAGCAGATGAGAAAGAGAGTAAAGTTTCTTTAAGTATGCTGGCAACTATAAAGCCTGAAAGCCTCCCAGAGCCGCAGCCTTCGATCCATCATATTCTCCTGTTTATCTGAGATCACAAGTTGTGAAAATCCATCGTTTGGTGTGAGAAATAATACACTGATGCCCCACACGCTTTATCTGGCGGCTGCAAGCTGACTCCCGCTGTTTACATCCTGCACTACAACGCTTTTCCTAAAGAGCTCGCCAAGACGTGCAACAAGCCAGAAGGAGCAGGGACAGATTCATGGTCAGTTTTATGAATCCGTTATAACGCCTCAGAAAAACAACAAACATGAATCTATGCTGCATAAATGTGCATTAAAGCCAATCACCTGAACAATTAAGCACAAAATATGCAGATATAATACTTTTAAACAGCACAAAAAAGACAAACCAAACTCATCAAGAGAACTGGATTACTCTTAGATTAACAGCTTTGTTGTTTCTAAGTCTACCCTGCAAATATTGTGTATTTTGTACAGTTTTTAATAATTTAAAGTCACATAACCAAAAAAATAATTAATTTGAAAGGAAGGATGGAGGATTTTATAGTTGTAATATTAACTGTTAATAAACCAGGGTTGGAGTTATTTCTCTTGGAGAGATCTGTTACAGCCTTGCTTAGATATAATAAAGCTGTCTTAATTGTGAGGACTCACATCCACGGTGTGCTGCTGTTGCTGCTGCTGCTGGAACATCATGTCGGACTCCTGGCTGCTGATGCTCAGGCGCTGCATGCCCTGCATGCTCTGCATGCCCTGCATGCTCTGCACATTCTGCAGGTACACCGGGGTCATCACCTGCTGCATCACGGGCTGCTGAATCACGGGCTGCTGCACCATGGGCTGCTGCACCATGTAGTAGGACTGCTGCGGCATCGCCTGCTGCACCGGCACCAGGTAGCGCAGCGTCTCGTACGAGCCGTTCACGGTGTACGGCAGCGGCGACACGGGAGACACCTGAGACACCTGAGACACCTGAGCCACCTGAGTCACCTGAGCCGGTGACACGGGCCTGGCAGAGATGGTCAGGGGCTCCGGAGAGGCTACGTTCACCGTCCGGTAGGTCGTTGTCGTCCTCTTCTGGCTCGTCTGGAGAGACATCTTGATGGATCAGATGATCGGCTCGGACCCCCCACGCACACAAAAACCGAGAGAGAAGGAGCTGTAACAACAAAAAGTTCTCAAATCAGAACTAAAAGCCGCGCTGTGCCGTTTAAACCACGCAGGGTACTCAGGGGACCGAGCTGAGAGCTGATCCACCCCAGTTTAACTTCCTCTTATGCTGGGTACAGACCAGAGTAGAAAGTCCGGTTTGAGGAGTCACTGCTTTGCAAGGAAAGGAAAACCAGACTATTGAGGGAGGTGCTCCTCTCTGTATGCAAATCCTGCTCTGTGCATCAGAGGGTGGGAGGGCTGATCTCAGCTGACTCAGAAAGAGCGCACAGGTTCAAACCAGTCTCCTGACTACCGGGAGACATTTTCCCTATCACTGTTTTTAATTGTCCAATCTTTGTGAGGGAATACTGAAAAGATTATGGTGTTGTTGTTGTTTTTTCCTTCATAAGAAAGAGAAAGGTATCAAAGCCCCTCAACGTCACATTTACTGTGGTGAACCTGACCGTGCAGTTTACTTCAAAAACATATTTACACTTTTATCTGTATCCTGAATACTACAGTAACGTGGTTTTCCCTATAATAAACGTGTTTTATACCGGAAGTACAAATTTGATTCAAAACAAGAACGCCACAGGTGGTTAGAACAGGTAAAGAGTGTAAATCTGCCACTAGGTGGAGACAAACATGAATGATATGAACCTTATGTGAGCACAGGTGGCCTTTATTAGTTCAGGACGAGTCTAGTATTTCAGGAAAGCAGCATGTGAAAGGAGCATGGTTTAAAAATGTGGGACCAAAAAATGTGCAGCATTGTTAAATAAATATTAAAACATCAAGAAGAGTCTATAGATTATTTCATGGTTATTGTCACAGTGATAGTGTACTTTCTTTTTTATTATTTTATCATAATTATTATTTACAGTTTTGTACAAAACTGTTTCTTTTTCTCTTTTTTTAATTAAACTTCTTTAAACAAAATAATTATTCAGCTTAATAAGGACAACAACACAAATGCATAAATGCAAAGGTGCATGTTAGTCATTGATAGAACAAAATAAAAACAAATAATAATACTAATTATTTAATCATAATTTAGCTTATATCATATTAAACATGAACACGTGTAAGTGAATGTGCAGAAATAAAAATACGTTGTTGATTATTATAATTTTATCTATAAAATAAGAATATTTTTATTTATGCACTTATCACTGTTTGGAGCTTATTTCAAGTTTTCAAGGATGAGATTTCAAAGCAGGGTACTGTTTTCATGCGTTTATGTATTTCATGTAATTAAATGAAAATTGCTGTATAATCCAATATGTATGAGATAAGTTGACAGGATAATATTGTCTATGATAAACTTGTTTCTTTATCCTAAACGGTGTTCCGTGGACATATGTTTCATTTAAATGTTTTGAAAGGTTTAATTTTAGTTTCACGGATGTATTTACTTGTAAAGTTCATTAAATTGAGATTCTTTTATTCTCATAATGTTATTTTATGCTATGAGTAAAAAATTAGATTGTAGTTATAAATGATCCAAACAGGGAAAGAAATAAAATATTTCCTCCCTGACACATCAGGAAGACGCTCTCGCGATATCTAGCGAGAACAAGCCAAGGTCTCGTCCATCAAGGAAACGTCTTTTATTTATCCAACACAATAATGGCCGCTTCCCGACAACTGCGTTCTTCCCTGAATGGACGAGTCGGCTTTGGAGGGTCACCAATGTTTAAGTAGTCGCTTTGAAGCTGCCATTACCTCCGGTAAGTTAAAATAAACCATACCAGGCTGTCAGCCGTCCTTAGCGACCAGCAGGGCGGCATCTTGTCCAGCTCAGACTGGTTCCGCTATCTCGTACGGAAAAGACTGCCACAGAGCTACATTTAAAAAATAGTTAATTCAAAGACGTTTCGTTTCTCGGTGAATACTCTAAATAGAAACGCTCAAGTTTAGACGTGTTATGAATGCGTAATGGCTACGGTTAAATTCGGCTTGAGTTAAAACTTGCTTATCAATGCCAGCATTGTAAAATACGTGTTAAATGAAGTGTTGTAAAGCTGGTTCCTCTATCATTTCCTTTATTGACGTGCAGACTAAAAAACATCCTGTAGGATCTTCATGAGCATAAATCGTCTTCTTATGTTTTCCCGAAATCTGCTGAATATACCTTGCAATTATATGAGCACATAGACATCAGTTAGTGATGTATGTGTTAACTTTAATCTAGATGATATTGAAAAATGCCTGCATTTCTGAATGAAGTTTGGTGGCCTCTATTATAAATAAGCCCGGCAAAATTTTCTTGCTGTGATGTGAGTTAATATTTACTCTGTAGAGTGTAAAAAGATTATGATTCCACTTCAAACACATAAACCTGTCACACTGAGCTGTAGCTTGTTTACTTTACCTGTGGGAACAAGTTACCTTGTGCATGTGCACACATACATTCATATTTGTTATATCCTGAGGTGCTGACTTTGGTTGTTTGCATACATATATGTGTGCTACATTAGATGCGGTCTTCTCTGTAGTGAAATTATGTAAATGTCTCATCTGTGCTGCAAGGTTTGCTAAAACTCCACCTCAGGAGAAACAGTCAGCTTTTATTTTGAAGTGTGGTCTTTGTCGGTGATGCTGCATCCTTGCTGCTGCAGCAGGAGTTACGTAATCCTGCCTGTCTGCCATCATCCTCTGGAATAATCCTGCAGTCAAGCTGATTGTAGACAGTATTATCAGACAAGCTCCTTACATATAGCTCCACTTTTTTCTTTATTTTTGTCCGTGTTGCTTTCTGACTGCGACTTAGAAACTGAGATTTAGAAATGACTTAAAATCTTAATTCTGTGTTTGTTTAATGTTAAAATCATGCACAAGTTCAGTCATGGTGTCTTGAATTTGAATGCATCATCCTATTTGGATAATATTATTAATAATAATATTGAAACTATTTAAGTGGATCTGCTAGTAGAAGGTAGAATTTACATATATAGATGAGAATATAAAGGCGTGCAACGTTAACACTGCTTTGTCTGCAAATTAATCGGACAATGCAAGTGACCTTTGACCTCTGCTGTCTCCTCAGTTGCTTCCCTGGCCACGCTGCTGTCCCACAATGCATTGCCAGAGGCTTTTGTGTGCCTCATACAGACCACTTTAAGTGTTGCCGCCACCTCTGCTTGTCCACATAAGAGCAACGAAGCAGGAAGGTAGAAGCCCGTGAGCCTGTTTGTTGTGCATATTTTATATTTATCTCAGTCATGTCACCAGATCCACAGTTTGCAGACAGAAATGTTAAGTCCTCTCTTTCTCTTTCAGGTCCTACATCTGTCTGATCTTGTTCATTGTCTTACTGCAGTCATGTCTGGTTCAGGCGACCTACCAGGTGACTATTTCTCCGCAGCGTGACATTTTGGCGTGAGATAGTTATTCCATGGGTTTTGGACGAGGCCTCACTTGTTGTTTGCGTTTGCAGCCATTGAAGGCTCCGGGATGGGCGGGATGAAGCTCCCCATCGGGATGACCCGACGAGCCCTCAGCTACGACGACAACCTGGAGGCCCCCATGTCCACGCCCCCGCACGACATCAGCATCAACAACCTGTGGAGACGACCCATCATACCGGAAAGGAAGTTCTCACAACTGGCTGAGGTAAAGGAGCGTCTCCTCAGCAGGTACAGCTGCAGAGGCAGAGGACCTGATGATGACGATGGTGTTTTATTTCCACTAGGAGGATGAAAGTGGTGTTGCCAGTCAGTCCACAGTGCAGGACAGTGCACCCTCCAGGTCACCAACTGTAGTGAAAACAAAGGCTTCTTCCGTCATCATGAATTCTCTAATCACTAGTAAGTTAGCCTGTTAATGTTCATAATAGTCTCTGTTAATTAATGTAAAACGATATAAGGGATATTAGTTGATATTAGGATAACACTTAATAATGTTTTGAAACCTTGTACTAATTCGTCTCTTTCTCAGAGCAAACTCAGGACAGTGTGTACAAGTTTGAGCAGAGGGCAGGACTCACCGACACCAGCTACACGCCCCACAAAGGACTTACCGCTGAGGAGACGAGACACCACCATCGCATACCCGAATCCCTCCAGGTCAGACACACGCAACACATCACACACTGCATGTACATCCACAATAAAGCAGATGAGCATTAACTGCAGATAAAGCCATGCAATGGTCGTCAGAGATGTTCATTTGTTTATGTTTGTGTGCACACCTACAGTGCAGCTTAAGCTTTTTGCACCCTTTGAAATGTCTGCGTTTCTGCATTAACGTTCAGAATCAGAAAACTTTATTTGTTCCTGGGGGCAGTTTAAGACACAATGGACCAAACAGACCATGGAGGATGTAAACATGACTCTGAGTAAAGTGAATAAAGTGCAAATGTAAACAGGAATTACAGGAATTATATATTTACATGTTATTGCAGAGGGAGTATGCAAAAAAATAAAAAATAATGTGCTTGGGAAAAAACATTGGGAACTGGGGAAATAATAATGACTCATCCTTAGTGTAGACCAACAAATGAGACATAGACTAAATATTTGTGCATTTACTTATTCAAGCAGCAAATGAATCATTTTGATGAAAATAACATCAACTAAACGTTTCCTGTAACTGCTGGTCAGTCATCTTCAGCGGCTTGGAGGAACTTTAGCTCATTTCTCACAACAGAACCACTACAGTTGTGCTTGTTTCAGGTCAGGCGGTTGGGAGTCATAACATCCACGGAGAACAAGCCTGGTTCTGGCACAAGCATCTAGCAGACTACTACAAATAATAACCACAGTTTGGTTTAAATAAAAGGCTGAATGTACATCGGCATGAATGAATATCATAAATAATAACAAACTAGGAGGATTTCTTTAAAAAATAATTGCACCAGTATGAGAACAAAGTGAAAGCAGCATAGATAAAACAAAATCACACAATACAATGATGAACAGGTTTAAACAGGTGTATTGTCTCCTTCCACAGAGTTAACTTTACGTTGTGTCTTGTTGCCACAGCGCTGCCAGTCTCTTCCACTGTGTACAGTACATAGAAAGAACCTAGAATTCCCTCTGGCCTTTTTCCTGGAAAGACATCCCCTGTTGATGACGTAGTGAATGCGGCCATGTCTGGTGAATAGACCCAGCCAGTGAGCTGCCTCCGCTCTGTGATGAGAGATTATGTAAAGTTTATCTAACATTTAAAACCTGAATTCATTCTTATCCTGTGTGTCTGTGACTTTTTATGCAGAAAATACCTGAAAGAGTGAATATCATTTTTAGTTTTAGCTGTTTTAAGAATAGTAGCTGGATGAGAAACAAAACCCAGCGCTCCAGTTGTTCTTGTTCCACCTTTATTTTTTGGATACTCACTATTTCAGGTTAGATTGTTTTTTTATGCTAAGAAAGTAATTTGTTTGTTTTTTACATAAATCAAACTTACAAGCAGGGATGCAAAAATAATTATTTGTCAAAGGTAGTGTTTCACATAGTGTAAGATAAGATAAGATAAGATAAGATAAGATAAGATGAGATAAGACTTTATTCATCCCTGTGGGGAAATTAGGGCGTTACAGCGGCAGGAAACAACAGTGCAAGATGCAGAAGATCAAAAAAAACTGAATAGAATAAAAATAGAATACGGCAGACAAATATGTTATGTACATAAAATATTTACACATAGCATCAGAGGGATTCACAGTGTCTAGTCTAAGTTGAAACAGCAAATTTGGACTGAGGAGTTAAAGTGTTAAGGACGTTAAATATATAAATATGTTGACATTCATGAACAACTGTCTCATACAGCGGGTGAGAGGGCTTGTTCCCGATGTTGGACAGTTTAGCCAACGTCCTCCTTTCCCTCACCTGCTCCACTGAATCCAGAGGACAGCCCAGGATGGAGCTGACTCTCTTCATCAGTTTAGTCTGTTCTTGTCCCTCTCTGTGACTCCACCACACCAGCACACCACAGCGTAAAAGGTTGCCGATGCAACCACAGTGTCATGAAAGGACCTCAGTCTCCTCAGCAGGCGGAGGCGACTTTGTTCCTTCTTGTATAGGACATACAAAGCGTCTTCTAAGTCACTGACTCAAAAAACAGCAGATTTCCAAAGAGACTCAGTAACTTATCTTCCTTCCAGTGAAGGAAAGAGTCCAGACAAAGATCTGTACAGATTCAGCTGCTCCAAATAAACTGTACATGGATAGAAGCGATGTTCTTTCTATTTCCTTGTGACTGTATCTGGGCAGGTTAGCGTCCAAACATTACATGACACTGTCCCTTTTGTTCCCACCCAATGACCAAACCTCTCCAATAACACCCCTACCACCCGTCACAGATCCCCGTGCATACTCTCAGGTTAACACAGAGATTACCAGTGAGGGGAAGGTGCTGTATAATTGAAATAATTATCACCAAGAAGGGCTTGACTGTTGGCCTAGTGCAGAGGTCAGGGACCCGGACCTGCAGCCAGAACAGAAGGTTATGATCTAAAACCTGACGGGGCACTTCATCTGTGTGTGACTGATGACACTCTGGACTACTGTGTTTGCACATGTACACATGGTTGTTTGGTTATTGGCTGTAAATTCATTTAATTTCATTGCAATTTAATATATATATATATTTTTACACTTATTCTATAATTTTTGGATTAATAAATTGCAATTCCGGGTGAGAGCGTTGAAAAGACAGTGGAAAGAAAAAGAAAGATAGGGATACACAAAGAGGAAACAAAAGGAGGGAAACAGATGAGTGTTCAGTTGTTGTTGTGTTTTATTTATTATCTGTTAAGTAGGTTGAGACTATTGAGTCAAGATATGAAACAGAAAAGAGGGAAATTCAAACTTCTCCATTTATTTTATTTTCTTCAAAGCAGTTTGAACATGCACGGCTCTCACGTTGTGTTTATTTACTCTTATTCTGAAATGCAGCTTACTTTTATTTAGTTAATGATGTCTGCAGTCAGTTCATCTTTAAATTTCATGTAACAACGCAGATATTGTATTCAGCGATGAATAGCAGCAGCCTGTGTAGTTAATGTACAGGAAAGCTAAACATAACGGTGTTGAAACGTGGCTTTCTGTGGACAAATAAAATGCATCTGGTTTAATTTCAGTCTAACTTTACTAGCTAGTGCTTATAAAGTAAAGCTAGTTTACTCTTTAAATAATATTAAATCTCTATTATCTAAAAAATCAAGGCGCAAATGCTGAGTTTTAAAAAGAGACACAACGCAAACACAACATGCAAAAAAATATTTCTGACTCGTTATGAGACCATGGCTGAGTAAATTAGACGCTTGCATGCTGCACGCTGCAGTTGCATGACAGGGCGTGTTCACAATGAAATATGAAAATACCCCAGGACAAGGGGGTAAACAGGAAACTGTCTGGGGTGGGTAATGTAGATGTGGCTGTGATAGACCAGCACGTCATTGACACTGTGAAGGCTGAATAACTGAAGCTTGTGTTGTTGCTGTTCAGAAATTGCAGATCCAGAGTCTGGAGGCCAAAGAGGAGTGGCAGAGCTCCTCCACCCAGTCCACTCCATCCACCACTCCTCACAGCTCCCCAAAACAACAGCGCAGGTACACAAACGCACACAGGGTGCTTGGCATTTCAACCTAAATCTGCCGCGAACGTCTGTAAAAGCGACCCCGTTTGCTTTGTGTGTTTGTGTAGGGGTTGGTTCGGCAGCACAAGTTCAGAGGTCAGTGTTTGCTCCACCAACAGCAGCGTAGACATGGGAGGAGGAGACGTGGCAGCAGGGGGCGTAGGAGGTGCGGTGGAAAGGTGGGGAGTGTTTGGGCCTCGGCCTCAGGTCCAGAAGTCGACCTCTGACCTCGGATCAGAACCCACATCTGCAGGTAATAACACATCGTCAGTGTGAGAGCACCACGGACGTAACAACATCCTCCCCAGCAAACAATAATCAAATGAAAACAAACAAAACACTGAGTCGCTGAACTCGTCTCCCTTCTGTTTGTTCAGACCTAAACTAAACCTGTTCAAACCTGATGTAGGTGCTGCTCCATGCAGCATTTGGGTTAGTGGGTGAATGATTGACCTTCAGACTCACAGCAAACACCCGCCGGCTTTACTGTTGACAACCTTGAGAGTCTCTCCGCTCATTGGCTTTTGCAGATGATGAAGATTTTCATCATCCCGGAGATAAAAAAGCTGCTCAGAATAGTTTGAACTTAAGATCGCCGACAGCTTCTCAGAAACAGCGCTTTCATTTTCATGTGGGATGGTTCGCTCTGACGTGGACAGACTTTTAAAATCCTTTTTTCCAGGATGACTCTCGGTAGGTAATCTTAGGATGATGAATACATTCATGTGGAGTTAAGTGAAGGCATTACTCTTGCTGACCTGCTTTACTAAAAAAAAAAGTTTGTTGGCTTTTCAATAAGCTGGATAAATGCCCCATGCATTACTGTCACCGTGAGGAAATGAAGATTTATGAGGCTGCTGCCAGAAAGTGCCACTTAACTTTGTGGTGCTCTTCATTTGAAGGTAGATAATAATTATTATGATAATTTAACTGATTATGTTCAGTGTCTATTCTTTATTTTATTTAAAAAAAACAAAACAAAAAAACATGCATATATTTTTTTAATGAGCATTGGTTTACAAAACATTTCTGATGCAACTGCGTGAAGGATTTTCATCAGCTCTGATCCATGAGGTCAATAAATATTTCAATCCAGCTACAAGAAAAATAACAAACAGGTCAATAAGCTTCAATAAAATGTTTTAAGAAGTAAGTGGAGGGAAATTTAAAAAAAATAAATAAATGTGTTGTATTTTAAGTACAGCGGTCAGCACGTTAAAGTATTTAATCAAGTGATTTCTATAGTTACTTTCTGATTAATATGTTTTAAATGTACATTTTCAAGTTTTTAATACTTTAGTCAAATATTTCTTTTGGTATACAAGACATTGCTGCACAGCTGTTCACGTTTTCTCTCAAATCATGTCTCTGATTTAAAGGGTTCAGACCCATCCATTGAACATTTATTATTTCAGTAAATAATAAATCCAAGTTTCCTTAAAATGCATTTATCATTTGACGTCAACTATCTTCAAAGGTTTTATATTTTTTAATAGGTCTGTTAAAAGATTTCAATATTCAATTACAATTAATCGTATGATTTTATTTCTAATGCACGTTTAATGCAAACTAATCACATTTTTGTATTTTAAATGCACCTTGACTGGATGTTTAATACTCTTGTCAACATATGTTTGCTTTATGCAGATTATTATTGCAGCTGTCTAACACGAAGGCAAACACAGTCCAGATTATAGTTTGCGTCTTATCACGTCTCTGTTGCAGTTTTTCCATCTGCTTGATCAGGTGATAACTCACCAGATACATCGACAGTAAATACAGACAACTTTCTTCTTTGATTGGGACTTTTGGATTGTTTTACTACAACCTCACTTGAGAGTATGCTTGCTTTCCACAGCATTACTGCTGCTTTGATCACTTTCTGATGTCTGAACGGATGTTTGTGGGCCTGGTCTTTATGATTTAAGATTAATTCTTTAATTTTACATGTAAAAAATGGAATTATAAGAAATTATAGGCTTTCATTTTATTGGCACCAAAGTTATTACGCAGCAGAATGAAGCAACATTTGTCATACTGTTAATACCAGACACCAGACTGAGTTTCAAGGAAGCTGTTAAGTTGAAGCCAGTCCTGAAGTCAGTTCCTTAGCAGCACATGAGAAAGTCGTTTTTCCTCTTTTCCCAGCAGGCTTTGCGCTGCAGGTGTACCGCGGTGCCCAGAAGCCGACCCCCATGGAGGTAATGAAGTCACAGGCGACGCGACTGGCCGACGCCACTCAGAACGTGGCTCCGCCCAAAATGGAGATCCCCACCGTGGAGGGTCGACATCAGGGGGCGCGCCCGCACAAGCTCAAACACCGAGACATGAACATCCTGACGCCCTCCGGCTTCTGAGAGGACACCTGCCGCGCGATGCTCAGACGCTAAAGGTCCCATGAAATAAACGCCTCCACGTATCCCTGCATTTACTCTTATGCTGTTCTTATTGGTATTGTAGCTTTTGAATATATAAGCAGTGCATTTTATGTTTGACCTGACATCTGGGAATGCAGTGCCATCTCTGACAGGAAGAACAACAAATCATGAGGTTAGACAAATTTATTCCAAAGAGAAGCTGAGGAGTAAATTTAGTTCCTAAGCAGATGCAGCGTCCTACAGCGTGGACCTACAGTAACTACTCTGTCACTAGGTAGAGTGGCTAAACTGTTTACAGCCTATATTTATGTTTTGTGCTGGAAAGCTGGTCTTGGGCCGCTCCTAACGCTGGCTAGCATCATACGCATAGGTTTGAATTCAAGTTTTTGTTACTTCATCCACTAAATCTGGAGTATTAAAGATGAAACGCTTTATTATTTATATTATTATTATTATTATTCTGTAATCCCGTTCATGTATAAAACCTTAACCCTGCAACTTTTCAAGCCATTTCATGGGACCTTTAACTTCAGCTCTTAACGCGACCACTATATAGCGTCCACCATCTTTGCCACAGAAACAAATCAGTCTGCTTTCAGACATTTACCTTTCTGGTTTTCTTCACCTCTGTAACTCTACCTGTAGCATGCTGGCATCAGTATGGGCTCAGACCAGTAACATTTTGCATGAACCAGCCCGTGAGTCCAGATGAAACGGAGGGCTACTGTTAGACTCTCATGACTCTGGTTCATGTTTAAAACAATTCCATGTAAACGCACTTTATCCACAAAGAAATCTCAAATCCTGCTCACGTTCCAGAGTCTTCAACGATTCAAAACGGTGTGAGAAAACGTCTTGATGTGTCGTCTGTCTCTTTGTATTTGTCTTTTATCAAGCAGGATGGCAAAAATAAGTCTAACCGGTTCCTTAAGTGTAGTTTGTTAGAACAAAATCAATCAACAGAGCAGAAATATTCCAGATATATTTGAAAAAAACAAAAGAAAAGAATCTCAGGAAAATTGGCAGGCTCCTGCTCAGTGAAACATTTCACTCATTTGTTCTGATTTAAATGTTTTTACTGTTTTTTTTTTTTAGATGTTTAATGTATAGATGTAAAATTTTTCATGACTTCGGTGGCAGCAGAAAAACAAAAACAAATGCCCACGTGGCATGTGTGTGTGTTTAAAATAGAGAAACTGAAGAAGATGGTGGATGTGCGAGCTTAGTTAGCATGTCTGCCTTCCCCACGGTTAAATATGAAGGATTCCCGTTGGGGTTTGGTGCTTAAAAGCTGCTGTGTGCATACTCTGGACTGACGAGAGGCTTTTAAAGATGTGTTTCAGTCGCCACAGTTCACAAAAAAAAAAAAAAAACGTTCTGCAGCCCGGGAGTAAAGATGTGGCCTTACCATGAGAGGTGACTAAGTTTTCTGCAGGCGTCAAACATTTCTGCAGAACCACGGAAAATAATTTATGTTATATGCAAAGATACTGCAAGAGAAACAAATGAAATGTCGCTCCTGGCTGATAATTGGTGACAGTAGATTCAATGTTTTATATGAGATAGAAGTAGAAAATTTTGTTTATGAAGTTTCAATTGATCCACCACCTTTGACTCTGCCGTGCTGTTATCCAGATGTTGTCAGTCATCGCGTGTGAACAAACCTAAAGACGGACACAGAAAAAAAAAGCATTCTGCTGTCGGGACCTGTAGATATTAACTGAATATGACTGTTTCTGATTTTGCTGTCGTGAATCTGTTCCCTTTAAACCTCTCCCACGACTGAATCTCTGTATATCTAAGCGTGACCGTAATACTGACTGTTTTTTTTTTTTCCAGCTCACCGTTAAAAAAAACTAAAATTTCCTTGATTTGTAGTCCTCTGCACAGTTTTGTTTGGGGAATAAATGTTTCATTCTCATCAGAAAAAAAGTCGATGACTCGTTATTTTAAAAAACCTTTTATTAAAACAAATTTTGCATGGCGCCTCTTATCACTGCCTCTGAGAGAGACTCCGTTCACCATCCGGTGACAACAAGCATCGCGTGTAGATTCCCTCACAGGCAATAGAGAATCAAATCAGAGAGAACGTCATTTGATTTGTTTTTCATCGGAAAAGTGTTTTCATGCAGAGTGAACAGGCCTTCGTGACGTCTGACACTCAAACTGCAAGAACAAAGACGTCATTCTGTTTCAGCTCCGTGGAAAGTCCTGCAAGTCATTCTAGCTCCTGAAAACACAAGTTGTTCATTAAAGCAAACAGTCCACATGTTGGGGAAACCTCCGTATGATCAGATACCTTCAAGTCTGATAATACCGACACTCAGGAGAGCGAAGACACTCCCAGAAGTTGGGAATTTGCATTGACTTGGGTCCTGAGTTGAGAAACGCTAACATGATCATTATAAAGGCTTGAGGAACAACTCAGTCTTCAGATACTTCCTCCTCCTCGTCCTCCGTCTCCCCCTCTTCGTTTGATCTCTCCATACATCTGGAAGAACATCTCCATCTCTCTCTGCAGCGTGCTGTTTCGGCGGTCGGCGTCGGCCTTGGCTCGCTCCATGTTGCGTATCTTGATCTCCGCAACGCTTTGGCTGCGCTTCTGCTGCTCCAGGCTGACCCGCAGGACTGCGACCTGCCGCTCGAGGACATCGTTGCAGCGCTCCAACCTGCAGCACATAGATAAGCCAAATAGTCGTTAAGCAAGTAACCATCTACAGTATATACAGACGGGATGTCCTCTTAGACCACGAGCAGGTGTCTCACCTCTGTATCCTGGCCTGGTACTCGGCCTTCTGCTGGGCCATCTGCTGCTGCAGCTCTCCCAGGCGAGACTGAGTGTCTCTGGGCTGTGGCTGAGGCTCCAGCCCCTGAACATCCGGAGGACCAGAGGGGAGGAACACCTCTGAACTGCCGGTACTAAGAAAGCTGTCACTGAGTACGGAACAGGAAGCAGGGGAGTTGGGGTGGTGGATGTCATTGTTGTCATGTTCTTCATCATCACCATCATTGTTGTTGTCTTCATGACCATCTTTATCCTGATTTGATGGCAGCCTTTTAGATCTCTTTGGCGACGCACCAGGACTAAGTGCTTCTGCGTCATCAATGTTATCTTCCAGTGGTAAGACCTCGCAGGAAGACCATGAGGAGGAAGAGTCTCTTCTCGCTCTTCGCCCCTCCTCCTCTAGCTCCACCTCTTCTTCACAAGTTCCAGTATGGCCTCCTGGAGGGTCAGTTTCAAACCCCCCAACAGGGACATCCTCCATCCTCTCATGCTGAGACACTCTGTCCAGGTTGTCGTAGACAGAAGGAGTGCTGTCCTCCTGACCCTCACTGCTGCCTCCACTGGCTGTTTCTGGCACTGCACCGTCTTCCTGTGCACCACCCCACCTCCAGAAACCACGCCCTGACTCTCCTGGGCTTGGGCACGCCTTAGCCCGGCCGGTGAGCACTGATCTAGGCATGACGCTGTCTGGCAGTGGGTCTTGCAGCTGGAGACTAGTTGTGGAGGACTGGACAGCTGCAGAGGACAGACCGTGGCCGGAGTGATACCCGTGATAGTCTACATTGTGTCTGTCGGGGTGGTGATGCTGACTGGAGGAGGGCAGGGGGTAGAAGCAGTTCTCTGGGTGGGAGGAGGTGTAGCGGTGGCCCAGATGTTTCTTCGGACCAGAGGACAAATCTGATTTGGCGGCTGCAGCGTAGGTAGAGCTGCAGAATGCAAAGAATGGGGGGTTAGACTTAATAGCAATAACAGAAAAGGTTTAATGTCCGTAGGGTTTTGACGAACTGACGCAAGGTAAGTGACAAAGGCAAAAAGATGAGCCTATGTGAGAGGCAACTTCTGGAGCATGGGTACCCACACTTTCTTGCAGACTACTTTTACAATGACCAATTCAAAAAGATCTACCTCAATCGCAATCAATGTATTGGACTCCCCTGCTCTGGAGAATTGAAGAAAGAGGAAGGATATTTGGGGGAAAGGAAAGGAAGTCCGTAGCTTCTGAAGAGGATGGGTACACTTGACAGATTATTTAGTGTGCTTGATGACCACAGCATCTTTATCAGCTCATCTTTCTTGACTAGCAGCCAGGAGCTGAACCCACTCTTTTCTCTTGCTTTGTTGGACCATTGCTTTTGGCTATTCCTCTTGCTTTCTCACTCTCAGTTTCCTATTGCAAATGTTTTTGACCTAGATCTTAAGCTTCAGCTTTTATACTTGCGTCTGACCTTTGTCTTAGGTACGGTGTAGCTCCTGCTTGTCGTGAAAACCTAAATATCTGAGAACTCCCTCCTGCACACAGCCTGCTGTGTTCTGTCAAGTCAAGACTACTGTAATTACAGGACGGTACAGACATGTTGAAGGCCAGTTGTGTAGGCTACGACATAGTCCCTGCAAAGATCCATTGCCAAAGTGCAAACAGGGCTGCTGTTGTTGCTTTCTTTTGATTGCCAGTACCTCTTAGTTAATTTGATCCGTGTCTATTCGTCCTCCTGTCTCAGTGGTGTAGTTGTCACTTTCTATTTGAAGACAACACTTGTCATTCTACCTTTTGTGTGAGCTCTGTCCTTGTCGCATTCTTCCCCTGTGTGATTGTGTCCCACTCTGAGAGCAACACCCTCGTCTCTCTTCCCCTTTGTGAATAATGGCATTCCTTCCTTTCTTTCTGTGTGAATGGTGCCCTTGATTTTTGTCCCTTGTGTGTTGTGTAGTGTGTTCACTTTCCCAGACCTAAAAGTATTTCCAGTGACTGCCTTGACTCTTAAAGCTTCCAGACAGAATGTGGGATAAATAGAGGATTATCTTATGAGAGAGTTTGTATGTTTTACCCAGAGTTCTCTGCTTCTGCAGCGAGCTGTCCTGGCTCTCTGGACTGCTCCGCGATGAGAGGCAGAGACAGTTGGCGAAGGCAGGGCAGCGGGTGGAGATGAGGCTGCCTCAGAGGGCTTGGTGACGCATGTGAGCCTCCAGGAGGACGGGTGTAGACGGGCGGAGGGACTTTGGCAAACAGAGATTCATGCTCTCGGATTAGCTCTGACATCAGCACCTTTACCAGGGCTGCACCTGGGACACAGACAGGGTGGTGAAGGTCATGTTTCTATCTTAAAGAGTCCACCTCGGACACCTAATATTTGTCCAGTGACAGTTATTCAAATGGAGTAAGTTTTGTTTGCTCTAACAGATCATAGCGCTTCCGGTTTCTACCTCCCACTATGCTTTGTGGGTCTTCAGCTTTGGCTCGAAGGATATTTGGCCCAAACACAGTAGCCAAGTTCTGGACGCTCATCTTGTTACTGCTGGAGTAACACTGGACCTCATTCAGAAACCTACGACATCAACAAGTAAAAACAAAAACCTCAACTTTAAGCTTCACATGTTCAATCTATCTAAACAACAAGGCAGCAGAAGTCTTACTGGCAGATAAAGTTGAGCAGGTTGAAGTTTGCGACTGGTAACTCATGAAGAAGAGTCCTCAACTCCCCCAAACCCTGCGAGGGGAAGAATTTGAGATAAATAGTGAGTGAGGGGTGATTAAGTGTTTCTTGTTGATGGACTGTAGTGCGCCTGCTGCGGTTACCAGTGTGCGGTCCCGTGACAGCTTCTGGCTACAGAGCAGGAAGTCCTGGTAGTGGCTGTAAGGAACCAGAGGCTCCGGCAGCTGTCTGAGGTAGAGCTTCAGCAATGATGCCACAGTGTGGACATCAGTGCTACTGCATGCAAAACAAACCTTGTCAGAACATGTGATTGTAAAACGGCAAAGGGAAAAAGCAGGATAAGGATTGTACCCGTCAAATGATGGTCTCTCCCCCGAATCAAAGGCCTCTTGCAGCTCTTTCACCAAACTGGCCTGTCCCGGCTGGCGAAACAAGCCCACCTCATGCAGGCCCCGCTCCCGGATGAAGGTCACACACTGCTCCACCACCAGAGGAACCAAACGCATCCCATAGCGCCGCTCGTAGAGCACCGTCTCCTCCAGACGCTGACCGAAGACGCCTGCAAGAGAGAATTTTAAATTATTTGTTCCAACAAGATGTTTGATCTTGGAAACATTTTTAATGTGGTACTAGAGACTTGTAGCTGTTAGATTTATCAGACAATCTGGTTAGGGTTCAAGTTGTAGGCTACGTACGTAGGTTAAGCCGTCTACGTCCCACAGAGGCATATGTACTTCCACAGCTAAGTAAAGATCAGGGGAATGCTCCTCACAAAAATCCCCATTCTCATATGTGTGTGTTTACCTGTGAAAGGGATCCAGACTCCTTTGTTAAGGCTCTTCAACCACTCGTCACCCTGACCGGCACTGTTGGATAGGAAGAAGTAGGAGCCGGGGCTGGCCAGCACGTCTCTGTTACCTACAAATACACACAACAAAGGATGTCTTTATAACCAAGTCAAGATGAAATGCCGTCACTTGAGTCTTTTATCTGATTGGACTGTTTTCTGAAATGCCGCACCAAGGTTAAGAGAGTACTGAGTTTTGTACTTTTGTGACACTGTAAGGCTTGTGATGCATCGTTTTAAAGTACTGATGCAACAGAAAGGCAAAAAGCATTTGTACAATGTTGTCCTATACATATGGGTTATATTTTGCATGAACACTAGAGGGTTTATTCAACTAAATGCACATTTATGCAGTTTTAGCACATGCCATATTCCCATTGAGAGGCTGGGTCAGTCCATAGCGCTTATGGTTAGCGTCACGGTTTCCTTCCAGCCTCCCTTGTCGTAAATGAGGCCATAAAAATTCAGTCCCTTACTTTCTCATTAAAGCCCTTTCCACTCTTCTCCCCATTTCCCATCATGCTCCACTGTCCGTCCTCCTCAATGTCACGTCCAACACACATGCAGACCCCATGCGCACATGTGCCGTCCACGTAACGCCACGGTTGTCACCTCACATAGAGGACCCTGACTCAGCATTTAACAGGAGGCACTCAAGGGCGGCAGGAGCTTGGGGAGGGGGATTAAAAAGTAATATGTTGATGGCGTGTTTGTCTTGACTCACCTTTGGGGCCTGTACTGTCATGTTTCCAGGACTTGAAGCAGCTGAGTCCCATGCTGCAGCGCTCCTGCTCAGGTGCAAATCACACACGGCGACGTGGATGCTTTCTTGCAGACTTGTAGAAGAATTTAAGCATTTGGAGAACGGAGAGTAGAGTTGTTTTTGTCTTGTTGCTTCAGTATGTCTGTCACCACCAACTTTGGCTAGCAGGAATTAGGACATCATGAAGACTGGTCGAGGGAAGGGAAAGCCTTTGAAAGGAAGCCTTGGATATGTCACTTTTAGGGCTCTACTGAGCATTTATTGGTGTATTAATTTGCAGCAATGTCCTTGGGGGTGGTAAATCTTAAATTCCAGCTGCATATTGCCTCAGTAAGATATCCCAGGTGGAGAACGGGGCTTGCAGAGACCTTCCTCGGTTTGCATCAATCATTCGGTAGAGTGTTGAAAACTCTGCCTTAAAAAGAGGATTCAAACTCTCGTCTAAACATAATCGAGAGGTTTCAAGTTTGATGTAGAGGGAGTTCCTGGTGGATAGTGTAACATTAGCAGGGGAAGCCTGCAGGGTAGAAGAAAAGAAAGAGGACTTCAAGAGAAATATTAAACTTAATGCATAGCGTTTTCTGGTAAGTATTCAATCTTTAAGTTGGCTTAAATGGACGTAAATGTTATAAGAAAGGCTTTTAGTAGGTTTCTTATGGTTTAAAAGACTCAAACGTGCAGGCATCTGAGATTTCAACCTCAAACACGACTGTATCTGTGGATTAGAAAGCCTTAAAGGTGTACTATAAAGCCGTAACATTAAAGGCAGGTGGACAGAGTGAGTAGTTCCACTTCTTCGTCAAATGTCTCACGCTGAAATAGAAGACGTCCCCGGTGATTGTTATTGGACATTGATCAGAGAATCCTGTTGAATATGGAGTCACAGAGTGAGAAACGTCTTTGCAGGATGCAGCAGTCTCGCCCAACACTGCAGACAGGTTTTTATCAGATTTTATTCAGATATTTCTCTCTCTCTCAGACAGTTTTAGTCGATCAGTTGCCTTCCAGCTTCCTCCATGTGATCCCTCACTCCAGAGCCGCAAACATCCATCTGGTTTCTCAATACTTCCTGAGAGAATATGTGAGAAAACGATTGCACCATACTGCACGGTGATGATGGGCAAGCAGACAGAATTTTCCCAAACGTTCCAAGCAGCTTGTTGCAGCTCAGACGGGATGAGTTGGTTCCTCTCGGTGGAACTTCTCTTAAACTTCAACATTAAAGGATTTCAAAGCATTCGTCCACATCCAGAAGCCCAGGGACAGTCTTCCATTGTCCCTTTTATGCTTTAAAGAGGACAGGCACTGTGGAGGACGCAGCTTTTCACACCCATGGACTCAAACGTAAAGCCTCAGGAGACTGACTTCCTGTCTTTGGAGCATCTCATGATGACTGAGTCACTGTCCGGGACGCGGATTCTGCATTTTTCCACCTCTGCCTGTGATATATGAAAAAATAAAATCATCCAGAAAGAGCATGAACTTGTCGCCTCTCTTATGTTTTTTCTTCGCCTCTTTATCCAGCCAGGGAATCAGACCATCGTCCATGACCAAAGACACAATCTTAGTATTCCTTCCTGCATCCTCCCTCCTCCCTTGTCTCCCCCTTCTCTATGTCCTTTGCTTTATTAGCCCTTTAACTGGACGTCCCGCTCCATTCCCAGAACATCTGAATGTCCACGTCTTCGCCATCCCCGTCCCTCTTCTCCCTCTCCTGCTCCTTCACTCCATCCCTTTCTGTCCGTCTCTCCCGTTGTCCCTCTCTTTGTCCCAGTCTAGCTTGTCCTTCTGTCTCTCTCTCCCTCTCTCTCTCTCTATCTCCATTTCCCAGCAGTGTGTGCGCCCCTAGTTGCCCCCCTCCCCATTTACCTCATCAATAACCATGCTCTGTGTGTGTGTGCGCGTGTGTGTGTGAAGACTGTGCATTAGGAAAATTGGTTCTCTGCGACGCAGTGCTGTTTTACCAAAGTAATCACAGCTGATGGCGAGAGAGAGAGAGAGAGAGAGAGACTCAGAGAAAGAAGGAGAGATGATCTGGCTCAAATTCTGCTGCTGCTGAAGTATAGTCTGCTGCAACACACACACACACACACACACACACACACTGTCACCATGATTCAAGTGGACATGAAAGCGAGAGAGGCTGGTCGGCCCAGTCAACTTTTGAACTCAATTAAAGTATGAGGAGCCTCTCTCTCTCTCTTTCTCTTTCTCAGTGGAATCCAATTCAATAAGTCTCATTGGCCTAAAGTACAGTATACACCGTGTATCGACAGTTGTTCTTCCTCTGGGTGAAATATGTATCCCGTGCATGTGGACATGTGGACTTCTTTACGGCCTCGTGTAATATTCTAAAGGAGCCCCCACACTCCTGGCTGTTCCGTGAGAGTCTGGAACCTGGCCGGACACTTTTTGGCAAGCGCCATTTCTCCAGGGCTGAAAAATGAAGCCCAAGCACAAGTGCCAAAAAAACTGCAGCTCCTCGAGGCTGGGCTCTGAGAGAGGCCCCTGCTGATGTCAATACTTTACAGCAGAAAATGAACGTGCTGGAACAAAGATGGTGTTGATAGATGATTTTTGTACAGGGAAGAATGTTTGAAGATAGATGGATCCTGCGTTGCTGCTTGGGGTGGTACCAACTAGTCGACTTCACTGACGCTTTATCAGGAAGTCAAATAGTCACCGATCACATGACAATAACAACATGGACGCCTACTAGACGATAGGTGAGGAGTCTTTGCAGCAAACTAGCAGAGGTTCATCAAGTGTCTGGAAATACTTCACTAAAGATGAAGCCCGTACTACCGTGACAAATACAACTAAGAGCAGCACAAGGTGTTGACCTGGCCTCCACATTCACTAGATGCCAAACTGATCAAGTATCTGTGGGATGATCGTCCCCTCAAAGACCCCCCGCTAACAACACTGTGTTGATCAGACACCGCAGGACACCCTCAGATGGTCCATGTCCATTCTCTGATGAGTCTGCACAAGAGAGACCTGCACAATATTAAGCAGGTGGTCATAATGTTATGCCTGATTGGGTTAACCCTAACCCTAACCCAGAGATGCCTCACAGATGTTAAAGCCATTTTTCCATGGGTGACGTCATGAAGAACATCTCCATCTTCAACAGTCTGCAGACTTGCTGCAGCCACTAGGTATCGATGTGTTCATCTTCCAGTTCTTTCTTTATTCAGATATCATTTTTCAGCTTGCATCACATCGGTGCAAACAGAACATCGGTTGCCACACTCGTCCTGTGGGTTTTGCAGCATTTCCTGCGCTGTGGTTGGTTGGGAATATGTGAAGGCCTGTTTCAGACAAGCAAGAGACGTTTTCAAGGAACATGGCACCAAGTTTTAGGGTTAATGACCTTGTTTTACCTCAAAAGGAAGAATGTTTTAGGTTTTCACAAAAGGATGTAGGACCCACGCTCCAACTTACAAGCTCTAAGAGCGCTGCAGAGCCTGATGCAGGATGATTCCAAGCAACAAAGTGATCCACAAAGAAAATACTTAAACAAAAAGAAAACCCAAATTCCTACATAAAGACAAAAGGAGTCAAAAAATTAGGAAAACACAACAGGTACATACTGAAAAACTAAAGAGACAACTTGACAAATGACTGAAGAAAGACAGGACTATATTTACTAAGGTGATCTATGTGAAACAACCAATCTACATAAAAGTTTCTGAACCTTTGTTTCTGCCAGACGGCCACACGTCTTTATTAATCAAACAAAAATCAGACTCTCTACTGTAAGTCCACAGGTTTGTGAGTCTGATTGACTGATTTCTAATCCCAGCTGAGAGCTTTTCACATCTGTCAATACAACTGGCAGCGGACAAGCGCGCTCTTCATTACAAAGTGCTGCGTGTGAATGAGCGTGAATGTGTGCTCTCCACTAAATGAAATGTGTCACCTCGTCTCCTCCTCACTCTGACTGCATGTCTGTAATTAATCACATGTGCATGGAAAACGTTTCCGAGCGGGAGCAGCGTCTGTCTCTGTCAAGGAAAATTAACAGAAAAAGAAAAAACGACTCAAGGTCTGAACCGTCTTCTCAAAACCCAACAGCAGCACCCCCAAGTGACAAACTCAAAAAGTACAATTTGATTTGATCCTGTAAGAAACAAAGGAATGCATTAAAGGGAGGAGAAAGATAAAACGCCAAAATATGAATAACTTAAATAAGAAACCTTAAAATAATATCAGAGTCAATAGTGAGAGGAAGTAATCACTTTGTCAGAGGGGGGGGCCACTCGTGCTCACGACCGGATCATGTTCTCGAGTGAGAATTTGAGCTATGCTTCTTGTTAAAGGTGAAGATATTTTTGTTTTTTATGCTGAGGAAAGAAATTCAAACCCACGCCGTTGGTGGAGGTGAATTTGCGTCAAAGCGGCAGTAAACACAGCATCTGTCACGTTTCACGGCAGCTAACCTGCGTTCACACATCTGGCTGTGGAACTGCACTTCACTTCATTTTAAGTTACGCTGTCAAACTTTATAACCGCATTTAAAACGGGTGCAGAAGTCAGACTAAAAGCTGAGGTGTTACTGTAATATTCATGTTTTGTTTTGATAAAATATATGACAAATATATAAAGATCACCTCATTTCTTTGCTTTCCAAACTTTAAACTTTGCTGATTATTATTTGCACAGTTTGAGCTTTTGTTTTTAATCCTAAAACGTGAAATGCCCTGACTTCACTCCGCCCATATTGGCAGCGAAAGGAAAACACCACGACATATTTAAAGGTGAAGTTCTGCAAGGTCTGCTGCATCTACTGCGGCATTTCATTCAGCCCCGGCACGTCAATATAAATTTTACTGGTGTTGTTGTACATGCAGTTCTCTGTTGCAGGCTGTAAATCTAAACATAGTTTGTTTGGAGGTTTTATAGTGAAATCTTGACCTTTAGACTTTTTAAAAGGGGAAGCTGCCGCGTGGTCCGTTATGCAACATTTATTAACGGCATGAGGTTTAGAGGGGGAGTGGGAAAAGATGACGAGGAAGATAATTTTATATCTAAGTCAAATTATTTACAATAAAAAAAAACAGCGGGCCTAGACTTGAGCTCTGAGGAACACCATGTTTAATGTGGTGCTGGTTTTAGAGACAGGACTGAAGCATTAGGCAGTATTAAAGGCTGCAATTGTTGTACACAGTAAGATGAATCATATGTAGGCCTGCTTTCTACTTCTTCTTTTTTATCTTTTGAACATTTGGAAAAAAGTTGAAAACCAAAACGACGGAAACATTAGCACATTTAAAGCTAATAGCACAACGAAACCTGCTAACATCTGGTGGCTATGGAGCAGAATTAAAGTCATTTTGATCGAGTAAGTCTTGTGTTTACGCCCCTTTTAGCTCTTTTTTGATTTCTACTACAGCCTAACGTATGGCTCTACAGCTGCTAAATGCTCCATTGTGTCCGCTAATTAGCTAAAAAGTAAGAATCCGAAATGCTGCTGTAGAACATTTCCAGATCTTAGAAGTAGTTTGAGACTAAACTGAACCTCTAAGACCTTTTTCTACATGTGTCATCCAAACCGGAATCCGTGTTGATGTTTTAGAAACAGCAGCAGTCCGTAATGATCTCTAATTGGGGACCAAAGTCTTGTGCAATGCTTTGTTTGCTCGCATCCATCTCGTACATCACGTAATCCCCCTGCATCATCCTGCCTTAACAGTTCCAGATCAGACATAGTACACTATGTTTTCTCCCGCAGAATGAAAGAAGAGCCCCATGCAGGGCCAGGCCAAGGGGTCGAGTCAGGAGCAGCTCCCCGTGTCCCTTTTCACTGCAGCTGGCTGGGGATTTTACAGCCTTCGAAGTACACAGGAATGTCCACGGCTTGGTTTTCTGAAGGACATAATGTTTTATTGCACCACGGACACGGTTTCTGCCTCTCCTTGTTTGGCAGATATGCGGCGTGGCAGCGAGTGTTTGCGTTACGCGTGGTATGAGGAAGCCGGAGGAGGGTAAGTTACTCAAACAAACCTGCAGGAGTCCAAACAGCAGGGAGAAGCAGAGGACATCACACCTCAGGTCAGCGGCAAAGACAGGTGAGCTAAAGGATCACGAAGACATTGCATTCAAGTATGGATGAGAGGCTCTCTGATTTAAACTTCACTTTAAACTTCTGCAAAATATATTTTAAGGCTTAAATTGGCCTTAAACAAAAGCAAATAAACAAATCAAATTTTTCCACAAGCTTCCAAAAGATGTTAAAGTTCACTTTTCTACCTGTATTTGTTTTGTTTTGTTTCTTTTTTAATTAACTTTCATTTATTGCAGCACATTAACCTGACAGCTCTGTTAAAGATGTTGGAGCTTCTTCATTTTAACAGACTCAAAAGATTCAAGAATTTCCGAATCAAATTTCCGATTATAATTTGTAGGTAATTCAAGTTCTAACATCTACATGAAATGAAAATAGAAGCAAATTAATTTTCTAAAGATTGCTAAGGGCTTCGTCTACGATGCTTTGCTATATGCAACAGTAAATTAAGTCTTTCAGTGTCCTTACGTGAATAGACATTGCGCTCTGTAGCAGCACCGTGGTTACCAGATATAGTGCTCATTGTTGAGAGCTGTGGCGACTGGTCAGCTTTCCGACCTTAGACTGTTGTTATTTCCAGCCATATCAGATGAACACGTGAATAATCCCCTTAAATTAAAAGCTATTAGCCACCTATGACAAGCATCCAGACTGAAACTGATCCCGCCGCGTTTCAAACAGTGGAAGAAAAGAGCCTGAAGTGATCTTTCGTCGGGTCTTAGGAACGGACCGACAGCTTTTTGGGATTGGTGTGAGTGCTGCAGACAGTGATGACAGTGAGAGAAGACGTACAGTATAATGTTTTACCAAGACGCATCTTGATGCTGTGAAAACGGCATGAAGGTTACAGGGAAAGGACGAGTCAATCATCCAAATGTTTGATTGACACATGAGAGTTGTCAATATCAGATGTGAGGTGGCGTCTTAGTCGGCCTCTGTTGCTGGCAGTTCTTTGGTATCGGTTTGGCGTGTCATTGCTTAAAGTGAAAGGCTGCAAAACAAGCATTAATGTAAAAAAAACAAAAACAAACAAACAGTGGGCCGAGACTTGAGCTCTGAGGAACACCACGTATAATGTGGTGCTGGAAATGAGCCATTTTATGTTTCAGAGCTAGAACAGATGCATTAAGATATATTAGAAGCCACTGTTATAGTGTAAGTATACAGTATGTAAAATTAACTGTATATAGGCCTGCTTTGTCTGTTTTTCTTCATTTCTTCATTAGACCAAAAGTATTAGGCTGCAGAGAGCTGACCAGGGTTGGAATGACGGCTTAACACAACGTTGACATGCCGTTGTTATACCGCTCTGTTTTTTTTTTTAGCAACATTCACAATTATCATTTAAACTTGACCCAAACTAACGTAACACAGATGTAAACCTAGATCTTAAGATATGTGGTGCGAATCTGCAATTTTTCAAAGTCATTTAAAAGTAAAAGGGACTAGAACTGCTCCCTGAGGCACACCAGTCAAATGATTTACTGAGAAAAGTCTATTATCCAACATAGACTTGAGTCCTTATCCCAGTGTTGAAAGCCTCGCTGACTACACTTGGCCCAGACTCCTCTTTCCAGCTGTATTAACGCCTTGTTCTGCCTATCAGGCTGCAAGCAGGGTGACACCCTGTGCTCTCCTGACGGAGGCTGGTGAGTAGTGAGTGTTGGAAGGGTCTTAAGTGAGTGACAACGGTCCTGCATGTTGTCAGCAGGAGAGAGTCGTCCTCCTCGCTGATGATTCATGGCCGGTCAGAGACAGCTGAGCCAGGCGGCATGGAGGGACAGATCCATTTCTCAGAGAGGGAGAGGAGAACCCTGGGAGGGAATAACTAACACTCCTTCACATTGTTGAGTATAAAAAGCAAACCCCTCCGGAATCTCATGTGCCAGTCAACCAAAACATGTAAATACCTCAGTATATTTAGGAGCACGGTAAAAGATACAGGATGGAAAATGTACCCGCGAACAAATGTGAATATTTCAAAACCGCCGAGTGGAGGTGACGCTGCGAAGGTGAAAAGGCTTAGCAACAGCACGGGTAGATGGAGGAGTGGAGGAGGAGGGGATGAACAGATGAGTAAGGAACAGCATGCATCATGGAGAGATGGTGAAAGGAATGACTGCTATTTGTGGAAGAGGTGCAGCGAGAGGTTTTCCTTGCATATACACAGCCTATTTCATTGAACCACCTTTAGCTTTCTCTGTATCATTGCCTCCATAATCTTCTCCAATGTCCCCAGATTTCTCTCCATCCAGTGTTGCATTCATTGTATTGATGATGGAGAGTCTGACCACTGCTCAAAGCTTCTCCAGCTCATCCCAAAGATTCTCAACGGGGTTAAGGTCTGGACTCTGTGGTGGAACAATCCATCTCATGCTCCCTGAACCACTCTTTGACAATCTGAGCCCCATGAATCCTGACATTGTCATCTTGGAATATGATCCATTGATGGAATAAGCTGCTCATTCAGTATATTCAGGTAGTCAGCTAATGAACCTAGACCCAGATCATAGCACTGCCCCATAGCACAGGCTTGTACAGTAGACACTAGGCATGATGGCTGCATCACTTCATCTGCCTCTCTTCTTACCCTGATGCCCCCATCACTCTGGAACAGGGGAAATCTGGACTCATCAGACCACATGACCTTCTTCCATTGCTCCAGAGTCCAATCTTTATGCTCCCTAGCAAACTGAAGCCTTTATTTCCAGTTATCCTCACTGATTAGTGGTTTTCTTAAGGCTACACAGCTGTTCAGTCCCAATCCCTTGAGTTCCCTTCACATTGTACGTGTGGAAATGTTCTTACTTTCACTATTAAACATAGCCCTGAGTTCTACGGATGGTTTTCTGACCACATTTCTTCCTGGAAGACGATGCTTCTCCACTCTCCTTCCAGTTTTTAATAATGCCTTGGACAGTTCTTAACCCAGTTTTAGTAGTTTCTTCAATCTCCTTAGATGTTTTCTCTGCTTGATGCCAATGATTTGACCCTTCTCAAACAGACGACCACAGGATGTGTCTTTAGACATGGTTGTTGAAGAAATGAGAAGCTACTCATTGCATCAGTTGGCCTCAAATATAAGATATCACCCATGCAGTAATTATCCAATAGGAGTCTCCTACCTATTTGATTAGTTAAATCCAGGTGGTGCCTTTTTTGTTTTTTCGTTGGTCCAGCCTGCGTGGATACAGATAGGAGCCTTGACAAGTGCATGCTCATGCTGCAATGAATGCGATGAATCTGCGTACCATCGCATGTGGCTCCACAAACTGTGAGCTTGAGGACACACTGTTGGTGAAAGCAGCCATGGAAGTTTGTTTTTTAACTGTGAAAACCAAAATTAACAAAATTTCTAAAAGATAGTTGTTTTATTTTACTTTTAGCCTCTTTAAATAATTTTTTTCTGTTTTTGTTGAAGTACATTATCAGTAATCACATGAATAATCGCCTTAACAAACTTTCTGTGCTGACTATCTCTAACTAGCTGTTCTGTTTTCTCTTGGCCGTATCTCGTGACTGCTCCACAAACCTAATTTCCCCTCAGGAACCAGTTTAGCGTCACGTTATCTCCTTCAGCCCCATGGGGAGCGTCTGCTGTCATGCTTCACACCAAGTCGTAAATAAAGGGAAAGCCCTGGAAACAGCGGCGCTGGGTTTGTGGGCTGGTGCGAAGTGACGCTATGTATAGCTTTGGAAAGAGAGAAGAGGGTATCAGGGGTTTGAGGGGAAAGGTATAGAGCTCAAGCTGTGAGGGAAGGAGACGCAGAAGAAGAAGATTCCTGCGTCTCGCTCTCAGCAGGCAAACGTGACTTTTCACAGGAATCTGTTTTGCTCCAATTTAATATTTTTGTAAAGTTAAGCAGAGAAATAAAAGGAAGACCCGGCAGAGAATTTTGCTTTTTACTCTGAGAAACAAGGTTCTTCATTCAGGTGCAGCAACAATTCTCGTAAGTTATAACTCTTAATACATTTGTAGAAGCACCTCATTTGTGCCAAAATATTAAGTCCGGTTAACTAAATGTGGTGAAAAAGTTTGGTCAGTTTGTTGTTATTTTATTCTTATTTGGGGGAAATTAACATTTTATTAATAAAGGAAACATTTATTTGTTAATTAACAAAGATATTGTCCGTTTAATCTAATATTTCTAATATAAATATGTATCAGTAAAACCCATTTTGCAACGATGCAAAGAAATAAAAGTAGAAATAAACGTTTGCTGCTGTTATTTACATGTAAACAGTTACTACTACAGCTACTGAGTCTGTTAAAATGTTCATTTGCAGTTTGCATTTGTGCAAAACATCCTTATATTAGTATATTATCCTAGCATAATGACGTTTCCTTTAATATTACACACATTATGTCAATGTTATTGATGAAAGAAAACTGATTGAAGACAGAAAACTGATGCACCGACATCTTAAAAAACACATTTAAATGTCTTTAACTTACTACATTTATAGAGGCAAATACAATTCTGTGCAAGATAAATGAAAATAAGCAAAATAATTTACGCTGAAGTGTATTTATCAGATAAGTTTGAGATATAACTTGCAGATTGTAAAGCAGTTTTCATGACATTTCCTTGACTGAAGGTGTTTTTCTACTTTTATACATATGTGCAGCATCTGACATGTTTGGTTGTTTATTTCTCCATCTCTCTATCCAGTTATCAGCACATCTCCTGAGATATGGGCAGGAATGACGAGGACTGTGATACCTGGAGAGGTAACTTCCTCATTCTTTATTTATTTATTTATGTTTTTTATTTGCTGCTTTTGAATTCAGGAAATCTGTGTCGTTCTCTGCTCTACTAGACGCTGGCGACCTGAAAGCCGACCTGAGCACCGACACAAAGACTGGAAGCTGCAACCAGAGCATTTATGACTCGGTAGGACGCTCTCCTTCCTGTTAGTGCTCTCTGAGTCTGGACGATCGGAGGTTTCAGAGAGAATTGATCTTCGCTGATGTTTAAAATAATTTCATCGGTGTTTCGAGCTATTTCAGTCAGAGTTTGTTGCTTATTTACACCTCGGGGGATTACATAATACAGCAGCGTCTAATGTGACACCATTACCAAACCACCATCCGCTATCAGTTTTCTCAATAAAACATGATCTATACATAAAATATATTTTTAGTTCAGTCTGAACTCGTGTCACTGTTGGTTGAAACGTTTCTAAAAGCTCTGGTAATTAACTTTTAACTTATTTTAACTCATATGTGCAATGATTTTTTTAATTGTTTCCAGACTGTCAAACAATTTAGATTAGATTTTTAGTTTGAAGATAAGAACTGATGGACGACATTTTCCTGAGAAAGAGAAAAGTACCAAAGCCTCACCCTTCACATGTGCTATCACTGAAAACTCCTAAATGTCCTCTGGAGTTAATTCAGTAATATAAAGTGGGAGGGAGACATCCAGGGTCATACATTTGACCTACTGGTAGTCAGCAGGACATAGAAGCATATTCTTGTCTTTCTCTTCTCACCCCGTCTTCTCCACATCGTCTCGTTTGACCTTTGTCTCCCCGTCTTCCATTTGTCCAGCGCTCATCGCAGGCCGACGACGCCTCGCTGAGGCCCGAATCCGCTCCTCTCGGTGACAGCGCTGTCAGTGCTGCCTCTGAGGATGACGGAGTAAAGAGGAGTCCGGGGGGAGATGGCAGCGAGGACGACGAAGAAGGCCACCTGCTCTACCACGTCGGCCTGGTGATGAAAGAACGATGTACGCAACACCGACGCTCTGTCTCCGGTGTCTTTTCTGTCCTTGACGTGGCTTTGATGCGTTGAGTTTCTAAAGGCTTAACGCCACCGGCAGCCACAGAAATAGTCTTCTGTTGTTCGTCTCGGAGGCTTTTCTTGGCGCAGAGGAGCTGGATGGAGGTCGATGGGCGGCTTGTCCAGTTGTAGCACGATAATCGGTTATTGATGAGCTCTGGTGAGGTTGCTGGCAGCGTGAACACGGGGGTATGCATGTAAGGAACTTCATCCAGCTCAAACTACAAAGATGTTATTGTTCTGGAGTGTTTCTGCAGATAATAAAAGGTGCCGCTTGCAACGTCCGGCTAAGACATTTCCAAATTCCAGAGATCCCAACAGAAGAATTACATTTTCACTTGAGCCTAATCAGATTTCTGAGAGTCAAGAGTGAAGTGCATGTGTGCAGACTCTGCAGGAAACAGTTAAACTGATTTACTCGTTTGTGACGTCCTTTATGTTTTTGCACAAGCTTCCTAAGACTCTTCTGCTGCTGCTGCAACATCTGGCTGAAATAAACTTCTGCACATCTGTCCGTTCTCCTCAGATGAAGTGGTGTCCACACTGGGAGAAGGGGCCTTTGGAAAAGTGGTGGAGTGCATCGACAGAGAAAAGTGAGCATGCATGCTCGCCCGTCCTTTAATCAGTTTTATTTCCAGCACAACGTCCAGAAGCTTTGAGTGAAATCTTTAATGTTCTCTGTGTGTGTGTCTGCTCGACAGAGACGAGCGCGTAGCCGTGAAGATCGTGAGGAACATCGACTGTTTCCGCGAAGTGGCCAAGTCTGAGATTTTAGTGCTGGAGGAGATAAACAGCCTGGACGACACCAACATATTGTGAGCTGTTAAAGACTCTCAGCCGTGTCTCGTTTTATCTCCTCAGAGGGTAAAGTGTTGAGCCTCGTGCTCATTTGACGTCTCTCTCTCTGTTTCCCATCAGCGCTTGCGTCCGGATGCTGGACTGGTTCGAGCACGAGGGCCACATCTGCATCGTGTTCGAGCTGCTCGGCCTCAGCACGTACGAGTTCCTGCGCCAGAACAAGTTCCTGCCGTTCAGCGTGGAGCAGATCAGGCACATGGCCTTCCAGATCTTCAGGGCTGTCAGCTGTGAGTTGAACTGAAGCATCACACGTCCGGTTTTAATGCTGTGGCTGATCTTACTGCTTAACACAACAAACTAGCTGTTGCTCTGCTCATTTTGTGTTGTGCTGGACCGACACACGGTCACAGTCAGCGTGTGTTTTTGTGCGTTTCACAGTCCTGCATCGTAACAAGCTGACACACACCGACCTGAAGCCAGAGAACATCCTGTTCGTCTCCTCTGACTTCGACCTCGACTACAACGGCGACAGGGTAGAGAGCATAAAACACGTTGTGCTGTTATTTCACAGTTACATGACGAGTTGGGTGTTTAACAGCGTGTGTGTTTGTGTGTCAGAAATGTGAGGAGAGGAAGCTGAGGAGTCTGGACGTGAAGGTGGTGGACTTTGGCACCGCCACATTCGACCACGAGCATCATGAATCTCTGGTGTCGACTCGTCACTACAGAGCTCCGGAGGTCATACTGGGTACATCCACTGTCCACACACACACACACACACACACACACACACACACACACACACACACACACACACACACACACACACACACACCATCCCTGCAGCGGGTCAGTCTATCGTTTCATCTTCAACTGTGTGCGCCCGTTCTCAGATCTGGGCTGGAACCAGTCGTGTGACGTTTGGAGTCTGGGCTGTGTCCTCATGGAGTTTTACCTGGGACGTACACTCTTCCAGGTACAAACACACACACACATATACACATATACACACACACACACACACACACACACACACTAAAACAAGATGCAAATGATGCGTCTGTCTGTTTCTGTTTCAGACCCACGACAGTAAAGAACATCTGGCAATGATGGAGAAAATTCTGGGACCCATTCCGACACATCTGCTGAAACAGACCAGGTATCTGGGTTTTGATCATGTGGAATACGTTCTATACGTGTAAATAAGTTTGACGAATCCGTCCACAACCAAACTTTTCCTGCACAGACGACCGATTTAGGCTTGAAGCAAACAAGACAAAACTAAAATACTACTTTGAACTTGGAGCATTAGCTCTTAGCTCTTCTTCTTTGAGGTCAGGGTCAAGGTGACCGAAGGCCTCGCATGGTGGTATGTGATCTCTGTCGACCTCAGGGTCTCTAAGCTCAGGTTTCTAAATCCTGCTCTGCACGCTGGAACTGGAGTCTGCATGTTCTCCCTGTGTCTGTGTGGGTTCTCTCCAGGTTCTCCAGCTTCCTCCCACCGTCCAAAGACATGCTGCTTAGGTTCATTGGTGATTCTGTCTCTCTGTGTTAGCCCTGTGATAGACTGGAGACCTGTCCAGGGTCTAGACCAATGACAGCTGGGAAATCCTTCCTTTATGTTCGGAAGTCTAATTTCTTCACTTCCGTACATGCATCATATTTATCACCAGCTTTCCCTTTTATGTCTTTGTTGTTTTTGCTTGAAGATGCTCATAAAAACTGGTGGATAACTTATTTTCGCACAGACACCAGAAAGTCATACGCGCATTTTAAACGTGAAATGTCAGCGTTGTGCGCCCCCAGGGAAACATTTAAACGACACGGGTGAGCACTGCCTCCATCAGTCTCCATGGTGACAGCTGCTTCCTGCTGCTGCCTGAAAAGCAATAAGCGCTGCAGGTTTCCTATTTATGCTCCCTTCTTAAAGAGCTCCACACTGCTGCAGGTGTGACTTCATATAATAGACCGGTGGGGTGTGAGAGTGGGTGTTTCTGCAGCTAAGCCGTAAACCATGTGTACGTGCTGTGTGCAGGAAGCAGCACTATGTGCACAACGAGCGCCTGAACTGGGACAACCGGAGCTGCTCCGACGGCGACGACGACTACATCAGGAAACACTGCCGGCCTCTTAAGGTACCCAGCTGTCACATGAGCTAGTCAGGTAGACAGCAGCAGCAGGGTAGGCATCAGAGTAAACGTTCTGTCTCCACAGCAGTACATGCAGAGGAAGAGCGAGGAGGAGAAGCAGCTGTTCGACCTGCTCGGCCTCATGCTGGAGTACGACGTCTGCAGGCGGATCAGCCTGGAGGAGGCGCTGTGGCACCCGTTCTTCAGCCCGATGAGGGCGCAGAAGCAGCGCAGCTAGCACGCTACACACTCTACACACACACACGCAGCTTGTGAACATGCAAGGCAGGCCCCGGACCACTAGGGGGCGCCCAAGGGCTGATAAACTTAAAACTACAGTAGTGGCAATGTGCAGAGAAACACTTGATTGGTTGATTGGTGATTCTAAATAGGTTGTAGGTGTGAGTGTGAACGTTTTTTGTTTTTGTAATGGAAAATGAATGAATAATTTATTTTTATTTTTTTTGTAATGTTAGTTAACTCTATATTTTGTCCTATAGTCCCATATGTGAGGTTTGTCACAGTTCATATTGAAAGATTTCCCAGAACTTCACAACAATTAAATAGTTTGCTTATTATGAGCAAAAAGATATTATATCTTTATAAAGTATTTTATTTTAAGTCGTGGGATTTAAACCAGACTGCAACAAACAACATGCAACATGCCGGTCGTTTCCAGGTCTAAAGTTTTACCTGCCGTTTGATCGACACGACCGCGAGGGAAACGTTTTTTCTGTTTTTTTTAAAGAATGCATCAAACTTCCTGCTGCTCAGCTCACGTGATGCTGCGCTGGACTGTGAGAAGAAAAAACACGATTACGTTGTGTGGTTTTATTGTCCAGATGATCATTTCTAAAGTCATTTCATGGGACACATGTTGGAGCGGTTGATTGTACATTTTGTTTTTTTGCCCATGGCCCCAACAGACCCTAGAATCACTTCTCCACACACACACGACTTCTACCTCAGGCTGTGATTTAAGCCTAAACTGTACAGGTTTTTAATTCTGAGTGGGATTTTCAGTTTCATAGAGCATTCCTGTTTGTTTGAAATCATTTAGTCGACACTGAACCACGATCTGAGGGTCTGCACGGTTATTATGAGTTTTAAATTTCTCTTTTGTCTGCAGTTTGTCAATAAATATTTTTCATTTTGATTCCTCTTCCTTCTGTTTTATGCAATGACTTACTCCTCCTGGGATGAAATGCTCTTATTTTACTAATTTCTGTGACTTAAAATAACAATGAATACACAAACAAAGTCATTCATTTGATTTGGGGAACAGAAGGAAACCATTCTGTTTGGTTTTACTTCCCTCCTGAGTCATTAAGGACAAAAATGTCCACTGATTAATGTTTTTTCTGCATGAATCTCTTAAAACACTTCAGCACTTTGCAAAACTGCCAAAATTCATTTTGAGGATTGCATTATTAGTTTTTGTTTCATCAGAATTAAAATTTACTGCCCTCTTGTGACCTTACACAGCACACACACCCACACACCTTAAAATATCCTGCTCAGCTCAATAACACAAGCACAAAAACTACATAGGCCCTATAATGGGGACATGGCTGATTATAGTGCTGAACACTAAAAATGACACATTTGACAATTTTTCTCATAAATCAAACCATAATATTACAAAATGAATGTTTATATTGCGTCACAGCTGAGAGATTGAAAAATTTAGTTATAGTGGGAGTCAATGGGACATTTTTATCCGCTAGGGTCACAAGAGGTTAATAAATATTAAATCTGATGCTACACAAAAACTAATAATGAAATCAAGTCAGTATTTTAGATAATATTGGTCATAAAATAAATAAATAAATAATAATACTTGCCCCCAACATTAGTTTTATGGAAAATAACATTTAAAATAACAGTTTTTTCATAAAAAACAACAGTTAAGTAATGAAACTGGCATTTAAATGGGTTAAAATCCTCAAAATGAATGAATATTTGATAGTTTTGTAAAATGCTGATGTGGTTTAAGAGATTTGTGCAGAAAAAAAGCTGATAAAAATATTAATCAGTTAAGATTTTATAGCAGTTTTTGGACATTTTCGTCTTTTATGACTCACACCTAGAATCTGAATTTCAGACTCTTTGTAGAGAAAAGAAATGTGCCACATGCACTAACACAGACAAAATGACGGCCACATGAAGATGAAAAATAATGAAAAATTTGCCCAAATGGACAAAAATGTCCCTAATGCTGCATAATGAGTGTTTTCAAGGACATTTACATTGAGTCTTTCAGAGCTAATCATCCCTTAAAGTCTTTAATTACCTGGTTATACCAGAATATCTGAGTATTTTTGGACCAACGTGATTATTTGAAGCTATAAATTTGTGCACAATTAGTTGTAAAAACTGAAAACTGAACATCCTCACGCCAGAAACACAGTGAGTCGACGGAGGGAAGAGTGGTGGAAAGACCATGAGGAGAGCAGAGCAAACAGAGAGGTATGTATGCTGTAGGTTTAATGAGGTTAATGAGGACGAGTATGCAGCGAGAAGCAGGATGAGGTGATTTGCAAAAGGTGGGACAATCATTTGGCTTAATGGTGAAAAGAAAATGACATATGAAAGATTATAAAAGAAAAATAATGCAACACACAAAGGACACGAAGGGGCTTCTCACAGGTGGCAAACATTTTAGAGAACAGTCTCCAGTTTAACTGATGCTTGTTTTGCAGAGCTGCTGTTTTCTGGAAGGTGGAATGACTGCGAAGGGAGCGCTGATAGATTTAATGGACTCAGTTCTCCATCCCAGAAGTGTGTCTTACTACAAGTAAGTAGAATTCTAAATTTAGTGCACACTAAATGTGATTAAATTTTACTTAACTTATAGATGCAGTCAATCCAGATAGCCTCCAGACGCTTTAGATCTACGGCTGCACGAGTGATTCAGTGATATCTGAGGCAGCATTAACTACATGTGCTTTATTATTTATTTTGAAGGAACGTTTGAAGCCTAACTTTAAAAGAAAAGAAGCGTCACAAATCCAGATGATGCAGTTTCACATTTGAGTGTGTAAGGAGAGGGGATCTGAAGTCTGGATTTTTACAGGGAGCAAATTAAAAGTGTGATCTCTCTTTCTGCAGCATTTTGAGGCATCGGTGCAAACTGTGCCGCCTCTATTTGGACAAATATAATGAAACTCAGTAATGCAGCACTAAAGAAACAAATGCACCAACGAGTTCTCCAGCACAGGATGTTCCTAACATCTAAATATACAGCGACCTTCATCTACTACAGGTGACACACCTCATACATGCCTGAACGATGCCTCGGTGTTGTGTGTGCTGTTCCGATCTATGTTGACTGAGCGCCACAGGCCTTTTTCATTGCACACAGGAGTAAAATAATCTGAATGAACCCTCTGCGCGGGAACAACCAGAAGCAGATTAGCTCTATTTCCAGCCGAGCCGAGTGGACGCCGTGTAGCTGCAGTCTGTCCGTCGTAAGGGACGCGAGGCCGTCCTGACACTGACCAGTGCGTCTGCCTTGTTGATCCAGACCGCTGTCACGCAAAGCAGACGGCAGTCATCAAGATTCAAGCAGCCGGGGAAGTTTCCATGACTGCACAGCTATCCAGTCATGAAACATTACATCCACTGTAGATAAAAGTCTGGCTCGTCTGCTATCTGAGAGCCATCAGCGTGTAATAAAGCAGGATAAAACTAAGTTTATGTTTAATGTCATTGGTTCCAACCTGTCTCACGACCTCTGCTGCACTTATTTGTGATTTGTTCTGCTTCAGTTTCCTCGGCACAGAAGAGTCCGTATATATATATATATATATATATATATATATATATATCGTGTAGACTTGACGTACCACTTCTAAGTGAGTCATAACACAATGCCTGAACAAAATGTTCTGCAGTAAGTGTAGGACCTGGATTCAATCAATCACAGCAGATTGTTTTTTGTTTTTTTACCAAACGAGTTCAAAACAACCAAGAGGTTTTGCTCAAAAATTGATTTTAATCACAGTTTAGTTTCCACTGCACACACACGGTGTCCTCCTCTGAGCGTCTCTGAGGACTTTCAGACTGGCAGTAAGTGTGCATAAAGGGCTCGACACTGGGAAAAGTCCTGAAGCCCCGAGGACTCGCGTGTCTGAGTCTGTGAAACTGGGCCGCTGAACTTCCTGCCCCCTGCTGCCAATGACCTCTGACCCCTCAGCAGTGCTCGTCTCTTTCATGAGAATCCTTCCTCCTGCTACTGTTAGTCAGCACAGGGAACACAGTCCGTATTATAATCTGTTCACGGTGGGATCTGTCTTCTCACTCTGATGTTTTCGGAAATCTTTGCTTTTGTATTGTGGATTTTATTTCATGTTATATCTGTAGAAACCTTACATATGAATTAAATTTAAATGAAGCGTATAGTTAGGACCGGCTCAGATGACATTAAAGCGTCCCTTAGTTCTCCTGCTATTATCATGGTTCTGTGTTTTGATTTTATTTTATTTTGTTAAGTTTTTCCTTGTTTCCTCTGTTACCTTCTTCCTGTCCTGTGATTTCTTCCCACCTGTGTGATCGTCTGCCCTGTCCTGATTGTTCTTACCTGTGTCCTTCCTTTCCCTTTGTCCTCTGTCGCATCTCACTTGTCTTGTTATAGAGTTACTGTGTTGATGCCAGGTTATGTTTTAGTCTCATCATGTTCAGGTGTTCTTCTTGTCCTGGTTTTCGTTTTTGGATTGTCCTGCCGTTTAGCAACGCTTGTTGTTTCCTTTGGTTTGAGTCAATTCATTGTTGCCTACTCCTGCCTCTTTGCCTGGTGTCCAGCGTTTTGGTCCTACCTCACCCTGACAGCTACAGGTCTGGGTTGGATTTAATTAAATTCTATTAAGTTCAGAGAGTCAGACTTCACTGACAGAATCTGTAATGTTATCTTAAAGGCGATGGGAGTATACCATCTCTGCATAAAAATAGAGAGCAAATGCAAACTGTCCAGCATTGAAATGAAGGAAAATTCAAATGAAATCTTAACGATTGTAAAACGCGAAACCAGCAGCTGACCAGTTGCCAGCGTCAAGACATTGTAAACCACTCTGATTGGCTCAGAGACACATGCACACTACTGCCACCTGCTGGAAGGCAGAGTTATTTGCAGAAGCAGGACTAGGTGCTTGCTGTAGGACACTGTCTGGCCAAAAAATAAAAGTCTCCACCAGGTAGGAGCCAAGTTATTTAACCCCAACTGATGCAATGAGTAGCTTCTCATTTCTTCAACAACCATGTCTAAAGACACATCCTGTGGTCGTCTGTTTGAGAAGGGTCAAATCATTGGCATCAAGCAGAGAAAACATCTAAGGAGATTGAAGGAACTACTCAAACTGGACAAATCTGGAGACATTGGAGAAGCTCATCAAAACAACGCACAAAGAATGTGTGCTGTAATCAAAGAAAGGTGGTCCAACAAAAATATCAGAGTGTGGGACCTTTATTTTTGGCCAGCCAGTGTGTTTGTGTTGCGTTCAGGTGCTACTCTTTGGTCCAGACACAGACGTTTGTTTGCACTTTTTCCTTGTGTGTCCTTAAAGTGATTCATTGATTACTCGTGTCTGTGCAGTTTTTAGGTTGAATCACACTGATTTATCTCTGTAGGGTACACACGTCACTTTAAAGAAACATATTTAATGATATTTTCCGTCTAACAGATCTCATCTCTCTAAGAGTCTTTGGAGTATCAGTCTGTGTCCTGTTACCTGTTAGGATTAACTTACATGTTCTTTTTTTTACTGTTTCTCTTGTAGTTTCTGTCACAAGCTACTTGTAGCAGACAGTGGTAAATGAGCCTCCTGGGTAACTCCCTGCATCAGCGTCGGATTGAGAATATCTCCTCCAGAAACACAGACTTGAGTCTGCACAGGTGGCTGCGGGCCACACCTTTCTGTGACAACTGTTGCTCCAGCAGCCGACGACCTGCACGTAATGCCAGAAAACATGGCGGCTAACTGCTGCCGCACCTCCCTTTGCCAGAAGGCATACACCAGAGGGTTGATGAGCGAGTTGCACAGTCCCAGCAGCCACAAATGATTCTCCAGCACGCCTTTGAGTCCGCAGGTTGTGCACACAATATGGACTATGCACACCACAAAGAAGGGACACCACAGGGTTAAGAAGCAGCCCACGAGCATCGCCACGGTCCTCAGGGCTTTGACGTGACTCCAGTACCAGCTCCTCAGCTGCTGATGGTGGGCATTGTGTTGGAAGTGTTGGGGGCTGTGGTGGTCACCGATCCTGGTGCTCGCTTGACGTACTCGGGAAATCTGCTTCTGGTGGCCGCAGGCGATCTTCAGGATGTCCAGGTAGATGTAGATGAACACGGAGAGGATGGGGAAAAAGCACACGCTGAACAAAACGATGATGCCCACTTCCTGAATGACGGAGAAGAAGGCACAGAAGCCGTCGTAGTCTTTCTCCGCCTGCAGCTGCCGCACCATGACTGAGGGGGAGAGGACATGTCACACATGATGCTACATGAAGACAAACTGTCCACCAACAGAGACCAAGCAGCAGCAGCAGTCATCCAGGTATGAAAATACTCTTTTGTCGTTTTCTTTCAGCACCGAACATCTCGTTGCATTACCTGCACCTGTAGGACACTTGACCTGTGTCAAAGTGTTTTGCATGAATCGCGTCAGCAAATATACACGTGACAGCACATGTAAATCAAACCAAACTGCTTTGATTCTTTAATACAAACAGTAGCTCATATCTTCACCAAGCCAGGGCTACATTACACTCCTCCTTGTCCTTAGCTGGTGCCTTTACATAATTATTTTACATTTATCCAAGCAGTGACCTCTATGGGCGGCTCAGTCATCCACATCACAGCACATCCACAAACAAGCCTTTGAGTCTAGATACTTCAGTTTATTTTTAAATAAACCTCTGGGGGTTGAAGAAAGGAAGAAGTCAACACTGAGCTACCAAAAAAAACCCTGTAATTCCCCAAATGTCCACTTGAGGCCAGCTCCAAAAGTGAGTCATTTCCCACAAACCTCCAATGTCCAGCTTTCTCCACTTACACTCCACCTTTTAAGCCGTACTGGAGTTAGCTGGTAGATAGGTGGAGTCAGGCTCAGCCAAGATGGCCACCACACCCAGCAGAGCCATAGACATGTATATACTATTGACTGTACAGACGCCTCATTGAGCGCTGTCGTCTACTGGAGCGGCGTGCCTACAGGGCGGCCATCTTGAAACAGGGCCACTGGCTCCTACAGTGCATTACATCTATGGAGGAATGGTGTTTCTACACAAGAAAATCATCAATCACTCATTTGAAGTCCGGCATCTTTTCTTTACAATCTTCTGTCAGAAGCTAGTCTGCTGATAACATTAAGTAGAATTTGTATTTGGGTAGTAAAACCATATTTTTATCATAGCTACATGTGTGAGGTTTTTAACAGATCAATACGTTTGGAAATCGGTCAAATACATCAAATAATTCTACTTTGAGATTGAGGAGTACCTCTTTCCTTCGTATGTTCATGCACCGCTGCCTCTGCTAGCCCTGTACCAAGATGGCGGCGCTTTAGGCACGTCCCTCCACAGTCGATGCTGCGTCTATGTATATATGTCTATGAGCAGAACCACTCATCAGGAATCCTGTCCTGGAGGACTTGTCCTTCTGCGCATACTCTGCATGGTATGGGGTGTATGTTTTATATTTGGAGTTTGGTTTCAGGTTGGCGACATGCTAACGGCTGCTGTACAGATGAGACAGCAGAAAGTAGGCTTAAGTAGGCTTATGAAAAACTTAAGTAAGACATGATCTGATTATTTCTGGTTAGGGAATTACAGAATTCAAGGTGAGCATGACGGCCAGGTCATGTTATCTGTAAGCCACCTGCTAATTCATTCATTCTTCTTCTGTAACCTCTTGTCCTGTGAAGAATCGCGGGGTGGCTGGAGTCTATCCCAGCTGTCATTGGTCACCACCCTGGTCAGGCGGGAGGAAGCCGGAGTACCCGGAGAGAACCAACGCAGACACAGGGAGAACATGCAAACTCCACACAGAAAGGAACCAGTTGACTGATAGATTAGAACCCAGAACCTTCTTGATGTGAGTCACCATCCTATCACCACCATCCTATCACCAACATCCTGGTAAATTCAGTAGTTTATTTGTGACCTGAATCTAGAATTCATGCAGTTTACGTGCTAACTGAGAAGCAGACTATGACTTTGATTCATGACTTTGACTTTCCATGCATCCTCTCACGTGACACCAACTTCATTTCAAAAGCGCCATAAATAAATAAACCATTTTGACGTCTCACCTGGCAAAAATCCCATAGTGATGGAGCTGATCCACAGAGCAAGCAAAGACCCAAATGCAGTCCCCTTCCCAGACAGCAGGGAGTACCGCAGGGGCATCTTGATGGCTGCGTAGCGGTCAAGTGAGATGAGGAACATGGACATGATGGATGCTGTGCAAGGCGAGATCACGAAGGCCATGCGCATCAAACACCGCGACTTGCCGTGAACAGCCGGAGGGGTGGCGTTTGTGGGAAGGTTGGCGGTGACGTAAACGCGCTGGTTGCTGTCGAAGTCCTCTATGGCCAGGCCGGTGATGGCCACACCCACCAGAGCGTCGGCCAGAGCCAGGTTGAGGACGAAGCACCAGCTCTGGCTGCTCTTCTTCACGAGAAGCTTGAGCAACGCCGCCGCCACCACCACGTTGGTGGAGATGATGAGGCAGGAGGCGATGCTCAGGATCACGCCCATCATCCGAGGCCTCATCACAGCTTGGGCCGTGGGCTGCTCGGGGTCCATGGTGTCAGGAGCTGCAGACAGCATCCTAACCGATGGCTCAGTGCTCGATTGTCCGATTAAATATGCCATGTTGGTGAAGATTAAAGAGTCAGAAAGCCAGAGGACAGCTGAGATGGGCTGATCGGAGTCTACGTTTTACACCGTGTGCTCCAGCCATCATCACAAAAAAACTGATGCTCAAACTGAGGTTGAGACTGTGTAGAAAATATCAAAGATCCTCCTCCAGAAGCAAAGTCCAAATGACGCAAAATAAGGAATAGTATCAGAGCTGTGAAGTTAATCCAGGAGTAGTTGTGGTTTCTAAACTTTCAGAAAGTTAACTTGCTCCTAAATCTTCCATTCATTCTCAGCGTCTTCACCACTGCCCTTAAAACCCTTTCAGCAAATGGCAGAAGGACAGGAACCCTCGCAGCGTTATCAGCCGGTCTCTGTAATCCCCTCCCCTCACACACACACACAGACACACACACAGAGCATATAGACGCACACACAACAACACAAAACACATACGTATGTAGGCTTGCTGATGTTGCCTCTCTCTCTATATCTGACCCTTGTCCTCGCCTCCTGTCCTCTGGCTCGCTGCCAGGCATCAAGATCTCTGTTTTTATAGTTTCAATCTAAAATCTGACGCTTATTAATTATTTATGTGTTACTAAACCTTCCATAACTGGCAAATAAATAAATGAACAAATAAATCGGTGCAAAAAGCTGAGCAGCAATCAAAAAGCACGGGTGGAAATAATAAAAACATGCGTCAGTTTTCGGATCCTGCTGTCGCGCATGCTGTCCTCACTGTCCTGCATTAATGGGACACTCGAATGTCGCCCAGGAGACTCCTGTCTTCTGAGTGAGACTACAGCTCAGGGTGGAAAACATAAAGTAGACGTCACTGCTGCTGCTGCTACTGCTGCTGCTGCTCTGGACAAGTTTGGAGCTGTTTACAGATGCCATTATAAAGAGAAATACAAATGGGAATGAACAGTGTGTGGGTGTGTGTGTGTGTGGGGGGGGGATACTTCTGGAGTGAGCCTCTCTTTCCCACACTCCTGATTTGTCTCAATGTGCTTCTGTGTGGTTATCTTTCAGTTGATTAATTAATTAAGCGAGACATGCAAAGACTGTAGAATCGATGCACGGTGAAATTTGGTGACTCTTTTGTAACTTCTGGTCAAGTTTTACACAATCTAGAGAGAAGAAGAAGAAAAGTAGGTAGAAACCAGATATTAGACGGATCCGATTTAAAATGTTCAAATGATGTTTTGACTTATTTCTCTGCCTTTTTCTATTCATGGTTTTTTTTTGTTAAATTATAAAGCAGGAAAACACTTTCACTATGTGCACTGAAGCAAAGTGTGTGCTCTGCAGCTTTGCAGTAAATGAGTGTCCAGCAGTGCAATCGCATACACTAACATGTGACACTGAACCTCTAGGAGAAATACACTTTGAGTTTCCACTTGCACACCTCCTGAGAAATCTATGGGAGTGCTGATAATGAGCATTTAAAACAAAACAAAACAAACCTCTGACAGCTTTATTTTCCCTGGAAATGATCAAGTAACAGCTAAAGTGCCCTCCGCAAGAGCTGAATGAGTTTAGTTAAACTCTAACCCCGTTGGCTGCCGTCATGTTTTGGCCCCAGCGTCCCCAAGGAGAGAGACATCTGGCATGATGGGACCATTTTCCACAAGGATTCACACACAAATAGATCTGGCTAATGGTGCTTTCTCTCGTCACTGGCTTCAAGCATTATCTGGTGAAACACTTCCAGCTTCTCGAACCAGCAGCAAATAGCAGCCGCAAAAATGTGACAAGAAAGACAGAGACATTATTATTTTTACACTAATACAAATACAGTTTTGATTGCATGTGTTGAGAGCATCATGCACGTTTCAGCTCCAGTAAACATCGCGTCAACAGAAACAGGATGTAGTTTAAAAAGGGACTGTTATAATTAGAGCGTCCAAACCTGCAGATATAGAAGGGAACATTTATATGAACTCATTCAGTGTTTTATTATTTTACTACACCTCTAGATAAGCAGCAAAGTAGCCACTAGCTATAAATAGGAAGCAATAAATGTCTTTTATTGTTTAAATGTTTGCATTACGTTTTTTTTATAGAAAACAAATATTTGTCACGATCTCAAGTTTATTATGTTTGTCTGTAAATGACCAAAACACAAGTATTGACTCTGTGCGTGCAGTTAAATAAAAAAGAAGGATGATTCATTTTACTGTTTCATCCAATCAAATTCCATCTGATGTGAATGTGGTGATGTAGGACAGAGGATCTGAATCAACTTGATGAATTACTGTCAGATGTGAAACCAGAATTCATAACCACCAGAGAGTGAATCCTGGAGAATTTGGTGCCAAACTGATTATTTTCTGTTGAGCTTTTCACTGAGTATTTAGAAAACTAATGAGGATCATGTTAGCCTCATATGCTAATATGAAAAGTTAGCATGCTAAGCCAACATGGTGAATATAATGTTTGAGTGTTAGCAAAGTGCCAAAGACAAATCATTGCACTGAACTTCATTCTATTGCCCTGGTTCCAGGGACGCAGACTGTAGGAATGTAGGTCAGTCGGTCACTCTAACCATTTGGCGCTACGTAGAAAACGCTTCCATTCATTTCCATGAAATTTAGTTCAGATACTCATAATCCCTGAAGAGTGAATCTTAAAGAATGTCTTGGTCGTCTGAGTGTTTTTTTTTCTTCTGAGCTAGTTTAGTTCAAACGTTTTGTCTTTCCCAATCATTCTCTCACCATGCTAGCTTCACTTGTATTTAATGCTAATAAGCTAACGTTCCAAAATTGCGCAGGTTTTTGCCTTTCTGGTGAATCTATGGCTCACATACTCATGCATTGTATGTGTTTCATGCATTCAGGAGCAAACTAAAGTGTGTGTGAGATAAAATCAAAGAGACATTGGTGTCAGTCCCAGACATGAGAAGGAGATTTTAACCACGAGAATGTGTGGAAGCAGGTCAATCCGCACATATGGTCCAGACTAAGATATATCTGTTGAATGAACTGCCTTAATATTTGGTACAGACATGCTTAGTCCATAGTGAATGTCAGAGTGTACTACTAATACCACCTTCATGCTAATGTCACTTGCACTAGTTGCATGTTATAATAAAGCCAGGTGATTCGAGTCTAGTGAAACTCTTAATAAGTCATCTGAGGAACCTAATCTTCTGTTAAATAAGTAACTTATTCCTCATCGTAGCTGGATGTTTGCAGAATAACAGAGGACAGTCTAATAGCGTTGGCCACGACTGACCCGTCCGCTCTTTAACATTTTGTCCTCCAGCCACTCCAACAAACAGCAGCCGAGCGCATACTTCCTCTGGTTCAAAACTGAGTCCAGGGCAGCCTGAGAGGAACGATCCTGTATTTATTACCCCTCACACACTCCCCTCCCTCCTCCCAGGCAAACTAAAATAGCCCCAACGGACGCACAATGCAGGAATGTTATTCACCCCTGCTAGACCTTTCAGGACCTTTCAAAAACAAAGCGTGGGTCAGCACTAATTGTGCCCAGTGCCCAGCAGCACCCAGGGCTGTTTACACCTCTGCCAACGGCATCCTCCATCCGCCGTGAGGGATTCTTCTGACTCCACCTCCGCCTGGAATTCAATTTGAAGGAACCGCTTATTTTTTTTTTAACCGAAGTGAGGACGAGTCTATCAGGGGAGAGTTCTTCTGGATCACATTGTTAAGGTGATGATGATGATGTTGATGTGAGATGGAGGTGTCAGGATTTAAATGTTGCTTACACCATCAGAACAGCCTTCAGCAGACTCTTAGAGGTGTTGGTGGTGAAAGAACTGAAGTGACAAGAAAAATACCAAATTTGTCAGACATTCCTTTCATGTATCTTCAGATCTTTCCTCAATCTCTCTTCAGTCTTGATGACCACCCTCTGTACTCTTTACGTAAGGGTGATCATAAGGATTTATTCGAACAAGTCTTACAAACTCAGTCTGTACAGAGCAAAAAGGTAACTTCAGAAATGTTGAATTCTTGGAGTAAATTACAAAAAGCTGTGTGAGTTGTATGTTCTGTGTGTCAGCTACCGACACCAGCAGATGTAGATGAATGTGTAAACATGTTTGCTGTTCACGATCTGTTTGGCGTTTCTCACCAGACTGAAGATGTCTTTAAAGCGACGGCTGCTGTCCATGCTGTTGTGCTGTGTTTACTGCGTGGCCTCGCTCTTCTGCCTCCATCCGAACCGCAACAACTGCTTCTCTGACGGAGCTCGGTGAGTCGCCACACGCCATCGGTAGCTGTGAAAACGTTCTGGACTGACAGAGTTTTGAGGGCGAATTAAGACCTTGGCCGTAGATCAGAGCTAAGAGAACAGGGGCTGATGTCATCTTGATGTGACTCATGCAGCATTTCCTAGAAGCTATGAAACTAAAGCATCTGTTCCTAATTCAAAAATTACTGCAGAAAGACACAAAAGTCGATATAAAAGTCGGATATTTTATCAAATGGAAAGACTAAAAGCAGCGTCTAATGAGCATCACTGTAGGCTTAAAAGCTGACATTAAGACCAGTGCAACTTGAATGATCTTCACTAGGGGATATCCAGACTCTTGTGCATGCTGAGTCACTCATATAGCTTCCCAGGACAGAGGGTATTTGGAATTTTTCTTATTCTTCCTTTCTCCCCTGATGCTGTGCTTTCCCATCATTTTCTCTGGAAACAGGAAAACAACTTCTTCTTCTCCTTCGTATGTCTTATGTGACAGAATCAGTAATTTAGTGCACAGAAAACTGGATTTAATGTTGTTTGCGAAGACACACTTCTGGTTTGATTACATTAGACTAAATATATATAAGGCCAAAGTCAGCTCACATCGTTGATGTTGGTAGATTTAATAGACATAATGACAGAATCTCATTCAAATTCAGTGTTTCTTCCCTCAGGAGTATGGCGTCGGTGGTCCAGCAGCTTTACCAGCGGGTCATCCGGCTGCTGCGCACCACGCTGTGAGTCCGCAACGGTTCTTGTGTTTGAACAAGAAACACTGGACCTGTCCTGCCACTGTGGCTGCCTTCAAGTATGCCCTCTATCAGCACGTCTGCAAATAAAAGAAGAAGAAGAAGAAGAAGAAGAAGTGCAATGCCATCGCGCCGCAGTTGAACTGTATTTATTTACTCTGAATGCCAGGATCCTCTGACTACGTTTTAGATGTAGAGGAGTAACTAAAAATGTCTATTTTTCTACTGATGAAGGTTAACATTGTGGACATTTGCTGTGTGTGAAGTGGAAAGTACGGAAGCCCTAAACGGCCATACATACATACATTTTATTCCACCCGTTTTCCCGTGATAACAAGATCATTTTCCTCCGTTTTCCCGTGATAACGAGATCATTTTCCTCCGTTTTCCCGTGATAACGAGATAATTAATTCGAGATCTCGAGAAAACAAAACGATAGTCTACTGTATCAAATCATTGCAGGAAACTCATTTTGTGAAGCAATGTCAGGGGAGCAGGAGAATATCGATCACCGCATCACGTATCTCTTCAATCAAGGCCTGACACAGGCTGAAATAGCTTTATGCCTTGCTATAGATAATGTCCATATTAGTTTGCGCCATCTGAGAAGACGGCTAGCAAGGCTTCAGCTTTATCGGAGGCGCAATCTAACTGAGCCTGATGTCGTCATTGACTACATAGTTGACCAGCTACGAGGCCCCGGACGTCTCCATGGATACCGGATGATAGGAAAACGGAGAAAGATTATCTCGTTATCACGAGAAAACGGAGAAAGATGTTCAGAAAACGGAGAAGATTATCGTTATCAGAGAAAACGAGGAAACTTATCTCGGGGAAGGGTGATCAAATGTGTATTTGCGTTTAGGTTCAGGAAAGGACATCTGCAGTCCTGTTTTAAATGCATTTTCATGCGTTCAATGTGAGCTTGGCTGCTATTTAAAAAAAAAAAAAAAAACAGGAGGTTGGTAATTAAAATTCCAGGACACTCTCTGAGTGTTATTGTTACAGACTGTTTGAAAACATCATACACCTAAACCCTAAAGCCTTTTACCAGCACTGAATGAGTCCTTTAACGATTTCCAGGAGGCAACTGTGTGTAAAGCTGTCTTTGTATAACTAGAAACTTCCTTGTTTGTGTGCCTATGAAAAGTTTACGCTACTGCATATGAGCAGCTGATCCAAAAACAAAAAAAAGATTCTGTGATTTCATACGAATAAAGTTGTTGTGGATTCATTAACACAGGTTTTGAGATATTTCTAAGGTATTTGTTTTTGACAATAAAACAATAGATATAGATAGATAGATAGATAGATAGATAGATAGATAGATAGATAGATAGATAGATAGATAGATAGATACTTTATTAATCCCAGGGGAAATTCCATTGTTACAATGGAGGTGAATGGGATTTTGTCAGAAAACATAGACGTATGAACAAATACATGTTGTGTGTCACTGAGGTCTGGTATCTGTAATCTCTTCTACGCCTGTTGGAAAGAATGGTCAGATCTTGCTGTTGAAACACTGACTTTGAATTTGCGTTGTTGTAAAACTGTGGACAGGGAGAGTGAATGAGTAAAAGTTGCTTTCGGTTGCAGATGTGCATCATTTGCATTTGGATTTACCAACTTGCTGCAGTCAAGCTAGCTGATTACATATATAGTTGGAATGGTTGAGTTAAATGAGTGGCCTGCAATTTTCTGTCTATCTATCTATCTGTCACATGCCAGGCTTTTATTTTGAACCCCTTTGTGATCCTATGGGTCGTTGCCTTCAGGGAGTGTGGGAATAAAGCCTTTAGAGGACTTTACACATGGGTGGCAAATGGGTTAATCATCAGAGTGGGCCAGAGAAAAAATATGTTATTTTAAAGGAAATTTTGTATTTTTATTTTGACATTTCAGTCACAGTCATTCATTAATTTTGCAAATTAATGCTGCAACAATTCCTGTGATTTATTTGTACCATTAATGACTGATACAGCTTCCAAAAGGACCTCACACTTAGCATTGTTCATATATTTAAAAGGCATTAAGGAGATATTATTTTATTTAACTTCAGATAATATTTATATTATATTAATATATATTATTTTTCAACCGAATACAATTATCAATACTTTTTACAAGTATGACACTGTGACCTTGGCAGTTATTTAACAAGTTGCTTTATTTTGAAAGTGTTAACGGAAATCCTGTTATCTTCTGCGTACTTGACGTTAGCTCCGGTAAGGTAGCTAGCAGCAGGCGAGAAGTTTTCTGCCTGCACTTTATTAAAGTCGAGGAGCGTACGCACTGAAACATGGGAGACCAAGTCGAATAGCGGGTTGCGGATTTTATCAACACCACAGGTACGTGAAATTTTATTCCAATGCAGCGTTGACTGTTTGCCAACAGCTAACCTCGTTAACAAGCGGGCTAGTAATTTCCAGAAATGTTAGCCGACCGGCCGTTAGCCTAGCAGGAACCATCTGTTTCGATACGAACGTTCGAAACCGTTGGAACGGCCATATGTGTAAAAAACAAAAACGGTCTTAATACTCAGTTTTCAGCACATACGGTTGAATATGACTACTAGAACATTTTTATTTTGTTATTTATTCAGCGTTTTTGTTGTTTGTCTTAGCAGCGCCAAGAATAATAAATAACTTGTTTTCTTTCTCGTGACACTGTTGCTGTCCTCAACTGTCACCCTGCTCGGTATGGCCTCTCCCGGCTCGCCAGCCAATAGAATCCCTGCAATGTTTGATTGACGTAACTCACAGCCAATAGCAGCCCCACAACAAATATGACGACTCCCCTCACGGTGTTCCATACAGCGGGCGTCTCTTTCCGGCGCAGTACGCTGGGATGCTGATGCTGAGGAGCCTCGGTGATTTGTAGCATCATATAGATACCAGTGTTTTTCGACATGTATTGTTTGAGATTGCATCACTGCGTTGACCTGTTTCTGGGCGGCCTGCTCTTGTTTTTAGCGGGGCTGCAGCAGGTGGAGGCAGCCGCCGCCGCCACGGAGATGGCCAACTTGAACTGGAAGCCGTTTATCTACGGAGGGATGGCCTCGATTGTCGCAGAATTCGGTACGTGATGCACCACAACATGCAGACGCGAACCGACACCTATGCCTTTGGATATATTGACCTGTAATATTATGATTTATGCAAATACTTAAATCATTTGCAGAAATCTGCAGCCGTAGGGAAATCTGCCTCAGTAGTGGTAAGACTGGCTTTAAATGGGAAACGATGCGCGCAGCTGATTAAACATCAAAGCTATCTGGTGCAGATTTAATATCACTGCAGATACACTCAGTTCATAAAGTTGGAATTCATTTGTTGAAATCATAAGTATTTATTTGTGTGATGATGCTGTAAAAGTAGTTTTCCACCGTACGATTATTTTTGGAGGATGTTGTTTGTGGTGCTGATAAACTGCATTAAAGAATTTTAATAGAAACACATATAAGTAATGAATCAACAGTTCTGTCAGCTATTATAAATAAATAGGAAACACTATTTCACACCTCTGTATGTTTTTAATAACATATTTATGGAAGTGACAATCAGCACATCTTGCATCTTGAATCTGTGAAATGTCCATGAGGAGGAGACAAATGAAAACATTTCATTGATTATTCTTTTATGGTGTCGTATTGCATGTGTCAGACAAGATGGCAATATACAAAATATGTTTGACATTAAGATGTGAAGTTACGGACTATACATCTGCAAAATACGTCTTAATTTTCAGTACTAGCCGTCATTTTTATAGTTATATTTCATCCCCAGGGACGTTTCCCATTGACCTGACGAAGACCCGCCTGCAGGTCCAGGGTCAGTCCCAGTACACTGAGGTGCGCTACAAAGGCATGTTCCACGCCTTCTTGAGGATCGGCAAGGAGGAGGGCATCCGGGCGCTCTATTCTGGGTATGGAACCAGCTATTACAGGTCATATTGTCTGTGTCCAGATCCAGTAGAGCTCATTCTTCAAGCCCATACCTAGTCTAATCTACTTGTTCTGAGACGATATTCACAACATAGATATTTTATAATCTAACAACCAAGAACTTTGCCGCTCTAAGTCTGGAGGTAATGTTCATTCTGTTGCTATGTGTGTATCCTTATTTACATTTTATTGGTTAACCCAGAATACTATTTCAACAGTTCAGATATTATACAGTAAACCAAAATATATTACCACAATCAGTGCTGTTTGTGTACACAAGGAAATGCTGGGAATAAGATAAACAGAGGCAGTGATATAGCTTGAATTAATTCCACAGCTTTTGAGTTGTTGGAATAAGACATTCCTTCATATTTCAGCTTTATAGAGACTCCCATTTCCAGTATCAGTATAGTCCCGGGTGCCTTGCTGTTCCCAGAGGAGAAAGCTTTCAGTTCTCAGTGTGCCTTTAAGTAGATCTTATTACTTCTTTCTGCTGCGCACTGGTGATATGCTCCATGCTGATGGAAACGGCACATGGTCGTTACAAAATGCCATAATAAGCTTTGCACACGGAGCTGTTACACTTTGTGGGTGGTACAACTGTGATATTGCTGAATCCAACCTGCAGATTTTAAACAAACTCACTGGGCCTTGATAGGTATTCCATTTTGAAATGAGATAAAAAGAAGCTTCTCTTTGACTTTTTAATCCGTGGGCATGTTGAATCGCATGTGAGTGTTTTACATCTGCAGTTTTTAAGATTTAGCTTAAATAAGCCTGAATTTCACATTCCTCACTACGGCCCTGTTCAGACCTTGAACTGGGCAATGAAATGGAAAGTGGAAGTATATTAAAGGTGTACAGTTTATACAAAATCTGTACTTTTCGTTTTAAAGTAACTAACGCTGGAAAGGAGACAAATGATTAAAAACACGTGTGCTTTCAGTGAATAATAGATTTTACAGCTTGCTTTAAAATATGTGTAATTTCTCCATGAAGCACACACAACTAGCAGCTGTTAGTGGTTCTGAAACAGCCGTAGCGATCCATTAGAGACGGACGCTTCTTACAGTATGCTGTTGCCCACCAAATGGTGTTGGCATTTATTTGCATACAGAGTACGAATCTAAGATCTCAAGTGGTGGCAAGTTATTTAAAGCTCGCCACTTATAATCAGACTGCCAAGGATGGATGTTTGTACAGGATCTGGAGGGGGGAGCTAAAATTTATATTTAGTCAATAATAAATACCTGATATAAGTTTCTGTGTATCATTTACAGTAAATCATTTAAATAATTTACAAACTTCTTTTTTATTCTCCTCACAGCATTTCCCCTGCTCTTTTGAGACAAGCTTCTTATGGGACAATCAAGATAGGAACTTACAACTCTCTGAAGAGGCTGTTTGTCAGCCATCCAGAAGGTGGGTGTCTCTATTTCTGCCTCTAACGTCCTACCTTCTGTCTTTTTGCAAACCTTTCTTTCTTAAGTCTTTCATTTAAAAGGGTCACACTTTCAGCTTGATCATAAGGACAGAGACTAGCTGTTGAATTCAGAGGATTCAGACACACTATTCAACTAGAAAAAGATTCCCAACACCATTGAAACCCAACTCAAACCCATGTGAGGTGACCAGAATTCTTTATAGCCTACTTAGGTTTTAGATGATAAAACTGAACTGTAGACCTCAGCACAAGTAATGTTGTTACTTTCTTCTCTCTTTACATTTTAACTGCTATAGTCCAGAGCAAAGTACTCTATGTAGTAACACATGGTTGGATAAAACTCACTCTCTTGACATCAGCATCTTCAAACCTCTCTACTACTGTATAATGACTCGATGATACTCTCAAGGATACCAGTGAATGAAATCCTACCCATGATATGAAATGGAAAAAATAATTGAGTTTGGCAGTTCAGATAATTCCATACATTTAAGAATGATGGCTCTATTTGGGATTTGAGCTCTACATAAATATTGGGTAGAACAAAAGCTGCAGTGACATACTTTAATTTAGCATTTAAACAAAGTATTCATATCATATTTATAGGAGAACACAAGCTCAACAGAGGGTTGACTCATCAGCGTGGTTTTACATAATAGTAAAGAATGATGACCCAAAATAAGTCAAGTTAAAAGTGTTTTGACCACATTTCTTTCTGCTTGTCTTTGCTTCTCATCCAGTTATTCCCTCATTTCTTTGTTTGTGCTGGGACAGTGTGCATGCAAACTGGGTGTTTTGATCTCACAGTTGCATATTACATGAGTTGAAAAGGGTTAATGGTCTGTGTTGATGATTCTCTTGTAAGTGTCTTGAAGTGGTTGGGGTTTTGGAGAATTCAGAGATATCAAACAGGATATGCCTCCCGGGATTAGTAAAGTACAGCCACATTAGCTAATTAGACTTTCTGTCTGTGAACCTTCACAACTGGCATAGCAAACAAAGTGGGATCAATGCACAGACAGTTGAATGTTGCAGCAGTTTACCCTGGTGACATTGGTGCCGTTACATCTGTTAAAAATGAATTTTAAATTCATTTTTATTAGGGGTGTAATGATGCATGTATTTGTGATGAATATTACCAGGCAGTACTTAGCAATAGTATTATATATTTTTTTATTTTATTATCATATTTTGTATAATGTTTGAATAAATTATTGGTTTACAACAACAAGCAAATTTAGGTTTTGCATTTTGTTCCCATACTGTACCAAACGTGAACCAAACTGTGACCCGAAAACCGAGGAACATATCGAACCGTGATTTTTGTCTATCGTCACACCCCTAACTTTCACTGAACAAATTTCTCTTCACTGCATTAACACTAAATGTGTATAGCCTTGCAAACTGCACACCCGCTAAGGAAAAGAACACGAGCCGCCTGAAAGCACAGCGAATGTGTTACCCTGCTAGAACAAATTTGCAAGCTAAATAAATGGCAAAGGGCTTTCAGGAAGGAAGGGAGAGAAAGAGACGAGTGGAGACAGACGGAAAGAAAGTACATCAGTGTGAGTCAAGCTGTATTTGCCCTTCAGCTGTAAGTGCTCCACTATGTTCTTACCCCACATATTTCCCATAGGTCAGATAATTTAGTCTGAGCCCAAATTTGCATTCACTTCATCGATATAAGTTAATTGTTCCCAAATCATTTGAGACGCCAACAGGCATTATGATTGTGAAGGAGATGTAAGACATCTCTCTAACATGTTTGCAAAAATGGTCACGGAGAGAAGGACTAAAAAGAAGTAGAGCAGATGTTGTTGTCTGCAGCTCAGGTGATCACTCCATCAGTCACTGCATTTGAAAGCCAAATGGATTTGCGCTACATTTATCAGCGATTGACCGGCGCCAAGATTCACAGGAAGTTTGTAACCACAGAGTCTCTCTCTTCCTCTACTCCATCCCTTTCTGCTTTTTTATGTGACATTTCCTGTCAACTGCTTCCTTCCTTATCTCTCAGTACCTTCCATTCATAACCTCCCTGCTCCTCTATCCCTTTTTTGTTATCCTCATTTGCTTGTTTCACTTCCTCTTTTTCCCCTCCACTTGCCTCAATATTTAATGGCCAATTAGTGAACAAAAGATAAATAATGTAAATAATAGAGTGTATCGAGGTAGAAGGTTAGTCTTGTTGTTTTTTTTGTGTCGTTTTGGTATTTTTTTCAGCTGAAATGTGCATCAGGGTTTTATTTCTGCCTACAGTATAATACTGTGTTCTCGCAACAGGCTATAATTCATTTTTAATGGCAGCCGGTGATTTGAAACAACAAAACTTGACATCCAGTCGTGGTACATTACGTATCAAAGTTTAGTTGACTTCAACTTTATGCATCACACTGCTGTTGTAGTGACAAGTCAACATATGCTCTTGTTTCCCCTGTTCAAGGATAACTTGCTGTCAGTGTAGCTAGCCAAGCTTGGCTGTTTTTTGGCATGTGTCGCGTGTTTATAAATGCAGTTGCCTTAAAACCTTAAACCTTAAATGGCATTTGCTGTGATCCTTTTTTCCTTTAACACGCCACTTTAATTTCACTTTGACTGTATTGAACAATACAGAGGATTAATTAGACACGTTAAATCCTGTAATCAGTGACTTTTCTTTGTCAGCACCAATGGATCAGGGTAAATGTTGCGTGCGTTATAAATGATACACAATTATTTTGAATCTAACTGGGGGTTGATGGGAGGGATAAAGTTTTTTTGCTAAGTGCTCCTTTATTGTTTCTGATGATCGTCTGCCTTTCCAATCTGCATGCTCTGTGCCACCATGGTGCCACTGTGTTTTGAATGCTTGTTTTGATACAGGCTTGGGTTTGCCCTGTGGTTGTGGTGGGAATCGAACGCCCGTTCCCCTGCCCAAAAAATGAACGGTGTGAGGACCGCCACACTAACTGTTGGTCAGATTGATCAAGGATTACTGTAACTATTGTTCTGAACTCAATCCATTATTATTACTACTATATCTCCTCCTCCTCCTCCTTTTTCTTCTTGCTTCATTGTAGACACCACACTGGGTTACTACCACTAATAAGATTCCACCACTTGCTAACACTGACAAACTGCGCTGAGGCTAATTACTGACAATAGCTGCTGTTATTTAAAGCCAGAGTAAATGGAATAAGCAGTGTCTCTTGCAATAATTTCAATTAGTTCTCACTGTTTGTTTTAATCTGCTTGTAGTTCCAGCTGGGTGGAGTGCGATGTCTTGAGTGAGAAACTATTTATGTACAGGTAAACTCCACCCATGCCGTGTCCATGTAGGTCTGAGCAAATAACAAAATTAGTTTCAGTGATCGCTGAAATTCTCACCAACCTGTTTGTACCTTAATTAATAAGCAATAATTTCTGAAAATAATTAGCTGTCTGAAAGATACTGTTTTTGGCTTTGGTGTCTTTCTTGTAGAAACTTATGTTCATTGCAGTCTTAATGTGTCATTTCCAACACACTCTTTGTGTCTTGTTTGGGTCAGAGCACATGTTTATTTGAAATAATAAGATCCAGGCACAGACCTAAAGATGATGAGAATATATAAAATACTTTCTAAAGGCTTGGTTCTTACTGCTGTGTCTCTCCAAGTCTAATCAAAGTTTCCCGAACAGCTGTTTTAAAGCTCACAGTGGGCTTTACCACTCGTCGCCATCTTGGCAGTTCCCCGCTGCACTTGATTAGATGGACTGAATCACGTTTTCTTTTTGTTACAGATTGTAAACATGTTTGTTTGGATGTTTTAACATGGAAGTCTATTAGGATCGACTCTGTTTTGAGTCAGCCTCAGATGGACTCTTAAGGAACTGCAGTCTTTGGCACATAGTCTTAATATTTTAGCTTTGGAGGCTGCTGCTTGCATTTGACTTCATTTGACATCCAAAATGACATCCTCTAATTAATATCAAGAATAATAGTTTTACTCCACCATAAGGTATGTTATTGCTTTCTGCTATCTCAGCTCGTGTTACATCGATGCTTTGTCCCAAACAAGATCAATTATTATGTTAATGACACAAAGAAATCTAATTTCTTCAGACAGACAATGTTAATGATCATTTTACAATCTAATGGAAATAACATACTGTAACTTCCTCTGGATATCTATAGAAAGCATTCTCTGTGAGCGGTTTGTTGGCTGTAAATAATCAAATGTTTTGTCTCTTTATTTTGACAGAAGAGACCATGGTCATCAACGTCTTCTGTGGCGTTGTGTCTGGAGTCCTGTCGTCATCTCTGGCCAACCCCACTGATGTGCTAAAGGTTATAAATAAATTAAACAAAAAACAAACGTTTGCTTTGTGAGTTATTGTGAAAAATGAATTTTTATTTGACCTTCTTTTGTTTTGTCTGTGTGTTTCTTGCAGATCAGAATGCAGGCACAGGGCAGCCTGCTCCAAGGCAGCATGATGTCCAACTTCATCAACATCTACCAGACGGAGGGAACCAAGGGACTGTGGAGAGTGAGTGTTGGATAACTCTGTATGCATTAAGAGTACCGTGTCGTGCAGGTGGCTTCAGCCATGTTTTCACAGGACAGGCAGTGCAGACTGAGCATGCGTGCTCGCTTCTGAGAGAGTGCATTTCAGGTGGTGCAGCTTCTCCACTGTGAGTTTTTTGGTAATCAGTTGCGGTAATCAATGACAGTTTTAATGATAATTAAAATTTGAAATTTGTAGTATGGAAATTTTACCGCGGTTTATCGTCAAACTGTTTACTTCCCTAATTTCAGTCAAAGCTGCTCACCAGGTTCATACATATAAAAATACTTGCAGACTCTTACTTTTAATTTGAGAAGATTCACATCTAATTTGGCAGTAAGATCTGAAAATTACAACTATTTTCTATTTTAAGTAGCTCAAATGTAATTGGACAGGTGCCTCTGACGCTGTATATAAAGGTGGGTTGTAATTACTGTGAACATTAGAGACGTACTGATGATTTTTTTGTGTGTGTTGGGTTGTATTGTTGTCACACTTGTTTTCTTCATCCTCCTCTTCCTCAGGGTGTCATCCCCACAGCACAGCGAGCAGCCATAGTCGTCGGTGTTGAACTTCCTGTCTATGACATCACAAAGAAACACCTCCTTCGCTCTGGCATGATGGGAGACACCATTCTGACACATTTCATGTAAGTTCATCAATCATTCAATTCTTTTCTTAGGTTAGAACAGTGGCTCCAGCTTTCGTATTTATTATATTCTACATGTATGCAGTTCAAGTTTCACGTGTGGCTTGGCGGGGGCGCTGGCTTCCAACCCTGTGGACGTAGTCCGGACTCGTATGATGAACCAGCGGGTTCTGTCTGGGGGCCCCATGTACAAAGGAACGCTGGACGGAGTAATGCAGACGTGGAAGAACGAGGGCTTCTTCGCTCTCTATAAGGGATTTTGGCCCAACTGGTTGCGACTAGGACCATGGAACATTATTGTATCCTTTGAAGGAAAGTAAAACCTGGAAACCATACTTATGATTCTATTCTAATCCTTTTAAAACTTACCACTTACATACACCCTTTGTAGAAGAAGATTTTCAGATTAATTTCTACATAGTTTGACTTTTTAGTTTATTTCATGAAGTTTCCCATTTGATCTTATTGAAAATATACCATTTAAAAACTATATCTTGATAGCCAGCAGTATGTGAAATGAACCAGTCCAGAGAGAAACAGGACCCAATATGATTCAAACTTATAGACTAGAGTCACATACACCGATTAGCCACAACGTTTAGAGCACCAGCTGATTAAATGAATAACATTGACACTGACTGGTCTGCAACTCTGCAGCCCATACAAAACACACTGGGATAAACTGTGTGTTCTGACACATTCCTATCAGATCCAGTGTTTTGTTTTTCAGGTGTCATGACTCAGTAGTTCACCATTTTTCCTTCCTGACCACTGTTGATGCAGTTATGATGCAGACGTCACAATTCTACCATTATCAAAGCTTCTCAAATCCTTCCACTGGGAGGCCACAATGTTTTTGCTTGTTGTGTAATAATGAGTGCTATTCCCTTGTCCAGTTATTATGGCCAGGTGGTCATATTGTTATGGTAGAATGAGACTGAACTGTCAGAATCACCGTTTATTATGCTTTATTTACCCTGTGACAGGTTGAATAATTGACCTGTTTGGATACTCAGTTCACTTAGCAAATGTTACCAGGTGGTGTCTGCACACTGTTGTCTCCTTAACATACTTCTCAGTTCTTCATCACCTTCGAGCAGCTGAAGAAGCTCCCGTTTTAACGCCAGCAGGAGGCGAGACTGCACTTGTCTGCTAGACTGTGTCAGAGATAAGTGGAGTGTGAGCTCGGCAGCACCTGGAGTTTTGGCACCAATATATTCACACTCCCTTCAAATCAATACCAGATACAACACCAAACCACTCACTTGTATGTTAAGATCTTATGCTGATTTCCGTTTTGTAGACGTTCTATTTATTCTCACTGGTTTTATTTTCAAACTCTCACCCTCGACCACCTTCGACACTCCCTAGGCAGCTAAAGTGTCGTCATCTACGTATACAAAAAAAAGAAAAAAGAATGACAGCCTTGGAGGTTTACTTCTAAGAGCTGATGAGAGAGAGTTTATCACTGGGGTGAATGGAGTCTGTAAACTTTGGGTTTTTGTAAAGGGAAATTACACTTCTCATTACTTGCTCAGGATTTCAACACAAATCTTGAAAATATATTTATTAACTAAGAGTAGGAACTGCAGATTGTCAGTTCAGACGTGCATGTCTACTTAGATTTTGGAGGAAGGGAAATGATGTGTAGTAATTCTAAAGGGATGGACGCTGCATGGCGTGTGCTAGGAACTGATCATTTAAAGGTGCAAAGGTGAAAAACTGACTGTTACAGTAAATGAAGGAAGGAGTAAGCGACACTCTAGTGACTTATCTATGATATGTTGTGATGTTTGTTATAATGGGAGGCTGCAAAGGCTCTGATATTTCTCTGATTCAAGTAGATCATTTGTTTGGAAAAGGCAGTTTCTAGAGACTTAAATTATGAACGTCCTAAGAACCACTGATGTTTCACAATCAGAAATCTGAACCAAAGCATCTGGTCAGTAAAAGGAGAGACACATTTTCTCTTTATGAATATTGTTTTGTGTGTCTTTGCTGCCATAGGGAGTTGTGTTCTTCATTTCATTCACCTCCAGTTTGAATCGGTGTTAGGAGGTTGCAGGTCCTGCTGCCATAATGTCATTATTGACAGAGAGAAAGTCATGCAGCACATAATGTAAGTTTATCTTGGGCATGTCCAGGTGTAAATACGATGCCTTTTTGTGCCACTTTCCCCGCTGTGTCGCTCCTGTCGTGCCAAAAATACGTTTCCACCACAGGTTCGTTTTGCCGCTGCTCTCCGTCCTTGTAAAAAGCCTCTGTGATTGGACTTGTTGACGCTGCACATGTGAGTAAATCACATTCTCTAAACTCCACCCATGGAAAAATTCATTTTTTAACTGATTGTATTTTACAGTCCATAAAACGATATCTCTGACAAAAGCTACTGAACACGTTCCGCTCTATAATCGTTCAGCAAGGCCACCTCTTTCATCATTCTTTTATAAATGTCTTATACTAAATTTTTGAAGTATTTCACGTACTTTTGATTGATTTCAAAGTAGCTGTGTTTTTAGTTGTTTAGTCAGAGTTCATGGAAGAAATCTGCTCTGGCTGTAAAAGCTTGTCAACGCGTGGTTGACCGAGCGTTATCTTTCTTTTGCTTGTGAGTCAAGTTTTCCATCTTGACTCCATCAGTCTGCTCCGTGTGCTTCTATTTGAAAAAAATCACATGCTGCCATTTTACCCTGGAATAAATCGGTTACGGAAATCTCACAAACTGCCTTTTTAAAAATAAATAATAAATCCTGATGGCAAAATTCAATATCGAACTGACAACGTCTTCCAGTCTAAATGCCATCTCAGTCACTAATACAGAGCAACCTTTATATTTCCATTTAGTCGGCTGGAGCCATCTCAGAAACGTCATTTGTTTTTTCTTCAGCAGTTCTGGTTTGCATCTTAGCATTTATAAGTGTACTTTACATTTTGTGGGTCTCCATTGTAACTGTGACAAGTTGACAGGTCACTGGTGGAGCATGGCCATCTCAGAGCTTTGGACGGAGTTGTGTGGTTTCACTTTAAGTTGTTTGAAATATGTGTGTTGTTGATATCGTCCTGGATGAGTCGCTCTGTTACAGCCTTACACTGTACGTTGATAACCTGCTGATAACGTTATCCTGTGACACCGTCTCTCCTCCGTCCAATCGGACGCCTCATAACCAAACTGTGCACAGATTTTGCACGTCTGTTCTAAATTGTGCTTACAGTTCTCAAGACTTGACGTTCGTTATTTGTTTCAGTAGTGAGGAGGCGTTGTCTGTTACCTCAGCAGTTATGCTTTCTGAGCCATTTAGCCATCCATGTTTCATTGTTGTGTTTCATCCCTGAAACATTTGTCTTGAAGCGTTCTGGTTTGAAGTCGTTACCAGCTGATAGATGAACAGCTGGTAGGTTCAGGTTTTTGTCCCCCTCCAAATTTCAGGATTTTATTCATGAATAAAATCATTGGCAGATCAGATCATGTTGACTGCATCAGTATCCGGTGCAGCAGCAGCCGTTTAATGTGCTAACGGCATTTTCAGACGTTGCCATACGAGTGTGGACGATGCAGAAAATGCACACAAAGACTTCCTCTCCACTTGGTACAATACGTTGTATGTATTTATTAAAACACTAAAAGTTGAGCCAAAAACGTGCCAGTTTATCCGAACTCATCTTTTTGCTAAAGAATGTCACTGGGCTTAACCCACCGCCTGTAACTCTCCAGCCTTTAAAACATCCAAAGCTTTTGTTTCTCCTCTCTCTGTTCGTCCAGCAGTTTAACTGTGACTGTGTCTTGTTAAAAATCATAAATAGAACCATTTTGGGAGTGGTTTGTATTCAGAATTTTATGTAATTATTTGAAAGTGTTCTGCTGTTTCTGTTTCTCTCATTTAATCCAGCTATTTATTTTACTCCTGTGTTCAGTGAACCTGAAGGCACCTTCGCTCGTGCTGCTTTCCATTCCTGCTTTGGCTTCTTTAAAAAGCATTTAGCTCATGCTTGCATGTTCATCTTATATTTAGTGTGTTTACTTGACTTGAACTCGTCACTTTTTTTTGCCTAATTATTCATTCCCTTCACGGCCCCCTTCCTAAAACAGGCAGTCTTGTGTGAAGGTACGTGTGCTCGACATAAGCTGTCATTATTTCCTGGTGAAGAACAGCCGGAGATTGTGTTTGTCAAGATGAAATACAAAAAAACTTGTATGCATTTTTATTTCCAAGCACAATAAACTGGTGAGTTAATTAGTGAACATTTCAGCTTTAGATCTCCGTGACCTTCTGTTTGTGTTTCAGTATTAGTCGTTTATGATCGTTGATTCCTGCTCACACCACAAAGTAGTAGTACAGCACAATACTCTTGTTTTAGATTTAAAGTCAATGGTTTCGCTCAGTGAAACTATTTACTTTTACATCGACTTTTTAAAACATAACGGAATATTATTTATCTGAGAAGGAACCTTCTGTGTGGAACGGATTAGTCTCCATGTTGAACGAGTTGACCGTTTGCTACACACAGCTGTCAGCAGCTGATAAACAGCTCTGTCTCTGAGCATTAAAACTCTTTGTCTCTTGTCGTTTTCTGTGTTTGGATCCTTGTCGAGGGTCCTTCCTCTTCCTCTGAGCAACGCTGCCTTCAGATGGAACTCTTCTGGTTACAACACGGGGAGTCGTGTGTTCAAAATGTTTGACGTTCAAGAGCTAACGTCAATGTAAGCGGTGAACAGGCCGCTGCGAGGCGACCGTGGTGGTCTGGAAGGCAGCGTGGCGAGGCATTTAGCCTATGTTCATTCAATGCGAATGTCCACTTTCCCAGCTAGAGCACCATGTCCCAGTCTCATATTGAACAAACGTAAAGCACTGATTGAAGTCGACAGCGTCATTCCTCCTGATCCTAGCATGCAAAAGCTACAGCGATAATTTCTCAATGAATTTGTCACAATCTCATCTGACAACTCCTCAAAATGTTGGGATATTTTTGTAATGTTTATTTTCCCCTCCCACTGATCATTTGCACTTCATTGTATGCTCGGCTTCTGTCACTGCTGTCTATAAGCTGGCTGCTTCATTCGATGAATTTCTACGGTGGAGGTTTTAAGTGGCTTTTTGTTTTCACTGACGCAAAGAGTTTGGCTTTATATAAATTCAGTGTTCACTCATAATAAAATATAAACCGCTGTCGTTCCTGTGTGTTTTATTTCCTCTCACTTGAAGCTGAAATCAAATACTAACCCTGTGTTTTGTTTTTATAAACTAACATACAGAGGACAGGGCCAGACAAAGCAACAACGCAACAGCAAGCTGGGAATAAGACAGAAAGATCAGACCCTCTGTCAGGCCGTATGTTTGACACACCTGATCTAAACTCTGTGATGTAGCGGCACGTGGGCCATGAAAGGGTCTACTAGTGTCTGTCTGCCTCCCTCTAGTGGTTTGATCCGGTTCGTCCAAACACTGCTCCAACTTCTGTAACTGCTTGTTCCTGTTAAGGGTCACAAGGTGTCAGTCTATCGCAGGGCAAACACAGAGAGACAGAATCACCAATGAACCTAAGCAGCATGTCTTTGGACGGTGGGAGGAAGCTGGAGAACCTGGAGAGAACCCACACAGACACAGGGAGAACATGCAGACTACACACAGAAAGGAACCAGTTGGCCATGATGGATCAGAACCCAGAACCTTCTTGCCGTGAGGCATCCGTGCTCTTAAGATTATTATTTTTTTAAATTCTAGAGGAGGTCTAGAGGACTCCAGAAAATGTGAAACTGAATAATTAATTAATGTTTAGAAAGTTTTATTTGGTTGGTGAATGGTTAAGATTGCATATGATATCTTTGCAATTTAACAAGAGGAAATGTGGGAAGAACAGATGAGTGGGCGTCGGTCTGCCATTAAGACCTGACTAATCTTTATTATAAGTCAATAGAAAATAAAAATTTTGAAAATGTATAGTTTAAGGGAAACAGTTCAATTATTTTCTAAATTTTATTACTGATTAACTAATTAGTACTGAAAATCTATTATATTATGGCAGAACGTGAATGTGGGAAGAAACCAGAGTACCTGGAGGAAACCCACCACGAACCACGAAAAAATAAAAACCTACCAGAGCATCCAGTCCTAACACTATGGTGGCTGAGAGGTGCAAACCAACATTACAAATGCTTTTACGAAGATTGAGACAAACACAGAGAGAACCTAACCAGCATGTCTTTGGAGGGTGGGACGAAGCCGGAGTACCCGGAGAGAACCCACACGGAAAGTCGCCCCATGGATACGAACCCGGGGACGTTCTCGGTGTGAGGCATCACACCGAGAACAGCTTTTTTTAAAGTGTAAATTGCCTCAGCTTTGTAAAAGTGTTTCACATTTTGCTATATTGGTTTGCACCTCGTGTGTCACACCGATGGGCCGCCGACAGCTGAGGTTTAAATGTGTTGTCAGGCATCACAACACGTAGAGAGGCAGCCGCTGAACGGCTTCATAAGAGCTCTGCCTACAGATGAGAAGAACCTGTGGAAAATGTTCTTCTTTGGAGTGGGCCGGGCCTGAGTCACGTAGGCCTTCAAGCTCTCGATAACGTGATGGTCAGCATCGTGTGATTTCATGGCTTCCAGGATGGCGCGCGCGGAGCCAAACTGGCCACACAGATCTTTAAAAATGGCTTTGGAGATATTGTCTTCATCTTCTTTCAGCTCATCGGCAACCTGATCGATGGGGATTTCTGCCAACGCCTTCTCTCTAAGATTGTTGATGATTCCAGAAGAATCCTTCAGCATAATTTCTGACTTGGCTTTTTTTGTTATACGCAACAGCAACTTGGTGAGAATCAGAGTGAGTCTCATGTCATGTTCTGTGTTTTCTGAAACTGTTGATGGCTCAGAATCTGTTTCAGACAATGCAGCCGTCGCATCGCCCTGATCCTTAGGGGGTGTGGGTGGAAGATACAGCTGAGGATCAGTTATGGAAATTTCGTCGCTGCTAGTGAAATCAGACAAGTTTATTGAACATGAAGTCATCCTGTTCAGATCCCCATATGAAACTTTGTCTCCCTCGCTGTCAATCTGATTAATCCACATGTCGTCACTGACGTCATCATGAATCCTGATGAAGTCCACAGTCCAGGTCCCAGTAGAGGAACTAGATGTATAGTCACTATCTATTTCCATCACTAAATTTTCTATGCTTCTGTTCTGTGTCAAAAAGGTAACGCACACGCCCTCAGCCTCTGTATATAGCATCATCGGTTCTTCCTCTGATGACTCGAGCCTTGGAGGTGAAGCAGTGTGAACGTCTCCCGTGGGTGGAGGGCAGACGCATTTGTCGCAGTCCGCACAATGTGTTACATTATCAAGAAGTTCTGCCATCGTGTGCAGAGTCACAAAACTGATGCAGTCGCAATCACAGGTTGTTAGTACCGTTGGCACAAAACAGGACCCCATTATCTCAGCTATCTGGTAGTTGATTTTTGTCGCCACCTGGCTTGCAACCATCCGGACGAATACGTCAAAGCTGCGACATTCAAAAGGCTCCCTCTTTGTATTTTTCTCCAAGCAGTTTGATAAGAGGTGCCTCAGGTTCGTGACAACTTGATGCTCCCTTATTCCAAAAAAACAGAATCCGGGGTCGAAATAATTGTAGACCTCCTGGACTTTCTTCTTCCATGAGGAAATAAAAGGTATGGTGTATCTCCCAAATTTGTCACAACACATCGCAACTAGTTCTTCGCATACAATTGCTGGTTCACAACTTTCAGGGACTCTGTAGTTATCTAATTGTCTGTCCTCCCGACTAAAAAGAAATAAACGCCGGGCAGGTATGCTGTCCCCAAGCTCATATTCTGTAAGATATGGGAATTCTATATGCACAACTAACAATAACGGGTTGGATATTTTGGCATCCTTGACTGCACATGGGCTGTTGCTGTTGTCGTCATCATTAGAGTCGTCTGACTTCGAATTTTTGTCATCAATAAGTCCAAAGTTGTTGCCACATGTTCCTCTCAGACCTGTTTCTGATTCTGATTCTGATTCTGATTCTGATTCGTCTTGTGTCCTTGGATTTATATAGTCCGTCTGCATTATTCGTAAAATTTGTGGGTCCATAGTAGTAATTAAGATGGTACAGGGGTCCCGCTTTACAATCGCACTCAGTGGATTTTGTTCTGGCATCCTGAGTTCAGGTGTTGTAGGGGGTTTTGGTACTTGTATGGCGCACTCACAATGGCCTTGGGATAGGCATTTTATCAGTTGAGTAACTAGGTTAACCATGTTCTTAAGAGTTTTATAAGTGATGCAGTTACATAGGGTTCTTTTCTGAGATGAATACTCGTTGTACATTGTGTCACTTAACCGCTTTTCAACTTTTAACGTCACCTCTTCTTCGACTATGGAGATTAATTTCTGTAAGCTAAGGCAGTGGACGCTGGTGTCGGCATTTAAAGTGTTAGCGTAAGTCTGCTGCAGGATACATGCCAGGTTATTGAAGATAATGCTCCTGTCTAAGCCAAAGAAGCAACTTCTGGAGTATGCATGTCTAAAAATGCTGCAGGTTTTTCTGTGCCATTCATTAGCAACAGGCCTTATAACGTCGAGAATATGCAACGCAGTCATCATAATGAGGCCTTTACAGTGATCAGACAGCAAAGCCAAGCTGGTGTTATTTTGTGTCCCAGTCTGAATCACATGCTGGCAGTTTTCAATAAAACAACTAAGACCGGTGGCATCCCATATGTCATCTTCCGTCATTAGAGGGAACTGGACAATAGCAGTTAACCTGAAATTGTTTTCGTCCATTTTCGCTGAAGATTGATTATTTTTCTGAAAATGCTGAAGTATGCTAAGTATTTGTCGTCGCAACGAGAGCAACACACGTCGAAGTCTGTGGTCGAATGTTTTTTAAAAAGTGTGGTCACTACAGAAAGTAATATATCCTTGTCTGTGGGATATACTAATGCATGGCTCTAAAGGTATCAAGTAGTCACGTGACCATGACATCAAAGCCCCAGAATACTGCCTTTGATCTTTTCCTTTGAAGATGTTGCCTAGCAACAGACTCGCCCCTCTCTCTACCCAGAGAAGCAAAGATGGCGTCGGACGCGGTTGCTAAAATGTGCAACGTGCGTGATATTACACATAAACAAACTCAGTTCGTATTATTTAAACTGCTAGTTTACAGTGTGTGTGTCTTCACCTCTCTGTAATAAAGTCGTGCTATATAAAACAAGCGTTGTGGAGTCTTGATGTTAGAAAACCCACGCTGTTAATGTAGTGTTATCCTGTTTATTGTTTAAGTTCTGCAGACACGGTCCTGGTTAGATTTACGCCCCGGGCGAACCCTCGGGTTTTCACCCTGTTTATAACTGGTATTATCACAACAGGTGTGAAGTGCAACTGCCTTACTAGTTAAAAAAAACCCAAAACAAATACAGTCGTCTTCTGTGGCTAATAGCAACATATTAGCAAGAGGCTAATAAATAATAGCCTGTAGCCTACTGTCACTCATAGAAATGTGCATAGCTACCTTTATCTTTTGCCCGTTTCTCCTCTTCTTCTTTTCTTCATTTTCTGAACTGGGCAACTGATGCTTCTTTGGTATTTTACTTTGATCCATGGTGAAGATGAAGACTGGACATCATTAACTTTTGCGTTACTTTTTGCCAACACCGTCTGTTCGCCCGTCAATCAACCCGAGTTACGTGAGTCTGCACAGATTTTTGGTCATTTTTCACATAACCCAATTAATTACATGTAGGTATGGGTCTATGTTTAGGAATGAAATACAATTTATTTGGAGGCAGTTTGTGCTGTGTGGCCTGGGATCCGTCCTCGCCCCCCTCCTCCTTGCTAACCTCGGCAGTCGCAAGTCTATCCCCCGACCCCCGTCCCGCGTCTCTTCTGACATACACACAACCCGTATGACTCTCAGCAGCAAGTTGACGTGACAATGTTCGTTAAGTTTTCATATGTCCCACGCTGTTGAACGCACCACAGCCGTTCTGACGCTGTTGAACGCACCAACGTGAAATGCCTTTTACCTGCAGACCTGCAGCACAGGTATGTTAAATCTAAACAAATCCTCCCAGCAAACGATGTGGTGTTACTTCAGGATGGCTTTGTGATGGAAGTCACCTGATGGCCTCACACTTTAGATAGCTAGACAACTTTATTGATCCCTTTGGGAGGTCCCCGCGGGGAAATTGACAATTGACCTTAAACTGGAATTAGAGTTTTACTGTCCTGCTGCTGCCACAGCCAAATAAATCAGCTTGAAACAGGTCATCTGGATGCGTGTTCTTTGACAGGAAAACCGACCCTACACCTTGAAAAATACAATACTCTGAAAAATATATATATATACACTACCGTTCAAAAGTTTGGGGTCACCCAAACAATTTTGTGTTTTCCATGAAAAGTCACACTTATTCACCACCATACGTTGTGAAATGAATAGAAAATAGAGTCAAGACATTGACAAGGTTAGAAATAATGATGATTTGTATTTGAAATAAGATTTTACATCAAACTTCGCTTTCGTCAAAGAATCCTCCATTTGCAGCAATTACAGCATTGCAGATCTTTGGCATTCTAGCTGTTAATTTGTTGAGGTAATCTGGAGAAATTGCACCCCACGCTTCCAGAAGCAGCTCCCACAAGTTGGATTGGTTGGATGGGCACTTCTTGCGTACCATACGGTCAAGCTGCTCCCACAACAGCTCAATGGGGTTCAGATCTGGTGACTGCGCTGGCCACTCCATCACCGATAGAATATGAGCTTCCTGCTTCTGCTCTAAATAGTTCTTGCACAATTTGGAGGTGTGTTTAGGGTCATTGTCCTGTTGTAGGATGAAATTGGCTCCAATCAAGCGCTGTCCACTGGGTATGGCATGGCGTTGCAAAATGGAGTGATAGCCTTCCTTATTCAGAATCCCTTTTACCCTGTACAAATCTCCCACCTTACCAGCACCAAAGCAACCCCAGACCATCACATTACCTCCACCATGCTTAACAGATGGCGTCAGGCATTCTTCCAGCATCTTCATTTGTTCTGCGTCTCACAAACATTTTTCTTTGTGATCCAAACACCTCAAACTTAGATTCGTCCGTCCACAACACTTTTTTCCAGTCTTCCTCTGTCCAATGTCTGTGTTCTTTTGCCCATCTTAATCTTTTTCTTTTATTGGCCAGTCTCAGATATGGCTTTTTCTTTGCCACTCTGCCCTGAAGCCCAGAATCCCGCAGCCGCCTCTTCACTGTAGATGTTGACACTGGTGTTTTGCGGGTACTATTTAATGAAGATGCCAGTTGGGGACCTGTGAGGCGTCTGTTTCTCAAACTAGAGACTCTAATGAACTTATCTTCTTGCACAGTTGTGCTACGCGGCCTCCCACTTCTTTTTCTACTCTGGTTAGAGCCTGTTTGTGCTGTCCTCTGAAGGGAGTAGTACACACCGTTGTAGGAAATCTTCAATTTCTTAGCAATTTCTCGCATGGAATAGCCTTCATTTCGAAGAACAAGAATAGACTGTCGAGTTTCAGATGAAAGTTCTCTTTTTCTGGCCATTTTGAGCGTTTAATTGACCCCACAAATGTAATGCTCCAGAAACTCAATCTGCTCAAAGGAAGATCAGTTTTGTAGCTTCTGTAAAGAGCTAAACTGTTTTCAGATGTGTGAACATGATTGCACAAGGGTTTTCTAATCATCAATTAGCCTTCTGAGCCAATGAGCAAACACATTTCACCATTAGAACACTGGAGTGATAGTGGCTGGAACTAGGCCTCTATACACCTATGTAGATATTGCACCAAAAACCAGACATTTGCAGCTAGAATAGTCATTTACCACATTAGCAATGTATAGAGCGTATTTCTTTAAAGTTAAGACTAGTTTAAAGTTATCTTCATTGAAAAGTACAGTGCTTTTCCTTCAAAAATAAGGACATTTCAATGTGACCCCAAACTTTTGAACGGTAGTGTATATATATATATATAGAAAGGACTAGAAGTAGACATGAAACAGAACTATACAACTAATTTGGGTTTGAAATGGATATAATATGCATATCAGGGAAGTGCGTTTTGTGTTGCTTTCTCTAGATAACATGTCGGTTTAACCGGAGCATCCTGGGGGGTATTGCACAAAACTAGGATAAGGGATTAAGCCGGGATATGTTGATTATCCCGGCTGAATTAGCCAATCAGAGATAATTTAGCCTTCAGATAATCAACATATCCCGGCTTAAATCTCTTATCCTAGTTTTGTGCAATACCCCTATGATGTGTTTGAAAGTTGAAAACATTAAAAGGAGACTTTTTTAGAACAACCAGCAGAGCTGACACGAACGCATTTATTTCTTTTCAATGACAGTTCAATGTTACTTTATTCACACCTACTTTAATTTTAGTTTAAAAACCCATTTAGAGAAAGATTTAAAATACTTGAATATATCTTAAAAACATGCTTAAACAGCATTACTTTAAATCATTATCACTTTAAACCATTTACAAATAATAAACAAATCCTTTCAACATAATCCTGATGGACACCACGTCACCCCTCCACCATCCCAGAGTCTAAATTCAGCCTCCGGTTCCCAGCAGTAACCAGAATCCGGTTCGCGGGCTGAAGGCTCGGCTCGTTCTAGGATCGGGACTTGCTGATCCAGTGGTACTTGTCGACGCGAGGCCCCGTGAAGGTAAATGAAGCTCGGTGGGACTTGAAGCCTTTTTGGCCGGAGAGCTGGGAAGCCGGAGGTCCAGAGGGAGGCGGGAACGAGTCTGCAGCAAAAGCCTTCCGCTTCTCCCTCAGCCAGGTCTGAGGGGCACCTGGAGAAAACTCACTGAACTGAGGACGACAGAAACACAGAGCATCTTATTTTAATGGAATCCTCCAAAATATACACTTTCACTCGTCTTTAAAAACATCAAATGTTAAAACTGGACCACAGTAAATGCTGCTGGAACCACAAACCTGAGATCATTTCTACCAAAATGGTTTTCTAATCCCTGAGTGTTACTGAGGTTGGCGCCTTTTTTGAAAGTCTCCAGATACAACATAACGTTCTAGAACCAAAAATCAGATGTGTTCCCATCGAGCCAACACCTTTGCTCAACCCAGAAATCACTTTTCAGAGACTTCATGTTTTCAACCTACCCTGTAAACGCTGTTGGGGTTGCTGACGGTCGGGATGGTTTTGGGTTCTATGTTGGTTGGTGGGACCGGAGCAGGCCATTGGGTGGCCAGCTGGCCTCCACTGCTGCTGCTGCTGCTGCTCATGCTGTTGTCTCCGGCACCGTCCTCCTCGTCTGAAGAGCTTCCCGACTGGACTTCAAGGCTCGCCCGCTCTACGGCATCGTGGATGCGGCGGGAAAATTCCCTGTCGCCACGCCGACAGCTGTCCACCACCGAGACGCAGAACGGAGCGCTGTGCTCGCCGTATCTGCAAAGGGGGAACCAGGAATGAAGAAGAGCCACAGGCCGGACACAGAGATCTGCGTGAAGTCGGTGTTGTTCCAGAGCACGTGAGAGAAATCTGAAAACTAGATCAACACATGTCGTCCCTACACTGCTCTAACATAACTTTTTATTGGCTAAGATGACCAACTAGCGTCTGCTCATCTGCTCGTCTTCATTCGTACAGATTCACCAGACTGAACAACCAGTCAGTGATCACAGAGATTGTTTGCCGACGATTCAACCAGCAAAAGTCAAGACCACTGGCTTGTCATGTCCTGGATTTTATGTGGAAATAGAGAGAGCTAGCCTGGATCTTTAGCACGTTTTAAAACGATCTATACATACACTTGTAATTCTCAAGTTCATTGATCAAGCTTCTTTCAAGTCCGTGTAGAAACTAAAATGGGAACACGATTGGTTTTATGGTCCAAAACAAATGCTACGGCTAAGCTACTCTGAGGGGCACCTGCTGTAGCATCATTCTGTTGCGTAGACATGTAGACATGCATCCCAATATGACATTAGTGACTAGTGTTTATGTGTAGCTCTAAATGACAGGGAAAGTTTGAGGAAGTGAATTCTTAAATCATCCGTCATGCTACGTCACGATGTGGAGGTTTTCAGGTACACACTCGTGGCTCTACTGAGCTCAGCCGTCTGACCTGCAGGACACCTCTCCGGGGTCGACCCACACAGTCAGCTCCTGGGGCAGGCCCAGATCCTCGTACCGCACCAAGCTCCGCTCGCAGGCCTGCTGAAGCACCGGGTCCTGAAGCCGGACGCGGTTCATACGCAGACACCTGGGTAAACATTTGGTTTATAGAAAGAACAGGTTGAAACGAGCCATCAGCAACATCATGTCAGGAAACACAAACTGTTTAAGACAAAGGTGTTATTTAGTGAGGAAATGGTTTTGTTCTTTAAACAGAACCAGCACTGATAACTCTGGCACCTTAAATACTAGAAATCCAACCAGCCACAACATTAACACCACTGTAAAGTCAATAACATTGGAGATTAGATTGATACTTTATCCTGTGGGAAATTCAGTGTCCAGTAGCTTCATCACACAGAAACAGATACTGTCCCTGAACCAGCGTCTCTGTCTGACTATGGTGTCCTGGAGAGGGTGGTGGACATTGTTCATGATGGACCAGAGTTTGTTCAAGATCCTTTAATCTACCACTGATGTCAGGGACTCCAGCTCTGTCCCTACCACGATAGTCCGGTAGAACATGTCCAGCAGCTTCCTGCAGATGTTAAACCACCTTAGCCTCCTGAGGAACTAGAGACAGCTCTGACCTTTGTTGTACACCGAGTCTATGTTAAACCACCAGTCCAGTTTGTGGTCTAAATGTAGACCCAGGTACTTCTAGGTCTGAACCACCTCTACAAACTCCCTGTTGATGGTTACATGCTGCAGGTGAGGACATCCACTACCATCTCCTTGGGTTTAACTGTGTTGATCCAAAGGTGGTTCACTTCACATGGGGCTGTTCTTTGCATATTTATGTGGTCTCCAGTTAATCAATGCACACATAGCCAGACATATATGTGGATGTTCAAGAAAACACTCTCCATTAGACCAGGACACTTTGTTCCAGGGGTTCAGTTCTGACGTTCACATCCATCTGTGGGTCAGGGGTCAGCATGGACACCCTGACAGGTCTGCAGCTAGACAGCCACATACAAAACAAACCTGTGTACTGTGTCCTGACACCCGTCTTAACTTTTACAGCAATGTGTGATACGGTAAACAGTCTGATCAGTCCGCACGGGTCAGCCGTGAATTAATTCAACAACAAAAGTTGAGTTTTCTAAAAACAGAGTACCGACCTGTAGGCCTGTCCCTTGGTGGGTGCACTTGGGTGCCAGTGGTTCTTGTATTTCTCAAACAGGACGGAGGTGAGAGCAGCAGCAAAGCGCTCCCTGCTGTCATTATCCAGACAGCTGTATCTTTTCACCAGCCGAGCCACAAAGAACACGGCAGCAGCAATCTCCTCCTTCATGGCTGCACTCTCTAACCTTTAGCTTCAAATCAAACTCAAACCTGTACAGCTAAAACATAGACTCTTCAGAGATTAAAACATGTGTAGGATGAGCCTACTGCTATAGAAAAAAAATAAAACTACCAAGACAAACTGGAAACCGGACAACTCAAGCAAACATATTTGCTGCTGAAGCTCCAAAGAGGACTCAGCTTTGATTTGTGATGCTCCTTCAACAGAGACAACATATATATCAACATGAAAATAAACCGGTGCACAAAGCTGCAGCTTGTTTCAGGATGAAACCTCGCTCACGTCAAATACTAAGAGTCTCTGGAGTCTGAGTCTCTCGTGGTTTAATAAAAGCACAGTTCAGCTGTGTGACAAGCTGGCACACCTGAATCTGGTTGACTTAATGAGTCTGCAAGAGAGAAACGTGTGGGAATGTCCCAGATGTGAAGCAACGTCTGAATGCAAAACTGTAAGAGAAATTAAATTAATCGTTTCACACAAATAAAAAAACAAACGAACAAACAGAAAAGTTTAGACTGAAATCAGTGTAATTCATTTTTTTCTTCCATCAGTGTCCTCTGTGGTCCCTTCACCTCTGCCAGGAGTATGCAGAGCTGGCTTCTTCTCACAGCTACCTGAAGATCTAGAGCTGGAGGTGTGTGACTTAGTGCCTTATGAGCACATCCAAGAGCTATTCATCATTGCTTCACCATCTGGTCTTTTCACTGATAAACACATTGAGCACTGGGTGTCATATACGTCTGACTGACTGAAAACTGATTTTTATAGTACAGTTTTATCAAACCAGATCAGTCACAGGACGCCAGAGACACACCATTTTTTATTTTATTTTATTGTGATTTAAAAGGTCTAAGACATTTTGTTTTAAAAGATAAGATTTGATTTATTTGATCTGAAATTCTAGTGGAGATCTTAATATTTTGAAACCTGGAGAGAAGCGACACAACCACAAGATGAGAGTCAGATTCCCTGCGTTGACCCTCTGTGCATTCTTCGACCTTTTAGATTTGGGATTACTCCAGGTACTCAGATACTTTGAAATATCTTCAACAATTCATATCTATATCACAAATGCTGGCTTTGTCTGTATCGGTTTAAAATGTCAAAATAATCTCATCTAGAATTTAAAATAAAGTCTTGAGAATTGTAATAATGTCTGGCTGGAAGTCATGACTTTTTAAACGGTTTGTGAGGTTTTAACTGGAGTCAGGGGTCAAAGGTTGAATGAAAATTAGACCGAGCCACAAGGGGGAGACAAATAAACTCAAATGACACAGATGTGAATTGTCTGCCACTACTAAAATCAATCGACCTGAAAATTATTTGCTGAATTAACTAAACACTGTTTTTTAAAATGTATGGGATTACATCACATTTAGACGTTTCATTCTCCAGTTCTGTTTTGGATTGCTATTTGTTTTTGCAGACCAAGGATGACCTGTTTCAGTTCCAGTGAAAGCTCCAGGTACAGTTTCTAAATGTAAATACCAACTTGGACCTTTTAACGGCTTAAACTGATGACGAAACAATGAATGAATATTATCCTAAACCTGTATTTAAGTAAATTCTCTAATTACTACTAATGGTTTTCATCAAAGAGTTGAAATTCGTAAACCGTTCATGCAATTTGGATGCAAACATCTTCAAATTAAAGCTGCAAGTCAATATTAATTATGTCACTGTAAGTTGTTTTAGAAACCAGTTTAAATAATAATAAAAAAGAATATATGGAAGTATGTATTTGATTTGAGCACATCTTCCCTTAAAAATAAGTGTTTATTTAATCAGTCAACCTGAACTCTGTGTTTGATCCTCTGTTGTTACAGAAATAGAAACTACGCAGACAGATGTAATCTCACGCTTCTCATACATTTTGAATCTGCTTCAGAAATCTGAAAACATTTTTTATTTTTTATTAAATTTGAAACAGCGATGCAAAATTGTGTTAGCAGCTGAGCGGACAGGAAGCAGGAAGGACATTACAGCCTTTTGTCACAGCGAACCTGCCGTCTGCCAATGATGTGACGCCTTCAGTTGCGCAACAGCGCGCCTCGTCCAATAGCGGACGCTCTCATTGCGAGGTTCCCCGTCCCTCGGTCACATCCGGTCGTATATATGTTGCCACGAGTTAGCGGCGAATTTGGAGAGTGTCCATTTTGAGTAGCGACTCGGCGTCTCCGGTATATTCCCTTAAAGTAAGCACATGTTCTTGTTGTTATTCGGGTATCGCGGGATATTTTAAGAAATTCCGCTTTAATTAGGGAATATTTTCATTGAGTTTACCCTCACCGCCCTGCTGCCAGTTATGTGTCGTCTTCTATTCAGCTAAAACTATAGCTAGCTGTTTGTTAGCAGCGAGGATGCTAATGTGCGTAACCGCGGCTATTACTTTGAATGACTTACTCATTCGCTAATTGTAGTGTTGTGTGGGCTTTTCTGCTTTACACTGGGCTATTTGGAAGTGTATTAACTGCGTACAGTGGGAGATCACTGTATGCTTTATTAAATTCAAATTTAGCGGTGTAGCAGTTAGCCGGGCCTGCTCTATGCCCCGAGCGGTAACGGAGCAAAGCGCGGTCCGCTTGAACAGTTGGTTAACATGGAGACTCACGCTTTGTGTTAGCTAATAGCCTCTCTTTGTAGCTCTGAGTAACAAGTGGATGCCGGTTTTGCTTTTAAATGCTGCAACACAAGTCCCATGTTTAGTGCACGGGCCCTTTAAATGTGAAACATTTGATAATGATGATAAATATATTAAATAAAGTCGCTTTTGTTGCAGAGCTTTGACTCGGTGTTAGCATCCAAACACCCCCAGCGATAGTAGCCTTTTATTAGCATAAGAAAAAGCATTAAATGTTTTTTTTTTACTAATATTGGGATAGAATAAACAAATTCAATAGCTTCAATCAGACATTTTGTGTTGTAAGACCAAAATAAAGCCCAAGGTACGTTGTGTATCTTTGTCACGTAAATGAGTAAATTGAGTCAATGCATTGTGTGATTGTGAAGCAACGAGTAGTTTGATGTTTCTTGTCATTCTCACAATTAATAAAGTTGTATCTTCAAAGAGACGGTGAGATTTGGTCTAAGGCAGCTCTGGGAGGACATGACGTGCTTTAGTTGACCTTTTAGGCTTTGTCTTTTTAATTGGAGGGACACGAGGCTATTGTTTCTCATGCTGCTTTATTGCTACTGTATCAGCTGACCTGGCTCAACCAAGGTTCGTCCTGTCCTGCTGCAGTCTCTTGTAGACCCCACCACCACAATGGCAGACGCTGAGACTGAGAATTTGCTCATGGAGACATCGGAGCAGAACGGCAACGAGGGAGAGGAGGACGACCAGAACGGAGCCGAGCAAGAGCAGGAGCAAGAGCAGGAACAGGAGCAGGAGCAGGAGCAGGAGCTGATGATCGGAGAGGATGGCACTGACGGAGGCAAGATTGACGCCAGCAAAGGAGAGGAGGATGCTGGGTGAGTGTTTACCCCCTGACCTCCACGTGTGACTTCATTAATCTAAATTATACCAGGACACTGTTAAAATGACTGAGCATGGTGCCCCTCTTGGTTTTCAGTAAAATGTTCGTGGGTGGCCTCAGCTGGGACACAAGTAAAAAGGACCTGAAGGACTACTTCAGTAAATTTGGTGAGGTGTCAGACTGCACCATAAAAATGGACTCGAGCACTGGACGATCCCGAGGCTTTGGCTTTGTTCTTTTTAAGGACTCCGCCAGTGTGGACAAGGTGAGATGTCTGGATGCCATTGTCTCTCGTCCGATCTACGCTGGTGGCTTACCAACATCAATTACAACCATCGTCTTTGTCTGCAGGTGCTGGAGCAGAAGGAACACAGACTGGACGGACGTCAGATCGACCCAAAGAGGGCGATGGCTATGAAGAAGGAGCCCGCCAAGAAGATCTTTGTTGGGGGTTTAAACCCAGAGGCGACTGAGGAGGCCATCAGGGAATATTTTGGCACCTTTGGAGAGGTCAGTCAGCTGCACCTCGTCTAGATTATATTTGGTCAAACAATCTGGTACTCCGTGTAGAAGGAAAATGTGAATCAGACTTTAAACAATACACCTCCACTCACTTTCCAGATTGAAACCATCGAGCTCCCCATCGACCCCAAATCAAAGAAGAGGAGGGGGTTCATCTTCATCACGTACAAAGAGGAGGCCTGTGTGAAGAAGTGTCTGGAGAAGAAATACCACAACATCCAGGGTGGAAGGGTATGTTTTCATATGTGTGATCATCTGGGTGATTACTGGATGCTGTGCTTAAGTCAGGAAGGTGTAGTTGCTTTAACTTAAATCTGCCTCAATACTTAGCAAGACATTATTTTACAGCAACAGTTTACGTGTGTGCTTGTTATGTTTATCCATTTTCCTACTTGTGACTGAAGTGAGAGTTTATGTTTGCGTCTCCTCCTCTTCAGTGTGAGCTGAAGATTGCCCAGCCAAAGGAGGTATACCAGCAGCAGCAGTATGGACAAGGACGTGGAGGCGGCTACGGAGGAGGCCGGGGAGGCAGAGGCCGTGGAGGTAAGGGTGAAAACTAATTCAGTGTTTTATTGAAGAGTTGTATTTTTTGTTTTTTAATAACGTTCGTGTAAACTTTTCATTGTGTCTCAGGTCAGAGCCAGGGCTGGAACCAGGGCTATGGCAACTACTGGAACCAGGGATATGGCAACCAAGGCTATGGCTACGGTGGATACAGCGGCTATGACTACTCTTCTCCATATTATGGATATAGTACTGGATATGATTACAGTAAGTACATTTGCTATTTTACAACTTCAGATTGAAGTGTGGTCTGTTCTGTTGGTGAGGATATGGATCTTGAAACGTGGAGGGGTTTAACTCGGAGCATATGTGCTGACTAAAAGGACGTATATCTGCATCTCATCCATCCTGCATCCTCTCTCTCCTGCTCCTACAGACCAGGGCAATGCCAGCTATGGGAAAACCCCAAGACGGGGGGCACACCAGGCCGGTTACAAGCCATACTGATGATCACTTGGATGTTCAAGGTATGTTGGCTAGGATTCCCTCTCAAATGTGACTACAAACTTGCTAACATTCGTTTTGGACACATGAAGGCATTGCAGGAGATAAACTTGATGTTTGAGTCGTTCTAGACCTTGTTTTGCTCAATGTTAACGTTTTCTGTGGGTCAGTATTTTTCATTTCAAGCCATTAATCGCTGACAAAGCACTACTGCAAACTGAACCTTGTGATTTGTTGAGCCTGAGTTAGGCCGCTAGCTTTTCGTCGGCTGCGTCTGATCCATCATTAATGAATGTGTCCTTCCTCAGGACTCCGGTGATCCACCATGACACCCGACGGCTGGACGGACACACTGGGCCTGGCTCGACCTCTTTTATGACAGAAGACCATTTGTACAGAAAACATCCGAAATGTAACTTTTCCATGTTATTTTTTTTAATCCTTTCATTTTTAGGTTTTACTTTTCCCTTTGGTGTTTTTTGTTTTCTTTTTTTTTTTCTCCCCCTTCTCCACATTTCCACAGGAAGTGTAATTTTTACTGTACTTTTTGGTACCCGTTTTGATTCTAATGTATTGTAAGGGTTGTATTTTACGTGTTTGCTGGCTTTACAGGTTGGAAAATCTCGGCCCTGTAAATGAGCTTTTTTGACAAATAAAAACCGTTTTCAGTAATTTTTTTCCCTGTTCTGATGCTTCCAGGTTCTAGGAGAGAACATTAAATGTCAGATGGGTTTAGTAGTAGAGTTTAAGTGTTTGAGCCATTTGTTTGCCCTTTATGTGAAGTCTAGTGTACCAAGAGGGAATTTTAACTCACAAGAACTTAATTACACTTCTAAAACCAGAAGGATGTTTAATATACTGCTGAAATTCATCTCTGTAAGCAAATGTGTAGGATGTTATGAGGAAAATGCTTTTCTGAAGTAAAGTGCGTGCTTTTGTAGTCTTCAGGCCAATATAGTCTACTCGGCCAGTGTCTCTGACATTTACTACTAATAAAGCATTTTGTTTAATCTTTGTATTTTTAATGTTACCGTTAATTGTCAATTGTTGAGAACTGGCTTTTTTCCCCCTTCAAATCCCTTCCAATGCCACAAAAATGATAAATTAAATGGGTCCACTGTGTAGAGTTTACTGACATCTTGACGACGAGGTACTTGCTGAAGGACTTGGACAAACTGTATTAAACCACAAGGGAAGTTGCTTTGTCACAGTAGCTTAGTTCCACATAAACACCCATAGAAAGCAGAAGTAAATGAATGAGTGAATAAATAGAATGATATTGGAATGCATCAAGGAGAGAAAATGACATTGTAGAAACTACTAAAACTGGGTTAAGAACTGTCCAAGGCATTATTAAAAACTGGAAGAGAGTGGAGAAGCATCGTCTTCCAGGAAGAAATGTGGTCGGAAATAAATCCTGATTGATGGTGATCAAACGTTTGGTGAAATCAAATAGAAGAAAACCACCAGTAGAACTCAGGGCTATGTTTAATAGTGACAGTAAGAACATTTCCACACGTACAATGTGAAGGGAACTCAAGGGATTGGGACTGAACAGCTGTGTAGCCTTAAGAAAACCACTAATCAGTGAGGATAACTGGAAATAAAGGCTTCAGTTTGCTAGGGAGCAGAAAGATTGGACTCTGGAGCAATGGAAGAAGGTCATGTGGTCTGATGAGTCCAGATTGACCCTGTTCCAGAGTGATGGGGGCATCAGGGTAAGAAGAGAGGCAGATGAAGCGATGCAGCCATCATGTCTAGTGTACAAGCCTGTGCTATGGGGCAGTGCTATGATCTGGGTCTAGGTTCATTAGCTGACTACCTGAATATACTGAATGAGCAGCTTATTCCATCAATGGATCATATTCCAAGATGACAATGTCAGGATTCATGGGGCTCAGATTGTCAAAGAGTGGTTCAGGGAGCATGAGATGGATTGTTCCACCACAGAGTCCAGACCTTAACCCCATTGAGAATCTTTGGGATGAGCTGGAGAAGCTTTGAGCAGTGGTCAGACTCTCCATCATCAATACAATGAATGAAACACTGGATGGAGAGAAATCTGGAGACATTGGAGAAGATTATGGAGACAATGATACAGAGAATGAGCTGGAAGGTCACCTTGATTTCGCACTTGTACAATGACAATAAAGACATTCTATTCTATTATAAAACCTGTTATATTAATAAAAAATACCAGTTATTTTTCTCTTTTTGGTGAAAAATGATCACAGTCAATAATGAAAACCCAAATTAAATGTTCATTCACTATGGTATTTATTTTTCGTACGAGTGTAATGCCCTTTCTCACCACTGTTCGATTGACATTGGCGGTTTGGCGCTGTTTCGATTTCCGCTCACTTAATCTCTTGTAATGGGAAGAGTAGAAGTAGCCGTTGAGAACCTAACTGGCAGTTGTCAAAACTTTTAACGTTTATTCGACTTGTCACTGATCTAGATTCATCAGTTTGTCCTCACTAAACAGTAAGTCTGTTATTTAGCTATTTTAATGTTCGTTTAGCTACTTTAGCAGACAATTAACTTTGGTGAAAATTAAAAAACAAGTGGTGAACAATACCTAAAAGCTCGATAAATTAGTATATCTTACAGACACTCAACTGCTATTAATGTTAGCTAGCTAGCTAGCTTTGTCGTATTTTTAGTCAATAACTATAATATTGTGGTAATGTATTACTAGGTCGAAATGAATTTATTAATTTGTGTGTTTGGGATTTTAACTTGTTTAACAGTTATTTTACTATTAACGCAAACATTATTTTTTTATTTTTTTTCCCTAAATGAGGAAATACCTCTAACAGTTTGAAGAATTATCAGGTTGGAAAGGTTTTTAAGAAGATTTAAAGTCCAAAATACAACTTGATTTGTTGCTTTCGCCAAATGCATTTATAGAAATCTATATAGGCAGGTATCTACTAATTTTAGCATAGGTTTTTGCTGTAAGGCTGCAAATTATCAGAAGCAGGAATATTGTGTTTTTAATTTATTCCACAGCTTCCTCTGGACTGCTAATACACTTTTTAGTCTGTTAAAATATGCAAAACGTAACCTGGTAATAGACCTTAAATGCACTCTGATTATTCTGCGCTGCAAGAATAGACACAAAGCCACAGTTACATCTGCAAATATTTTTATTTTAATGAGAAACATATTCGTCTATTACATTCTATACACCTGTACATTTAATCACACAAAAGCTTTGGTAAATCTGAGTCTATATCTCAGTGATTACTGGTAGAATCGGGGCTTTAAATCGTCTGGATTTTCTGCACACGATGCGACAATGAGACGTCCAGATGCGCACACCACCCGCGTGTATTCCTGCTTGTTTGTTGGCTGAGAACTCACCCTCAGGTGTCTGCTTTGCCTCACCTGTCTCTTTTTCTACACCCATCTCTCTGTCCTCAGTCATCTTTCCGCTGTTAATAATAGGAACCGATCTGATCCTGGGGTCCTTGATGTAATTCTTGGCGCGATTTAGAATTTGATTTTCTTCTGAAGCTGGTTTACGCACTGAAAAGTCAACATGAGAAAATTGCCATGTTTTCTCTTCCTTCTCCAGCCATCCTCCACGGAGAAGCCGCGCCGCAGTGAGGAAAGAGTCCGTCTGGCTGTGCATCTTCTCCAGGTGATCCGGTCGCAGAGACTCAGGCGTCGTCGACATCATACCCCAACCAGGAGACATGGACTTCTGGATACTGCTGCCCTCCATCGCACTGCTCTCCCAAGTTACCACCTTTCCTGCTGCAATACAAGAGGTATGAAGGTAGCAAAGCTTTTTAAAACCTTAGATTAAACTATATATTTAAAAAATATTAAGTTGCCTCTGGACACATGGGGGTCAGAGAAGAAAAAGCAAGCAAACAGGAGTGTGTTGACTATTAATCATTCAGCAGATATGGAGCAACTGTAGTACTGTGCTCCTCTAGGGGGAGGCAGAGCTCTTGTGTGAAAACACTGCGAGCCAGATCAGTTCAAACAGTGTGAATGCCAAAACAGACAGAAAGTTTACTGCAGTGTAGAAACAGACCAGCTAAGCTAAACCAACCGGTATCTGCTGAAGCCGTTGCTGTAAAATCTGCCGTTCTCTGGGTGTGGAGTCTCTGACAGCAGCCACACAGCCCAGGCTGAGGAAGTTAAAGATGTGCCAGCTGGAAGACGTAAACTCAAGTCTCGTGGTTTCTGCAAGAAAGGATTAGAGAAAGATGAATAATAAAAGTATAACAAGGAAGTCAGTATAGATGTGACTGCCGTGCAACGGTAGTGCATGTTTTGATGTGTTTGTGGTTTAATGCCGTTAATTAACCTTTCAGTCCCTGTGCCAGTGGGGTCAGTTATCACAAACATTATTATAACGTGAAGCTTTTAGTTTTCTGCTCACTCTGAGCATCGTGCATCATTTGATGTAAAAACAAAATTTTTCTGGCTTTAAAACTACTGAAAGGTTAATAAAAACAGTGTTTTAGTGCTCTAGCTGCTCATCACTTTTAACTAGGGATGCACCGATACCACTTTTTTTCAAACCGATACGATACCGATACTTGGATCTGAGTACTTGCCGATACCGAGTACCGAGTAAAGATTTCGCATGTAGTGTGACTTGATGACGAACGAACTCCTCATCTAGCCACTGCGCCGTCAAACTGAGCAGTGACATAGGGCACACACTGCTTGTCCAAATGTCAGTGGTGAAACTTAAGGTGGAAGCCGTACTCACCAGGCTGCTAACTTTTTTTTTCACATCTTCAAAAAGTTTTGGCACCGTAACCTCCGTGATGTGACGGCGGCTAGGAATCTCATATCGTGGCTCGAGTGTGCTGAGAAGACGGCGAAATCCCAAATTGTCCACAACCGACAGTGGCTGGTCATCCAGAGCAATAAAATGAGTCAGAGCCTCTGTAATTTTAACTGCCCGTGGGTTTTCTCTTGACATTTTTTCCCGCTTTTCCAAAATCTGAGTTAAAGTTGGTTGTTGTGGTTTCGCGTTAGCCTTTGCAAACTCGGCATACTCAGCGTGATGATGTGTCCTCAGATGTTTTATCAAATTGCTGGTATTGAACGACGTACTCTCCTTTCCTCCCCTGCAGACCTTACCAGCACATAGTTTGCATTCTGCCTTGCTTCTGTCATCTTCGCACAATTTGAAATGAGTCCACACTGCTGACATGGTGGCGGTGCTAACCGCAGCCGGCAGTTTTTCTTTTTTTTCTTTAAACCGCTGCTTCACTCACTGATGAGCTCGACGTCTCCCCCTAGCAGTTGATCTAAAAAATACAGCAAAGATGCAAAGCCACCCTCTGATCGCGCTCTTCATGCAGAGCAATACGAACCTCAGATAATAAAAAAAAAAAAAGCCTGGCGCTCATTGCAACAAATAAATTAAGCCAAGCAGCACCGACATGCATTTCTTCATCTCTAGATCATCTCAGCCTGTAACGCATGCATTCATAGGCATGTGTGAAATCCATGCAGACCGCTCCTGGGTTATTAGCAGGAAACATGCAACGCACAATAAACAATCACATGTTTGAAGAGTCAAGTAATACCTGGTCTTAGTTTCTCTCTTTGCTCCTTTCTCTCCACTTCACTCAGGATCGACTGCTTCTCTTTGCTGTTCCTTCTACCCGACCCTCTCTTTTTCGTGTCTCCCTCTTTCTCTCTCTCTCTCTCCCTCCCCCCACCCTACAGCCCTCCCACCCTATCTGTATTTCCACGTGTCCCATCTGTGTGAGGTTTCCAGGAGCAAAGACGAAACGTATGCTAAATGTAAAAAACCCAAATTCCAAACAACGTGCAAGGGAAATACTTAATCTGTGCCTCTTTTCTCGATGACCGTGTGAAACCTGCTGTTTATGTTTTAAAAACGAAATAATAGAAGAAGTCATCATCTGCACAACCCGCTTGCTGTTTGCTTAAAGCTTGTACTATGTGTTACTTCAAGTTAAAGCTGCACTTACAGATTGTTTTAATACTAATAGATCATTTTACTGTGTGTAATGTTGTTGAAATTGTTCAGTTTCTTTCGAGCTCTTTGAGAAAATGTATTATCTTCCAGCTCATTGTTTTGGTTTTACGCTCTGCAGCTTTAATGTTGCTCCACATCAACTTCATTATGTTAACTGGCAGCTTTTTTTTCACGCGTCAATAACTTCCAAATGTCAGTGTGGTGTATATAAATAAATACATCTGGTCTTAAATCTGCCCGTCAGCAACCCTAAAACATTTTTCCAACTTTAACCAAATGCTTCACGTTGCTCATACAGAAGGCTAAAACATTAATAACGCTGCTGTCAGCAAAGAGATTAGATTATATTTGTGTAGTTGTAAATAAGCAAACGTATTAGGAGATGGGTTCATCTGGTTGCTTTGTGCATCATTTAAATTTGCTGCTGAAGTCAGATTTGGATTTGAGACAAAAGGTCTAGATGATGTTGACAGTGGATGGACTTGGAAACTTAGTGTGCAGCCCCCCCCCCCTCTTCTGACGACTGTTTGTTCTGATCACACATAGGCTTTCTGGTCTTCACCTCATGAGTTCAGCAGGTTTATCAGCCGTGGGCCAAGTAGGAGGGCTGTATGCCAATCAAGTGACCACATAATTCACCAATTCTTGCAACATTAATTAGTAATAATGATTCGGCTGTTCTCAGTCACATTTTGAAGAAACTATTTCCAGATCCTCAGTTGGCAGCTTTTTGGCTGAAAAACTGAAACCAGCATCTCGTCACCAAAAACTGTAGTACCTCAAATAATCACGTGAGGCTTAAAATATTCACAACCAGTTTTGGATTCTGTAGCTAATTGCTCTCATTCATGACAATTGTCCTGAGCTTATCTTTAGTCTTTATCTCACCTCACCTGTTCAGATTCTGTCAAGGCATAAAGTTATGCGCGATTGTCGGCATGTCGCATGTTGCATGTCTTTGAATGACTGGAGATGCCACAGGTCGCTCGGCGTCAACTGCTCAGGCTTCAGTCATGCGAGTTTGAGTTAGCATTGCCAAGATGGCACTGGCCAGAGTGACCACATTCCTGCACATTCCTCAAATGAAATATTTGTGTATTCATTTTTAAGTGAAAATAATCATGTAAAATCTGTAGTTTTTCCGGTTTGAATCAATGGGTAGAAGAACGTTTGACACATAAAACCTTTCAGTGTTTACTTTGGTTCGTCTGCGTCCAGATGCTGCACATGCATTGATAAGTTCAGCTGCACGTGACTTTTGTAACTCCGCTCTGCTATTTCAAATATTTAAGGATTTCACCAAATCCTGTGATTTTTGCCCTCTGTCAAAGCTGCTTCACATGTTCCCCGTAAACTCTGCCTCCATACGCAGAACTCTCTGGACCAAAGTTCGCAGTGGGTGAGCTAGAGCATGATCGTAGCGTTTCTGGGTCACTTAGCTCGGTTTGTGCTGGCTCATAGTGGACATCACACTCGGTCAAAGGTAATGGGAAAGCTGCAGAGTGCAGGCTTTATCAGCAAAAACCACCGATAGCACGGACCTTAAAGGGATGACGGCACAGGAAAGAGGTTTGCTTTCTTCCTGTAATATAAATGCTTGACTACCAGTTTTGGGAAATATGTATATCAATTTTCTTAGGCTGAAAAATGTCCCAAAAAACTGCAGCTGCTCTAATGACCATTTGAATCTGAATAAGCACCAACACTCAAATTGTGGAAACAAATTTATGGATGTTTGTCCTCTGAAGTCAGGCACTGCTACGATGGTGACAACCAGAGCCACCGCACTGAACTTCAAAACCACCGGTCAGGAAATAGAGGTGACGTCACAGACAGTTTGATCATCTTTATGCACAGTCAGTGGTGTTTTTAAAACCTTTTTCTCTTTTATGGTCCACTCCAGAAGCGTGAAAAGTTCACCTTTCGCTGTTACGTTCAGAGAAATGATTGTAAATAAGGCTTTTTACGAGTGAACCTGAATGCAAACTGCTGTGGAAAACTACCTGCCGATGCTTCTCTTTGTCAAACTAGGTCTTTTCATGAAACAAAAAGCTGCTTAAAACCACAAAAACAAGCACGCCTATAGAAAACTTACAAAGATATCTCTAGATTTCCTTCTCTTACAGATGAAAATGTGTCATCTCATGTTGTGACATAAATAGTTTAAACATCAGAACAGAGGTTGGCAAATGTATGATTTATGAATTATTACTGAACTCGTCTAGAGGAGGCGTCTTCCTAGCAGATATGCATGCAGTTAGTATAATAACCAACCAACCAACCAACCAACCAACCAACCAACCAACCAACCAACCACCGCTTTTTAGGTTAGTAATTAAGTCAACAATGGGGTGCAGAAAATGAATATGTTCTGCTGCAAGAAGCTAATCAGACATACAGACAGACAGACAGACAGACAGCACCAGTCTTAAGTGAACTAGATCATCTAGTGTTGAAGACGGCTCTGAATTTCTTCTTGTAATGAAGTATTTCCAGAAGAAGTTCCTGTGTAGCTCTGACCGAGCTGTGTCATTGTATTTAGGATGAGTGTGTGAAGCAGCTAAGCCCTATGGAATTCAAGTGCAGCAAGAATGCAGGTAGAGCGCCTCTATTATGTAGATCAGTTTCTGTTCCTTTCTTTTTCTATTCATCAAACAGCTGAGGTATTCCTTAAGTCACAGGCTGGAAATGATTGTTGATAAGCGAAGAGCGAAGTCACGCAGTAACCTTATCAGCATCAGTCTGGTGTTCATTTCATTGTCTATTTGTCTATTATCGTCTAAACATTCACACTCTACCCACATCCTTTAGTGTGGTTTGCAGTTGCTGTTGTTTCTCATTGGGAGACTCCCAAGTGGGAATTGTCATGGGATGGGAGAGGTTTATTTGATCTTTCTCAGTAGCTTAAAGGACAACAAAGCCATACATTTGGCAACAATGAGGCAGCAAGAGACCACAAAAAGGTAAAGAAATTAAGCAAGTTCTGACGATGATGGGAGACTGATCTCGTCTTTGTGGCCACAACCAATGAGTTCAAACCATGATTGACGCCATGCAAACACACGACTTTGGTCCCACCACCTAATCTATCAGCTGAGCGGTGGTTTCATTGACGTCATTTTCTTTTCAATAAAGATAGAGAGCTTTATTAAAAAAATAACGATGACTGGAGTTGGTCAAACCAGTCAAACCACTTTTGGCAGCCTGTTAAAAATGTATTACACTTACATTCACACAGTGAGGTCTCTTATTTATTTATACACTTGGAAAGTTGATAAGTCATCTGACAAAAAACTGTTTATTATTATAGAAGCTAACAAAGATAAAAACCCAAAGATGTAATGGTTCTTTATTTCCTCCTCCAGCCCTGCCTGTTTATATCCTGTCACTGTAAATCACGATTACCTTCGGGAATTAAATCTAACTCTGACTGAATGACACTGATTTGGATGTTTTAACTTTACATTGCATGTCAGGGAGAACCACATGAGGCGGTTGTTCCCACATTGAGTCATTTCCTCTCGTACAGGCCCCACCTTTGTGTTCAAACCTCTGCTGGTTACAATAAATAATAGAGATGTGTTAAAAAAAATAGAAGTTGCAGGACGAACCAGTGTGTCCGGTTTGCTCTCTTGATGCCTGTAGCTATTTCTGCACTCAACTGACTTGGAAGAATGAAAGCTCCTCATTGTAGACATCTGTCGTGCCAGTAACACTGAGCTTTCTAGTCAACGGTGAGTCTTTATGTTTTTTTTTTCTTGTTTGCATTTTCTTAAACTCAATAAATAGGGACATTTCTAAAGGACAATCTTAATTTATACATTATTCAGCATCCAAGATGGCTTAAAAAATATGTAATTTCATTCAGAAAGAGGAAGAAAAAAGTCTATATATTCTGTTAATTCACTTGAATTGATGCACAACTTTGTTTTAGACTTAAAAGTGTGATATTATTAAGTACTCGTCATCTTATCTGAGCTAGGTACCTAATTTGACCTCATGGTTATATTTTGCGCGGCAGCCACACGTCGGTAAACAGAAGTATATTTTGGGTAATGATCTTTTTCTTTTGACTGCTCTGTAAATTTTACTGTTTTTACTTTCTCGCTCATTCTCTGCACGATAATGACTATATAGAATCAAATTATACATGTTTACGTTTATTAATACACGTGAATGATTGCATGTCGACTGTTTTTTAGAAACTTGATCTTCACTACAGGATATTTTTTCATTTCTTATCTATTAAACATTTAATACGATAAATGCATCCACCTTTCCTCTTCAGACTCCATCATGACTACCAGGATGATCATCACTCAGCCGCAGCCGGTCATGGTTGCCCAAGACTCTGAAGAATGGGGCTCAGGGATATGTGATTGCTGTCAAGATGTGCCAGAATGTGAGTGTCTGATCTTCTGTCACTTTGTTTTCCTATATCAGAACATAGAACTTCCTTTAATACAGTCAGCCACATATTTATCTAGTTAGAGCCGACATCCAAAATATTTTCCAATTTACTAAGAGTGATGTGATTTATTTTCACTTTTGATACAAGGCTGTGATCCTTGATTATCTTATTAATATCTACACAGTGTACAGATGCTTATAGTACAAATTAAAACCATGTTTCTGTTTGTTGATTTGAACAGTTTTATAACATCTTGAATCTTGGATTCAATAAAATTAACCCTTATACAGATTTGAAAGGTCAGAGGTTACTGCTCACCACAAATATTTCTGGAATGGCATCGTCATCGGAAAGACAGTAGACCCGGACTAAAAGTTTTTTTTTTATTCACTTCCTCATATCTTTGTTATGTCATTACTGGTAGTGTGTTCCCAGCATCACTATGTTGATCGGTTTCTTGGTATTTTTTATTTCTAAGGCTGTTTTGCTTTCTGGTGCTGCCCCTGCTTCGCCTGTAAAACCTCCAAGGACTACGGTGAGGCTCTCTGTCTCCCACTGCTGGAAATCTTCAGCGGGTTCATCCCAGCCATCACCATGTCCATGAGGGTCTCCATGCGCCAACGCTACGGCATCAAAGTAAGGCCACTGCTTTCTGACCATATAGTTCAAGCTTAAACGGTGAGGACTGACCTTAGTGATCAAATACAGATAAATACTAATAAAGCTGATCTCTTTAAATACGCTACAATTATTCATTTTTTTCTAGGATGGTTTCTGCCGTTTTAGGTAGTTAATATAATGTTAATGAATATTCAAGTGGCAAGGTTTTGGATAAGTTTTGTTTTAGTAGTTATTTGACACTATAGGAACAGGAGCCAACCGTTCTGTAAATCGGCCATGTGGGACTGTGAAAAAAAAAAGTGTAATGTATAATCCATCATTTCCTTGTAACTGATGGAGGTAGAGCAGAGCGTAGTATTAATTAAACAAGAACACCAGAGAGTCTGGAGGAAGTGTGGGCGGGACATCAATATCACGGCTCCACGTGGCTCCACTCTCAGACCGTACTGATCAGACTGGGATGTGTTGTTCATCTTTATATACAGTCTATACTTGGAGCAGTGGGCTGCTACACGTGTCGCAGTTTGGGCATGAAGTGATTTTACTCAAGGGACCTCAGCCTGGGAGGATGCAACATGCAAACCTGTGATCTCATAGTCCCAAATGACAAGCATGCCCTGTCTGCAAACAAATCTGTGACTCTGAATTAATAGTAAGAGGCTCCACCTACTGGAGCAACCTGGTACTACAATTTTTTCTTCTTACCTGTTAAACTATTGATAGCGATTAATAAATTAATAATAAAGTCCAAACAACAATGTTCTTAATGACTTTTTAGTTTTTGGTACAACCTGTAACTACACAGAGACCTCATCAATGTAGTCTCTGAACAGATCAGCAGGTTATATTGTCACTAGACTTTCAGTTCTTTTTTATTTTAGGCATTGGGAGCCCAAACTATTTTCTAAATAATATTGAAGGAATAAACTGAAACTCAGATACGTGCGTACGTATTGACTTGACTTCACCGTGTTTTGTCCACAGGGCAATCTTTGTCGTGACTGCGTGTGCTCGACCTGCTGCATGTCCTGCGTCTGGTGTCAGATGTCCAGAGAGATGAAGAGAAGAAACATCCCGATCGTTCTGGTCACCGCCAAAAACACATGACCGCTCTGCTCGCTCAGCATCACCACCAGGGCTCTCACATTAGATCTCAGTAAACTATAATCTGTTTTTTTTGCCGCCAGTCTTGGCCAGGACTCCCTGGGAGAAGAGTTACTGTAACTCAATGGGACTTTTCCTGGTTAATAAGAAAAAAAAAAAAAAAAAAAAAATATGCAGGTTATTTTAATAATATTATACACTGCAGACTGAAGGTCCTTGGGAAATAGTTTATAGCACTAGGTTAGCTGTGGTTGACCAAATTAGGTTTTTTCTTTCAAATGTTATGTACATATTATAGCCAGTGTCTTTTCTTTGTATTTCTATTTTTTCTATTTTCCTTCTCAGCTCTTCTTCAGTATATAGAACGTTATAGTTTCATTTTATTCAAGCACCTTTTGAAGTAATTCAACTTAAATACAAAGAAATATGATCCACAATTTTATGCTAATTTTGCTTTTTTTGCACAATACACGCACATACACTTATTATTAATAAAAGTAATTAAATGCACATTTAGTGAATGCTGTTATTTCTTTGAAGAGAAGGGAAACTAGCTGAAGCATAAAATAATCGATTAAATTCACAGGAATATGAAAATGTTTTATGCAGGATTGGATAAAATGCTGTAATTTAAAAAATGCATTCAAAAATGAAAATGTTAATAGTTTATTTTCATCAGTTACCAAAATGCAGTAAATGAACAGAAGGGAAAAGTGACCACCGTTCTAGTTTAAGAAGGAACTCATGGGTAGTTGGTTCCAAACATCTTGGAGGACTAATCTGCAGAATAAGTTTGGTCTTCCTGCGTGTTTTAGCATTGAGGACATCATTAATCATGACCAATGCCGACACTCATTGTACCGGTTTACCAGCCCTTCGGTGAACAAACTGCCCTCTGCTACAGGCAAATATTTCAGATTCTGACTCTCATTTTTCTGCTCCTGCATAGTTCAGTCTCTTGGGTTTCTTTCCATGTCGGAGGTACGGATTTTTGGCTGCAACTCTTTCATGAAGACCCATTCTAGCCAGACTTGTGCATGTACCTGGGTCTCACTGGTTTGTTTCTGCCAGGTCTGAGCTGATGGTACTGCTGGACATCTTGTTGAGTTTTTCATTTTCATTGGCCCATTGTTGCATCTACAATCTTATGACATCCCAGTCTCTGTGTCAGTGATATTTCTTGTTTGCTCACTTTGCATTTTGTAAATTGATAAAAATAAACAATTATTATTTACATTTTTCAAAACATTCTTAGTTTATAGCATTTTATTACAATTATCACCTGCCTAAAACTTTTGTACTGTACTGTATATATGTAAGAGACAGCACATCAAGTGTGTTGAGTCCCTTTTTAATTCAAATTAAGTACTAAAGCCACTAGAGGGCGTCACAGGCTTCACGATGAGCCACCAGCTTTTTACCGTTGAGGTCATTGTGGGTTACTCAGGATGAGCCTGTGTGTCCTCAGTGTCCACTGACATGTCTCGTCTCACCTTAATATTTGTGAATCTGTAAGTTGTTTTTGTAGCTCTTGTAAAAAATCCAATTTACTGGAAACTTTAAGTTATGTATAATTTTCAAATAATTTCCCAGAAAGGGAAACTTGACACCACTGTTAAGTCGGTGCTTGAATGTTTGTCCACGCTCTGTAAATTAGAACATACTGAACAACCTGTTAGTCTTAAAAAAGACTGCACGATATCTGCCCTAATTGTCCATCCATGAGCAGGAAAACCCAGTGTAGGTAAAAAAATAAATAAATAAAATAAAAGCAGTCAGTCTTAATTACCATAATAACCATAATTATGAGACATTAGCTTAACAGGTGAATATGTCCGAATAATTTACTTTGAAAATACCAGTTTCAGAATAATAATTAAATAATTCTTTACATTTGGCATTGATTTAAGAAATAAGCTTAAACTAAAAATACAGAAAATGTCCGAACACTCCCTTAGCGTACCTGCAGCATAGACATTTAGCAAACAGCTAGTAAAATTACTATAATAATAATCTTTATTTCTGTAGCACTTTTTAAATCAACATTACGCAGAAACCGGCACATTAACCAAAGACAACAACGCTTAAAATACAACTAAAAATGCTATTAAAACTCAATAATTTACTCCAGGAAAAGGCTCTCTGTTCAAAGTAGAAATTTAAAGATGATCACAGATAACCTGATTATAGTAGATAGCAGCAGAAGAGGCATTTATATTTTTTCCCAAAGTCGGTAACTAGAGCTAAAGCGTTGATTTACATGTATTAAGTTGGTATTTGAGCAAGTATTCGTTGGCTCGTTCCAATCAGAAATGGATTGAATCATTACAGAATGACAGCATATGTACTGTGTGGTCAGATACATTTTCTGTTCACTTTGAACTCTAAACTTACGGGGTCACTATTATGTCATCTTTTGTCAAATTACTCCCGATAAACTTTCCCACTTGTCCCGTCCCGTTTGGGTTCCAGCCGAGGCCGTCCTTCTCCTCTGCCAGCAAACTCAGCTCCGGTGTTCACTGTAAATGGCTCAGTGGGTTGTTTTTAATGGGATTATAATGACAGTTATGGTTTGCAAGAATTGATGTTTGTGACTTTTATGGGGTGTGAGTGAAGGGGCGGGACCAGGCGGCTCATAAAGGCCGCAGGAATGTTAATTGGTCGAGGCCACTGCTGCCCTCTTTGTTCTGCTCGCTCATACTGGGCTTCTGTTGCGCCCGTTAAAGGCCACAGAACTGATTTAAAATCTGTGACTTTAACCCCGCACACCCTCCACCTCCGCCTACACACACATATGTACACGACTTATCCCACCTACGACCCCCCCGGTTCATCCCCTCCCATTCTTTCTTCTAAGTTTTTCCTTCCCACTCTTGAAGAAAATGGACCCCTTTGCTGCTCTCATTTCCTCCATGTTGCTTAATCAGGTGGTTGGCGCTCCCCTCCCCGCTGGGTTTGATCCAGTGTTTGAGGAGGGGGGGGGTAATTTTATCACTTTTTTTCTTTACTCCTTTCTCTCCTGTGGCCACACGGACGGCTGTGCTTCCAGCCAGGACGAGCCAGATGACTCTGAGCTAAAGGGAGGGAGGTTTCTCAAAATCCAAAAAAGGGGGATTTGTGTCAGAGACATTTTTTATCGTTTGGAAATATTGAATAAATGAGCATGACCATTTGGACATAACTGTAGAAAAATATTTTCGTTGTTTCAGCATGCACTAGTTCTGGGTTCAGCCTCAGTGCTTAATCCTTGGGATTTACTTTCACTTTCAGATGGACTCTTACTTTTTGTGTTAATCTACCATAGTTTTTTTGTTTTTATCCAATAATTTTACTTTTTTATGGAAGCTAGGCTTCAAATATGCTTTTAAAATCTGCACCATGTTTATGTTAACATTTAGCAGTAAACACAAAAAAAGGAAAAAACTGATTAAATCTGCAAAATTGTTATGCTGATCCCAACGTATACAGGTTTTTTTTATGTTATAGTCTGGATGAGGGCGGTCATATTAATATGTTAATGCAAATCCCTTTATGACTTCGGCCCAAATTGTAGTTTGCAAAATATATAAGCCCTCAGTGCAGCAGTACCACTGTGGAAAGCAAGCAAAATATGAGTGCAGTCGCAGTGAATCTGTACCCCCTGTTGTCTAAAAAATGCAGCCTTTTGAAGGATAATAATACCTAATAATCTGATGTCATTTATGGAAATTAATGTTCAAATATGCTTTTAAAATCTGCACCATGTTGTGCTAACATTTAGCAGTAAAAATAAAAGACTCTATGACCAGTTAATGCAAAAAAATTAAGCAGAAGTTGAAGCTTATGGAAATGTTATCAGTCTTGCAGGTGATTGGTCATTGATGGTTATAACAGTTGGCAGGCCATGGCAGGTGATGTGTGTAGCCAGTTGCATGATAATCAACTATAGAGACCAAAACAGAGGCTGTAAACATGTTCATTTCTGCTATAAAGTTGGACATTTAACATGGAGGTATGTGGGGATTGACTCAATGTTACAGACAGCATCTAGTGGACATTAGAGGAACTGCATTGGCTACATATTTCAGTTGTGACGGTTGCAGTATGGAAATGACATAAAAAAGTAAAGCAATTGAAAAGTGCATATGATTAATCTTAAATCTGCAAAATGTCATGCCAACATGTTAAGTTTTTGCTGCATTTGATATTTTAGTCTGGATGAGGGTTGCCATAAATGTGCGTTTATGCAAATCTCTTGATGACCTCGGCCCAAACCGTAGTTTGGAACATACGTAAGCCCTCAGTGCAGCAGTAACGTGTGGAAAGCAAGCAAAATCTGAAGTGCAGTCACAGTAAATCTTTATACCGTGCAGAGGACACTACCCTGTAGTGTAGAAACGAATCAAAACTCCCTAAACAGAAGAAATCAAGCAGAAACAAATGAGCAGAAATTTATAAAGATGTTCAAAAGACCCACATATTTATCTTCATTTGTGGCTGATATGAACTGAGTTATGAACTGAGCAGGGAGCTGAGATTTTGATAAGAGTTAATAAAGGGTATAACTCTATTATGCAATTTATCGCAATTAGATATTTTAATCTACTGACAGCCCAAGTCTGGACAAATCTGCTGGAAGCTTTTCCTGAACGGAGATTTCAGACAAGCAGACCTTAAAAGCAGTGAAGTCCTCTGACCTGAACACTCCGTACAAGTCCTTGTTGTCTCAATGCAGCCTACAAGAACAGAACAGATATTGTCACAAAAACAGCTTGGAAATCCAGGGTTGGGCTAAAGTAGAGAATTGTTTTCTTTAGAGTAACACTGTTGAGGTAATGAAACGTTCATAGTTAAAAGAAAAAGCAACAATTGGTTTGATTGTACCATGCTGTTCTACAGTAAGATCATGTCTTGTGCTGCTTTGTGGATCATTGTGGCCGCTCATCCTGCCAAGCAAACCTGTGGAGCTGGACAGTCTTATAGCCTCATTGTGCTTAATTTCAACAAAATTGATTTATTCCTGCAAAAATCCTGGGGAATCCTGACATGAAAATCCGAGGTCATGAGATGTATTTGAACCTTAAAAACCTGGAATCTCACGTGAAGCGTCTGAGTGTCATCCTGTCTGTCCAGGGGTTTCCACCGTGACAGATAGAGACGCAGTCTATCTGCCCGAGTCCCTCCATAATTTCCTGGGGAAGTGTTCCTTTTAAAAGACAAGGTTGGAGTTGCCGGGGAGTCGGCTGATAACGGCTCAGGTTAAGATGAGGCAGGCGGGGGAGGCGTAGTCCGACGCGCTATCAGACGATGGGCCTCCGAGCAAACAAACAACCCTGACCTCTCAAAACAACGGCAGCAGGGAGCAGCTGATAGGGAGAGACGGATAGGTAGAGGTTGGTGATGGTGCAGCATGTGTGTGCAGGGGAGGCAGGGAGCAGGGGGCAAAGGTGCTTGCAGGCCGAGAATTATCTAAATGTCTCCATTAAAATCAGAAAGCCGGGTGTGAAAGGTAGTTTTCTTTACGTTTGTCGCATCACTGTGTCTTGAGTGAAGACTTCTAGTAGCCTAAAGTACTCTACAAGTTCCTCTGATGTTCAAAGAAGCTGCCACATCTTTTATATCTTCACATCTGAGCTACCTTTGTTCTGTCTTCTGTGTTGAAATGTGCAACGAATGCTCATCAACGACATTTAATACTTGTGAATTATTGAATCAAATCATACTGTTATGGCGCTGTTTGCACACGTCTGTTTAGTTCAGAAGATGCAGATCAAGTGCAAATAGTATGTGAGATCAGTTCATGCAAGAAATTAAAGGTACATTAAGAATAAGAATTAAATTAAAAGCTCACGTTTAGTCTGGGAATTTGGAGTCACATTGATAATTGGTATCAAAACATTGAATGTATTACCTTTAGAAAATAGGAAAATTCTAGCTCCTAATAACCATTTAAATATTTTCTGTTAGACTGAAGTATTATTTTTCAGGAAAAAGAAGCCATGGATGAATAAAATCAATGCAACTAACCAGCTGATGCTAAACCTACTATACATGAGATACCTGCACAGATCTTTATTCTTGCAACAACAAAACAGGTTGTCCTTCACGTTTGTTTGGTTTGCGCTGAGTTTCAGTTACTAAACCTGCAAGATGAAGTTAGAAAATGTTCATGCACAAGGTTAAAAAGGAGTCTTTACTCTTATGAGAGTCATTTTTTCCAGCCTCCCTGAGCATCCACGTTCAGATGCGTACACGCCCGCATTTGTCTGTGACACATGCAGACAAATGAGAGAGGAGGGGTGGGAGTGTGTGGCAGCAGAAGATAGTTCAGTGGAGGGGAGGAAGGGTCAACAAAATCTTTGATTACTGAACCTTGTCATTCAGATAGCGGAGGGCTCGAACGCTCGGCGAAAAGACTGAAGGGCTCTGAGGACCGCACAGTTGAATTCAATTAGTTTATGGCGCTGTGCGGCAGACTTGTGCACCAGATTTATTGTTATTATTGTAACCTTTGCTGGCTGCAGAATCTGACACGCAAACGGTCTGTTTTGGTTTTGAAAAGGTTTGAGTTTTGGACAGTTATCGTGCAAACTGAGCAATTTAAAGGCACCACTTTGTAGTTGTAATAGGTTTTTTTTATCCACCATTTTCTGGTTTGTTATACTTTAAATGAATAATTATCCTCCCTTATATTTTTTAGTACATTATATGTTGGAGTAACAGTAATATTAATAGGAGTCTAGTTGGACTTTAGCAGAGCATCAGTATACATACACGTATTAAAGTCTTCCTCCACTAGTGGGCGGTAGTGGGAGCTAAACGCATGCCAGACTCCTTTGCAGAGGATCCCCCCACCCCACAGTTGTTAGCCCTGATATATGGCTGCTGCAAACAACCTCTAAGTGCATCTCAAGGTTCATTGAAAGAGTGAATAAGATCTATAACTCTTGTGTGGATGCCACCTCCGTTCTCCCTTCAGAAAAGTCACTTTATTTGTTTTAGAAGTACGCCACTAACAATTTTAACGTGTTTTAATATGCTGTGTTTTTGATGTTCATGTGTTAAGAGTAGATTTCTGTTGATTTTAAATAGCTTTCAGATCTATTAATAGTTGAAAAATATGTATATTTTTGATAATTTAATTTAAAAAAATTCTAAAAATGCTTCTTGGATCTAATTTTGTGCTTTGATAAGGTGAGATCAGTCTCTGGGATGATCACATAGATGCACTGTATTACAGATTAACAGTGGACAGAGTTTAATAACAGTTTGCTCAGATGTTTTTTAAACCCCAATAAGTTCTGATATGTTATCTTCCACCGTGCCGTATATTTGCAGACATCTGAGAACGAGAGTGTGGCCTCACAAGAGTTACCCTGCCCAGTCAGCAGGACTTTAAACTGTCTAGATCAGCTGTGGTGGTGCTGGATGTCTGCATGGAGGGGATTGTTGGTGCTGCAGAGTCACTGTTATCCACTCAGTTAAAAAATATAGTATCTGATAAACCTCTAAAAGTAAACAAATAAAATAAAATCAGCTTTATTTGCAATATTACACAATCAGATATCTTGTTCTCTAAATTTAACCATCAAACCATCCAACATCATAACCATATACTGTATATTTAAGTCACAAACATATATAGAGTGAACTCATTAAGTCTGGAGTAATAAAGTCCCAAGTCAAGACCATAAAAGCCCTTTTCTCTAAACAAGTCTTTATGAATACTTCACCAAATTTACGCTGTTCTACATTTTAAAGAGTGCAAACTTTTAGAACATGCAGGGTACAGTCTTTCTTTCATTTCTGAGCCAAATCTTTTGCAGTTTGTTGACTGCAAAAGTTCTATGTCCGAACATGTTAATCTGGGATAACTATTTGAATGACTAAACACACCTTTTTTTCATTTGCTACCATGAATTACTAGCAAATCTGCTATTGATTGGTCAGGGACACAGTTTTCAATCTTTCAGCATTTGGAGAAGATGTCAGATTGTAAATCTTGGGGGAATCAAATACGTTTGCTGCTGATGTCAAGATTAGATTGCAGATCTATGAGTTTCAGCTGGACATAGGATAAAGCATGCGAGTCAAGTCACTTAATTTATATAGATCATTTAAAAACAACAGAAGTTGACCCAAAATGATTTGCAATATGAGTAGATAAAAAAAACATCTGCCTCTGTACAAGTAAAACCCAATAATGCGGAGGAAGAGTAATGCACAGTATAATACAATAACAGTGAAGAACCAAGCCAAGGCCAAAATAATAAAATAAAAGTACAATAATAGAGTGGGTAAAATACAATAGAAGACAACCAGACAGAATTAGCCTTAGGGCAAACTCAGACCCAACTAAAAGCAAGAGAAAAGAGGTAGCACTTTAAATGAGATTTAAAATAATCAGTAGTAGCAGGACGTAATGTGGGATGGAAGAATATTACAGAGTTTTGGAGCAGCTGCTGAAAAAAGAGTTAGGGACTGAGAGGAGTTGTTGTGAGGACAAACTTTGTGACCTGGGAGCAGAATATGGATGTAGCATATCATAGATGCAGCTATAAATTCACTGTCACGAACATACAATTTAAATATAATGTAATTCCAGTTTAGATTCTGAAAAAGGCTAGAGTTTTATAACATTTAAAAGCAACACCGTCAGCTGTATTTTGGCATGTTAATTATGGATTACAATTACAGGGATTAGTCATATTTAAGTGTAATTCATTGTGAACTTCACCAGTTTTATATCTGAAAATGTTACTGTGAAGTAACCTCTGTTGTCAAACAAACCTTTTCTTCCTGTTGGCCTGGACAGTGTGTCTAGCTGCTGTTGATTTGTAAATTTCTTTTTGTCGTTGCATTATAAGAGGATGTCATGCTATTTCTAATCGAACGTTAAGTCTAATAGACGTCAAAATGTTTTGCTGTTAATGTTGTGGTTGGATTGCAAGTCTGTGAGTTTCAACCAGACATAGGGTGACATGTACGGTTAAGAAAGTCAGGAACGTAAAATTTAATTTTGTCCCGATTGAGCTTTTTAAAGAGTCTTTGCAGTTGTAGAGGATGTGGGGTGATGAACAAGTCTAAGAGAAGTCAAAAAGCTTTTCTGTTGATGTTGTGGTTGGGTTACAAGCCTAAGAGTTATGGCTAGACATAGAGTAAAGCATACGGCTATGAACTGGTTGTTGTTGGTCTGGTCAATTAACCCCTGGCATGCAACATGCACTGCAACTGTGCATAGGATGCTTCTCTGCAGCGTTGTCACTCTGTAAAACAAAATCACTGTTGTTCAAATAAATAGTTTGTTATTGTTTCCCTCTTAATGTGTCACTTCCTGTTGTTGGTGTTGTTTAAAACCAAACTCATAGCTTCTCTTGTGTTATGTATGTTTCTACAGCCCTGACCCACATCGACAATTACTACCCCCCCACCTTCACCCTCACCTCCACCTCCAACCCCCAAACCTAGACTCTTTGTCACCGTGGTGATTGGTAGACTAAACAGCGTGCAATATTCACCAGATCCACATCCCGCTGGATCATTACAAACATTAAGACGATACAAAAGGAAACAAAACTCGTGACCCCGCCCCACCCATGTGTTCCCCCCCCCATCCATCCACCCACCCCTGGCCTCCTCACACTCTCTATTTTAAGTGCACGGTCACATGGAAGTGCAATTACACACACACACACACACAGGCTGAAGCCTATATTCTTAACATTCTTCGGCCAGTAAACAAACGGGCCGGACAGATGCATCACCCCCGGCAGACAGACAGATTCTGAGAGCTGGGAATGTTTACATGGTCCTGTCGCCCTCCGAGGCCTCATCCAGAGGACTTAAACAGAGAGGAGAGACAATGTTCATCAAGTCATAGACTGGAACTGACACCACGTCTGATTACACATCATGTTTTATGCATAATTCAGAATTAATGAACAACGGTGCAAATAGAGGCCCTAAAACACAGACTAGAAATTGCTTTTTGTTGAAGAAAAACCAAAAAAATGAAGAAACGGGACAAAAATGTTAAATAATCCCCCAAAATAAATGTCTGAATCAGTCTGAGGTGACAATTCTTTGGACACTTCGGACACAGACTGTTCTATCATGATTGCCTTCTGCAGCAAGTGGATTTGAAGCTGGTGTTGGTTTCAGACTCATGATGTAGATTGTTTAGGTGCAATGTTACCAACAAGAACCTATAACTTGTTATTGTCAGTGTATTGTATTGTAGTTGTCACTGTATTTTGCTCTTTTTGCATCCTCTGGCACAAGAATTTCCTTTTTCCTTGACTTGCCGTATCGTGTCGTATCGCATCGTCTCAACCTTCTGGAGACTATAACAAAGGAGTCTGAGATACAAACTTGGCATTGGTCATAGACTTTTATAAATGAAAAGCAGGAAAAAAAGAAAACTGCAGGACCTGCGTCAGGAACATATAAGGAGGAACGGTTTTATGTTACTGTGAATAATTGCAAATCATCTGCATTATATGAAATATGGTGTTCCTCAGGGTTTGGTTTTCGGACCAATTTCATTTTCTTTGTAGATGCTTCCTTTGCTTCCTTTCATGGTACATCCTTCCACTTTTATGCGGACAATACTCAGATCTGCCTTCCATTTAATATAAGAACCCTGAGTTCATTACACAAGTGCCTACGCGACATCAAAAACTCGATTACCGACAACTTTCTGCAGTTAAACTCAAACAAAATGGAAATGATTGTTATTGAACTTCAAGCTAGTTCTACTCTTGGCTGCTTCTTTCTGCAAGAACATGAGTACTGTTGTGAATAACCTTGGTGTCTGGATTGAGTCTGACCAAGTTTTACCATCTGATGAACATTTCCAAGACACAACACAGACTATTTTACACCCTTTGATTTCATCACGTCTAGATTACTTTCTACCTGTCTGAACATCAGAGCAATTTCACAACTTCAGATGGTTCAAAATTCAGCATCAAGGCTTTTGATCAGAACCAGGAGAAGGGATCATATCGCTGGTTTGAGCAGATCTCATTATTGATCACTTTTAAAACCTACTTTTATCTGAGAGCAGTTCTTGGTTTTACTATCGGTTAGATTCCAATTCAGTATTGATTCATTTAGACATATTTCAGTTTTTGGAATAGTTTTATTTAGTTATTCAAGATTCAAGATTTCTGTATTGTCAGTTTTTCAATATGTAACATACAGAAAAATCTTCTGTCTCTTCTCACACAAAAATAAAAAATAAAAACCTAAATAGACCTAAAGTGGATGAAGTGGCATTGAAACAGTTACTATGTAAACATTCTGTATAAATATATGTATAAATATAGTGAAGAAATAGAAATATGTACAACTAGTTTGCAGCTTGGGTTTTCCCAGTAAAATGTAAAAAGTAAATTCCCAGTTATGAATGAAATTTTCACAAAACTATTGTTGTCTTTGGTTTAAGAGATTTGTTATATTTCCACCATATTTTGGCTCTGGCTGGCACATCCCACACATGGCTTTGCTTTCCTTCAGCTCTTCTCTGCTGACGTACTTTTTTAAATCTAATCAGCGGTCTAGAGTTGCAGCTTCTGTCATGTTTTGGATCTCCCTCAAACATGGGAAAATCTTGTTGGCCGTGGGATGTGGGAAATGACACATATTTTAAAAATCGATCCCAAGATTTTATGATTCAATGTCAGATCTTTGAAATGAATTAATGTTAAGGGATGAATTCTGCTTACCAACAAAAAAACAGTCATGACTGCTACCCTTATCAATTAATATGGGTTAAAATAAAGTTAGCGGGTGAACTCCTAATTTGTTGTTCACACTTAAGACTTCCAACCGAAATAAACAACAATTAAACACTCAACGAAACGTCTACTTTGCAGTTTACTTCCCCTGAAACATTCGGGGCTGTGTCATGACTGTTGTTTCATCAGGTGTGAAAGGTGTTTGTGCTGTTTTAAATTTATCCGTGAATTTTGGTCAGTCTTCGTGATTGAACCTTCTTAAAACTAGAGACTGCGTTTCTTCTCAACTAATTGGACAGTAATTATCATAATCTGACATTTTCATCCACGTGAACATGAACGTTTTTGCAACCTGCAATCTAAAACTAACCTCACTATAAAACCAGTGACGTGTATTTAAAAGTTTGAAACCAAGGACATCTGGAGCAGCATGAAACCTTTACAGCATCACTTACTGTTTTAAGGAGGATGTTGGGGTGGATGGTTGGACAGACAAAGTGAGACTTTGAGCCTTACCCAACCAACAGGAAATCAGATTTTTGAGAAATCAAGACTTTTGTTGTGAACTTGTTTTGCTACCCCCGGTTCAGTCTCTCTTGTCCATTTTAAAGACTTTGGGGGCTGAGCTGACCTGACTGCTGTGTACAGCGTTCAGATGAGTCACGTGACTGAATGAGAACCAGCCAGCAGACATGTTGGAGTCCCTGCGGCCCCGGATACGAATGAGCTGACCACATTCTACCGTAGGCTCCACATCAGTCAAAAAGATATACGCCACTTCCTCCACACACACAACACATGCTCGAAAAAAAAAAAAAAAGGCCTCCATCCCCGTCTCCATCAGTCAAGTCCTGCGGCCGATGAACTTCCATCGTCTCCAAGGTTGATAACAAGCCTCTTAAGCTCGGCGGCTAATCAAGCTCAAAGGAGGGAGAGAAGGAGAGATAGTGGAGGAGAACAAGAGGTCTGCCTGTGGATACAGAGATGTGTTTCTCTCTCTCTCCCTTTCCTCTTCATTTTCAATTTTCCCTTATCTTCCTCTCTCCACAGGGGGAGGCCTAATAGCTCATGAGGGGGGCTCCCCGACTCTCCAGAGTCTTTCTACATACCAGTCATTCACTTTAGCTGGAGAGAGAGCAAAAAAAAAAAGAGAAATGTCTTGATAAATCATCCAGGGTCACACAGCTTCCATGTTCCCCGAGTTACAGAGATAGAGCGAGACGAAAAAAATGAAAGAGAGAAAGAATAATGAAAGAAAAACCAACAACGATCCGTCTCAGAAGCCGGCCTCTTCTCTGATGTCTGTCCCATCAGACAAACAACCTGAAGCTGAAATAAACAGAAACAAGTGGCGGCCGCCGCTCTCTGAGGTTTGCACTCGAGTTCAACTCCTTCTACGAACGGACTTCCTCGACTCGTTCTAATCAGAGCCGCTCGGCAGATGAAATATGAGCTCAGATTTAAACGCGGCTACTGTGTTTCATGGACGAGCTGGAGGTTATTGAGAGTCGGCTTTGCAGAAATTAAAATCAGTCACTAACAGTCGCACGGTTTACATCTCAGCTCCCCGAGAAATAAAATTATTGGACGATTGCCTCCAACATTGGCTCGGTGCCCTGATTGTGTGAGTACTTATCTGTCTTGAAATTTCCTGTTCTTTCACAATTGTGTATTTTTTGGACATTTCACTTATTCCCCACTTACAATAAATAAGTGAAAACTGGAACTCCTTAGCGAGCTCGCCAGTCTTTCCCATTGTTTCTGTGATTTTTGGAGCCAAGCTAGCAGCCACGTTTACATTGCCATCTATCCTAAAACTCAGACGTGGTTATGATATGAAATAGAAATTAAATTATGTCAATAGTGCACAGTTTACACACGCCTATGCAGGAATTAGTGGAAAGGAAGGATGTGGAGGTTGTTGATGGGTTTGTAGCATCTAAATTTCACGCTTTTTGCTTAAGCTTTTTTATTTCAACCAGTGACTGATCAGAAGGATCAGATTGAGAGGTGGGGTGTAAATCTTTGATTATTCGTGCAGAGGGAAGATATGATCTCCTACTCATCATGTGAACAAAGCTGGAATATCCAAGAAGCCTTCAAGAAGGCAACTGGTCTTCAGGTTTTTGAGAAGACGGTTCACCGCTCATGCCAGTATTTTCTTCAGTAAACCATAGCACTGAAGAAACGTCTACAAGTCCAGTTGCCTTTTTAAAAGCTTTTCGGAAACACCATGACCTGAATGACTGAAAACCTTCACAAACAAAGCTGCAAGGACTCCTGTTGATGATGTGGAGAAATAACTTCTTCTTCTTTTCTACTATGACACCTGCAGATTGAAACAGTTAGATGTTGCTTGGATCTGCGTCCTGAGCTACCAGCGAAGAAGACCTGTCGCTGAGACGGTTTGTGGAGTGGAGGCATTGTTTTTGTAATTCCGCCTGCTTACCTGTAGAGGCTCGCAGAGGTCACATATGTACAGATTCCTCCGCCACGCATTCTCATCTCTTTCCCACGACTCTCTTACCTCATCTCCTCTCCTCGCTGTGCCCCCTCCTCATCTCTCCAACCCTTGTCATTTCTCCGTCTTGCATCACCCCCTCTAACCCTCATCGTCTCCCAACTTTCCCTGCACCTTTTTTTTTTCTCTTTTCCTACAACCAGGAGGACAGTAGACACTCCTGCTTTTGTTACAGAGTGAAACTGTGCAGATGAGAATGCAACGGGTACAACAGGAAGTCCTTTCAGGAGGCCGGGGGTGTTTTCCATCTCATTCAAGGTTTTTTGTCTCCACCAAAAAAACAGAAAACAGAAAAAGACATTGAGAAGTTAAGTCATTACATGTCCACATGGGGTCTTGTTTATAAGCAAGGTTAATATAACCATGACTTCTGCGTCTCTTCAGATGTTCCAAGGACAACATGGACATTGCACGGTTGATGGTTAAAAACAAGGAACAGAAGTAGAAGTTTAAGGCGTCGGGTCGGCATAAGAAGAGGAGAAATAAAACTACACTGGTTAAGAGTGTGCGTTGAAAAGAGAAACGCACACGTCCTTCCCCCTCTCGGTTCTCTAAAGTCACTCCTGCCGTGCAGATAAGGCCGAGTTGGGCTGTCAGCGAACGCCATGTCTGTCGCAGAAAACCCTGCACCGACGCCAGTGGAGGAATGTTTGCATTAATGCGTCAGTCCATCACTTACCCGTCTAGTATTCTATATTTTGATTGCATTGTAATCAGATAGCGCTCACCGGTGTGGGTGTAAACACCTTCAGACGTAGAAAGGACTGCAGTTTGACTGTGACAACCACCACTGATGGAAACACAACGTGCCTCCATCATTGAGCCTCAATCTGGAAAACGAAAAGCACAACCAACAGACACTAAGAAGCAGCTATTTTACTTTACATAAAAAAATATTTTTTCTTCTTCATTGTCTACTAGAAATTATGTTGGTATCACTGGTGGAAGCATATCTTCCAATGAAGGTAGTTCAAGGAATATCTCAGCTGCAGAATTACTTTAGTTAAAGCCAGTAAATGGTGGTGGCTTGGGGTAAATGTTTTGGAAGTAAACACAACGTGACTTGTGATTTGAACCATGTTTCAAATATTTAACCTAAACCACTCAGAGCTGTGAGTGTGTGAACTAGGACTTGTTACAATCCCTTGTGCCAAGATCCCAGGCAAAACACATTTAGAGGCCCTGTCCAACTAAGAAACCCTACCAATCCTACGGTCGTGTGATATGTAAGTAAAAGCTACTGGCTTGTAAGCCCATTGAGCAGCAGAGGATACTTCAAACATTGTAAAACATAAACGCTGCTGGCTTGTATGTCCCGCTAAGCAGCTAACCACAGCTATCAAGCAACATGAAGACAACAGGAACCTGCCCTAAACACTGATGAAGCAATCGCTTTCACAAATATTCCTGGTGACTTCTAAATTCTTGAATGCTAAAATGCTAAATGTTATTATGTCAGTATATAATCTTCTACATAGGTCTGTAGATGGTTCCGTCCACGGGCTGTGTTTGTCAGTAAGCTAGCACGTCAGCGACTCACATTTTTAAATATCTTTTGCGATAAATTCTTCAACTTCTACGAAATCTTACAAATTAGTTACAACATGGTATCATTCTCTCACCCAATGGTGTCCAACATATGGCCTGTAGGTCAAAGCCCGGCACAACAGAGGGTCCTGTCAAATTGCGAAAATGACATAGAAGACGTCAACTGCAATATTTCAATAAAAGTAATGGCTGTTCTTAATTGTCCACTAGGTAGCACACTGACACAGAGCTGTGATTATAACGCAACACTGAGACCTAGAACCAATCATCATGGCAGCAATGTGCCGAGATTACACTTATTTTCCTTAAGAAATTTCAGGTTGTTAGCAACATTTTTTTGTAATTTATAGTTGGCTAAATGTTCTTCTTTATCTCTTGCGACTCTCATGATTAGCTGGGCATGGGATGCAGGCTCAGGACTGATCACCCTGTAGCTGGCCGCCTCTGATGAGGGTTTATAGCAGAACCAGAGGAGCATTACTGATGAAGCGTCCCAATATTCAACCAAACCTCCAAGCTTCTTCAGCCAGTTCACCAAATAACTCTTGTTCTTGCTTGCATAAAGGAAGTCAACAGATTCAAAGTTATTTATAGGTTATTATGTTGCTGGTGCATCCCACTTGACATCAAATTGGGCTGTATGTGGCCCCATAAACTAAAAATGAGTTTGACACCCCTGCTCTAACTTTACTTCATTAACTGCAGTTACAATAGACGACTTAAAATGCAATACATCTCCTCATATACACAACCCTTTCCTCTCTGTCTCTCTGGGAAGACTGAAATGGAGGCAACATTATACCATTAAGGCGGCCACTAATCATGCTCAACCATTTTCCCCCACATGTCTTAATGTGTCCCAGCTCAACCCCCATTAGTGGAACCCTCTACCCTCCCAACACAAACACACACGTCCTCCCACCACTCCGATAACCGAGCGGAAAATTCATCAAACTTTACTTATTACTCAACAGACACACGGACGGTTCGTTCAACGAGCCAAATTACAGACTTGTCCAAATCCCAAACGGAGTCGCCTTCACCTAGGAACACGCCTCGGCACTTAACGTGGCCTCTGGAGTCATTTCTTTGAAACGGCTGCCCCTTAAAAGGCTCAAGGTGTTGCATATTATCAAGGCTTAACGCTGGAGGTGGAGGTGGTGGAGCAAGAGTGAGAAGAGACGAATGAGGGGGAGGAAAGCGAGAACGTTTAAAACAAAAAAAAATAAAAAGAGAGATGCAAGAAGCCATAAAACGGAGTGAAGAAGGAGTGAAGGATCTCAGAGGAAGAGCGTAAAAGGGTTGAGGGTTCAAGACACGTGGAGAAATGTTCATTTATTTACTCGCCGTCCCGAAACATAAACTGATAATAAGTCACTCAGCGGGGGCCTTTGGATCTCCTTCCAGCCGTTTTACAGTAAAGGATTATGGGTCATTAAAGAAAGGAACCGGATCAAAACAATGTGTTGCGATGAAAAATGGAGACGACGCCCAGACGCGATGTAGCAGTCAAACCCGAAACACCGTGTACTTCCGCGAGCGATCTTCCAAAAATACTTGCACGCCCTCGGACGCTCCGACACTCGGCCAAGCCCTAATATGTATCCCATGATTCCTTTGGGTGCCATCACAGCTTTCTTGCCTTGTAAACGTCAGTGGTGCAGAGGAAGGGGGTGGAGGGGAGTGATGGTGCTAAATCCCCCAGAGACTGAACCCTGCAGGGAGACATTTTTCTTCTCAGCTTCACCTTGCGCTGAAAAGTAAATGTTTAAGCGAGCGGCGATAAACAGCCCTAAATCATCACGGCGAGCCGCGAGCGCGCACCTTATGGGGGATCGGAGGAATTCTGGGAAATAAAAGTTGTCCCTTGGCTGTATCTCCAGGCGTATCATCAGGAGTGTGATGGCTGAGCTGAGGTGCTTGTGGACGACACGCACTAGTTTTCTAAACAGACTTAGTTCGGGGTCAGGGTTGGCCGCCACGCTTGTCGTTGTTTCCGATCATGTCAAGATATGACAAGAGCTCATCTTCTTTCAGGCTGTAGACTTTGCATCCTTAATCCTGGCGGCACACACAGAAAAAATGCTGGTACTTTATTAAAAAGAAAAAAAAGAAGCGCCTGTGGGAAACGCTATCTCGTCCGATTCATAATGAAAACAAATGTCTTTGCTCAGGATGTAAACAGGGATTAGGCTTTTTTTTTTTTAATTCATCAGTGTATTCGCTTGACTCTCTCTCTCTGTGTTCCTGAAACCTAAACAAATCATTACCGTAATCGCAGTTTTCCAGCCGGACGGTGCGGCGTGGCCGGGAGGTTACACGCCGCGGTTACTGTAGGAGATTGAGCAACGCTGCAAAAACTAAACTAGAAGTTTGGTCATGTTTCCACAGAGGAAGGGATGTGACCTGATGGTTACAGGAACCAAGCCAAGACACATTTACAGAGCAATTTAGTGAAGTTACTGCTCTTACAGGAAAAAAAAGAGACATGCTGGGCCCTGACACAAGAATTAAAATAATGCTTTTAATGAGGACCACTTGAGCAATCCCCTCTGTTGTCTTGAGCAAAAGTGGCCTTATGAAACTATGAAATATGTTGTTTTATGTTTCTGTAGTGAAAAGAAACACCAGTCATCTAACATCGTTTCATTTAAGTCATAATTCTGAAGGTTTTACAACTAAAAGCGCCTCGTAAGCTGTGAAAGCGGTGGGAACAGAAACAGAAATGTGCTTTATTTTGTTTAAAGATTAAAAGAAAAATATATTTTTGTTAATACGTATGTACAAAATACTTTTTAAAATCTTAAACCAGTGAGAAAATCTCACAAAACGTCATCTTGGTAAAGGTTTTAGGATAATAGCATGAAACAGCATTCAGTTACACGATGCATGATTTAAAAACATGAATCTAAAAGTAAAGTTTATTTCCCTGCTCTATTATTTTGTAATCTATATATCTATATTTTAACTCTTCATGATCTTTCTTTTTCCACTTCTAGGTCTGTCTGCTGCACCAAACAGACCTCAGACAGACGGATCATTGTCAGATTCACACATTATCGCTGAAGAAATGACAGAGCAGTGTAAGTGTCCACATACATCCATACAAATCTTTTGCTTTTATTAGTGGAATAGAAACGTAAACATGTTCATTTTGTGGCTTTTTAAATGCAAAAACTGCAGCATCTTCTGCAGGTTGAGTGAATCCCTCCTCCACAAAAAACAAACTGGATTAAAGTCACAGCTGGCGGTGAAGATGAACGTGCTCCTCTTCCACCTCTTTGAACAGTAGCGATCTGAAAACAAGATGAGCGGCACGCCCTCCGTGGTATTATTTCATCAGGTCTGTACGCAGACAGCACAGGGCACAGCCGAGCGACCCCCAAACCCAACGCTCTCCCCACCACCTCTTCCTCCACAGTATCTCTCAGCTCCCAGGAAGCTGCCGGGCTTGGCTGGAGCCAGAGTTCTGCCCCATCCATCATCCTTATCAGGGAGAGTCTGGCTGCACCGAGCAGAAAGAGAGGAGAGGACAAGGGAAGAGAAGAAGAAGAAAAGAAAATAGGATGGTTTTTTACGTTTTTTTTTAAAATTAAAGAATTTAAATCAGCACAGAATGACCTAATAGGAGAAGAAGAGCAGAACATAATGATCGTGCCGTGCCCCGGCCATTAACGGCCTTCATGATGCATGTGACTGTGGGGGAGGTCCGGTGGTGATAAGCCCTGATACAAACAATAACAGCAGGCACCATCCAGCCACATCAAAGCCCCCCATTTAGATGTAGGGTTTTGGCTGGTTCGGATGGAGGAGGAAGAGGGTCGGGGTGGGTGAGGTGGGGGTCTCTCTCTCTCTCTCTCTTTTTCTGGCCGGGGGTGGGCGCTCTCTGCAGTTACAGTTGCTCATCAAAGCCTCGGCAGCAGTCTGACCCTGCACCAGGTCGGTTTGGAACATCTTTTACAGCTCTGGTTCAAATAAACAAAACACGGCGACAAAGCAACACAAAGACAGAGAGAGAGAGGATGAGGAGGAGGAGGAGGAGGAGGAAGAATGTCCGAACCTGCTGCTGATAAAGAGTTTATGGTCCGAACAGACAGACCTGTTAGTTACTGCTGTGGATAAAGAGCTAAATGCCATAACTGTCAGTGCGTCCTCAGATGTACGAGGAAGCGTTACACAGACTGGGAACACTTTCACTAATCTTTTTTCTGTGTGTTAGTTATCTACTGGTCTGGAAACAAAAAGAGTCCCAGAATACAAACTGTGCAGCGGAAACAACTTCAACGAAAAATGAATGTGGCTGACAAAGATGCTGGATAAACCAAATACGTCAGGAGGAAGTACAGACGTTAACTAAATCTAATTCACTGTAAAATGTCTCACATACTTTTATATTTTTGAATGATTTAACTGAATTATACGAGCAAACATTTATTTTTAGATGCAGCAAAGTGCTCCATGTTTGTTTCATTTTTTGCACGTTACTGTCTTCTGTGACACGTTTAATTGTCAAATGTATCAGTAAATGAAGCGAGGATGTACCGGATAACTCTGAAAGCATCAGAAAGTTTTAAACTGCATCTAAATTTAGCGCTAATCAGAAGTGATCAAACTACAGTTCCCTGAGGCGTTTTTATTTAATTCTTTTAACATACAGATAAAACATAATCTCTGATTGTACACAGAGATGCACAGCTACATGCAGGGACCATCCACCGCCCCCCCACCCCCCGACCATAGCCAGAGGGAAACACAATCACATTCATCTTGATGTTCGCAAAAAAACAAGAGCAATCCATCTCGCTGGAGATGAATGGGCTTATCCAGAGCTGGAAACGTAATAAAAGCAGCTCTCTAATGGTGTATAGTTGTATTAGGGCTCGCTTATAAAAGCCATAAGGCCATTGTCAGACAGGCAGGGAAATACAGCGTCATTACAGCGCTGCACAGACGTGGATCAGTCTCTGATAACATTAAAGCAAAGCTTCCTTTGTGTGGCGGCGGTCTGCTCTGCACCACTGTAACTGGTTGTGGCGTGAGCCAGACGAGCAGCGGCTTTGAAGCCAGCAGCCCTTCACAGCGGCCGGAGCTCAGCTGATGTCGCAGGGCTGTGCAGCTGACAGGACGAGTGTGGCCGTTTGAACTGAGGCTGCTGCTCGCTGGGTGATGCAGTTAGAGATAGAGGCCGGGCATGTGGTGATGCAGAAGGGCTCGGTGCAGGGTTCACTCATTAACTAACAAGAATACAAAGCTGTTCAGGCCCAAATATAGCTGGAATAAAGTACAGCAGTGTTACCAGAAATAAAGTCAGACTCACGTATATGTTTGAGGAAACTGCTGCCTGCAGATCATGCATACTTAAAATACAACTAACTGACACAAAACATACATGCTTATCTTTTAATTATCATCATATTTGCATGTTTATACTTAATGTACAGGTTTTTTTTTTGTATTTATAATTTAATAGGAGGTGTACATTTTAATTTCTGCTGCATATTTCCTCTTGTTTTTCCTGCAGGGACACGTTCTCCTGGGTCTAGATCACTGCAGACCTGACACATGACCACAAATGGTAAGATGACAGCTTGCAGAGTATTTTACATGTATTAATTCAATTGTTAAATTACATTTTGAGTTGTATTTATCTCTGTCAGGGTTCAAAAGGCTGTTTCAGTTCTTAATAAGGAAAAAACAGTTTAGGGAATTGTTGTTAAACTGCAAAATCAATTCATGTTTGGTCCTAAAAGATCCAAAAATCATGAAAATCCAAATATCCACAGACAGTTATGAGGAGATCAACGTCCTCAGTGGTCGAGTGCAAATCTCTGAGTTATAAATTGATTATTTGAGTGATATCCAGTGTGAATTAGGTCTTTGTGGAACAGATAGCGTTCAGATCCAGATTTCTTTTAATGCCGTACGTTTCTGAGACTCGTTTGACTGTTGGAGACGGATGAAAGCCTGCAAACGGCCCGAGTGCGTCCCGCCCGTCCAGGCTGCAAGCGGCCTCGCGTGATCTTGTGCCGATGCTTGTTTTCATAGAGGGCAAAGCTCGGAGGCCTCCTGACAGATACAGAGATGTAATTGGAAGCGTCTGGCGTTGCGTGTCAGCCCGGCGGCCTCAGCGCTTCTGTCTACACGTACAGAGAGATTCCGACCTGTACACACACTTAAAGTCCAGTCATAGTATATCATGACCCCGTGTCACAGGTTTGCTTTTACATTGATCTATTGGCTGCGAGAGACCGTGGGAGAAGGGAGTGGATGCCTGTCTGCCCAGAAGGCTTGTCCACATTTGGTTATGAAGTAGTTAAAGACAGAGGGCGAAGAAAAAAAAATGTATTTTAGATTTCACACAGTGAAAGTTTACAAAGAGGCTAAGCTGAGGTTTACGGGAATAAATCATGTTTCCAAAGGAATTAGTGTTTATTTAAAATGTGCTCTTGAAACAACCCAATGTATTTCAGCACAATGAAATACATTTTTTGCTGATTCTATGTATAAAATATTGTGCAGTCCTGGTACCAAAGCTGCCTTTTATGCTCACTATGACAACACATACAGGTGTTTTCTGGTTTGATTCCCCTTAAAGCAAAAACTGTTCCAACATGTTAGTTTCTGGTACAAAGGTTAAATGGGTTATGGAAAAATATTGTGGTTTAGCATAAAATCACTGGTTTGATTGAGTGTCTTCATGGCTGATTAAAGTCAGGGAAAAAAATACGATTACGGAAAACTAATTGTAGACGTTTTGGTGACCCAGCCATCTACCCCGAGCACCTCCCTCTTCAGACTCTCGCTGGATTTCCTCCTCCTCCTCCTCCTCCTCCTCCTCTGTTTGTTGGCGCGTTCTCCAAAATAATCTTGATGTGATTTTTAGTCTCTTCCAAATTTTTTGATGGCGTCCACATGTGGTGCTTTCAGAAAGTTAGAGATTAGAAGCATGTGACTTTACTACACTATATAAAAGACAAGGATTTTTAAAAAAGTAGTCTTTATGCAGTGAGTTGTACAAAAAGAGACAAAGATGGTAGCTTCTTCTTTGACACCTTTAAAGAAATAGCTGAATAAAACCAAACACGCTTCAGTCAGACAATCTCAGCTCTAGTTAGTCTGAGGCAGAGTGACATTAATCTGTTTCACAGGTTGTATCTTCAGAACAAGCTTTTATTTTATCTTATTTAATTAGAATTCATTCAGCTTTTTAAACTGGGCAGTCACAGCTTTAAGGTGGGTTGGTGAATGTAATGTTCATTTAAAAAAATGATGTCCTGATAAATACGAGACGCTCAGAAATAAATTTAAAAGTCACAATAGTAATAATAGTCAGGACTGTGTGACTTTAAAAACAATCAAAGCTCTGCAAACAACACCAGGAACCACATCTTTATTTTAATTTGAAGATTTATTCTTCCACGTTGCCTCCAGATTATCTCCAGCAGAAAAACATCCAGGAACAGAAGCAGTTAACACCTTCAGCTTCAGAGTAAGCACACAAGAGAAGGAGCTCCACTGCCTCCAGACAAACAGCTTCGCTGCACTTTGGCAAAAATCCCAGGCATCAGCGGGGATGGTGCTAGCATGAGACCGTTGATAGGGAAGCTGGACTAAACAACATGTGACACAAGCAGAATGAACCATAAATCCCATCCGGGGCTCAGCGAGAATGAGAAACAATGAGTGGCTGGAGCGAATGGCCAGATGTGGAACGGTGCTGCTGAGGAGCAGGACAGATTTATGGCCTCTTCTTTAATGAGGTAACATCCTTTTCACTTGTAAGACTTTTAAGTAAGAACTATTTTTTTTTTTTTTTTTGGATCCCACATGCAAGAATAAGTGATTTTGCTGGAAGTGTAGAGGAGAGAGAGTGAAGAAAAAAATGAAAAAATCTACGAAGCAAATGTGAAATTTGACTTCCTTACGTCACTGAAGCAGCCGGTGCAGGAAGGGAGTGAAAAAGGGAGGGTGAGAAACCAGAGTAACGGCAACATAAACAATGTAAAATGATCTATAATTCTTTTTTTTTTTTTTAAATGTGAATGGAATGATTTGCAGTTTATCTGCAGTCGGTGGGAAAAATGCAAAAATTACAGTAGCCTGTATTTCTGTCTGACAAATCAGTTGCACAGATTAAGACCCATTAACTCTCATTTATTGTTCAACATTATTTAAAGTCGTACATTTAACTCACACGTCTCTTAAGGAGCCACTGTATTATAGTTTTGTGTGTTGGCTAATCCAATCCTTTTCTTTGTAGTCGACAGTTGGTCGCTGATGGACGTTCCCGGTTCTGGTTGGCGAGGTAACGCTTTTATTTATTTCAGAGGGAAGAAAACAGAGCACAAATCTATTGTTAAAGTGTACGGACGGTGTTAGCTCTTCTCCTGTTTGTAAAGAAGTCATTCACGGTGGGTTTTGGTGGTAGGAACCAAAGTGGTGGAAAGTGTTTCCATGCTTTTGGGGACGTCTATGTTTGTGTCACGTGTCAATATCATTCGCTTCCTTCCGTCCGTCGTCGCCTCAAAGTTGAGATTTTTTATTTAGTATTTTTTTTTTTTTTTACATGGCTACCCACTGGCCGTGTAAACGCAGGAGATAAATAGATAAAAAAAAATATTGTAAAGCATCAAAAAGTCGTATTTTCTTTTGCAGAATAAGTTCTTAGCTTCTGACGACGTCCCACGTTACTGCATAAATTACAGTGCTCGGATTAGATTAGATTCAACTTTATCGTCATTACACATGTACAGGTACAGAGCAACGAAATGCAGTCTAACCAGAAGTGCATAAATAGTGTGGTGTATAAGCAGAACGCTTTAGGGTCTTTGTCGTCTTTGCTGCAACTCTAGCTGACATGACAGCGTAATTACATCCTCAAATGAAACAAAAAACGCTTCATGTTTTATGAAAAACAACAGTTTTCTTCTTGATTTAAAATCTACACATTTATTTTTTTTTTTAAACTTTTGCTTCAAATTTCTTGTGAAAATTATGCAGAAACAAATCTTCTTCTTCTTTGCAGCCAGTTGGATGACAAATATCGTATCTAAGAATTACACCTAGAATCACTGAGCTTCTCATTAATTCGTTTTTTTTTATTACGTGACATCCGGGCGTCACGGCGTCACGTCGGGGTTCAGAATCGATAATCTGGTGTGTCGCTTTATTTTAGGAAATGTTTGAGTCTCTGTTTCGGACATGAATGACTGAGTCCTTTCACTCTGCTAGCAGAAATACTAATAACAGTCACTTCACACAGAGTCTGTCAATTTGGGGCCCCCTGACCCTCTTGGGGCCCCACAGCCTGTGGCCGGCAGACATTTTATTGATGCATATTTATATTGGACTAACAAGAAGGATACTTTCACTTATTATATAAAGGAAAACAAATCCGTTTCCTGTCAGTTGGTAAAAATGAGTTTTCCTAGTGAAGCTCTTGCAGCTGTTTTCTCCCCGAGCCCTGACATCACATGAGCAAACCTCTCATGCCTTCAGCATCACCTCTTATCAAACCGAAACCTCCACTATTAAAAATATAAGTAAAGGTGATTAGGACCCTGAAGCAGGTTGTGTCGTATAAAAGCGAAGGGCCTCAGCTTGTTTTTGCTGAGGCGGTGGGCGGCCATTTATGAGCTGCTAACATGAATGAAACAAGGTTTTAAAACAGAGTGGGTAACAGAGGATTTGTGTGGCTGCACTCGAGGGCCCCGGCCTGGAACACTAGTGCAGATTGTGCCTCGGCACTGAATGGCAGAGTCATCACCCTCTAACTCCTCTGCTCATTATACATCCTCTCCGCCTTCACTCAGCACTGTTTGAGCGGCGCTGAAGGGCCCGGCGAGCACGACGAAAACACGATTTCATGAATGGGCACAGGTCGGCTCTCAAAGAAAAGAAAAAAAACAAAAACACGGTGGGTAAATACTGCCAGTCCGACTGTGACTGAGAGCGACAAGAGCTGAAATTGAATTTCCGTAGAAGTGATGTAATCCGCTGGCCCGGGTCAGACCAAGATGTTATTATCTTAATTTGGGGTTCATTAATCGCCGGTAGAGCGGGTCGATGACAAGGTTTCCACCTTGTCCCAGCTGCACGGAGCTGCCAGCTGATTTAGGACTGCTCCTTGCCTCGGTATGTAAACCATTTGCAGCAGGAATGTATAAGCAAGCCGTAAAAATAGGATTTGGCCTGAGACATACAAGACAGATCGCGCCGTAAAACAACGCACCCCATCTCCACCGCAGCCTGGCAGGGGCGGTCGAGCCGTATCGGGGGTTAAGGTGTTGGGGGGGGTTAGTTGTTGGTTAGTTCTCACAAGCCGCCCGGCTGGGAACCTGCAGCTTCAGAGTTCGGGCCTTGGCGACAGGCTGTAGATTTGAGGAGAGAGGGGGGCGTGTTTAAAACCGAGAATGGATTACGAGCTCCAGATCGCTGTAATCCTCCTCACAAATAAACGATATGTAATGTACGACTCTCACGAGGGGGCTTAAAGGGAGGAGACACTTTCACACGAAGGCAGGCGAACGTGCGCTTGCCTTCACGTCCTGCTGCACACTGGCTTCATGCACATACATCAGATAACGTGATAAAGTAAGTAAAAGACCAGAGAAGATGTCCTTAGTCTTGAGACCAAATCATAATCCTGAGTGAAATAATGCACAGCGAGCTCTGGAGAAATATTGACAGTGTGATGTAAGGTAGCAGTGCAGCTTACAGCTTTCACATCCATCAGCCCAGCAAAAGAGAATCTGACAGAAGGCGATTTATATATTTATCTCAGCTCTAAAGAAAACCAGAGACATTTACCAATACTTTGCATCAGTCATGACATAAAAAGACACTAGCAGGGTAATTGATTTCAAATTTGGAGTCTCGAGTGTTGTAGTCCTGAACGGGTCACAGTTATGTCTGCACAAGAATGTTTAAGAAACGGCGACTTAACCCTAATCCTAAACCAAACAACCCAAAGCAAACTTTGGCCTTTTTCGACATTTAAGGAGTAAAAAAACGCTCCTGTCATAGCCTTCTTCTGCGTGTTTAAACATCAGAGGCGATGCAGATGCCTTTTTGGTGAATCTGAACAAACGATCTGATGTGGAGACGAGTGGAAGCAGTTATGGTGTCACAGAAGACTTGAAATGATCCGCTCGTGGTCGGTTCGTGCGGCCGAGGCCTCCGCATCCACAACCCAAAGGATTTATCCTCTATCAAAAGATGCCTCTGGAATCTCTTAATGTGAAATTAAGTATAATTAAATGTTAATTATACGTTAAGTGAATGGCATCTCCCTGCATTTAAACCCAAGAATCTGTCTCTAGGCTGCCTGGTAACGAGATCCATCTCACTCTAGTTCACTCAGGTTTTCCTTTATTCCCACAAAAAGTAGAAAAAGATTAGAATTTCAAATGTTTTAAATAAATCAGCAGGGGTAAATGTCCTGTCATTTATGTCACAATAACAAAAAAAAAAAGGAGAAACCAGCTCAAGAAAAGAATGATTAAGAGAAAACAGGTAAACAAGATGAATTGACAGGGTCAAAGTTTAGTTTGGATTTAAAAGTGAGGCAGGAGCATGCACGCTCAGGCATTTATCATATTGCTGTAGATTTGTGTGTTCCCTAAAGTCTTTCCATGATGTGGGAGGTCCCATAGTTTGCACTGATGAAGGGCGTCTACCTTAAACAGCGTCGCCGTATATGTTTTCTTTTCTTTTATAGAACCAGTGCTTAATGTCATTAAGTGGAGTGATATTTTTGGTCTTCATTTGTTCGTTACCTCGATTACCCCACGTCAAACTCCAAGCTCAAAGTTTGCAGTTATTCTATTTCACTTACAATCTATCCGTCATGTTTTGTGATTTTGGTTGCGATAATTTAATCTCTAGATGTAATCTTGCGTGTGCTCGTCTGTCTCACAAATGTCTGGAGAAATTAAGGCTCAAAAACCTCTGGTTAGGGTTAGGAGACGCATCGGTCTGTTAGAATTCAAACAATAGAATTACACTCTGTGGAGCTTGTTTGTATTCAGGCACAGAAGTTTCAGTTTTTCTTTCTTTATTTAGTTTGACATTAAACATGTTTTTTTCTTGCCAAACCTCTACAACTAGAAGGAGATCTGAGGTTAACTCAACATTTTACTATTACTTTTATTATTTTTATTTGCAATTGGGCCGTGTGGATTTTTTTAAATCTACGAATAACAAATAACGTCTGAAAGGGAATTCGGTTTGGATCAGTTCTAAAAGTTCTAGGAAGTAGTAAAAGACTCAAATTTGACCCCCAAACCCAAAAAAGCTTAAGTTTTTAGTTAATTTATCACTTTATTGTATCTGTTGGTCTATTAGGGATGTACGATATTTTATCGTTTACGATATAACATCAAAAACATTCCCCACGGTAAGAATATGTCATCCCACGATAAAAACGATAAATTCCCATTGATGACGTATATATGTGCACGACTCACTCTCAGCCCAACACGTGTGGAATATTGACAAACTGACAATGGTGGAAGGTGGAGCAGATACGCCGGCAGAGAGGAGCTCGTTCCTAAACGAGGCTCCACCTCCATTATCTGGTTTGGTTTTAACCCCTTAACGCCTCAATTGATTCTTCAATTATATAAAGAAATGAAATATTTGTATTTTTGTTACCACTCCGGCCGGTCCTACCAGAAACTAGTGCTTGCTAAAGGTTCCTAGGATTTTATTGAATGTGCACAAACCGACATTGGAGTATTACATGCGTTATTTCAGCTGCAGTCTGAACGGAAACAGTGCGTCGTGAATTAGCGACACTAGGCATGAAGGGGTTAAAAAGTCTGACGCAGAGCAGCAAATTACAACATGCAAGGTTTGCAAACAAATAGTGAATAAAAAGGACAGTAACAGCACTAATTTGTTCCACCACCTCAAACACAAGCACAAACCAGAAGATGAAGAAAGACAGAAAATGAGCAAAGATGCAGAAGCAGCGTCGACTTCATCCAAAGAGTCCGGGAACAAAACAACAACTCAGAGAAAACTTGATGCATTAGAGTCAGAAAGATTAGACTGAACTGGTGTTTATTTATCATCATTTTTATCGTTACCGTTATCGAAGCCAACTAAACTAAAATTTTAGCGAGCTAATGTCGGATACCTTGGAAATGTTGTAAAGCTATGAAGGACAACTCTAAAAGTTTATAATATATAAACAGACCACCCACCTCCACCGGTTCTCAAAGCGCCAGCAAACACATCGCGACTCATTTCTCTTGGCCACATCCTCAGTTTCATTCTTCCCGACCGCTAGAGATGGTGAATTCACGGAACCTAAGTTAAATTCTTTCCTCAGGTTTTTATGCCATAGCCGCTTTTATACTCATATTTACTGTAGGTTACCCACCTTCATCATTAGGTCTCCTTTTCAGCTCTGGTAAACCATCATTACTGCCACCACTTTGTGGGAAGTTTGCCGCTGACACTAGAATAAAAGATGTGATAGAGATTTACCTTCCATCTTTAGGATTGTGGGAACTTTTTTTTGGCAAAGGTTGTTTTTCGCCCTTTGAGGAATATTTGTTATCTGTCATTTTTGAGTTATGCAACAAATTAAATGGTCTTCCTTTGACCTGACGTTATCTATCTGGAAGTTTCAACCATCATCTCAGTAGTTTTTTGCAAATCAGGCACCGAAAACACAGCGTTAAACCAACGTAAAACGTATTTTCATAAGCGACTTGCCATCTTTCGGATATTCGTTGCTTGCTATTGAGTTTTTGGTATTTAATGAGTCTGTTCTTAATTCTCCAGAGATTTAGAGTTTGTATCATTAAGCAACAGATGAGCAAACTCAGTGCAGACCCCGTAAAGGATGTCAGTCTTCATGGAAAATAGTCTCTTTCTCATGCGAAGCTGTCGGGTCAGTGGTTTCTCTGATGTGACTGGGAGTAAAAATGGCAGCTTCAACAAAACACTGACGTCACTCACCTGCAAGTCATGGACGGAGAGAGACGCTGGACGCCACAACTTGACAAAAAGCCGCTCTGCCGTAATGAGCTACACCCTCACTTCCCAGCAGCGTTCATAATTTAGTCTCCGTTATTTAGATTGAGAATAACCGCCGCCGTAATTCGCTCGGCTCGGTGGCAGGCAGCGCAAATGCTTCTCATGCAAATGAGGTAAATGTGTACACCAAATTACAGCTTGTCATTCTGCATAACGCAGCGGCAAACCAGACGATCCGCAGAGGTGATCATCCAGACGGGGCAGCACGGGCGGAATAAGGATCGAGCTGAATGAAAATCTCCACGAGGCAAAGATGATTTCTTACTCTCGGAGGCTGCTGTTTGATTGGATTACAGTACAGACGTGTTTTGCAGTGGATAAATCAAAATGCTGTTATCGCTGCTGAAAACAGGTGAGGGCCAGGATTTGGGGACTCGCCTCACAGAAAGGTTTGAGTAACAATGTGCACCTTCAAAAACTCCTACTTCATCACACGCCGTTCTTGTTTTATGTTGTTGTGTATGGATGTGTACACGCAGTCTAATGCATGGCAGAGGTCACGTTAGAAGCCCTGCCATAAAAAAAGCCCAAGGGGCAAAAGGGGGAAGGAGAAGAAAGCCGGCCGGGGAGGAGGAGGAGGGGGAGGGCGGCGGCAGAGGAGGCGTCTGTTTTTCCTCACGAGCGAAGCTGCAGAGCGAAGTCGACATGGAAAAGCCGGGGAATGGGAAAATGGTGCAGAGAACGGCAGAACAGCGCCTCAGCCGAGCTCCCAAACCCTGCACTCACTTTGACTGGACTCCTCTTTGGTTAAGTTCATCAGGCTTGCCGGTGCTCAGGTTGATTCGGTCATGCCGTCGTCGCCTCGCAGCCTCAACTCTCAGAACTTAGCGAGCAGCCGAGATATGACAATATAGAGGCAGCATAGCAAACCTTTTCCTCTCTCCTTCATAACGAACGCAAAAACAAGAAGGAATGCGATGCACCGTGTAGCTCAGAATCGGCTTTGTCGATAAAACTCAAGCAACAAAGCCTCAGAAGCATGTGTGTTCAGAATAGATGCTTGTTGCATGTCACGCTAAGCATTTGGCCTCTTGGACAAGAAAAATAGACGCCTCGACAATTTGGATTACCATCTGCATCATCTGTTTGGTTCTGCACAAGAAGTAGAAAATTATAAGACACAAGGAAGATGCATGCTTTGCTGTTAATGTTGTAGAGTGACCACTGGGGTAAAACCATATTAATATAAGGGGTTTCCCACAAATATCTGTATGTCAGAGTTTCTTTTGACCAAATGAAAACAGTCCTCTCTAAGACTAAACAAAGGAAAGGTATTCAACGTAGAAAAAGGATTTTATGACTCTATTTCATGTGCAGAATCACACCTGTTGTCCCCAAGCCTCTTTTCCCCTATAATTTCTAATCTCTGCATGTTTCAAGAGACTATCAATCTCAGTTTTAACTCAAGTTTTCAGTGCGCTACCATCTCTGTCGAGTCAAGAAAACTCACAAACACTCAACCAAGTCTTTTTCTTGACCCGGGTCTGGTGTCAACACCGTCAACAGGGGTCTTTCAGGGGAAAACTGGGGGTCCGCTGGCACCAGCAGGGCTTAGCACAGATTGACCTCGAGCCTCTCATCTCTCTTTTCCCACAGGAGAACTGACCTGGGCGGCCACAAAGCACTCACTGTCAGATTTATGTCCCTGCCGCACAATTACACCCTTCGATTCTCGGGTCATCTCCGTCTTATCTGTCATTTAAAACAGTATAGGCATCATCTTTAGTTTTGGTATTTTACACTAATCTATGTATTTTTTTTATCTGTATTAAAAGTATAGATTCAACGATGCTTTCCTGGGAATGATCCTCCAGTCCATTTCTGTGCCTTTATTTGGTTATCTTGAGAATCTTTAAGCATAAAACTTTATACGAAAGAGGTTTGATAGGTAAAAAGCTCAGTGGTCGTATTAATTATGGCGAACAATCATGGCATAATATTTCAACTTTCCACCACAAATATTCGGTTAAGGGGAAGTTGTTCTGGTCTTGGTCGTCTTACTTACCACTTATGTTTGAAATATTCTTACTTATCTAAGTCTTTGAGCATTTTTTTTTAGTAAATATAGATTACATGTACCAACAGCTTCCTCCTCTTTTCTCTCTTCCAAGTTAAAACCACTAAAGTTGCTAAAAGTTGAAATAAGTTCATGTGACTCGGCTGCATCTTCATCTTATTGCTCATCCCAACTTTCATCATCAGATAAAACCAAGCATGAACAATTTCACAACAAGATCTTTGTGATATCTTAACATTACGAGATATATATCACTGCAACTCCCCGTGCCAAAAGTTAATTTATCTGTACTCTATCGTTCTGGTTCCCTCTGACTTTATAAAACCATTTTAAAGGTTTTAAATAATAACCAGCTCAACAAATATCTGTCAGCCATGGTCATGAGCACGTTTGTGCACTAGAACTATTTGTTTTCGATTATATTGACTGACACAGTCCTTACAATGCATCCATATCCACCCGTTTTTAGCAAAATGAGCAAAAGGCATTTGACAACTTATTTAAGTTCTCGTCTCAAAGTTCAAAACCTTTCAATTTACAAATGACAGCTCTTGAGAAAAAGCATAAAGGTGTGAAAAAACTCAGGCAAAGTCCCGCCGCTGCCGCCTCGCCCTAAGCTGGCATCCCGTGGCTGATACCGTAAAGGTCACTCCGTCAGCCAACAACAGGCTATAGTTACGATAAGCACCCAATCAGAGCTCGCGCTGGACATGATAAGCATCCAATCTGAGTCTGAGAGCTTGTCGTTGCATTCCTCAGCCTGATCTGACACTATCATGAGCCCTGATGCCAGCTGGGTCTCAGAGCTGTGAGGCTATTTTAGGGCCTTTTACAGATAGGAAAGAGTTTCACCGCAGTCAGACCCAAAGAAATCTGCCCGAGGTACACTCGAAAGAAGTTACTTTAACTCACGTTTTACCTCTTCGATGAACCTAGAGTCAAATTTAACTCCGCTCTAAAAAATTACAGTACGTTTATATCGTAGTGGGAAGAGAGAGACTTTAATCAGCGTGTTGACTTAAACTGTTGGTTAAACTTTTGTTTCATTAAAGCGGCTTTCATCCGTTTGCGGCCACTAGGGGGCAGAAAATCACAAAAATCAGGAACCAGGAAAAGGAAACATCGGAGATTGTTAGAAGATGAGTAAACATCATTATTCTGAGTTAGGAGGAAAAAAAAGGTTCTGACTTGTTTGCAATTTTCGTCTTGGATTTATTTTGGTGAAACTTTTGTAAAAAAAAAACTTATGGCAAATTTCTACAAAAGAAAACGAAACGATAAGAGATGCACTGTATATCTACTGAGGGTGAATTAATGAATTGTGCCGATATCAAAGAAGCTTAAGGGACGTGTAGGGAAGGGTTGAATTTTGGGATAAATCTACGGTGGCCGAGACGGCTCAGTTTTTCAAGTTTTCATTTTTTTTTTTTAGTTTTACATTTCTTTTATGTGTTTAGTATTTGTTAGTAAGGGAGACTTGCAAAGTAAGAATTTCAATGTTTGGTCTATGCTTCATCTTAAATCTTGAATATTTCCTTCTGTAGTCAATATTTTACTTGTTTTCACTTCTATTTATTATTATGTATTTTTTAACTGCTGCCTGTTGAGAGTGCTGACACTGAGCCAACTGGTAAACTAGCTGTAGCATCAAAACAACGAGCTTAACGAGGCTTAAAAAGGCTCTCCAGTGTTTTGAGATGTTGCATGACAAGCAGAATAGTGTGATAACGCAGGTTTGGGCGAGTCCTGACGTCACTACACATTACAGCTGTGTGACAAAACTGAAGGTATTAACGTGCAGTTATAAATCTGTCTTCTTTTTGGTTTCGGGCTCACCTTCAGATTTGGAACCTGGCTGCAGGGATTTATTCCCACTCAGTTGGACGGTAAAGCCTTACTTGCTGTTTCGGTTTATCCCTGAGGCGTTGTTAAGTTCTTCCAAACCGAGCTATTTCTATATGGACCTTTTTCTACACTGGGCCTCGGTCGTGTTGGAACTGGGCCTTTCTAAAGCTTTGGAGCGCTCTGTTGTGCTGGAAAATCCTTTTATTGTGTATATAAAGACACAAGGGAATGGATGTATAGTCCTGATACTGATCCTCTGATGTTTAACGGATTTGTTTGTTGGCCAAATATTAATGCAGGGCTTTGAAAAGAGAACCAGCAGATTCTCAACGATTTGTATGCATTAATTATTTTCATGCATCCTGGATAAAACTGAGGACATTTGGTGCATGTTGTTCCTCTACCTGCAGCGGGTCACATCTGTCAGCTGACGAGCGCCGACGTTTTTAGCCTGGGTGGCCCCAGCGGGGAATCGCAGCCCCTCACCCTGATGTTTAACTCCGCTTCCTAACTTCACCTCTCGCCAAAGCTCCTTCCAGGTAAAAACTAATGGGCGACTCCACATCTGTGGCCCATTCAGCGTTTTAATGAGCGGGAGAGCAAGGTGGAGAGAGCCGAGTATGAATGGACAAGCGGGGACTTTAACTAGCTGCCTCTGCCATTAAGAGCCTGTGGGGCAATTATGTCAGCGAGCACAATGACCTCAACAGCACTCAGAGTGTTACTATACACAACAGCCTTCACACACGTCTACTTATTTAGAGAAACATCAAGAAAACCCACTTTATTAACTTAAGAGCTACAAGGACAGTAAATTAACGGTTATCCTGTTAAATCTCTTCTTAGTTATTTTACTGAATTCTCATTTATACTTAAAACGTAGAGTCAAAATTAGACAACAAAATACATCCACCACATAAAATTGTAATTTATTCTTTCTTGTATGACAAGATGGTACAATTTTAATGCTTTATTTTTTTTTTCAAAAACTGTCAAATCAGTATAAAAATGTCCAATAATTGTTCTAACACTTAATTTAAAGTCACGATCTTACAGCTGCACCGACACTAAAACAGATAGAGACTGAAATTTTGGTTTGATTTAAACGATAACGTCTCAAAGGAAGAAGGTTTCTATGTCCTCAAAACTGAGGGAACTCCTTAAGAAAAGATTAATTTAAACTAAGACTACAGGTGAAGTTTAAAATTCTAAATCTAATCTTAAACTTGCACACATTACAGGATTTAAAAATAATCTATTTAGATTTTCGTGCCAGATCAGAGAACATTGAATCAGCATCTGTTGTGAGTTTATAGTGATGCAGAAAAATAAAAACACACTCCAGTCCAGTAGGAGGCAGTATTTCTAACTGCAAGTGGCTTTGCCAAATAATAATAATATGTATAGACCTAGCTTTGTATCCACGTGGATGAGTTTGTCCAACTGCTTATTGTGAAAGTACAGACTTTAAAATCCTAAATATGAGACATGTTTTGTTTGTTTTAATCGTAGGACTGGAGGAGTCTGTGATCAGACTATGAGATGGATCTGTAAAGACCTCACATTAACAGATAATCTGGGCTGAGCCTCCATCCTGGACCGGGTTCTTCTCCATTTGTAGGGAAGGGTTGAATTTAAAGGAAAAATCTACGGTGGCCGAGAGAGCTCAGTTTTGTCTTTTTGCAATTTAAGCAAAACACATGCAAACAGATAAATTAAGAAACCGTCCTCCCACATGTTTGACAGCACGTATGATGCAAATACAAAAGAGGAATACTGCCAGGGATCCCAAACAGTCATCAAACTGCAAATGAATTGATGGCACAGAATCAGGACGTTAAAACAGAAAGACTTATTTCTAACACCACTGTAGAGTTGCAGACATCAACCAAGTCATAAACCTTTGAACAACTAGCATGTCAAAGCTTCATCACGTTTTGCTGGTGGTGTATTTGCAGTGCACGTGTGGTCATATCGATGCAGACGTTTCCTTACTTTGCTTGTGTTTCGTCTGTTTGCATGTTTTCTTGAGTCCATCGTGTAAATCAGCTCAAAAACAGTTCACTAACTGAGGAACCTTCAATATTTTCTAATTAAGACAATGGCTGAGTGTGTGCAGCATGGTCTAAAACATTATCAGAGCCTGCGTCACACTCAGGATCCTGTCCAGGCTGGAGCAGTGATTACCGCTGGGGTATTCTCCAGAGGGCTGCAGCCCACTTTTAGAGGAGTCGGACCCTGAACCATCTTCACCCCGGCGTTCCTCATGGTAAAGCCTCCGCGTCCATGTTTTGACTGTCAGCCTCGCCGAAAACCCTCCGGGGGTCGTCTGACACAGAGCAGCCACCCTCTGTTAAATCTGCTGCTGTGAAATCATTAGAGCCCGGGCCCGCCGGTGGTCCGCCGGCCCAGAGCACGGGACCCGGGGTCTGAGTGCAGGGTGGAGGGGGGAGGTTTGGTCTGATGCATGCAGGAATTACATGTCGCCTGCTGCAGTCTGACTTTAAACAAACTACTGCTAATTATTTGCTTTAAAGGGACGTTCCACATGCTCCTCAGAAATCTAGTGACATCTAGAAATCATATCTTTTATTTTTTCAAATCAAATTACATCAATAAATTTAAAATATACACTGTGTTTATTATTGTTTCTGCATTACGTGATAGACTTTTATGTCTTTATCTTTGTTTTTCATGCTATTCACTGCATCGTTTCTTCTCTCTTTAAGTTTACAGATCTAGTATTTATGCTGCAGAGCTCTCTTAAAGCTTTGATCAGATTAATCCAAACATCTCAACAGAAGTAAAAAGGTTATTAGAGAAGGTGTCGTTGTTGGACTACACGTCAGTTTACATCCCTTCAGCTCGTCACCGTCACCTCTGCGCTCCACATTCCAGCCGCCCCGCTCTTATCTTTATTGGCTGAGGACGGGCAGAATTACTGCAGTTAGAGGACAGTTTCTGGAGCTTTTGAGACGCAAATGACCAGAGAGCAGACGTTCATGGAGACGACAATCACTTATCAATAGATAGATGACAGAGGAGAGGGCAAATATATGAGAACAGAGGAGAGCAGCTGCAGACATGTGGGGAATTTCCTTCATCCAGATAATGAAACGGACTAGAAAGTTGTGGAGTGACTGCAGTAAAAGTCAATGATCTGGTTAAGATCCCAAATGGTAAACAGTAAAATGTAATTTCTTTAAGGTTGTGCGTTGTAGTAACACCTGTTATTTGCGTGACAGCCTGTGCAGGAAACATTTCATTGAAGTGGAACAAAGCAAAGCTGCAGAATATTGAATAAAGATGCAAGAAGTCAAGTAAAATAATTCACAGAGCTCTGCAAAGAGCTCGTAGTCATGATATGTGTGTTTAATAGAGTCGGGCCGTTCCTGGATCAGGCCTCCAGTCTGAAGGACATCCATACAGTCCCTGTAAACTTGTCCTGTAGGTGCTGAGATATCTTTTAGGACCCTGCTCCTCTGGCTTGATCGTCAGCACGCTGCTCTAGCTCTATCTCTTCATTCATCTCTCTGCTCTGCTCTCTCCCTCTCCTTGTCTTCTCCACTGTGCTGTGACTTCAGACAAGTAGCATGTGTCCGTATCAGTGCAGAACGATTATCCTAATTTAATATGGAGGCAGCTGCTGCTGGTTCTTCCACATAAGAGGTGACGTCGTCTTGACTTTGGATCAGGCTGTTTTTGTTTCTCTAGTAAAACGTGTGTACGTGCATATGGGAGAAAAAACACGTTTCCATTATTTTCAGTATACTTTTAGGATTTCACATAAATGCGCTGTAAACAAACCACGAGAGCAGAAGACTTTCTCTGACCTCCTTAGCTGCAGGCTGTAGAATAAAAATGCATTTAGAGCTATTAAAAGCACAGATAGACATATTTAAGTATTTTTTTCTCTTAAAATCTTCTCTGATAATTTCTGTTCAAAGCCCACATGGACTCAGGGACCAGTATTAACGCCCATTAACCATCTTATGACCTTTAGGGACAGTAAAGTGACGCTGTTAATCTATTTTCTCATATACTTTCTCCTGCTACTTCTTCTTCTGTCCTTAAACAGTTCGAGTCTTTGAGGAAACGACGTCTTTCTAACGAGAAAAACACATTTAAGCCTGAGAAACAGCAAAGCGCACCACGCCGTCCTTCTGCATTTCTGCTTGCAAACATTTCAGGTGACACATGTTTTAAATCTAAAAGAATACGGTTTGTATCGGGACGTTACCTCTGCTCTTCTCTTATTATTTGGGGTGTGGCGGTGTAGGCATTTCTGTAAAGGGTCTAAACTCTTAACACATCTCCTGCAGCGCTGCAGCGATACGACTTGAGAGACGTTTTAAGAACTTTTACAGCTGCTGCACGGACGTTGGCTTTTGTCTTTGAGCTTCTCGTCGATTGATTTGGTGAATTAAAAGTGACCTTTGCAAAGTTTCAAAATAAAACAAGAAACAGATCCAGAAACGAAAAGAAAAATTATGAAGTTTGTTATTTATTCATCATCTTAAAGGTCAATTTTAAATGACATGAACTCATCTGTGCCCTGGTTTCAAAATATGCTCAAATCTTTGACATTTTCTTCAATTAAAACAGATTTTAAGAAGAAGTTTCTCATGAAACTGAATTTACTTAAATGTTCTTTTTTCACCCGTTTACCTCCACTATATTCAGACAAACACCAGGAGCACAAACCCAAGACTCTCTGTGTGAGACATTACAGACAAATTTTTACTTATTTGATTGGATTTTTTTCCAAAGTGAACTCGTCTTATCTGGAGTTGACCTCTGGTGGAGCAGAGCATAAACGAGCCGTGAACCAAACGGAGGCCGATGTTTTTAGCCTCTTTTTCGCATCGCTCCATCTTAACCGAGGACCCTGGAGGCCTCCGAGGACCTCCTTGACCACTGTGGCCCCCTTTTCCCAGAACGAGGAGGAGCCGCCGCGTCTAACTGTCCCCGGCGGGTTGAACTTAACTTTGCGTGTCGCCGTGGAAGATGGACGCCAGAGGTGCATGTGTATCCTGCGAGAGCCTCGGCGTGATAAACACTCAGGGGCCGAGCGTGCTCTGCTTCGTTTTGATTCGGCTTTGATTCAGGGCGAATATTTGTTTGGACATGTAGAGTTGAGGATAAGCACTCTGAAGAGGAGGGAAGCAGTGTCTATTGAAAAATCTACATGATGACACAAACAATTATGAGGAGAATTCATAACAGGGCCAAGATGGCTCCTCATGACCTATTTTGGATGTTTCCCCTGGCAAAGCAGCAACAGAGGAGAGAGAGAGAGAGAGATGACTGGAGTCTATTAGGGTTGAAAGCAAAATATGAACTGAGACTATTACTGCTGCCCAGGTCTTTCAGCACCTCCAGTGATAGCAGGTTAAGAGAAAAAAAGAAAAAGCAAGAGATCAAAAAAGAGGAAAGGTTGTGTCTAAAGGTTTGAGAGAAAGAAGTGGAGGAGAAAGTGATATAGAGAGAGAGGAGGGGGAGGAGGAAGGGGGGTGAACGTATATGACCGGGATTGTATTTCATCTCTGTGTAGTGGACGTCTTAATCAACAGTGTCAGGTTTTCTTTCTGCAGGCTGCATGGTGTTTTTCATGCTGACAGCGGAGGTAACATGGCAAACAGGACGGGGAGGAGGACGTGTCCTCGGTCTGCTCACGAGACGCAGCAGCATTAAAATAAAATAAAGGAATATTATGGTTTAATGCAGTTTAAGAAAGAAAGAGAGAAAGTGAATTTAATTACGGGTGCTTTAGGAGATGCAGCAAATTAAAAAATGTTCCAAGAATTAGAAACTAAAAAGAATCTTTATTCTAATGTGAGTCTTTATGGCCTTGATGCTGCAGAAACAAAGGAATTAAAACGTCCCGGAGGCTCTGAAGCTTCCCGTGTGGATGCTATGCTGCATGTAGCTCTGACATGTTCCCGTCTTCTGTTCGGTTTCCTTTAAACACAGCTTTAAAGCTGCAGTAAATCTAAACCTTTCCATAAACGTTAGCATTATTCTGCTTTCAGTCTTCGCTCCGCGTGATCAATTTGTGTCCCATGAAGCTTTTCCTTTGTCCTGTCCCCGCTCATTTAGCGGTTTTAAGACGTGTTTTTCTTTTTTTCACGTGTAAAAGCTAAAAACAGCTGAAGGCTATTGTTAAATGTCATTACAGCTCCATTAGAAATAAAATAACAGCTCCAGCCCTGCCTTTAATTTTATGATTTCACTTTTTTTTTTTTCTGCAGAGCTTCGTGCCAAAGTGTCCCAAGTCAGCGTGATGAAGAATTGACTCCCTTCAGAGTGTCAAATTAATGAGGCATTAAAGTGAAAGCAGCCTTTTAGTGCTGTAGCTGTGGGAGCTGCTTTTATGGCTCCATCATGTGTTTTGACTGATAAATCTGAATCTGCAGAATCCCTCATAACTTAGGTCATATTTAAACAAACACACAAAAAGTAGATACCACGAGGCTGTAAAAGAATAAAAAAAGAATAAAATTAGGTTTTTGTGTTTTTTAAAAAGAATGGGACATAAAGTTTGTGAGTGATGGTTATTTATTGTAACGCGGCCGGACGGTGACATGTGCCGCAAACCGCTGCTGCTGTAAACAGTGAGCAGGCCAGGAGAGCTTTTATGGAATACATGCACCCCTGCTGCAGCCTGACACCTCCTGATTTATGGCTGTATTTAGATAAGACGCCGCCGTAAATGGTCTCTAAATAGCGTCAAGGTCATGTAATGTAATGGGATAATGTTTTTTAGGCGATGGCGATAAGATGGTGCGTTCAGTGGGCGAGGAGGAGCTGCGGGGTATTAACGCGGAGATAAAGCCCGTCCCGGGCCGGGCCAGGCCGGGCCTGCTCCTTTACGCAGCGGGCCGCCGAGTCCGCGTCTGTCCCGAAATAAATTCATCAATCCGGCCTTTCACACCTCTCACAAGCCTCTGACACATTTCCCGTGTTATTACTGGAAAAGGGAAATCAACCAAATTCCCCCTCGCTCTGATAATATTCTCTAAATCCAGCATTTTGACGCACAAAGACGAACATGACGCGTTTAGGAAAATATGGGGAAAACAAAACATAATCTGTGGACGAGCTTTGGGCTGAAGGGGGAGGGAAAAAAACAGCCAAATGATTTAATATTTTCAGAGTAGATAAATGTGCAAAAACAAATTCAAATGTCATGAAATAAAGAGATAAATTGTTCAACACGCCTCCCCTGATGAGTCCCTACTCAGAAAAAAAACCGATGCATTAAAAATAAACATTTCTATTATTATCAGCAGCAGAATTAATCCTGAATTGTTTCTGTCAAACATTTCCTCTCAAATTAAAATTCATGTACATTATAAATTCCCATATTTCTCAAGTTTGCATTCATAAAGTTTTATTTCAAAACCTAAGAAGCAAAAATAAAGAGTGTGCGTAAATTCAGTGCGTAAAACCTTTCCAAAAAAAAAGGAGATCCACCCCAATAAAAGGGTCTTTAACAAAACGAAGCTCCTTAAACAACTTTTTTTTCTTTTTTATTATTATTTCTTCTCACTTCTGTGCACGTCTGCTCCGCCACTAAGCAGCTTCATCAAGCAGATATTCTCTCCCCGTGCAGCGCCTGCAGATTATGGCACCGTGCTGCGTGTGTTACCAACCTCTCCGGACTCTCCTCCCATCCCGGGCGCTCTCCTCCATTGGCTGCCTCCTTTCCACGCTGTCATCCAAGCCATATAAACCTGGAGCCTCACACCTTCGACAGGGTCAAATTTCTTCTCGGGCAAATCAGAGCAGCGTCTTTGGGAAACGATAGCGAGAGAAAGAAACGCGAGCGGAGCCTCCAGCGTCGCCGACATTTGTTCTTGGGAATTCTACACTTTTTATTTTTTATTTTATTATTTTTTCTCCACGGCCTGTTTCGCCTCGGCTGAAGTTGATTTCACGGCGACGACGATGTAAAAACGTGCGGTTGGTTTGGTTTGACTTGTTGATGAGTTAGGGGGGGATACATATTTAAGTCTTGTCTGATTGTTTTGGCTGTTGATCCCCGAGCTGAGACCGTTTTTGGGGGCAGCAGCGCAGAGAGACGGAGGGCGACGGCAAACGCGGAAACGACCAACATTTGCTCTCCCGTTCAGCATGAACCTCATCGGGGGCTACCAGCATCACCACCACTTGATGCATGAGCCCTTCCCCTTCGTCCAGCGGTGTCACCAGGACGCGCCGTACTTCCAGAGCTGGGTGGTGAACCACGGCGAAATGCCCCCGGATTTCCAGATCCAGGCGCCGTACCCGACCGCGGAGCTCGGGGCGCCCGGGGCGACCCACGACGCCCGGCTGGAGGGGCTCCAGGCTGGGATGGGGAAGAGGAGAGCGTCGGGGCCGAAGAAGGAGCGCCGGAGGACGGAGAGCATCAACACGGCCTTCGCCGAGCTCAGGGAGTGCATCCCAAACGTCCCGGCGGACACAAAACTGTCTAAAATTAAAACTTTACGCCTGGCGACCAGTTACATCGCCTATCTGATGGACGTCCTGGCCAAAGACTCCGGGGAGACGGAGGGCTTTAAGGCCGAAATTAAGAAATTTGAAAACCGGGATATGAAAAGGAAACGAGAGCTGGTAAGTTACACTTCATGTTGATCCACATGTCTCCAAACTAAACTGCTCATTTCCTGCTTTTAGAGTCAGTGTGAAATTACATTTAGGCCTGAAAATGTTTGCTTCATGTATTATTTTATTTATTAATTTATAGCAGTTCCATTTACAGAGGGTACCAAGTTAAATTCAATCACCAAAGTTATTTATAATCAAACCAAGAAGGCTTCGTGAAAGCAGTGTGACTTATTTAAATGTACATTTACTGCAAAATGAATAACTGCAACATAATGTATCTCATCTGATTTAATGTTTGTTAACGGACTGAAAACGATTTATTCAGCAAAACAACAGATATCAACCACCTTCTACTAATTAGTTTTATTAACTAGGCCTAGAAAATAAAGGTGAACATTATAGTCTTAAAATAAAATAAATAAAAAGGTAAATGCAATATACAGCTAGTCCAGTTTATTAAATGTAATATTTGATTCAGTCCCTGAACGCATCACTGAAAGAATTAAATAGAAAACGATGCAGCTTCAGCTTTATATATTAAGATGTTGTGTAGAGATATAAGAATAAGGCACTAATGATGATGATGATGATGATGATGATGGTGTGTTCTTGGTCCTCCTCCTCCTCCTCCTCCTCTTCCTCTCAGACTGACGGCCTCCAGGAGTCTTTAGGAGCCGAGAAGAAGGTGAAGGGCCGGACCGGGTGGCCGCAGCAGGTCTGGGCTCTGGAGCTCAACCAGTGAGAAAAGAAAAGAAAAGAAAAACTCTGGATGATTCAAATCAGATTAAAAGAAAAACCACTGACTGTCTGAACCTGAACTCACCGCTGTGTGGAGAGAATTAAAAAGAGAAACGAAAAAGAAACGGTGGAGAAAATAACAGGAAGATGGAAACTTCTTCTTCTTCTGGTGTTGTTTATGACACACACATCTGACTGCTTGGTATTTGTGGTATTTCTGCTTTGTGTTGTTTCCACTCATGCAGTACTAAAAAAAAAAAAAAAAAAAAAAACTTAAAATCAGTCTCCTTAAAAAATGTGTTTATCTGGCAACACGGAATAAATTTATTATGGAAAAAAACTAAATTAAATTCATATTATTATTATTATTGCTCTCTTTCTGGTGGGGATTTTTTTTTTTTTTTTTGTCATTTTTTTTTTTTTTTTTTTTTCAATTTGGCCTCTTATTTTTTTTCTGATACAGTTAAAATTTTTATTTTATATGAAATCCAAACTTTAAATAATTATCAGAGCATAGAATATTTATTTAACCAGACTTCTTTTAAATAAATAAATAGAAATAAAAATCCATCGTGTCCAGAGGAAACACATTTTGGAGAGGAGACCCGTTTTTATATTTGCTCCATTTTTCCTGTAAACTATTGAATTTCCTGAATCTACCTCAGATCACTGAAGTCACTGTCCGACGGAGGAGGAGGAGGAGGAGGAGGAGGAGGAGGAGGAGGAGACATTAGAGAGTTGAGTTAACGCAGCTTTTACTCCGACATGTAAAACTAGTAAAGAAGGTTTTATTATTGTGCGCAGTGTTGATGGAAATGTGCATTAGATGTGAAGTTATATATATAGGTCCCTAAATAATAAATTGAATTATTTTAAGACACTCCAGTTGCGGTGGAAGCGCGTTTTTCAATTCTTCCTCTTTCACGTCATTTTGTTTTTACGTTTTAATAAATTATTGTTTTATTTAAATCACATAATAACCACTTAAATTAATGAAATTATAAGACTGATTTTTTTTCTGTATTTTATTTTATTACAGAAAATTTAAATAAAAAAATCTAATTTAATTTTAATTAGACTGTTTTTTAAATTTTATATTTTTGTTTTTACTGAAAATATTTTTAATACCACGATTATAATTTTCTCCCCTTTTTTGGAAGTTTATTTTATTTAAGGACTACGTTTTCAGTGTTTTTTTTTAAGTTTAAAATAACAACTATTACTTATATTATAAGAAATTTTGTCTTAAAATACGTTTTTGTAAATTTCTCTTGCATATTAATTATTTTCGGATAAGTCAAGTTATAATAAATACATAAAATAATACAATTAAAAATAAAGCTCCGTCCTGCTGGTCTCTATTTAAAAGGAGCCACAGCGACACCCAGTGGTCAAAGGCTGTAACTGAAACAACATGAAGAAGAGTAAAGATTTAAAGATGCTTTAATTTAAACACAAATAAAACTCTACATGTGTTGAACCTGCCGAATAAATGTTGAACATATAGAAGATTAAAAGATCCGTAAATGAACAAAGACGAGACCGTTTCTTCTGCCTGTACAATACATTTATTAATATTAATATCAGGAGCAATAAGCAGCTGTACTTAAATATGTTTTTTTTATTTTTCTAATACAACAGTTAAGGTTAATGTGGCGTGACCTATGCGTTAATAAAGATGAGTTTTATCTACATGACGCTAACGAAAACCTACAAGCAAAACTGAAAGTATAACAGATAAAAACAAAAAAAAAAGAAGAACAGAAACCCTGTCGAACGCAGGCAGACTCAGTGTGGTGGACAAAAGTTAAATACAATAAAAAAAAAAATCCCAAACTGCGTTATAACTCATGTAGACACGAGAAACAGCTGATGGAGGATTTTTCCGAGTAAAACAGCCAAGTTGTGCGTTGCCCGGAGGCGTTCAGCAGTGCATTAAAACGTTTCAGCAGTGTTTGATTCATTTGATTTCACCTGAGGGGAAACGACCTGTTGAAAATTTAGATTCAATTTTAGATTTTTCTGATTCGTCAGGGAGCTGTGGACACTAAAATATAAAATTCAGACGATCCCAGTTTACGTTCAAAGCCATTCTGGTGATAAACTAATCATGTTGGGACAAAAACCTTTATAAATATTTGACTTTTGAAGCTTTAACAACCAGATTTCACTCAAATTCTCATTCTGCTCTGTGGCGTGTACAAGTTACACATGTCCCTGTTTTGATTTGATTAATTAGTCAAAAGTAGGTGAAAACACATCTAAGAGACTTGGTCCATAATAAACACTGTCCTTAAATATTAAAAATAGCGATGCCAGTAATTCTCCCTCACGCACGCACAACTTTCGCTTCATTTGAAAGAAAAAAAATAATAAAAATTAAAGATAGAGAAAACAAAATCATAAATGCAGACTTTATACAACTTGAATTAAGGCTGAACTAAAGAGGAAATAAAAATGAATGCAGCTACGAACACAATACGTACAAGAAAACATCCATTTGAGAAAAGAAAAAAAAGGCGACTTTAAAAATTTCACTTTCAGAACCAGGTTCAGATTATTATTATTTTTACTTTGAACATTATTGATTTATTTATTTGTTTTGTGTGGTCTGCAGTTTTCAAACTGAACCTGAGCCCTGATGTTCTGACTCCCCCCCCCCTCTCGTCCCAACTATTCATCCATTCATTTATGATTTTAAAACAGAGCGGAGAGAAAAAAAACATCATTCATCTCACTTCCTGTTTGGCACAAGCGCTCGTCAGGCGTTAACAGTCGACTTCGGCAACGACAAAATACCCAAAAGTTACCAAACGTTTCATCTTAAGGCAGCGATATCATACATGGCGTTCTTTTTGTACATATAGACAGTTAGAGCAGGACGGAGCCGGAGTCCACGGAGCGAGTCCTGGTCGTCGACAGTCTTTACCTCGGACACGTCAGGAGAGCGTGAATTCATCCCAGCTCTCCTCCGCTCGGGTTTAACGTCCTGCGAGGACAACACGAGTCCATGTTGTGGTGTTTGGGAGGGGGGGGGGGGGGGGGGGGGGGGGGGATTTGGTTGTCGCTGCTGTTGTCCGGGTTTTGTGTGTCGCTGCAGTCGGTTGTGGTCGTAGCTGCTGCTGCTGCTGCTGCTGCTGCAGGGGGAGGAGGTTAGTCCAGAGGTTTGCCGCCGTCACCTTTCTGGTCCAAGCGGCTCTTGCTGCTCTTCACCATGTAAATAAAGTAGGTCAGCGTCTCCTTCTCGTTCACCGGGATGTTCCTGAAGTGACGACTCACCGTCTGCAGAGGAGGAGGAAGAGCAGGACAATAAGAAACGTCTCCAAACAAATGACGAGTCCATGCACACGGCATTTACAGAATAAACCACCAAATATATTAAATTAGAATGAATTATGTCCCTTTAGATACAGAATTGTGTTAATGGATGGGATGTAAGATGCTTTATGTGTGGAAATGTTTTAGCTGTGACATGGACGTCTGATTTTATTCCAAGATGGTCCTTTGAAATTAACAGTTATATATCTGACTCACACACACACACAAATAAATAAAAAACATAAAAAACAATGAATGAATCTGCTGCATAGACTGTAAAATAAAGTGAATGCCACAAAGCAAGTAGAGCTCCCCCTGGTGGCTGCTCACAGTATAGCTCATAAGCTGCAGCCCCTTCAAGTTAGTGTTACGGGCCAAAATAAAAGACTAAAATAAACGTCAAATATTTTTTTTGAGGATGTTTCTGTCATGTTAGATAGTTAATCTAATGATTGACAGTTGTCATTGACGACCGTTCTGTGAAGTCGTCCCCTGGGATCATGAGAGTAGAGAAAACCTAAAAGTTAGAAGCTCAGAACGACAGAAAACACAACAGACACTGGAACAGCACAAACACTGTCCAAAAAAAAGAAGACAAATGTCCCTCCTGAGCGTCCATAAAACATCTCAGTGTTCTCAGGTCATAAATTACTGTATGTCTGAAACAACAGGCCAGAAAACTAGACTTCTCATAGAGGTCTAATAGGATGAAGATGCTTTCAGACGCTCCACTCCTTCCTCACTCCAAACAAACAAACAAACGGTTGAGTTTGCACTTTAACCTTGTCCTTCACATGCAAAACAAACCTACGCATCAACTGTCTCATATGCAAATAAGAAGATCTGACGTGTGGATTCTTGTTCAGCGTGAAAACAGAAATCTGATTCCTCTTATTGGCTGCACTGAAACTATCTCCATTAACCAGGATTTAACTGAAGCGTATCCAACGACTTCATAACAAGAACATGAAGAAGAACAACCAGCATCCTCCGTGCAGCCGCCAGCGCCACTGAACGCAGCACAGCTGTAACCGGTTGTGTGGTGTTGAGGGTCTAAACGTCCAGTTTCATTTTTATTCATTCTCACGGTCTGAGCCGAGAGCCAATCAGGAGGCTTTATTTATGGAGACGAGGGCAGAGCCAGCTGCATCGAGTCCACCTGTGGGTTGGCAAATTAGTCCGACAACGTCTCTAAGACTAATTACTGCAACACGACGTATTTCACGGTAAATGAGGAACATGGAGCCAAACGCTGACTACTCCATGAGGAGAGAGAAAGTTGTTCTTGTTTTACTTCACGAGAAACTCAAGTGCCGAACTTAAGTCCTCACCAGCCCCTCCCACTGCAGCATACGTCACACGTGCAAAGCATTGTGGGAAATGTGGGAGACAGATGAACCCTGAATCCATCAGTGACTCAGCTGGATCAAAGCTGTGCTCGGCCTCACGTCTTTTAATGTTCACCATCTTGATGCTGATAGAGGAGATACGACCGCTATCAGCTGATCCACATTAGATCCAGTTTTAAACATCAACACTCTTGTTAAGCTCTGATGTGAGACAGCAGACGCTTCTGTCCTCCATCGCTTCCATTCATGTCTTGTGGACGCTTGTCCAGGGTCAGCTGACACGTTGCATGTTTAACAGCCGTAAAGCTGCAGCACATCAGACTTCTATAAACACACACAGATAGATTCCCTCCACTCCTCCAACACCACCCAAGTGATGCACAGACAAAAGACCTGTCCCTCAACAACTAGTGCTGGACTTCAGGACAAGCAGGACAGCAGGTCTCCACCTTTAAATGTCTAAAGACTGCTCATGGACAGAGAACTCCAGGACAGCAGAGGTTACAGTTTTTCAAATCTGCTGCTGACGTACGGTGTCACAGCTCTGCAGCCGACAAGAAGCCACTTCAGAGAATAATAAGAACCACTGAGGAAAATCATCAGGTGTCCTCTGCCTTATCCAGAGGACACCGCAAGCTCGAGATGTCTCAGCAGAGCCAGGGACATTTTAAAGGACAGTACGTAACCTGGACACAAACTTTAAATATTCAGTAGTATCCAAGTTGTACAATTTACTCTGGAAATGAACTTCTTCCACACAGCAGACGTGTTTAGTCACATGATTCCTCTTCTTCTTCTTAGATCTTTAGCAGCTTTGACGCTAACTGATCACCATAAACGTAAGAAGAAGAAGAGGTTTATGTCTTAAAATAACTACAGAAGATGAGACTGGATCGACCCATGACCCCCACCAGGTCACCCCTCCTTACAGCACAAACGACCCGTTTCTGCTCTTACCTCAGCCAGCTGCGCCTTGTTGAGGCCGGGCCTGGTCTGCAGCTTGTAGTGTCGCTTGTAGCGCCTCAGCGTGTTCACCTGCAGCTGGAAGAGGTCGACCTAGAAAACACCAAGAGAAGCGGAGCCAGTTCAGGGAGAGGATAACTTTTCACGCTGCCTTAATCTTTAGACACATTTCAGTGATTTACGTTCGACTCCCGGCGGCTTCTGCCTCTTTTTGGGCTTTTAGAGGAGATGAAACTTTAATGTCCTCCGTTGAGAAACTGGGTCACCGCGGCAATAAAGCAAGCCAGCACGGCCAAATACCGGATGATCATAAATTCTTTAACAAGAGTAATGGAGGCAAACGGCGTGTATTCTTTAGACGATAGCAGCGTGATGGGAGATGTGAAGGTTACGCTCTGCCACAGCGTGAAATAGTGAGTCTACTTGGTCTACAGTCGCCTGCAGAAGCAAAGAAAGTGAAAGAGAAAAGCGGCTGACGCTGTGGTCACATCACACTTTCAACAGATACCAACGACGTGAAAACATAAACTTGTGGCTTAATATCACAGGCTGCATGTTTTTAAACCATCCACTGACAGAGAGGTGTGAATCAATCATGTCTGTTTCTCTGGTTCCTTCTTAAAGGGACAAAATGTCAACAAGAGTTCACACTCCTGCTGCAGCTGGGAGGCTACACTGTTAAAGCAGCTCCACCTGCATATGAGTCAAACTGAGGGGCTCGTGATGACGTTAACGAACTCAGAGAGGACGTCTGTGCAGACGGCATGTGGGAGGCTGAACAACGGAGAACTTTCTGTGCTCGTCTGGCTGCTGAGACGCGGCTGAGATCACAGCTGTTACGGTGTCTGTAAGCAGCAGATCCTTTAAGACCTGGATGCTGCATAGTGGGGTCTCCATGGATCAGACTGTCCAGCACGTCCCACGGATGCTCGAGGACAACTCAGCACCCTGAACTCTGAAAGTTGTTAGGTTCCTCAAACTGTTCCTGAACCACGGTTGTCACAGGGAGCATAATCCTAGCGTGCTCTGCAACAACGCTTACACAGGTGGTGTAGGTAAAAGTCCATGATGACTGAATCTAGAAGACATGAACATGTATGAATCTGACTTAGTGCGACACCCAAACCCTTCGTCTATGAGCCACGACGCTTTTACATTTGAACATCGAGCATCAACAACGATGTCTGCGTTTCAGTTCCGTTACCTCGGGCACCTCCACGTCATGATCCGGGGATTCCCCTCCGTCATCGCTGGTCTTCCTCTTCCTCTTGTTGCGGACGCTCTGGATGAAATTCTTGTGGAAGTCACAGATGTAGAGATGCCGCACCTGTGAGAGAAGAAACGGCCGAGCGTTAAACGAGAGTCGCTTACGCTCCAACACCAGAATAAAGACGGCGTGACATAAGCAGCCGTAAAGGAACTCTGCCAAAACAAACTGGAAATGGAAATGCTGGGACTCAAACAGGACGTGATCAGGGACTGAGAAATACTCAGCTCACTCCTTGAGCTTTCTAGGAACAGCAAACAAAACAGAAAGCACAGAGTCTCCCAGCATAAACAAGACGCTTGTCCCAAATCTTTGAGCAGCTTTTGTTTCCTCGACTTCTAAGTAGATATTAAAGCAACACTTCATAACAGATTATTACAGTATCTGTGCTTTGGGGTATATTTGCATAAATGACTTCCTATGACAGGGCACTGCAAGAGATTAGACAACGCAACACACACTAAAACAAAGATTTAACTTCTAAACAAAGACAGGAATTCACCAAACGTCTGCTTCTGTTACAGCTGAAGCTCGGTTTCATTTAAGTGGCGTACTGAGGGCGAGCTAGGGACTTTACAGGCGCGTAACCAAAGGCTCTAAAGCGTGTCGCATTTATATGACACTAATAATGATGTAAAACACAGTGACAAATACAACAATGAACACCGTGTAGTGTTTGATAGTAAACAGAGCTATTAAATCCACGTTTTGCTGCTGACTCTGTTAAAGTATATCTACTGTATCTTTGCTGATGTGTAGCGTTGCTGTTCACGTGTTATTTCAAGGCGTGTTTCTGCAGAAGGACACTGGAAAAGAGATTACACAACATGTGCTGAGGCGTGAGGAATTCACACGAGATTAAATTCAGAAACAAAAACAGGAATTGACTGAAACCGTTATCTTATTATGCCATGTTTCCTGGTAAGTGTTTCCTGATATTCTCTATTTTAAATCACTGAATCCTGGCCCAATACTTTAGACAGATAATATATTTTACTAAACCACTGGTTATGACAATAAATGTGTAAATTAGCTTTAATATAAAGGCTGTAAATACTCAAATAAGCGTCATACAGGGAAGCTATAGAGACTCTGGTTGCTGATCCAGCCTGTCAAGTGTCTGACATGTCATAAATATGTCTGAAAATCAAAAATACATCAGCTAATGGAAAAACGGTGAGATAAAAACAAGCTAAAACACGCCCAGCTGCAGCATATACATGTCTGAGGCAACGTCTTAGCGTTTTCTAACATTTCCACCAGCATTTATGTGCAGCAGGGACCGTTTCTATAACCGGACTGAGATTAAGCAACACGGTAAGCTTCCCTGGCAACAGCCATTTTATGTTGAGCAGCGGGGGCGTGTAGGAGAAACAGCTACGAGTTGAGTGTTGTCCTGCACGTAGCTCCGGTAGCTAACAGCTAGCGTTAGCCTAACCGTTTAGCTTAACGGTGCAGAGAACAGCTGTGGACTGAAAACAGGAACCACGTTCACATGGTGGATGAGTCTGTCCTTTTGTTTATTGGTGGTAATTAACCCCAGCTAGCATTAGCTGACAGCTGAGGAGTCAAAACAGTTTGGCTAACTTTCAAGCTAGCACCCCGCATTCACGATCGCCGAGGAACAGCAGAGCAAGACAAAGTGGTCCTCTTACACTCTTGTCGATGTCCAGCTTGAGTTTCTTCTGTGATATGCTCTTCTGGATCCTCTTGCTGAAGGAGGCGTTTCCAGCTGACCTGCCGCAGCGCTCCCCGTCCTCGATCAGACAGCAGCTCTGCCCGTAAAACGGCGGAGCAGGCGGTCCGTCGTGGCTGTCCTCCTCTGTGCTGAATCCATTCATCCTGTCCGGCTGAGATGAACTGAATCCGATAGTCCACGAATTAAAATATTATATAAACACTATACAACAAGGAGACGGGCTACCAAGTCCTTTTGATCGCGCGTTGCCCTTTTGTGAAAGACAATCCGGTAACGTTAGCGGCGGCTAGCTAACTAACTCCGGCTAAGTGGCTAGCTGTCGAGCTAACAGCTCCTGTTGTTTGATCCGGACTTATTTAGAAACGCGATATCTCCGAGTTAAAGACATATTCCGACAGATCTCCGTCAGATCCACCACACAACACAGTCGCAGCTAACGCTTGCTAGCTCTGCTCCTGTTAGCAGGACAGCAAGGTGGATAAAGCTGCCGCTGGTGCAGAAAATTCCTTTGGTAAAAGCGCCGCGGTTAGTCCCCGGTAACACCCGTTACTCTCACGTGTGCGACAACAACCTCGTCTTTACACGGAGCTAAAAGTCGATAGCCGTTAGTAGCAAACAGTACAACTTTTTAAAAAATCACGCATTTAAGTGTCTACTCCTCAACAATCGCGGTACTCGTTCAGAAAAGCTCGTACAATGGAACATGCTCCCTCTGTGGCGGAAGTTCCCATCCTTGACAGCGATTGGTCGATTTTGCGAAGAGGCGGGCCTAATGTAACCAAAACTGTTTTCTATTGGCTGCGAGGAACGTCAATCCTCTAGCGGCTTCTTCCTGTATCACTCGGCGTCATATGTTTTCTACTACAAATGGGAGTTAAAGGTGACGTTAACGGCAAGTTAAAGGGGCTTTTAGCGACGCAGCACACACGCGAACACAAATCTACAGCTTTCCTTATAAAGAATAACGATTCAGAACATTAATATCACTTCTTAAATACTTTTAAGGCGAACAGGAAGTCGACATTCACGAAGTTTGACACAGCACTTTGTGGCTGGAGCACACTCGAAACAACTTGAAATAATATCGTAAGAGATGTCTTGTTTGTGCTTTAAAAACAACCACAGAATGATTTAGTTAATTATTGTGTATTCTTTCTGCAGCGTGCTGATCAATAAACAATGAATGAGCACAGATCTGTTGACATCAACATTGTGTAATTCCACATTTAACCACAAGGTGGAGACAAAACCCCACAAATGAATATAAACAAGTGGAAAGTCAGATTCCTTCACATGCTGCAGGTTTATATTGTGCACTGTTTATTACATATTATTTGTAGCATTTAAACATTAAACTATGATTTAAGTGGAATATTCATTAATGCCCTCTCGTTGGAGTTGGAGGCGTTAAAGTCCTTTATATGGTTTAAAAAAAATCCTGGAACTTACATTTATATGTATATTAATATTCATGTATTCCACTAGTCTTTTATTTGAGAGTTTTCTGTCAAATAGTACATGTCTAACTTATAACCTGTGATATTAATTGACATAAAAGACCCAAATCAACCTATTTCATAGCCCAACATGAATAATATTCCTGCAAGAAAATAGCAAGTATGAACATGTCACGGCTGACATGATTATTAAACAGCTGCAGACCCGTAAAGCAAAAAGAGCAGAGCAAGTTAAACCATTGTCAGTTTTACTGAGTGCACAGAATTACTGATTTATTGAAGAATAGATAAAATGTTTTACATTTTTTTTCTATATAAAGTACTCGTGAACAGGTTATCCATAGCAGCATGGGCAATATTATAAACTAATATAATATTAAAGTTAAAAATAGTTTGTTGAATGTACTGATGATGCTAATAAAACAAAAGAAAAACAAATATTAAGGTACCAGTATGAGATTTAAAGTACAACAAACTACAGGAATATGTAAATGACTGTGTGGGTTTCAGGTGCAAATAAGATTTAATTAAATTGGGTTTGGAGAAAAATATGAAAAAAAAAATGAAAACACTGAGTATTGTGCATTTTTGCTTCTTAAATATATCTCAGTACCGTCTATTGTTAGAAATCGTATCCGTTAGAGACAGCTTTTGATAAAGATAAACAACTTAAAAAGTCTTGAACGTGAAAAAGGCACAAAATCTACTTCAACATTTCTTCTTGCATGAAGCCAGTTTATTCTAGTTTGATGTCCTGGACATAACCACACACACAGAGCTGAGATCACTTTTAGGATGAACTGGATGGAGCTTCTTCTGGACGAGTGGAGACCAGAGTGACCCGCGTTACGAGCTGTTAATTTAGGGGGGAGCAGCCAGCAGTCTTCTAATGATGCTCTTTGTTTTCTAATGTTTTGCTCTCATGTGTAAATTGCAGCCACCTCAGCTATTAGTCGAGAGAGACTGAGCCTGTAACACAGAAAAAGAAGACTGGGAGAGAGTAGGACATATAAAAAGGAGTGAAGACAATTGGATTACATAAAGACTCTGTAATGGATCTCTTTTATTGGAGGCTGTGGGAACGTAATAGCGCGGCGTCTCTCTTTTCACCCCTATACAGCTCATGAGTGGAAGCGAATGCTGATTGACTTTGGAAGTAGCAGATGATGGAGAGGCACAACATTAACAGGTTTTTCACTTTGCAATTTAGAGGTTTATATCACCGGGGAAACACGTCTAAGAGGTAATAACATGTAAAGTGTTCACTCGGGGTGTTCAGAGGTGTCCCGGCAGCTTTCTCTCTCTCTCTGAGCCAGTGAGACAAGCTGAGCGTTATATGATGTCCCACGAGACTCGAGGAAATGGGCCGCGCTGAGGAACAGCATTCAGCCACGAGTAAATCACTGCTGGCTGCAGCTATCACAGCTCCTGTGTTGGCAGATGAAACGAGAGTTTGTAAAAGTGTTTCAACGGCATCAGTCACCGAGATGATTAAGAGTCATAAAAGAACACAAGAGGTGACAGGAGAGACACAGTGAGGAGCTCTGGGATGGGACGGCTCCGGAGGAATTTTATTCAGATGAAGATGATTTTCAGTTACCTCAGTGTTGAGTTTCTTCTCGACTTCAAATGAAAAAGACGTTTCAAGAAAGACGACAACAGACCATTAAGACACTTTTTAGACCAGAGGTGTCAAACAGACCGGACCAGTAAGATAACAGAATAACAACCTATAAGTAACGACATCTCCAGATTTATTCCATTTGCTGTAGAGCAAAGACGAACAAGTTGCTGCTTGTTGCCGTCTGCTGGTTAGTCCTGGGTCTCTGTGCAGTTATTTTCCTTGAAAAGTTGCAGTCTTCTTTGTAATTTTCGCACTTTCAAACTCATGCTACCAGATTAGACCCTCTGGCTGGCTGCTTTTAAAACAGGTGTTTGACACACCTGTTTTAGACCCATGGGGTAATCTCAACTGGCCAGCTTAAAAGTACAGGTGTGAACCACAGACTGTAAAAAAAAAAAAAAAGTGGAGCCACGACAGCTCCTTTAAAGTGAAACCTAAGCATGTGGAGCTCCCCCTGGTGGCTGGCTGCAGTATCGCTCATAAGCTCCACCAAACTAAAACACTAAAATCCTTAAAGGACACGTAAATAACAATAAAACATTTAAGGATGGTTTCTGTAGTGACTTAAAGAAAACTAAACAAACTTAAATAAGCCACTGAGGTGGCATTTCCCCCACCTGTAGCTTAACTATATGCACCTCCACACTGCTACTAACCCAACAGGTTAAAACCGAAGATCTACATGTAAATACATGAACACAGTGATTTAAATGAAAGAAAACTGCAAAATATATAATAGCTCCAACAGTTTCTGTCTTTATTTTAAGTAGTTAATAATAATACTATGTGTTTATCAAGAGTCTTTAGTTATTTGATGCTGTAGAAACAGGAGTGACATGTGTCAGTGGTTAGTGGAGTTAGAGCAGAGCTCAGTCTTAATTACTCACCAGTGAGTCTAGAGTCAGTGTGGATGGGTCATCAATAACATGGCTCCACTCTCAGACCGTACAGCTCAGACTCTGGCTCTAAACTCGCAAGATGGCACCGCCCGTATCCCTGGAGATCCAGTGTCAAACTGAAAAGAAGAGGAGACGCACGGTCCATGTGTTGTTTCTACAGGGTGAACACACCTAGGTCCCACCGAGCAAACATTTAAGTGATCTGATCTCCTTGTGGTGAAACTCTCCTGTATCTGTCACCCCAACTGGTCGTCACATTAATGTGAAAACAGAGATTTGTTCAGTTTGCTGAATTTCTTTAAGGCCACATCACTGCCACTCGCTTTCTCTGTGTGAACGCTGCTTAAGAAGTCAGACAATCTGGGAACGTTACAAAAAGCTCTGAACGAGGCCATGGATGGTGCATTGATGTGGGCCGACCACAAGGACAGAAGCACAAACTGAGCAGGTAGACTCTCATGTCTGAATGGAACTGCTTGAATAAATGAGTCTGTGTCTGACAGTAAAATAAAACAGGAGGCACAGTGATGTGGTGGTTAGCGCGGATGCCTCAGTGTAGTTTGCATGTTCTCCCTGTGTCTGTGTGGGTTCTCTCCAGGTTCTCCAGGTTCCTCCCACCGTCCAAAGACATGCTGGTTAGGTTCATTGGTGATTCTAGATTAGCCACAGAACTCCCATAAAAACTAAATATACTTTCCTGCGTCACATTTTGAAATAGCTGACGTCTTGTCTTACCGTTGTGTACCATCGGGTTTATTTGAGAGAGAGAATTATAGAAGAGGATTTTATTTTGTTTCTTTTTGGGAATCGATTTGTCTGCACGCCTGGTGAATGTGCATTCAAGGCTGCATGATAACAACACGTCACGGCAGAGAGTAAAGAAGCCCTCAGCCTTAAGGGACACCGAAATCAATCAAGTCACATCGTCTTCTGCACGCGTTATTTTTCTCTGCGTCCTCTTCAGCAGATGAGACACATTACTTTATGAAAACCACAGCCCTGAAAAGCACCTGCTTCTCCGGTCGGACTGAATGTGACTGAAAGCCAATTATCCCGCCTGTCAGAGGGGAGCGGGACATTTCCGCCGGCCGCCGTCTCATTTTCTGACGCTCTGAATGCGAAAGGACAAACAGGCCTGAGCCGCCCGCGCCGAGACGATTTCCAGGTGAGGATCAGATAAACTGTCTGGATGTCGTGACACGGTCTTCACAGAGAGACTGGAACCAATCTGGATCGGGTTAGGGTTGAGTCAAGGCTGCACGTCTGTTTGCTTCATGAAACAATATAAATACGCTGAGACAAACTGACGGACAAATTCAGACGGCATTCTGGGTAATAATTACAGTTTCATACAAAATACTGTATTATACTGTGAATTGCATTGTGTTAGTCCTGTGATGGACTGGAGGCCGCCTCTCGCCCCAATGACAGCTGTGATAGGCTCCCTTTGTGCATTATTACGATGCACGATTAAAAAGAAGCTGCAACTTATTCAGTTAAACATTGAAACCAGTCAGTGGATGATGGAGTCAGCACATCCTGCACCACCTAGACTCTGCAGGGACCCACACTCAGGTCCTATTTGTGGACTTCAGCAGCTTCTGCATTCAACACCATCATCCCGGAGCTCCTCCACCAAAGCTCACTGTGCCCCCTCCACCTGTCAGTGGATTATCAGTTTCCTGACTGACAGGAGGCAGCAGATGAAACTGGGTAACTTCACGTCCCTCAGCACTGGCATCCCCCAAGGATGCGTTCTCTCCCCACTGCTCTTCTCCCTTTACACTGACTGCACCTCAAGGGACTCTTCTGTGAAACTCCTGAAGTTTGCAGACGACACCACCGTCATTGGACTCATCCGGGACGGAGACGAGTCTGCTTACAGAAGGGAAGTGGAACAGCTGGTCCTCTGGTGTAGTCAGAACCACCTGGAGCTAAACCCGCTCAAAACTGTGGAGATGACAGTGGACTTCAGAAAGAGACCCCCATCACCTCCTCCTCTCACAATCCTCAACAGGACAGTCCCAACAGTTGACTCATCCAGGTTCCTTGGGTCCACAATTTCACGGCACCTGAAGAGGACCTCCCACATAGACTCTGTGAGGAAGAAGGCCCAGCAGAGGCAGGAGGTTCAACCTGCCTCAGGAGCTGCTGATCATATTCTACACCGCAGTAATCCAGACTGTCCTGACCACATCCATCACTGGTTCTGATTCTGTCATTACTGTGTTAAATCTTTGTCATCATGTTGATGTTTATCTTGTTATATTTCATTTAAAAACAAGACATTTCCTGTACAATGCCGCAGATAAAAACTACATTATGTAAAAAAAAGAAAGTGCTTTATCTTAAATAAATGTTGGTATTTGTGAGCATCTTCTCTTATCTGCGTTTAGGAACCTAAATCATTTCATAGAAATGTTGAAGAATGTTAGTAATTTCATGCAAAATATAGATATGCTGCAGAAAATAGTTTCACAGACAGCTGTGCTTCACAAAAGCTGAATGAAATGACTAAAATTTAGTTCAGCAGAACCATAAAGTGATAAAGGTGTCGTTTGCAGAGTTAATATGAGAGGTGCGTTTGTTGGATATTACACCGACAGAAGCAAAATAACAAGTGCAGAAACTTGAACGGCGTCAGCCTGATCCCAAAGGTAAGTGTGGTATAAGAGACCAAGGAGCTCCAGTGAAACCTTGGAGCAATAACAATAACAATCCGTGGTGCCTTCAAACTCTTTTTCTTTGAATGTTCTGGAGAATAACCTCCAATAACGCACGGAGAATGAAATATGCAAAGCGGAGATAAAAGCGCCGTCTCTCCGTCTCTCCAGGTCTAATTCATTACCTCAGTTATTCAGTCAGTGATAAAGAAGGATCTGCTCTGAAGGAGACAGAGACAAAGGAAGAGCACGGCGAGGACGGAAGCTGCAGCATCCACGCTCATTTTCAGCAACTGATGACATTTTACAAAGTTTGTAGAGTTTGACTGAGACGTTGCTGCAGTTTAAGGAGCTGGACTTCTAATATTTGTCATGTTTAAATATAAATAAAGAGTATGATCCGGATCAGCTCTGATGAGATGTGAGTCTGGAACATGTTAGATCAAGTTTTTATCTGCAGGAGAAAAACCTTTCATCTGAACCTTTCATCTGATCTTTGAACGTTTTTTGCATTTCCTGTTTTTACTTCGTGTCATTCTTTTCTCCCTGTCTGAGTCTTAGTAGTCTAAACTAGTTTGTCTTCACTTTGATAAGGAGATATCGTGAATGAGTGCAAACACACACGCAATAAGTCACATAGCTTTCTGACCGTGAGGCGTTCCAGAGTTTTCATTAAAAATAATTTTGACTCCAACTTAATTGTTTCCACAGACGTATCTGTGTTTACATAGCATCAAATCTGCTGGAAATATGACAGAAGAAGAAGAAGTAGCAGCAGAAGAAGTAGTAGCTGTTTGCACTAAATTAATCCAATAGAAAAAGAGGACCAAGATGGAGCCACGTTTTTTAAAGTTGGTAGTGGGCTGTCCAGTCAGAGGCCGGAAACAAAACGCACGAGACTAAAGCACAACGTGTTAAAATCAATCAAAGTGAGTTCATTAAAAACTCAGCAGAATCCAAAAGCAAAAATATGCAAAAGGCAAACAAAAGGGCAGGAAGCTGACTCCCTCGTTTGCAACAAGAAAACAACAGAAGCACTGGAGGGAAGCCACAGGCAGCCTTTTAAAGGGAGCTGATGGTGATTGGCTGCCGCTGGATCAGTTGCTCACACCAGTTACCTGCTCAGGTGAGATCAATGAGAGAGACAGAGGAAGAGAGAGGGAACAAAGAAACAAGGATGCACAGGAAACACGGGACCACGACATAAACATGGATTTGTTCATGGCGTTCTTTAGCTACCTCCATGTTTCTGTCCCTCCTGGAAACTCCTCACCTGATGTTTACTCCACGTGGAGCAGAGAGGATGGATTTATTACAGAGAGAAACCAGCACAACAACTCTCTGGTCATCAGACCAGAGGGCGTCAAACTGTTTTGGGACACTCTGTTCTGTTTGAGAAGGCTGACGTCATGTGACCTGCAAACAAGATCTTCTCCAAACTGATCAGAAGCTCTGAAAGCATTTGGAATAAAATAAAAAAACCTATAAGATCATCTCTCGTGATCACAGAATGTCTGAATGCAGCTGCTCAGTTTTGGATGAAACCAAGTATCTAACATAAAACCAGATGTTGTCTCCATGTCTTCTCTCTGATTATGTCCAGAGTCGTACAGATGTATTATTGCATCATTAGATTATTAACTATAACACTGTGAAATGCAGAGAAATCGTATTAATGAGTCTGAGGGTGATACAGCTCAGACTGGAGACATTTAGAAGTTACTCTGGAACATTTATTGGATTCTGGTCTCCAAAGGCCAGGCCTTCAGTTTGAGCTGTGGTGCTCCAACAGGAAGCGATCACGCTTTGAGCGCTGGCTTCATCACTCATTCCAAAACACTGGCTCCGTATTGATTCATATCAGTAAAAACAGCGTGCATCAATATTTGTCTGGGACCTGCTTGAACACTGCTGACCCTTTGCAGCTCAAAGGCCTGTACGTAATAAAACACCAATGCGTGCAGAGCAGCAGCAGCAGGTCTACGCTCTTAAATCAAAGCGGTGACACGAAAACACCAAATGACTTAATGATTAATTCTCGATCAATTTCCGTGTTATGTGTACTGTTTACCATTTTTCTGCTAAACGCACCACTGATGCATAAGGCAGCGCGTGAAAACAGGCCCCCTCGCCAAGCACGGCAGCACTTTGACTTATTGCTTTCTGACCTTTCGTGGCATTTGGAAAGGGCAAGTCTGCAGACAGATGGCGCATACTCATATGCAAATTGATAATGTTAGGTGACGCTGGCGCCGGGCTGTATCACTGATTCAAATTATTTGCATAACGCTGCTCAACGACGGTGATATTTGAATAATTTTCCCTCTGCTCTGGAGTTAGTGCAGCGCTGTCTGAAACATAATCTAAACTCTGTCAGCACTTTGTGAGTCTGAAGAAAATGAATGCCTCAGACCTCTGACCTCTCTGTCATCACGCGTTTGTCTCCAGTCAGAGATAATTTCCGATGCTAAACCGCTGAGCTGCTAATGCTCGTATGCTAATTTCATCCCACGTCACCCCTTGACCTCCATATTCATCACTATTGCTATGTTTACATGCTCACTACAACCTGATCACTGTCAGTTTATATCCATGACGTTTTGTGTGGTTATAATTAGGAAGGAAGTGTGATTTGACGCACCATCTGTTTCTGAATGACCGGTGAAGAGTTTGGGTTTTTATTTATTTAAACACTACGGTCTGACTTATGTTCAAATGGGGACGAGTCTCACAAGAAAAGCCCAAAATGAACCTCGTAAGTGGACTTTTCTTTTTCATTCATTCATCCAAAACAGTTGTGACTCATCAGAGAATGGACGAAGACCTCCTGAGGGTGTCCTCTGGTGTTAGTGTGTGTGTATGCAGGGGAGGGGGCATGCTGCCATCAATCGAGTGTCATTGCTATGGGGTGGGGGTGCCTGGTCTGGTCTAGGTGGGTGCTACATGTCTAAGTAACATCCACACCAATGAATGAAGCCAGGTCCACAAGTTTCCCAGCAGAACACTGAACTGTCACAGGATGGTTTAAATGTTATTCACTTCATTTTTCACATAATGTTGTGGCTGATTGGTGTTTTTAGCAAATTGTCTTCATTTGGACAGGCATATAACTGCCTGTCCTTTCGTTTGTCTCTTGTCCTCTGGTTTGCAGATCAGAGGCTGAAGTCAGCAGCATGACAGCACAGCCTCTCCTGTGGGCGTAATCACGCTTCATATCTGCTGACACAGAGGCTTCCTCCCGTCGCCCTGCTGCCCTAACATGAGCCGAACATATATTAGCATCTTCTCCCCTCATTTTGTTCCTGAGAGAGAGAGAGAGCAGCTGATTCCTCTCTCATTCTCCTCTTCTGCATCAGCCTGAGTTGTGACAATCTGACGTGTTCAGTGTCTTCTCACGTGATTTATGGATGCTCTCTGCAACCTCTGAGTATGTGTGACTCCTGCTGCTTGTTTCATGAAAGAAAGTAAGCGTCCCATCATCATGACCCCTGTTCCAGTTTTCTAAAAATAATCTGAAATTAGAAAACTACAGATTCAATTTGATTTTACTCGACTGTCCAGGAAACGTTTTTGATGTGCCTTTAGGTTTAATTTAAAAAGAAATACAGATTTATTTTTTCACGTCATAGACCAACTACACCCACATAGTAATATGGTTCAAACCATAGACTGTAAAAAGAAAAGTGGACGCCATGACGGCTCTGCAAACATAAAGCCAAAGCAACTAGAGCTCCCCCTGGTGGCTGGCTGTAGTATAGCTCATAAGCCCCACCCCCTCCATGTTAGTGGGCGGGGCTTGGGCCAAACTAAAACACTAAAATACACGTCAAATACATTTTCAAGGATGGTTTCTGTCATTTTAAATAGTTAATATAATGTTAATGAATGTTTAAGTGTCAGTTTTTGAGAATTTCGTTTTAGTTCCAGATCAACAAGATGGCGCCGCCCGTGTCCCCAGAATCCTAGCGTTAGTTTGACCGATGAGAGGAAGTGCAGATGCAGCATCCATTTTTTTTTCTTATCTCTAAAAGCATGAACCTGGAAGAGTGGAGGCTTTTATAGCAACACAACAAAGCCCTTGGGTCTGTAATAACACAGTTAGAGATTACAATTGGATTGGTAATTGGATGTAATGTGCAGGCAGCTACGAGCTGCTAAATGTGTTTTGATTACAGGTATTATTACCAGACCAGCAGAAATCTGGATTTTCAGAGCCGAGCCACAGAGAAACGAGAGCGTGCAGTCAGATATAAAAATAAAAGACAGTTTTGTGCAGAAGCCTTGCAGCACTCTGTTGCTTTCAGCGTTTTAACAACCTGAAATTATAGAAAGATGTGCTAGCAAGAGACAAGAGGCGCGTCTGACGTCAGTCTGGACATCGATCAGCTCTGAATCCTCTGACCCTTTAACACTCGCCTTCCTTCGCTCTGTCTCTCTCTCACTCGGCTCTCCGTCATTGTTGATATTCAAATAAACACAGAGGTTGAAGAAGAGTTCATCCTCCAGTCTGAGGAAATCTCATTTTGCCCGGCTGACATTTAATGTGAAAGAGAAGAAACGATATAATGACTCAGGGTGAAAGGCTGTCAGTGGGTAAATATTTAGGAAGCTGGAATTGATTGACCGGTCGAATCAAATACGGCTACGGCAAACAAACTTTGGAAATGCTAAATGGTATCAGTGTGGTCCAGAAATACGCAGCAGAAGACACTTTCTCCTTCTTTTTGCTCAGTGGTGCTCCAAGATGAATAAAAAGTCAAATGAAGTCAGTGTGTGCTCCGTCTGCTCTGTCTGCAGAATGGAAAATTAGATTAAGCTTCCAGAGGTTTAGTGAGAAAAGTGTGGAGGTCGGTTACAATAAGAGGCTCAGTCAGTGATTTCTATAAAGCCAAATATTGTATTTTATCACTGGAGAGAAAGCCAGGCGGGGATATAGCACCCCAGGGGAGGAAAGAAAAGAAAGTCAGACTTTGTTGGAGAGTTTCTTCGCTTGATTTCTCAGCAGGTCACAGAGAATTAATGTCAAAACTTGTCCTGTTTGAAGAGTTTTAGCCTTGCATCTGTTAAATATTTTAATTTCAGCTATTTGTTGCCTGAAGCCTTCTTTCTTTAAAGTCACTATCACTCTTGTCTGCAGGTTTTCTATCGTGCAACCCTCCTCTTCCTCCCCATCTTCACCTCTCCACGGTCCTCCCAAAGAATTCTTCATCGTCGCCTTCAGCCACCGTTCCCCCATCGTCTCAGACTCACTCTCTGGAGCCTAACCCCTGAATTATCACCTTGCCAGTTCACGTTAGCTCAGTGAATGTTCATTATTGATCTGCAGCTTGGCAACCATCAACCATTACATGAAAAGACCATTAACAGGCTTTTAATTAAGGATCGCTCAGTCAGGTAAAAGCTCTTCCTGTGTTGCTTCATTAAAGCTGTATTTTCATTATGACACACAGGCTTGTTTCCCATTTCCCTGCAGAAAATAAAGAGTATTACTCATTATTTAAAGTAAGCACTTAAATTCAGTCAATTTCCATCCCTTAGATTCCACATAAACATAATTTATGACATGCTCACTTTGTGATAACAGTTGAATTGTTGATGCTCTTCTAAAACAGTTAATATTCAGATCTTCATTAAAGGCAGCTTTTACTGCTGCGATCGAGTCCGGATGCCTCCGACTTCTCAGGTGTTCCTCCCGTAGGTCGGACAGGTCCGGGTAGGACGCTGCACGGCCATTAGGACTAATGTGGTAATTTGACAGAGAGCAGCCCAACGTTCCGCTGCAGCGCCGGGTTAATGCGGTGTCCAGTTTCATTTCCTGGGTATTAGTGAGGAGCGATTATGACAGCTTTTCTGGGAGTTAAATTCCCACCGCTGTTTGTTCTTTGCTGCTCTGTAAAAACCCTCCAAAGAGAGAAAGAGAGAGAGAGAGAGAGGGTCCTTCCTTTTTCTTTATGTCACCAGGGCGCTCTCCTCGTTTCTTACTTTCCTGCTCTCATTTCTAACCCCACAGGATGCTCACAGAGGAAGAATACAGAGAGAGGGCAAAGTATAACACTGACATATACTGTACAATATACTACAACACATTTTACTTCTCCTATTAGACGACTGTCAAAACGTAGATCCCAATGAATCACCTTCTTCTTGCTTCAAAAGGATTGTGATAAAAATTAAAGAACATGGAAAGGTACATCTACGTGTCGCTTGGCTGCATTTACATGGACAATAGTTCAGAACTGTGATATAACAGTGATACGGAAAAGACATGTGGGGCATAGACTGTTAAAAACATGGACACTGCATCTCATCGTTCAAGCTGACACTGGTGTCCTGGGGATACCTGTGGCGCCGTCTTAAAGTTTGGAGCCAGAGTCTGGTCAGAGTGGTACCGCCTGAGAGTTACTGATGACCCACCTACACCTCCACTTACAGAGAGAATGTTGGATTATACTCTGCACTTACTAATTTATTATAATTTTTTTTTCTTCCACGCTCCCACAGGACCTCTTTGCAGAGCGGTTGTCACGGCGACGGCATCAAATAACTCACTAGAACAACACATGTCAGAAAAAATTAACACACATCAGCGTTCTAAATAAAAAACGCTGAAGCCATCCGTGAAACTGTAAATGTGTTTGACGTGTACTTTGGTGTTTTAGTCTGGCCCAGTGCTTCTCAAACAGTGGCGTGTGATGTCCTCAAAAATCACCAGAGACAGAGATAATGAGACAACTGAAAGTCTCCCAAAAGCTAAGACGAAGAAATATGATGGAGTGTATGTAGCGCTTGGCTAGCGCTATTATTTAATATTAACCCCTTAACGCCTGAATTGTTTTTTCAGTCATATAAAGAAATGAATTATTTGTGTTTTTGCTTACCACTCTGACCGGTCCTACGAGAAACTAGTGCTTGCAAAAGGTTCCTAGGAATTGCTTATGACCTATACTGCAGCCAAGCCACCAGGGGGAGCTCTACATGTTTGGGCCTCACTCTTGAGGAGCTGTCATGACGTACACTTTCTTTACAGTCTATGCAAACAATGATGATAAAAGCTTTTTTTGTAAATAGTAGTATAATGACAGCCTTTCTTTTAAGATAAGATACTATATACAAGTAAACAGTTTTAAGTAGATAACCAGAAGTTGATTGAAAAACATGGTTGAGGTGGTAAGAGGCTGAATATACATGTTGCATCATGAATATCACGAATAAATCAAACTTCAATAGGAGTTTCACCAAGTATTACACGAAAAAGACATGAGGTAATAACAGGGATGAGTTGGTGTATACTGTGCACTACGTCCAAGAAAAGAAGCTTTTCTCTCCAGTGTTATTGACACCACTGAACTGATTCAATAGAAGAAGATGTCTCCAACGTTGCTGTCCACGAGGGTTACGTCATCGTTTCTGCAGCCTGATTAGTCATTTCTTTTATTTAAACTGCCCTCGCGTCGCATCTGTTATTTACGCTGTGGTCACCAGAAGTCACTCATTACGTGGAAGAACATCCTCCCAAGACAAACACCAGTCGACAAAGCGGTCTAGTTGAAATTATGACAATTTTTATTAAAATAAAAAGCAAGATTTTTATAGAGATGCAAAGCCCACAAGGCTGGAGGACGGGGTTGACGGATGGGTGAACAAATCGTGGACTGGACAGTTTAAAAAAAGCAGAAAGAAATCAGATCTGTCTGGAACCACAGGTCCAGAATTTTAAATCCAGCACTGGGCGTCATCAGTCACCACTTCTGTCAGGTTCTTAGAGGCAGCCAGAATTCATTTTGAGTGTTTTTTGCTCTTCGTCGAGAGATTTGGAGACCTTACACACCCTCGCTTCTTTCTGCAGTGAAAGCATCAAGAGACACTTAACTCCTTTTTACTCATGACAAATTAATTTTCTCTCTGGCAGTTAAATGCATGCCGCCAGAGACTCGGGTAGGTGTAAGTGGGCCAACTAAGCATTTTTTAAGGATGAGCAACTTTGAAGGACTGGACATAAAAAAGCATGCTAGTCTAGCAACATGAAGGTTCCCAGTAGTCCATAATCTAATACTAACACATTTCTTGAAAAAGTACACAAATAAGAAGTGGAGAAAGTTTTCTGTGCTGCCTGAAAGTACCTTGGACCTGCAGCATGGCTGTCATGTGCCGTTAAACTCAACCCACTGATTGGCTCTGATCGGTGAAGCCACCTGTTGAGGAGACTGGCTCCGTTTAATACCTCACACACCTTTGACACCGTTCTTTTCTCTATACTTATACTGTTTTTGTTCATGGACTCGCTCCGTGTTAAATGCGTGGATCAGGACAAAGGCCAACAGGGCCTGTGTGAATATTTTGTGCGTTTGAATGCATCTAAACATGCCCATGGCAACGTTACTCCTCTGACAGGAGATTCAAAAATAAAACAGCACAGAGAGCGCTTTGCTGGCATAAACTTGCAGCTCTGAGCAGCAGCAGCAGACGACGCCATTAAGCAAACCTTGGCTCTGATCCAGGAAACAAACCGAAACGAATCTTGAATCTGTTTAATACTGCAAAAAATAGCTCTGAGTGGATTAATACCTGCAAGATGTTCGTCCTGCGTGTGTGGGATTTATCAGTGTTTAATGATTTATGAAGTTCATCCTGTACTTAAAAGATTGACTAAGTAAATGATTTGAGTCCATGTTAGACGCTAGAAGAGATAATGAGTGAAAAACTAAATTATTTAAGCCTTCATGCCCTCCTTGCTGTCTGAATGAAGGTCTATTTTCCCTCGAGTTGACAAAAAAAGAGATAAATCCTTTGGCTTCAGATCCTTTTCCTACCATGGCCCTTATATCTGGAACAGCACGCTGCTCTGAAATGACCTTTTAGTGCATGTTGAAGAACATTTTGGGACATGTGTGATATTAAACCAAATCTAAAAGACTTTCTAGCAGAACTCATGAGCTTGTGGTTCGGAAATGGGAAGTCCTGCGCACAAAATGTTTGGAGAAATTGGAGAAAACTAATTCAGCTTATGAACTCAAACATTTTATTATGAGTTGTTTTCTCCCATGCACTCACACACTACAAGGAGTTGAATGACTATAGATCTAGAATCATGAAAACCAAGGATTTTAAATATCGTACAGTGTATGCCCGGCCTTAGTGAGGGACAAGCTAACAGAGATGGCGGTGGACTCAGAAGTTCTCAAATGATACTACAACCACCTTCTCAACAATCCAGCTAAAACCAAGGAGGTGGTAGAGGATCTCTGGAGGTTCAGGCTCCATCTGCAGCCTGGAACCGTCAACGGGGAGCCAGGGAGCCCAACCACTTCAGACCTGTGGCTTTAACATCTCACCTGATGAAGACCATGGAGAGGCTGATCCTGAACCACCTCCGACCCCTTGTGAGCCCGAAGCTGGACCCCCTGCAGTTTGCCTACAAACCGAGCATTGGGGTGGATGACGCTGTCATCTACTTGCTGCACAGATCCCTTTCGCACCTTGAGGAGCCCAGAGGTACTGTGAGAGTCATGTTTTTTGACTTCTCCAGTGCCTTTAACACAATACAACCGTCGCTGCTCAAGGGGAAACTAGAGGGAGCAGGGGTAAACAGCCAGCTGACTGCATGGACGATCGACTACCTCACCAACAGACCTCAGTATGTGAGGCTTCATGGCTGTGTGTCTGATGAGGTGCTCTGCAGCACGGAGCTCCACAAGGAACGGTACTCTCTCCATTCCTCTTCTCCATCTACACCTCAGACTTCCGCTACAACACGGACAGCTGCCACATCCAGAAGTTCTCGGACGATACAGCCATCGTTGGACGGGTAACGAACGGGAACGACCTGGAATACAGGAAGGTGGTCGAGGACTTTGTCGACTGGTGTGAACGCAGTCACCTTCACATCAACGCCACCAAGACAAAGGAGATGGTGATTAACTTCCAGAGGAGGGCAGCACACACAACACCAGTGAACATCCAGGGTTTGGATATCGACATCGTGGATGGATATAAATACCTGGGTGTTCACCTGAACAACAAACTGGACTGGTCAGACAACAGCAGTGTCCTCTACAAGAAGGGACAAAGTCGCCTCCACCTGCTGAGGAGACTGAGGTCCTTCGGTGTGTGTAGGACGCTGCTCAGGACATTTTACGACACTGTGGTTGCATCAGCAACCTTCTACGCTGTGGTCTGCTGGTGTAGTGGAGTAACAGAGAGGGACAAGAACAGACTGGGCAAACTGATCAAGAGGGCCAGCTCCATCCTGGGCTGTCCTCTGGATTCAGTGGAGCAGGTGGGGGAAAGGAGGATGTTGGCTAAACTGTCCAACATCAGGAACAACCCCTCTCATCCCCTGTATGAGACAGTTGGGACTTTAGGAAGCTCCTTCAGCCAAAGACTGCTGCATCCACAGTGCAGGAAGGAACGCTTCCGCAGGTCTTTTGTCCCCTCAGCAGTCAGACTCTTTAACATCAGCATTTCCTAACTGTTCTGCTGCTGCTGGGCTTCTTCTCACTGACTTATGTACAGTATGTATATATATATATATATATATATATATATATATATATATATATATATATATATATATATATATATAAAACCATCATCTCACACCTTTCTAGTTACAGTACATGGTAATTTAACTCCTATTGGAGTTCGATGCTGTTTTATTCTTTTTATTCATGATATTCATGAATGTCGACATAAACATATTTAAAAATCGGCTGCTTCAACTCAGATTAGACACTGTGAAACCCTCTGATGCAACATGTAAATATTTTATGTACATAACACATTTGTCTGCCATATTCTATTTTTTATTTTTTACTTTCTTGTATCTTGCACTGCTGTTTCCTGCCGCTGTAACGCCCTAATTTCCCCACGGGGATGAATAAAGTCCTATCTTATCTTATCTTATCTTATCTTAGAGGTGGTTCAGACCTAGAAGGACCTGGGTCTACATCTGGATCACTAACATAGACTCGGTAAACAAACAAGGTCAGAGCTGTCTCTTTTTCTTCAGGAGGCTAAGGTGGTTTAATATCTGCAGGAAGCTATCGCTGCCAGTGTCCTCTTCTACGCTGTGGTGTCCTGAGGAGGCAGCACTAAGAAGAAGAAGGACACCTGTTCCAGAAGGAGGACTCTGTGGTAGGGACAGAGCTGGAGTCTCCTTTCTCCTGACATTACCTATGAGAACCTCTCCCCTTCAGCTTTGATGCCTCTTCCTCTTTCTTTTCCTCTTCCTTTTCCTCTTCCTCTTGCTCTTGCTCTTCCTCTTCCTCTTCCTCTTCCTCTTCCTCTTTTGCCACCTGCTAGCAGCCTATTTAACGTTAAAAGCACCCAGAGGACCCTCTCTTGTCCTGACCTGGCTAATATGTGGCTCTATTAATGACGGCTAATGAAAGTTACTCCTCTCCTTCACTCTGCTCTTCTATTTTTCTTCTTCTTCATTTTTAATTCTTTTATCTATTTCTTCCAGTCGCCGTCTCTCTCTGTCTCTCTCTGTCTCTCTCTGTCTCTCTCTCTCTCTCTCATGGTGACGTCCTGACGGTAATTATCCTCCTCTCAGGCTTGTCTATCCGCCTGTGAGACACACGCTCTCCACTCTATCATTTTATTCCATCACTCGATGACGGAGGGTGAATCAGCGCTGCCCAGCAGGGACTGATGTGACACTGGCAACACCCAGCTGTCTGAAACGCATCATTCCCCCCTTCACTTTCACCACTCTGACCCCCGCTCCTCCTCTCCACCCCCTCAGCTGTCGTCTCATGCTCTATAGGTAGCGTCACGGTGACAGACACGTCGGGGGGGCCCCTCAGTTCTGGTCCTGACACTTTTCATTCCTCCGCTGCTCTAACAGAAACTCTGGCTTGTTAGGATTACCGAGGAGAGGTCTGACTGAATGGCATGTTGTGATTCCAAAACTCACTGGACAGTAACTTTAACTCACTGAATTAGAAAACATTTTAGTGGGAGCTGTGACTCTGGAAACAGTTTGAGGATGTGTGCCGTCACGGTTCAAGTGACGTGTTTGTCAGCTTGTCAAGCAGCACTGCAGCCCCGTCCTCCAAAGGCTTTTTGACACTGGAATTGATGGAGCTGCATCAGACATGTGTTTTTTTCTAGACTTTGAAAAGTTGAGACAGTCGGCTGACCTTCACTCTAAGGCCCTGCTCAGACCTGGTATCAACCTGCATCTTAAGTACAGTTGTGAACACATCCTGAGATGCAATGAGGACTCACCTGAGAGCACATTTTGAGGCTGTCATTCAAGAGTGTCCCCACTTTATGCATAAGCGGAGATTTGACCGATTCCATTATGATCATCAGAGAAGACAAAAGCACCTTGTGTGTCGTTTTCATTAGTAGGAGTTGAACCACTTCAGATGTTTCAAAGTCAACACCAACTAGTCCCTGACGACGTCACTAATAAACACCCAGTAGAAAGTAATGCTTTGCATCAATGCAATCTATATTCTAGACCTGAATCATCTGCTGAGAACAGACAGCTCATGTGCTTCATACTGTGAGCTGCAGATATATAGCCTGTATAAAAACATGCAGCACCTCAGCGCCATCAGCTGCTAGCATTAGCATTAGCCTTTTCAGGTGCATTGCAGTAGTGCTTTAGTTGCATTTCAGGACTGACATGTCACGGTAGCATGGGCTTCATCTTAAGTGAAGTATTTCAACACACTTGATGAACCTCTGCTAGTTTGCTGCAATCGGCAACCTGTCTTCTAGGACACGCCCACATCTAAACAAGAATAGAGTAAGAAATAAATGGACTGAACATGCTGCTGTCCAGAGTATTTGGACTGTTCCTCTGCTAGCGTTAGCGTTAGCCTTTCCTGATTTCCACACACTTGATGAACCGCTTCTAGTCTCCTGCAACGACCCACTGGACTCCTCATTTGTCTTCTAGGAGACGTCCATGTTGTTATTATCACGTGATCAGTTTGTACAATCAAAAAGCAGGAAGATCTACACATCTATACAAGAATAAAGTAAGAAATAAATGGACTGAACATGGGTAGTCAATGTGTGTTTTTGTCATTTAAAAACCCAGTACTGGCATGTACAAATATGCAATCAGCCGTATGGAGTTACCATGTTCATGGTTCTGAAACACTAGTAGCGTTTATTTGCATGCTGAGTGTAAAACGGAGGTCTGACCACAAGTATGTTCATGAAACACTTTTTACCTGTTGGTAATCAAGCTGCTTTATAGTCACAACGTCACATTTACCCACTGGTTCACACCAGTGCCAAGGACTGGGGACGCTCAGTGTACCTTCCTGTATCTGACCTGTATCTGAATTTACAAAAGTGTCTCTAAACAGAATTAATGGACGCACTAAAACTCTCGTACATCAGCCTGCATGAGCTTTCCGTCTCCGCTGGGACTTGAATGTATCACAGATGGCATTGTTTGCTTCTTCATTATTCAAGGGCACAACCTGAACTTCATTTTACACACTAAAGTTTTAAAAAAGATGGAGGAGAGGTGGCTGTAGTTTAAGAAAAAAACACGTTATACGAGATGGGTGAATTTGCCTCCCGGTATAATTAGGCCATTATTTAAGCATTAAAACTTTATTTATTTATTTATTTTTGTTTTTAATTTCCAAGGTTACCAGTAAGTTCCAAAGAGTGTACTGCCTGTGTTTTTTATTTTTTTATTCCATTCAATTTCTTTGTTTGTTTTCCTTCTCTGCCTCTATCTATGTTTGTGGGGGATCATGCATATTTCATGGATAGACGCCTTTTTAGCAGGAAATTATATTTGGAAAATGAATAAACAAAAGGGATTTGATTATCCAGACTGAGCTGCGAAGCGGAGCGAAACGCAAAAAACTTTTTATTCAGAGGCTGCGTGTCCGCGGGGATGTGTGTAGGAGGTGAGTCAGTATCTGACGCTGTCCTTGTTAATAAAAATGCGTTGGACACTGCTTGTACGTGCAGACATCTATCCATAACATTTTGACCCCCTGCATAATGCATAGGTCTAACCTTTCTCACTAAAACAGCCTTGAAGCATCGAGGCATGGACTCCACTAGACCTCTGAAGGTATGCTGCAGTATCTGGCACGGAGACGTTAGCACCAGATTCTTAAAGTCCTGCAAGTTTAAAGGTGGGACCTCCATGGATTGGACTTGTTTGTGCAGCACATCCCAAATGGGGAAAACAACAGCAACGCTTTTGTAGGTGAAACATGGCAAAGTTATATCCACTTGAATGTCAGAACCCGAAGTTTCCCAGCAGAGCTTTGCCGAAAGCAATGTACATGCAAGCAAAACAAACACAATTCATCAAATTTCCATTGCTCCATGGTTCAGCTTTGACGCTCATGTGTCCATTGCATAGACATTATAAAGATGGACGGTGCAACAGCTCCTCTAAAGTGAAGCCAAAGCAAGTAGAGCTCCCCCTGGTGGCTGGCTGCAGTATAGGTCATAAGCTCCACCCCCTCCATGTTAGTGGGCGGGGCTTGGACCGAAATGAAAAAAAACATTAAAGTACAGTTAAATTAATTTCTTTCAAGGATGATTTCAGTCATTTTAGTCAGTTACTATAATACTGGTGCATATTCAACTGTTTTCTGAGAAATTTAGTTTTTTATGCTATAGAAGTAGGACGTGACTTCGTAAAGACAAGGAGTTGCTATGCCAACCGTTCTGCATGGGACTATGAGAGCTGGAAAAAAAAAATAAATAAGTCCAGTGTATAATCCAACATTTCCTTGTAACTGGTGGAGGTAGAACAGAGTGTGGCATTAACAAAACGAAAATGTAAGTGAGTCTGGAGGAAGTGTGGGTGGGGCTCCACTCTCTGGAACCAAAGTTGCAAGATGGCATCACCCGTATCCCCGGGAAAATAGTATCAATTTAACCAATGAGAGGAAAAGGAGACGTATTGTCCATATCTATATACAGTCTATGTTCCATTGTAGGAGCTTGAATGAGTGGAGAGGGGTCAGCATGGACATACTGACTGGTATGCTGAACATTGTCCACCCATCTTTTCTTTCCTTGGACCACGTTTGATGGATGCTCTGACCCACTTGTTTTCCAGTATCCTGAGGACCGTATCTCCTTCAGACTGAATGTTTTTTTGGATTGTAACACATGCAGCAGCCTGATGTGCATCTCCTCAGAAGTGTAATAGATCATGAAGTCCTCTCTTCTCATATAAAACGATTTGTTTCAACTGGTCTGAAATACGTTTCCTTATCCGGCCGTTCAGACAAAAGTGAAGCTAAGAAAATCTGCTCCATTTCTGGCAACTTAGAAATTAAACAATGACAAAACAAGACAAACTCTTCTCTGAGCAAACAGGTAGCTCTTCACTGAAGTCCTTTCAGTTAATCTCTTTATCTCCCTCAACATCTGTTTTCCTGCGTCTTGAGTTCTACTTATAATGTTTAATTTGCTGCACATATACAAGCCTGGATGATGGAAGCTGTGTTTGTGAACATCTGAGGGGTTTCTTCTGGTGGCAGCTGATAAGACCGCAGAGCAAAGAGGAGGAAAAATAACTTATTTATTTGTGAAGATAGCGTGTGTTTTTGGGACTTGGGTGGAGTACGCGGGTCACGAGTTCTCTCAGGAATGCTACGCTTCTTCAGCCATCTCTCCTCCTTTTATTTATTTCTTTAACATAATACTTTGTCTGCATGCATGGGAATTTGTTTTGCATGTCACACTCGAACAAACGCAGAAAGCAAAGGAGCTCTTGTTTTTCCCCGTAGTCTGTCGTCTTCTCGTGATATTTTTATTTATACTCCCACTTCTTCCTCTTCATCTTCTTCTTCTATCTGTCCTTCTTATCTCTCCTCTCCTTCACCCCGTACCCCGCACACATCTGACGCCACTTTGCTCTGATGCTTTACGGTGCGGCGGCAAAGCCACGAGCAGATGTGTAGTATCTGTTATTGCTGCCTCGCTCCCTATTTACGCCGTGAGCTGTGTTATGTTTTATGGGTTCGGTTTCAGCGCTGGGAGGGAATTACAAGGAAGTGACGCCTTTTTAAAACCCCCCCACCCTCAGAGCAGGCTCATAGATGCCCCCCCCCATTGGGTTAAATTATCTCTACCAGCACTAATCAGCCATAACATTATGTCTACTGACATGAGAAGTAAATAACATCGACCGAATTTCTTGCGACAGTTGAGTGTTCTGCTGGGAAACTTGTGGACCTGGCTTCATTCATGTGGATGTTACTCAGACATGTAGCACCCACCTAGACCAGACCAGGCACCCCCACCCCATAGCAATGACACTCCTTGATGGCAGCAGCCATCCCCAGCAGGATGCAGCCACAAAAACACTTTAGGAAGAAGAACAGCACAAGGTGTTGACCTGGCCTCCACATTCACTAGATCCCAAACTGATCAAGTATCTGTGGGATGATCCACAGAGGCCCCTCCCCTCAAAGACCCCCCCACAAACACCAAGTCTAATTACTATTCTCTAATAGATCAGATCAGTCTGACCCTGAATTTGTCAACGCCAAGACTTCAAGAGAATTGACAAGAATTTAAAAATGGCTGCCCTTTAGAAATCCACTCAACAGTAGCGATGAGAAGCGTCGTTCCTTTCTCTGCAGTGAATATTTAATGTGCGTCTGACATCAGCAGATGAATGGCAGTAAATACCCCTCTCTGGCACTGACACTCTGTAAATGAACAGTATAACCTGACCCACAGCTGAAAGCGTCAACCGACTGTAAATAAAGACGGATGAACTCCCCACGACGCCAAACATCTGATTCCTGAAGAGCTGCTGCAGCGCTGAGGCTCGGTGTGACGTCTCCAGCCGTTAACATCTTGGCAGTGGCTGTCTCTAATTTGGATTTTATTAAATTGTGAGTTTCCACACAACTGGGTAGAACTACATCCATGTCGAGAGCCATTTTGTTGTAACCGAATTCAAACCCATGGTGCTGAGTTTGGCGTGTGTGAGTATCATCCCATAAAGCCAGCCCAAATTATTTGATTGGCCTGGCAGCTCAATCGGTTTCCAGTGGAGCCACTCAGGACCAGCTTCCCTGCCTGCAGTTTTTAGTTTGGCTTCCAGGGTGCCTTTCTGCCATGAAGTTGGAGGTCTCTGGGCATTGGCTCAGTTTTTGGAGCCAGCCTCAGGAAGACATTTGACCATTATGGCAGCCTGCGCCGTCTTCATCTTCCAGCCTGGAGAGTTTTGCTCGATAAGCCAATGAGGGAAAAGATTAACAACCCAGCTGTAAAAAATGAAAAAGAGACATCAAGAAAATTACAACACTGACTTATTACTGATGCATCCAAGCCAAATGCTTTAACTTTTACGAAATGGTATAATTGCTTAAACATTCATAGATATAGACTCAGTGTTTAGAAATGAGAAGCTTTCAGTCTCAGATATTCACAACAGATTTCTCTGCCTTTTCCTTCAATACTCTCGGCTGTGAGCTGTGAAAAACCGACTTCATGTGATTTGAGTTCCACAAAATATTACGCAGACACAAGTTTGAAGACAGTCACTCTATTTGCGAGCCTCGAGGGGACACTCTGTCATCCAAACATGCCGGATGACTGTCAAATATTGTTCCTGGCTGGGTGTAGAAACAGCGGCGAGGAAAGTTGAAGCGGAAGAAAATGAGCAGCGAATAATGTGAATCAATCCTGATTTGGTGAATTAGTCTGCTCTTCGTCGCCGGTGAAATGACCTTCATCAGTGCAAATCCAATTCCAGTCGCAAAGATTTCATTTTGCCTGACTGACACTGCCACAGTGAGGGAGGGAGACGTCGAACAGACGGATACACAATGTATTTGTGTGTCCTGGCGTATTGCCGTGGCTGCCTTATTGCTTAATAAACTCAAATAGGCTGCAGCGTGGTACGTGTATCAGTATGTCAGAATTGTTCCTGGCGTAAATGCAATTTCTGCACCAGAGACATTTAGTGATTTATCCTGCATGAGGCTTCCATTCGGTTTGTGGCTGCCTGTTATAGACGTAATATTGGGGAAAGGTGGCGGTAGGAGATTCAGAGAAAAGGACAGAATATTTGTGTCGTCTGAGAGACTAAAGAACCAGAATAAAACGGCAACCGCCAGGATGCTTGATGGATTTTAAAAAGGTGACATCTTCCAGGTTTTCACACAGATTCAAAAGTGGTAAATGAGGTGTAGCATGAGTGGAGCTTACAAAGTGAATAGAAAGGAAGGAGCCAAATGCAGGGCACACAATGCAGAGAAAGTTCTCCTGCAGAGTTAATGTGGTTGGATGAATGACGTTATTCATTGTCAGGACTTCTCTGTGCATTTAAAGGAGGCTGTGTGTCGCTGAGTTGCTGCATGTGCAAGGCGCTGCAACGGCTTTTAGTTTTTGGTAAAGCATGAGTACGCTAAGGCGCTGTGCAGGTCAGCAGGTCAAAGAAAAAAACAGGAGGAACAACTGAACAAGAAATGGGTTAATTATACACTGTAAAACATTACAGCCCCATTAAGTTTTGCTTTCAGCACTGATGCTTCACAGCAAGAAGGTTCTAGGTTCTAATCCATGGTCCGACTGGTTCCTTTCTGTGTGGAGTCTGCATGTTCTCCCTGTGTCTGCGTGGGTTCTCTCCAGGTTCTCCAGCTTCCTCCCACTGTCCAAAGACATGCTGCTTAGGTTCATTGGATTAAGGATTAAACCACAGTATTACAAAGCAAAGATATCGACACCAAAGCGTAAAGGCCGGTTGGATTTTGGAACCTGCTTCCCTACTAGGAATGATTGTGTCTGTTTTCGGTGGATCTAACTTTATTTTCCTCCTCTCTAAACGGCCTAAATGCAATAAATGTTAAATTGCTGAACATGCAAGATGTTAGCTGAATCTGTCTGAAGTTTAAATGAACGTTAAAACCAGCTGTTAGTCGTCAAGATGAGAAAACTGAGTAGAAACAAAAACATTAGTGGCCTCAACTTAAAATGGCAGCTGATATGAGTTTAGTTAAATTAATCTTAACTTGGAAATGTGAGTTAATTTAACAAGATAGAGAACATAGAGAGAGTTTTATTCAGTGGATAATGTTGTTTAAACTCATATTATCAAGCTTTTCTTCAGGTTGAGTTTAATCTCATTTTGAAGGCTTTAGTTTCTAAGTTTTATTGATTTGAAATGTTTTACAGTGTGGGACACAGACGAGGCTCAGGTGAACCCAATCAAACATTTAAAAGGGAAAATACACACAGTTAAACAAGACACAAAAACATTAGAGTTTGGAAGCGAGAGGAAAACCAAACCGGATTAGTCAGTACCATGACAGCTCAGGTGGGCGGGCGACACCTATGCAGACGTCTAGCAACCTGTGAGGACGCCCACCTGTCTCTAAAAGTGGCTAAGCCCTTAATGATGCATAACTGTAGAGCTTAATACGGTGTAAACATGCTCAGGTGTCCTGTAAAGTTGGACCTTTCTATCATGGAGGTCTGATTCACTCTACGATCTCAGAGGGAGCTGCTTGACGGAAACAGATGTTGTAATATCCATCAGGTTTTAAAAAGGTTGCTCCAGCTTTTTGGAGTCGGTGAACATGAATCAGGCCGATCATCTGTCAGCTGTTACAGCAAACCTACACACTGGAGGAAAAATCCCCATTTGGCTTGAGTCGGTTTCTCTAAAACTAATCCCTGAACCTAAATACACAGCAGCTGTTGACTAATGCTGAATGCAAACACCACGGCTCCTTCAGTCAGAGCACATAAGCACAAAAACAAGAAGAAAACGTGCCGCTCTCAGTCACCCGTGCTGCCGTGCAGTCGTCGCTCATACAAATGTTTTGGTTGCTGGAGGAGGAAACTAAGTCCATGTGTGACCTGCGTGGGCGGGAAGCTGAGAAATATTTGTCCTCATCCAACCTTTACACAGTAAATAAGAGAGGCCTGCACTGTCAGTTTATGTTTAGATCAGAAGGTTAATAGCACTTTGTCCGGTTCTGAGTAGTACATCTCCTCCGATTTACTCCACGCAGCCCCGTCCTGTGTGGCCTTGATCAGGATTTGGCAGCAAAGCGGCACAACTTGTGTCTAAATCAGTCACTGCAGACGAGTGTTGTTGTCTTCGTGCTTAATACAGTAATATAGTGATATGGAACGAGAGAACCCCCGACTCTCTAAAACCACAATTCAATTATTGTGAGAGCTTTCCCAGCTCCTCAGAGGCAGCAGAAGAGGCTGAGTCGCGGATGGGACTCGCCCTCTGTGTTCAGGTCCGGTCAGGATAATGAATAGCTCGTTGAATAATTCATACTGAGGCGCAAGTTAAAAACATAAGCTAATATGTTTTTCTGAGTATGATGGATGAGCCGAGGAGAATATTTAGTCTAAATGATGGAAACGTGGGGGGAAATGTTAATGCTGCCGCGAGCCTTCCTCTGCTCATGGGTTAGTTTGGCTCAGACAATATGGAGGACGCAGCTTTGACTGAGCTTTATCTACAGGTTCAGGATGAGCATCTTTGTGTTTTGTGCAAATCTGCCACGTGCGTCGTCCGTACGGAACAAAACTATTCAATCAATTCATCAAAACGCTGAAACCTGTGGAAAATGACGACGTGCTGGAAGCCATTTGGCCACTTTAAACCTCTGAGAATGATTTTCTCTCTCCGTCTTTTGTCTGTAATTTCCGCTCCAGACAGTCTTTATCTGCGGCTGGTTCAGCATTTTCAGCGTTTTTTTTTTAAAGAATGGTGAAAAGAGAGGCGCTCTCCAATTATCTGTTGAGCTAAGCGGAACAGCATTTTCTCACAGTTATTGCGGATGTACGTCTTTTATTTTATTTTTTTCACTTCCACATCGAGTTGACCTCATGTCCCTCACATTTTGAAACAAGATTCACATAAGAACGAGTATTTTAGCTTCTCTCTCAGTGACATTTGTCTGTTGTGCGTACGACTGTTGCAGAAGCAGAACGTGTGTGGACAGCTCCATCCCTAGGTGAACTTTTTGGGCTTGTAGGCTACTTTTACAATGGGCCGAAACAAACTGGTATCGAGTAGTGCATGAACCACAGAACAGCAGTAAATGCCAGAGGCCACGTTCACTGCTGATGCTCCAGTTTTGATTTTCTGAAATAGAAGTTTTCTGCAGGGAACTGTTTGCAAGTGCGTCGTGTCAAGGGCTTCAGAACTTTTCCAAATCAAGGTTGGAAGCGATAAAGTACTGGAACAAAATAAAGGTGTGAAATCACCCTTAAACTCTCAAGAACATGCAACCAGTGACACCTGAGCCATGAAGTGAAGCTTCAAGTCACTGACCGGCCATTTATGAGTTTTCCGATGGATCTTTCTGCACTGTCATCAAGGTTGTATACGGCTGAAATTGTAAATAAAAAACACTCAGAGATCAATTTGGTGAATGGGCAAATACAAATTTGTCCACTCTGCCTTTTAAACCTGCTGCAAATCAAATTGTTGACACAGTTCCATCATCATAACCTCCACTGTCTGAACCAGAGACATGGAGGATGAGCTACACTAGAACATGTGTCCCTGTCTGCAATTGTATCACCAGTTCTTACTCATCAGAATCTACATCTAGAATTATAGTCAATTATCTCCAAATGTCTGTAACTGTCTCTGCCTTTCTCTCTGAACTGTTGAAAAAAAGAAAGGAGGTGGAGCTGTCCCTCTGTTTCATTCATGTGAATGAGACTCTAATGACAGTAGATGGATTCTTTAATTGTTCTGCTGTCTAAATAATCTCATCCACCTACATCCACTGACTATAAGAGGTGTCATGCATCACAGGCAGGTTGGAGGATGATGCATTCAGGTAGGAGTGGAAAGCTGCAGGACGCTGTGAATACCAGGACCTCATCTAAGGCCAGGCATACGCTGTAAGATATTTTAAGTCCTTTGATTCATGTCAAACTGCACGACTAGATCGCTGAGTTCAAAAGCTCACAGCCTACGATTCATGTTCTCACACTGTACGGCCTGATGCTCTGATGCGACTTGACTGCTCACACTGTACGTCCACATACCACACGTTGGACTTTTGTTTCTGGAACTGCAACGGCAAAAACAAGTAGAAGAAGAAGAACCCGGAGATGCACATCCAAGTTGTTTTGATGTAACTTCAGTGATCGCTCATGCTCTGTGCGAGAGGTTTCATGTTCTCCCTGTGTCTGTGTGGGTTCTCTCCAGGTTCTCCAGCTTCCTCCCACCATCCAAAGACATGCTGCTTAGGTTCATTGGTGATTCTAAATTACTAGAGGTCCTCAGGTGTAACAGTAGTCCTGTGCAGATACGGCTAAAGTTTCCTCTTCCTACCTCCTCCTGTGTCAGCTCAGGCACAAACATCTAATAATTTCTATGTGCTTCAGCTGGCTTCACTCATAGACTGTAGATATATGTACATAAATATGCAGTAGCCTCTGTGATGACACCCACCAGCTCCTTCAGAGTGTTTCATGGAGGCCTCAAACCTCCCACGTAGAGCAGCCTCAACAAAGACCATGTTCTGGTGTAGGACTGCTGGGTTAGATGATGGCGGCCTAGGTCATGAGCTCAGCTGACACTTTGTTCAGAAGTAAACTATTATTACACAGCGCTGCTTAGCGTCTGCACCCCTCAGAATATCCTACATTTCTGGATCATCACATCAACTGCTGCTTCAGGTCCTTCCACAACATTTCTATTAGATTAAGGTCGGGACTTTGACTTGGCCGTTCCAGAACATTTATTTAGTTCTTCTTTAACCGTTATTTTGTGGAACAGCTTGTGATCTTGGGGTCGTCTTGTTGCATGAGCCAGTTTCTTGTCTTGCTTTTGAAGTGATCTTCATTCCTCCTGGAAACTCGTCACATGATGTTTACACCATGTGGAGCAAACATGTTCAGAAAGAATGGACTGTACATTCATTGTCACCAGAGGGTGATGTTGGATTTGCATAATGCCTGTTGCCATTCTTGTTGTTCTGCTATCAGTTCTGTGTCTTTGGGCATTTATCAGTACTAAATATCCTAACCCTAACGTTAGCCCTGGATGTGCAACCTCTGGACTTAACAAATTCGACCCTAACCCACACAAGTTACCCCCAGATGCATCCTCAGTAAAACCGTCAGACCTCACGCTGTTTCTTATTCATTGGCACCAGATTCAGTTTTACAACCCTTTTCTATACTTTACCAAATTTATCTTTCCCCTGAATAAACCTCCTGTCATTCTCTAATCTAATCTGGTGTCATGTGCCGTCCTCATGCTGCAGCTTCCTGAGCCAGCTCTAACTATAGCCCTGATGTCAAGCACATGCTAACACGATAAACCACACATTCTCACATCATTATCGACTTTAAAACAAAAATAAAAAGTTTGCATCTCTTTCTTTCTCTTCAGAATGAGCAGTATGTGCTGACAGAGCTGCTGGATGGTTTCTGCATAATCCGTGTCTTGATTTTAAACAGTTTAAAGACTCTTAGCGCTCCGGATAGCGCAGAACCAATTAACCCATCTGCACCACTGTAGCTCTGCTGAGCTCTGCGGTGCCGAACCATATAATGGTCCTTTAGCTGAGGGTGCAGTGGGAGCTGCTGCCAGAACAGCCTCTCATCAGGACACCGAGGACACACTGCACCGCTGACGAGCAACGGGGAGTGTATGTGTGTGTGTGTGTGTGTGTGAGAGAGCAAACACGATGTGCGAAGTAAAGCAAGTTGCAGAGCTTGTTAGCTACCCGATGGCGACTGGGACGTTACATGGCACTGCAGAACGGTAGCTGCTGCACGCCCGAGGCTGGAAGCTCGGCACGGCGAGGTGCATTGTTTGTGTCACTCACACTCGAGATACTCTGGAGGGGAACACAATAATCTGATTGTTGGAGCTGAATCTAAGCAGGGAAAATCCAATAAGAAGAAGAGGGACTTTATTGGGGAACAAATTGAACTAACAGCGCGAGAAGGAATTCTGATTATTCCGTTTTTAAATCGGGGATTTGTTTTAGTGCTCAGTTTAAGAGTGATTAGATTAGGTGAAAATGTGACGCGTCAATTAGAGCACTCGTGACTTAATGAGAGGCCACTGCAACACGAAACAACGTTTGTAGCTGAGCAGAAATGTTGGCTTCTGTGGCGTTTATCTATTCTCTTAATCAGATGAAAAAACACTCGTAATAGGTCATGTGCTAATTGATTTTTCATTTACAGCTTTTTGTTTCCAGGTAGAACTGTCAGTCTATGATCTATGATGACTGCTCAAACGTTCAAGGTCACGTTTTTGGAAACACTGCAGCTGAACTGCATAAGTTCAACAATCACCTAGTGTCCTTTGAGTTGGAGTCAAACCTCTGCTTTGGTTCTACATTTCTGCTTTCAGCTTTCAGAGCAATGTCTGAAAAACATCTGCATGTCTTTCTGTATTCAGATTACACCAGACGTCACTGCAGTCTATACCTGTAGCTGCTATAAATTGTTTTTCTACTCATATTTATCTTGAAGTTTAGCTCCAAACAAATTCAGACGATATTTTAACCATGAACATGAACCAATCAAATAATTATAAAAGCCATCAATGACAGAAAAACAAGAATAGCTTTCCATTTGATAACATTATTAAAACCCTTTTCTAAATGCATTATTTGCAGACTTCCATCCTTGGTGGACCGTAAAGATCCTGACCCTAAAGCAAAGACTGAAATCCTACTTTAACAATATTATGTCTTTGTGACTTTTAGATGTGACTAAGGCACAGTGAAGCTTTTGTCATTCCAAGTCTAGAACAGCCGTTTTATTTATATCTCATTACCCCGTGAACTCTTTCCTCCAGCAAAGTTCATGAAAGACTTTCACTTTGTGTATTATTCATGCCTTACAAGCTTGTACGACTCCCACTGATTCTACAGTATCTACGCTTTACTATCAGCAGTAAACTGTGGGATCTAAGCCGGACCAAGAAATCCCCTCTTCTGTCGAGGAACTGGTTCTGCTGTAGTTGTGTTAACCTCATGCAGGGTTATGCTTGTTAGACACACAGAGTACACACTGACGCCCCCTGCTCATTAGTTTACAGTGCCCACCCACGGGCAAGCAGAAAGAGTTGTGATGTATATTTCATGTTCTGTTGGTTCCCCCTCTTTGCACCCTCCACCTCAGCCAAGCCTGAATGAAACATTCATACAGGGAGTCCCATTTACATATCAAGCAACCAGCAGAGTTCACTTGGTGAAGCTACTGCTCCTGTTGTCGTGCTGAGGTGTCCCCGCTTGACACGGCTTTGTGTGCGTTGTTCTGCAAAGCGTCTCATTGCATCCTGAAGTGCAGAAGCACCAAATACTTCCAACTGCTCTCTTTGAGTAAACGTAAGCGCTGCATTTATAGCAGGCACTACACGTCTGCTCCAAATCATCATCATTCACAGAGACCGGTGTCGGCTAAAAGGATGCCAACTCATTACACTGAGGTCAGAAGCCCTGAACACGCCTGTGCAAAGAGCGCCGTCCTCCTCACTCATCCCATGATTGCTTGGCTTTTGATCAAAGTGCCGTTGTAGTCTAAACGCTATCATCAGACAGCGACCAAGTGGCTGTGTTTGGCTTGGCTCTTCCATGTTGGTTTATTGCCGACTTTTTATCATTTGAGGCTAAATTGTGTGCTAAAAACTGACGAACCTTTTAAACCCACAGTTTTTATTTGGCTAACTCAGACGGCTGAAGGCTCAAATTAACTTTGGCTGATACCGTCCTCTGTCCCTTACAGCATATTCACTCTTTAGCAGAAGCACCTCATGGTCAGTGTGGGAAGGGGGGACAGCACAGTCTGGGTTCTACAGGGTCATTTTGCACTTTTCAAAAGTGGCTTCTCAGCGAGTGACTGCTGGGGACACATGGATTACAAGCAGTGTTATCAGATCAAGCAGTTTCATTGTTACGTCCGCCCTCAGGGAACCGAACGCAACAAGAAATAGGATAGATGCTCCCGTCTTTCTCCACTCCCAAGGATGGCTGTTGCCACAAAGCTGCAGTCCAGTGAAAGATCATTTATTTACAATGATGGTAGCATGAAGCTTCAGGGTGAGCATGGCCCAGAAACAACAAACAAAACAATCTGACACAAAACGAACTTACCTAACCGAAAAACAAAGAAAATCAAATACAGGTTTCTAACCTGACTCCCTATAAAATAAAAGAGAAAGGAGATAAACAAAAATAGCTACTCACCCCTACGACTACCTGGATCGCTAAACTAGACAATACAAGCACAAATTCAACAGGATACACTATAATAAAACCTGGTGCACTTAGCACAAGCATGCTACATGTTGTGCCTCTTCTTTTTAAAGGCTCAATTAAAGCACTGCAGGACATTGATGCTGTAACCTACGCTGGTGCGATCCATTTAAATTTGTGCGCTCGTCAGTCTGGCTCGTTCTGTAACTTCTTTCTGCCAGTCGGGTTAATTTTTGTTTCTACTTCCTGCCTCGTTTTCAACAATGCCGATTGAAACTTTCGAAGAAGTTTCACCGAAGACAGGTACCGTGTCAGGAATTTGTTCCTTACACTCTTCTAAATGACTTATAATAGCAGTGATACTAACAGCTTTTTCATTTACTTTGACCAGATCTAGATCTCCAAGGACGCTGAGGAATTTTCTGAGATCTAACTCAAGTATCTTCAGAGCATCCATTTAAAGCTCTGTTAGACTTGATGGCACATGTCCTGAGAACAAGTCAGTGGTTGAAACCAAAAAAATTGCATCCAACTTCACTTGTTAATGCAGCTTCATCAGGAGTTACAATAGCACTCCATTTAGATTTCATTGAGGCGCATTTTGTCGTCAACAGTAGAAAGTGTCACTGTTAAAACTGTGCCACCTGTAACTGAACAGGCTTTGTTTCATTATGATCGAGTTCATTGTGCAGAGCCTCAGCTCACCTGGCCTCACCTCAGCTTCTCCTCCTCCTGCACTCTGCAGTCCTTGCTGCTGTCCTCCTTCTATCTACCCTCTCATCCACATGAAGTGCTTTTCACTTTATTTTCTTTGCAAACTCCTAGAAACATCCTTTTATGTGGGACTTGTGAGGTTGCCTAGCATGACTCTGTGCATGTGGCTATAGACCGAGTGGCTGTCCCCTGCATTCACTGCGTGCTGCACTTTCATCTTCGTAGCTTGGAGTAGAATTGTTTATATGGATCTATTAGTGCTTTGAACTCGTCTAAATATCCAGCTCTTGTCCTAACGTGTCCACATTAGCATCTTCTTAGAGCACTAAATGTATTTTCCAGGTATCATTGACCTATGCTCCGTTTTATTTATATAGCATAAATAGCAATGTGCAAATTGCCCTTAAGGTGCTTTACAAAAGCCGACCTAAGACCCCAGGAGCAACGGTGACAATGAAAATCTTGCTTTTAACAGGAAGAAACCTTAAGCAGAAATTTAAGCTCATATGGAAGAACCCCTCTGCTTGAGGCCTGCAGAGGTAGAAACAGAAGAGACAGAAGAGAGCAGCAGGAAGGACGAGACAAACATACATCAGTCATACATACATATCTCTGACTAAAGCGTACATGTGGAATCTCAGCATGGAAGACATAGCCGATGCATGCACGCAAATGCATGAACAGTAAGAGAGAAGTAATTAGACAAGAGAGTAGAGGATAGGTGCTCTTGGAAAGCAAGAAGTCCTCCAAGCAGCCTAGGCCTACAGCAGCATAACTAAGGGATGGTTCAGTATCACCTGAGTCAGCTCCACCATAAGCTTGATCTATAAGCCTGACCTTAAAGTGGAGAGAGTGTCAGCCTCCCAAACCCAAACTGGGAACTGGTTCCACAGGAGAGGAGGCTGGTAGCTGAAGGCTCTACCTCCTATTCTACTTTTTGAAACTCTTGGAACCACAGGTAGGTCTGAACTTTGAGATGGAAGTGATTTGATGGGATGATCTGGTTCACTGAGGTCTTTAAGATACTAGAGCTAGGCCTTTAAGGGCCTTTGATGTAAGGAGGAGGATTTTAAATCCTAAAGAGTGTAATTGTTATGTTCCTACACTTAGTGACTGAGCAACTGTGGAAACAGTTGGAGCCAAACGTAGTAATGAATTTCTCCAGGAAAGCACTTACAGTATATTTTCTGTTCGTTTCTCTTGTCAATCATCAGTTCAGTTATAAAACTAAAACTATATCAAATGGATGTTTGAAAGGTTTTTTGGAAGCTGTGGATTAATTTGAGTCTTTTTTTGACCAAACAGTTGAAAGCTGTGCACTTCCATCATTGTGTGCAGCAATTTAGGTGAGAACCCATAAGATGGAAGAATGTGTGGATGTGCACGAATCGGTTAATAAAGAAATGTTTTTTAGAGTGATGGCTTTGAGGTCAGGACTCTGTATGGTTTAACAAACAACTACAAGTTGAACTTTTATGTCTCTGAATTGCTGCAACGTCCTAACAGCTAAGATGTTCAGAAAGCTCAGATGAGTGTAGTGCTGGGATGTCCACATACTTTTAACCCATCTATCTGGATCAAGCTGCAAAATTTACAGTCCATCTTTTACTTTGCAGATTTTTATGTCTGGTAAAATAACTGCATTCACCGAGTCCAAGTACTGCTGCTGCCCTCTGGTCATATATCTGATGTGATGGACGAGTGTGTCCCCTCTGTCGCTCTGTTTCTTGCACACACACCTGCTATCATTGAAACAGATGGTATCACTGAACTCTGTTTCACCCAGAGAGCTCAGAGCTCTGAGTTTGGCTGCGAGCAATGAGCTGCACAAAGGGGAGCCTGTATGTTTGTCCGTCTGTGGGCGTGAGCATACATGCCGGTTTCACTACACCTGAACAGGAGCTGCCTTTTTCTCAGATGTGCTCGAGTGTCGGTCAAAGCTTCCAGCTCCAGTGGTAGGTGTGTTTGAGACAAGCCGTTACTATATGAGAGCATGAACTATGCAGGTTTATGCTCATGCTTTTCAACAGTGTCCTTGAAAGCAACATTACAAATCTGTGTCCATTTATTTTTTTCATTAAAGGATTTAAATGCAAACTTCTGACTTATTTTATGTTTCAACAAGAGCATGTGAGACGTATAAAAGGCTAAATCAATGCTTGCACTGGATGGAAGCAGTTCATCTGTATGGACCAATAAATTCACTATTTCCCTGCAACTTCAAGAGCGTTTTAGTTTTTATTGTTGGTTTGTGTGCGCGCGCCTGGAGGCTTTATTCCCCTCACTACATCTGTACCTCCACAGGCTGGAGGATTAGGATTCTTACCTGGGAGGCTCACTGAACCTGTACTCTCATTCATTTCACCATCCATACCTCCAAGGCTGCTACCATCTGTATTCCCAGACATGCGTCTGTACCTCAGAGGCTGACAGGGCTCTGTTTTTTTTTATTTTTTTTATTCCTTTACACCTCAAAGGCTTCAGATGGATGGATTTCCCATTGCTCGGGTGTAAATCTTTCATGTGTGAAATTGTCTGTGCTTAAAGAAGCCATTGGCACTGCTGAAGAAGCTGTCTGCGCTGCAGTTGTTGCTGCTGACAGCCTGTAGTGTCAGAGTAGCAGAGATCAGTCAGTTCTTTTCATTCAGCAAACAAATAATGAACGATTTTACAACTGCGTGTTCTCATCGTCTCGTGGCTGCACAGCGACGCGAGGATGACAGGTTATTCTGCTCCGGATTATCTCTGCTTCTGGGAGGAGAGTTGGCGTCAACTTTGAACCAGTTGATGAAGCAGATTTTGTTTCAGTGCTGATGCTAAGGTCTAAGTCGTGGACATGCAGCAGATCCATTATATGAATAAAAATTGAACATTTCGTGCTAGGAGGTGGTTTGCCTACAGGAAAGTGACACTGGAAGAAAATGATTGACAAACGGCCACCTTGTATCTGCACTGTATTAAACGTCACACCCACCAGTATCGACGTGACGGACGCCGTTCCTGCGTGTTTGACCCACCAGCTGCAGCTACAGCTGGCTGACTGACATTCTGCTTAATAATTTATAAGTGGTCCATAAGCAGATGTGTGCCAGCTGCTGCCTCAGGGCTGCTCCTCGCCCTCCTCTGGCGTGTTGCCACAGCAGCCGGCCTTTATTTGGATATTGTGGTATTTATACTGCAGACGTTTGGCTGATGCTCCTCGACGGAGAGAATTACAACCAGTCAGTTCGCTTAAAGATGACAAACGTGTGACTGCAGATAATCGATGTCACAGCGTTTGAACTTTAGGTTTAAGGACCTCAAGTGCTGCTACAGTAAAGAGACACAAACGCTGCCCCCACCCGCCCACGTACACAACACAGTTTCATTAAATTTGTGCTGTTTTAATGGCACCTGTTTTGTACCAGATGTCACGCTAAAGATGTTTAAAGTGAACTCATAACGCAGCATTGATGAATTGCGTGTTTCCACAGCTGAAATATTGCAGCTCTCAGCTCTGACAGTTTAATTACTGTGATTTAAAGACGAATTGTAGCTTAATCTCTGTCATGGTTTGCGATCGGCGCTCGCTGCCAGGAGGAAATGGCATCGCTGCAAATCACGCGAGGCCCTCTGGCAGCTGTCCTTGTCAGGGCCTTTTGATTTGGTACAAGTGGACCAGAGGCACTCATTCGAAAAGTGAGAAGTGTCTGGGTGTTACGCCTCGTGATTTACAGCGGCGTGAGAGAATGTTTTTCTCTGGAAACGGAGGAACTGCTTCAGAATCACTTTACTGTAAATGAATGTTAATAAGTCTGTCTAAAGAGACAGCGTCACGACAGCACAGGAGGACGAACCATGAGCGCTCACGATCTCTTCTCTCATGTTCTTTCAGATATTAACCTTCCCTCATTCAGTTGTAGGCGACTGAACACACTTCATCCAACCTGCTCATGCAGATTTTTATTATTCTGTATTTTTTTCACTGAAGATCTCACCTGGACACTGAAACACCAGGGGCCTCATGTAGGAAGAGTTGTGTAGATTTCCTTCTAAATTGTGAAAGCTCAGATTTAGAAGCATTTCAAAGCACATTTCCTTTGTACGTCCCAATCCAGCGTACCTGACTCCTCCCTGACCACGCCCCTTTTAAATATGCAAATTATATTTAAATTGACCCTGCACCTGAGATTCCCCTCTCTGCACCATCAGAAAACATAAGAATGAGTCAGACGGGAAAGAAGAAGAAGTTGACAGAAAGTGAATTGGAGACGCTGCTCACTGGAGTGGAGATGCTCATAAATGTCTCTTTGTCACGCTGCCACAATGTTTACTTGCATTTGTTCATCACGTATGATCTGTACACTGATGAATGAAAATGTTTCCTGTTGACATTTACTAATTCATGCCATGGTGCTTTTCTATCAATGTGTGTGCAGTCCATAGCTCTGATTCCATTCAGAAACCGTCTCTGGCTGCAGATTGCTCTTTAATGTTGACCTGTTCAGATGCATTATGGGAATCTGATCTACCTGGCTGACATGAGGAGAACTCCGTCCCACACGGCTTGCATGGCTCTGCTCAGGGTCGACTGGCTCCGTCCCGATCGGTCGGAGTAATAGTTTTCACATTGATGACAGTTTCCCAGCATCACCTCTAAGTGTCAAAGCCAAAGGATCCACATCTGTAGAATCCTACGTACGCCAGCCACGACGTTGGCGTTGGCACGGACAAAGTTCTCAGACATTTCACTCTGATACATCTGAACTTTTACGTGAGCGAGTAACATTTTTGTACCTACGCAACCTTCGTACATGAGGCCCCTGGACACAACTGGTCAAGAAGGCTCGACAGCAGCTCTACTTCCTGAGGAGGCTGAGGACGCTTGGCACGTCAAGATCCTCGGCAAGTTTTACAGCTTATTTTTTGCACAAACCACTGCCTCACTGTCTTGTGGTACAATATTATTACACCACAAGGTGTAAAAACTCCAAAACAGCAGTTTGACACCAGACTATGTAATATTTTAATTAATATTATTGATTATTTATCTTTTATAAGCTGCTCTTTTTTGCTCTTATTTTTCATTCTGCCTTTTCTGCAATTTCTCCATTGCGAGACAAATAAAGGTTTTTCTTATTCTTATTCTTTATATTTCTATTTTTCTCTACATATTTTTCAGTGTTGTAATTTTTTTTTGTATATTTCATTTTATTATTTTTTATTTTAAGTTTTTGCTAAATTCTGCGCTAAAACAGTGACAAGGAAATTTCCCATACATGGGATAAATAAACAGTGCTTTATGCATTTTAAGTAATTCTATTAACATGAGCAGGTCTATTAATAAATTCTGAAAAAGCTTCAGTCTTTATGCATGAGCAGCTATAGATAATGCATTTGGAACAATGATAGTAATTATCCTGGTTACGTGAGGAAATGGACTGAAAGCGCTTTGATTTGATGGACAAGCAAATGGATTTCCACAGTGAAGCAGCGCAGCCTTTATGTAAAATAAGATAAGTCCTACTTTTTAGATGCACGCCCCCTCCCACTCGCACCTTAAAGCTTCGAGGCTCAACACAGTCCACAGCTGAAGAACTGTGATCTATTCATGGTTCTTCTCTTTAAAGCCGTTTTGAATATACTTTAAGTGGCAGGGACCATTTAATCTTTGCATTGAAGCAGAGCGTCTGAATGGGTTTGGAATATTCCAATCAAGAGATAAGTACTAATTTAGGACTGATGAAAGGAAAAGGTGAAGGCAGCTCAGGTGTATTAATGATGGTTTGGTACCACGGCAATGAACTATCCTGCTCTATTAGATTTGAATTTTTGTCTTTTAGTGAGACCTGTCCAGCTGGGACAGGCTCCAGCAGACCCCACAACCCTTAACGGGAATAAGCGGGTACAGAAGGTGAATGAATGAATGAAGTTTTGTCTTTTAGTGCAGCAGGAGAGCTGGACTTCTTGTTTGACCTTGTTCCTGGTGCAGAACTGTAAAACAAAAATGGTTTTCTTGAAGAACGGTTTTGAAGATCAGAAGATCGGCCGTCGCCATTTTGGCTCTGGCAAACTAACAGCAAATTTGTAAATGGGCAAAGAGTTGATGTTGATTTCTGCTGTAAAGCTGGACATTTTAAAATGTCTTTGGCTCTTCTTCTTTGGCTGCATTTTTACATTTACCTTCACAGTCACCAGATTAAAGCCACGATTAACTGGCTTGAAAGTTTAAACTGCTGTTCTTCTGTGTTATCGTCTACTTAATGCCCCTGAGGCTGCTGCTTGATAAGAAAATAAAACTGAAAATCAGATTGTGTTGTAGCATGATGTTGTCTTGAAACAGCGAAAAGGAGAACTTTAAATCAGCGCTGCTATCACTTCTACAGAACAGTCTGATGTAACACGGAGGGAGCACTCTTGACCTGATGATGCAACTTTTGAGGGATGACGCCTCATTTTAATGAACACTATGCATTAAATATGGATATGAAGACATGTGGACCACAATGACCAAGGACCAGTTGGTTCCCCACAGGGAGGCATATGTCCTGAAGGACAAATAAACCTCCTCAGCTTGTCCGTGGAGCAGGACAGAGACCTGAAGGAGCTTCTCTGCCTGACTATGGTGTCCTGTAGAGGGTGGTGGACATTGTTCATGATGGACCAGAGTTTCTTTAAGGTCCACTGATGTCAGGGACTCCAGCTCTGTCCCTACCACAGAGTCCTCCTTCTGCAGGGGTCTCAAACTGATCCGTGAAAGGACCACTGTGGCTGCGTGAAGGCAGTTCAGTTGATTGATTGAGCTAAGTCAGGTGTGCTGCTGCATGGTCGGAATGAAAACCTGCAGCCACAGTGGTCCTTTCACGGATCAATTTGACACCTGTGTCCTTCTGGATCAGCTTGTCCAGCCATGAGGGGTCCTTCTTCTTCTTCTTCAGCATAGAAGAGGAGGACATTAGCAACGATAGTCTGATAGAACATGTCCAGCAGCTTCTGGCAGATGTTGAAAGACCTTAGATTCATGGTTCACTGACCAATAGCTAGACCCATGTACCAATAGGTCTGAACCACCTTGCAGGCTGCAGGAGGGGCCTGGACTTAGGTGGTTTGCCCTGCACACAAGTTGCTTGCATAAAAGAAACTCCCCATTCGCATTGGACCGTCTGCTAAGTGAAAACAGTTGTTGTGCCTCCATTATTTAAGAAAATGAAGTAAAGAAAACCTGTTCTGCTGCTGTGCCGTTGCTTAGCTGTGCTTTAACTGACAGCCCATTTATTTTTCAAATCACTGAGCTGTTCACCCGCATGATGCTATCAGCCAGCAAAGGTGCAGCCAGTTTTCCCCCCGATAACTGTGAGATATATCCGTCACTCAGTCCCATTCAGATTATTCTAAGTCTGGAGTGAAATCAAATGAAAAGTCAATTGCATCCTGTCACGAATCAAACGCAGAGAGAGTTTTTCTTTATCAAGCTGTTACTGAAAAGTAGTTTTCAAAGTGGGTTGTTGTGAGCTGATTATTGCATGTGAGTGCTGTAGTTAAACAGTCACATATACGAGGTGGGAGATAACTGGTTATCACATACACACAGGCCTTTGAGTTAAATGCCTACAGAGGGTGTGTAATCCCACAGCACAAACACTCCACTTTCGTTCCGTCTTCTGGGAAACGCTCGACGCCCGTGTGACTAATATCCAGACGCTCCTCCTGGATTCTGATTCCTTCGGTCCAGGGAGCCCGGAGAGGTGTGACAGGCCCGCTCTGCTCATAACCGATGAGCTGAATAATTACCGCTAACCTGCTTCTCCACAGGGCTTCTCTGCTATAAACGGCCACACCGTCGCACACTAATGGAAAATCGCAGGCCGTGGCGGTGTCGCAGTGGCAGGCTCGGGTCATCGGGGAGCTGAGTGGGTGTATTCGGGTCAAATCCTTTAGTTAACGCGCCGGCCTTTCTGCAGAAAGAGCCGCAGTCTGACGGGATGCACAACGAGGCGCTGCTTCGTCACATGATTCCACCATGTGAAGGAATGCTTTGCTTTGTTTTGACATGCGAGTGCTCGTGTCGTTGTGATGACCAGCGCTACAAACCTCTCACCACATCACGAGTGTGCCCGCCCCGGTCCTATCCACTCCAGAGGAGGACTGGCTGAAAGTGAGGGGGGAGGGATATGGAGCCTGGATTTAAAGTGGCCCCCTTGATTGTCAAGAAGCTGAGAGGGAGTTTTCACGTGGTCGGCGGCTCGCCATCATCGGCCGTAACTCTGGAATGTTTCCGCAAATTGCTGTAGAGGTTTTCAATAGCACGGGTCGACTGTCACACTGATACGAGCGCTGGAGAGCGTGAGTGTGGCTGGATGTGATGGCGGTGGAATCAGTGGGAGGGAGATGAGAGAGCACTCCAATTTCTTTCACTACAACAGCAATTTGTGCCTGAACTGGATGTGTCTCTTTTTTATTTTTTATGTAATGAAATAGATCTGGGAGACTCAGTAAGCATGTTTGATGTCATCAGTTTTATGTAAGTAGGCAGAGAATAAATCCAGACTAAGATGTGTTCTTAGCTTCTGATGTCGTGGTGTTGAGTTTTTAGCCTTTTAGTCTGACTCATGACGTTTAGTTTTACTTCCTCTCTTTGTCCTCTTAGTTTTTTTTTTGCATTTGTGATTACAGTCGCATGTCTTTCCTTTAGGCTGTATGCTAGTGCTAGTGATGGGAAGTCTGGTTCTTTTGCCACAGCTCCCAAAGAAGACCCGGTTCTTTTGGCTCCTGAACGGCTCTTTATTTGTCATAATTTCCGGACTATAAGCTGCACCAGATAAATTTTGGGGAAAATATAGATTGTTCCATATATAAACCACATCCAACTATAAGCCGCTGGTGTTTAAATGTTTAATTACCGTATATAAGGGTTTCTTCTACCACGGAGGGGATTGTCGGGACGGAAATGACTGTTTGAGACACAATAAATCTTTCAATCAATCAATCAAACAATCAGTCGATCAAACTTTCACATCTTTGACATTACAAACAGCATTCGTGCAGTGCACAAATAATACAACAGTGTGCTCCTAGTGCACTTCCTGCAGTCATGGTACCGTAGTGGTGCAATAACAAGGCCGTTCCATCCTCCTGCGATGGACTGGCAACCTGTCCAGGGTGTACCCCTGCCATGACAGCTGGGATAGGCTCCAGCAGACCCCCGTGACCCTTAACAGGAATAAGAGGGTATAGAAAATGAAGAAGATGAGAATCTGTCCTGTTCACTGCTGTAACTCAGTAACTCAGTAACCCAGCGTCTCTGCTTTCACATAATAGTATGGTAATGGTATGCCCTCACATTAAAACAAAGACCCCATATGAGCAGAGATGAACGAGCAAAAGGGAAAAAAAGCATCAGCTCTCAGACACATCACTACTGTGTGCTCCTCCTCACGTTTCACTGTTTGTTCTCTCCCTTTGTGTCTTGTCTTTGTGTCTTTGTTCTCTGGTCACGTCTCCTGGATTTTGTGCCTTTCACCTTTTATTCTGTTTGGATTCTACCAGGTCTCAGTTTCTCCTTCCGATTATTTCTTATATTGGACTCTTGCTCTTGGAGGAGACCGGCTGAAGCTTAAAAGGTCTTTGTTGGAGAAGCCAGGGGCTCTCCTCTTTTCCTGAGGACCACCTAGAGCTGAACCCCTCCACACTTTTACAGTATCGTCACTTCAGAATCAGTGTTTTTTCTATTGTAGTTACATGTTCTCTCTGTGTCTGTGTGGGTTCTCTCCAGGTTCTCCAGCTTCCTCCCACCATCCAAAGACATGCTGCTTAGGTTCATTGGTGATTCTAAATTACTAGAGGTCCTGAGGTGTAACAGTAGTCCTGTGCAGATACGGCTAAAGTTTCCTCTTCCTACCTCCTCCTGTGTCAGCTCAGGCACAAACATCTAATAATTTCTATGTGCTTCAGCTGGCTTCACTCATAGACTGTAGATATATGTACATAAATATGCAGTAGCCTCTGTGATGACACCCACCAGCTCCTTCAGAGAGTTTCATGGAGGCCTCAAACCTCCCACGTAGAGCAGCCTCAACAAAGACCATGTTCTGGTGTAGGACTGCTGGGTTAGATGATGGCGGCCTAGGTCATGAGCTCAGAAGTAAACTATTATTACACAGCGCTGCTTAGCGTCTGCACCCCTCAGAATATCCTACATTTCTGGATCATCACATCAACTGCTGCTTCAGGTCCTTCCACAACATTTCTATTAGATTAAGGTCGGGACTTTGACTTGGCCGTTCCAGAACATTTATTTAGTTCTTCTTTAACCGTTATTTTGTGGAACAGTTTGTGATCTTGGGGTCGTCTTGCTGCATGAGCCAGTTTCTTGTCTTGCTTTTGGAGTGATCTCTCGTCACTTGATGTGTCGATGAGCAAACATGCTCAGAAAGAACGGATTTAATTATTTGTACATATATTCATCATCACCAGAGGGTGATTTCTCACTGATTTGCATAATGCCCATTGCCTTTTCTGTTCTCATGTCATTTAAGTGCATTTATTTCACACTGTGCGTCCTCGATGAAGCCCCCTCCCTCATCCATAATGCAGACCGTCCCTCATGTCATTTAATGGGTTAAAACTGGGAAGAACATGGACACACTGAGCTGCAGCACTGCTTTGTTTTAGTCAAGCTTCTCAGTGACGTCACCTCAGTCACATCTTATTGTCCACGAAGCATCGCACACATTTTCCTCCGTGGAACATGGCCGTGCAAGAATCAGCGTCTCGATTAGAGACACTGATTACTCTGGGTGTGTTTGTCTGATAAAGTGAAGTCTAGATCTATTAAACCTTCAGGGACAAACATGTCACATGTGTTCGCGTAACACTCGAGTGCAGACGTCTGCCGTTTTAAAATGCTCGTCGTGTCTCCATTAAATGTCCTGAAACCATCCAACTTGTCAAAGAAATTTCCTCCACTTGAAATTAGCTTCTCCTAATGAAATTTTAATTTGTTATTATGAGCACAGCCGGCGCCTGCAGCGCTGCCTGCGAGCCCGAGATTTAAAAGCCTCGAATGCACTCAACGTGAAAACAAATGGATCCCATGCTGGAAGAAATTGGATGTATCCATTAAAGTGACGTTGCCCGGGCTGAACTTGGAATCTGACCATTTGTCTGCAGCCGCCGACATCAGTTCAGTCCAGCATGAAGCATCTAATGGCTGATGGTGCATTCACTGTCCCGACAGAGTAATTCCACTTGACAATAATCATTGGATCCTATCAAGTCAATGACTGCATTTACCACAAATGCCTTTACAAAGACTGGGCAATTTTCTGTCTCACAGATCCTCCTGTAATGGCCATGAAATGGATTTTCAAGAGCTGAGGTGAGAATTGGCGACGACTGAAACTTTACACAGAATAAAAGTTTTATTGTGAAAGAAACTTGTCGATCGTATGCATCGTATGCGTCGTGTTTTGTCTTATGCTATTATTATTATTCAGTGTTTTTCCTTTTCTGCTCTACTTCCACCTTTAACGAAATGTTTTTTTTTGCTCGTTATCCTACAATTTAACTATGAATCTCAAATAAGCACCACGTTAATTAATGTTGTTGAACCCACAGAGAGTTACCTCCAGCTCTGCAGCCCTGTTAAGCTAGCTGACCTGTTTATTTGAATTGTTTCTGCTAGTCGTCGTTCAGCATTTGAGCTTTTATCAGACTCTAAAAGCAAGCTCTTCACCACAGTGGAAAGCCAAAAACGGTGACTTCTGGGACAGTGAATAGGTAGACTATTTAGTAGCTTGAGAAGAGATAGAATATTGGATTTACTGTCACCAGATTGGGAGAAATTTATTACTAATTTTGTTTGGTGTCTGCTAAACGATGACGGGCAACTGTTTGCTAATATGTCAACTTTATATCTCTCAGTAACCCTAACCCTAACCCTAACCCTTGTTTGGGTCGAAGCACCTAATCTCAATCGCCCTCGTCCATTCGTCATATCTGTGTTAACGTTTGACATGTGAGCCTCTGTCTGATATGAGCACATACGTTATCCCTCTTTGAGACCTCCGCCAGGATCCCAGCATCATCCCCTGGTAATGGGGCGGTGATGAACCGCATGTTTTCCTCCCGACAGAATGGCACGAGCTTAGACATCCGTTTCATGTTATAAATTGCATTTTTGATCCTCAGGCCAATCCAAGGCAGAATTCAGTTTGATAGCGCGCTGGCAGACTGGATGGCACTGATACCATTTTGCTTATTTGTGGTAAATATATTTTAAGTGATCCGACCTGAGGCTGGGCTGATGGTCACAGAATTTACATCACCCTGAAACAACCCTCGGTTCTGGTGCATTATTTTTTCTGGGTTTTTGTAATCCACAGTGTTCTCCTGTCTTAGATGATCGCCCAACCCCGGTCTGTTGGTTTTACTTCCTCTCTTTGTCCTTTTAATCTCCCTTGTTGTTGCTCTTACTCGTCTTTCCTTGTCTTTTTGTCCTCTAATATTCCCTCCATCCCATAAGCCCTTGTGTGTGTTTATATAACTGTCTCCTTCCTCTTGTCCCGTGTCAACTTGTCCGTGTTACCCTCATGTTGACCAGTTGTTTCTGCCAGATTTCCTAGATTCTGTGTGCCTTGTTTTTTTGCTTCTCTTTTGGATTATCCAGTTTCTCCTTGGATATAAATGACTGTCCAACATTTATAACTTCCCTTGGAGGTATGTGAATTTTGCACAATCAAAAGTGAACTTCTGTGTTTGCAGAAATCGCAATGCAGGGATGTTTAGGAGTGAAGGGAACATCTTGTAATTGGGACACTGGCCAACTTCTGGTGCAGAAAATAATCAGGAATTGATTGACACATACAATTAAAACAACTCTCAATTAAACTTGGACCAAATGGCTCATATTTGGGATTACGTGCATCTGCTATTAAGCCAGAGCTCTTACGATTTGACTCTAGGTGAAGACATGACGAGGAATGTAAAAGGTTTATTTCATTTAAGAAGTGGTGAGCCTCTGCAGGTGCAGAATTGTGTCTCCTTGGCCTTCCCGTCTATGCCCTTTTATCTACACCTCAAGTGTGGCTGATTAGGTCCAATAAATTATAAATTAATCATTTGCACTGCCACTGCAAGGCAAGAGGGGGTTCAGAGGGACCTACCACCAATGTCAATCAAATCCAGATAATCCTTTGAACCAGGAAAAATATACATAAAGTGGTAAATGAAACCCATCTGTGGTATTTTTTCTACAAGACATTTGCCCTGACTTTCAGCTTATCTCTCCACAGCTCAACCATGTTGGTATAAACCATAGTTGTGGCAGTAAGAGGAGCCATACAGCACCACAGTGTAGAATAATAATGCGTTACACAGCGAGAATCCAATTATTTCATCTGCTTGTTGCTGCATGTGATGTAAGTATTGCACGCTCTGTCCAGCACAATATCTAGCGTCATGAAGGACAGCGGGCCCAGAGGTGGCAGTGCAGCCGGACGATTACCAAAACGCAACCAAACTACAAATAGCTGCAGAGGTGCCAGGGACTGGGTAGTCGTATATTTACAGAGTCGTATATTTATTGACTCAGAGGGGAGGCTGCACTCGCTGCTTCTCAGCGTGCAATGCAAAATAAAGTTTGATCAATGAAGCAGTTGTATTTAACATTTGTAATTAGTTCTTTAACTGATCCATTTTTACCCCCATACCTGAGTTTCCTCATTTTAAGTGAACACTGTTTTTATAACTTCTGAAGACTTTGTGCACTTTAGGTGCTTTATCTTAACGAACAGCTCTCTGGTGTCTTTAAGTCATTTTTAATACATTTTGCAACTGAGCCAGCTCTTCATCTGGGGGTGAAGTCTGACTCAGCTGGTCCTCCTGCAGGTCTCTTCGCCTCCTGGCCTCCTGCTGTAAAAGGACAAAACTTTAATTACTCTGTGTCTCCAATTAAAAATATTCAAATAAACTTTAACCTGTTCTGTGTGCTGGCTGAATACTTCTGCATTTTTTTTATGCATCTTACTTTTATTTATTTTTTATATATGTTTTTAAAACTGTCACTTTAGCAACAGCAACAAAACAATTTCCGTGAAGGATTGATACGTTATTGTGATTCTGATTTTGATTCTGATTTTGACAGTGAACAATTAAATTGTTCTTTTATTCTGTACCAGGCTGTTAAGATAGAGACAGAGTCAGAAGAAGAAGAAGAAACAACATTACAACAAACGTGTGTTATAGCAGAAGAGCTCATTGAAAACAATTAATTTTAGCTTTATTTATGCTTTTAATTTCACGGTCACTTAATGCTGCTTGTTGAGGTATCACCTCTAGTTGGAATCATTTCAGTAATTTGATCATAGCTATCGAACCGAAGGAGCTGCAAAGCTGATGAAGGTGAATCCACCTGCTCTAATCTAATGTTTAAGTGGCTTAAAAGAACCAAACTTACTGGATTAGTCTCACTCCATCACTCCAAAACAAGTCCAGCGGTTTAAGATCCATTTATCATAGATCATTTCAAACGAGATCTCTTGTTTCCGGGTGTATTGCCTTTGATTGCATTTCTTTGTGTCTATGTCTTTTGATCCCTGTAAAACCTGCAAACCACTTTAACTGGACGTACTTTGACCCTCCAGCCTCCATCTTTAGCATCAGACACCAAGTCAACATATATTGTTTTCCTTCCAAAGGGACCGTCCACTGCATCATCCCAAGGGAGAAGCAAGACTTGGACCAAAGGATGAGATCTTTGGTGGGAAGATAAGTCCCTGGCTAAGGTCAACTCTGAATATTTGGTCTGACAAAAGATGGCAGTGTAAGTTTTGGTTTGTATGGCGTTGATGGACCCGTTTACTATCTGAAACTGGTCTTACCTCCAACTAGAAATTTGCACGAGGTTCCCCTGAGCTGATTATAAGGGATCCTCTACCAATCAAAGTACCCTCTCTGTTCTTTCTTCTACAATCTCATTGCAAGAGCCAGGGGGAAACTGAGCTGAAGCTTCCAGAAGCTTCCCCCACCCTGAATCTCAGTCCCTGGGTTTATGCATCTGAACATAACCCTAACCCTAAGGACCACCATCAGACCACCATCACCATCTTCCTTCATCCCATCCCCTTCCCTTCCCTCCCCCTAACTTGGTCAAAATAGTTAGTGAAACTCTAGTCAACCTGCCAAGCATGGAGTCAAACAAATGTTTTTTTCAGCAGAAGATGAGAACTTTAAAAATTAGAAAGTTTTAACTGTAGATGAGACTCATTATGTTTTGCTTTTGTCCATGCCAGGAATAATTTGGTTTGTTATTGATCTATTGATCCCATTCAGGGTGGCCTAGATAGGTGCTTTCTGGAAAGTGGTTATGGGAAAAAGATGTGAAGCCCCACTTTGTTTAGACATATATCCACCCCAGCGCTAATCTAAACCAAAAGCCCTTTCCACTGCCTGGTGTTTGAATGGAATCCTTTTTGTGTCAACAACATAATCTGCCTTTCAGAGCTGGACACTCTGGAGGAGTCGCTGGCCCCTGAGTCATAGCGCTGCCGGTAATGAAGCCGAGTTTGTTTACAGCTTGTTTCAAATCATCTTGGTGGTCAGATAACGGCTCAAACCAACACAGCAGGACGCACGGTCGGAAGTGTGTTTGTGTGAAGACACAAAACGTCCAGCTGATATAAGAAGCATCAAGTGTTTTTCCTCATTTTGTACAGTAGTTTGAAGACATGGCTGTATAAATAGATGCACTCGACATACAGTGTATACAAACACTGCGTGCAGTTCACATGGTTGAACATCCATCGAACATCCACTTAACGACACACACAAACTGTCTACCACAAAATAAAAGACAAACTGCAGCTGTAAACAAAATATCAAATTAGCTCGAAGAGGACAAGGAAGGCGCAGGGAAGAGGTGAATAATTCATCAGAGGAAATTACTTTAACTGTTCCTGGAAATGTGTGTACCAGCGTGTGAATGGTAAATAATGGCAAAACAGAAAAAGACTAGGAAGGATGTAGTATTTCATTAAATAATATTTCTATTCATTTCATGCATCAGTGATTTTAGATCTTAATACACCCAGACAGAGAGTGTTTGCAGCCACACACCCAGAATCCACATGTTGCTGCTGCATTTGTGTCTCCACCTGCGCTCGTCAGGTGCAGCACTCATGTTGGCCGTCTCAGCATCTTTAACTGGTGCATCATTTCTATAGCAACAGCCTGACTACTCACATATAATTACACTGTACACTAGGGCCATGCATGTAATGTTGTAGTGTTTATGGTTGTTTAACTGTGGCAGCAGAACGCTCTTTGGTGCTGTGATTCCTCAGAGAGCTGAGGCTTTCACGTGGACCAGAACTGTGTGATTATTTGAAATAAATGAAATAAACTACAGTATTTTGCCAAAAACACAAACATTTGTGGGAATATTACAGCTTAACTTTTGCATGTTTATATACTATGACATTAAATCAAAATTTCAAACACATTTAGAGAATTTTGGATGCATCTCAAAAACTCTATATACTGTATGACATCCTTGTGAAATCACGTTCATATCCCTTTTGAATAACAAAGTTAAACACATAAACCATCCACCAGTCGAGTACAGCACAGAATAGTCGACTCCACATATTGTTGATTGACTGGATAAGAGATGTTGCACCACAAACTTATTGTACAGACAAAAGCAGCAATTTGAAGAGTGGTCCTAGACAAGATCCTTGAGGAACACCCTCTACAAACCCCTAAAAAGTCTGTATGCATCTGTATCTATTGGGTGTTATGTTGATAACAACAGAAAAAAATAATACTCTGGGAAAGGACCAAGGTGCAAGACTCAAGAGTTTAATGAACAAAGGTTTACAAAAAACAAAAATAAACTGAGTCTGCAGAGGCTGGAGATTGGGCTACACCAAAGAGCAAACGCAGGCAAATTAGGAATCACACTTCTTTGTGTTAGAGAAGAATTTCTCTAACCTATGGATAGTTTGTTTGATTAATGTGTGATTACTTCTGGCGTCAGTTATTTGCCCTATTTTCTCTCTGAGGGACATGCCAGTCTCACTCTCTAGAGGACACTTAACATTACAGGCACAGCTGTAGAGTTAGATGATAATGCCGTCACTGGAAGACACTTTGTATTTCCTAGTTGGCACTTATGTTGTGATGACGAAGCTTCGGTTCTCCTCGATTGAGCCTAAATAAACTCCTTCAGCATCAGACGTACAGGACTCTGCTTCTTCTTCATCATCATCATCGACATCACCGCTAATTCCTCTCTAACACCTTGACGGACAAAAGCCAAAGGCTGGTTCACAGGCAGCTACTGTGGAAGTAAACTGAAACGCAATGAGTGGGAGACTTGAATGTCCTTAAGTATAGCTCCAGGATTGATTGCATGATTAGTAGCAGGTGAGTTAGCAGCCCAGCCCCAATGTAACGCCCAGCAGCAACTCTAATCCTCACACCTGATGCTGAGAGGAAACACAGACAGATGCAGCAATGCAGAGCAGCCTGTTGATATTTATTTTATTGCTAGAAAGTTACCAAAAAGGCCTTAAACACATGTGAAAAGGCCTTAAACGCATTTTATCATGAGGACGTATTTTTGGACACAATGCTGCAACGTTAAAAAGTCTGGAGGTGTAGGACAGCACCAGGCATCACCAGCCGAGATGAAATGATGATTTTGCTAGTGCCTTTATCTGCATCTGTTTGTTAAGGGATCAATCAGAAACGACTCGGTTACTGCATACATTTGAAAATTGTATTGACATGAAAGGAAGAGTTGGCTTTTCGTGCTCCTTTTTCCTTTCACGTGTTGAAATGCTGTATTTTCTAGATTGTTGTTGTAACCCAGGACACTGTTCTGTAGCTGCCAAAGAAAATTACAGGTTTAACATTGCACAGGATTGAACGCAGAGTCAGTGAATGCAGGTGGACTCTTTCTACAGCCTTGACTATAAATTTCCAATCGGCAGACCGAGCTTTCCAGGTGAGCAGCTGCAGACAGAGCGATGGACTCCAGATGGAGGACGCCGCATGTGTCCTTTGTCAGGGTCATTCCGCGCGACCTCTGCTCCGTCACTGTTTTTCTGCCTCATTAGAAGCCTCTCAGCCACTCTTCCTCCATCATCACAGGCTGCTCGACAGATGGCGGCCGCGGCGGCAGCTACAGTAAATCTTCACGCATGAGGAGAGCCGGCTCTGTCTTCATTTTAACTTTTTTATTAGATAATTGAACCATTTCAAGACAGAGCGGCAGCGTCACGTTTGCGAGGGTGGAATCTCTGTGACTAATGAGCACGGTTCTGCTTGACATATGTGGCTTCCTGCAAAGTTTTTGATTAGATTGCGTCCAGACGTGTGGCAGTGACTCTGTGATGTTGTTAGAAGCAACACGTCTCGTCGGCTTTTAGGCGAGAATGGACTTAAAAAATGGATTTATGAAAATGGAACTGTCAACAAATACAACCGTTTTAAAAACTGATCTTTAATCGTAACTTTATCCAAAGTTAAATGAGGAAAATACAACTAAACCATGGACTGCATAAAAGAAAGGACATAGCCAAGTATTTTGACCATTGCCACCTTGATTTCTAGCAGCCAGAGGCCAGGAGGTTGGGGTTGAAGATGGTGAGGACTTGATTTAATTGAGAATCTGAGGACAATAAGTGACAAAAGTTTAACTTACGGCGCTTCCCTCAAAGTTTTGGATTATATTGTGTTGAGATGTTAGTGGGAGACTTGCAAAAAAATGGTTAAAACATCTAAGGACATAGCCAGGGTGATGTCTCACATTGGTTTTTGTGCGTTTGGCATTTTGACCTCTGCCCTCTTGATTTTTAGGCCAGAATGTAGAGGTTGAAGCTGGACTTGATTTGACTGAGAATCTGAAGAGAATTAATTAAAAAATATTTGTTGAACATCAAGTTTTTGATTAGACTGTGCCCACACGTGCAGCAGTCATCTACTTTTAGGAAGAATGGACTTGCAATTTAATAAAATAAAATAAATCCAACACATAACCTTTTTGAAAACCTTCTGATCTTAGTTTGCAAATTCTCCCAAAGTCACATAATTGGACTGCATAAAAGAAGAGGACAAAGAAGAGGACATAGTCTTCCAAAAACCAATGTTACTCCATCACCCTGTCCAGCTGATTTTTGTATTTTGACCATGAACAGAAGTCAGGATGAAGCTAGTGAGGAGCAAAGACTGAAAAGCTGTAACCTTCTGCTGCTGCTGCTACTAAACAAATAACAGTATCTCTGTCAAGCTGTCAAACCGTGTCTTTTATAGCCCTTATTGAAATATCTCCAACAGAGGTTGTATCCAACATGTGTGTTCTTAGAAAGCTGAGTGCTAAGAGGTCAAGGACCTTCTCAACAGAGGATAATATCTTGTGCAGACAATAGATGCTAATCCATGGTTCCAGGTCACAGTGCTAAGAAGGTCGTGTCTCATCACTGATTAGTTGCTTCAATTTTGCAGCTGGCCTATAATCCACTAATGCTTGTTCCTGTTTTATGTTTACTGCATCTTATTGTTCTAAAGGTTGTGTTTTGAAAGAGTCTCCGGTCCTCATTCTCCATGTTGTTGTTAATGACGGCTGAATTATCCACCTCTGCTGTCAGTGTTCATTTGCCGCGATACGTCGGAGAGAAAATAGAAATAATTTACAAGCGTTGTCCCGCAGTGCAGATGGACCTAGGACTGGTTAATTGGAAAATGAACAGGGGGAAATGAAACGGGGTGAAAATCAAAGGATCTGTCTGCGCCTGTCAGCGCCCAGACTGAATTATTACCCTGCAGGTACAGATCCAAACCTACGCTGCGCTGCTGAGGAGCAAAAATTAAACCTATTCATCCATCTGTCTGAATGCAAGTGGCATTTCATAAATACAACTGATTCATAAAGTTTATTAACAAAGACACTGTGCTGCACTGATGGATTTAATTCCACCGGACTGGAGTATCTGTTCCTGTCTGAGGCTGGAAAGTTTAACAGAAGAAATTCTGAAACTGGAATAAACAACATTTCATGCTTCTTTTATTTAAATATTCCAAAAGCAGAGTAATATATTGAATAGTATAATCTGAATTAACTGCTAAATCTCATATCTAAGGGTTAGAAAAATATGCTGGTGCCTTCTTGTTAATGAAATTTCACACATACCAGCCACCCTGATTAATGCAAAGTCCTTGTCCTTGCATCATTCTGAACCACATCTGTTCATTTAGCTTTGTGTTGTCTTGATTCAACAGTTTGTGCAGTTGCTATATGCCATGCATCATTTTAAGCAGGTGCTGCTTTCTTATTTTGTCAGTTGACTTTTAGAAATGTCATCAGTCGTTGCCCAAGTGCTGCAGCAATTCAAAGAACCGTCGCACTAGGACATCCCACATAATCTGGATGCGCTCTCGCTCTACCTGAGGATGCATCTGGAGGTAACTTGCGTGAACTTGGTACAGCCAGGTGTCCCAGGATGGATTTCATGCCTCTCATCATGCATACTGCCGTTCCATATCGCAGAATTACCATCCTGCATCCTCCAGAGTCTGACTTCACTCAAAAACAAGTTTGCAGATTTATGGTAGAATCAAACTCAAATCAAAAATTCATAATCCACTGTAAATGCCCTCCTGCTGAACTTGACCATTTGTCTGTGATATGTTTAACAAACCAGCTCCTGATAAAGAAAAGTAAATCTGTTCAGTCACTGTTATGTTCTGCTATATTTTCTTGGGAATACAAATCAAAAAGTTGTATACTTTGTAGAGGTAAATGCAACACATTTCTTTGCTTGTATGAAAAGGCCAAGTGAGGATAAACAAGACGGTACGTACACAAATAAGCTGTAATAAGGTGAGCAGGGGAGGTAGAGCTTAAAAACCTAATGCAAAACCTTGAAGGAGAAGAAGAAGGAGGCATCTTTAAGAAAGTAAATGAAGAGAGGACTTGAGAATTTTCATTGAAAACCATCGAGTGTCAGTTCAAAGCAACAGTTCAAAAGAAGAAAATACTACACAGTTTATTCACACTCTAAAAAATAAAGAAAAATCCAGTGAATGAAACTGTATGAAAACACCAAAGCAAGAAAAGACCAAAGCAACTGTCAATGTTAAGTGAAAATGGGCGAGCTGAGTATTACTTATCAAAGAATATTTTTTTTCCTGCACGATTGACAGCTGCACTGATGCCTCACAGCAACACGGTTCTGATCCATCCACATCTTTCTGTGTGTAGTCTGCATGTTCTCCCTGTGTCTGCGTGGGTTCTCTCCAGGTTCTCCAGCTTCCTCCCACCGTCCAAAGACATGCTGCTTAGGTTCACTGGCGATGAAGCTGAGAAAAGCATCTTAACAACACCGTTCCTCATGATACCTCCATCTCCAGGGAAACATGAAGACATCACAAAAGCCGTACGAACACCCACACTGCTCAGAAACACAAATGTGATTACACATGAGGAGCAGCAAACATCAGCAGCATCAGACATAAAAAGGAGACCAACCTGCATACATGCAATGAATCGCTGGTGTACTGTAAGGGCTGTTTGTGTGCTTTGATCCCTGTTCATGCGCCTCTAAGCTCCTCCGCTTTAATCCTTTCATTTCCACCTCTTATTCAAGTGTCAACAGTTTAAAATCAATGCCCTGAACTAACGCTCCTAGATCAACACATTTGTTCTCCCATCTTTGGGTATTGTGCTCTGCATTATAGCTGACAAATTGTAGCGTTCACACATTTTGAGAGGAAGAATCGGAGAAGATGCTTTAAAGCCTCACACATTTTATAATATTCTGCGCCGTTGCAGAAAATTGGACTTTATCTGGAGAGTGAACATGTGGATGAACTTTGATCTGAACGCTGGAGGGTAGCAGTGATTTAATGAGCAGGGGAGACCAGCTTATCATCTCCCAGACAGCTAGCATTTGTCTTGCGGGATAAGGGTGAAAGAGCCTTTGGCCCCACGGAGCAGGACGCCAGGACTTGCAATAAAACATGTCACATTCAATCACCTCAGCCGCACCGAGGACGGAGGACACCTTGTTTTGTCTTGTCCTCCTTCTTTCAAGTTATTGATTCCCAGGCAGCGCTTTGTGATGCTTATTAACCCCATAGATTTGTCTCTCACCAAAGGAGAAAATTGTCCCTCAAGGAAGAGGATGAGTTGAATGGGGGGGACACGATAAAAAGCCTTCTCAAGTTTCAACTCCTGGAGAAAATTTCCAGATTTATCCTAAACCGTGAAACACAAACAGGGACGATTTAAAGTTCCTCACATCTCAGACAGTATTCAAAGCTGTATCACAAACTAAAGGAGGTCATTTTCTGGTTTAGAATTCGTTTGAAAAGCAGGATTTGATGTTTCCACAAACATGGATAGAAAGTCATGCCCATTCAGACTGCTGAGGGAGCCTTTACTGTAAACACCAAAGCTGAATATGAGTCCAGCTTTGGATAAAAGCCTCCGACTCAGTGGCTTACATTGGTGTTCATGTTCTGTCACAGCCTTGAACGGGGACAGATGGCGGACTGCATCTCAAACTTTTGATGAGACTTAAAGCTGCTGTGCAATATATAAAAAAAATGTTTGACTTTGCACCGAACAAAATATATCATCTTCCAGCATGTCCACTATTTCATGCTCAGGATCTTATAGCAACAACTGTTATCAACAAAAAACAAAAGGTAAAATCAATCTCGGCCTGAGAAAATGAGCCTTCTGAGTCTATTTGATGTACTGTACAGGCCGGGTGCTGTATAGTCAGACACTTCAGACTAAAAGCCTTATTACGCTTGTGTGAGAGCATTGATTCATGCCTGCAGAAAGTGAATGCATTCCCAGTGATGAGAGCGTACTCCAAAGGGGTTCTTCAAAGGCCTGCCTGAGCCTGAAGAGCCTCCTCTTATAATTCACCTGCACAAACTGATTTCTGTTCCTCTGAGTGCTCTGCTTTCTGCAAATACGCACGTTTGCCTCGGTGCATATCCACTGGTAATCAGGGATCTGACAAGGAGCGTAGACCGGCAAAGAAATGCAATTTCTTCCGTAAACTCATATAAAGAAGAAAAAAAACTTTTCTTTGCAATATATATTACAGCTTTTATTATCTATGTTGAAGTTTGAAACGAGCAAAATAAAGTCTGCAAAAATGGGTCCATTATATAAGGTAACTATAATTTTAATATATAGTGAAGCATTTCATTTTACCCTAGCATGAGGTAGATAAATTAATTTTCCATGTTACGTTGCAGCAAACAACCAGCCACAGGAATCTAAATGAAGCAGCGCTCAGGTTTCTCCACGACTCAGGAACACACTCCGCTGGTGTGTTTGATGTGCTCTCTATAATTCTCCTCTCCGGTAACAGGAAGGAGGTGTTTTATTCATTCATTTATTTATTTATTTTTGCCACAGGGGGAAAGCCATCATGTAAAACAGCTGCTTCAAACTCAGGCTGATCAAATTATTACCTGGCTGATCTGACCTGCTTCCTGCTTTGTAGTTTTCCAGCTACTCGACGTAAACAGATCCCTGGAAAACAGCCTCTCTCCCCAGAGTGCACTCACAAGGGTGTCGACATGAATGTTTTGTCACGAAGCCGTTTATTAAGTAAGACAGAAAACTGGACTGATTCCATCTGGATCTGGTTCTGCCAACACCTTCAAGAGTAAAGTGGAGTTTACGCCTCTGCAAGTCGTTTATGCTTGTGCACTCATCAGTCTGGCTCGGTAACACTAGGTGGCGCTGTGCTTATTTTGCCAGTCAAGTCAAACCTTCACACTCAAAGACGAGTCGTACAAATGTTTGTATCGCTGAACCTCCTCAGTTAACCTTTCCATCTTTGTTGATCCAAAACGATCAATTTGAAAATTATGGAGACGAAGAAGCAGACGGAAATACTGAAGCGTATAAACTAGGGGTGTAACGGTAACACACAAGTCACGGTTTGGTACAACAGGAAAATAAACTAGACACCAATAGACTGCAAAAAACTAAAAACCACCTCCTGTTCATACAGAGGAAAAGAAAAGACAAAGTTTCTTGTAGGGATAAACTCAGGTAGTCAGGAACCGGCAACTTTGTTAACTTTATTAGAAGAAACTAACTCAGCTAACTTGTTGCACACATGATTTTTTTTTTCTTGCACCAGTGACAGACATATCAGGATCTCATGTGCGTTAGCATGTTTGATGTGTTTCCAGCGAATGTACCACACCAAACTGGGAAACCAAAGTGCATCCATGATCCACACTCATTACTTTTCTTCTTCGTCTGTTTTTCCTCTTCTGTAAGCTCATGACGTTAGCTGGCACCTTTTAGTCTCATTACCATTGCCTGGATTGAAGTGAGGACTCGACTTTTTCTTATTTTTAATAGGCTACATTGAAACTAGTGGTGATCCTAGGTTCTGGGGGGTCCCAATGGGGTTGTGGAGTATTGCCAATACACTGTAGGGTCTTCATAGGTCTAACAATAGGTTTATACTTGTAAGATACACCCAAAGGCAGCCATCCTTGGTTGTCTTTCTCATCATTTTCTTGGTGCGCCAAATGATTGCTTGGTTTGCTTGTCCTGACGGTGCACCCCTGCTTTGAAGGGAACGTGATATGACTGTGACATGAGAAGATGAAACAAGAACTCTGGGCCCGTCTAGAAGCTACTGAGGCTATAGCAGTTCACCAAGCTAACGGTCAAGTAACTTAATGTGGATAATGCAAAAAGGATGGGACTGTTGGAAATCTCATCATATATTTGATGAGTTCTGATTTGGCCGTAGGTGTGAGTGTCTCTCTGTGTTAGCCCTGTGATAGACTGGAGACCTGTCCAGGGTGGACCCCACCTGTCGCCCCAAAAACAGGTGGGACAGGCTCCAGCAGACCAACACAACCCTTCACAGGACTAAGCAGTTATAGAAGATGAATGAATGCACCATTTACCTCCACTATTTCTGAAAACGTCAACAAACGCGTCGCCTCGTCATGACCTCTGAGCAAAAATATACACCTATGACATCATAAATACCACAAGAGGGGGCTGTTCATAAGGACGTTTCTCGTGAAACAAATAATAATCTTATAAATCAGTCCCCCAGCATCTTTTGTAGTAATAATGATTTAATGGAAATGACTGTATTCAGTTTAAAAGCCAAACTATGTTTATATAAAGGAAGGATTTTAAAATACACTGGTTTAACGACGTATTCTTTTCTAAAGGTTGCCACTTTCCCTCTTTGTCCTCAGTTCCTCTTCACTTTGGCTTTCAGCTGCACCTTCTAAAGTATTGGGAAGAATTAACTCTGAATTGCTTAATGTGGGATTTCTCTTTGTACTGCCACAAAAGAAAATCAACCGAACGCATGTGAAAGACACCAGAATGATTGAAATGATGGTATTTAATATGCATGTTCACCACCAAACATCCGCAGTGCAGCACGGTGGACGCTTTTCAGAGCTGCTGATAAAACTCATTTTGCCTTTCATGCTTCTGTTTGCTCGCCTGATTGTGGACATCTCATGCGGCTCAGCTCTGCACTGATGATGAATAGTGGTGTGATTGAAATGAGATGTTTTGTGGTCGCAGTGGGTGGTCGGCTGCATCCGCGCGTTAACCAACGACACCAGTGCTCTCTGAGCGGTCAAGGCAAGGATGGCACGGGCAGAAATATGAAGGAGTAAATAAATGCCGCTCTTAAAAAAGACAACTGGAAATCCTGTCCTCAGGACTCTGGGTGTCTTTGTTGATTCACATGCCTGACAGAAATATGTGATTCATGCCGGTGCTGCAGCCGGAAATAAGTTTTTGTCAGTCCTCAGAGGTCTCAGCAAGTATTTCAGAGAAAAGTATTTCTGGTACGCTAGTGGGAAGCCTGTGTTCAGCTCTGCTAAACCAGCTAACAAATATAGAAAGGCATAGTCGCTCCTACTAGAAAGGTTCTGCTCTGTGTTTCTGAAAAGCTAGAATTAACAGAAAAACGAACAAGTGACAAGAACTGCAGTTCCTCAAATGTCCACTTGAGGTCGGCTCTAAAAATACTCCACAGCATAAATCGGTAGGCGTTCCTGTTGTGCTTGGGAGCGACTGATGTTTCACAAGAACACAAGTGATGCTGCAAGTAGCATCTCACCAAGTCTGAACACATGTACCTAAAGCTGGTCAGTTGCGATTGCATTCCCTAGATCAGATCTTAATGCCAGGTCTGAACAGGCCCTAAGACTCTTAGACTTACACCAACACTTGGAGACTGAGGGAGCAGAGGCTCTGCTGATATACTCGGGTAATTTGAAACTGTTCAGACCAACATCTGGTGTTTGAGCCGTTACTGACGTGTGCACCTGGCATCTCTCCACACGCCATATGAACAGTTTACGCTGATCTATGCTGCTGACAGTGCATGGGTCCTCTGAAAGATGCTATAAGGTTGCTTCACTCACTATTCACAGAAGGCTAGTGTCCATGTTTAGCCATGCATGGACCTTTCTTAGTTTTCAAAATCTTGTCAAACGTCTGTAAAGGCTGGCACATAAAAGGTTGTTGGACTGTTCTTTTTTTAGTTCTCTGTGTCTTGCACAATGGCAACTAATTGGACCCTGCTGCTTTTCAGCCAGTTCATCATGTTGAATCTGTAGCTGACCACTTTAACGAATCACTGCCTGAGAAAAGAGGTTAAAGTCGCAGCGTAGCAGGGAAAGAGAGGGCCCAAATGCAAGACACTGCTAAAATCCAAAATATGGGTTCAACTCATGCGGATAATCCAAAAGGGAAGCGAAAACCAAAGCAACAAACGGGTGCAACAAAACAACATGGAGGTGACGCAGCAGATGATTTGACAAAGGACAAAGACAGGACTATAAATACACAAGGAGAACAACACTGTCAGGACAAAAGCACCAGGACCCTTTCAAAATAAAAATGGTAAATGCAATGAATTTCAAAAATCCAGAGCACAATAAAAATAACGCATCAGAATAAACTGTAGACCATCTGATCCATGCACTTGTGGCGTAAACCCTTCATTTGATAATGTTTAAAATATGATGATTTAGCTTGCTGCTGTGCTGACTTCATTTGTTTAACTGTGTCCAAACCATCAGACTCACTGAACCCCAGAAAACAACTGTTCAAAGAGAGAGGCGCTGGAAATTACAGCGAGGAAAATGGAAGAAATGACAGCAGAAAACTACAACAATGGAAAACTTGTGAGCGATGATCTTCCCGATTGAACTTTTTTCTTTATTAAATTATTTAAACTCTTTGATGACTGGCTGAAATTACTGATGTGAATCATGTGAAACCAAATTAGAGACCTCGCTGCGATGAGGAACGCCATCTGGACAGGCCGTGAGTACAACGGGTGAGCTTCTGCTGGTAAACTCTGAAGCATCTGGCTCTGGATCTGTCGGAGGAAGTCTGACGAGATAAACAGCTGGATCTGTTTTTCAGAATTAACAATGTTTAATCCGCTGTGGACGTGTGCCGCATTTACATGTAAAGTGTTTAGAGCGGGAGGGAATTGTGTTTCACCAGCACCTCTCATCCTCTATAGGCTAAATCACAACAGATATAGGATTTATTTTCAGTTGACTGTGCACAGATACGAGCCGTAACGTCTTGTGCAGATAATCTGTTTTAATTTTCTTGTTTTGTTGTTGTAAAAATGATCTTTGAAAGGTTCAAACTGAGGCTAAATTAAGTGGAGATTGTTCATTTGTCTATTATTAGGAAGGTGGTCGTAATGTTCTGCCTGATCTGTGTTTCTTCATTAAAGTCTGGGACTACTTTGCGTGCTGCTGTATCTGATGCCGTTGAATAAATTCTAAAGGCCATGTGATGAATCAGATTAATTTTAATTAACTAAACAATGGATACTGCTTCCAGCTTAACACAAAGAAGAAACCCCTGGATGCTGCTGCAGCTGCATACGCCCACGTGCATTTACATTCCCCCCTCTGTCTCGTGTCCTTGTAGAACATACAGCAAGTCATTTGCAAGAACAACTTTAACGTAATGCACAAATGCACATCTCACAGTCCCTTTTTTGGTGACACAAAGTCATACGAACTGACGACAGTGTTTGAAAGATGCATGTGTTTTTTGTTGATAATCTTAAAGTCTTTAAGATTAACCTAACCTTCCTCACTTCTTTCCTCCTCCTCTCTGCATCTTTCTCGTCAACAGTTTCCAGCCTCTGCTGCTCCGTCTCCTAGGACCTGCATGACATCTGTTAGGTCAGCTCTCAAATGAAAGCCTTTGGAAAGCTTTTAATCGAGCTAATGCATTTAGCCATCGGAGAACGGTTTTGATCCTTTTGTGAATTTAAAAAACAAAATTTAACCACTTCAGGAGAAATGCATCAAGAACATCTCATCCTAACCACCAGTGGAAGACTGAATTAACCATGGTCTGATAATGCACTGTATGTCTTCCCCCCATGCTTTTCCTGAACAGAATGATTTCAACTTTATTTGAGGTAAGAAAGTAATAAAAAACGGTGCATGCACGACTTGCTCCCTCTGATGATAAAGGCTGAGAATGAACAGGTTTGTTGATAAAGCGTTAGTGTGTCTGCGTCAGGCTGCATCCTGCTGGGGATGGCTGCTGCCATCAAGGAGTGTCATTGCTATGGGGTGGGGGTGCCTGGTCTGGTCTAGGTGGGTGCTACATGTCTAAGTAACATCCACACCAATGAATGAAGCCAGGTCCACAAGTTTCCCAGCAGAACACTGAACTGGAGCAAGATGCTTTAAATGTTTTTGACTTCTCCTGTCCGGTCATAATGTTGTGGCTGATTGGTGCATCGTTGCTAAAATCTACACTTGTCCTCCACCTCTACAAAGACTCTGAAGAATGACATTTGGCTAAGTAACATCCACACCAATGAAATGATATAAATTTCAGCGATGCCAGATGAAAGTCCAGGACACGCTCCTGACTGTCGTGCAGTTCAAAGATTAACACTTTCCAGTCATTTCTCGCTCCATCTATGATCACTAAGCTACCGCTGCTGCAGCTCTTTTCATCACTCAAAACCTCAGAGGACCCGAGAAAAGCATCTGTTCCACATCACCGTAGCTTTAAAAGCCATGAAAATTGATGAGCGTGGCACAGTGTCCCAGTGCCCTGAAGAGGAGCAACTCTTTACGATAACACGCACACGGCTGCTCTGCACACTGATATGAAATCTGTGTTAAGGAGCAAAGAGAGAGAGAAGAAAAGAAACATCCAGTTTAACGCAGTCGTGCAGATAAAGCGATTATTCTGGGTCACAGGTTCAAACACAAAGTTCTTAGTTGTTCTGCTGAGCTTTGCCTGAAGCTCCTGCTCTGGTTATTTTCCTTTTACATTCTCCACCTTCATCCGTCTCCATCTCAGCCTCGGAAGAAACTACGAGGAAGTAATCAAGTGAAATTACTCCTCTCTAAAAATAGGCAACGTGCTAAGTGGATGAATGAACGACTCGTGGATTCAGACGTGAGCTAAACCAACAAACCGTGTAAATGCAGCGACCTAGTGCATAAACACCGTTTACACGTTTATGCTCCCACACACCAGCGAGCACTTATATAGAGGGTGTAGGTTGGAGAAGAAAGCACGCCTCTAATGTGACCTTGTGTATTAAAACCATCGTCTCTTCTAGTTTTGGAAAAACTGTTCTTTCTGCTTTTAATTCTTAATAAAACGTCAGGGACCAGAACAATAATGTTCGCTTTGGAAAGACTTTCCCAAACAGTGTCTTCCTGTTTACAGCACATGAGTCATTTTGGATGATGGTGACCAGGAACATCCAAGCAGGAGGTCCATGTGATCACATAAATAAAACCATCACCATTTCACTTTGCTCATGTCTTTATACTCACCTCTCTTTCTTTCTTTCTTTGTGTTCTCTCTGCCTCAAAGACGACTTGTGACTAGTTGGCTAGCATCGACCTTCAACTCTTTTCTCAGGGGACGGAGCCGAGTGGAAATTTCAGACGTAGACAATGCATTTTCTCAAGAGCAGTAACTCAGCCGAGATCACATCCTCCGTGTTTTTTTTGGTTTTTTTGATAAGGTTATTAAAGCCTATGTGTGAGAGAGAGTTTATTCTGGTGTTTGTGTAAAATAAGAGAGTGATCTAATGTAGTGAGGAGCACAGAAGAAGAAGTACAACGCGGACGACATGAGATATGGATGAACACAAAATCACTGTAACTTGGTCCACATGTTCATGTTTAAGTAACAAAGACTTTTATGTAAATGATATGAGGACTTTGAACCTCTAGGTGGCGCTAAAAGCTATTTTTTTTTGCCAAAAACCATGCATCACTTCAGTGACAGTTCTTAACCCAGTTTTAGTAGTTTCTACAATCTCCTTAGATGTTTTCTCTGCTTGATGCCAATGATTTGACCCTTCTCAAACAGACCACCACAGGATCAGGTGTCTTTAGACATGGTTGTTGAAGAAATGAGAAGCTACTCATTGCATCAGTAAGGAGTTAAATAACTTGTTTCCAGCTGAAAGATAATCACCCATGGAGTAATTATCCAATAGGAGGTGGATACCTGTTTGATTAGTGAAATCCAGGCGGAGACTTTTTTTAGTGTGTCTGTCTCTGTGTGGTGAGTGTGAGGGTAGTAGGAATAGTTAGTGGAGAGGTGAAAGCTCAGCCTTTATGTTAAAACTCGAGGACACAGAGAGAAGACATGAAACATCTCCGTGCAGCACCGTGTCTGACATTAGGGACGTCTGTCTGAGGCCGACTTGACTTTGGGTCTGAGTTGCTTCAGGATGCTTGGACCTCTTTATAGTTTTATGTAGATCCTGTTAAAAAGGCTGAAGTTACCGTAGTGCTATCTATGCTGCAACAGCCCAGTGATGAATGTCTTATTAAATGCTACTGACTGAATATTATTTCCATTTGCATTCAGGGTATGAAACTAAACTCGGTTCTATTTCTTTCTCTGACATCATTCGCTTGAGAGGTTGACAAACAACAGGGAATATCCGTTTTAAAAGAGGTATGATGAAAACATTAGTCTGGGATAATGGTGCAAAGCCCTGATAATCTCCCCACAAATAGCTCTAATTGTTCTGCGCTCTGAATATAATCCTCCACTGTTGTAGCTCGCATTCGTCGCTCCTCTTGCACTTTTCCCGTTTCGGCGCTCGTCGTTTGTCATCTTCCTCCCCCGTTTGAACCCTCTCTCTCCGTCTGTCTCCAATAAAAAACAAGCATTGTTATTAGCCCCGCTGCTCCCACATGCCACGAATCTGCTGTAATTGAGACCTTGATCGTCCCACACAAGGCGATGCAAGGATGGAAGACGGAGAGAGAGAAAGACGAGGTCCAATTAGCATCTCTGCAGCAGCCCGACTCCTGGGAGTGCCAGGTGGTCCCAGGGATCTAATTTGGAGGAGACTCTGAGAACTCAAAAAGTTCTCTCAGTCAGTTTATTGCAGAAGAACGGCCTCGCAGAAGAATGGTTTCCACACATTATTCATGCACTGAATACCTGCTCCTGCCAATCATTGCAGTTATTACTATTCTAGTGCAGTCCCAGCGTACTGCCAGAAATTTTTTATTGATTTGAGTCTTTTTTTTTTAACTACTGTATGCGTTTCTGCCAATTTTAATATGGGAAAAGGAGGTCTCGTCTCTTCTAATCATCTTAAACCAAAAAATACTAATTTGTTTGATGGTAGGATATGAATTGTTTTTATTCTTGGTCAGTTAATCAGAACAAGTCATGCACAAAAAGAGGAAAGACTTGTTTTTGTTGTCTCATGGTATGGCCAACGTGAGTGTCTTATAAATAAATGAACTAAAACCTTTTAAGGGACATGTTAGTCCAAAAACTCCAAAAACATAGTCTGACAGATATGACACTGAGTTAAAAGAAAGGAACAGTGACGACCAACTGACGGAGGACTCAAAGAGGAGACGGCAAGTAAATCTGGTGTGGAGCAGGAAAGAGGAGCAAACAAATGCACAAGGATACAGGAACGCCCAGCGGTGCAATAAAGAGGCTGAACAAGGTCCTTCTAATAGCGTGCAACTATCAAGCAGCGTTACCGGACACAGCTGATGGTTTTCATGGCAGAAGCTGCATCATCAAACTGCTGCAATCAACCAACACAACGTCATGTTTGAGTGAAAATACTGGAGAGGAAGATGCTCCCGGCTTGGAAGGAGTGAATGTATTTTAGGTTTTGGGACATGAAACCGCATCTACACCAAGACCAGAAGTAATGCTGCAACGGTCGTTTAAACAACAGGTTTGGTGTTCAAGTGGTTTTGGACGTAAGTCAGGAGATAACACTTCTGCTAGGTGGTGTGTGCCAACGCCAGAGTTTCCCTCTCTCATATTATATGAACATAAAGAAAAGTTTGTGCAGCTCTATTACAGTACATCAAGTTACGATCCACCTCCGCCGTTTCTGAAAATGTCACGGCACTTGAACCACTTACGAGGTCACGGATATCACAAGAGGAGCTCCGTCCATGTGGAAGCTTCACGTGGAACAAAAGAGACTCTTTCTTCGGCGTAAGCTCATGAAGAAAGAATAAAAAAATAAATAAATACATACAGTGCAATATTTACAATGAATCCTCCACATAAGGTTTGTCATTGGTGTTTCCTTTAAGCAGCAGCCATTGTCTGCTTTGTGTTTTGCTGCTACGCTACCTCCAAACTTACACCAAGGTTGAAGCACATCGGTCACTTTGTTCAGGTTTTATGTGTCGTATAAACAGCAGTGACAATCAAATGCTTCTTTGTCCTGTGTTGAACTGTTGAACTCAACATCCATTGTGCGCACATATAATGTAGCTATTATGCAGAACCTTTGGTATGCAGCGATGAGCCACAACATTATGACCACTGACAGGAGAAGTGAATAACATCTAAAGCATCTTGCTCCAGTTCAGTGTTCTGCTGGGAAACTTGTGGACCTGGCTTCATTCATTGGTGTGGATGTTACTTAGACATGTAGCACCCACCTAGACCAGACCAGGCACCCCCACCCCATAGCAATGACACTCCTTGATGGCAGCAGCCATCCCCAGCAGGATGCAGCCACAAAAACACTTTAGGAAGAAGAACAGCACAAGGTGTTGACCTGGCCTCCACATTCACTAGATCCCAAACTGATCAAGAATCTGTGGGATGATCCACAGAGGACCCTCCCCTCATTATCTCGCTAATGTCACTCAGTAAAGCAGTTAAAGACTAAAACTCATCCTAAGGTTCCATTTCCCACTGACAAAAAGCTCCAGGCCGCCAGTTCGTACATTCTGTTTCATCAAACAAACTAATAAATAAATACATAAAAAAGTATAAAGCATCTTCCACTTTTCCTCGTTTGAAATCAGTCCGCCTCGTCGTGCTCCTTTGGTGGAAATGCGTCGCCGATTGAAAGATCATCCCACTTTGTAGCTTAACTAGTTCAAGTTTAATAAGTAATGCCTTGCCTCAGATCAAAGCCAGAGGTGGTGCCTCACCCTTCAGTTGTGCTCAGACCTCTTCCACGCGGCGTCTTTTCCTGCTGCTTATTATTCTGAATAATGCTTTCCTCCGTGACAGCAGCAAACATCACTGCCACTGACTTCAAGGCTCCTAATGATTCGTTTTTCTCTCTGTTTATTCTCCCGTTTCCTTTGTCCTCTTGTTTGACCTCTGGACTCTTTTGAAATAAAAGTCTAACGACGAGGAAACGTCTGCCGTTTGGTTTTGTTTCAGATCTGATTCGGCTTTGATTTCTGCACCATTCTGCTTTTTTGTCTTCATCAGATTCTGGGGTTCATGATATTGAACATTTTCTGTAATGCTCTTTGATTTCCTGTTTTATTTTCTCATAGTTGATCTTGTGTCTTATGGTCTTGGCTCTGGTGGGTCTTGTGCTCATATCTACATCCTGCCTCACCTCTGTGTCTGCTTGCTGCTTTTCATCCTACCTCGTCCCGCCTGCCCTTCTTGCGTTTGTCCTTTTTTCTGATACCTGTTGATTTTTTCATCACTTTGTTTCTCCTGTTAGATAATCTTTTGCGGTCTGCACCTTCTCTTGGACTTCCTGCCACGTCACCGTTGTGCCTTTCGCTCTCCGTCATAGTGTTATGTGCAGCCTCAGCCGCTCCCTCCTCTTGTTCACCACAGGTAACAGTTTATGGATCGGCCTGACCGCTGTGATCAAGCTGGGCCATCTCTGATCATTAGAGCAGCAGCCTCTCTTTCTCTTTGAGCACCTTCACAACAATCATTTTTTCTTTGTGTCTGCCTTGCTGCTGGGTTTTGTGCATCTTGTTTAGTTGCAAACATGTGGTAGTTGTGGACTTCGTCGGGTTACATATTCACTTTCCTACACCTAGTGCTTTGCTATCTAGAAAGACTTGGGTAGCTGGACCCTTGTGTTTTTATTTAAGCCTGACTCACTTCAGATGGGTCTAGTTTTGTACCATTTCATCATTTATTAGTAAATGCCTCCTCCTGTATCCACTTCTCTTGCATTTGGGTCTTCCTGCTTACACGCCGTGACAGATTTCTCTTCCTGTGAATACACAGCCTTCATCGACATCCACTCCATTCAGCTCAGGCTGCCTCTGATCCCTCCGATCTCTTTACTGTCAGAAGAACATACTGAATGTGCCCCGCTGAGGTCTGCTTCTGTCCTTCATTGAAAGCAGCTTCCCTTTCTCTGTCCTTCGACCGGCTGGAAATGGAGAAAGAAGAGGACGAGCGTTGTTCTAGCAAACTCCCACGACCCTCAAAAAAAAAGGACTGTATCCTAAGATAAATCTCCTTCCTCTCTGCAGCAGGTTACATGAGAGGCTTGAGGGTCCCCAGTGGAAGACATGGAGCTCTTTCAGTCAGACACACAGCGAGGAGATCAGCTCAGAGCTACGTAGAGGGAGGGGGGGCTGCAGCTTTCACCGTCCTCTTCATCATCATCCTTGCTGCTGGACATGGTTGACAGGATCAGGGAGGTCTCATCGTAGAGACCAGGAGCTGTGCTGCTCCTTAGTGTTGCAGTATTCTTTCGTATCAGTGGAACTTCCACATGTAGGACTGACATTTCACACTAATGCACAATACACGCTGTTTATCCTAAATATTACCGCTGCATAGTTCTGCTGAGTGCAGAACAAGCATGAGATGTCGGCACAAGTAGGATTATTAATCTGGGATTAGTTACTCTTTACGTGGCAAATCAAAATTCATTTAATTAGTGTCAGCAGCAAAGTAACCGAGTGTTTTCCACTGCGTTAAATTTATTTTTCTATACATGAAACCAGAAAGTGCATTTAAAATATGACTCATTCTTTGAAATAAAAATAAAACAAAGATCCAAAACCAGGATGAAACAGGGAAACTGGACTTTCATCCAAGTAGATTCTTCAGTTCTGAAAGACGTGGCGTGGCGCTGAGGTTTAAATGTCGGCACAGACAAAGTGAAGACAGATGGCTTCCTTCACTCCTCTTTGAAACCATCCATGTCATGTTGGGAAACCCCCTCTCTGAAGCGGGGAGGTGAACTGAGCTTTAATCTGAAGGAAAACCGGATCAAAACTGATTCCTCCAACCACAGGTAAGTGTCTGGTCATGGTGGCAGCCAATACCTCGAAATAAAAATCTAATGCATGCATGTCCTGCTTACTTTTTCTACAATCTCCTTAGATGTTTTCTCTGCTTGATGCCAATGATTTGACCCTTCTCACACAGACGACCACAGGATCAGGTGTCTTTAGACATGAGAAGCTACTCATTGCATCAGTTGAAGTTAAATAACTTGTTTCCAGCTGAAAGATAATCACCCATGCAGTAATTATCCAATAGGAGGTGAATACCTGTTTGAATCCAGGCGGATGTAGTGTTGATGTTAATTAAACGCAAACTAAACCACGGCAAATCTCTTAGAAGGGCGACAATACAGACGAAACTTCCTCCCAAAGAAGAGCATTTATCTCCATCAGTAACAAGCTGTGATTAAATGTTAAGGTGTTTCTTTTGCCAAACAGATGTTTAAAATATGAAACTGTCTGCTCATTTCAGTTAAAGTGAATACCAGATGTGACACTAAATACAGCAAGAAATAATGATGACTAGAGAAACTTCTCAAAGCACTTCCATTTTTCTGCAGATACGATGTTCAAAACTGTTTTGTTTTACTAAAATATATAAATAAAACACAGATTCCATTGGCTTTTGCAGCACTGTCTGAAGATTTAGTTGACATCCACATTCATAGTTTATGCTGCAGTGCTTTTCTCAAGGCACACATTGTCATCACAAAGTGACAAACTCAAATCTGGCTGCATGAGCCTTGCCATGAATTCACCAGCAGCTGAATAAATGAGCTTCCCTAAAGGCAGCCGTTCACTTCTCCCCTCTCTCTCCCAGAGTTGAGCTCACCCGCGGCTGCAGGACGACATGCGGTTTCTTCCAACACTCTGCCTCCTTTCAAACCTCCTGAGTCAGCAGAAGCCGTCACACTGTGTCCCAGCCGACTCGTCTTTCCCGCTGGCACTGCCAGCCGCCAGAACTTAACAAGCAGACTGAGACATGTTTGGATGTGGTCTGGGACCATTTACCCTTCTGGTGCTTTACACAACTAGGTCAGCGAGCTAAAGACCGCTGGGGAGCCTTCAGTGAATACTCTGTCCTCTACACGGGGACAAAGGTCTGACTGGAGCTGTGTTGTTTTTTCCTCTGCCATTAGTTTGCAGAACTATTCCTCAAAAGATCCACCTGTTCTGTGACGGTTTGTCCTGAGAGGGGTCACAGGGGGTCTGGAGCCTATCCCACGGTCTACTCTGGACCCCAGTCTATCAGGAGTCTGTTTATTCACATTAAACTGTGAATAAACAGTTTTGTTTCATGTACTTGAGTAAAACCAGTCAGGGTAAGGAAAGCCTTCCCTGCTGGCCTAAACTTTATCAAAGTCACTGACTTACATTTTAATATTTTCCCATTAATCTTATTAAATTATTCCCAGTAGTTTATTCTTTTAATTTTATGTCTTGTCTGTCTCTCAGCTGCAGCATTAGAGCTTTTGTCCAAGCATATTTCAGCATCACGTGTTGCTGGAGTGAGTGGAATCACATTTCTAGTTGGTATTCTTAGTCCTTCTCTGTGGCAGCATCAGCGTTTTACCGTCCTCTGATTGGACGTTCAGAGAGCTAAGCTAGCGGTTCATGTTTATCTGTCACTAGCTGCACAAGCAAATCGTGCATATTTTGAGGAAAGGCCGTCCAACCCTGGAGCTAGCTAGCCTGACCCAGGCTACTTTCAGGTCAGCAACTATGAGCGCTACTCTTGGTTGATGAACTCTGAGGAGAACTCTGAATAGTTTCTAAGGTTTTACTGAGTAAAATGAATTTACATCTGTTATGTATATTTTTGTCATTTTATTGGGTCGACGTTAATGCTTCTGCTGGATTTGATGTATGTGACGCTGGTGGCTGCAGAGAGTGAGAGGAGACTTTATGAATTGTTCTGAGTTTTTTCTTTAGTGATGACATTCACCTCTATATGAGATACCCGTCTACCATGCTATGTACTGTTTTATTGTCTTGATGTTTTCTATAGCAGTGGCATCATAAGGATCCTAAGAGGTGTTCTGAATAAGGCATCCTGGTGTCATGAGGGGGTGCATGTATAGCACATGTGTAAAGTCATGTGTTTTTACATTTGCCTGCTCTCTGTCTGAATCCAACGAACATGACTCCATGATGTCATGTGGAACTGGGTCATGACAGAATGAGTCAGTTTCATGTTCATCAAAGTTACTTCAAAACTGGAGCTTAACATTTTCATGTCAGTAATGGAAAGAAAAAAACAGAAAATCAGATAACGTCAAATCGGAGGCCTCATGAAGGAAGACACCAAACAAAAGACACAGGAGGAAATGAAAGCAGCTTAAAGTAAAAAAATCAAAATAAAACAATCAACACAGGATGAGGAGACACACTGAAGCAGCAGGAGGAAGAAAGAAACTGACAAAGAGAGAGGAAGGACTATATGTACACAGAGAACTGATGAGGGAACAAGACACAGGTGAGACCAGTTAGAGGAGGGAGCACAGGTGAGGTCAGGCACGTCTTAGTCTAACGAGCAGCTCATTCAGTAACAAGAGGAGGAGCATGAGTGGAAACACTTTTAACCATGTTTAATTTACTTCACATGGTTCCATCCAGGACACTGCAACAAAATAAAATATATAAAAACGCTGACGATCCAGAGCCTCAACGTAACTAAACACCTGACCCTCCTCCACCATGAGCTGCTCTCCCTGCTAGCCGCTGTAGCATCTGAAGCAGAACAACCAGGTTCTGTAACAGCCTCACTCCACGAGCCTTCAGATTCTCCAGTTAAACGTGGACAGAAATATACGAGACCAAGACAGAATCTATGTTTACATTATTTCACTCTAATGCACATGACTTGAACTTTTCAGGTCGTGTGGCATATCTTCAGTTCATGTACAAATGGAGCCAACACAACCAGGCTGGTCAGGCTCAGTGAAGTTCTGCAGTTATTCTTACTTTTGTTTAATATTTCAATAAAACTGAAATGAACCGTGCAATCAGATCCACACGAGCAAAAACAGAACCAAGCTCAGTAAATAAAAGGTATAAATGCTGAAAACTGAGTAAAATCAGATGCTTCAGCTTAGACGTGATCATCCGCCCTGTTCACTGCATCTCATTTAGAGTAGTTCAAGTAGTCTGTCCCCTCTCTGCTTTCACATAATGTATGTATGATCCTAAGTGCTCACATGCAAAAGGAAAAACAGTGGCAAGACGCTCACTGGATGGGAATGGGCTCTTCTGATTCACGACCAAGCATCAGCTCTTTAGAGCAAGAACTCAAACTGTTCAACACATCCGGACGGCTTCAATTTTTTCCAGGCCCAGACGTTACCACATACACAAAGCCACGCCCTGTTCACATGAATACAAATGTGATAAAAACTTTCACCAACCAAGGTTTAAAAGTGACTGATTTACTTCACATTTGTCCACAAACGGGAGGATTATGCAACTGTGTCCCTGCAATCTGATGAATCCAACTAGACCAGCCACGCTGCACAACTCAGCTTCACTTCATTACACTTTACAGTGAGGAAGCCAGACACCATCAAAATGCCATTTCACGTTGCTTCCAGCTGAACTGTTTCTGCTTGGAGGCAGTAACTCAGAGTTACGCTGCCACCGTTGTCTCTGTATTGCTGCTGTTTTACAGCTTACACTTAAGAACTCATGATGACTAATCCATCACAGCCGCGCGTCGCGTGCGTCGCACCAATAAGTGAGAGATTGTTTGAAAGTGCTGATCAAAGCAGCCAGACTTTACACTAAATTAAACAGAGGGAGGAAAACAGCGTCCACAGATTGATTTTCATGGCTCGTGCTTCTTCGGGAGAGAAGTGCTCGCCCACGTGGAATCGCCGACAAGCACCAGAGGAAAGTCCCAGACCTAATCGAGAGCCAGTCAGTTTCAGTTACGAAGGCTTCCTGTGCAGCGCGGTATAGCGTCTGTGAGCGCCGCTAACGGCAGGAGAGATGCCCATTCACGCCCACTCACAATATGCCGGCGTGCCATTTTTACCCAGCGTGGTGGGGTGAGAGATGAGACCGGAGATACGATGCCAACGGAGGCTGTGGAGGACATGTGCCAAGATAAACTGTCACACGAGCGCCGTCTCGCGCTGAGTCTCACATTTATATTTATGTTTGGCTCGTTGCTGTTTGGTGCGTAGAAGGAAAACGGTGAATATGGACGGGAGCAACATTTGCTCTGGTAGTCACATGAAACACAGCGGGCTGATATCTGCAGGTGAGGAGGAGGAAAGGTTGGGTGGAGGTAAAATAGTTTATGGAAATATGATGAGTGATGAGAATCCTTGTTGAACTCCACAGAGGAAACAACCACTTTGTCTTAAATCATTTCATTTAACATCCATGTTTACAGTTAAGTCTCTGAGTATTTCTTTCAGTCAGGTCAAAGAAACACTCCTCATGTACACATATTCATTTTTTGCACTTCACAGGTTACACGTGTCTCGTTAGGTCACCTGTCCCTGTCGTACCTATTACTTGAACAGTGAAGACGTGTCCAGCAGGTAGAAACCAATGAACCGTGTCCTGTTCCAGAGCTGAAGCTCCTGTCACAGTCGCTTTAGATTAAATGTCCCTGCTCTCACCTGAACTTCACCTGAAGTGCAGACAGTTGTCTCTGTCAGACCTCATCAGGAGTCAGATGTAGTCAGGAAAGACTCGGAGGCAGAGCGAGTGTCCAGGTAGCTGGATATATCGAACCTATTCTTTATTTGTGATGCAGCCTTGTGCTTCATAGCTGTCGGATGAATAATGCAACAAATTATGAATGAATAAATGAAATAAAATCAAAAGACATTTTAGAAAACATTTTAGAAAGGTCAACAGAATTACATCTGCTGGTTTTCTGACACCGGATCATTAAGTAAATTAGTTCCACCTGTCATGAAATCAGCTGATTTGATTCCACCTGTGAGCTCTGGACCCAACACCTCATTGGCTCTTTTGACTCCGGGGGATCCAATGAGAGACTGGAATCCCCAAGATGAGAGAAAATGGGGATCAAGGAGAGTCCCTTTGTTCTTATAGACGTATTCACTCGGGACTAGTTTTATCTGGGGACGTCCTGTGATTCAGAAACAACCCCCTACGTCTGTGTTTCATGAGACACATTCACACGGATAATCAAACTGTTTTACTCTGATTTATTATCCACTGTTCTGTCTCTGCTGCAGGTCTGAGGACAGCTTTAGGCCTCATCCACACGGAGACGCTTTTTGGTTTAAACACAGGTGTTTTGCATCATTTTGTCCGATCGTCCACATGAATCCTGTAAACTCATCTCCTTAAAACGCACTTTTCTGAAACCTGGTCCCAGGGTGGAAAAAAATCAAAATGCAGCTCTTGAGTTTTCGTGTAGACGGGAAAAACGCATATGTGCGTTTTGATGATGTCATCACCACCATGGCCACGCCCCTGGAGCAGCCTTCCACCTCTTATATCCCGTGAGACGTCTCCTAACAACATCAACAACAATGGTGGACTACATGCTCGTGTTCCTGCTGGAGAAGATATTGAGCCTATTATGGTTACTAGGGCTAAATATCATTTCTCCTTGACTTTGGTTTCTTCTAAAGCTGATTTGTAAACAGCGCTCAAGCTTTATGTGCATGCTGCACCTCTTCCTCTCCGTTTTTGGTGAATTTCTGAAACTGAAACGTGGTACGTGTGGACAAGGCCTTAGTTTGCAAATTCCAATTTATAATAAAAAAAAAATTAAAACTATGATGAGACTATTGATCCAGGGGAAGAGATTACCAATAACCTGTTAACATTTAAATCAGCCACATCTTTGCAGATGAACACATGTGTGTTTGATTTAATGATTTCATACATCTAAATAAAATATTAGCTTCTAACATCCGTGTAAAAACTCAATCTCAAATGAATAATGTGATGAGATTGCAAGAGAAAAACCAAACTGTCTTCACCAGATAAGAAATAAACCTGGCAGCAGGTTAAGATGCAAATGCAGGACACCAGGCGATGAGGCAGGAGTAGGCAAACAATTAATTTAATTAAACCAAGGTGCTGCATAAGGCATGAGATCTAAAAACAGAAACCTTCAAAGAAGACAAGAGAGAAAACACAGGGAACACAGTAGGAGACAGTACGACATGACAGAGGACAAAGTTAAAGACAGGACTATATATACACACAAGGGCAGAGGAGACACAGGTGAACACAATCAGGGCGGGGCAGATAATTACACAGGTGGGAAATCACAGGACAGGAAGAAGGTAAGACATGAAACAAGGAAAAACTTAACAAATAAAACATGAAACATGAAACATGAACGCAGAACCATGACACTTTGTTTTTATGATGCACCAGTTCAGGGCAGCGACACAGGGAGGTGAAGTCATCACAATGGAATTCATTTTAATCTCTCTCTTTACATATTAAGTCTTTTAAAATACATCTGTCAACAGGTAGAATGTGCACCAGTTATAGACTTTTGTTAATTCCCATCAGGAATGTGAGGAACGTGTAGAAAAGGCAACATGTAGTATATTTCCATTTCACTGTGTTTGAACATTGAATGAAAAGATATTTCATAATGTGTAGTCTCCATAGTTTATTTGAAGATGAATGCATGAATGAATTTGCTGCATGGTTTAGTTTCCATGCAGCAAATTTTCAAAACTGGACAACTGGCCGTATAAAATATATAAAACTAATATGCAATAAACCAGTTTCTTGTTGGTTTTAAATCCACACATGTTCACATTTACACTTTCCTGACCTTGAGACTGAGGAGTTCAGGTTTGTCTCAACACTAAACAGTCTTGTTCTGTGCTCAGACGCTGTTGTTATCAAGGTGAGAGTAAATGACATCGGCACAAAGCCATCCAAGGTCACGACAGAACTGGGAGGAAGTTGGAAAGACCAAAACTTTGCTTTTAAAATCTTCACACCGCCTGATCTGATGCACCAACACTCGGCCGGGAACACATCACGCTTGGCGAATCGCGAGACACAGCGGGCTCACACCTACACTGCCTCAGAGACTCCAGGAGATTGAATAAATGGATGAAACAATGGTGGAGGGGAGACCGTCTACCTGGAGAAAAAGCTGCGGCTCTACGCTGGGAAGCTGAATGCTCTCCAAAGTGGGCAACAAATTTAATCTGGAAAGGGGATGAAACTACCTTTTTTAAAACCCAACAGTGCCTCGTTGATGCACCAGCAGACACAATAAAACACAACACAGCAACATGGAGGCTGCTGCAGCTCCACGGGGAGACATGGACAGGAAGTAAACAGCAGTGAGTTGTAGCTGTCGGGGGAAACCAAGGTCAGCTGCACTTTGCTTTTATGTGTCCATCAGGCAGAAAATTGCCTCTGCACCAATCCTCTGATCTCTCAACCCAAAGTAGACACACGTTGACCCTGTCATGTGGATGACATACACGTGCGTTCATCATTTCCCTCCATTAAAGAGCTGGCGTTTATAGCTGGTGGGCTGTGATTTCTGTAGCAGAGATCAATGTGTAGCTGCTGTAAAAGCTACAAGAGTCTAAACCAACAGAAGTTCAAATGAATGAGGCCACAGTTATAATATTTGCACTGACGACACATGTTCATGATGTGGGCTCTCCATGCCAGAACACTGGATCTGCAATGAAACAAGATGAAACAAGATGCAACGGTAGTGCAGACTTTGAATTTTAATTCAAAGCGTTGAACTAAAATATTCTATGAAATCTTTAGGAATTTCAACCATTTTATTCAGTCTCTTCCTTCTGAAGTCCACCAACAAGACCAAGGAGATGGTGGTGGACTTCAGAAGGAAGAGATCACATCTCCAACCTGTGTCCATCAATGGGGTCGATGTGGAGGTGGTGAGGACGTACAAATATCTACTACAAGCATGGACACACTCCACAGGAAAGGACAGAGCCGTCTGCCCTTCCAGAGAAGGCTGGGGTCCTTCAACGTCTGCAAAAAAACTGCTGCAGATGTTTTACCAGTCTGTGGTGGCCAGTGGTGGTTTGCTGGGGAGGAAGCAGCAAGAAGAGGGACGTTGCTCGACTGGACAGACTGGTGAGCAGGGCTGGCTCAGTGGTGGGCACAGAGCTGGACTCTCTGGTGACAGTGGCAGAGAGAAGGAATGTTCATTTTCAATACTTGCTGATGCTTTGCCAGGCCTTTACTGCAGCTGTTTGTTGCTCTTTCTTTGAAGTTTTGTCTTAACTAAGTGAAACGCAGCTCGATCTTGTTGAGATCATTGCATTAAAAAACTCCTGGGTTGCTTTTGCAGTACGTTTTTAGTCATTGCCCACTAAACTTTCCTGCCTCTGGCTGAATCTGAGCAGAAAGAACATACCTATACACTTTAGCAGTGATCCAGCTGCCTCTGTCTTCTGTCACATCATCAAGAAGTGACACAGTGACAGTGGAAGCCCTGTGTGTCCATGCCATCACGCTGCCTCCACCATGTTTGACAGAAGATGTGCAGAGAGAAGTCTTCAGCATACTTTCCTTCTCCCATCATTCTGGCACAGGTTGATCTTAGTTAGATACTAACCGGGGTCTCTTCTAGTCTGGCCTTCCTGATTTTAAGGCTGATGAATGGTTTGCATCTTGGAGTCTTCTCTTCGTGGTAGACTTATGTACTGACACACCTGCTTCCTGGAGAGCGTTCTTCACCTCGCTGGATGTTGTGGAGGAGCTTGCGTCACCGTGGAAATGATCCTGTGATCATAAATGTGCTCTTTTCTTTTCAACTGTTGATTTGGCCACTCCTAACATTTCACAGCAGGAGCTTCCAAATGCAAACGGCACATCTGGAATCAACTCCAGACCTTTTACCTGCTTAACCCCTCGTGCTACCTTTGGGGTATCTGGGACCCCAAGTGAATGGACAGACAGATAGAGAGCATGCAGGAGGGTAGCACGAGGGTTAAATGATGAAGGGTTGATGAGGGAATAGTCCACTCAGCCCATGAAATAGGTCTTGGATCTAATCTTTCCTCTAATTTGAATGTGAATCCCCTCAAATTATAGCTGAGAGTGTGCACAAGAATTCTGTCTTTACTGAACGATTAAACACATTTTTAAGAAGGTGCTGATGAAGGTATACATCCCGGATAAAGACATACAGTCTCTACAGAATGGGAACCTCCTAAGACCTGAGAGTGTGAGCATGCTGGCTGGATTGTTTCAAACATCACTTCAGTAACATGGTCGTGGCAGGCTGGTCACTAAATCTGCATGTGCTCATAAATTAAGCCATCTATCCTGCACCGTTTATCTTCCATATCATCTGTCATCATCTGTGTGTAGTCTGCATGTTCTCCCTGTGTCTGCGTGGGTTCTCTCCAGGTTCTCCAGCTTCCTCCCACCGTCCAAAGCCCTGTGATAGACTGGAGACCTGTCCAGGGTGGACCCCGCCTCTCGCTCACTGACCCGTGACCCTCCAGAGGACAGAAGCAGAAAACGAATGAATGAACGGTGAGAATGCTTTGAACCATATTATGGAGTCAGTTAAAGCGCCTGTGTAAATTTTACGGCAGCACAGCTGATCCGCGCTTCCCGGCGTCCAGATGGCTTCAGGTTTTCATTCAAGTGCTCCCAAACGAGGCAGGTGTGAAAGCACCTTCATTCTGCTGTAAAAAGGATTAGAACAGTCGGCCTCACAAAAAAACAAAAACATGCATGCTCGTTGAAAAGGCTTCAGGTTGTTGAGCTTTTATCTTTTCTGCTTCCATTCTGCCGCATCGATTCAGAGACGGGTGGCTGCGGTAAGTACTTTGTTATCAAAAATAGTTCGGATTGCGGCACAGGAAGATTATAGCTGTTGTTTTGAGGAAGAAAAAAAAAGGACAATCCTTTCCACAAAACTAAAAAAAAAGAAAGAATTCTCAAGGAGCGGAGGGTTGGCTGAAAAAATAAATTCCAGTAAATCACCAACTATGATTACAGGGTTATACATCCACTGAGGATTGGAGGGAATCCTGAGCAAAACAAAAACCTAAAAGCCTACTTTTATTTTCTCCAGTGTCCTGCTGTCAGTCAGGATCCAGGATCCCCTGTGGAGGAGCTTGTTTAGAGCTCTTGAACGCTTCCTGAGCAAGTGATAGTGAATCTCTGGGAGCAGCAGGCAGAACGTAATAAAGGAAGGGCTGATGTATTTTCTGTGGGTCTCTTAAAACCCAGCAGCCCTGTGTCGCATTACTATCCAGCTCTTCCAGACTCTGCTTCTCCTCCTCTTTCACTTTTATTCTGTATTTGTCCTTTTTATTCACCCCCCCTCCCTTAAAGCGTTGTCTCTCCTGCAGTTAAGCTAGGCTGTTGTGCGAGCCCCCCTGGCTTCTAGTTATAAGTCATTTATTCTCTAATCTCTGCGTCCAGGAGCAGCCTTGGTCTGGCTCCATGTGGCAGAGAGCTGAGGTGGCAGCTGGCCCTTTATCAGAACACAGAGCCCGGCCAGGTTGCACATAAAAACACATCTGAATGCAAACCCCCACAAATGCACACGCTCATTTATTAACACAGCTATGGGCGCAGCTCACCTGCTCTTCAGGTCACACAGAAACAAAATACAAAGTACAAAAAAAAAGCTTCACTGAAAAAGCTTTATTGTTTGTCAAACGCTTAATAAACTCATTTCCATAAAACGTACAGAAAGTTCAAGGTTTTTACTTAAAATTACATGAAATGCCGTAATTACAGTGCAGTTTGAATAAAGCAGCTTGTAAAGCAGCAGCCTTTTGTTATTCCAACAGTAGCTCAGCCTCGATTAAAAATAAAACACACAGGGAAGTGAAAAAGACTCGGATTAAAGGATGTTGGCAGGAGTCGGTAAAGTGCTGTGACTCCTCCTGGATGATGTCAAGTCAGTTTACTGACCGACTGAGTGACCCTCAGACTCACTGTGGCTCAGCATCAGTGCGACTTGCAGGGACTTCAGGTGCAGATGAAAGAGTGTGCCACAGTACTGTCAGTGTGATCAGAGCAAACAAACAGCAGCGAACACATCAACACTGAGCAGGAAACTAACACCATGAGGGACGCTTTTCTTTGTTCAGTCCATGTCAGAGAAGTAAATGGCCCATCAAGTCTGAAGATGTTTGAACATTTAAGTAAATCTGTTTGTGGATTTTTGCTACTTCTGCAGCTATTTAGCCAAAAAGCATCATTTTTCACAGTATTAAACACAGCAACGTGTGCAGACAGATTTGACGTTCAACAACAAATCAAATCATCTCCTTTTTTTGTACAAATCTTCAGCGTATTTTTGCATAAACCATCACCACCAACACTCCACCATCCACGTGCAGCTCGTCTGTAATCACACGGTACGTGCCAACAAATCAGAACAATGGAGCAGTAATTGCTCTGCAAAGCGTTCAAGTTCGCTGGTGAGCTTCAGCACCAGAGACAGCTCCAGCCCCAGCCAGCACTGCCTGTGTTACATTCAGCACCACGGACAGCGGCCGCAGCTTGCAGCTCTGGCGCGGAGGCTGAAACCAGAGAAGAAGAGAACGAACCACTGCAAACTCTTTGCTTTGGATTAGAACGAGAAGGACGAGACTGGAAGTGACGCGTTTCAGCTGGTGGCCTTCAACATCGGGGTCGTTAAGAATCACAGAGCAAACGTTTTAAATAAGTTATGAGGTGAAGAAAATGCCTTTTTAAATGAAAACAACCAATCACATTTGTTCACATGTGAGCCAACAGGGCACCATGCATGGTCATGTGGCATCAGGCTAACCAATCACATATTTCCACACGTACCAGCCGCCTAAAGACTGGACAAAGACGGGCATGTTCATCTCAGGTCTGAGGTAAAAACAAGATCTAAACCCAATAAAACAGAGTCCAGTGCACACTAAACAAATAAATAAAAGCATGTATACTTAAACTAAATGATATATTTATATAGTTTAAATGCATATATGTAATTACATGATTCAAAACACTACAATAGCATCCTGTATAATGTGGTGTAACACTCATTCACACCCTCGATTAAAAGAGAAACTTTTAAATCCTCTTATCCCTGATAAAACTGACATTACCACCCCTTTAACTGGACTTAATAACTTCTGTGTCCAGTTATTCAGTGTTTTACAGAACAAAGTGTTTCATCTACATACATTTTTTCATATAAACTATAAACGACTTTCACTTTTGCCTGTGTCGATGGTATAATCTCCATATAGGAGCTTTAATGAAAAAGATTAACACATTTTAAAATAGAATTTTTCTTGCCAGGAGTTAAGAAAATGACAGACTTTAAATGTCACGCAGGAACCAAGGGAGGGTGAGTTTATCTTAACATTAAGTGTAGAAACGTTGGCGCACTCTTAACACCTGTGAAGCTCAGTAATTAACTCACTACATTTATTTTACTCCTGCTCTAACAATAAACATAAAGGGCCCTAAACATATTTACATCACCGTGTTTCCAGATGTAAAACTTTTCCCTTTAATGGTAAATAACATATCACTCATGTTACACCACATAAGTACAATTAATTTACACATCTACCTGAAGGTGCCTCTCATTATTCCCCCCTCAGGGAAAAGCGTGACAGATATGAACAAACAGTTTGTTCCTGTACGAGATATTAAATTAGAGGAGACATTTGTTGTGAACGGCGATAATTACTTGAACCACTGAGTCGTCGTAGAGGAGACACTGAGTTCATTGTCACTGAATGTTTTAGATCATATATAGACTATAAATAACATACCTGTGCAACTTCATAAGTTAGAGCAGAGTTCCTTATTTAAGCACAGATGTGTCTGCACTTTGCTAAACATCATGTTTAAATGGTCTGACAGAAAGAACAGGAAACACCATTTAATATGCAACTGAAGAAGAAAACGTCCGTTAAGAAGTAGGAGGAGGAAGTAGAAGAATGGTTTCTATGAATTAGATTAGATGACAAACTGCACTGGTATTTATTTTGATCCCATCTGGGAGAGAGACTGAAACAGCAAGAAAATATAATATATAAACAAACACTGAATTCAACCTTTTTTAATTATTATTTCACACTCACACCTACGACCAGTTTAGAATCAAGGTAGGTAGGACCCAAGTGCAGGAGTGAGCAAAGGACTTAGTTTAATAAAACAAAAGGAAACAAAAGGCGCCGCTGAAAAAGCAGGAACTCCAGCAAACAAAAAGCAGAACTCTCAAAAGACAAAAAAGGTGACAAGAGACTCGAGACAAAAACAGAGAGCACCAGAGAGACACAGGGGTGGTAAAAACACAATAGAGGAAAAAAAAAAAAAAAAAACAGTAGGGGAAGGCAGAGCTATATGCGTGTCATAGGATGCCACTTGTGCAACAAATCCAGTCGTGAAATTTCCTCGCTCCTAAATATTCCACAGTCAACTGTCAGCTCTATTATAACAAAATGGAAGCGTTTGGGAACAACAGCAACTCAGCCACGAAGTGGTAGGCCACGTAAAGTGACGGAGAGGGGTCAGCGGATGCTGAAGCGCATAGAGGTCGCCGACTTTCTGCACAGTCAATTGCTACAGAGCTACAAACTTCATGTGACCTTCAGATTAGCCCAAGTACAGTACGCAGAGAGCTTCATGGAATGGGTTTCCATGGCCGAGCAGCTGCAGCTGCAGCCACACATCACCAAGTGCAATGCAAGGCGTCGGATGCAATGGTGTAAAGCACGCCGCCACTGGCCTCTAGAGCAGTGGAGACGCGTTCTCTGGAGTGATGAATCACGCTTTTCCATCTGGCAATCTGATGGACGAGTCTGGGTTTGGAGGTTGCCAGGAGAACGGTACATTTCAGATTGCATTGTGCCAACTGTGAAATTTGGTGGAGGAGGAATTATGGTATGGGGTTGTTTTTCAGGAGCTGGGCTTGGCCCCTTAGTTCCAGTGAAAGGAACATTGAATGCTTCAGGATACCAAAACATTTTGGACAATTCCATGCTCCCAACCTTGTGGGAACAGTTTGGAGCGGGCCCCTTCCTCTTCCAACATGACTGTGCACCAGTGCACAAAGCAAGGTCCATAAAGACGTGGATGACAGAGTCTGGTGTGGATGAACTTGACTGGCCTGCACAGAGTCCTGACCTGAACCCGATAGAACACCTTTGGGATGAATTAGAGCGGAGACTGAGAGCCAGGCCTTCTCGACCAACATCAGTGTGTGACCTCACCAATGCGCTTTTGGAAGAATGGTCAAAACTTCCTATAAACACTCTCCTCAACCTTGTGGACAGTCTTCCCAGAAGAGTTGAAGCTGTAATAGCTGCAAAAGGTGGACCGACATCATATTGAATTCTATGAGTTAGGAATGGGATGGCACTTCAGTTCATAGAATGAGTAAAGGCAGGTGAGAGAATACTTTTGGTAATATAGTGTATATATGCACACATGAGGAAGAGAGAGGTGACGAGACACAGGTGAAGCAAATCAAGAGACAACACATGTGAAATCAATGAGCTAATCAACACAGGGAGGAATGCAACAGGAAATCTAACGTGACGTCAACGTGAACACGGGTGAAACAAAACCAGAACCTAAGCAGCATGTCTTTGGACGGTGGGAGGAAGCTGGAGAACCTGGAGAGAACCCACGCAGACACAGAGAGAACATGCAGACTACACACAGAGAGGAACCAGGATTAGAACCCATCAGTGCTAAGAAACACACCACTGTGCCGTCCTATTGCAAATCATTTAACGTGCTGCCATGCAGTGTATAGAGAAGAGTGTTACTACTTTGAGAATGAAAATAAAAATAAATCTGTCCCCTCACGATCATCTCTCCCTCTTTCTCCACCCAATGACATTGTTTTTAATAAGTTGTTTGATTATCTGTTCAGTCATTTGTTCCGATACCAGATGCGACCCATAAATGTCAGCATCTGTTTGTCTGCTCACTTCCATAATCACAGAGGAGATGGGTAGAAATGCAAATTGCAGGAGGAAAGAAGCAGCGGGTCACCGGCGACAATAACCCCTGTCAGCGTGTGATAGGAGGAGCTGAATTAGAGGATGACAGACAGCCCGGGCTCATCCAGCCAGCTGTGCTCGGCCTTGACCAACAGCTGCGAGGGACAAAGACCAAGAAACACAATGGGAAACACAGAATCCGTTTAATAACCGTAATGACTGTCCTCGTTCTGGACAGCAGCTTATGCATCAATTTGAGAAGCGTCTGGCAGGCTGACCCCAGCCACACAAAGCGCTCTGACACTGTGTGGCTTAAATGATGGCGACACTACAGCTGCCAGGATTAGTTCTGTTCGGTCTCTTCTGAGGCCAACAGCCTAAATACAGACCACATGAACACGAGCGCTTTCATTTTAACCAACAGAGTCTGTGCAGCCATTCCTGACCGCTTTCATTCTGACGTTTGTGAGCATTTCACAATCTCTTTAACATATAAACACGTATTACTGTTTTCAGTCACAATGTTTTGTAGTGTGATGGAAGCACTATGCTTTATTCATTCATTCATTCATTTTCTGTAACCACTTCCTGTGGAGGGTCATGGGGGGACCGGTCCACCCTGGACAGGTCTCCAGTCTATCACAGGAACCTTCTTGCTGTGAGGCATCAGTGCTACTTATTGCCAGTATGAAAACCGACTCCTTAATTATGATGCTATTGCTATAATGCACATAAACTAAGAGCATGTTTTGTTTCAGTCTGTCTTTTAGTCACCGTAGTAACACAGATATTGGGTTTAGTGTTAAATAGCAGCAGCCTGTGCACAGTCAATAGGTGACGCTCAGTCTAATTTTGCTGGCTAGCTCTAAGCTAGCTACGTCTGGAGTCATTTCCTTCAAGTTTTGACAAAATAACTGTAAATGTCTAAAACATTAAGAGCATTAAGAATTGTTCATGTTGATGTTTTCGGAAGCAGTATGAAAAAAACAACGCAAACACAACATAGTTGGTTTGAAATATTTCCGATTCGTTATGAGACCATGGCAGAGTAAATTAAATCGCCCTGCTATTAACATCGTACAGGAAACCTTGAGATCTGCAGGATCATTAAGCTCACCCCAGTCATAGTAATACACATCATCTGAGCACCATGGATTTGAACTTTTTAAAAATGTGATAATTCGTTGCTCTGATTGGTTGTAGGACTAATTGCATCCAGATGTGTATTTTGATCTGTATCGCCTAAAAACGTCTCCTAAGGAAATCCAAACAGAGCGCCAGTGAGTAGGTTTGGTTAGTTTCAGGCAGAGAGTTAAAGTATTTATGTTGGTGATCAACCGTTGTCATAGATGGAAGAAACACAGACGCTGGTTGTGTAGTTTTTCCAGCTCAGATCCATCACTAGTTATGCCACGTGTTTCTGTGACCCATCCATCCACCCAGACCTCCTCCTTTGGAAGACTGTGTCTTTCTTATTTTATCAAAACTGAAAGTCATAACTGTCACGGCTGCTTGAGGGTTTTCTTGTTGGACAAAAACAAATTCAGGGATTCAGTCTAATTGCGGGTGCGGCTCAAAAAGCTGAAGGGCATTTTAACCGACCACATCGACTCAAAATCTAACGGCTGATTAGATCTGGATACAGCTCTCCTCCTGTCTGGGAAGCATTTCTGATCAATATTCTTGAACCTTTTCAAACTGTGTAAATTGATGGCGTGGTGGGTAGAGACTTTGACTGTGATGCCTGAGCTGTTTCAGTTGCCTAACCCTGAAATCTGTTGTGGTTTTCAACAACTGTTCAATGTTTTTATGCTACTCTGCAGCCACGATCGCTCTGCAGCCACGCTGGACCTGCAGCCACACAGGACCTGCAGCCACGCCGGACCTGCAGCCACGATTGCTCTGCAGCCACGCCGGACCTGCAGCCACGCTGGACCTGCAGCCACGATCGCCCTGCAGCCACGCTGGACCTGCAGCCACGCCGGCCCTGCAGCCATGCCAGAACACAGTTTTCGTTTTCTTAAGGCAGTGACAGTGAAGCTGTGATGTTTTGAATCATCTGTGATTTTTTTTTAATGTGTTTCTTCTCTCTGTTATGAGCCGGTGACATTTGGAAGCAAAACCCATCATGATATCATTTTCAGACATCTGTTGGTATACGTCTTTGATTTTCCTCTATCTCTCTCTCTCACACACACACACACATGTATGCAGAGGCTGCCATTGTGAATCCAGAGCACAGCGTGGCAATCCGTTAATTACACAGCTCCCAAAGTTCAATGTTTCAGAGGCCATAACTACAAAGGAAAGAATGAAATGTATGAATAATGAATTCAGCATTCTCTATGATTAAAGCTGAATATCAAACCAATCAGACAGTCGTTGCAGCCACTATCTGATTATCATTCGCAGACATTTTTTTTTCCTTCAGCTGAAGCGATGCTCACTTTCCCAGCTTTCATGCAACACCAGGGGAAACAGAAAAAAAAGGAGTTTGAAATATTTGTTATTCATGAGTTCATTTTATTCAGATTTCTCTCTGTGTGATAGCTCATATCTCGGCCTAATACGGTTTCATGCAGACGAACGTCTCCAGCGAGGCGCCGTCGTTGGTTGTTTTGGTCCGTGCCAGAGACAAAGAGATGACTTTGAACTGTGCGCACAGAGAAAGCAAAAACACCAAACTCCTTCGCAGCAGCTCTGACTCACAAGGTCACGCATGCACCGAGGAGCGGCAGGAGCGCCTGCATCGCTTGACTCAGATGAATAAAATATACGAGCTCCATTTAAAACACACCGCCTCGCCTCGGCCCTCCCACAGCACATGCCTCTCTGTGTGGAACAAAAAACAGATCTCAAGTCAATCGATAAAACTTCAGCCGTTCATTTCTTTCCGCCTTCTTCCTCCTTCTATCGTCACGTCATCCAGAGAAAATCCTGTTTTTTCTTCTTTTATTCCTCCTCTCGTCTCACTGTTGATATAGTAGATTTATTTATGCGCTTGAATGAGCCGAGAAACTCTGACATTAAATTAAAATCACATGTCTAGGAGGACTACTCCCCAACGTCCTAAAAAAAAAGAATAATTTGGCTGATTTAAAAGAATACCATCTGAGACAGAGGCTTCATTTTTCAGTTGAAGGCAGAGTTACTGAGCTGTTTATCTGTTTGGGGACTAGTTGACATGTTAATCCCATAAAGTCGATGCAATCATGTCTGAATATTTGAATAATTCACTGAATATGCCAGTAATGCTAAGTCATGCTAAACCAGACGTATTTCAGGAACTGGAAGTTTGAGAGTCTTAACAGTAGGTGAATAGATCCTAGGTTCCTAGGATTTTATTGAATGTGCACAAACATACTTTGGAGTATTACATGTGTTATTTCAGCTGCAGTCTGAACAGAAACAGTGCATTGAATCATCCTGAACCCTACTATACCCATTAGCTATGAAGAAGAGCCGCTCAGAGTCAAGGGAAAACACCACTATTTAAAATGAATTATTTTTTTTTGTTTGTTTGTTTTACTTTTATTTTTTACTTTTTAGTTTACTTTTCAGAATGAGAAAAGACTTTATTGACTCAAATAAAATAAAATAAAATACATATATTGTCATTTGGCATTTCTAAAACCATTTCAGGTTTCATGTCACAGTGCTGTGTTGAAGATTCAGATCAGCAACAGATTGTTGTTTAGGTTCAGGAGCTTGATGATGAACAAACTGATTAAAGCAACTAACTACTTGCTGAACCTCTCCTCTACGGTCCCATTCAGACTTTACATCAAGACCGTCCCAGGTCGTCCAGCTGTGGCTAGTGACAGGTTTAAAGTACAGGAGGACACCCAGGACACGGTGAGGACTCACTTCAGTGATCTGATCTCACGTCACCTTCAGAGGTGGTCTGGGACGCGTCTGACCTCCTTCCTTTGCTGGGTTCCTGGTTCATATTAAAGAATCAACAGGGCTGCTCCTGGATATTTTAAATGATCGCCAGAAAAAGAAAAAGCACCGTCTGTTCACTGGCAATGAGATCATTAATATTCTTTATTTACCTTTTTATTTCCAGTTGTTTCTCTTTCACTGCCTCAAACAGCATAACAGTGAAACTACTCTGCATATGGATGTTTGGGTTTGTGTTAGACTCTGAGCTTTGTGCAGGTTTCTAAAGTATTTAACATCAGGTCAGAGATCAGTAAATAAATTCATAATAACTTAAGGTGTATGATTTCAGTGAGTGAGGGAGACTTTAGTACAGCTGCTTCTGCTGCCATGGTCATGATGCATTAGAGACTGAGATCAGATCTAAAGTGATGTGGAGACATATTTTAATGGACTGCCATGGTTGGATGTTAGTGGAAGTTCTGAACAGGGCCTCTGTTGACACATGTATCATCTTGTAAAGTCAAACATCCAGATATGTGATACTAAAGAAACTGTTAATCCCACCATCACATTAGGATCATACTACATGTTCATGCTCCTCTGATAAACAGAGCTGCATCACATAAATTCTGCAATGATTTTTTATTGGAGCTAATGTCTGACAGTGAACAGGAAACCCATCTGCATGACTAAACTGAGCTAAACAGATGAAACATGGATGTGATGATGCATATTCTGAGAAATTCACTTGAAACTAAGACTCCCCGTCGTCACACAGATAACAGCCACATCCATTAATGCTGTTATTTGTTTAGAGGCTGATGAAGGTATTAAAGCAGCAGTGGGGAGGAAATAAGGTTGTAAATGAGAGGAAGGCTGGCTGTTATCTGCTCGGCATGAGGCAAACAACACTGAGAGGGACATGAAGGATTGAATTTACTACAAATAGAGTACGAGGGTCTTTATTGTCAGCGTCCCCAGATGCAGGACGTTTTCTTATTTACCTCATGCCCGCGCTGAGATAATCAAGTTAACTGACTGGATTTCCTCCCTCAGCTAACGGCACCATGGCCTCCATGTGTCTGAAGCCATCAGCCCAACTGGTGACACTGATTTTCTTTTCCAAAGCACGTCACATTAGATCTGCGTCCTTCTGCAGCTGGAGCGTGCGATCTGATTAGCTCGACTCCATTATATCAAGAACTTCTTTAAATAATCGCCTATAAAGTTTTCATTACAATAAACGTCTGCTTTTGTAATTAAGACAACAATCTGATCAGGGATGATTAGACTCAAGTGTTTTTCATCTCTCTTCATCTAAGACGGATATTTAAATGCAATCAAGCCATTTTCAATTAGCCTGACAAGTCATTGTTGTAACCGTGGCGAGGACAATGAATTTATCTCAACAGAAACACGTCTCTGCAGAGACACAGAGGACTCGCTGTCTGACACTCAGTGGACGACAATGCTCAAAGCTGAAGGGACAGATGACAAACAACGGCAGGACTAAGAATAAACCTCAGAGTGACTCTTAACTGATAACAATTTATTTCAGTTCTCATGAGGACAGGTGACTCACTGCCTCACCTGACCGCACGTCTCTGTGGGGTTGAAGGGCTTCAGTGGTATGCTAACTCTTTTATTTTGCACAATTTGCACAAAAGCTCATCAGTCCTATCGATGTGCATCCATCCGATTCCTCCATTCTGGGAGCCGCTAGCCGCATAGACATATACATATACATATATATCGTATAAATGTCTATGGTTAGCCGAGCTCTGACGTGTGAATCTGAGTACAGTGGTCCCTCGTTTATCGCGGGAGTTACGTTCTAAAAATAACCCGCGATGGGCGAAATCCGTGAAGTAGTCAGCTTTATTTTTTACAATGATTATAAATGTTTTAAAGTTGCAAAACCCCTCACTACACACTTTATACACTTTTCTCAATAACTTGCAAACATAGCGCTCTTCAGTCACACTGCCAGCGATCAAAGATACTGGATATGTTAATCTGGCAAGCTGAACGCATTCTGTAATGAACAAGAGACACTGTACGAGGAGATTGATTGACAATGGTCTACAGTCCCTTAGCCAATCAGGACGCAGAAAACAATGTGCTGTAAAAAACAAAAAGAAAAAAAAGAAAAAAACATGCAATATTGCACTAAAAAAATCTGCAAAACTACGAGGGCGCGAAAAGTGAACCGCGTTATAGCAAGAGACTACTGTAAATCAGCCTAAAGTGGGAAATCGTGCATTGCAATGTTTGGAACGAAAACTGCGATGAGAGATTAATAACATCATTCGCCACCAAGTGGTCAGGAGTGTGAACTGCACTCAGATGGCCTTACTGTCACAGTTTTAAAGAAAACGGTCAATGACGGTAAACATTCGGTTAACGAAACACCTGGATGAGATAGTGTATCAGTATCTAATGCAGTATTTCTCTGCAGCGTCTCTGTGTTCTGCATTAAAGCTCTAATAACTTTGTAAATCAAACTCACCAGTAAACTGCTGACATGCATCCTCCTCCTCTCTGGACATCTGTCACTTAACTTCACCTGCGGTAACAGAGGATTTGAACCGTTCTTCTGCTAGCGTTAGCATTAGCTTTTCCAGATGCATGGGCTTCACCTTTAGTGAAGTATTTCCACACACTTGATGAACCAATGACCCACTGGACTCCTCACCTGTCTCCTAGGAGGCGGCCATGTTGTTATCGTCACATGATCAGTCGACTTCCTGCTTAAAGGAAGTTCTGCTCATGCAGTAAAGTCGACTAGTCGGTACAGGTACTAGTATAGATGATACTTATAAACCTGAACAGAATCCCTGCTGTATCCCTGCTCCTCTCTAATGATAAAATCATCTTGTGTCTGGAAACTTAAACCGTTACCTTTTTATGCTCATTTCTCAGCTTCTTCTTTATGTTATGCATAGTCACAGAGCGATTACACGTAGCTTTAAACCGTCACATCATCCACCTCTTAGACAAATGCCACAGACTCTGCGGCTCAGCAGAGCCAGGGTGAGCCAGAGAAACCCTCTTTAAAGGAGCGGGAAGCTGCCACGTCTCACGTCTGCTATTTCGAGGACAGTCAAATACCACGGTACCAGAAGTGAAATGCATCAGAGCAGGAGTCGGCGGCAGGAAAGCGGATGTGACATGTTCTGTTATTGCTGCTTTGCCCACACGCGTCGCTGTCACTTCAGGTCGGCCTGGACGAGGACGGCGGGAATTAGTTATGAGAGCGGACTCTGAATCAAGCAGGAAGGGTGACGGAGGGAATGAGGCCGAGCGTCTCTTTATCTCCAGAATATTATGACTGTCTGGTCGCCTTCATCCATTTCATGTTACATCCATCTGAAATGTTCCTCTGATCCTTCCTCTCTGCCACCATCGTACTGTGACTTCTTTCTATTGATCTCTGGACTTTTTATGTCTCTTCTTCTTCTACCTCTTATTTTTAAATTCTTGTGTTTTTTTGGTCAGATCTTTTTGCGTCTGTCAGGTCAGAGTCCTCCTCTGCTTTTTATTCTCCATTGAATTTATCAGTACCATCTAAATAACGTTTGTGACCTTCATGAGCGTTCACGTCCTTATATTCTATCGTTCGTCTCTTCTGATTGCCGTTGCTCTGCCAGGAGTCTTTTTTCTTTACGGCACACGTATTTATTTGCCTCTAAATCAGCAGCAGAGTCTTTACCTGAGCTGAACTCATCATCAGTTTGAATCCTGGACAACGCCGTGGATGGATTAAGTGCTCCACTCCAACTTTTCATCTCCCCTCATCTAATTTTCTCTGCTGTCCATTATTATCTCCCCTCTCATCACCTCTGCTCGGCAATCTGACCATGTCCTCATCCCTCACTCCTTCAAGCTTCTTCTTCTTTTTTTTTTATTCTCCTACCACTTCAATCTCTTATCTATTTACTTTAATAGGTTCTGTCTGACTCTGCTCTCTCACGGATCTGGAAGATAAGTGGAGGCTTAAAACATGTGAAATAATCACTGAATGCTGACGACGATTGATGGTGCTGTCGGTTCAACTTTATTATGAAACAGATTAGATGCAAATATTCATTTAGACAATATCAGAACGCCTGCATTAATGCAATGAATTAAAAAAGAAAGCGGCTCCTAACCCAAAGGTTTACATCTAGCCGCCAGCGTTCTGTCCTTGATAATTTCAGCTGTAAACACCTGTAGATCTCCACAATATGATCCATGTATACAGTCTGCAGACAGAGGGCCAAGCTCACCAACAAATAACAACACGCCACATTTACTTTTAATCAGCTACGCAGCTGTGAGGCTTTATCAGCCCGAGAACACTCCACAGAGGCTGATAATGCTGAGATAACTTTCAAAAGTAATAAAATCCTTTTTAATCAATCCACCTGTTTGAAACTTATTCATCTCACCAGGAAAAGAAACCCTGACGTATTTGTGGTCGAGAGGTTTCGCTACATGACGTCGTCTGACTCTGATGCATTATACGAACGATCCTAATAAACTGTTGTTTCCTTTCTTTGGCAGATATTACCCTTGAAATATAAAATAATAAGAATAAGAAAACCTTTATTAGTCCCGCAATGGGGAAACTGAAATTTACAACAGGTCACAGGAGAAGCAGAATAAAAAATAACAAGAGCAAAAAGAGTAGCTTATAAAAGATAGATAACGGAATAGAGTAGGATAAAAATAATGCATAGACTGGTGTCAAACTGCTGTTTTGGAGTCACCACTCTTCAAATCATAGCTTGGCATTTGGTACGAAGCAATGGAGGAGCTGTGCAGTAGTGGTTAAAGGTGCAACTAGAGACAGGAGGGTCCCAGGTTCGCATCCTGTTGTGTCCATGGCTGTGGTCCTCTGAGGAAGCATCTCCCAGGGTGCAGTCCTTAAAGGCTGCAGCTAACAGCTCCAACTGTGAACAAATGGGTCAAACGACAGGAAGTGCTGAGTGACAAAGGCTAGAGGGGTCCACATCACTGAAGACCTCGCCTGGACACTGGACACCACACAGCTGGTTAAGAAGGCTCACCAGTGGCTGTACTTCCTGAAGAGGATGAGGAAGTTCAGCATGTCGCCTCAGATACCTGGGAACTTCTGCATCCTGCATCATTCAGAGCATTAACCAGGTCCATCACCTGAGGAAGATCACTGGGACTCCTCTCCCATCTGCAGAGCATCTACAGGAATAATGTACGGCTGTGCAACACTGCTGCAAATACTAGTTAAAAATATATAATAAAAAATAGTTAACTCACTGAGTAAGGGCTCTGTGACTTCGCCTGATTCCTCTTCCTGCTCTAAGAGGGAATCTACATCCTCTCACTTTCCAGGCACTATTTAAATGTCAAACCACTCCGACCTGTTTCTAGTCGTGTAATCCTTCCATGCCGTGGAAACGGATTAGTCACTGTTCCAGTCGTCAACACATGCAGACGTTTCCCCGCGTTTCACCCGACCCTGCTCAGTGTGCACATCCACGCTCAGACACAACGATGCCGTCGCGCTTCCCCCTAAAACTTTATCTCCGCTCAGCTGTTTTAAACGGCTCAGACGATGATGAATGCTGTTGTCATCTCTCCACAAAGCTGCAGTTCCAGCCGCAGAGGGATCGATGGGAAATCAGCGGAGAGACGTCCTCCGCGTCCCCGCGTCCCCCACCACAGACACCATGGACGCAGCATCACAATGGGCCACCATTCATCAATCAGAAGCAGCTGGAAAAATAATCGATTCAGTATTTCAGAGCGTGCAATGATTCTAAAAATAAATGTTCTGACCTTTATTTAATCGATGCGGGGAGATAAAACTCACTTTTCTTGTCATTCTCACCTCAGAGAGCCGCAGATCGTCTGAGGAAACTTTGAGAAAACTTGGGAGATTAATGTTCACATCAAGAATGCAGCAGATCATTAAGTTCATACTGTTTGTTGTTTTTGCCTTCATCCATGCATGTGAGATGTTCTCTAACAAGGTTGAAACATCATCAGTGTTACTCACTACTTGTTCCAAAAAGTAATTGGGTTAGTAACTGAATTACTCTATAATAAAAGTAACTCGTAACCAGGGAAAGTAACTATTTGCGTTACCGTTAAAAACAAGTTGCTATTTGTCAAAGCATTTGTACAGGCCCCTGCTTTCTTAGGTTTGACCACAATGAATTTGAACTTTTCATCGGATTGCTCCTGACTCACCATCTCTGCTGCTTCGTTCAGTCTCTGTTTAGCTGCTGTGTGTGTGTGTGTGTGTGTGTGTGTGTGTGTGTGTGTGTGTGTGTGTGTGTGTGTGTGTGTGTGTGTGTGTAAAAACACCAGAGGTGGACAGAGTACACACCTTCACTGCTTGAGTAAAAGTACAGATAGTCCTGTCAGTAATTTAACAAACATTAAGCTAGCTAACGTCAGTAGCTACTTTACTACCGTGACGTGTTTTTTCATGTTGGAAGACGAGTTCTTTTAGGCCGTGATAAGATTTGTTCGTTGTAAGCACAACAAACATTTAAACTGAAACGAATCTGTTGGGTCTGAGATAAGGCCACAGGTGCTTGGTGGGAGTTTCTCCAGTTTCTTCCTGCATTGTATGGATTGTATAGCATGACGCAGAGAATCAGCGAATCAGCAGAAACTGTTTTTCAGAATTTTGAAAAAAAAATAAGCTCAAAAGTAGAGTAATGGGATCATCAGCAGAAATGTAGTGGAGTAAAATTAAAAGTATTCCCCCAAAATAATACTCAAGTAAAGTACAGATACTCAAAAACTGTACTTAAGTACAGTACTCAAGTAAATTTACTTGGTTACTGTCCACCACTGAAAAACACTGGCTCTGATTGGCTACCATGACCCATGACTCTGCCTTAGCCAATCATAATAGCTTGCCTCGTTATTAACCCACCTCCTCACTAGCAGTGAGCCAGGGCTGCCAGTCAGGTACTTCCAAGATGGCGACGTCCAGAGACGCCACGCTGAGCTTCAGAAACGTCAGAGAGGGTTTATCTGTGTTTATTTACAGCTCAGACTCAAATTGATTCCCATCAGGGATTTAGATGTAAAATGTCATGTTAAATGAACGGCTTACTTTTAAATCTCAGGTGTTTTAGAATTGGGGTTTTGTGGAGGATAGAAAATTAACCCCAGTATTCAAACATCCATTAAAGTTCAATCATTCAGTCATGAGTATGAGAAGCTGATGTGCTGAGACATTTAACATGGCTGTCATTTTATTCTCAGTAATGAGAACATGAACTCTGGTGTCAGAGGTTTTAAAGGAGAAGCTGAGTGAACTGCACTGTGAGCCGGCATCACTATTCCTCATTTGTTTTCAGATTGGTTGTAAGCTGCAGAGACAGACACGCTCCTCGGCTCAGGTTTAAACAAAGGATAAGTCTTTCCTCCGTCTCCTGAACAGTGAAGCTGGACCTCCCGTTAGCAAGTGCAGCCGTGCCGAGACTACAATGAGGCTGGGGGGTGAGGGGGGAGGGGGCGCTGCTTCAGCTCCAGCTCTGCGTCGCTGTGAATTTCACAGACGAACCAGTCGGCGTGTCCGTCTGTGAAGCTTGTTAGTTTGTTCTGAAGTCAGGTCTGATCAGAGACGTATTCACGCCCGTATCCAGAGCAGAACCAAGACTGAGCTAACGAGACGGAGGAGCAGAGAAAGACGAAGAGAGAGAAACAAACATTACTCCATCCATACTTTGCTTCGTTTCTTATATTTGTTTGAGCTGTGTTCTTGTTCCATTATTTAATCTCAGAGGACGTCTCTCTTTCCTTTATGTCTTGCTGCAGCGAACAGCTGTTAAGAAAGCAGCTGAGAAATTTCCAGTAAAAGCCAGAAAGTTGATGCACAAAACAGAGGAATGCAGCGATCAGGCATAACATTATGACCACTCTCATCAGGGAATGGACATGGGCCTTCTGAGGGTGTCTGAGGGGGCCTCTGTGGATCATCCCACAGATACTTGATCAGTTTGGGATCTAGTGAATGTGGAGGCCAGGTCAACACCTTGTGCTGTTCTTCTTCCTAAAGTGTTTTTGTGGCTGCATCCTGCTGGGGATGGCTGCTGCCATCAAGGAGTGTCATTGCTATGGGGTGGGGGTGCCTGGTCTGGTCTAGGTGGGTGCTACATGTCTAAGTAACATCCACACCAATGAATGAAGCCAGGTCCAGAAGTTTCCCAGCAGAACACTGAACTGGAGCAAGATGGTTTAAATGTTATTTACGTCTCCGGTCGTAATGTTGTGGCTGATCGGTGTACACTCCACCAAGGAACTAAACAGCAGACGACAATAACGCATCAAAACTGCACTCATCCTTCTTAACAATGTTTGGTCTCTTTATACTTGTACCTCTCCTGCACTTAGCTCCTCATCCGTCCTTAAACTTTCTCATTTCTCTAATTTTTTCTTAAAATGAATTCATTAAATAAATAAATAAAAACAGTTTCCAAATTCCCTCACTAGTACAGCCCTGCAGTGGAATCTGTCACACCCTCCACCCCAACCGAAACTGTGACACACCGCCACTGAAGCATCGTCCCATTCTGCTGCATAATTGGAAGGAGCTGTTGGCCGAGAGAGAGAGAGAGAGAGAGAGAGAGAGAGAGAGAGAGAGAGAGAGAGAGAGAGAGAGAGAGAGAGAGAGAGAGAGAGAGAGAGAGAGAGAGAGAGAGAGAGAGGAGAGAGAGAGAGATAGAGAGAGAGAGAGAGAGAGAGAGAGAGAGAGAGAGAGAGGAGAGGGAGAGAGAGAGGGTATTAGTGAATTATGGGAGACAATTGGATTGCCTTTTTCTTTTTATAATGGTGCTGAGCCCAATAAAGAAACTTAATGGATAGCTTTAGAGGAGCGCTGTGCTAATGTAATAGTCTGATCTCTGTCCCAGTTACAGCTCATGAGTCTGAGGGAATGCTGATTATTTGCTAATTAACTGGAAATAAATATGAATGGGGGGGAAGCCATTAGCGTGTGCAGATGTATAACCTCTGCTGATGACACTGGCCTGGTTTGCACACTAAGACGTGTAAAAGCACGGCTTCTGACAATATTACAAGAACAAAATAACCATTTAATTAGCGTTTTACTGCAAAGCTGTTCTGTTGCTGTCATTGTGTATCATGCTCCAGTAACAGGGAGGCTATGAAGCGTCTCTCAGACACTGTGACCAGTCGAGGCTTCACACGACATCTGGAGAGGCCCAGACACGAGCCGACTCACTCCAGCCACGAATAAATCAGCTGAAACCTGAGCGCTAGCAGAGTTAGCAGGCTGCCAGGAGAAATGATTAGGGGATTAACGTTTGTGAGAAGCGTGTTTTTGCTCCATCAGTCACCGAGCCGATTAAAGTCACACAACAAGAAGTGACAAGAGGAGGAAATTAGAAAGCTCTGGGCAGCAGATGAAGTTGTTCAGGGGAAACGATCGCGGCTGGAATGAGCAGCCTCTTCATCCACCTGGTGCTCCGTCATCTCTGTGTGGATGCGTCGCTGCCTCACGCTGAACGCAAGAGAACCTCTCCGTCTCTTTTGTCGAAGGAAATAAATGCACTTTGGTCACATTAATGAGATTCGTGAGGATGCTGTCGCCTGCTTTTCCATTTTCATTTACTCATTGTACTCACACAGACCTGGGTTAGCACCGAGGCTGTGCTGTGGTTCACTAAAGAAACGCTCCTCTGACATAGAAGGGATTTTTTCTACTGTTGTTTTTCCAGCCAGCTCCTTAGATGTTTTCTCTGCTTGATGCCAATGATTTGACCCTTCTCAAACAGACGACCACAGGATGTGTCTTTAGACATGGTTGTTGAAGAAATGAGAAGCTACTCATTGCATCAGTTGGCCTTAAATAACTTGTTTCCAGCTGAAAGTAATTATCCAATAGGAGGCTCCTACCTGTTAGCTTAGTTAGATCCATGTGGTGCAGTGTGTTTAAAATGCAGAGCTCCTGTCAGATTGTCTGTTTACTGGATCTCTTGTTGTGGTTTCTGTCATTAAATCTTTGGCTGCAGCAGTTTTTTATTTTTATTTTCTGGAGGTGTAGCGTTGTACCTGATGATCACTCTTCTACTGACAATTTTGGTGTAAATAAAGTAAAAGCACCTTTTTTTTCCTCTTTTTGACAGTTTAATCTTGGCTAAGGATAAAAAATCTGAAGAGGAAAGGTAAAATCAATCAAAGGCTGATGAATAAGGTTGGTGAGGAAGCTTGGAAAGGATACGGCTGACAATCTGAATCCACTATCGAAGGACAGAGGAGGTTGTAGAAGTTTATACTGTCCATTATCACACATGTAGCTCTACAGTCAGAGTGAGACTGTACTGCTCGGTACAAATAATAAAAAAACAAACAAGATCTGACTGTTCTGTAGTGCAGAAGTATTTAAAATAAAGCACCGTCACATAAAAAGCAAACCGTCTACAGTTGGTAGCTAGTGGACGTTCCACTTTCCAGTTCTTTTTGTACGTTTCCCACCACAGCAGATGTGAAACAAAGAGATTATAACCTGGTGCAGACAGATGCAATTCTCCTGATACAGACAAAATATATACGTCTGCAGGAAATAAGGGGGATGCATGAGTCCAGATTTGTTAAAGTCGACTGTTATGTGATGAAAATAAAGTTGATGCAGACAAATCGCTGATAATGTCACTAATAGAGACACAGTAGAAAGTAATGAAATCTATATTGTTGACCTAAATACATGCAGAGAACACTCATGTGCTTCATGCTGATATGTATAGCCTGTATGAAAACATGCAGCACATCAGCGCCATCAGTAGCATTTAATAGCACTCTGCAGCATTTTGGAAGAGTCCAGCTGGCTGCCACGACAAACACAGCATTAAAATATTAAAGTAATAAACTAATGTACGGACAGAGAACGCTCTTCTTGCCGTCACTTACTCTCCATTTGAACACAAAAACAATTCATGAAGTTCGTTTTCCATTCATCACCACTCAGACATATTTTCATCCAAATATAGAAACCTTTTTATTTTACAATTGTCAGCAAAAATATCATACAATTCCAGTTTAATTGTACAGTTTGTTAAATACCTAAATACACTTTTACAGCTGCGATGTCAGTAGAAAAAAATATTGGATATTTTTCTTTATTTTTTCCAGATACAAAATGTACAGTTCCCTACACATCAAACCCACACACGTACACGACATGGTGTGACGGGCCGACGCCGGCCGGAGACGATAAAAACCTGTGGCTGTTATAAAATAAGATTCTTTTACGTTGCTCTGCAGCTTTTAGTTCGGCCTTAACATCACGGGGTGTGGGGGGTAAACACCACTTAAAAAAAATACACAGAAAATATGATTTAACACTTTACCACCATAGATGAAAGCTTAATTTGATCCAAGATACAACTGCATGTAATAAAATAAAATGTACATGTGCAATGAAAAGGTTTAATGTACTGATGAAAAAAGGAAGAAAAGAAAATCTTTCATGAGCTTATTGAGTTTAATAAACGTCACTTGACGGGACACAGTCGGCAGCATGTTGGGTAGATCTCCTTTATGAGACTTTACCTTCGTCTCTGCAGTGATTGATTTTTCTGTTCTTGTTTAAATGGCAGCTAGGGAGAGAGAGGTTCATAACAATCAGGACATTAACTAGTTTTCTCCCTGGATCCGGTCCCACAGAACATCTTTATCATCTTTATCTGCTTTTCCAGACGAATGTTAAGCATCAGCAGGTCGCCAACGTCGAGACCTGATAGTGTTGACAGATGTCTCATAATTATTGTATTTATATGACTAAATGTCTGTAAGTCAGGGAAACTAAACAACTCATCCACAAACGCATGGACCAACACAGGAGAGCCAGCTCATCAGGAAACTATTCAGCAGATCTACACCTGAGGGACAAAGGACACTGCTTTGAAGATAAGAACGTCCAAATGTCTAAAGGTTCATCCAGGTCATGGTATGTCCAAAAAAGGCAACTGGACCTGTAGAGTGTTAGAGAAGACGTTTCATATGAGTAGCTTCTTCAGGATGTTTCAGGAGGAGTTCCTCTTTAAATCTCAGACTTCCCCCAGAACTGAAGAAGCTACTCGGATGAAACGTCTTCTCTAAAACTCTACAAGTCCATTTACCTTTTCTGAACGTCCAAATCTTAGCCAGTAAGAGGAGTAAAGGAAGACATCTATGTCAGACTGGACAGAGGAGGTGGACTGAGATTTAATCTGCCATCTATTTATAATACAGCTTTAACTTCTGTCCACAAGAAGCTTCAACCTCAGTCTCACCTTGAGACTGGAGCCTCTGATGGACAGAGGCACCATGCATAGGACAAGAGGACATGGACAAACAGTTCCCCCTCAACTACAGATAAGTATCTAACCGTTAATGGAAATTAGCTGCACCAGGTTCTGGTTGTTCACACAAACACGCTGGTTTCCTGTTTAAACCTCAAACTTTCCAGCAGTCGCCTAGAACTGAAGAAGCTACTCAGACGAGCGGTGAAACGTCTTCTCAAAAAAAGTCCACGTGGATGACTGAGAACCTTCACAGGTACATTCATTCCTCAGGTTCATGCACACACAAGAGCTTTGATTTTAAATGTTCTGTCCTAACGTGTGATTGTTCAAGCTCTATTAGTTCATACCATAGTTTGGATCATTTTAAAGTGACAGTATGATTCTATAATAGTTAGTGCTCAGTGCTGCATGAATAAATGTTTTAGGGCTACTCTGGGAAGTATTAATCTTGCAATATTTCTCCACCAACACCTTAGAAATGCATCTAGCTCTTTAGCTGCTAACTGCTCCTCCGTCCTCATCAGCTGCTTCATCAAAGGTGAAAAATAAAGAGCTCCGTCCTCCTCTCTTTAAAAATGCATAAAAAGCCAGCTGATAGGTTAAGAGAGGGGCGTATGAAAGTAATATTCTGCATAAGATGTCACTGACACCGTTGGTTTTATCTGACAAAGAATAAAAAACAAAAAAAAAACAATGCTACCAGAACAACAGACCATGATGCAGCTACATGTCAGAATTTAATTGATGTCATTTTAAAATGTCAGCGGCTTTGAACGACGTCTTTGTGTTCAACGTTTTCCTCCCTGCCTCCTCGTTTTGTATTCCACATGAGAAGCAGTGGGACAGCGAGGAAATGGAGCGATCATTATGCTTCCTCTTCGTCAAACATTTAGTTTTTAGTTGATCTGGACAGACTCAGGACGAACCAGATGATACCCAGCTGTTCTGCAGGATGGACTGGGAGTAAACACTGACAGGTACACCAGGTAAAACTGAACAGGCCTTTGAACTTGAACCAGTTTCTCATTTCAACCCAAAATGCTGCCTCGTGTATCCACCCCTCAGCAAATCAAATACAGTGTTTGTGTTAAATAATCTGTCACATGAACAGCCCTCAGTTACAACAGCTCCAAACAGGACGTCACTCGTTAGCTCTGGATGCTGAAGGGGTGAAGGAAACGTATGATGGTCGTCTGGTGGAAGCAGCTCTGAGCGATCTGACGATGTGCAAGCTGCCCAGACGTTTGAAAACACTAAATAAAGACCTTACCCTGTGCTGTTCAAGGTGCAAACGTGTGAATCATTTTAAAACTGGATTAAATGTGCAACATTTTCTTTTTCATTGTCGCTTTGGTTTGCAATGAAATGCAATAACTCCAATCTAAACATCTGGTTACTGCAGCTAAACTGGTTTAAATGTGAGATAGTTTTTGCTTTTATGGGGAACTGGGCCAAAAAAACAAAACAAAACAAAAAACTTTACATTGAGTAAAGGTGTATGAAGAGCGTAGAGGTGTTAGTATAAAGCAGAGCGTGTTACCTGGGTCTGGTGGTGATTAAAATGAACCAGCACAAACTCTACATCGCTGCCGCTTCACAAAGTCAGATTAGAGAGAAGAGACCAGAACGTCCCAGACCATCACGAGAAAATCACCGTCAGCTGAACCACAGAATCAAACCATGAAGATGAAAGAACATTTAATCATAAAAAACTAAAAGGAGATTCATTAGAATGGAAGGTAAAACTGGTATCAGGGTAGTTTCCCATTAAAGGACTTTGGACTGAACAGGTGAAGAGCAAAAACCAACACAGCATCATGTCGTGACTGAAATACAACAGAGGTCTTCTTAGAGCTTCTATGGTGGAAAAACAAAAGTCTGTTTAGCTCTATTCACAGCCAGCAGTTAAACGTGTGTTCACGAGGAATCACAAAGCCAGCGGTGCGTTCAGGGTCCTGCACCAGAGGCCGCTTCATGTCTGATTCCAGGAGAAGTCTTCTCAGTGACGAAGCCACTTCCTGGTTTGACTGAACTGTTCTCTACGTCGCTCTGGGTGTTTGTTTTTTGTTTTTGGACAACACACACACACACATCCATCCACATAAACACACATTCTACAAACACACACACCTGCATCTAGTCCTCTTCCAACAAGGCACTAAGATTTCATTCAAGTTTATCGTTCCATAAGTGCTTTATGCATTTTAAACCCTCACATTCGTCTCAGTCCTGGAGCTACCTTGGCGGGCCCGTCCACAGTAAATCGTCTCTCGTCCCATGATGCATCTGCTCGGCCAATCAGGCGGCCCCGCTGTGAATCAGGCGGCCTGCCAGTCACGCAGCGAGCTACCCGGCGTCCGTTATGTGACCCCTGCGCTGGCGCCGCCTGTGACGAGGTCGTTCCGGTGACCGGCTGGGAAGCGGCGGGGAAAGCCGGGGGAGGCTGTGAAAGGTGTGACGACAGCTCCCGCAACCAGATATCACCGGGACAACGGCAAACAAGGTCACATGGCGCAGTCAGAGCCAAGTCCTGCCCGGTAAACATGTGGTGTAGCGAAAAGCAATAAACAGACGACAGGGCCGTATCCTCAGCTCTGATTCGCTGTCATTTTACGGGTCAAAGTTCAGACTGCTGAGGTCAATCTGCTCACACCGGGACGTTAAATCCAGTCTGACTGTGCCATTACTCAGCAGGAGACTCTGGCTTCAGGTAGAAGAACGTGGCACAGTGACAAACCTGTGACTCATCAATAAATACAGCACGGAAAGAAGACGATGGTGTTAAACCGAGCTTGTCGCGTGCATAAGGTTATCAATGTCAACCTCCAGCTACGGCTACATCCAGAGCAGCTCTGCCTGGGGGGAGGGACTACAAGCCGAGAGGGGGATGAGAGAGAGAACACAGGCAGAATCAATTCGCCGGGTGATTTTCAGAGTGGTTCTGCCTGGCTTCACCCAGGTGTCAGGATGACTTTGGCTCAGCAGGAGCCCACACCCCCCCTCGCTCAACCCCCAGGGAGGTTGTCAGAGCTGCAGAGACATAAGGGGATTTGAGAGGGAGAATGGAAGAGGTGGGCAAAGGTGCAGTCAAGCAGGCAGATAGGGACGGACATGATGGCAGAGGCTGACCAGGAGAGACAGAAGGCAGAGGTGGAGTTAGAGGATAGAGAGAGAGAGAGATGACAAAAAAAAGAAAAGAAAGGCAACAGGGAATGAAGAGGAACGTTGGATTATCAATCACGAAGAAAATCAGGTATGGAGGCGGCCCCACTGCCACGGCACCACTGTGACAGAACCAGCACATCTCACACAAAGTCACTTTTAAACACAAACCCATCAGTCAGAGCTCAGCTCGGCCTGATGGGTTAAACCAACCCCCCCCTCCCAACAGTGTCCCGTCCCACCTCAGCGCCAGGTAAACAAGGAAACGCCCACATTAGCAGCAGCAGCAGCAGCAGCTCCGTGCTCCCGTGAGTCCTTCCTCTCGGATGCTGCAGAGCCTCAGTTGGCGCCCTGGTTGAAGTGCTCCAGCACGGTGGCGTTGGTCCTCTCAAACAGCCACTGCTGGCTGAGGGAGGAGGAGTCACACGTGTTCATGAAGATCCGCCGCTCGCTGGGGTTGCTGTCGACACAGCTGTTACTGACGGGGTGAAACAGAGTCTTATCCTGGAGGACGACGAGAAACAGGAAGAACACGCTGAGTATATTAACTCTTATTGATTACAGTTCTCCTCCTTTCATATCATTTAAACGCCTTGATGAGATAAAGGTAAAGTGAAATCTGCCATAATTACTGAAGTAATGTAAGTTTGAACAGGTTGAAATTGAAGGTTTTTATTTCTGCCTGAACAAATGATGGTAAAGTCACTACAGCAGCTAGACTGTAAAAAAAGTGGACGCCATGACATGACTCAAAACATCAGTGGATTTTCAGATAATACATGAAGATAAAGAGATAAAGAGACCCTGATCAAACAGATAAAACTGAAATATTATGTACTGCTATTTGTTTATTCTGGAAAATGAGCCTATATTACATATCTGTGAGAAGCGCAGCTCTACAGAGTCCATTTCAAGGCCAAATTAGAGTCAGTCTGTTCTGAAGATGAGACTCAGGTGTTGTTTAAAGAACAGGAGAGATTTGTCACATGTTTGTGGAAGTGTGTGATTCCTAGGACCTCTGAGGAAAAAGAGTCAAGAGGCTGCAAAGGGTTACAGGTGATGAAACCTGCAAAGATCTCAGAGCTGAAGCGGTTCTGGTGCTGCTGATCAGAAGTTAATGAAGAGGTTAAGCTTCTGTTACCTCACTGAAAATCTGCTGATGTTCATTTTTATACAGAAATGCAGAAAATACAGGGCGGTGAACAAATGCGACGCTTTAATATTAAAGGTACAAAAATATATTTACAGACCGTAGAGTTGAGTGGAACAAAAAGGTTTGAAGTGGCGGAGGCTGAATATACATGTTCATGAATATCATGAATAATGACAAAGTCCAATATTAGCTGGTGAAGGCACAGTGGGCTAAGCTAGGTGAAACAGTTCAGGCTCATTTCACAGCACAGACGATAGAGTTTTATACTAAACACTAAACTTCACTGGACTCAGGAAAGTGGCTTTACTGAGGCTTTAGTCAGTTCTATTTTTATTTTGGATTCATTTAACTGTACTTATGTTTAAAAAGAGAAGATTCAATCAAAATAAAGATATGTGTAAGTGATGCAGACGTCCACAGAGGGCACAGACGCTGGACGCTGGACGCTGTCCTTATTGTCCTTCATAGTTTAAATACTTCAGTGCATGCTCCATCTACTCCAGAGGAAGCGCTTCGTTATGTGGACCTTCATGCATTCAGATTATTTTTGGAAGTCTGCATTCTGTTGTTTACGGCAACAAGCACGAACGTTGCAGAAATAACAAACGTCTCCTCCTGAATGACATGTTTTAGTAAAAGACATCTTCAGCTTAATGAGCGCCTATAAATACCCATCTGCTCCAGGGTGGAATCTGTTAGGATGATGAAGAGGCCTTCAAGCCATTTATTTTGAAGCAATTACTTTGTTTTGTATTGAAAGACGGACAGGGACAGAAGAAGAACAGGAGACCAGTCATGTCTCCAGACCCCCCCCTCCTCTCAGCCCGGGCCGTACCTTCCTGTAGCGCCACAGCTGGTTGCCCCTCATGCCGTGGCAGTCGTACAGCGTGACAGGGCTGTTGTGGGATATGGCGTCGAAGCAAACCTTCTTAGTGTGCATGGGGTCCCCCACCCGGATGTCCTCCCTCCAGCCGAATGTGAACACCTGCAGATTTAATGCCACGTTTATTAACAAATATAAAGCGAAACATGTTCCACAACGTGTCTATAAGAAGGACTTTTCTTGTTCTTGGAGATTTCTTTTAAATAAAACCATTATTTATCTACACTTTCCTGTTTTTGAAAGGAATAAATGATCTTGGTTCTACCCCTGGGTTTGACTCTTATACTCAGCCACTACCTTTCTTCTTATTATTATTACTGCTGTCGTATTCATTATTGATTTGAACTGCGTTGATCATACAGGCTTTTAAAATCAGCTCATTTAAAACCAGTTCATCCCCTGTGGATAATAATGAAGCTAACCAATCAAACCGAATGACTGAGGCCATTATGACTTGTGTGCTGATTATTTTCTTGGCCAGCTGAACATCTCCTCAGGCGTTGGGGCTACGTGAAAGCTGAAAACACGACCGGCACCATATTATTAATCTTAATTCTGCATAAAAATGAAAAAAACAAACAGAAAAAAAGATAAAACCAGCCTAAGTGGCCTGAACCTCAAAATCACTGACTTAAGATTTTCCCATGAATCTTGGGAATTATTCCCAGTAGTTTATTCTTTTTATTTTATATCTTGTCTGTCTCTCTGCAGCATTAGAGCTTTTATCCAATCATATTTCAGCATCATGTGTTGCTGGAGTCAAAGAAATTTTCCTGGGCTGTTCCTTTAACCAATCACATGTCTAGTTGGTATTCTTAGTCCTTCTCTGATTGGACGGTCAGAGAGCTGCTCTGTTTAAGCTAAGCTAGCGGTTCATGTTCATCTGTTGCTAGCTGCACAACGCTAACATTTTGATAGCTATGTGTTGAAGCCACCATGGAGGAAGGAGGACAGGCTATCCATTTGGTTACAGAGCGTCTTAGAAAGATATTTTCACGTCAGACTTTGAAGGAAAAGCTGGATATTGTGAAGAAAGGCCGCCCAACCCTGGAGCTAGCTAGCCTGACCCAGCTGGGGAAACTTTCAGGTCAGAGAACGCTGAATAGTTTCTAAAGTTCTAGTGAGTGAAGTGAATTATATTTACATCTGTTATGTATATTTTTGTCATTTTATTGGGTCGACATTGATGCTTCTGCTGGATTTGACGTATGTGGCGCTGATGGCTGCAGAGAGTGAGAGGAGACTTTATGAAAGTTTCTTTCTTTAGTGATGACATTCACCTCTATATGAGATACCTGTCTATGATGCCGTATGATATTGGTTTCTATAGCAGCGGCATCATAATCATTGTATTAGAAAGCTGTTTTAATGAGGCTGGAGGTAATTGAAGGTTTAGGTGGAAAATGCACGGCCCGCCACTGGAATCCAGCTTCTGGCTTTAAAGCTGCAAAACGCTACAGCATTCATCGGCTAACTCTGCGTCGGGAAGGTTCAGCTGGCTGCTGCACACAGAAGTGATCCTTTGAGAGTAAATGGAAACTGTGAAGTCAGAGGCTGGAGGGCAGCTAAGACCTAGAATAGAAGGTACAAACACCCTAACTAAACGGCAGAGATCTAGCAGCAGTAAAGCTGACTAGGCTGCCGTCTCACATCGACTGGGATAAGAAAAGCTCTTAAACACAAAGACTACAGCCAGCTGGTACACAGAGGAAACTAAAAGAGCTACTATTAGCCAGGAGGCTGACCCTTAGATGATATGTGAATGCTGAACAAGAAACGCCAGTCAGAGACATCTCAGATTGATTCAACATGCTGAATAAGCTGGAGAGAATGCAGCAGGGCATTGATGGGGGACAAGAGGAAAAACTGGGGGCCGCTCATCGACACTAGACAACAGCTGACCTGGTGTCACAGCGGTACAACTCTCTAAGTTCTGTAAATGTTCAGTAGTCAGAGTAATGACGGACTGAAGCAGTTTCACAAAGTCTGGTCATCATCACACACTGGATGACAAACATTTAGATGAAAATCAGTAAAAACATCCATGATCAAAGTCTGCAAGTATCTTAAAGTTTCTTTAAAACCATAAACATGAACTCAATGATTAGTTGACATCAGCATAATTTGACTAATCTGTGCAGTGTTTCTGTTGTCAGCACACGTGCAACGCCTGCCTTTTGTTTTTGTGTTTAGTTTTATGAAATGGGGGAAATGATCTCGTTCTGCTGTTTTTTTTAAATATTGTTGCTGTTTGACCTTCCTGTTATCTGACAGTAAATTTACTGGACCATCAGAGACTTCACTCCTCTGCCTCACAAACTCTCACAGGGACGACCGCCCGATGGCCTCCTGCTAGTCGCAGCCGATCCATTTCGCTCTGAATACAAATCGCAGCGGTGACACAAATTAAACTACAATGCATCCTGAGATTAAAGCAATTAAAGTGTCAGAGCTGTGAGGTGCAGTATTTCAGCTGTGGAAACAAAAGAGGACATTCAATCCATTACGCTGTAGGCTGTATTATGAGCTCGGCTTAAAGATGGTCAGAGTGACGTGAGGGAATCAGCGCAGTCGTTTAGGACAGTGGAAAGATAATGAAGCTCCTGAGTGTGAGATGTTTATGAGCGACGTTTACGTGCCTTTAACTGAGAACGATATATAGTCAATGGTGAAACCTCAGGATTCTTCTTGGAGATGAACGACCACCTGCTTCACAACGAAAAGCTGGAGCTGTTAAAGTGTAGCAGCTTTTTTTTTAAGACCTTCAGCCAAATCATTATTAATCTTTAGGCAGATTTATGGTTCTGTGCTGGGTGTGCCTTTTGCTGTAGCCTGATGTGCACCTTCGTCCACAGAAATCTAACTACACAATGCAGCAAAGCCTTGAGTGAAGCCCACAGTATCTGGTAAAAACAGGCAGCAACACCCGGACAACAAGCAGATAACTCAACAGACGACTTGACAAGTGACACAGGTAAACTCAGGGCTGTGCATAGTGAGGTTTGCTCACCTGTCCGTGGCTCCAGCTCACCTCGGCCCGTCCCTTCACGCAGTTCTCCAGGCGGATGGGACTCCCCGACACAAAGTGTTTGCTCTCCATGCACATCCCGCTGCCAGCATTACGGATCTACAACACAGCAAGAGTCAGCATCAGTGACCAGAGGTAGCAGATGCGGTTCACAAACTTGTCGAGGACGTGCTGTACCTCTCCCCATGCAGCTGCAGGAGGCTCCACCGGCGGGTAGTGTTTGGGCAGGTCCCAGGCCACCTCGCTCATGAACCACTTGAAGTTCTTGCAGTTGAGTCGGTTCCTCAGCTCCTTCTGCGGGGCCATGTCTCCAGCGGACAGGTGGCGGTACTCAGGCCGGCGCTGGTAGATGTACTCGGCGTACTCGTCCATCCAAACCTCGGCCACGCGCTTCAGGTTCTGAAATGAGGAGGATTTCAACACTTTTGTGCCAACAACTTTTAGAAAACAAGAAATTCACCTTAAGGTTTCAAATCAGCAAAAACTACAACAGTAGTGTCAGATTTTGTTAAACGTCTTCCAGCAGCTGGTCTCTTAGCAGGAGACATTTCCGGGCGTCATGTCTCGACTGAAACTCAGACTAAACCATCACTTGTACAGCCTGCCATCCTTTTGACTGATCTGACATGACAAAATGATCAAAGCCACTCAGCAGGAAGGAGGCTAGTCATCGTGCAGGTCAAACCGTCGTGCCTCGGGAGGCGAGTGATGAAATAAACAGAGGCCACTCGTCTTTAGTCCAGAAAGTCGATACCACACTGAACTGAATTATGTGCTGTTTTACAAGGGAGCCTTATAAAGGACGACAACGCTGCTTTTCTTAATGCTGGTTCTGAAGCATTCACCACAAACAAATGCAGCGAATCCCTGAATGTCTGGGAGACTCATTCTTATTTCAAGACCGAGCCACGTGCAGGTCTGCCGTAAAGACCGACGAGGCCTGTGTGCAGACACAACTGCAAGGCATTCTGGGGGATGTAGGCAGAGGAAGGGCTTTAGCGTCTCGACCTATCACGGCCTAGCTAAGCCAACAACAACAACAACAAAAAAAAAAGAAACGAAAAAAGTCTAGCGCAACCTCTGATCAGGAGGTACACGGCAGCAGAGCCACACGACCAAACATCAAAGCGATATAAAGAAATAAGGGATGTAGTTCAGCACAGATGAGAAGTCTGAGTAGAATAGGTTAAAAAATGAATCAATAATTATATCAACTGATATGAGACACTTCTATCGTGATCCATGTTTCAGCCACATCACTCAGCCCTAGTTCCTGTAAAACGTTTTGTTCTGATTCTAAGCAGCCATCTGTCAGGTAACTCGTGGGACCTGGGACTAGAGGTCTTCGGAAAAAACCGACAACCCGAAAACCCGAGGTTCCGACCCGACCCGGCTCGGGTTTGGGTCCACTCACAAGAAGTGACGCCGGGGCTGGGTCGGAACCGGTGGAGTTTGTCTCGGGTCTCGGGTCTCTTATTGTGAAAGGCCGGGTCCTACAGTACCCGAGAGGACCCGGCGATTGGCGGTCACAGCTGTCAATCACCACCGCCCTCCCCTTTCCCCCCTTCCCGACTCCAATGCGAGGCTAGGCCAGGGGTGGGGGCTGGCAGCGGCCGCAGCCGCAGCCGGAACCAGGTAGAAGAAGACTACGTTTAGGTAAGAAACAGAAAGTAATAGCTTATAAAAACAAGTCTTAAGACAACTTGTATTAAATCATAAAGCAACTCGGGCATTTCGGGTCCACGGGTTTTTAAGGGTTCGGTTCGGTTTCGGAACTCGTATTTACAATAATGGCTCGGGGCCAGTCGGCTCCGGGTCGAATTTTCACGGGTCCATTTGGGTTCAGGTCCGTCAAATTGGACCCGTGAAGACCTCTACCTGGGACATGCAGGCATCCCAGAATGCATTTCACGCTCTTTGTCAATCTGGCCACCTTTCAGAGCCTGCACTTTAAAATTAAACTTGTCAGGTGCAAAGCTACCAAGTACTCAAGTCTGCAGTTTGTTCATTTAGCCTCAATGGACACTCATAGACAGGATGAAGTGATACGGCTGCATTCACTGAACTCTGATCAGAGCTAGGCTGTGATTTCACACGAGCGTCGTTGACTGTGGCAGCCGCCCTAAGTCTCATAACCAACGCAGAATAAATTTAAAAGAACTCTTCAGACATTAATGAGAGAATCGATGAAGAATTGACAATAGTGATAGAATCTAATCAATTCCCATCCCGACCAGTTAGTGGAGTCTTCATAAAACACACAAGCAAACTGAGAGCACTGGGACTTGAGCTGATTTGGTGTGTTGGCATTTTTCCTTTTTTTAGGTTAGAGACTCAGTAAATTATGGATGCACACCGGTCGAAGCGCATTACTGGCTGTATATTTAGGCCACTAAAGTGTGCATTTATAGATTTTAGCACAGAGGCAAAGCACTATCCTTTTGTTTTCCCCGACGGAGTGGAATAAAAAAAAGATAACAACGTAACTGCAGCAGACTACTACTTCTTCAACACTTCCCTTTCATTTGCAAATATAAAATTTTCAGACGTGAGCGAGAGGAAAGCAGCCACCCGAAGCCTTTGAGGTGTAAAGGGAAACAGAACCGGCTCCCTCCGAGGTGCATGTCTGCAGATACAGATAGTTGCAGGAGGTATGGATAATGAAATGAATTAGAATACAGGTTCAACAATCCTCCCAGTGTGAATAAACACAAGTCCTTCAAACCTTGGAGGTAGCAGGGAAATGAAAAGCCACACTAAGTCCCTGTAGCACCGCTCACCGCCTGCAGCAATCCTCAGCTCTGTGCTCTCTAGGTGAAGTGTAGTTCATCTCCCCGCATGTTGACTGGACTCTTAGGGGGCTGGGAAATGGGAATTTCTTGAATCCTCTGATGCGGCGTACTCCGTATTTGGAGATGCTTTGTTGTCTGTATCTGTATCTGCAGAAGGGACTCGTCTGCTTTTTGGCACGCAAATAGTGTCCCGGGTTCACGCCGAGTGGAAGGAAAATGTTTTGCTCTCCGCGAAGTGATTATATGGATGAGAAACGGCAGCAGAATCAACAATAGTCTGGTACTGAGACAGCACGCAGGACAAGGAAGATTTTTTCTCACCTCAGGCAAAGAATTTTTTACACTCAGTCCTCGCTCTAATCAAACTCTTTACTGACTCGCTTTAACAGAGGGCTACAGCAGGGTATTTCTGCCAGAGCATGGCTGGTAGAGAGGAACGGTCAAAATCAGAGCAGCAGCCTTGTTTGTGGTATTAAGTGCTCTTAGACCTCTGCAGGAGTAAAGCAGCTCCAAGCAGCTGGTCAAAAATACAGTGCATCTCTAACTTATTTGCACATAAAGCAGAATTAAAATGAAAGACATGAGCAGTGAAGGACATTAAAGAGTCACAGCCAGAGTCACAGTACGATCTTCAGTAAATCTGCTGCTGGTTTGTTATTTGTATTCACTCCAGCCTCACTGAGGGGCTAATGGTCAGCCTGAGGAGGTGAAAACAGAGGCCAAGAGGTTTAATTACATAATCAGATGAGCCAAACAGAGCCAGGTGTCAAGCTGCAGCTGAGTCATGCAGAATAAATAACGCTATGCTACAGGCCAGGTGAAGACTTTTTAACACGTTCCATTATACAGCAACTGTAAATATGTCTTGTTCTTTTGACATCTTTTATATTGTTTGACATCTTTTATATTGTTTTACCTAACCTTAACTCATCAAATAAAGAGCAGAATAAAGACGAGTGCCTCCATCAGGTATTTCACCTGCAAATCCAACTGAGTCCATGTCACAAATTCAATTTGATTCAGTTCCCTGTTGATTTATTTAGAGATATTTCAGGCTCAAAACAACTTTGCTTGGTTATAAATTCACAAAACCAATTTAGATCTAAAACATGACGCCACGTATCAGCTCTCTGTCTTCACAGTGCTCTCAAGAGCTGCAGGTTCTTCACGCAAAACTAGGACTGAACGATATGGACAAAATTTCATATCTCCATAATTATGCCAGATATCCATTTTCTTTTAAAGCCCTCTTTTGAGACCGTGTACACGCGTCCCATGTCTTTTTCAGTGTGCTATGTTCTAGTGTCTGTAATGTGTTTATGTCTGGTGGACGTCGACTCATGCAGTGTAACGCTACTGAACGCATCAGCATCAAACTTTGATTGTTCTTCATCTTGGGATGACTGAGACGTCCCCGGTGTTTCTCTCATTCACTCTTCATGCAGCACGTCATGCTGTTGTTTCATGTGGTCAAACATGTTTCTTGCTTCGTCGCAATTTTCACCAAGCGACCTGCACAACACCTCACTCTGGTTTACATCATCATTTTTAAATCCCTACCTCCAAATAATGGAGGATGATATGTTTTTGGCACCAAATCAGATTTTGCACGAGTGACACGGGAATCAATTGTCGCTCCCGTCATATCCCGATCACGTGACTGCCCCCCAACAAAAATCCTGTCCCGCAAAACCACGAATCCCGTCCAGCTCCCGATGTTGTTGTCTAAAGTTGGGCAGCGTCATTTTTTAATTAAATCTCCGGCTCAGCTGATTATTTGCTCTATCCCGTCCCTATCATGTTACCAACAGTGAAACTGACTCCCGTACTGCGAGTCACGGTATTCCCGTGGGAGTCCCGAAAAATTGTGACAATATATTGTTCAGTCTAACTCAAACCAACAAAACCAGCCTCACAACGCAGGGTGTTTCAGATGAGTCTTTTAAACACAGCCCCAGTTGGTGCTGACAGTGCCAAACACCTCTGCCTCTGTCATATTACAATGAAAGTAAAGTGAAATACTCAAAAGTGAGATCTCTCTTTCCAAGATCACATCTGAAAACATAAACATTACCCACAACAGTGAAAAAATAAAGATTTTTCTGCAAGCTAAGTGCGTGTGTGGACATTAGCATGCTGTGAAATGATGTAAGACTCACCCTGGCCAGGCTGACGCCCCCAGGAACCTTGTAGGGGACATACTTCCTGTAGATGTGTCCCACCCTGGAGCAAGGTATGTCCTCCATCCGACCGCCGCACATCCACACCTGCAGAGACACAAGCAGAGAGCGAGTCAGCAGCGATATAGAAAATGTTTGCATCAGAGGGGGGGCTGAGGTACGGCCTTGGCTGAGGTAGTTGTGTAACTGAATAGAGTCAGATAATGTCAGAGGAGGTTGACAAATCAGAAAGACCAAGAAAAGGCAAAGCGTGAGAAGGCATGATGGAGACAACCCAATGGAAAGCTGTAGAGGTCAGAATTTAAAGAGAAGATGGAGAGCGTGGGGGTGGATGCTAAACAGAGGAGCATGAGGCATTGTGCACTGCATGCACTGGGTGGCAGGGAACGCTGACTGGGTCACAACTCCTGGAGGGAGGAACAAAACCAGAGAGAGGGTTCACGTGGCAACCAGAATAAAAGACAGGGAGATTAATATTTTTATTTTTTAGCCAAGTCAGGTCTAATCTTAAAAAAGTGCAGATGTTAATCCTGTTCAGTGAGGACCGCATGGGTGATAGCACCCTTCAAAAAGTGTCTCAGAAAAAGAGACGGAAAAATTACAACGAAGAGAAAAAGACAAGTCAATCATGCTTAGAGGGACGACAAAGACTGAAATTGGATTTGTTCTGCTGCTTAGTGAGAGCACAGCCACCTTTCAAGTCCACAGTGTGTGCACATTTGAAACTTTGAAACTAGAGTTACGTGATGTTTTCATTTTAATTTAACGAGTGTGAGGTCAAAGGGTGAGACAGTCAAAGTCTGTGTGAGCACTGCTTGATCTGGACGCCTTCTTTCTCCACTACATGTTTAGAATTTGTATTTTCAGTATCTAAGGCAGCGCAGTAAATCAGTGCACTGTCGACTTGAACTCATTTTTCATTTTTCAGCTGCAGGAACCTTTGAAGTAGCTGAGGTTAAGTCTTCAGTTAAGGCATTGTAGAGCTGCAGTGAAGAGACCTCAATGCTCTTTGTCTCCGTCTTTAAGACAGATTCTACAATTAAAACTGTTCGATGCTGCTGCTCTGTTTTAAATAAATGTATGTATACCTCACATCGTCATCCACATCCTTTCATATCATACTGACTAGTTAGAAAAAGCTCTGTTTACCATCTGAAATCCTTTCATCCAGAATAAACTCAAAGCCGTAACAAGCAGCAGTTCATCGTCTTCCTCAATGAAACCTGTCTGAATGTGGACACAGCCTGGCCACACAACAAGCTCAGTCGGTTAATTACGAAAGCAGAATGGTAATTTACAGTCGGCATGTTGATATTCTGCATCGCTCCATTTCCCCGATTCTCCAGAGTGGACATCAGCTGGCTGCTATTTCAATTCAATTACTCCTTGTCAAGTTTGTTGCACCACTCCAGCTTGGACAAACACAATCGGGGGAAATAACAGATTGAATCCACCCTCTCCACACCGCGCAGTAGGGAAGGTCTGACCCGCCGCACCAAAGCCTTCCATCCTCTTCATCCCTGCACGGAGATACTTGAGCTTAATAACAGGGGCGCCTCGCTGCAGGAGGGATCAAGAGCTTGAGTTCAGTGCTGGTCAGATTAAATTAAAAGTCTTATCACTCACCTCTAACATACAACCTCTACAATCTGCTCAGTGCGAAGCACGGACACTAAAGCAAAGCACCAGGGCACAGCACAGTCAACGAGTCGGTCATAAGAACAAATTACAAAATGCATGGACTCTTCAATGTCATCATTTGAGTATATGGGACTTTTGACAGTAACCTAGTGAAAAGTCATGTGAATGTTTAATATATGGATATGAAACAGTCTGAGTGGATTTATTAAATGTCAGTAACTTTGGATGAACAATTTGAATAAAGCATCTAATCACATATGTTCTGTAATCTGTACTGTAATCTAATTAGAAGTATAATGTTTAAAGTCAAGTCATAGATTTAAACCAGATGGAGACGGTCATAACTCACTTGATTCTCATCTGAATAGGAGTCCAGTAACATGCCGTTTGATTTTATTATGATCTTTCAGCCAATACAGGAAATAAACTACCTCTGCTAGCGTCTGGACGGTCCTACATTCAATCTGAGTCTTTTTATTGTAAAGGAAATCTACTCCATCGCGCTCAGATGACGTGTACGACTACAACACGACACAGCCCAGCTGAAATGATTTGGCAGATCGTTCCCGGAAGCATAATCAGTTCCCAAAGGAGACCAAAGGTCTTTATCAATATCAAGTACGTGGACTGCAGACTTGTGTCCTTGGTATCACAGACTTCTGAAGTGCAGACGGTCATTCTGGAGCAGGAACATGCGATCTGGGATACCTGGCTCTAGCAAGTCCACACAGTTTACCTCCTGATGCGTCCACAATAAAACGGCCGGAGCAAGAACACATCCAGGTTACCTTTCACAACAACACATGGACATACCGCCCCAACTGTCTCCCACAAATATTTCATAACCAGGGAAACTTCACTCTTCTATAGTCCTGTTTCATTTCTATAAAAAATATGAACTGTTTAGAGTCTACAACAGACAACGGAACAAAAAGGCAATGGGAAGGAACTCAAGCAAGCAAACATAGATGGAAGAAATGTAGTTCTTAAATTCCCAAACACCTGTGTCGTCCCGTTTCAGATTTCAGTCACTAAATAAGTCAGTGTCTTTGATGCACAGCAGGGGCTCCACAATTAAACTAAACAGAATAAAGAATTTATTCTAAAACTGTGTCACCGACTAAAACGTGATCCACCGGAGAGCAAACATCATCACCTACACATATGAATTCAGGTGTGGTTTTTACCAAGAGTGACGACGAGCTGTTTGATCTTTGAGGTTCTGAAGACTTCTTTCCTTTCTTGGCTCTCACAGCTGTCAGCTGTATGCCAGCCGTGTCAAATGGCAGCTGTGTACACCAGCTGACACACAGTTGAAAGTTGGGAGTTTAAATATCTCTATTCCGCCTTTGTTTTCAGGTCACCTCTAAACTGAAAAGCAAACCTGTTCATCTGGAGTTTAAAAGAACTCTAAAGGTCCCTTTAATCCATCTGTTATGAATAATTGCTCTAACTGAGCTGTTATTAGTTATTAGATAGCCCCTAAGTCTCCAGTTTGTACAAAGTTGTGGACATGCTGAAGGTTTGAGCTTGTGTTGAGCCTTTAGCTCTCTGCTCTTTTAGCTATTCTACAGCTTTAACCCGCTTTACCCTGTGGAAGCAAAATACCTAAAAAGGTTTCATGCAAGGAATACACGTTGAATTAGAGACACTATTATTCCATATCCATAAGCCACAAATAACAAAATGGGTCAGCATCCGTATGAAGAAACAGTAGAAAGCAAAATCATTAGGACAGTAATATAAATTTGTGTTCAATTTTTGCAAACAACAAAGCGACCGCTCCGGAGGATTCACTCTAAGGAACAATGGCAGCAGAATCACACTGGAGCATGTGTCCAATCAAATCAAACTACCCAGCAGTGGCCTTTGTGCTTAATTGAGTGAGACGACAAAAGTCCTAACTCATTCAAAGAGGAATTCAATTACTGTGACGGGCCGTTCTGTCTGTCCAGATCACTGACGGGAGGCAGCAGAGAGGAGGGACCGGACTATTCCTCAACGTACCGGCCAGATCCCGAGCAGTTATGGCTACGCTGTGGAATAATTCATGCTGAGGCACCAGACAAAAACGTAATCTAATGTGGAATTCTGAGTATGATTAATGTGGAGGGTCGTCAGTGCAACAGATTGTATTTGGCTCGAGACTTGAAACTGCAATGAGGAATGTCTCATGATGCTCAACAAGTCTTTTAGCGATTCAGGTAAAGGGCTGTGGAAAATAAAAATCTGTGGGGGACATATGGGACTACATAACTGTGTAGTTATATACTAGCTTGTTACACCTGAGCTCAAATGTGATTGTTGACTAGAAGGAGCTTTAGAGAGGAAAATAAAAGCCTCGTGAAAATGAAATGGGAATTTCACTAATGAATGTAATCACAGTGAAAACAGTCCTCTCTCAAAATGAAAATAATTAGCCTAAAAATAAAGTAATTATTTAATTTCTCTGTGTGCTTAATGACACGACTACTCGTCTCCAACAGAGCTTTAGTTACAAAGGACAAGTCTCATTTTTCTACAGTAAGTGACAGTGAAGTTTGGCAGGAACAACACATGAACATAGTCAATGATGATGTTGATTGCATGGAATAAGTCCATTTACAGTCTTCCCCAATTATGCCGGCACATGCTGCCAGGCCCAAGCCCTAGTTGAAGTCCAGGCCCAAGTCCAGGCCCAAGTCCAGGCCCAAGTCCAGGCCCAAGTCCAGGCCCAAGTCCAGGCCCAAGTCCAGGCCCAAGTCCAGGCCCAAGTCCAGGCCCAAGTCCAGGCCCAGGCCCTATCGTCACAATCAAGAAATTCTCTTACATTAGACACCTACTGATGTGGTGCATTGCCCTCTACCCTGGAAGCCAATCAAACTTCCTCTGTTTGCAAAATTCTTGCGGCGGAAAGTTGGTCTGGAATCTCTCTGTTGGAAAGTGATTATTCTTCAGTATCGGGAGGATCGGATCATTTGTGCAGGCATCATGTGGTGATGGACAGAAGAGTAACAGGGTAAGCACTGTGGGGTTGAATTTTTTAACAACAAATTGGCTCTGACTGGTTGGAGGACTATGCAGTTGCACGCAGAAGTTTGTTTTTTTCTGTATCTGGATTTATAAAAGAAGCTCTGCACACTTAAACAGTAAACAGCAGTTCACAGTACACAGCAGCACATTGCTATGAATCCTACCAACATCTCAAGAGAAGACATTATCTGTTTCTGTGACCTCCAAGACAACAGAGGTGGTAGCAGAGAGAAGGAGACTGCACATCAGCTATGTGTTGTCTAAAATGACTAAATCTTTAGTTTCTATACATGGGAAAGGCTCTAGAGATATACCTAAGTACTATTAAATGCTACTGACATTGCCGGTTTATATGAGCTACACATTTCTGCTGGTAACAGTATTGATAAGCTCATGTTTTTATGTTCAGTTCTGTTCCATTAGTCGACATTGTTGCTGCGGTTGTACAGAGTCTGTTTTTTGTCCTTGATGTCAGCGAATGCACCACGTGAGAGACGGCAGTTATGGTCGAGCTGAGAGTTTGCAGAGTGAGCGCCGCATATCAGAAGTGTCAGACTGACAGTGTTTATGGTGTTGGCGTGGGATGACAGTTTGTGCTGAAGCTTTAGTTACCTCGTAGAAAAGCCTCTGCAGCTTCCTTTGTTTGAGACGCTACAATATGTATTCAGGTCAGAGCTTTACTTTCTACTGTGGTTTTATCAGCGACATCATTGACTAGTCAACTTTAAAACAAATCATTTAACACCTAGAAGTCAATGAAGAACCCGTATGCCGAGTGACGGTGAGTGGCACCAATTTCTGGCACATTTGCACATTGTAAGTTTGTTTATGTTTGTCTGGAGGCATAAAACTAAACGAGGCAGAGACACTGTAAATCAGCTATAAGTAGTACAAACAGTACAAGTACATTTCTGAAAATAATCTGCACTGACAACTGAAATCTACGACGGAGGATTAGGGAAACATTGAGGGAAAAAAAATCACAAACTTTGAGAATAAAGTCGTAATTCATGAGAATAAAGTCATAATATTCTAACCTGTTGTTTTAGAGGAAGACAGTTGGTAAATTTTGTGGAGTTGTACTTTAGGATATGTTTCACAAACAAGGAGATACTTAATCTTTTTGCACATCAGCATCACATCATCATAAGTATTAGGACTTTAAAAAGAATATGCAAGAAAATGCATCTTTTCTGGAGAAAGAACCAGACGGACTTGGAGGAAGTCGCTGCTTTAATGGAGGGGGAAACGGTTGGAACTGGTCAACTGCAGGGTTATCAGTGGATGCGTCAGCAGGACATTCAAAAGGGGTTTCATGGTGTCTCAAGAAACAATCCGACTGATAATTAAGAGTCTGGATCCAGAATCCAGCGTCTCCGACGCCGGCAATACACCTGCAGAGGCCCCGACGCCTTGTGGCACATGGATTCTTATGATAAACTAAAGCTCTATGGCATTGCTATTAACGGCTGCATTGGTGGATTTAGTCGCTCATCTTTTCTCATCTCGACCTACTTTCATTTGACTTTATTCTCATAAATTATGACTTTATTGTCCAAGTTTGTGATTTTTTTCCCCCTCAATGTTGCCCTAATCCTCCATCGTAGAAATCACACTCAGCAATATCTGTTAAAAAATGTTGATTAATGGTAGTTTATTAAAAGTTAAACAAAGGATTCACTGACTAGAAATCTGGTCTGACAGACTATTAAGTGACAGATTAATTAACAAAAATGAATCATTAAATGAACATAAAATAAAAGCAAAACTCAAACACTGTTAAGTCTGTAACAGTTTTTTATGAAAAACACTTAATTTGCATCACAACTTCACTGGGCGTCATTCACACTATTTATGAAATATATGATCCAATAATAGTTTAAGATATTCAGCACAGAATGAAGTAGAAGTTGTTAGACATCAGTGCGAACTTTAAACGTGGAGGAACCTTCTGACTTCTCTGACTTTAAGTCTTCACTCCACCCAGAGGTCAAAGAGACACTGCTGAGCCTCATACTGCAGACTGGTGTGTGCTGGTATTGTGTTTAATTCTATATATGTGTGTGTGTTTTATTTTGTTTTTACCTTGAAGGAGATCTCGTACTGTTCTCCTCCCCAGATCTCCAGACCCGTGTCGTATCCTCCCAGCTCCCAGAACCACTTCCTCTCCACAGCAAACAGTCCGCCTGCCATCACCGGTGACCTGAAGACAGACAGAGGAAACACAGTCAGGGGGATGATGTTTTTTTTTTCTGTGTCTGAATAAAGAGTTTTTAACCCACACAGGATTAAATCAAGAGGATGCATGTGGATGAGTCAGACTCCACGGCTCTGTGCGTTTCACGTTCCTGTATATGTTTTTAGCATCCCAGTGACTCCCTACACGTCGCAAAACCAATTATCCCATCTCCACTGAGGATTCTGACTGGTGTGACAAGCTCAGTGGTGCCAAACAACATAATGGTCCTGGGCTCTGAGAGCGGAGGGAGCTCCTCTCTGGAACCGAAGGGAAATTATTGAACAGCTTCTCTTCAGGACTCCAGAGTCAACTGGTAGAAAAACGAAGGAGAAGAATTTAAGAAAAGAAAGAAACTTTGTTTTATTTTATCCAGAGGGCATTTTGTGTATTGAGCTATAAAATCATAAAAGATAGATGAGCTCTTGGTGTCAAACTGTCCTGCCAAGTCCTTTCTGTGACAGTGGAAAAACACTTCACTGTATTTATATCCTCCACTAAAAAACATTTAGACCTGAGTCTGACTAAATGTTTGATGATACACTAGAGCTCAGGACAGAATGTGGTTTTATTCTCCAACCCAGTGTGCTACGGCCAGAACAGCATATAAAGAGGGATGAACCCTCTATGGCGCCACCCACAGGACTTTTTGAAGCTCAGCGCAGGTCACAGGTCGTCGCCATCTTGCATTTCTACTCATAACTTAAACTTAAAAAATGGTTAAAAAGGAGCTGAGGAGGTCAGGAGGCGGAGAAGAAACAGCAAGCAACCTGTGACTGCACCCACCTGTTAGACCTCTTAACATGGGGGTCACTTTTGGAGTGGACACTGTAGTTTTTGGTTTCATGTTTCAGCTCTGAAGTTGCCGCTTGGCTAAAACACTAAAGGTTCACACCTAATCCAAACTGAAGTGTGGACTACAGAACAATATAAGAGGGAAACTGAAGGAAAACATCTGCAGGAACTGGACATCCTGGCTGAACAGTTCAAAAGCAGACACAGACGTTTGCAAAGGCGGTCAGCCGTGTCCTTAAACAACCTCAACCAACATTACCCCATTTGAAACTACACAATGCATTCATTCATTTTCTATTAACGCTCATCCTCCAGAGGACCATCGACCGGGGGATTCATAAAATCCTGCGATCTATCTTTTTTCCTGCGCCCTCTCATAGAAATCCTGCTGCAGACACACGAGATTTGTTTCGCCCAACAAATCTTGCAAGACCGTGCAACGAGATTAGTCCACGTGTGAGGGAGATCCAACACACGACACAAGTTGCAAATGTAAGAACTGACAGAGCTGATTGGATTTAAAAAGTGTGCCAAAAAAGAAAAGCAAAAGGACAGGACAAAGGAGAAACCAGAGATAAAATCTCTGGAACTAATGACAACTTTGGTTTTGAGGAAATCTCTTTGCTAGCTCTCTATATGAACTGATATTAAATCGAGCTCTGAATAGATTCAGGAGATCAGCAGAGAGCCCCAGCATTAACAGACTATAACTGACTTCCTACATAACTGACATTTGGTGTCTTAATCATACGATCATTTCAATTAAAGTGACTTTGGCTTGCATAAACATCAGAAATTGGAAAAATAAAAGGTTTTGCTAAAACTTCTCGATGAAGAAAAGCCGAGCTACCTGGCAGCTATAGGCAGCAGCTACATAACGCACTTGCAAAGAACTGAAAGAACTCAACAACCTCCTGCATGAAATGTCAAGGCAGTCTTATTTTTAGTTGGTGTATGTGTGTGTGACGTCTTACATCTGCAGCTGATTAAAAAAGCAACAGACAAGAGAATATATTCCAGTCTAAACTTCATTTAAATCAAGCTTCGCACTAATTATTACAGTGAAGGCGTGAGCACGGAGGAGTCAGACCTCAGTCACACATTAAACCTCAGAAGTCCAGAAAAACAAGAACACGTCACGCCGTTCTGTCTGAGACCTTTCTGCAGCTTCTCTTCGTCTCCTCTTTAATATTTTTTTCACACACTTGACTCGCCTGACCGGGCCACAGCGCGTCTCTGCGGTTCGTTGTCCGTTACTGGTAACTGCTGTACCCTGGAGGGGGCAAACAAAAAGCGGCACACACTGCACCTCCTCGGAGCGGCGCTGAGCCAAATGCACAGGACAGAAATCCATCAGAAGACAAAGGATAAACAGCAGTGGCTGCAGGGAGGAGGGGAGGAGGGGAAGGGTGGTGTTTGACTTCACAAACTGTGCTGATGGTGGTGTGGTCAGTGGAGTGTGGGAGCTTAGCAGACAGTGTGCGGCCGCTGATTGGTGGGGTGGAGATTCTTAGCTCTTGTTCACCGGAGGGAGAGAGCACAAACACATTTCACCTCCCTGGAGTTGAGTGCAGTGGAACACAATGGCCCCCGGAGAGACAGCGTCGGTTTCGCACAAGCTGGTGAACAGGAGGATCACTTAACCACAAGAACGAGATTAATTTAGCAGGCTAACAACCACAGACATGATAGGCTACACCGAGAAAGAACTATTTTAGCCTTAAGCAACTGCACTAAAAGACGTTCTGCAAGGACTTTGATGAAATTACCAGCGTTTTATTTAGGACTCGTCATCTTGCATTTTCTGCAATTTGCTTGATTCAATTTGTGTTTAACAGCAAATAATAAACCATCTCTGATCTGATGTGAAGGTCTGTTATACATGTCTAAAGAGGGTCACATGATAAAATGTGCAGCTAAGTAAGGAAGGGCACACATCATTCTAATGACTCATTAGCCTGGAACCATGTCATTTTCATGGGGGAGGACGGTCTGGAGCTGGTCCCTAGGGGATGGATTATCAAGTCGTTTGGGTCGACTTCATGTGGCGATGAAAACAGGAGTATCAGCAGTGTAGTCACATCACCAGACTGCTGCTGAGCTGAATTTGTTTACAATACAACAGCTCTGATTGGTTGTAGGACTACCTAGCTGTGTGCAGAGGTGCATGCACACGTCCTCTCAGCGCTGATTAAGGGCGGCACAGTGTTACAGTGGTTAGTACTGTGGCCTCACAGTAAGAAGGCTCTGGGTTCAAACCTGCTCCAGCTTTCTCTCACAGTTTCACGGTTTATTAGTGATTAACTGAGCTGAAGGTGAACATGTCTGTGATAAACTGCCAACCTGTCCCAGGTGTACTCAGCCTCCCGTCCAGCTGGGATCATGTTGACCATGTGATACCAGACCAGATTCTGCTAAGAATCACCCAAAGTGCTCTAACAGAGAGAAGGAGGCTGCACATCAACTGTTTGATAAAGTTATTAGACCTTTAGCTGCTACACTTCCCCACGTACTAATAAATGCTACTGATGGTGCTGCATGTTTTTATACAGGCTATACATACCTGCAGCTCAAGGTCAAGAATCTAGATTTCATTGATGCAAAGCATTGCTTCCTACTGGGTTTTTATTAGTGACGTCATCAGCGACTAATCGGTGTCGACTTGACTTTCATGACATAACAGTCGACTTCCAAGTTGTGTAACCTCTCGTTTATATTGTCTTTAATCTGGTAATTTCAGCGTTTGTGCAGCTCTTGCAGCTCTGCTTCCTGTCTCCTCATGGTCACTCCTCCCTTGGCCTGCCTGAGCACCTGAGTCTGATGTGTTTGCTCATGTAGGAGGATGAGATTTTATAAGGAGGGGAGAGGAGCGGTGGTGGGCTCTCGCTCGCCCTCTTTGTCTGGGACATGTTCACGACATCGCCAGAGGCCAGGTTATCTTTTAAACTCATTTTCCCTTTAACAGGTGGTTTATTTCATTTCACATGAGGTGTTAGAACTTCTTAGGCTTTATTAATTTAGTTTGGGTCGTAGGACCTCCTCTTTTGTTCTTTTTGGGTAAATGAATGTCTGAACCTTCAGCTGTGATCTGGAGTCCCTTTTATATGTTATTCGGCCTTTGAGGAGACTGTAACACAAACATACATCTCTGCTCTTACAGTTACGTGCAGTATCTCTGGTACTCTCTATTTCTGTAATGTTTTTAATCACTTGTCAGTTAAATAGTTTATTTCCTCCTTAAATGCTTCAGTAACATTGACCTACTGAAGAAACAACAGATCTCAGCACAAACACTAACGGTGCTAATTTCCTTTTCTGGCAAACAGCTGCTAGTGAAAACCAGACAAAAACACCTGTAGCTGCACAACACTTCATTTAAAATGGTAATGAGCTGACCCAAAGTCACATCTCCTGCTGCGGCTCCTGTGTTGCTTAGGAACCATTTTACTGTGTTGCCATACAGGAACCGTGTTTTGGTGAAAGACAGTTTTCACAGAATGAAATAAATCTACTGTAGCTCTAACTGTCGCTCACAGAGACACTGAACTGGATTCTGATTCTCAGTCTGGCTTTGTTTACAGGCGTCATCACTGTGTTACTGGACATGCAAACACACATAGAGCACCAGACCATCTGTTAGTACCAGGACCCCATACAGGCTCCTTTTGATTACCTGTTCACACACACTGAGAGGCACAAGCTGAGCCTTCGACGACAAAGTTTCAGAAGCATTTATTCATGTAATCTTTCAAAGACGGGGGTGATATCGTGCGGCTCTGAACGGTTGCCAGTCTGAAGCATTTTGACATTAAATCAAATTTCTTTTCAAAGAAAGAAAACCCCATTGGAAACACAGTGGCAAATTGGATTTCTACCGCACGACTGCAGACCTCTGCTTTCAGCCGGTGTGCAGCTCTGCTGAATTAATATTGACCAGCGTCGACCAAACTGACCCCAGCAGTTCAGAAAACGGCAAGTAAAACCCCAAAGCAGGAGCAAAATACTGGGTTCATCATCTGCCTACCAGAGGCTGCACGAGTTCAGGTCTTTAAAAGTCGACTGTTACGTGATGAAAGTCGAGCTCACTAGTCACTGATGACGTCACTAATGAAAACACAATAGAAAAGTAATGAAATCTATATTCATGCCGAGAACAGACAGCTCATGTGCTTCATACTGTGAGCTGCAGATATGTATAGAATGTATAAAAACAGGCAGCACCTCAGCACCATTATTAGATTACATAGTGTAGCAGGTATTTCTCTGCAGCTAATGGTCTAATAAGCCTCCTTCTCTTTGGTGGACGTTTGGTGAAGTTGTTAACTGACTGCTGTCCAGAGGATTTGGACCGTTCCTCTGCTAGCGTTAGCATTAGCCTGTTCAGGACTGAGATGTCACGGTAGTGACTAGTTCACAAGTCTGTACAACTCCCAGTCCTCATGGCTCGGCATCAAACCTCAACTGGAAAAAAACATGCCAGAACTATTGTCTGTAATATTCTTAGCTGAGATATGTCTTCAGTGGCCAAAACCAGTCTGCATTTAATGCTTGATCGCCTCTTATTCTGGGATTAACAGCTCCTGATGTAAATGTTCATTTTTGCAAATTTTAGACTATTCTGGGAGGAGGCATCACTGCTCGGTCTTCCTGGGTCCTTGTCAAGCGGCTGTCTGCTGGAGGAGAAAAGATTTAACTCAATGGTCCATGAATATTCCAACTCACAAATTAGCTTCACTTAGAAATGCTCAAGTTGATATTCTCCATTTCAGCCTACTGACCTTGAGGAACGAGTCAAGGCCTGAACGTATTGCTAACTGAAACACCGAAGCCTGAAGGAGGGAGAGAGATAGAGGGAGGCAGAAATAAAGGAAGAGAGAGGTGATGGCCCCGACAACAGAGGCCGTAAGAGACGCAGGAGAGCGGGGATAAAATCGTACGCCGGTGCACGAGGGCACACATACACGCGCCTCTGAGATGGATTCTGCCATCCCACCATGCCTCATTCTCCGCTGCGTCAATGTCAATCAGAATGAAAATGAAAATCTTTGCGACTCAAATTGGATTTGCACTGATGAAGGTCATTTCATTGGGCAAGAGGAGCAGACTAATTCACCAAATGAGGATTGATTCAGATTGTTCTGCAGCTCGTTTTTTCTTCACGTCTTTCTGCAGCGCGCCCGCTCCGCCTGCTGATACCTACTGTATTTCCCAGGACACCCAGGAAGCCTTGGGCAACATTTTTCTGTGTCTCCATGCCAGACTAATTCCTCAAGATTCACAAATGGAGCGTCTGAGCTATTTGGTCTCACAAACAGCAAAGTGTGTCCTATTTTTCTGGCTTCCATTACTTATATGTTACCTGAACACGCAGTTGTGTTGAGAAATGTGGTCAGTCAGTGCTTAGACTGGAGCATTGTTGGAGGAGATAGTATCCCCATTTATCTGTATGTCAAATAAATGCAGTGGTAACTTTAAAGGGAGGAGCAACACATGCAACTGAAACTAGCAGATAGATTCAAAGCGTTCATCTTTTACTCATTTCAGTTTTCTAAATAACTAATTTCTTCCAACCAACGGTACAAAACCTGCAACACTGACTTTGAAATGATATTAAATCACACGTAAGCAGCAAATCATTGCTTCTACAAAGCTGGGACTAACTGATCATCACATTTATAAAACTAATACTTGTTTTAAGTGAAGAAACTACAATTAAATGTGTACCAACCAGGTGGTTAAAGATCTGGAGAAGTTAACTGGTCTGTCCATACGGAAATTCCCAATTCCAGTTAACGAGACATATTTTACGCATCAGATAACTTATAGTACGCTGACTAAATCATCATTAAAATGAATAAATATGAGACAGAAACACAATTCTCTTTAAAAGTTTAGTATTAAAGACTCTTTTAGAGTACTGTAGGGCTCTATGTTCCATTATTATTGATCCAAACCAATCAATCTGTAGTTGTTATTATGGGACCTTTACTTTTCACTTTGTATTTTTCTAAAGAATTCAGGAGTTTTTTAAGCTACTCATCCAGGTAGCTGGCTCCTGAGACGTTTGCCCAGCACATTTATCACAGTAAATTATTGTCAAACTACTCTTCACACATGAAATGTTGTTAGTCCAAAAGCAGCACCGAGGTTTGGTTGTGTCTAACACATCAACTTAAACACATCTCACAAGTCTGAGTGTTCATCTGGTGCATACATCTAGGATTGTATAAGGTTGTGCTAGCTATTCAGTATTAGCATGCTAATGGCAACAAACCAACGCTATATGAATTCGTATCTGACTGGTGCCTCAAAAGCGCGAGTCTGTCCGTTGCATTTGGCATCACGGCTTGCCAAGAGGCATGATCTATCTATGTGCATGCCGGTAACAGTGCTAGCGTCTCATCACCCCAACACAGAAGTCTAAACCGCCTATGAAGGCGTAACATTGTTCTGACCAGAGAGGACAAAAGTCCAACAATATAATGTAAATGATTTATGTTCAGATTCAGCAGTTAAACACGGACGCAGCCCTTTCACTGACTGTGCTTTACAACAGCCAGATGCAAACGTGTCAACGAGCAGCGCTGACAAAGGCCTTCGGTGAATCGTCAGGATTAAAAGGTCCAACAGCGCCAACACACCCAGATGAAAGGTTTGGACTCCCGCTGGGGGACGCCCCGTGCCACAGATGCACGCTCTCCCTCCACAATCAGACAATCAGGACCCAGTTCCCCCAGGCCAAATGTCAGATGGGTCAAAAATAACTCACTCAAAGGGCTCGCTGGGGTCGTCCTTCTGCAGCTCTGACGGGATGGGGATCCGTTTGTAGTACATTTCCCAGTCGAAGGCGCCTCGCATGGCGTCGCCCGCCTGCGTCTCGTAGCCGAAGTTGTCGTGGTCGATGACGTCGATCATCGGACACACGATGGTCTTCCTGTTCTGGGCGATCCGGTCTGAGAGACGCAGAGAGAGGCAGACAGGTTGGTAAAGACAACAGATGGTGCAGAGAAGTGGTTGTCGAGCCTCGTGACTTCAGACCTTCTATAACCAAGGAATGCCTGCTCACAGCGTCTCTCCACAGACAGCAGATGTCTGGAGCCGAGCAGATCTAAATGTATTTATGCAGCAGAATGATATTTTTACTCTGTTAACCATGCCGTGTGCTCTGGGAGCTAAGATATAATTTACTGACTGGTGATGGAGAATCTATTTTACATGTGTCGCTGTGTGTGCTGCATTGTGTTAAAGTCAGTATTACTTGACTGGAAACAGAAAACCGCAGCAACACACTCAAATCTAATGAAGGAAGTGATGAAATACCTGGAATTAGAGAAGATTAAACTCTGAATAAGAGGAGGATTTATAAGAGTAATAACCTGGCAACCATTTATATATTAGTTCTGTCTAATGAAATGAAATGAAATCCCTTTTGTTCCTGGAAAATGAAACGATGTTGGAAGCACACGGCTCCTTCATGGACATGATTCATTTTTCTATTTTCTGAGTAAAGTTTCATGTGTGCTCTGTTGATCATCATGTTGAAATAAAGCAGAATCTCCTTTGAGGTTATGGACCCATAGACATGGAGTTAGGGATTTGGATTAGATGACAACACACATTCAGACTCTAAATGTCCTCCTGGCCTAACAAAGTCCAGATTTATCAACAGACCTGTTGGAGGTAATATCAATATCTTGATCTGGTTTCAAGGAAACCTCAGAGGAGACTCCCGGCAGAAACAAATCTCAAAGTCTTTTCTGTTTGGCAGTGTGATGGATGAGTAAATGTCCTAAGGGCTAATCCAGTTAGACTGAAACAACAGATCCACAGCAACACGGCTACATGTTGGTGCTTCACCTTCACCCATATAAGCCTTACCCACAGCTGACCAGACTTCTAGACATAAGCTGCAGGTTGTGCAACTAAATGTAAAGTCAGACGGATCAAACGTTAATTTATAATCCTGCCTTTGCCTCTTGCACTAATCCTGGCAGTTTTCTCACCCAGCAGAGGAGGCAGCCAGTTGACGTTGGCTTCACAGTGGGAGTCCAGGAACGTGATGACCTCCCCCTTAGCGGCGGCTGCTCCGAGCAGACGGGTCCTGATCAGGCCCTCCCTCTTCTTGGTCCTCAGGATGCGAACCTTCGGCAGCCGCACCATGTACTCCTCCAGCGCCACCTTCAGGTGCTCTGAAGAGACAATAAGAGAGGGACAGCAGAGTTCAGATGGGTGAAGGCATTAGATCGATATTAATCGGACGGGGCTTAACCCTCTAAGGTAAGGTCTAGAGTGTAATTGGCTGTTTTTGACTACTTTTGGTTTTACCTTTATATTTCATCTTAAAAACAGTTTACCTTACCTTGTTGGGTATCAATCTTTTCAGCACAACCTCACATGTGTGATTCTACAGTTATTTTTTCATTCTAACATACTGTATTAACACAGTGGACCTAAAACCACACTAAAAACATAAAATCCGAGTAGGAAAAACCTAGACTTTTCACTGTGAAAACCACAAACATATTTAACGAACCATTTTTAAAACTTAAAATGCAAATCTAAACTGTAAATTTCAAAAGTTTATATAAAAATTATTTTGCAAACAATGAAGTTATTTACAACTATTTACATTGAAATGCAGGAAATGCATCAGGCGTTTTGCACAACTATTTGGAACCATCTACAAAACTATCAGGCGTCACAATAAATAACGTCTAACATCGTCTTAAACTGGTCATGTGATTTGGACGCGCCGGCGCATCCGTCAACTCCAGAGGTCTCAAACCTTTTGACCGTGTCTCATCAGGTCTTTGGACAAAGCCTCACCAACATAGTCTCACAAAGAAAGATCAAAAGAAAACCAAACCATTAGTGGTCGACTATCAAACAGGACATCTGCCGCTGCCACATGCTCCAGACTCAAATATTCCCCTTTAGGCCTCTACATCATAACACACTCTCACCCATACTGGGAAAAACTATACTTTCATTTATATTTTTCTGCACTCGCTGGCTTTTTTATGTCCTTCCTGCAGTCATTAGACAGAATGTTACCCCCAAGAGGAAAAAATCCAACCGTGACGACCGAAAATGGAATTAAATCAGCCCCTCCCAACGTGAGCGCTCATAAAATCTTTTGGCAAAATAACAGCGCTTCTTGAAAAACTGTGATGGAGCTCGACGTTCAAGCAGAACTACTAAACTCTGCTGTACAATAAACAGCTCCGTTTATTGTCAGTTAATCACAGAAGAGTTTTAAAAAACACAGCTATCGGTTGTGTACATGACAGCTGTGTCTCCTCGGGTGATTTCCCGTCTTCCTCCAGACGAAGTGACACATAAATCTCAACACAGAGGCAGATGTCGGCCAAATGGCAAGTCCCATCTGCTGAAATACACTGGAATACAGTAGGAGGTGAAGACATATAGAGATACAAAAGGAGAGGGCCACGGTACAGAAAGCATCAATCAGTCAGTCAAAGAAAGGGCTCAGGATTTTTCTCCAATCTTTCATCACAGCAGCCTCAGACAGAAATCAATCCCTCCCTGAATGAAGCCTGTAAATCATCTCTGCTCAATTCTGAGAGGTCAATGAAAATAAATAAACACTGGAGCCGACGAATGAAACACACTCGCCAGCCGACTACTGTCACAGTGTTTCCATCAGAAACGCCACGAAAGCCCAGTATTTATAGGGTCAATAGAAAATGTTATCTTTCTATATTTCCATCCGTCTGTTCGTGCATCTGTCACGCTGCAGCATCTAACGCATCCGTCCATCATCTGTCTCTGGTCTGATCCTCAACATCTTGATGAAATTCATTTGCTATTAACGCCATCTTGACTGGAGGAATACCACACAGCTGCCAGATAATGGCTGTCTGAAGGTTCTCAATCATCCAGGTCAGAGAACATTCATTCATTCATTCATTCATTCATCCATCTTCTGTAAGGGTCATGGAGTCTGCTGGAGCCTACCCCAGCTGTCTTTGGGCAATTTAGAATCAGCAATGAACCTAAGCAGCATGTCTTTGGACGGTGGGAGGAAGCTGGAGAACCTGGAGAGAACCCACACAGACACAGGGAGAACATGCAGACTACACCCAGAAAGGAACCAGTCAGAACATGGATAGCACATCCACTGAGAAAATAAAAGTTAAAAACATGGGCAGCTGTATTTGTAGGGTTCCTTTAAGGTCTGAAGAAGCTACTGGGATGAAACGTCTTGAACACAGGTGAGGAGTTAACATCTGTGGGTGAAAGTCTGCATCTGGATACTCACCCACAACTGGAGGAATCTTTATAGATGCGGTTTTCCGTCCTTTTGAGGACAACATCAACTTTTGAGCCAGAGAAGTCAAATGTTTTTGAATGAAGAGTAAAGATGTGATATGGCTCTGACTAGTGGACCTCACACCGTGAGCCTGGAGTCTCTGGCCAATCATAGACGATGTAACCTACGTACGCTGGTGTGAGACATTTATACTTGGGGACTCATCAGTCTGGCTCACTCTGTAATAACTCCACCTAAACACTAGTCGGCGCTGTGTCTTTTCTCCAAGTCAGGTTCATTTTTGTTTCTACTTCCTGCTTCAACAATGGCGACTGAAAAATTCCGTCGAAATTTTGCCAAAGACAAGTTGTACAAATGTTTGCATCTCTGAATCTCCTCAATTAATCTTCCCTCCATGTGTTCCATATTTATTCGTCCAAAACAATCCATTCAAAAATTGTGAAGATGGAGAAACAACCAGAAATACTACCAAATGGACCAATCACAGCTCTTGTGGTCTGCGTCTCCATGGTGCATAGTTACATTTGCATGTCAGGGTATGGCGTTAGGGTCTACGTAGTTTCTGTGTCCAGTCTGCGCAGAAGTCTAAACCACCTATTAGAGTACACCTCAGTAGGAGACAGGATCAAAACAGATTCCTCACGTTACAGGTGGGAGTCTGCTCCTTCATCATGATACTATTCAAACCCCATCCTCCAACCAGCATTGTTTTTTTTCTTTAATATTCCAGATATGTTGTTTTCCTCGTTTGCTAAACACAAAACAGATTCAGGAGGCACAAAAAAATTCTCTTCAAGAAACCCAACAAACAAACCCAGCTGCCCTTGTTTCAGCATTGTTGTTTTTCTTTAATATTCTTGCTGATGCTTAATTGCTCTTTCTCCCTCCAGGCAGATATGACTCAGCGGTGTGTTTTAATTCGTCCGTCTCCTGGAACAACAAACTGTCTATACAGTGACTCTGAGGAGAATCAGACTCTATCACATTCAAACAGCCCCAGTGAACAATGGCACCATTTAGACTTAAAGCATCAACATTAACCACAATGAGAAAGACAGGCAGGAGTAAAGCTGCGTCTTCTTTTACCGGTAACAACACCACAAACTTGAAGCTTGAAGGCGTGTGCTATATGACCCTGGGGCTTGATACGTCTTTGGTGCATAACAGTAATAAAGCTTAGGTCAAAAGTCAGTAGGGTAGATCTGTTCCGTCTCCATCCGTCCACTGCTAATCCAGGATATTCCTGCTGGTCCATTTGCGTCATCAATTTTGCATTCGTTTATTATCTATTACTGCTCATCCTCTGGGCGGCTGCAGAGCCGATAACATCCCTTATTAAGTCAATACATTTTGCTCTTTACTAAACTTATCCACAGTGTAAAGATGTGAGCTGGTCTTGTGCTAACGCTGAATGAGCCGACTCTGCAGCCATCAGACAGGCAAAATCATTATCTAACCCTGGTCTAATGTAGCTTTAAACCTCCCTCTACAGCCAATCTGCTTAGGCTTAATCACACGGGCTGGCAACACTTTTATCTGGACGCCACGGTCTGCACAAAGGCCCCGCCACCCTCCCTGTTTAGCTCGCTCCGCTAGTCTTACCAACTGCTACCAGCTATTTTGAGAGCAGAGTCCCGGAAACCCTCAAGTTCTAAAAAACTGGCATTAAATGTGAAATAGCTTCTCATTTAAATTCCATTTCAGCTACTGAGACGAGTTTAGTCCTGGGTGACTTTTAATTGGACTGCTGCCCTCACACATTTACCCAAAACTCACATATACGTCCTCACTATCACTTTTTTTTATTCCAGCTAAGCCAGCCCTAAAATTGTTAGCAACATCAATTAATTGGAGTTTTTTCTCTCTTCTCTTGTTCGCCATAATTAGAAGATAAGATAACACCAGCTTTATCTTTTAATTCAACGTAATAACGGCTATTCAAGGCCTGGAAGTGCCTGCGTTTCCCGAGCGCGTTTCAGTGATTAATCACGGACGGCGCCTTTAAACGCAGATGTTAAAGTTTACAGGCGACGTCACGCTGAGAAACGTCTCTGCTAACACAATTAGCAGGACGAGATGTGCACAGATTTACGCCACCAGGAGGAAGTCACGACACTGTAAAAGAAGGCCTGGCTGTCTGTCGGTGAAATAACAATGAGAATGGGTTTCAATTAACTGATGTTACCGGTCATCTACATCTGAATTTAAACAAGAACAAAGAGCATTACCGGCCGAGTACAGGCAGCCTGTCCTCACATTAATAACACATTACCTCTGTCAGTGTTCCTCATTGATAGCGGTTTGTACAAATGGCCCGCCGTCACAAAGAAACGCCCCCTCCAACACAACCGCTAATTGGATTTTGAATATCAGAGGAGGCTGGAAGAAAGGCTGCAGCCCGGTGACACCTTCACGGTCTAACCTGCAGCTGCTTTAATGACAGAGACGACGTCTTTAGCTCCGGCGCTCCCTTCACAATCTATTCTGTCTTCACTTCTTGTCCACGTCTTTGTCCCCTCTCTTCATCTCACCGCTCTCATTCAGCTCATGCTGTTTGGCAGCAGTATCGGGGAGGTACTTGTGATCCCAACAGACAGCTGAGACGTTGAAGACCACGAGGCACAAGACGAGACCAGCCAAAACCAACAAACCTGAAGCCAGCAGGAGCCGAGAAGCGTCTCACCATCCATCCATCCATCCATCCATCCATCCATCCATCCATCCATCCATCCATCCATCCATCCATCCATCCTTCGTTCCTCTCTCTCTCTCTTGTGGTTTATTTTTTTAATGGCTCAGAGTAAATGACAGCGTGCAGTATCTCCCAAACCTCCACACAGAAAGCGATCCACACCAGAGGAGTCTTTGTTGACGAGAGCACATCAGATCAGACATTATTAAAGCAGAGCAGAGCCAATTAGAACAGAGCAGTAATCAAGCGCAGGGTGAGGGCCGCTGTCTATCAACGTGTCACAGAGGTCTCACCTGGTTAAGCCTGAAGGCCTCGTCTGAGATGCAACCTGCCTGAAGTGCTCCGGCTCAAATTAGGCCCTTTTATATGTGTTGAAGGAAATTAATATTTAATTGTGTCTTTTAGCAGCCGATGCTGTTGTTTGCATAATCAGGTTGATGTATTGTTTTATTCTAAATGTATTTAAATGTTCAGTCTCATTTATTTTCATAAACTAATGGCCGCAGGCGTTTGCTAAACTCGCTGCAGAGAAACCACGTGTCCGAGCTCGTACTCTGCTCAGACAAGCCTTAGAGTAGAAAGTCTAGATCTCTAATCATCTAATCTCTACTTATTCAGTGTTATAATGACTCATTAATGTATGCAGCAAGGCTCTGACAATGGAATAATAGCTGAGGGCCAGCGCAGGGTCAGTGTCACCCTCGCAGGAATAGGCTCGCCTTCACCTCCATAACACGGCAATAAATCAGCCCATTAGCTATTAACCATTAGGAGATTGATTCAAGCAACTTTTGCCCTGCATGGGCTGATTCTTACATCACCTTCCTAATGACAAGACTTAACAGGGAACATTTGCATCACATGTACGGCACATTCAGAAACAGGAGAGGGGAGCAGGAAAGGTCACTGCGTCTAATTATCAACGCTTAATTTGACCTGGATAAATTGGAATATGGTTTCTCCGGTTTACTGAAAGTTGTCGAGGCCATAAATCACTCTAAGGAGAGCAGGCTGACGTCGACAAACACATTAGTCATTATTAGAATAGGAGGACCTTAAACCCTAACCCTGAGCTTCAGACATCATCGACGCCTGGGTCACTTCCGGGGGCCTCCATTTAGAGAACAACCAAACATCCGCTGCCCTTCATCTCTGATCCGCTTGTTGCCACATGATAACACCAGCTCTAAAGCCAGAGGTCACAGTGACGCGAGGGCTTCAGCTCGTCACGTGTGCTCAACCACGCCAACGTCACGCTTGTTGATTCACCGACTGATTTCAGCTACTACTTCATGCATGAATGCAGTTCCTCAATCCCGACTTCGATATTTATTTCTTTATTTGATTGATGCAAAAGGGGTTTTGAATTCAATTAACCTCAAATTACAGTGGATCCAATATGGCAACCAAATCCCGTCTTTCCAAGGTGCTGGATTACTTCCCAGACGTCTTGGCGTGGCACCAAAGAGCCAAGCTGCTAATTTATTCCTCCAAAATATTCTGCTGCTCCTGTGAACTCCATCACACATCCTCCCTTTTTTTAGCCCAGCGCCAGGCTGGGAACATCAGAAGATGCTTTTTTTGCAACAGTCATTAAAAACAAAAAAAAGAGAGAAAAGGATGCCGAGGGAAGAAAGTCTCTGATGATATAAGCCTTTTTTTTTAACACAAAATACCCACAGCTTAAACAACCACTGAGCCGGTGATAAATGACGTATTACAAATGTGCACAAAATGATGAAAGCAGCATTTTGATAAGCAAGAGGAAAGGATGGACAATTTCACGTCCCTGCCTTTGAGCACTGTCACATATTTACAGCACGGGTACACGCATGCTGCTGCCGCTCAGCAAACACTAAACTGTTTGAAATTCCTTCGTCTTTGTCGTCCATTTCCACAAACTAACACCGCTCAGATGTGTGTGTGTGCGCTTGCACATGCAAAATCAGGGATGTCCTGATCGGTATATCCAACAAAGGTTTAAAAAAGGCAACTGGACGTGCAAATTTTAGAGAAGACGTTTAAACAGGAACACCTCCTGAAAAACTTGCAAACATCAGACTTCCCACCAGTCCCCTAGAACTGAAGAAGCTACTCAGATGAGTAGTGAAACGTCAAAATCTACAAGTCCAGTTGCCTTTTTTGAGCCTTTGTTGGATATACCATGACCTGGATGACTGAGAACCTTCACAGACATGTCCCAATCGGTACCGGCACTGATCTGGGCTTATCCAGGCATTTTTAAAATGATCGGATCTGTATCAGGCTTCAACCATAAACTGAAACCATGTCCCCGTAGCATCAAAATGTCTTCTTTCTTTTCTGGTTTATTGGTAATTGGCTAGATTCATGCAGCTGTGTGGAAGAACTTTACAAGGTTCTAGTAGGTGGTTGTTAGTCAATACTACCAACCTGATTTGCCATCAAGAACTAAAAATGGAAAATAGAAAAGGTTAAGGCCTTAGGCCAGCCCATTTCTAAAGTGGTTGGTAAATGGGCCAAGGTATGAACTGCCCAGTCAAACGATCCAGGAAAACAATTAAGGCAACAAAAGCCTTGAATGAATCTACAGGGAAGCATATTTTATGTAGTTAAGATCAGATTGGTCACCACTGACTATTAAAGGATTGGTATCAGATTGGGAGTGGGCAAATAATCTTGACCGGGCCATCGATGTGCAACATGTTGATTCTTAATCTATTTAATCTCATCCATCAATATCACAGCTTTTCACCAACAGTTGCTCTAGTATCCTGATCCATCCAGGACCCACATCTCCTGGGTCCAAATGATATTTACCCTCCTAATCAAGTTCATTTCCACTTTTCGGTAGCTGGTCTGAGGCCTGTGTGATTCTACGGCTCATGCTTGAGCGGATCCAGGCAGATTCTCAATCAGCCTTCATCCTCATGGGAGAGGAATGCGTTTGAAGTGTGAGAATTATTCAGGAAAGCTGCTACTGATTGACTGCAGTCATTTATCGATGGTGCATTAAGTTGTTTCCAGTGTTAGTGTTCGGTCTCTGTTTGCGTGTTGTTTGGGCCGAGGGTATTTGAGGTGTAATTACTTCACAACCACTCTCTCGGCCGTCAAGCACCTCTCACTAAAAAATCTAATTATGTACCTTGGTTACAGTTTTCCATTTGTTTGTTTAGGATTTCAGGCCAGATAGGACATTAAATGCCAGCAGTCACTTTCATTTTCTGAATTACCTAGTTTTTTGATTAGCTTGCAAAAATACAGGTGCATGTGCAAGTACATGTTTTGGGAAACTTGAACGTTACACCACATTTTGTTGAATGCCATGACAGTATCAGACTATAATGCTTTTTACAAACTAAAATGATATTTGGGAACCATTGTGACCATTTCCAGTTTGTCAAAACATGTGAGCTGAGCAGGCATTCATGTCTTCCTAGACCACAAAGGAACATTTAAATATGATCAAAAAACATTCAAATTTCCCTTTTTTAGATTTTTGTAGCAGTCCAGGAACATATTCATGAACATTTCCTTTGAAATACTGCTATCTAATTCACAAATAGTAAATAAATTGGAGGATGCATCAACAAATTCAACCAGAGCTTCTTTAATGCTAACTTGTTGCATTAAGAGTCTGGGAAAAGGCCAGTCTTTTAAGACTCTAGCACATAGAAAGTCCAGTTGCCTTGATTTCAGCCTGTTTTTGGCCTGGATGACTCAAATCCCTCTCATACATCTTGCATTAAAACACAAAACCAGTCAAATGTGGAACATTATTTGCTGGACAAGTGGAAGCAGTGATACGACAGAGGAAGGCAGAGGCCAAACTGACTTAATAAAGACCGAACAGCAGCAGAAACAGTCACACTTAGTCAGCGTTAACACAGCAGCGCGGATGTTGTGTTCACTGTAAATCTCCAAACCTCATCCTGTCGGGCGGCTCTCGTACTGCTGCTGTCGAGTGCTGTAAAAATATCCCTGTGGGGATTGTTAGTCCTTGAGAGTCATTGTCGAGAGCAGGACGGCAGCCTCGCAGCTTGGACCCAGGTCTCTTAGTGTTTTGCTGTCTAGGTACCGTTAATGACTGCTTAAGGAAGAGGGGGAAAGACAGAGGAAGAGCTTTAAACGACTAATTGGGCCATTTATTATATGTTTAATTTAACCCTAAGCTGCAAAATGTGCAGCTGGACGTTTTTGCTTGTATTGATTATTAAAAGGCCAGAAAATATCTCGTGAGTAACGGCTTGTGGCCAGTTTTTCCAGAATACCTGGTCCTTTCATATCTGGCAGGTATTTACAATGTACTGCATGCTCAATACTAAATTACCGTATTGACACCATATTGGCAGCAAAGCCCAACGTCTCAGCTTCCAGAAACCGTTGGAATTCTTCCGATTGCACACACCATGATGTAATTATGGTAACCCAAAGTGTGCAAACGTGCAACTGGAGATAAATTCAGTTTTAAAAGGTTAAATATCCTCATTGGCCCCTAAAATGGCTCAAATGTGGATGTTTTAAGGCTCTTTTAGAGTACTGCAGGACATAGACGCCATAACCTATATAGTTATGCAATCATTGTTGTGCAAACTCCACCCAAACACTAGCTGGGTTAGGGATTCAATTTAAACAATGGTGACTGAAACTTTTGACGAAATTTCGCCGTCGACGAGTCGTACAAACGTTTGTATGTCTGAGCCTCCTCAGTTAACCTTTCCTCGATGTGTTCCATCTTTACTCCAAAGTAGTGAACTTTAAAAAAATAGCATGACAGCATTTGGTAAAGACATCAGGAGGAAAGCCACCAATATTTACTTGAAAAGTGGCATGACATTTATTTTAAAACGCAGGTGGAGATTAGAGAAGCAGCAGCGCGTAAACAAGGGAAGCTTAGGATAGTTGAAGTTGTTCCCTGTGAACAGCTTGGGGTTTTACCTGTTCTGTCTGCCTGCTGAATAAAAACTCTCTGCCATTCTCCAGAAACTTTTAGTTTACAGTTGCCATTGACAACCACTGTTAAGCGGTCCCTTAGGATCGTGATTGGAAAAACGGGCATGTCAATGATAAAGCCAATCGACGATGGCAATGCTGAGAGTCAGGCTATAATTTTGCAGGATGGATCCACCAGTATCCACAGAATACTAGCCTCGGTTTGACCAATGAAAGGTTATGGAGATGCGTCGTCCAAAGCAGACCACGTACCTGGACTGGACTCATTGATCCAGAATAAGGAGGCTTGGTGAGCACTGACACTCACTCTCATTCATCACAGCTGTCCTCTATCAGGCAGCAAGTGTGACACCAGCACACATTAGATTAATAAAACACGAGTCTCCTTGTGATTAGAATAAGTGCATTCAGCTGACTGTCTAATCATTCCCGATGCGTCCATTAAAGCTTCTGTTTCTGTTGTTGTTGTGGATTCGTTAAGCGGCTAATACGTCCTCCCTGTTCTTTGGGTAAAGCTGTTAAAACACAATAAGAATCCTTCAGCTGGAACACCCTGCTCATTGCTTCCCCTTGTTCCTCCCTCTCCTGCTTTGCCTCGTGCTTAATGGTTAACTTCCATTATGATTGTGTTGGTATTAACAGCGGCCCCATTAAGCTGGCACAATGCCAGTTATTTCCACTGTTATAGCTACTGATGACGCTCCTCTGGGAGATGCTCCGGTTCCTGATTTAAAAGGAAATCATCATCATCATCATAATAATAACCGCTTTATGAAAACGGGACAAAATAAAGAAAATGTCTTCTTTCAGCGTAGTGGTGTTCAGTCAGACTTATAAAACAGGAAGAACAGCTTCTCTAAGACGAGCACATGGACGTCTGACTCGCTTCTTCACGATGCATCCAAACCCAGAGCATTTATGAACGGCAGCCCTCCCACTCTGCCTCCCTCTCTCAATCGCCAACATGTCTGGACGCTTACAGGTGCTAATGAAGTCAGCCTCCCTGGAGAACCCCTCTCATCTCCAAAGTACACTCCAATTAAAAAGGAGGAAAAAAAATAAACACTTGCTAAAACATGATAACATGCTCCACCGCCTCGAGCGGGCTCTCATGTAGAAGGAAAAAAAAAAGCCGTTTACTCGTAGCCCTTCACAACGCGGCTTTATTAGAGAAAGGACGATCTGCAAAAACATAAATAAAATGAACATGACTGAAGAGGAAGGCACAGGAGAGTGATGTGTGCCCGTGCACATGAATAAGTAGGTCGGATATATTTGATTTAGCGGAAAAACATAGAGTCCATTAAATGAGGCACTGAATGACTTGGCCCCCCCAGCTTGAAGCAACATTCAAGGATAAATGGATTTGACCGATTTAATGTTTCTATTCTAGATTCACAAAGTTTTGATTCAGTTTAAGTTCATTTAGTTCATTTAGAGAGATTTCAGTCTCAACTCAAGAGATTTTCACTAAACTAATATTTGTGGTTCTGCTTTTGTCAATCTGTATGGCGTCAGACTTTTTCAAACGGTGCCACAAATCAGCTTTCAGGCCTTTTGATGCTCTCAGGTTGGGAGCCTCTGTCGTGTTTTGGAAGTCTTGAAGTGATATTTCTAACCAGATGATGCAGGAAAAGCTGAAATTGACATGAGGGCCAGGTAACGCACCATTTGGATTTAAATGTTGGACCTACAACCAATCAGAGCTAATTTGTCACAATCTAATTCAAATCCACAGGCTTAGATGACACGTATGACTATATCACTCTTACTCTTCTATCCATCAGCACATCAAGCCCCCAAATAATTTGATTGGCCTGGTAGATCTTTGCTGGAGCAGAATCAGTTCCCAATGGAGAGAGTCCAGACCACCTCCAGACCTTTTCCTCTCTGGTTCTCCAAACAGGAAATGGCATATTTTTAATTATTTAACGAAATAATAAATCTACCTGTCAGCTAAGTGTCTGTAACACTTTATTATATCCATCTATCAACTTTTTTTGGGGGAGATAATAATGAATTCCAGCTTTCCCACTGGGTCAGTACAGGTCCCATGTGGAGTCACCGCCCTGATGAGCGTGGGCTGTTATCAGGACCAGAGGTGGCCTTGTGCCGTACCCAACGCTGTCTTCAGCTCCCTGCCTTCCTGTACTGCAGCAGCCTCACATGACGGAGGGTGTACCTGCTCGCCTACATGGTCGGACATGCAGATGACAGATGGCGAGCAGAGAAATCCGTGGAGAGAGCTGGCCATTAGCTGAGCTAACCTTGAAAGTATCGGGGGAGGTTAGGATGCCAGAGCGAGCCAACTCTCCCCCGCAGGGAGAGCGAGAGCCGAACATCCTCCCTGCATGGGCTTCGGAAATTCAATTACAGCCTAATGAAGAGTGAGCTGACCTCCCCGCACCATCGCTGCTCCTGCTCGTCCTCCTCCTCCTCCCTGACTCCCTCCCTCTTCTCACCCGGCTGAAGCTCATCATTTACTGTAACTGGGCAGGTTAGCAGGTCTGCCTGGTTCCTCTCAGACTGTCTTTGTCCACAGAGTATCAGCGTCTACAGGACGTACTACTAGCCGTTATCAGTCCCCGCGTCTCTTTGCTTTCCATTGCCCTTTCTTGCACCCTGACACCTGCTTAGCTAAGAGGCAAGGCTGCTCTGCCACAGCCAGGGGTCACAGCGGCTCTCAGCGCTAACTTGCTAATGATCAATTAGCTCATTAGCTTGGTCAATAATTGAGACAATACCTTCATGCAGCTGCTCCACAAGTTTCATTAATACCAGCAGTTCCTGCCTCATTCAGGTCTTTAGCGTAGCGCTGGGGGATTGGTCAAAGGTCACGACCATCAGTACCATCAGTGATATAAATCTTCTTGTTATAGGTTACAAAGTTGAGCTTGAAACCAAAATTAGACAGGTATTGATTGAACTGATTATCTGAGGTCAGGTAACAGATTAGCAGGGAAACCCAGACATCCTCTCCTCAGCAAAGCATTCCACTTCTTTCTAGGGCATCCTTAGATGTCCCCAGGTCAGTTGGGATTTGTAGTCCCTCCAGCAAATTCTGGATCTACCCTGGGGTCTATTCCCAGCTGGCCTGGCCCGATAAACATCCACCCCCAGGAGGCATCCTCAACAGGGGCCCAAACCACCTGAACTGGCAACAAAAGAGCAGCTACGTCCCTCTGCTAAAGAATTCTATCGAGTAATCCTTGTTATGACCTGGTTGAGATTGATCAGGTTATGGTTCATTTTAAACACTAAAATGTTCATCTAAAACAAAGGCAACTGGTCTCGGTTGAATTTTTCTTGAAGACGTTTCATCCAAGGGACTTTCTAAAGCACATAAAGCCTGTTGACGAGCCAATATTCATCTGAGTTAGAGGCGTCTTCTGATGGTTAATAGCTGCCTATGCAACGTGAGACCTTGGCCTACATGGTATATTACATGTCTGCATGCAGAATAAGCTTTGGGGAGGGAGAGATGCGTTCAAGCAATAGGGAAAAATACAATGCAAGCACAATGTTGTTTGCAAAAATATTTCCGATTCTTTACGGATTAGGGTTAAGGGGAGGGTTAGGGTTAGACCCTGGCGGGCTGCTGGAGTATTAACATTATATGGGAAACCTTGCTATGGGTAGCTAGACAACTAGAAGGCAGAAAATCTTAAAACAGGACTTTGATCAACATTTACACTGAGTCTTAATGAGTCCAGCTGCTTTGTTTATCATAAATCATGACCTGGATGATCCTGCAACCTGCATCAGTACATCAAACTACTACTACTACTACTACTACTACTACTACACATACTGTCTGCAGCTGATTAATTCCACACAGGTGCAAGCTACATATTAGTAAGAGCAAACCGGTCAGCGTTTAATACTTAAAAATACTGTTTTAATTAGAGCATTTCCTGCAACATCACTATGAATTCACAGGTTTTTTTTTAGCACACATGACTGAAAATAGCACGTTTATTAAGGCAGAGGACTAAGTAATCATTGGATCAGCAGTGGCCTGATATCCTCTTCTTTTTCTCTCTTTATAATCAAGTTTATTCCCTGAGAGTGAGTGTCAGCGGTAGACGTGAGGAAAGAGGAATATAAATGAGGACAATAACATCAAACGGAGGGTGTTTGTTTTCATGACAACTATTTTGCCAGATTCTAATTTCTCACCGTCTGCTTGCCAGCAGCTGCCGTCCAGACCTTCTGCTTACTCAGACTGCAGTAAACTAATCTGGTTAAAGATTTATTCGTTTGCCAGGAACCGGCGTTGGCTGGCTCACATTCAGGCCTGTACTCTGTAATGGAAACAATATTATCACCGTATTAACATTTTTCCGCCTCTCAAACACAAATGATGTTCCTGTAAATTCAGATCTCAACGCTGGTATCAACGTAGAGGAAAAGAAAAGACGGATAAAAGGCAGATTCTATGCACATGTTCTTGGACCTCTGCTCTCATTAGCCCATTTAATTATGCCACTGTGCCTTTTACATTGTGGTCTAATAGAGGTCACCATCGGGCGGAGATCCGTGGAGGTCAACCATATTCACTCATGCACGTTGATAAAAGTCATAAATTGCTTCATTTCACTTTAAATCACGCTGCTCATATCTGTCGGTGCCAGTCTCATTATCCATCACCCTCTTTCAACGTTGCTTCATGCCTCTTAATTGCTCCATCTCTCCCTCGATGACTTAATTTATTTCTCCATCACATTTATCACCTGCCTGCACACTGCGTTGCACTTTCGTTTTCCTGCCAAAACATGATAAGCGCCATTTAAGACGTGTCACACCGTCTCAAATTGCAAGCAACAAATTGGCAAGCCAGTCAATAAAACTAATTGTGTGCTAAAAAAAAAACAAAAGAAAAGAAAACAATTCTAACATTCACTAAACACAGATACTGCAGCAGCGGGATCTTGTTGCGTACTGTAATGCTTCATCCATATTAAAGTTCTCAAATGAAACATTCCTATTGCTATTGCTTTCCAAGACAGCCGTCTTATTGATCAGGCACCAGAGGACATAATCGGATAATCCATCTGAAGTCAGTGACAGGGTTTCACTGCACCGTGCCTCTGTGGTCCTGCTGAGAGAGAATCCTCTCTGTCACCGTTAACCATGATGGATACATCTGGACTCACACTGTCCCAGGTTTAATGAAACTCTGCCATGAGGATCTCTGAGCGCAATAATGTTCTTTAGATTAGATATGAAGGAAAAAATATGAAGCCGTTGCTTTGTTTTTTTTTCATCACAGCCGAAGCATTAGCAGCATCTCTAGCTGAGAAACAGCCCGTCAATAAGATGAGACCATTAATCCAGTATTCACAACCTCTGGTCTCGTAGAGGGTCACAGAGTGTCTATCAATGCAGGGATGGGACGAGAGGCGGGGAACGCCTTGGATAGGTCACCTGTCCATCAGAGGACAAACACAAAGACACGTCCAACCTTTCACAGATGAAACTGTTGTCAATTAGAGCAGAACTGTGATATGAATGAAGTCATGACAGCGTCAATGGACAACTAGAAAAACTATTTGTGGACTTTGAAACTCCACAGGAGAACCACTCTAACTAACCTACTGTTGTGTCCTACACCAATCAGGCATAACATTATGACCATCTTCCTAATACTGTGTAGGTCTCCCTTGTGGTGACAGTTTGGGATCTAGTGAATGTGGAGGCCAGGTCAACACCTTGTGCTGTTCTTCTACCTAAAGTGTTTTTGTGGCTGCATCCTGCTGGGGATGGCTGCTGCCATCAAGGAGTGTCATTGCTATGGGGTGGGGGTGCCTGGTCTGGTCTAGGTGGGTGCTACATGTCTAATGCCTTGTTTCCACCAAGCAGTACAGTACAGTTCGGTTCAGTTCGGTTCGTAATTATTTATGTCTCCATGGTGAGAATTTTTGAAGAGTACCCAAATAAGCGTACCGAACCGTACCATTTTATGGCACCCTTATGTTGGGGTACCAGTTTGTGGTACGGTTTAGAGACACGCCCATTGCTGTTCAGTGATTGGATGAGGGAGAAGTCATCATCGTGCGCATGCAGTAAAGTCCTCAAACTATAAACACTGGCGCCATTTTGAGCGGGTCTCTAGAGCGGTACCTTTTTCAGTGGAGACACAATCTGTACCGGACCGCAAAAAACCATTTCGTACCAAAGGGTTAAGTCCCGAACCGAACTGTACTGTACTGCTTGGTAGAAACACAGCTTAAGTAACATCCACACCAATGAATGAAGCCAGGTCCACAAGTTTCCCAGCAGAACACTGAACTGTCACAAATGTTCTTCACTTCACCAGTGGTCATAATGTTGTGGCTGATTGGTGTATATAATTGGCTTATCAAAGCTAAAAACAGCTGAGAGCTGTGAGACAGACTGCAGCCTCTAAAACCAAAAGGAAGAGCTGCAAGACGCCAAAAGGCTCCATGTATTTCTGGGTGATAACATTACAGCGATTCATCACTCTGACATTACTTGCAGTTACATATTGATGAAAACGGCACAGATACAATATCGAGAAGGTCACGAGAATATTTCATCATGCTTTGAACACATTTGCATTCATCTTTTTTATGGTTTTGTCCAACTTGGCTGCATGCTCATCTCTGAGTGTGACATTAAACACCAACAAAGTGTGTAAAGTATTCAGTAATCAACCTCCAGCGTGCTATTGTAGCTCCTCGAACAATATTTCTTTAATCCTGAAAAGAAATGTTTCATTTTGGGCCAGACATACAACATATTTGAGCAACACTCCTCGGCCTTAATCAAAACCCAGCAGGTGCTGTGACTGCATCATATTATTTTCTATTGAGGCTCATGTGGGAGGAAAATTGGTCCCTCCACCTTTTCTAAGGTGAATTTCTTCCTTTATGATTGTTGGATGCCAGTGGGAATAAAAATAGAGAGAAGCAACACTTGCTCTTTGATTTGATAGACAGGCACAGAAACTTGACATTTACTGCTGCCAACCCCCACCTTCTACCGGCGCAAAGTCTCCCCGAGTCAACAGCAGCAGAGATTAGCAGGGAGAGCAGCAGTGAGGTCAAAAACATGACAGCCAACAGTCGCAGCAGTCACCGAGGCTGACGGATCCACCAGAGCCAGATTTAGGAGCTTTGTTGACTCGATCCCAGAAGAGATGGACGTCACATCCACAGAGAACACGGAGGACAGAGCAAGTGGGACGAGACAAGGAGAAGGTAACCCAGAAGAAAGAGGAGAGAGGGATGAAACTCGTGATTGTGTCTGGAGCTGAACCAGAAAATCAAACTATTGTACTAAAACACCTGGTGAGAGTGTGTGCAGCATGATGGCTGATGGCTTATTTAGAAGATGTGTCTCCAGTAAGGTTACACTAATCCACTCTGCTGGTTAACAACAGGTTATGTGCGAGCACTGATGCCACAAGCATGACCTGCATCTCCAAACCTGCAGCTTTGTAGCAGGGTTTCTCACAGGATTTGTGCTTTATAAGAGAAATTTGTTCTTGCTTCTAGGGCTGCAAGAACAAGAACAAAGTTTGCTCTGGCCAAGTGATTTACACATCATGAGAAACCTAAATGCCTGAACTCCAGGGAACTCCTCATAGGCCCCTCCCACTGCAGCATACATCACACACGCTAAGCATTGTGGGAGATGGTAAATGGACAATGCGAGGCACTTTTCTTCTTATTATTGGATGGCCGTGTCTGTTGGATCATGTCGTTCATTCAGCATGCAACCACACACAGAGGGGCCGCTAGCATTTCTGTTTTTCCACCCAAGTCTGACCACCCCCAATCAATTCGATTTCTGACCAATCATAGAACAGCTGCCAGACACACCACGAGAAAAACTTTCTGCCTGGTTGACGAGCCAATAACAAGCTGCAAGAACTCCCAAACGAGGGGCCAAGGTGTGAGAATAAACGTCTTGCTTCTCGTGGAGTATGTAACAGCCTTAACTGGTGCTATCACACTATTTCTTCAGACCTCAATCCAAACCTTGGCTCAGTCCACAAATAAAAGAAACCCTGAAGGAGAAGCACAAATCTTTTATTGGGATTGCAGACCCCAGCATTATGAGGAAAGTAGAAAGCAGAACAAGGCTCCTAGTGGTTGTGAACCCAGACAGACGTCAACTAAGACGCTCTTTACCAGAAACCTGAAGTTTTTCCATTGTGTTGTCCCTTGTGCATTTCTGGTTGTCAATGTATTGGCGGTAGCATTCAAAGCCCATTTAGATAGTAGTAAAAAATAACTTTCCCCCCAACGGACTATGAAGTCTGAGGTCTAACAAGTCCATGAGTGGATTAAATGGACCAACAAATGGAGGAAAGCCACAAAATAAAAAGGGAAGACAAGACAACTATCAACTACACATGCATGGACATAAGTGATGTTTCAAATCTTTTATGAGGAAGGAAATACAGAGAGCGTGCAGTGTACTTTACATATGATCCATATTTAATAAGACATCTTTCATGTGCAGGAAGTAGTTTCCTTAAGTTAAGAGTGCAGTTAGCTAATGGTTGCTTGAATTATTCTAAATGCAGTTTCTGCTTCTTCTTTTTTTGTGTGTGTGTGACCGAAGATCACAGGATATAAAATTTATTACACTTACAGCCCGATAATGGAAAACGGCTCTGATGTTGCATCTTATTACTGACAAGCGTTCGGCAATTACACAGGAGCGGTGGTGTTTATGGGAAAGAGAGGAAGAAGAAAGTGAGCCAAGTCAAAGGAAAATAATGGAATACGGACGGCGGGGCGAAGCTGGGGTAATTGAGAAGTAAAATATAGAGAAATGTCAAAGAAAGGCCAAAAACTCCAAACACACGAAAACAAGAGGTGAGAAAAGGGGAGCGCAGACGAGAGAAGAAACCGAGCAGACGGCAGGAAATATTCAGATGTGCTAAAGATGAGAGCTGTCAGAGAAATGACAGAAAAAGAAACGGAGTCAAAGAAGAGATCAGAGACGAGGCAGGAAACAAAGAGAAGAAGAAGAAGAGAGAGAGAGAGAGAGAGAGAGACAGAGGAAACTCATGAGACATTAAGGAGGATGAGGGAGAGGCGGCAGATGAAAACAGCTGGTTTTCAGTGTTTGCACGTTAATCTGTGAGTCACTTTTCTGCCTCAATGAACTGCTCCGGCGGCACGGAGGTGAGCGTGGGCGAGCCGGAGTGAGAAAGGTAGAGCGAGGTGGAGAGCGAGGCGGCAGTGAGATCACTTTACCCTGAACAGGGCGCCACGAAAAACAGATGAATATGGATGTAAACATGCTTGATGTATTTTTTTTTCTCCTCTCTCTTCTTCTGCTTTTTGCACACTCGTGGGCTGAACAGGAAATTATAATCATCACACAGGTGAGATGTAATCCAAACATTATCCAGCAGAGAACAGCTTGTACAGAGAAAGATCACTCTCTGACAGAACGCTGACCGCAGGTAGGCCACTGTTTCAAAAGACAACTGTGTCTTTTCAGTTTTTGTCAGAGCTGGAGACATCTAGGTTTCCTTTAGTCGGCCCGTTTACACGCACTCAGAGGTTACAAGTGGGATTACATGATATCTGGGTTTCAGTTAATAGTGTTTGGGGATTAGGAAAAACCTGACTTCTCTAATCAGGTTTTAACGTGAGACAGAAGTTCAAATTTTCTCGCATAACTTTAAATCCTTATTTGACTAAAGTTCACTTACTCATTAAAACTTTATTTTTACAGGAATTAGATTATTTTTAGAATTTCAGAGATAGGTGTGAAATAGGTGAATGGTGAAAGGTTTTCTGAGGTAGGTGGGGAGCTTAGGGGTTGGGGCATAGGGTGGTTGAAGGTGGTTGTATTTGGTCGGAATAATTTACTTCTTTGGTTCCAATATTATTTTGGGACGATTGAGAGGATTTGTTGGAGGGGTTGACTGGAAGGAACACACCCTGAGACATGATCAATCTCAGCGGGGCCTTCCCTGGGGGAGAGTGTCTAGTGATAATGGCCGAAACACTCTATGATCCTGGGGTTCACTACTGAAGATGTGTTCTGGGGTGAGGTTATAGGGCTGTAATGGAAGGCGGATAATGGTGGATAGTAAAATTGGGGGCAGTTTGTATTTATTTTTACTATGTGAGATGGATATAGGATATAGGTTATTGCTCATATTACATGACTGCAGGCTTGGTAGGGCCTCTTAGTCGAACAGGGCCTCTAAACGTGTTTTGCCTGGGATTTCGGCACAAGGCATAGTAACATCTTGTCCTGTGTATTTTAAATGTATCTTTAAAGAAACTAAACCAGCATTCTGGCAGATTTCCAAGCATGCCGTGCACAGAGAACTAAAACTTTTGGCTGCACTTTAAATGAAGTCACGGTTGAATCTCTTTTCATGAATATTATGATCAGGTTTAGTTGAGAATTCAGTCATTTGTACATAAAAACATACGGCTGCTTCCAGCTCAAGAAAAACCACAATGAAAATGTGTGTTGTTCCTGCGACTAAAGCGTCTGTATATAAATATGGACAACACGTCTCCTCTTCCTCTCATTGGTCAAACTGACGCTATTTTCCCGGGGATACCGGCGGCGCCATCTTGCGACTTTGGATCCAGAGTCTGATCAGTACGGTCTGAGGGCGGAGCCACATGGAGCCGTGATATTGATGCTCCGCCCACACTTCCTCCAGACTCACTCATGTTTTAGTTTAATTAATACTACGCTCTGCTCTACCTCCACCTGATACATGGAAATGTTGGATTATGCACTTGACTTAATGGAGAATGAAACGAGGAAACAAAGCTTCCATGAGAGGAGCTCTTCTCACATGAAGTTCTCCCTTATCTTCCCATCCAGCATTTCATCTTAACGAAATCTTTTCCTCAGCTTTCCATTTTCTCCTTCTCAGCTGCTGCACAGATTAGCACAGCCACCCCTTGATGAATGTCCAATTCTGTGTTGGTGCAGGAACTCATTGGAATTTGAGTTTTGATGCTTTTGTTGGTTTGTTGGCCTAAAGAAACAACTGCAACCGTAGCCTATCTACACCAGAAGGCTGCCTCTGTGTTCACTCACGGCTGATAAACCCACAAAAAAAATGCAATGAATGAAACAATTGTTCTGTTTGCAAAGTTTGCAAAGAATACAACAAAGACATCTTAACTAAGTGTTGGATCTCAATCCAAAAGATGATTTAGAGGCAGAAGATAGTTAACATAAATTAACCAACACTGGTTGTTTTGTCCGTTTTAATTTGCAGCTGGAGTGTTTTGTGACTTCTGCTGAATTTTTAGCAGACAAAAATCATTACATACACTTACCCGTTCCATGCTGCTCCAGCTGGAGGGCAGTGTCTCAGCCGGTGTGAGCGAGTAGACGCCAAATTTAGCTCAAAGCATTAAATTCGTCAGAGGAAAGACGAGGCGAAGTAAAGCCTTCCAACACCACTGGAGGCATTTGAAGTCTAATGGAAAAATAATTCACTAATTAAAACATTAAAAGGTAAATTTCAAGGTTGAAATGTTCAGCTTCTGTGGATTTGATTACTTCCAGATGTCAGTGTTAGATCAGCTGCAGTAACGATGTTTTTGTTTGCTGACGGTATCCGACAATAAGATTCTGTTGCAACCGTTTCCAAGGTTAACATTGATCTCTGAGCCGCAGCTTTTTAGTCAGCACGAGATAAACGGCCTTAAAGTGCCCAGAAAAATGGAAACTTGCCCCGTTGCCATGGAACCGGAGATGTTCAAATTGCATTGGCGGACGGAAACTATGAAATGTGATCGAAAGGTCCAACAATGCAACTGGATGCAGGAAACATAAGAGAAAACTCAAACCCCCAAGACTTTACAACTTGAGGTTCATTCAAAAGAAGGAGACAACCAAGATGTCTCCACGTCTCCATCGTCTCTGTCCACATGGGTTCCATGTTTCTGTCCTGGAGACTCCTCACCTGAAGCAGACAAGCTCAGAGAGGATGGATTTATTCCAACCAGAGAGGAACCAGCTGATTAAGTGTTACTAGGAGATCAGATTATCAAAGGTTTACCGTGTCCCTCTCTATCTTCCTTCTGATCAGGTCAGTCTGTCCTGATTGAGGTCACTGCATGAGGCATGTAGACACTGAAAGAGAGGCCTAATGTGGACGAGGCTTTTCAACATGCAGCGGCGAGAACTTTTAAAACGCCACACAATCATTCCAGCGGCACAGTGGGGAATGAATAAAAAGAGGCTCGCAATGAAAGCCATCTGACTCCCGCCTTGAATCTGATGAACGCCCGACTCATGAGCCATCACAGCTTGTTTCCGGTTGTTTCTACATCAACCATGTGTCGAGAGTACATCCACGCCGTGAAGGCTTCACGATGTGCCGGGCCCAGCGGAGACTGTACTTTGTAAGGAAACTGAAACAGGCTTCACTGCCCCCACCAGCAACCACACAACGTTCTACAGAGGGGTGCTGGAGAGTGTAGTGGAATATTACACATATATATATATATACAGTATATATATATATATCCTCGTTGTACTCGAGCTGCACAGTGGCAGAAAAGAAGGTCTGGAGAGACTCCCTGCCCTCTGTCCAAGAAGTTGTCCGTGAGCCGATGCAGAAACAAGGAACTGAACATTGTCAGAGATGCCTGTGAACTCTTCAGGTGGCTGCCATCAAGCAAAAGGTGCCAGAGCATTAAAAGCAGAACCAACAGACTGATCAACAGCGTTCTTCCACATGCTGTTGACTGCTGAACGGCTGACTGCTGGACGGCTGACGGCTGACTGCTGGACGGCTGGCCTGATCCAGGATGTGCACCGTGCACTTTATTTCACCAGCATGAGAATGCAGCTTGATTTGATCTGACTGGATATCATGAGAAGGTAAAACAGTTTGATGGATTGTTCATTCCAAAGACCTTTCAGATCTCAAAAGTTTTCCGCTTCAATAACACAGAGATAGACCGAGCATACAGCAAACACGTAGATAAATATAAATCCTCAGGTATCCTCTGAGTCAAATATGAATAGTTGCATTAATTATGATTTTTTATTTTTTTTAAGAAAAGGAAAGAAGACGCTGTTCCTGGAGCACGGCTCTGCAGCGAGGCTATAATTACACGACATAGAAACAGGGTGCTAATTAGCGCCTCAGAAAATATAACTGCACCATGAAAAGCATCTCTTCAATTGTTCATCTTCCTCATGTCACCGGTGAGCTACCAAAACAAAACAGCCTCAATTAATATGACAGTGGCAGAGGATTACTGCGGGCTGGGATGCTGCCATGGAGCACAGAGAATGTTAATCAAGGTAAAAGAAACGGGTTTGACAGCATGTTGAAGGGTGGGGTACCTGCTCACACCGTGGGTGTCTCTGCTAGCCGTTCATCCCTGAAAGTCTAATAAAATATTCCCCTCAGAGCCCTTCCTGCTTTTTCTCTTGCCGTAATTTTAGTGCATTATTTAATATCTAAGGAAATGGAAACGTGAACAGGAAATTATGCATCACACAGCGGCCGTGAACCAGCGTTGGTGATGAATATCTTGTTCTCGCTGATAACGCTGCACTTGTCCCCCGATTTATTATGCGAGGGTTCAAAGCTGTACGTTAACGGCAGAGTTCAAACTGATCGAGCTGCCCGTGTGAGAGCAGCGGTGAGCGACCATGAGCCGGAGCGCTCTGCCGCTAACTACGCCAGTAACGCCAGGCTCCATCCATCTGCTCAAAGGTTACTGCAGGCCTGGAGCATCGCACAGAAAGCTACATCATTTTCATGTTTGCTGAAGAAGCTCACGCTGAAAACTAACCACGATACATACATGATACACACAGAGCACACATTAAAAATGAACAAGAGCAAACGGGAAAAGACAAACCACTCCATCAACAATGATCTGGCGACAGGTTAAACCTCCTAGAGCTGCAATGGTTGCAACAATTTGGGTCCAACGGTCCCTTCCCCATGAAAAGAAGACGATTGGGCAGCAGCCACGTTAGCAGGTCGTGCCTTTGTCTACGTTCTTCTTCCCCTAAACTTAGCATCATGCTTCCAACACATAAACACCTTCCAAATCCATTTCTCCTTTTACTTGTTATCAAATACTTTTTACTCTCACTATTTTGAAACCCCCACACTTAACCCCACAGCTGTTTCTCTACCCTGGAATCAACACTGGGCACCTTGGTTTTAATGTTTTAGTTTTTACCTTCAGCTTTGAGTTCAGGCTACTCATTGAGTTAACGTTACGATAGTCGTAGCTGTTAGTACGTCACTATTTCTAAAGATCCCTGCCACTGTTCATTGATCAGTTTGTCAATGCGGGTACTCCTGAAGTCCAAAAAACAAACTGAACCACGGGATGTTTAATCTAAGTGGTTTCTTCAGTTCTAAAAGACCAGTGGAGGGTTTCGGGTTTTAGTAGGAACACCTGTGGGATGTTCCAACCTGAAAGTCACATGACTAGGGTGTGAAATGAGCAGATAATCACCTATAATTGTTGAAATCTGTTTTTACTCTGTGTCTGTGAAGGTTCTCACATGGTATATCCATAAAACAAGCTGAAACTAAGGCAACTGGACTTCTAAGGTTTTAAAAGACTGATATGGATGTGGGTTTAAATAGGAACATTATGCGAGTGTCAGTGTTGCTAATGGTCTAATACTTGTTTTCTTTTCCCAGAGACCAGCTTATTAGAGTGCCACTTACAGACCACACCAGAACTGAAGAAGCTACTTAGATGATTGTTGAAACGCCTTCAAAAGACCACACCAGTCCACTTGTCCTTGTTTCACCTTTGTTTCTGGATGTAACATCACCTGGATGACTCAAAACCTTGACAGATATAAGCCCTGGTTCAGTTAGGAAGTCATCTCGTCCAAGTGACCCAGCTTCTCTCTGGTAACAGCGGTCAAAATATTAGTTCACAACTTTGAAATCACCACTCACGCCTCTAACTAGACACTCCTTAGTGGAATGTGTTAGGGATGCTGACTCAGCATCAGTCTTATTCCGCAAATAAAGTCCTGGTGAATATTTTATAAATCTGTACGACTAGCACACACCAAAAGGATGATACGAGTATATTTGGCTTTAATGCAAAAATTGCAGATTACATTGAACATTTATAGATACTTTTATACTTCTGTTGCATCTGATATCAGCAGCAGTGACCAGTCAATACGTAATTTAAATCAGCTGTAGTTATGTTCAAGCATTGTGCAAAAAGAAATAGATTCAGTCACAGGGTAGAGAGCTCTCTGGTCTTTTTAATAAGTAGCCAGCTGAGCCGGTGAGATAAACACACACAGGTAAGTCAGAATAGAGTGTGTGTGCGTTTCTCTCATGGTCTGTTTATAATATACCATCACTGGAGGGTCTTGAGATCACAACTGGGCGTCTGCTGAAGCTGGATAATGCTTTTGTTTCCGAGCGGCTCATTATTTGTGCAACAGTCAACAAACCTCACAAACAAATGACTCAGTGGTTTGAGAGAGAAAAGAGGCAAAGAGAATTTATTAGTTTGGATATTAGCAGCTAAGCAGACAGACCGCAGCCTTGCTCATGAAATGTGTGTGTTTGTGTTTGTGTGTGTTTGTGCAGGTGTGCGATGAGTCGTCCGTACCTTTGTCGCTGAAGTCGTCCACCAGGATGACCTCGGCGATGAGCTGTGGAGGAGAGCGGTTGAGGACGCTGTGAACGGTCCTCAGCAGCGACGACCAGCCCTCGTTATGGAACGGGATGATGATGCTGGTGTTGGGCAGCTTCTCTGAGTACAGCTTCTGTTTACAGCTACACACACCACACCAAGGAAACAAAGAAGAGACATTATAGTTTTAGTCCGTCTAGACTGGGTTAGTCCATCTGGTGCTTTGGTCCAGAGCCAAAGTTCTCAGTCACCTGGTCATGGTACGTCTAAAAAAAACAAAGCCAGAACATGGACACCAGAGGCCTCATGCGGCCTCAAGAGTTGCGTGGATTTCCTTCTAAATCGTGACATAAGCTCAGATTTCGAAGCATTTCGAAGCACATTTCCCTTGTACATCCCAATCGAGCGTACACGACTCCTCCCCGTCTCCCGCTCCTTTTAAATATCCCGGTCGGTCGGAGTAATACTTCTCACATTGATGACAGTTTCCTGGCATCACCTCTAAGTGTCGCCAAAGGATCAACAACTTGAATCCTACGTACGCCAGCCACGTCGCTGGCGTTGGCACGTACAAAGTTCCCGGACATTTCACTCTTGATACATTTGAACTTTTACGTGAGAAAGTACGTACGGAACGTTTTTGTACATGAGGCCCCAGACCTTTATGGGTTTCTTAAAGACCTTTCACCACTCAGCAAAGTAATTCCTTCAGTTCCCCGCCAGTCATTTAGAACTGAAACAGCTACTTGTGAAACCTCTTTAAGAAATCCAACAAGTCCAGTTTACCTGGATTCAACTTTTTTGCTAACTTTGTTTCATGCTCTCCCCATAACAGTGAAACTAACTTCAGTTTACTCACTCTAATCTCATCAATTCATCAAATATCATCAACAAAATGATGGAAACGCCTGTTAGGATTTCTCAGGGTGATGTTTATGATCTGACCAACACACGATGTCAATGCCTCACGCTCTCAAGTTCTCATCAAGTGCAAACTGCAACTCGTGGTTTTAATGGCTAATACGATTATCTGATTATCAGAGTAACCGCTGATTAAGTTTGCTGTCAATCCACTAATGGATGGTAAATGATAAATGGACTGCACACCGGCAGCACATTGGTGCCGTATGCTTTAGCTTATTCACTACAATTCCCATGTTAGCGTGTAATCAAATTGGCATGCCCTGCATTAAACATCCTGATTAGCAGGTAAGAATATTAAACACACGTTCAGTCCCTCTGCTGTATGTTGGCGTGAGACACTTAAAGAACCGGGTTGACAATCAAGGCACCTACATCTGGTGCATGTATGTCAATCCAGGAAATAATACAGATTAAAGAATAAACACAAGGGCATCTGGTGACCATTTAATCAAGTCGTTGAGAAGGATAATGCAGGCTAGGTTACCTAAAATAAAACAACGAGTTTAAGGGATGAACCCCCAGAGAGGAGTGGAGCGTCACAGTAAAGATGTTGTTCATCTTTTTGTATGCCTTTTGTTTGGATTGGGTGCGATATTGTTATTGTCATAATGTTTTAGTGTATCTCTGATTTAATTTTAGCTCTTTAACGTGAGAGAGATGGTAAAAAGAGAATTTAAGGGTGACAGGAGTTGTTTCCGGTCAGGGTACCCTAGCTCACGTTAGCCTGCTTATTAGTTGTCTTTGCCTTTGCATTGTCCTTTGATCAAGTTTAATGGAGCATCTAGGCTAAAGCTATATTTATATAAATGATGACAGGGTGCAGTGCTGCTGTCAGACCCCTCTGTCGGGTGTGCATTAGGTAATACCTGCTTGGTTATGTAATTACAGGGTAGTCATATCGGTCCGTGGGTAACATGTGCTCGCACTGCAAACAAGCTGCTCCAGGTAACGACTGCAATCGAGAGGAGACCACCCTCTCTCTGCACGGGCTCAGCTCGGCCCATTTGTTCCTCAATGGAGTCTGATTGCCGTGTTTACACCAGAACAAATGGACCAACCCGAGGGATGAGGGCTCATAGTTGACCAGGACGATGACCAAGGTGTGAAAGTAGTGTGTTAATAAGTTCCACTGTATATTTTCTAGAGAGCCACTGCACATGAAGGCCCCTCATTGGGCTGCTGTGGCTTAAGCACAAGCAGAAAGGCCAGAAAGTATTTACTTCACTCTGAAAGACCAAATGAGCTCTATAATAGCTGGCCATAAAATTTCCATAGAGCGCTTTTCTGTGTTAAGGTTATTATTTAAATTCTCAAATGCTAATTGACAGCAGGGAAGAGAATCTCCTGGAACCCGTGAAGCTGCCCTTTACCTCTCTGTGCTGCCGCGCTCCCAACCAGCTCGACCAGAACAATGTGTTGCTCTTTTAATAGGACGTAATGAAGCATACCACCTGCTGGCTTGCCCTTCCATTCTCTCTCTCTGAGAGATCAGGAGGAGGAATCTGTAGAGACAGTAATTATCTTGGAGTCGCTCAGGCCTGTCTGGCTGCCTGAAACTCCTTCTCCCTGTGTCTCTCCATCATGTCGTTCAGTTACTGAGCGAGAGTGAAATGAATGGATGAATAAATGGATGCTGCTGGGGGGTCTGGGCCTGCTGAGAACTGATGTGGCGGACACCTGTCAGTCTCCTGCCACCGTGACCAGTCAAATAGATCCATCAGCCCTCCATCCACTCCCATCCCTGTCTGGCCTGTGTCTGGGTCCCACTCTTTAACCGCCTCATGGTCCTGGTCACTGCACTCAGAGCATTATATATAAAAATGAGCAACAACTGTTTGCTCCCTATGAGCGACAGAGTCTGCTGATTAAACACAACAGCACTGGTTAAAACACGTCCAACAACGTCACATGGATAAAGCTGAGAAGAGGGATTACACTGGGGCACGTTTAGTATATTAGAGCACTTACAATCAGGAAATAAAACACCACCAAGTAGCCTTACGAGTGATTTGTTTCTCCACAAACACAAAGCAGTAGCTTACACCGATCAGGCATATCATTATGACCTCAATATTGCGTAGGTCTCCCTTGTGGTGACCCATCAGTGAATGGACATGGGCCTTCTGAGGGTGTCCTGTTGTTAGTGGGGGGTCTTTGAGGGGAGGGGCCTCTGTGGATCATCCCACAGATACTTGATCAGTTTGGGATCTAGTGAATGTGGAGGCCAGGTCAACACCTTGTGCTGTTCTTCTTCCTAAAGTGTTTTTGTGGCTGCATCCTGCTGGGGATGGCTGCTGCCATCAAGGAGTGTCATTGCTATGGGGTGGGGGTGCCTGGTCTGGTCTAGGTGGGTGCTACATGTCTAAGTAACATCCACACCAATGAATGCATCTTTCCTATCTGACAGCACCGTCAGGCAACATTAGTTTGGTGAAAACCTCCAGCACTGATTCACAGGCTAACCATTTTTTTTTAAAGCCATTTTCGACCCATTTCCTGCATCCTCCTTTCACATGACTAGTCCTGCAAGACTGATTTCACATGACTGGTCTCATGAGAAGACAGAACAAGATTAGTCCACATTTGAGGGAGATCCAAAACACGACAGAAGCTCCAACTCTGAGCACCGTCACACCAGAAGGCTGATGTGTGGCAGCATTTAGGATTTTTAAAGTATGAAAGAGGAGCCAGCTGGAGGTAAAATGCTGTGAAAGTATCACAAATCTCACATTTGAAAACTGAAGTATCTCGAAACGAAACGATAAACCAGAATCAAATCGATTCAGGGAATCAGCAGTGTGAACACAGCCTGCTTCTTACTTTCTTCCAACTAATTTGGAAAAGCTTCCAGTATTTGCTCACATCCAACAATATGTTAAGCCTGTTCCTCTTCCCTGGTTCTATAAACTGTTGGCTAGTTGTTGTGTACGGTACACACAGCTGATCAGATAAACAAGGGAGGAACTCGCTGTCACTGTACCGCTGTAAAAACCTCAACTGAGACACATAGTCTAAACGCTTTAGGCTCCATCTTTCAGCTTCCAAAGAATCCTAAAACCTGATTGATATCAGCACATCTCGCTTATCTTAATTAGATTTCTTGACGGGAAACTCCTCATAAGGTTGGAAAGATATAGATTTATAAAGCTGGAGGGAAAAAACAAGAAAAACATGGAGGGCTGTCCTGAAGAGACACCGAGAAGAACGAGTTTAAAACTGCTTCCTGCATGAAAGCGACAGCCGGGTCAGGAGAAAACGCTTGTCAGGTGGCGGGAAAGCGCTGAAGACCGATCTGTAACGAACCGGGTCACAGGTCTGAGGCTGTTTAACAGACGATATTAACAGTGATAGCGGCCGTTTAGCTTCAGTATTTTCTTCTTTAATGAGTCAGAGGAGAGCTGGAAGGAACCCAGCAGCAACTTAACGTGTTGCTGAAGCATCTGTTGTTATATTTCTAAATGTATTTATTTATGGAAATGTTCAGCTAAATATCTAAAGCACTTTACCAATGCCTCAAATAGATATGTGCTCAGACTTGGCTGCTGGTAATAGGTGCTACAGTAGGTGTAAATATTCATCACATGTCTGGATGAGGGACGTCTAGCGTCGGACTCAGTCAGCTTTTTTACGTCCAGCTGGTGCAATGATCCCCCAGAGAGTCTGATCTTCTCCCTTGAAAAAACAAATGTAGCAGCAGCACACATCTACTGTCACTTCTTCACACCTCATGCACAAAGGGGGACGTCAGTGACACTGATAATTGCTGTCAAGAACATCTGAGTCTGTAAGTACAGAGCAGCTTGTGTGTTGTGCTATCAGCGTCCTGTCTGTGTAAAGCCACATCTCTCCTGTGGATCAGCTGAGCAGGATGATAATTGGAACGATTGTTTCACCTGCTGTAATGAGCTGGGACAGACCCAGCACTGAAAATAAAGGTGACGTAGGTTGAATTGTCCTGCTGGAGGCTACCGTCACCCCACAACTAGGAGATGAGCAGGATTCAATGCATCGATGCATCTTCAATGTCTCCCTGCATGCTCTCTGAACCACTCTTTGACAATCTGAGCCCCATGAATCCTGACATTGTCATCTTGGAATATGATCCATTGATGGAATAAGCTGCTCATTCAGTATATTCAGGTAGTCAGCTAATGAACCTAGACCCAGATCATAGCACTGCCCCATAGCACAGGCTTGTACAGTAGACACTAGGCATGATGGCTGCATCACTTCATCTGCCTCTCTTCTTACCCTGATGCCCCCATCACTCTGGAACAGGGGAAATCTGGACTCATCAGACCACATGACCTTCTTCCATTGCTCCAGTGTCCAATCTTTATGCTCCCTAGCAAACTGAAGCCTTTATTTCCAGTTATCCTCACTGATTAGTGGTTTTCTTAAGGCTACACAGCTGTTCAGATGCTTCTCCACTCTCCTTCCAGTTTCTAATAATGCCTTGGACAGTTCTTAACCCAGTTTTAGTAGTTTCTTCAATCTCCTTAGATGTTTTCTCTGCTTGATGCCAATGATTTGACCCTTCTCAAACAGACAACCACAGGATCAGGTGTCTTTAGACATGGTTGTTGAAGAAATGAGAAGCTACTCGTTGCATCAGTTGGGCTTAAATATAAGAGAATCACCCATGCAGTAATTATCCAATAGGAGGTGAATACCTGTTTGATTAGTTAAATAAAGTTGGAGACATTTTTTTTGGCCACACTGTGTAGATATCAAGGCTCCCACTTTGGTCATATGACATAAGCCAAAACACATCCTTTAGCCTAAAGCTGAGCTCAGACATAATTTATCATTCACATGAATCTGAAAGAGTAAGATAGTAGGTCTGGAAGAGCTCCATGGGAACTGAAAATCCTCTGGCCAATCAAATCATTTGGGGGCGGAGTTTATGTGGTGACGGACAGAGCAGCATCAGAAACAATTTATTAATCTGATTGGTTGTAGCACTCTCCAGCTGGGTGCACAGGTATATTTCTTCTCTGTGTTGGTTGAAACATCCCATAATGACATACAAACAGCACAATACCACACTCTGATGAAAATAGTTTCTGGTAACAGCCGGCTAACAAATTCACCAAATTTCGATATCGACTTCTTTAATGCAGCAGAACTGCAGCAGCTATCTCAATCTCACACCAACAGATTTCCCATGTTGGTCCTGCACTCAAGCCGGCCACCGCCACATCCAATAGTCAACCTTATTTTTTGGGGAACAACAAGCATCTGCCGTGAAGGGCTGAGAGTCGGCGGGTTTTCAATCCAACTAAAGACTGCAGCAGGTGATTCATTTTTTCCTCTCCGGTTGATGGAGTGCCAATCTGTGAAATAACCTGCTGCAGCCTGGAATGAAATCCTGCAGAGTCGTGGCCCTCTGTGGCCTCTTCTGGCCCTATTCAGATGAAACCACTCACACACACGCACAAGATTTATTTTTTGGGAGAAAAATGGCAGTTCTGCCTGAGGTTACCGGGCACTTTACAGGAAATTCTCAAAGGAAGTTATTTTATGGACTGTGGAACGGTGACAAGGCAAAAAAATGAAATACTGATGAAGCAGGCTGAGATGGACGACCAATGCTACTGATATTTATTGCATCATATACATCTAATTATGTAAAATGTTATTGCATATCAAAGGCTGATGTGCAGACCAGAGACACACTCACTTTGGATGGCGGATGTCTGGGACGGAGCGGTTGAGGGAGATCCGATCGCTGACGTAAATGTTGAAGCCGTTCTCCCTGTAGGCCTGGTCCACCCGGTCTGCGTCCGTCAGGGGAAACGGCTTCCCCTGCTCACCATTACCTACGTCAAACACATGTAGACTGTTGTTATAGAGACGGAGAAAGTGTTTTTACGCCTTTAAGCGGGAAGCAAAAAGCAAAATGGGACGTTTTTTGCTAACAGCGACCTCTGTGGCAGAAAAGTGAAGCTAGCATTAAATGTCCACTTGAGTCAAACTTCAGGTTAAAATGTGCAACTTTAAAGCAGAACTAATTTATTAACAGTCCAATCATCCACATCTCTTAAACAACGTCAGTTCAGTTTGTTCAAAACTACCAAAATGTCAGAAGGTTTCAGGTTATTAATCCTTTAAAGGGAGACGAGGCTTTGGATGTGATTGGAGTCTTGGATCTGTCGAAGTTCAGCAATAAAATGGATTTGATTGCATTAGGTTTTTTTTTTGTCAGATATAATATTTTGCACCCTCTTGAACACCTTGATTTGCAAAAAACAGCCATAAAATTCTCATACATCAATATTTTTTTCTGCTTTTTTTCCCATAAATCACTTAACTTCAAACTTGTTCATAACTACCAAAATTTCAGTAGTTTTCCAGATTTTAACCCCTTAAATGCCCATCTGAGTCTCGGATAAGTCAACTGCACAATTCTTATTTTCTAACATAACAATAATAAAAAGCCACAAATACCTCAATAAAACTTATTCATTTACAACATCTATAAATAAAGGTTTGGTATTAGACAACAAACAAACATATCCATCCTCAATGACTGAGCTCTAATGGCTGAACTGTTAAAGATCATTTCATGTTGTGAAGACTCATAAAAGAAGAACCGGAGGCCTCAGACCCAGAGAATGAAAACAAGCCTAATCATCTGCAGACACACTGTACATGTTTCATTAAGCACAAACGACCTTCTGTCTCTCCTAGAGGTAACGAGTGCAGAAAATAATTTTTAGCCTTTAACGGCTCATTGCAGGGATAAACTGACTAATTCACACTGTTTTCGATTTCCCTCAACAGAAGATTTAACTTGATTATTGTAGGAGTTATAAATATAGAGGCCGCTTGAGATTTACCCTCCATCCACCCCACACTGAATGGAATAATATTAGACCCAGAGATGGAGTAAAGACGAAGTCACTGTGGAAATAAACACGTTTCTCTTTCAGATTTATGAGTTAAATTAAGTACGTAGTGAATCAGTCACGTGAGCCGTTCCCCCATTCTAAAGAATCCACAGCGGAACCATGAGAAGTTTTGGACGTACCAGATCGAGAGGCGTCTTTTTTGATTGCTTCATAGTCGTGCCAGTCTTTCCTCCGCACGCCGTCCCGTCCCACCTGACCCATCCGGTTCAGCCCCTGTGGGAAAACACGAGCACAAAGACACAGTCATGAGGGTTGTAATACACCAGGACACAAATCTGCATTTGTTCTGCACCGAACGCTACTTCAACGCAGCGTACCACTGATCTGCTGATGCTGCATCCAATTAGCAACTAAAGCAATGAATCTAAACTACCTATGTTATATTACCCTTCGTGATAGTTCAAAAAGATCATAGGTTGTCAGACAGATTTCCACAGATTTATGTTGTAAAACATGTCAATTTAGAGAAACAATGATGCGTTCAATGACATTTAGGAATCTGAAATTTAGGAGCTGGTTATTAATAACAACCAAATCCATGAGGTATGTACAGTTAAGTTGTGAAATATTTGTAATTTCTACAACTGAAAATGTCCATGTTCAAGTTTTAAACCTGGGTAATCAGCTGCAAGAGTCTTTAAATGTCGTCTGCCTGCAGTTTTCTTCTCAACACGGCGAGAACATAGCTGATAAAATGTGCTAGAGTGGTAACTGTGACTGATTATCAATGTGCCAAAAGACATCAGTGCATCCCTTCAGCAGAAGTTCTTTGGATGAACACCTGGATAGTATTTGGTAGTCTGTCTGTGTTTGTTCCCCAGTGACACACAACCCACCATCCCAGACCTGCTGAGCTTCAGCAGCCGAGGCCCAAGCCTCAACTTGAAGCGTTAAAGAAACACAATGTGCTGTCAGATGACCTGCAATTAGCAGAACTGCCAGCGTGCACCTTAAACACTGCTGTGTGGTTACACAACAGTGCCGCATACATAATCAGAATGATTTCCTTCATGCACTCCGTCGGTATCCGTGTCAGCCAAGAGATTTCTCCAGAGCATCAGCTCTCACTATCTAACAGCGCTCTGCCGAGAGTTTATCCACAGAAAGTGTACTCTTCTATTTCATGCTTGACAACCCTGTGAGGAGAATATCAATGCTATGACACACAGCTCTGCAGAGGCTTTATATACACAACCACACGCATGCAGACAGACAGACAGATATACGCTGCAGCTCGGCATACAAAGGCAGAGGCTGCCGCTTCTTCTTCCACTTAGCCATTCTACACACCCAGTGACTTTCAGTGACTGTGCGTCGTGAATTACAGGATCACAGCACAATGGAGAAATAATTAGCTCAAGGGGAGGAGGCAATTAGTAAAACACTTTAAATACAAACTGACTGTATGAAGCAACATGAATGATTAATCAGAGGAAGCTGACCTTGAATACTAAACTAATACAGTTATATACAGTGTCCAACCAGAAACCAACCAGGTTTGATTTGAGGACCCAGGTTTTAGGGCAGAGACACACCAGTCTGACAGGTGGACATGCTGCCTTTACCTTCAGATGGTTTAATCGGTATTCAGGCATTTTTATGATCCATGATCCGACTGGAGCCAACCATGTCTCTGTAGCTTCAAACCTTCTTCTGATTGTGTTTTAGTGTTGGGTGCTAGCATCAAAGCTAGCAACCAACACCCAAAATCACACAACTAAGTACTTTATGTTGGAAAATGAAGCCTTTCATGCACCAGTCTGTGAATTGTGCAATGTGGCTGTAGCAGGAGATCATCGTTCAACACTAGCAACATGATGAGGATTTTAGTCTGGTAAACCTTCTTGCATGAACAGGCTGCAGCAGCACAGATACGAGAAAAATCAGCCTTCATAGTTTGAGCTCCTCACGTCAGTCTAAAAGGATAAATGTAATTATTCTGAATTCAGTGTTTATCTTAATCCCGACTCTTCCACTCAAAGCTCTTATGTGCCCTTCTGCATCCTCGCTCCACCGAGTAATCAACTGTCTGGGTCAAGCCGACACAGAAAAACCTTCAGCCTGTTCATGTGATGAATGACTGGCCCCTCTACTGTGTGTGTAGGTGCCCATTATAAAAGCCCATCCAACCACGTCTCCACCTCTTCTTTTCTTCCGTTTCTCTCCACCTCTGAACCCACGTCTCCTCTCTCTAACCGATGGGCTGACGCCTTCAGTACGTCACACAGGAAACCTGACAAGCAGCAAGAGCCCATCTGTGCAGATTTATCCTAAAAAGAAGCACGATTGTGCCGCCCCCATTTCCTCCTGATTAAAATTTCAGTGCATGTCGTTGTGATGTTCCTCTGGGGCTTTTCTCGCTGCGCAACAAGACCTTGAAACACACGGCAAGGAGAAAGGGAGAACTTCCCAGCTAATGTGAGCACGTGTTTTAGTTTTGTGGAAGCGGAACGTGGGCAGGTGCTGAAACGGGAGAAGGTAATGGAGCTGAATGCATATGAAGAGGAGAGAATAATCTTGAGGAACAGACGGGGGTGGGGGGGGACAAGTTAGAGGAGGCGGAAGCTGGGGTTCGTCTAACCCTAACCCTAACCCTGGGATTAGTCGCACAGAAAGATGCACCTAACCTGAAGCTCTGTCCAGCACTCTGCATTTCGTTTAACTTCACTAGAAAGGCTATTGTATGAAGCAGAAACAGCAGAAACATCTCTCTCTATATAAATATAGATAGAAATATAAACTTTTGAACAATAACATGACCATCAAAAATGATGAGGCCCATTTGGTAAAACAGTTTGTCCAATAATTTGGTCCAAACACAGGTGAGGGCAATGTTGGCCTTCGTTGCTTCTTCGATAATGATTTGTATGTACTCATATACTCTTACAGTGAGGAGGTTCTTAAGAGAGTTCAGTCTGTAGATCAAGTGTTTTTCTTTAACTGAGTTTGGATGATGTCAGGTTATGGTCTACGTTGCGTAAGATGATGTTGCAGGGACATAAAGGGACAGAAACAACAGGAGAGGATCGGTTTGCATTGCCATCAATCAGCACAGCTGATTAGATATGTAGAGGTGAACAAATCAGGATTCAAACTAGACTCAAGGCTGCAGAGATTCATGTAAAAATGTCAGATATCTGAACAGGAGCAGCTGCAGCAGAAATGCATGTTGTGTGTTAAACCTAAAATAATGGAAACATCCCAACTGAATTCACATCACAAACCCATAGACAAGTCAGAGCTACTTCTGGGTCGGTCATGCCTCCATAAGAAAAGTCAAGGGAAAGCCTCATTTGTTCATCCAGAGGGATGAACTCTAATGTCAAAGAGCGCCATCCAAATATTTCAGTCTGGACCACACAACCCTGCTGACCAGCTGTCCCTGGCAAGGTTAAAGCTATTCCACTCAATATTCATCCTGTTCCTGTTCCCACTGAGCGGTTCAGACGTAGAATAGACAGACGAGCAGCACAGACGGACACTAAAGTTCATGAAATACAAGTGAAGAAGCATAATGGATCCATGATGTTCACTACAGAGCTTTAGAATATGAAGAAACAGAGCATGGCCTTGATCTGACCAGCTTCAGTTCTGTGTGAGAAAACAGCAGCGAGCACACACATGTTCCTCCAAGGTCACTTTATTACTTTATTATTGTTAGGTTGCCATATTTCTGCTATTTAAATAAAGGCTGAGTAAATAAATGTTAATATCCACCATGATAATGTCATGAATCCTGTCTGATAGTAGCTTTATGTGTGATAAACATCCCAGTATAAACACTATCAGCGTCTTTATTTAATGTTGAGTTGATTTCAGAGCGAATGTCACTAAATCTGCTGAAACATGGTAAAGATTTTTGATGAGGCATGTTGACCAGAGGAAGGAGAGTTTCTAACAAGATAAAAATGTGCCACCAGTCATTTCTTTATTTTCACTTTTGATAGAAGAAAATCTAGAGTCTCAGTGTCGTAAGCAGTCATTAGATAAATACTAGAAGAGTTTGATTCTCAAAAGACGTTCGTTATAAAGTCTCATGTATAATAAAAACACAAGGGAAGTGGTGAGCTCAAGGCTGTCTCCAAAACAAAGTCAATCTCCAAAGACCTCCACATTAACATGTCTGGTTTTATAGCAGAATTAAAAACATTTACAACCTGCTACAGAAAACAGTTTTGGTCTTTATTAGGAGAGCACCAATCAGCATTTCTGCAGCCAATAAGCAGCAAAAATATTTATCACTATAATGTGATTTAAACATCGGGTGATCAGGAATACTTTACGCATTTTTAAACACATAAAGCACTTTCCTGTGGAAAAATTAAAATAAAGTAAAATAACATTCTGCATGGGCATGCAGCAGGACATGATCTCTCTGTTCCTGCACCATCTGACTGGCTTTACGATCAGCCATTACAGACTGTGCTGTGGATCAAACTAATTAGGTGGAGTTTCGGCCTAGTTTTTTTCCATTTTTGACAACTGTACGTCGTTTAAAGAGTAAAGTTATGCATAATTAGGGGCGTGGCTGCATTGAGTGACAGGTGGATCAACTCATAGGTCGACAGCTCTTTGGCCATTTTTGGAATAAGGTCATGGCAAGATGGTGGCGGCCAGAGATACTCCACTGAGCTTTGAAAAAACAACACTCTTCAGGAAACATATGTGTGACGTCATCTTTATATACGGTCTACAGGACGCAGTGTGTTCTGGCTGAATATTATAAATGTAATAAAATGATTTACTTGGAATAAACCTGGATAGGGTATCTTTAAATTTGTGCGATGACAAGTGAAGCAGATGGAAGGCAGAAAGTATTTCCAAGATGACTTTAGCTTCATTTCATCCTCCTCATAAGTAAGGCCATTTATTGCCGGAGCGCACACACTCACAGCAGCTGAAAATGAGGTAGTACCAAACACAGTCATCTGTTTCTCTGCTGCAGTACACAGCAGAATATTGCCTCCCTCCATTCTACTAATCACCATCATCAGAAATCTGAGGCTCCACGCTGCCACAAACTCGTTCCACTCCGGGCACTTTTCTGCTCTATTAATATTCAAGACAGAGCACAAACACACTGATAGGACATTGAAGGAGTGACACCCCGCTCTGCAGGCTGCGTTGTCTCCATCCAGCAGTCTCCCATTAACTGAGAGGCCTCCAAATACAAAATGTCCAAGAAAGGACACGCGGTCTGGTGGAATAAAAGTGAGGCGGAGTGAGAGCGCTGTGAGGGAGCGGAAAGGACAGGGATGTAACTCCTGTCACCTGGCAGCGTGATCCCTCATTAAATTTAATGTAGCCTTTTAGTGGTCTATTTAACTGATGACAAAAGGCCACATGTCAGTCAGTGTTTGCACACAGATTCATAAAAGACAGACTGAGCGTGTCAGTGTGTGTGTGTGTGTTTGACTACGACACAGAAATGTTTTCTAATGGACCTGAAACGACACATCAGCTCTGTCCAAATTAAGGAATTGTCTCCTTAGACAGACACAACATTTTGAGGTATGTCCTCAGTGGATAGTGGATGCTTGCAAGCTGCACCGACTCAGGAAACATACGACCGCGTCACAGTCGGCCTTGGTTGTCGGTAGCTTTTTTATGTCGGTTTGCCGTGTCCATACCAGAGACTGTAGGAAAATAGGTCGACGTAGGGTTGGGCGGTACGATGGTATTATACTGTGTGACGGTATAAAAGTGTCTACCGGTAGAGATTTTGCGATACCGTTTATACCAGAGAAAGAGCAGATGTCTGCAGCATCTCTCTGAGTCACTGTAATTACACCACCTCAACACACGGGGCGCTGCAGGCATTGCAGCAGACTGCTTGGTGTGGTTGCATGAGCACGACGAAGAAGAAGATTTACCTGAGTGATAACAATCGTGGTGGAGGAGGAGAGTGAACGTCACGAGGAAACGGCGGCAGCCCGATCCACCCATGACGAAGAGGAGGAGGAACTCGTTCCTGAAAAGGGGCGCTACGTCTGATGTGTGGAACTTTTTCGGATTTGGAAAATCCGACAACGAACAAAAAGTGATACTCTGCAAAGAGTGGCAATAACCTCTTCCACCACTTAAAGTTAAAACATGCAAAGCACTATTATGAAAGCCAAAAGATATTTTCTTTAAAATAATGTTATGCTGCTGTGAGCAAATAAAAATAAAAGAGGAAAATGATCAAATGCGTCAGTACGGTTATTTAAAAAAAATACTAGGTCGACGTGTCTCCACTTTTTTGGCTAAATCCAAACTCTGAGCAGTACTGTCCAAGAGTGGAGCTACATTATCAATGACCCGCCCACACTTCTAGCTTACTGGCATTTTTATTTAATTAATACGACGCTCTACTCCACCTACACCACTTATAAAGAAACACTCACATTCCTACTTCATGCAGCAGATGTCTTGAACAAACACTGCGTCCACTTTGCTAGGGACTCTTTTGAATTGAACTGAAAGCACCTGAATGCACCATCCATCAAAGCTAATATTTCCAAATCATCCCACCAGGTAGTTGCTCCTAGGTACAGGCTGTTCTTATATTATATTCATTAATGATAATAAAGCATCAGACTGGTACTCACCATAATCTCACTGTGGACAGCACATTCACATGCCTAATATGGAAAGTAAAAAACTAAGTTTGTGTGGCTGGCTTCCATTACTTGCTGGCTCATTATCCTTAAGACATTACCTATGCATTAAGCCAGGTGTCAAGTACAAACATGTCATTTTACGTGTTTTTCTGATGTCCCTTTACATATCATCATCTTCCAGCCCATCAGAATCACATGGCTCTACCATGGCAGAGGCTGGGTCCACCCTGGACAGGTTGCCCGTCTCTCACAGGGCTAATAGAGAAAGACAAACCACAAAGACCGTCACAAACACACCTACAGCTAGTGTAGAATCACCAGTTAACCTAACAAGCTTGTCTTTGGGCTGTTTGATGAAGCTAAAGCACAGAGGGAACATGCAAACATCGTAAATACCCATCCAGCCGGCAGAGTGGAACCTAGGCGTCAGCGCTAATCCCTATACCTCTGTGTCGCCCGATCCCCAACAATCAAGCAAAATAAATAAACGAATATCTCTTAGTGAATGTAAGGAAAATATATTATTCATACAAATATGTGAAGACCACCTGAATTAGGACGTTACGGGCTGCACTGAAATCACAGTCAATGGTCCAGCGCTTTTCCTCCCACTGACCTCGATGGAGGGATTTGCAGATTATGTCGAGTCTCTGAACCGCTGGCTGCCTAACCTCATTTCCATGCTGCTGTGGTCTTCTGCTAATCTGCCCAACTGCAGATTATGTTTGCTGTTCGGTCAGGGAGCAGGAGGCTGCTGCTGCTGCTGCTGCGGCTTTAGACTCTCAGCAGCTGTTGTGGGACATTACACAGTAATACAGCGCCGACATGCCACGCATCACGGCGCCTTTGATTCTCTCTGAGTATAAGATGATATCAGACGTTGTGTACATTCAGTCACTCATGAGCAGATGTCAAACCTTCATTCATTTCATCATCAACTCCACCTCCCTCCTTCTTCTTTAACATCCCTCGTCAGCTGCAGACCATGTCTTCTTTATTGGAACCCTAATTATTTTAGTTTAGTTTTTAATTATCATTATTTCATCTACAGAACGCCGCCCTTGGCTTTACTTTGGCAGCATTCAGCCCTGCACTGAGGTAGGAAGCGGCTGCAAATACTAGCCAGCTGCCAGAATGCTTTCCGTGCAGCCTTTCAGTGCCCAGGTGATATTGCTGTCACCCATGAATGATCACCTTTAAGGTGCCGCTGAAAGGAGGGAGAAAATAAGAAGCATTTTTTTCCTCGTCTTCTCATTTACAAATTAATTTTCTCGCCGGCGCCCTGACACATTCAGCTTTTAGGCCTGAATGAATCCCTGAGGTGTGAAGTGCAGGCGCAGAGCACACAATGTGGTTTTCTTCTTGTATCAGTTCAGTGATGGAACAGACCCTTTTTTTGTGGTTGAATCTTTAATCTGTTGCTCGTCACAAAGACAACCAAACCTAGCAAACAAACAGCATCGTGTGTAACTTATCTGGAGGCGACGACACAACAACGTATCCCGCTCAGTGTGCTGGAGGGCGAGATTGAAAATGCCAGGAAGGCTGAAAGATTTCATTTGTTGCAGTGTTTCTGGATATTTAGTGTTAACTTTTTCCCAGAAAGTATCCAGTCTTGACTTTTACTCTTCCACAGGAAAAAAAATCTTTACAACACTGCTGACAGAAGCAACAGCACACTGCAAAGAGACGATGGAGCCGACGGGAAGTCAAACTTTTTAGACCGATGTGTTTCGACTCGTGGCCTTTACCCCTTTGTTGCCGAAGTCTTGATTTTTTCATATGTCTTTTCCTCCTCTACGTACCTTAGCAGTAGGTGAAGATGCACCAGAGATTACTTTTACAATAAAGCGGGAAACAAAACAGCCTCCTGTAAGGGTTGTTGGACCGCCGGTATAACAACAATGATTTAGCGTTCATTACACTGACGTGTAATACTTCCTCTTGCAATACTTATTCATCTTTAAATAACTACTCCAAGTATCACAGCTCAGGACCTGAAACTTGGACTATATTTGGATCTCTTTAGCTTTCATGCTCTTCCTCTGATGGATGGAAGAACCTGTGAGAGCGGTGACTATCTGAGCACTCCTGTGCTTCAAGACCTTATGAAGACAACATTCCCACAGCTGAAAAGCAGTAAGATATCCTGAGCTTGTACGAATGTCTGTGGGGGTTCAGGAAAAAGTTTCAGAGGTAAAGAAAATAAACTCTACAGCTCTTGCTGCCTGACTTTCATGGGCCACTGTACTTCCATGGTAAAGAAAGAAAGGAAGAAAGAAAAATCCCCGTGTTCTTGTTTCTGGGGTAATGTTGGACTGCCTCCGTTTGAAGCAGAGGCACTGGTATAACCAGCAGAACAGAGCCGAGCATTTATTCTCTGAGGAGGACGAGTCAGACCACCTTGGGTCAATACTCTCTTTCTCTGCTGCCTCTCGTCCTGCTGAGGGCAGACAGTCGCTCAGAGCAAGAAGAGGAAACTGTTCTGTTCTTTCTTCGTTCCTCCTCCTGCTTTGTCAGATCACAGGCAGATCATCCTCAACCCCGCGAGACACAATTACCTGTCTCTCCTCTTTCACCTCACCCTCTGCTCGTCCCTCCCCCTCCACCTCTTCCTCTGCTCAACCACTTCACAGGCCAGTCAAATTGCCTGTCCGATAATCGTGTGGATACTGACACGAGACTCCTGCTAACACTTCTTTCTCACCAGAAATGGTATCTTACTGAGGTGGTCTACTCTTCATGTCCCAATGACTGTCATGTGGATCTCACACATGTGCACTGGTGCACAGTCATGTTGGAAGAGGAAGGGGCCCGCTCCAAACTGTTCCCACAAGGTTGGGAGCATGGAATTGTCCAAAATGTTTTGGTATCCTGAAGCATTCAATGTTCCTTTCACTGGAACTAAGGGGCCAAGCCCAGCTCCTGAAAAACATCCCCATACCATAATTCCTCCTCCACCAAATTTCACAGTTGGCACAATGCAATCTGAAATGTACCGTTCTCCTGGCAACCTCCAAACCCAGACTCGTCCATCAGATTGCCAGATGGAAAAGCGTGATTCATCACTCCAGAGAATGCGTCTCCACTGCTCTAGAGGCCAGTGGCGGCGTGCTTTACACCATTGCATCCGACGCCTTGCATTTCACTTGGTGATGTGTGGCTTGGCTGCAGCTGCTCGGCCATGGAAACCCATTCCATGAAGCTCTCTGCGTACTGTACTTGGGCTAATCTGAAGGTCACATGAAGTTTGTAGCTCTGTAGCAATTGACTGTATCTACCCTTCTTCCTCTGGGAAACATGAGTGGTCTCTCTTTGACTGCAGCTGTCTGTAATTTAATCCTGCATGTCTTGTTAACCTTATTTTTTAAATAGAAACCATTTGGTTTTAGATCTGGGTTCAGTTTACTAAATCAGTTGTGTGCTCCTGTTAAAGAAAAATAATACAAATGTAAGAAATCTATATAAATGCCTTTACTGCTTGATCCTGCAGAAACATAAGCTACCAAAGCACACTTTCTAAAAATACTCTAAGTTAGCGCTGTACCCAGCACCAGCCTACACCTCCTCCAGTTAAACATCCAACACGGTGTTGATTCAACTGCAAAACTGGGGTGAGTCATGTCATCTCCTGTGAACAGGTTGGCTGGCAAACGGTATCCTTTGGTGCCATAAGCTGTTCTGGATTTGAAAATGCTGCACATCAGTGGGCTTCATCATCATGCTGAAAGTTTTGGCTTCTCCCTGACACGGTTCTCTGTGCCTACGATAAAGGAGTCCAACTGAAAAGAAAAAAATCATGACATGAGGTGAAGACGGCTACGTTGATGAACTTAGCTGATTGCCATTGTCTCAACGATCAGAAAATCTGTGAGATACAGAGTAGATTACTGAGAAATACACAGAGCAAAGCATGAGGACGTACAAACACTCTTACTTTGTCATAGAAGAAGGAAAGAGATGGGAATTAAAGTAAAAACACTAATTAATATGAATTATTTAGGAAACGGTAAGACAGATAGACTGATCATGTAACCCCCTAACACTGTGACTCACTAACATTATGTGTCAAGTTAAAACACAGTCAGAGAAGGAATGAATGCACATTGAGACAGTGGATAGAAGAGAAGACAAGGACAGTATTTACTGCAGGATTTAGAGATGTGTTGCAGCGGTGTTGATGTTTGCAGCCATGTCTGGGGTGAGGATGAGCAATGACACGCTGCCATGTCAGCGGCTTCAACCAACACAAACAGTACACAAAAGAAAATCTGCTGCTCTGAACAGTCTGCGAGTGCTGCGACCCGCCAGGAATGCAGAATTAAAATGTTCTGAATCCTGAGTGTCCGTTCACGCTGGACTCCAACACACAGCCTCTCTTCCAAACCTCCGCCCATCCCCTGCTGCTCTGTGCAGCTGAAGCTGAAGATCTCCAGGCAAAGGCTGAGGCACTGAGACCTCCCTGGAAGAGGAAGCCAGCAGCACTGTGACAGTGATTCTCAGCTCCCAACAGGAGTCATTAGACACAGCTCTGCTGCAACCACAGATACCAGGTCCAGAGGACTGGACACAGAACATGACAGATGGCTGCTTCTCTGCAGGAATATCACTGTCCTAAGGTCTTAGATGGATTACATGCAGATGCAAAAGAAGTGGCAATGTTTGAAACGTTCAAGTTGTGTGAACAGCTTCACTCTTTGCAGGATCTCCGTCCAGGATATCCATCCATCAATCCATCCAAGGTATAGGAGACTTCTGCAGCACATTTACACTAACTACTTTTCAGCAAACTGAATTAATTAACTTAATGAGACGTTGTGTATTACGGTCATGTGGTATTATTACGGTAATTTTACTTGCACCTCCACTGGAAGGTTATTACACTAACATGCAGTAAATCATAAATAACCGCCAGATATTTAAAGTTCAAGGTATTCTGGAACAAAAATGCACAAAAGCACATGCTCACGGACATTTCCTGACCCCTGTACAGCCAATATGAGCAAAAGTAAAGTCCAGGTGGACATGTTTAGGCTGAGGTGTTAAGGGGTTAAGAGACTACGATAAAACAAGTTGTGGTAAAACTGGAACTCGGGAAGATAAAGACAACAGCATATGTTATGTTATGTCCTGTAAGCAGCAAAGTCAACACTGAGCAGGAGCAGTTATCTCACGGCATTTAAGAGGCTATTTCATTTTCATAGGATGCATAGTGTGTTAGACATTTAAGTGGCTCTGATGGTAAATTGTCGACGTGGCTACGACTCTTGACGAAGCCCAAACTGCCATAAAGATAAGCTCTTCACCATGACACCATGAGGGAGTGGAGGAACGCTAGCAGCATCCAGTGACCATTAAACACTGAGCCACGATGCAGTCAGCTCAAAGAGCATCTTCTTGTGTTGTTCATGCGAGACACTGAGATTCTATGATCCTTTTTCAACGCGTACGAACCCTCAGGGACGCGTAGGTAGAAGGTATGGAGACAGAAAACACTGGTTTATCCTTGGGTATGGCAATTAATGCCTCCAATAACATGCTGCATGAAAGTCATCCACCAGAAGGCCACTCAGAAGAACAGTAAGGCCTGCTAATATTTATGAAGGTAATAAAAAAGAGAAGGCCATTACAGCTGATTGAAATGACGACGCTGTGAGCAACACAGAAAACAACTGTCTCTAGACTTTTGTTTTGAAACTGAAAGCGTTTCGGTTTTTTGCATTTCAACACCATCATTTGTCTCCCCCTCTGTAAGCAGAGCTCGCAGCCTCATGGCTTCGTGCTGCTGCCGGGTTTGGCTGCGTCACAGCGTGGGAGGCCGGGTGCCACGGAGGGGACAGAGGACAGATGTGGCTTACATAATGATCATCAAATCAGTTATCTCGGTGGCTCAATCCCGCTAGCATCCCTCTGTACATCTCCTCGTCGTGCTGCGCCAAGATTTACTGTGCCGTGGAGAGCCAGAGGGCCCGAGGCGCCGCGCTCCTTCCCACCACTGGTTAGGAAGAGAGAATCAATGGGCTCAGCGGGGAGAGCTTTTACAGCTCCACTGGAAGGTAATTATCAACATTTGTCAGTAAGGGGACAATCAGGCTGCCGGATGATAGCTTGGGGTTCAACAGACAACCGCCCAATATGAGAGCATAATGCGAAACAAAGTAGGGAGCTTTGTGAACTGTTGGAAAGACCCCTATTCACTGGCTGCTCCATAATAGAATAACAAGCTGCACACATACCAGAACGCTTCAGCACGCCACACACATCACTGCTGGGTCCTGAGACTAATGACAAGCTCCGCTTCAACTGAGCAATAAAGAGCCACAACAATGGAGGCAGAGATGGGGAACAAGATTCAACATTAGGATGCTTCAAACATCAGTTTATGTTTCCATTCTTACTTCTGCTGGTTTCCACACACAGCCTGCAAACCTTTCATGGTGAAGCATGTCTAACAGCGTAGGAAGAAAAGCCGTCTGGTAAACAGCAAAGAGCTTTAACTCAAGAAGCTTCCTCAACCAAATCAGATCTCTTTGTCGATGCCAATGTTAGTTACTGCTCTGAATATTATTGTTGTTGGAACAGAGTTGAAGTCGTCATTCAAACTGCAGAACACAAGAAACTCGTCATGAATGTCCAAGTCAATGTCAAAGCAGGCGTTCTTTTGGAACTACTTGCACATGTGGGGGTTCCGCACGGTTGATCAACAATATGCAGGGGGTCCAGGACTCAAAAAAGGTTGAGAACCACTGCTCTAGGCAACCTACAGACCAAGGCATGAACAGTCTGGATCCGTTTTCTGTAGGATTAGGTATTTCCACGTACTAGGACATAGTTTTGGAAAGTCATGTCATTTTTGACTTTTTAATGCTTCAGTCTGACCTACAGACTCTCCAGAGGTTGAATCATCGAGACCTGAATGCAGAGAATTTATTTTTCATTCTTTGGATGAACTAACGCTTCAAGAAACACTGCTTAGTAAATCTGTTACATCACTGGTGAAATCATGTAACAGCCTTAAACTTTTCAAAATGAAACAATGGTCGTCTGCCATCAACTTTTGGTTTGCCGAATAAGGCTAGGTCAGCTTAAATCCATGAATAACAATGTGGTAAAGCAGCTCAACCGCTCAGAAGAGAATCTTCAAAAGCTGCTGAGAGCTCTTCTCTTCCTTCTCCAACACCCAACAGTCCAACTGCAGTCACCTGATGACCCTCTTCCCGCAGAGAGGACTTGATATCAGTGAACCTCTATCCCTCTGTTCAAAAACACACCTTTATTGTCTTATTTTAAGCTTTGAAGCTGCTGCTGGAACAATTAGAAACTTGTTGACATCTGGAGTCTCTTCAGTGGCAGAAAGGTGGAATTGTATGACAGCTAAGGAGGGGGGAGATATTTTCTCCACAGCATGACATATCTGTCATGAGCTTAATTCACATTTGTCAGTCACACATTCATGGCGGAACGCAACTACAGCAAATCGTATTTCCACCAGCAGCTGCACTAGTGACTCACCAAATAACTGTTCGTCACATTTCCTCAAAGGTTGACATCCACCGCTTCTATATAAATTAGTGCCAAAATATGACAATTATGGAGGAATAAACATAGCTCACGGTTGCTTCTGGCACAAGCATCGTTCACAAACATTACAAACAGCTGTAGTGTGAGAAAAAGGAAAAGTCGTCAGGGCAACCGTATATTCGATTTACAATTCAACGCACTGTAGCTTCAGAAAAGGACAAGGAGGTGAATCATCACCTGACAGGCTTTAAAAGCTTCACGGGACTATTTATTGAATGTCTATTCCAAGTCGTTTCTGTTATTTATGTTAAAGTCAGACACAAGTGTTTCATCATCCTTTCCCACAGCAAAAATAAAACCATCCATCTGCATCACTGCGGAGAAAACAAAAGCCATTCATCTGCATGGACCTGACATTAAACAACCTTATAACATTTAAATGCTGCTGAAGGCATATATAAATCTAGCCTATGGTTTCTTTAGGATTCAAACAGTAACAGTCAGGCCACATATCTAAAAAAACATCTCCTTAACTTTAGAGAACCACCCTGACCTGACTAACCTTGAGGGTGAAGAAAGAAAAACTGATCAGTTCAGATTGAAATGTTGTCTTCATCCCATCATTAAATGGTGAATAACCTGGAACTACACTATAAACTGTCTTTACATGTCAACCTCAGCCTCTACAGTCCCAAACAGCATTCTGACAACATTCATTCATTCATTTTCTGTAAGCATTTGCTGTTTGGAGGGGCCTATCCCAGCTGTCATTGGACGAGAGGCGGGGTCCATTTAGAATCACCAATGAACCTAAGCAGCATGTCTTTGGATGGTGGGAGGAAGCTGGAGAACCTGGAGAGAACCCACGCAGACACAGGGAGAATTGGCCCGTGGATTCGAACCCAGCATCAGGGCTAACCATCACATCAGTGTGCCATCCATCTCGACACCATCGAGTAATTTTACTCATGCTGCTTATTTAAGCTGGCTCGGGGCACAGTATCAAACCCAAACCATTTGTGAGTGACTGTTGGGTCTAGAATCGCCTCACTGTGGACTGATTACGCTCCGGTAATAATCTGCAGTGCCAGTCAATATGTTTGGACATGCTTTAAGGCAGTGACAGAAAAAAAAAGAGCGCCATGGAGTACATGATGGGCGTTTATCAGTATCAATACCAAGCATGCAAACTTTGGGAGGATGCATTCTTACTGTCCCAAGTTCACAGAAGTTACCTCCTCATGCTTCAATGAACAGGCAAGAATCTACGTATCTTCTAGGTATCTGCACTGTACTTTGAACTAGAACAGTACTTGATGATGTTTTACAAGAACACGTGCAGAGACAAGAAGGCATGTTTGTTTACAGTACAGTTGCTCTGATAGGCTGTAGGACCATACACGCCCCATAATGACATCTCAGTGTTTACCAGACACATTCTGATAAGAACAGAGTCCAACTATAGCAGGGCTGTAAATTAGCACTGTATCACTACATATAAGACTTTATAGCCGTGTTATCTACATTGTTAATTATGCTTGACAAATTTTTATTTTGTGGGTCAAAACAAGCTCTTCTGACAGTAAAGGCTGCACATCCCTGAGCTTCATGGAACCTAATGTGTGGAGGGAATAATAATAATAATAAATCCTTCACACTACTTGAAGCTGAAGCCCTGACTGAAGCAAAGGTTTTAATAAAACCAGTCAAAAGTCTTTACTTCCCCGATTTACTCTTAAGAACAAAACTAGATTCCATGTCTGATTCATGTCCCTGCACTGAGAATAACTAGAACACTGAAGAGCATGTGAAGACATTACAGCGCTCTGAAGTGTCGCTCAGCTGTTCATGGACTCAGCTGATTGAGATGAAGCATACAGCAGCAGCAGCCAGCCTTGGGTTAATGCATGAAAATGTCACAGAGCTCAGGCTGAAGTGCTATAGGTTGTATTCACAGAGCATACGTTCTATACTGAAGATGTTTTATCCAAAACAAAACTGTAAAATCCATCCAGAGCATTTCCTAACAGCAGCGTTGGACTTTTCCTACATTGCATCAGCGACCAGCTCAGACATTTGCAGCGTTCAGAAAATAATCCCAGCATTCATGGATTATTTTCATCCTGCTCACATACAAAACAAATATCTTTTAGCATTGTTTCATATCCCTCAATGTCGATGCAAATCTTTTATAAAACAAGATTAAAGCATATTTCCTTTGTCTGTGATCTAAGCTGAATACAGGAGGGTTTTATTTTTTTATGTTTTTAATACCAGTGACATCACCTGCTGTTCCTACCAGCATCTCATAAATAAAGGCCATGGTCCAGCAGAGCAAAAAATGCTGCAATTTCTTCCTCAGACAGCACGTCAATCTTCAAACAGCTGTTCAGAAGTGCTGGTGTGGCTGCAGTCTCTTTACCCAAAAGTACTTTAAGACTAGAAAACGAGACCGGCTGCCTCAGTTCAAACCCTTCCTCTGAAGCCGTCTGAGCTAAAAGGAAACATCTACTGCACCATGATCTGTCAGAAATGAAACGAAGGCGTCACACTTCACAGGGCGACGGCAGCTTAATGGTGAGAGAAGAAAGGTTTCGTTCTAGAAGCTCGGTGGTTTGAATCGGGACTACTGTGGGAACGCGGGCGAGGAAAGTTTTACAAAGCTCACGCTAGGCAAGCAACAGCTGCCGACGCGCCTCTGTGGACAGAGCTGAACCCTTCATCAACGCGTTCACAATCATTCACACATGCAAAGAAGATGGATTATTCACTGAAAGCATTTACGGCCCAGCATCTGCTCCAGCTCTGTGCTTTTTATCGGCAGGTTTTTCAGATTTTTGCTTTTCCTCAGATTTAATCAGCTGTTTCTGAAAGCAGATGGAGATGCTTCATTAGTAGTTCCAGGTTTTTTTTGGTGCCGCTGCACCTAAAAATCAACCTTTAAGAAATGTTGCCCAACATGTTGATAAAACACAGCATTAAGTGAACAGACGCGCCCCTCTTGTGCTTACAATCTGGATGGAAAGCACAGGCAGTCTACGGCTATAGTAATATTTCCTGTTCAGTTTTCACATATGGACTCCAAGTTTAATGTGATTGGGTAATTATTTTCTCCTGCTGTCACTATACACGTTCATTTTCCACACAATGTGTTTCCATGCACATTTGTTCCATTTTCAAGAACACTTTGAGAAGCTTAAATGATTAAAATGATTTTGCATTTGTGTCCAGATTGTTGCAGGCGGAGTGTTTTCTGAGGAAAACACATCAATAGTTCATTTTGTCTCAAAAGAATTTTTTACTTACAAACAACATAATGAACCAATGAATAACCAGAAAACTGACGATCATGATGCCAAACACAATGTTTTAAAGAGATGCCCGACCGGTCTGAAGAAAGGGTTTAGTTCAATAAGGTATGGCCGTTTTTTTAAATAAGCATGAACATGGTGCAGACAGGTATCCCAGAATGCATTTCAGGTACGCTGCTGTTCAAATTCCAGAATGATCACCCTGCGTCTTCCTATCCTCCAGAGTCTGTACCTGGCATTGATAAACGCCGTTCCACTTCCACTGCAAAGCCAGTGGAGGTGCAGAGAGACGGATGCTGGGTGTATAACGTAAGAAAAAAACACCAGCAAAGAAATCTAAGTTTGAAAGGAGGGATGTCGATATGATGATCGATATCAGAAGATCAGTACTTGGGTCTGATCCAGGCATTTTTATAATATCAGATTGGCTTCATCCAAGGTCTGCTGTAAGCCAAGACCACATCCTTTCAGGGTCAAAACATCTTGTTCTTCTGTTTTAGAGGCAGTTGGATGACTAGCGCAACGCTGCTGAAATTTAAAGAAGAAGAGGAAACTAAAGAACAAAAAACATACGTAGTACGCAGAGTGAACTTGGCGACATCAAAACAAGAACATATAACACTGTATGCTGCATTTAAAATAAGAGAAAGGCTTCCTGGAGACAGAGTCAAGGGTGTTTATGGTGTTTTCTGGAGCTAAGGTACGAGCTACTCTGTCCACACTACGTTAACTTTAACAGAAATACTTATTGAACTAAATCCAGTCACATGTAGGAGGACATAAATGGAGATGAAAGGCCTTTAGGAATCACCAGACATTTCCATAACCAGCACACGGCATTTGCTGAGAAATACTAAGCTGGAGAGAAGCGAAAAAGAGCAATTTTGGAACTGCTGAGCTCAATCCAATTTAGCTCTACCATCCTCACCCGCGGAGTCAAGTGATGTAAAGGATACTGAGCAGACAGTGGTCCACTTTATAGCTGCATTATCTTCACCATGGGGGTCAAGATGTTTCTTCCATAAAGGCTGCAGACCCCTGAGCTAAATGTAACCCATCTAATAATGACAATAATTAATTCACAGCACTTGATGCCACTTGATCCCTTATCAGAAATCTGAGTCACCTGATGATGTTTCTCCAGCAGCTTTGCTTCCCCGATGCGTTCTTAAAAAGAAATCCAGGTCTCCGCTGACATTTCTGATTCCTGTTCCTGCCTGAGGAATGACTCTGCTAGTGAAGAGCATGTGAACACATCACAGCACTCAGATGATTGAGAAGAACGTACAGCAGCAGCAGTCTGGCTCAGATTAAATGGTTTGTGGATACTCAACGTTTCCCATCATGCTCGTGTGCTTTGCATTAACGGAAGTTCTCCTTATCAACTGATCTCTACTGCTGTGCAGCCAGCCAGGTGATGTGGAAAAGATTTTTTTTTTGTCTTTAGTACACACACACACACACACATCCAGAGCTTTCATCTCATATGCACAAAGCCACAGCAGAGCGCCTTTAAACGCAGCAGACTCCGAGAGCATGAGCTGCAGAAAGACACACATCTCACGCATCAAAGCGTAGCACTGGAAGAAGACAAACAGAATAATCTCCTGGGAAAAAAAACTACACTGGTGCATTTCCCCTGAGAGAGATAAACTCATCACAGGTCTGGTGCTGTGGTCAAGTACACGGCCAAAAAAACCAAAAAAAAACAAAGGAGACACACGCCAATCTCTTACAACTGAACTCAACGATGATGCCTGTTGTGAAGAAGAGCTGGAAGAGCTGGAATCCTATTTAGCAGCCAGCAGCTTGTCAGTGTGAGGAGTTATTGAGGAACCGGAGGTGATTTCTTCATCACAGTCACTAGCAGCTAATAACGAGGTGGAAAAAAAACACGCATAGAAAATCTACAACATGGTTTTTTTAAGCAGTAGACTAAAATGTGGAAAACTGCAACAGAAAACTCTCCAGGAGGTTAAACACCATTTTAACCCAATCATGACAGCTATACTTATACTTAGCTCCTGCTTCAACCATGACAGTGGAACAGCAATACAATATGACACGAGACTGATCTCAGTAGTAGTTGATAAATAACTCAGGGCTGTCAAAGTGAACCCGTTAACGTGGATTAATCCATCATCATGATTAATCTGTGTTAATGATACAGAACCAACCGATAAATTGAGCATCTTCCATCTCTATGGGTTGGTTCTGCTGTCTGTCACTAGCGCAGTGGTTCCAAAGCTTTGTCTGCAAACTTGTCCATCTCATCTCTACCAGTGTCCTTTATTGATTCATTCATTCCATCTAGAGGGTCACACAGGAATCAACTGTCGCTCCCATGCCATGCCGAGCCCACATAAATACTCCCGTCATATCCCGATCACATGACTGCCCATCCGTCCCGCAAAATCCCGACAGAAAGACCCAAATCCCGTCCCACTCCCTATGTTGTTATCTAAAGTTGGTCACACTCACCACACCTCATTTTTTTATTTTAATATCCAGCTCTGTCCCGTTCACGTTGATTATTTGCTCCATCCCGTCCCTATCACATTACCAACAGTGAAACTGACTCCCGTACCGCAGGACTCCTGCAGTCCCAAAAAACTGTCACCCTCTAATTCCATATACGTCCTGTGACCCCCTTGCAATGGCTCTGCGACCCCCCTAGGGGGCGTGCCCCCCACTTTGGGAACCACTGCATTAGCAGATCAACTGCCCATTTGAGCATGACGTTAACTCTGCTTGGACAAACTGCCCAATATGCATTGCCAGAGATGTTCAGAGTCATTCTGTGCTGCGTATATTAACTGCCTTAAAAGTCAATCAGATCAATCATGATGATGGATTAATCCACGTTAACAAACATGTTAATAAAACAAATCATCGCCCCGAGAAGATGGAAAATTCCAAAAATGTTGACCTACCCATAGAACCGTAAGCTCACTAGTTCAGATCCCCTCTATGTCCTTGACCAAGGACCTAAATCTCCCAAACTGCTCCCCCGGGCACCTCGTCTGGCAGCGTACTGCTCCAAATGTGCTCATTTGGTTGGGTTACATTTGGAGAACAAATTCCTTGGGTGTCCATACACATAAATAAAGCTGATTTACATTTACATCACATTCCTCCAGATCCAACAGCTGGCCGGATGACAAATTAGGCCCTAGCCTGGATAAAGGGTTCTCAGCAGAACAATCAGAAAGCCAGCAAAGGGTCAGTTCACTCGTATCTTTCATTCCCTGCCTATTGCTCACACATAATGTTCAAACTAGGGGTGATTTTACAAATTGCTGTTTGACTGACTTTTATTTTCAAAGTATTGTGATGCTACAGGGATGTGATTTTGGTTCATGCTCGGTTTAAAATAAATAACTACAAAAGCTCGGCCTTAGCTGAAGCCCGATACTGATCCGATCATTTTAAAATTGCCTGGATCGGAACCGACATCGATCTCCAGATGCAGATCAGGACATCCCTGGTTCAAGACTTTCTGTTTGAACTACATGACTACAGCACGCTCAGACTGTTGTAACATACACATTCATGCATCTACAGGGCTTTAGAAAATACTGCAATGACAGCGTGTTGCAGAGTCTGTGCAAAGATTCTATGAGGAGCTCAGAAGTGTTCATATTTGATACTAGGTAAGAGTGACGATTTATGCTGAAAATAATCCCACTCAAAAAAAAAAAAAGAAAAAATCAGCAGAAAACGTTGGAGTGCATCTTACGCTCTTTGAGGCTCAGCACAGTGAAGTGAAGAGCAGGCCGAAAATTAGCATCCAGGGATTAGCTTAATCATCTGAACATAAAAAAGCGTCTCCATAACCACGTGGCTGTAATTAAAAGCCTGACTCCTCGCTCTGTATCCACAGGCTGTCTCCTGCACCTGTCCCTCATTTGGCTCCTTGTCCTGATCTGGGGCAGCAGATCCCTGACGGGCATACAGAGCAGCTTCTGCACGCGCTCAGTCTGTGCCGCAGCCAGCAGCGAGTCAACGTCTTGCCTTGTGTGAGGAACCTGGGGAGGAAACGCTCTCCAACAAAGTGGGGGCTGTGAACAAACACCTCTTTTACCCACTCACTCTGCCTTCTTTCTCTCCTGAGGTGGTTCACTCCCTCCCTCCTCCTCTCGCCGCTCTGAGTGATAAAGTGCACTGACTTAAGTCTGCAGCGAGTAACTCCACTTGTCTTTGCAAATGACTTTCACCCCTCAGTCTACCTCGTTTCCAGAGGCTTAACACATTAAAGATAAAATCTCATTTCCCAGTCTAGCAGCAGAGCTAGCCCACAGCTCAGTGAGACTGCACCAGGTACTGACATTAACAGCCTCCCTCCTCATCAGGGAACCCTGGAGCTGGCTAAATCATTTTACTCACGTCAAACTATGTATGAGAGCACACACTAATCACTTTTATCATTTATCTGTAGAGCAACAAACACTTCAACGTGACTGCGATGAGTTCATTCCATTAACTGATTAGTCAGGTAACTATTCTGTATTTTTGCAAACATGATAATGCAGCAATGGTCCATGTTGATTTATTCATGTCTTAATTTATTTTAGACATAATACTCATGAACTTTTGGCGATGTAGGAAGACCTGAGCATGATGACCGAGGCCTTTCATTAACATCCATCCTGGGCAGCTGGATCATGAGTGGCTTCGTTAAAGTATGCCCTGGAATAACACTGCATGTAGAAATGTTCAGGGTTTGAGTTTTAATCTGAGCTTTGTGCTGGTCTACTAAATAACTAATAGGCGGTTTATGCTTCTGCTTCAATTTGAGTGACCCTACACAAACCCTAACGCCTGACACAGACCACAAGAGCTGTGATTGGTAGCAGCGTGTTGCCTCTTTAGTATTTCCGGCTGCTTCTCTATCTTGAGCACACGAGTATAAATAGCTAAGTGTGTACATTATGGTGTCTAGTCCCACAGTACCTTAAATGAGCCTGAACATCAGGGCAGAGTCAGTCTTTTATTTATTTAACACTTTGCAGCTCGTTCAAAAATATGCATCACATCCCCGTGTCATGATGCACACACAATAAACAGATGTTTGTGGTTGTGATACAGTTAGACAAATGAAGGCCGTGTGTTTATTTGCATACGATGTAGATGAGTGGCAAAGCATCTTAAAGAAACCCAGATGTCCTTGTTTCAGCTTTTGGGTAACATGAATGGACTCACTGTCATGACTGGGTCTTGATATGCATCAGTACACTAGTACAGGCTAGAGTTGTGGACATGGTGCGTTTGTTGTGTTGCCTGCACATCTACACTAACAGAATAGACCAGCCCTGATGAATCTAACATTCATGGTTTCACAAAACACAAACAGCTTAAAGATGCATCAAGCTTCAGTGGCGGAAACCCATCAATCTGGTATGTGTGAGAGGAAGTACTCTCAAAAATAACAATAACTTTGTGATTTGATTAATGAAATGCTTATTAACTTTAGAGTTTCAGCTGTAGTTCCATTAAAACAAATGACTGGAAGTCCAGAAGTGTTGCCAAACATCAAGACCTAACAGCACAAAATACACAAGAAGTCATAAACAACAGCTAAATGAACAGTTAATTTATCTAAAAGCCTTTCTTTAGGTGTAAAGCTATAAGAACATGTCGCCATCACATCTCCATGCACAGCTTACTGTAGTTCAAACTGAAGCACAGCCATAATTACACATTCTAGACCTCACCAGCTGACTTGGTGAAATGTTAATGTGGTAATAAACTGTTATTTTTACAGTAACACAATACAGAGCCGTGTGGAGCGTGATGAACTCACCCAACAGTTATGGTACACCATGTTAAACAGTCTTAATCCTCCTCTCACGGTTCCTCTAATTGCTCTTAACCTCACAGGATTCATAGAGCCCATGTGATTTCCTTAATTGCTGAGGCCTCCTTTCCTTCACTTCCTGCTGCTGTCAAATGAAGAAATTACCCTCAAGTCCAAAAACGTGCCTTGAGGAGGCCAATCCTGAGACGTTTTGCGAGGGCAGCCTTAATCCACAAAATTTCAATTTTGTTTCTGTGCACTTTGGATTCATATTTCCTGTAGGCGCAGCCTGGAGGTTCCTGAGCGTTTAGAAATCACTGCTCGCTATCGGCAGAAAACATTTCCCTCGCTCCCACATAATGTCAATAGAGTTTTTTGTTGTTGTTTTTTCTTTAACAGGACCACAGGCTAAACTCTTATACAACTTTAATGTGTATCAGAATAGCAACAGCGAGGTAAGAGACAGTTTCAGGTCAAACAGTTTGACACTGCTGTAGACAACCAGGGACCAGGTCTAAGAGACGACTGGACCCATGCATCAGACTCTGGGACATTTATACGTCTACGTCTTAGACTTCAGCTTTAAAAACAAGAAAAACATCAATTATTTCTTGAATGCATTCCCTTCAGCTGCCAAAGGACAAATTATTTTTTCGATAAGTTACTTTGCTTGTAATTAACACCAGCATTATGTTAATACGTGATGAAAGCCGCTGCTAGGAAACGTTAGCATGGCTTAGAAGAATACTGTCAGCTACAAATCAAATTCTTTTGGGTCTAATCATGTCTCTCCACAACTCCGGTTCAATTACAGCCAAAATGAGTTCTTCAAAAGGTTTGGAAGAGATATAAAAGTCAACGAGGAAAGTATTAAAGGTCGGTTTGTTTTCCCATAAAGGACAAAAGTCAGGCTCTCAGTGTTTCTTAAAGCCCGTGGGAGGCTGGAGGACGGAGCGGTCGAGCAGATATCTGATTTGCATTGTGACTGTGGGGTGAGAATACATCACATGCACACAGCTGAGGGAATTCCAAACAGCACTGGCGGTATTTACTCAGAAAACCAGTTTGTTCAAGAGTAATTTGTAAGCTCTGCTTCAACAATCCGTTATCTTCTCAGGCTGAAATGAGAGATTAAAAGATGTGAGGGATTTTTCCTTTTTCCTTGTTTACTTTAAGCTCTGCTCATTAATAAGAGCAGACTGTCACTGGCTGACCTTCCAGGCTCTAAAAGCAGTAGATGTAAGTCGGTGTGTGGGTCATGGAGAGTATTGGCCGAGTGTCAGAGGCGAAATGCACAAGGTCCTGCAGTGATGAATGAACAGTAATCCAGCCTATTGTGCGTGGCTCATAAATGTAGCCTCCAGTGTACAGAAGCCCGTGTGATTCTCATTTCTCTGTGACAGGGCCGTGAATCTCAGCCAACTTTCTTTTCAAGAGCACACTTTATCTTCTGGACTTTTATCAGAACTGATCACATTCAGTTAGCAGCAGGAACATCCACCAGCAAGGCTCCCAAAATAGACCCCGGCCTGGGAATGTAGAAAAAGGGATATGAGGTCTGATCTAGTTCATTCCAACGTAAAGAACGCCACATCAATATGACCAGACGGGAGAGGCAGGATCGTTTACTCCTTCAGATTATTGACTGAGCTGTTCTTGGCACAGGGCTGAACCGATATGTGCAATTCATTCATCCATTTATTTATAACTCATCTTTTAACTTGGCACCATCTTCATTTTTTTTTAGTAATTACTATGTGTTTCTAATAACCACATATTACCTTTTATTCTGGGCTGTTTATTCTGCTTTCTGCTGTTTATTAATTGAACTTGAACCCAGGCCATATTATGCTATTCCTGCCAAGCCCTATCTTTATTCAGGGATTAATAAAACGTTCTGTATTCTGTCATAATCAGTTTCCAAGGGAGAGACTCCAGTTTACATGACCAGAGTAAACTAAACACCTCAGAACTGTTTCTGATTGCCAGTCACAGAATAGCAGCCACTTCCATTATTGATTCATTTTCAAAGCTGTCACTTAATAATTCATGCTAGATTAATCTCAATTTATCTTCAGACCAAAACAATGAGCATCCTTTCAGCAGCAGTCATAGCTGGAAGACAGTGAAGCAGCTAGAATGAAACGCTGAGATACAGTCACAAAAGAGAAGCTTAGTAACATTAGCAGAGAGTCAAAGGCTCCTGTTCAGCCTTTGCATTAACGTCCATCCTGGGAAATCTGACTGTAAGTGGTCAGCTCTTAGTGCCGGAGTTCACACCTGGTATTAACATGCGTCTGCAGTCAGCTGCAAATAAACATTGACATCACTCAGAGCGCAGGAGACGATTTTAACATTAGCCGCCTCTAAAGCAATGACGTCAAACTTAATCTGAGAGGGGGACAAAATTAAGAAGTGACTCCAAATCACAGGTCCATCAGAGTGGATATTTATTTAAAATGTCTTAATAAAGAATTCAGATTAAAAGTTGTGGTTGTGTTCCAAACACTTTTCCCAGCACTATTTTACCAACTGGTGTCAATATGACAGCATGTCTGTGTAGGTTCTCAGTCATCCAGGTCATGGTAATCCAAAAAAGGTTTCAAAAAAGGCAACTGGACTTGTAGATTTTGGAGAAGACGTTTCACCACTCATCCGAGTAGCTTCTTCAGTTCTGAGGGACTGGTGGGAAGTCTGAGGTTTAAGGTTCCTATTTAAACCTCAGACTTCCCACCAGTCCCTCAGAACTGAAGAAGCTACTCGGATGAGTGGTGAAACGTCTTCTCCAAAATCTACAAGTCCAGTTGCCTTTTTTGAAACCTTTTTTGGAATATGACAGCATGTTTCATAGGACACTGAGATTAATAGTCTACAGGATGGTTTCCTAACTTTATCTGTGTGTTGTTTGAATTCAAAACAAGACAAGCAGTGGGTACTACACGGTGGAGCTAACTTAGCGGGGCTAAATTAGCATGCTAATGCTTGCAGGTCGCATGTCGCCTCTAATTCGTACCCATAATTTCCACTAATAAAAGGCAAATAAAAGCATCAACGATTGAGGAAATACTCTTAACTCCAAGGGGCTCCTCATACATCACATCAACATGACCGCATTAATAATTAACCACCTGCCAATGCCTTATTTAATGATAGAACCACACACAGTGTATTCATAGTCAATAATTTAATTTGTTCATTCTTGTTTAGATGTATTTATTATTTAGTTAGTTAACAGCTAGAAGGACAGAATCCTTTAAAAGCATCTCTTTGCTCATGTACAGACATCCCTTCTGGTGATACTTTATAATTGCAGTTCTGTAATTTTTTCAGGCGCCTGAGGACACGTTGTTTATTCACGCTGCCAAAAAACCATCAATCAGATTCTCAACCTCACCGTGTCCCTGAGGTGTTCACACCTGTACCTTAAACTGGTTTCTTGTGATCAGAATCCTAAGGCTGGGTGTTAATACAGGGTCTGAACGGAGCCAAAGTGCGATTTAATGCAATGCAACATGAAGTTTGGGATGAAAGGTTTAAACACAGTGACATCACTGTCAGTCCAAACCTGAATTATTAGCAGGGCAGACATGTGTTTCAGTAATGGGTCATTAAATCCTGCACCGCTGAATCTACTGAAATGGTTCTCAGGACGGGTGCCACCTGTTGTGGTTGGGCTCATTTCTTGAGATCAAAAGTCTCGGCCGTCCCATCTATCACGAGAGAATGTTTTGAGACGGTTTGAGACGGTACATAAATCACAAAATGGACGAAAAAACTGAGATCCCGCACTCATTGGTCCAGTCAATCACACGTTTAACCGGGCAGCACAGCAGGTCAGGCCACACAACGTCTTTTTAATTCTGCCACCGCTCTCGTGTTCTGCAACCTTCACTTAACCCGAGTGGCTGGAGCAGGATGGAGGACACCGAGCCACCTCTGCTTCAACAGGATGTGCAAATTACCTTTCTGTCACTGTCACAAAGGGGAGGCTCTGAAACTGACTGCGTACTGTGAACCAGGGACAATTTGCTTAGCTCAGACTAGCTAATGGATCAGATACCACTGTGTTAGTAAAGTACAAAGGTCAGATAGAGAAACAACAGTAGCACCTTTCTATTTTCATTTGAGGTGGAGCACCAGGAAGTTATGTTCAAGCTGTGAAAATGATATGAATTCTTACAAGATTAAACTTTCTGCTGCTTTATTACTGAGAAACGTTAACTTCCTTTCTGAGATGAGTTTGCTTCGTTGACATTGTTTTTTAATCCCCACTCATGACATCTTGACATCAAATACGAGAGTGAGCAGGTGGAAGTAATCCTTGGAGGAGATTTGTGCAGAATGCCAGCTTTATCGTTTCCACCGCTCCAAAAGATTAGCAGTGGACGCTACCACCGAAGAAGAAATGTGCAGATGTCTTTGATTAGTTAGTTAATCTGTTGATCATTTCTTTTTCAGTTAATTTCTTAATCTTTTTGCTACTTCTACCATTTAACGTTCAAACATTTCTTCCATAACATGTTTTATCATGTAATGTATTCATGTACAAATGAAGAAACCATTTCAGACTTGAACTTTCACGTAGCTGGACTCAGTTCTCATCAGAATGCGAGTCTGGTTCGACGCCATTTGGGTTTCATTATGTTGAATGTTTCAACTGATGCAGAGAAAAACGTAGCCATGCATGGACAGGTGGTCCTACAGCCAATCACAGCCATCTTGCTGTAAACAAACTGAACTCAATCACACTTAGTCAGACTATGTCGCTGTTACTTTTCTACACATCACCACAGATCTTTGAACAACACCAACTTTACACCGCAAAAACATTGTAGGCAGGACGGTCTGTCTTCTAGGCTGTAATGATATTATTCAACACAAAGGTTAAGATTTCTTCAATGTAATTAGTAAAGGTGTGGTTTGCTATATTCTGCCCTTAATTAGCAGAGATAGCGCTGAGTGTGATTTAACTTTAACGTCTACTGCTGACAGTTACTGAATCTGCTTACACCCACTTAGAGCGTAACATTAATTTATGTTGTTTAGTTTTAGTGATGTAGAAACACAGAAACATGCTGATTACAACTTCTACACGCACTAGAAATCCATACTAGCCATTAGCATCTAGAGAGTCCTCACAAGCTCTTGTCTTAAAGAAAAACGACTGATCACCACAGTTCAGATAAGTCTGCTTCATGGTCCAAACACTGGTGCTGCTGTTGGGATGCCCATGCATTGTGCTGCTGTGGTATGCCGTTTTCCTACACTCATGCTGAATTCTCACACTTTTGACATCAAGGTAGTGTTTTTATTTTAGATAAAGTCTCAGAAACATTACAACCCAAACTGGCATATTTACGTAATCAGCTGAGTACGTTGAGGCATCACTGCATCATCACCCAATTTACTCAACTGGACATTGTTAGAGAATAATTTCGGTTATCTGCCCTATTTTCTTTCTGAGGAACATGCCAAGGCCATGGTCTCTCTTTTGGCGTCTTCAATCTCACTGTCTGGCTGTCTACAGACACAGCTGGTGTGAATGCTTATCTTCATGTTTATGTTCAAATGGGACATTGACACATCTCCTGTCTGCCTTGGTCCACCTTCTTAGTATAAGACTTTGAGTTTACTGTTTGTCCCTTAGAATTGAGATAGAACTCATGCACTTATGTTGTGATGACGAAGCTGCTGGTCTCCTCGTACGAGTCTAAATAATCTCCTTCAGCATAAAACATACAGGACTCTGGTGCTTCTTCTTCTTCATCTTCTTCATCTGCATCACCACAAACTCCTCCCTAACAGACATGTGATGGAGATTCATCAACATCCATGTGCTAACCAGTGACCTGATGATGGATGGAGCTGTTTAAAGAGCAGTTTGAGGCACCAGTCCACCTTCAAGAGGAACACGCAGCGTGCATCTTAAGAGCTAGTTAAAGCATTAGACCGTGTCCCTACAATCACTCCAGTCAAGCAAGTTTGCAGCATTTGGACAAACACCACCATCAGCCAAAACTCCCACTAACACACATGCACATACACACACACACATACCACCCATGAAAGCATCCATTCAGCAGATTCTGCCTCATTTGAATCAGAGAAGCTGCTATTGTCTGCCAAACGGGCTACGTTTTTGTTGCTGCCTTTCAATTTTCCCAGAAGTTTTATGTGGACCAACACAGCAGCACAGCCACCATCAACTGGGGCCTCTCGTGTATTCAACTCTTTCACTTTTCAGATGTTTTTGTTGTTGATGATTCAGTTCAAGCTACAAACACGCTTCCCTCAAGAAATAAAGAATATGAAAACACAAACTTATTGGGTTACGTAAAAGCCTCTTCTATCATCTTCACTGCAAAAATCACTTGGTTCAACTAAACAGAAATGACGTCTCCATCCATCTCCATACATAAAATGTCAATGTGAAAATATACAGTAGAGCAAGAATCATTTATAGAGCTGAATGAGCCAGAGACTGAACCAGTATTGAATGTGTCTTTACAGGATGAGCAGGAGAGTTGCAGTGCTTTAGCAGCCAATTCAGTTTAGCTGGAGGAATCAAATCTCAATCTGTTGCATATACTGTGCATTCTATGCTTATACACATGGTGCTTTTGTTCCGGCTGATACTTCTTAAGAGTAATACTTCTGAAGAAGCTGAGCTCTGTCACTGAGGATTTAAAAAGTTTGGCACCACACTGCATTGACATTTTTCACCAGGTCTACCTATGCACATTAAATTCACAGCATTCACTGGATTGTTTTCTGAGTCATGACATGGGGTTTGGAAACATACTTTGGACCAAGCTGTAAAGTTTCTCTCACTGAAATCACGCTAGTTAAGATTTAATTTACTTAACCCTAGAAGCTTCCACACACACAACATAATTTCATCGCTCTGCTGAAAGATATCTGGTAGGCAAGTTAACTGAAGACACTCGTGATTACTGTTTTTTTCCCTAAATTAAATCAGCAAAACACTACTTGCACATCCCTGCTGAGTAAGCAGTCCTTAATGTGACCCAGGAAGCATTGAGCAATCACACTACCATAAAAATCAAGCAGTCACATGTGTCCCAGACCAGCTCCAAATGTGGTCTGAGATCGGATCGGTCAAACGCGTCCTGGCTGTGTTCACATCTGTTCTTTAAGGTGACCACTTGTGGTCAGATTGCTCAGGATCAGGGGTTAATGAGAGAAAGCATGAACGAAAGCTTTCTATGGCCTGTGCAATGCAAACATCCATTATCACTGAAATATTTCCCCATTTCAACCTCAACAACAACCCTAACCCCAATGGTGAAGTGGTAGCAGTTGGTATATCTGAAAGTGTTCCTAATATTTCGCTCCTTCTATGTTGATGAGGTAGCTGAAACATTTACATTAACCATAATAACTACTTTTACTACTACTTTATACTGTACCTAATGAAATGGCAAGCGAGCGCATGTGAATCAGTGCTGAAATCTGAACCTCTAACTGAGCACTTTATTAGGGACACCAGTGCAATCTACCTCAACTTATTCACTCACAGTTAGGTGGTTGTGGGAGGTATATTTAAAAGTGTTCCTAATGTTTTGCCCCCTTCCTTCATGTTGGCATAGTGGCCAAAATGTGTTATGTACTCAAAACCCTGACCAAAAACAACAACAACAAAAACAAACACTACATAATCCTTATTTTAAATGAAATGACTGACATTATGCAGACTTCTTATCACCGTAGCTGCTGTTTCAGCTTCAGTTATCGAGGCTTTTTAGTGCATTCCTCTTCACTAGTGTACCTAATAAAGTGGCACCTGAGTGTATAACATTATGCATAATTTAATGTGAGCCAATCACCGTGAACACGGAACTGAACCAGGGTTGCAGCTGCGGCGGTGGGAGCGCAGACGTCTGTCAAGCAACCTGTGAACGCAGCACCGCCCGCCTCACGCTGCTGCTGCTGCTGCTGCTGCTGCTGCTGCTGTCAACTTCCTGAAGTCCGTGTTACTGCAACTTTGCTGCTGCGCCTAGCTCCGGTTAGCTACGTGGCTCTCCGTCCGGTCTGGCCGGCGGCGTGACCTGCCACACCGAACACGGTGCTAAAGCACGGCCCACGTTGTGAAGCACATTACACACAGACACAACACGCAGTATGGGAATGTAGCTGAATGTTGTGGGTAAAGCGCCGAGCCAAAATGAGCCCTCTCGAGTGTTTCTGGCGCCGCTGTTACGCGGTGACACAACCAGCGGCTACACGGAGCCACACGAAGCCGAGCTCCGCTTACCTGTATCGGAGGGATGCCGCCAGGACCGTCCAGCGCGTCGGGCGAGTTGTCGAACACTCGGTCCCGGTACAAAGACCACAGTCCGACGTTGGGGAGGAAAAGAAGAGCCGCTATGAGCAGCCCAGCGAACTGCAGCAGCCTCTTCTCTTTCCGCCTCATCTCTCCGGGAGGAAGCGTGCGTGTGAAAAGCAGCGGCAGTTGCGAACTAGCGAGTCCCGACTCACCGCTTTTCCGAGCGGAGACAACTTTCACTCTGACTGTGGGGACGGGCACCGGCGCTCTGACGCTCCACGGCCGCCTGCTCCGCCGCTAGGGGGCGCGGATTAACCGGAGCAGGGGGGAGGAGGTGCAGCCAGCAGGGGACCTTTGTGTGTGTGTGTGTGTGTGTGTGTGTGTGTGTGTGTGTGTGTGTTTTTTTTAAAGGATGTCTTTTGAATGTAAATTTTCCTTTGTGTAATCACAACCAGTTGATGGAAGTCTAATTAAAATTAAAACCTGACAGCTTAGGCTGCCTTTAAAGGCACCTCGGAAATGAGGCAACTGGTGTTTTCTAGGAGTCTTGTGTTGCTCCTCCTGGAGGGTTTTGTTAAATGTGCAGGCAGGCATTTGGAAACCACTTCATTGTTACACCCCTCTGCTCCAGCCACACAAAAGGCATGGCTCAAGAGGCGTCACAGTTCAGCCTTGTCGTGAAAAACAAGAGCTCGCCCTACGTCATTTAGTCACCTGTTCTTTTTTTAATGTAACCCGAGCTCAGCTGTAACACACATGAGTAGTTTAAAAAGTATTCAGTTACACAGATAGAAACTATGAACATATATTGAAGGGTTAAACCCTCAATTTCCAGCTGTCAGATCTACTGGATCTAATACAGCCATGCTTTGACATTTCTGTTTAAATTCTGAAAACTGCAGCATTAAAGTCCGTGTCAGTGATCCTTGTGTGGGACATCAGGGAGTCAACTGTGGAAGCCAGAAAGAGACCGTAATGGGATGTTTCATACAGATGCCTTCATGCATGACAGGAATATTTACTTAATGGTTTGTTTGTAATATGACTCACATGATGTGACTTTCTGAGTTTAGATTTCAAAGTGACAGTACATGAGGCAATGTCTTCTGAATGAATGGCGTTCAACTTTTAAGTAACATTTCAACACTTTATTGGTGTTTTTTCGTTTGTTGAATATCTCACAGGTGGATGTGTAGCCTAACTCCCTATATGGGCGCCTGATTGGAGACTTTGTGGGGCAGACAAAATACCTACTCCTGAAGTTGGACAAGACCAAAGGGCTGTTCATTGACTTCAGGAGGAAGAGGACACCAGCAGAGCCCATGGAACATCTGTCCTGAAACAGCAGTGACGGACAGGAGGACACTGGACAAACGTCTCTCCATCATGGACAATCCATCTTATCCACTACACCAGACTATAGAGAGACAGTGGAGCTCATTCTCCAACCGACTGATCCAGCTCCACTTCCACAGCGAACGCTACAGGGCGTCATTCATCCCCTACTCTATCCAACAACAAGATCACTCCATGTTCTTCATGTTAATGGACACTATTGCACCTTCCTTTCATTGCTATGTATATAATATATATTCTTCCATCTCTATTTATTGTCCATTTGTTCGTATACTAATTCTGTAAATTTTTGTTTTCTGTACTATTTTTTTATTTCTTTTACTTGTGTTTTTTAAGAGTACTTTTTTATGTGCATCTAAGCTACTGTGACCAAGCAGTTTCCCTTCTGGATCAATAAAGTTTATGTAAGTCTAAGTTTGTCTGATCACAGGAACCTCACATGAACTTCCAGTCATTAAATGGTTTCCTGTGGCGATGTCAGTGGTTTGTTAATATTACTAATCCCTTTTAAAAGCATCTATTACCGTTGCTTCTCTTTGCTTATGTCCATTTTAAAAAAAATCTTCTGCTTGAATTCCTTCTGAATCTGTTTGTTTCCAGTTCTGTACCATTTCAGTAGCGCCTGTGAATGCACAGAGGCAAACGCTGGCAGTTTTGGGTTTGTCACTCAGCAGGGAATAAGCTAACAGAAAACTAAATTTGTTGGGGATGTTGAGCTCATATCTGCTTGGTTTTACCACCATGTCGGGTCGAATGTCGAAGCACATAAAGCTTTTAATAAGTGGCAAAAACAAAAAGTGCACTCCCTACAAATTAGGCGACTGTCACAATAAACAGAGAGAAGCCTTTCTGCATCCAGTAACTACTGACTTGTCTAATCTGTTTTAAAACACAGGGCACTTCAGTTGACAGACGCACAACTTTGTAAAAACAGATCACTTAAGTATCTTACATTTCATCAGGATCCTCCAGCAGTTCCTCAATACAGCTGAGTCAGAGCCTGCAGTGGAACAAATTGTGTCTCAGATGGAAATCCAAGCAGCAGCCACGCCTACTTTTGAAAGCACAGAGAAAAGTCTGAGTGTGTTGTGGGCTCAAAGGTTCAAAGAAAAGCTGAACAAATATCCATTTCTATCGCAATCAGAGCTATTGTAGAGGAGCTGTCAACAAGATATCTGAGGTGAACTTATTCAGTCACCGTTGGTTTTTTGGTTGCTATAATGACAACTAACACTGAGAAGCTTGTTAACAGCAGTACTACTTGTTCAATGTTTGGGCATTAATGTAACCCAGAAACATACAGCATGTCTTTAGGTCTTCCTCTGGGCACATTGGGATTGTTTGGCTGCATAAAAGGGACGAACTAGAAACCCTGCAAGGGCTGGGAGCACAGTCAGCCCAGACCTTCTCAGATGTGAATGTGAATCAGCTTTATTGATGTTACTGCTTAAAAGTTTTTGTCCTTCAGAATTTTCTACCTTTCTGCAAATTATTCAAAACATCAGTGCAAGTCTTGAAATAAGACAAAAAGAAGACAATCAAAGAAATGAAACAAAAACACTGTACTTGTGCATTGATTTATTCAAGAAAATGAAGCATTTATAGATACCTGTGAGTAGCAAAAGTCAATGAACCCTCATTTTCAGTTTGAAGCCGTTCTAGCATTCAACTCAGTACAGACGCACCTCAGTTCTGGCCTTCAGATTAACTTGTTATCTTAAAGATGCACTTACTTGGCCCCTCACTGATATGTAATATTGGCTTATTTCCCTGAATAAACAAATACTCAAGTATAATAGTTCTGTTTCATCACTTTCATTGGGTTCTTTATGCAATTATGCAGAAATGTAAAAAATTCTGAAGGGTGCAAAAATGTATTAGCACCACCGTAGGAATTTGTTCTCTGCATTTAACCCATTCCAAGATTAGGAATTTGGGCACTTCCGCCGTTTATGTGGAGGAGATTGACTACACAATCCCAAATCGACTTCTCTAACCACAAACTAAAAATTAAGATTTTAAAAGAAAGTCTTTTGGTTCTGTATTGAGATACCCTGCTCTATGCCCGCTGACTTTCCTTTCTTCAGTGTTTGTTGCATCAGTGTTATACCTGCTGACTGCTAGCACAGCACCACCACTGTCTCTATGTCTCTGCATGCAACTTGCAGAGTTATGGATTTAAAAAGTGCTTGGCAAAAATCAATGCGAGTCAAGACAGAGGAGTGTGGCTGGCACAACAAAGGGAATCAAATGCATGAGCAGAATGAGAAAAATAACCTGTTCTGAGAGAATCACACACAGCCAGAGACTGGCACAAAGTCTGAAACAGAAAGTCATTACTGCATTATGTGGGAAGTACATCCTTCTAACAAAACGGTATGGTGAAAGAATAGCATGAATTGGAGAAGCTATTATTCCAAGCTATTGTTAGAGTTACAAGGAAACCACAAAATACTAACATTAATGATTCATATGGAAAGAAATAAAGTGATCTGGAAGCACAAACATCGTGGCTGGTCAACATGTAGTAACTTTGCTGATAAACTATGCATGGAGACTGTATGTGGACCAAGCAGTAACTTCCAGGATCAATGCTTAACTTCCCAAAACTGCAGTTCCACAAATGGCCACTTGAGGCCGGGTCCAAACGTGAGTCAGTCCCCATAGACCTCCTTTTAAAACTGTGCAGCAGAAATAAACATGTTTATAACCTGATACAACAGTTTGGGCCTTTATAGTTAATATCTCCATTCATGAAAACTGCTCTAGCTGAAAGTACGGCATTGCCAAGATGGCAACGGAGGGAGTCACCACGCTGAGCTTCAAAATCCTCTCATCAAAGTCTTATAGGGGACCTCAGTCTTTACTCAGACTCAGTGTGCAGATCATAGACTGTTAATATGGATGCATCTCCACTTCCATGCATTATTCTGCTGTTCTAACCACTGTGCCGTGACTGAAAGTAATTTCTGTTCCCTCTTGTGCACCATCTTTTGGAATGACAATAAAAACATAAAAACATAAGAATAAGAAAAAAATTGCAGTTTGTTTAAAAGATAAATAATTAAATCAGATACAAAAAAAATGCACAGATGAATTGGTGGAAGTCAAACTGACCCCTAATTTAGTGTTTTAGTTTGGTCCAAGTCCTGCCCACTAACATGGAGGGGGTGGAGCTTAAGACATATGCTGCAGCCAGCCACCAGGGGGAGCTCTACTTGCTTTAGCTTCACTTTTGAGGAGGTTCATCTTAAAACAGTCTATGGTGCACACATATACCTAAGTTTGAAACATGCAAAACATATCTTGAAAAAAAATATATTATTCTTTTTATAAAGGTCTTTGATGAGGCATCAGAATGATAGTTAAAAAAAGATTTGAAAATAACCTATCCTGAAATCATCCTGTCAGCTTTTCAACACCGGTGGCCTTGGAGCAGAAGTTAAACCTCTGTGACATATTAATCAAGATGAATTCCATCCTGCAAGTCATCGCACATAACAAACTACACAGTAGCATCACTCTGTGTCAGTCAAATGGAACCTGGCATCAGCTCATCAGTGATGACTCACACACCAAACTCTTCCCATACCAAACAGAACTGAAACACTGAACAACGGTGAAATCATTTCAGTGCTTATGTGCAATCATCACAGGTGTGCTATTTACAGCCTCCTTCCTGGTGGAGTTTCCTAATATATTTTACTCCGCACACGGCGCAGACGCCATGCTGCCGTTTCAGTGACTTCAAAAGGAGTGAACGTAGCTGCTGCACCAGGTGTCTGGTTATCTGGCTGCTGTGCCAGGCTGTTGTTATGTCTGGAAAACCCATTGATTTGTTTTACTGCTTGTGTTTTGTTGCCTTTCTGTACATATACTGTGGTGTGTCAGCCAGCTGTCGGTCTGTGCAGGAATGTGTGTGCACATTTAGACTGGTGTTCCAGGCTTTGTTGGCATGTAGCCTCGAGAAGTGGCTCTTTTTCACTTAGTTTGCACTGGTGCCTGAAATGTTACTTAAGGGAACACAGATGATTTAACCTAGCTGTCTAGTTTTTATTTACTTATTTTTTTTCCCCACTCTAATGCAAAGCGTTTGGTTTGGAGATCGATCCACCTGATTTTCCTGCCTTACCTGGATAAGCAGTAGTTGTCTCCTTTAGAAAACAGTATGAAAAGTCATTCAGATGTTCACTGATGGTTTGCAGGAAAATGCCATCAACTGGATAATATGAACCTTTAGCAACTGTATTGAAAATAACTGCAGTGTCTAAATGAATTGCTGATTCTAAATCAGTCATAGGTATGCATGTAATGTGTTGACAGCAACCTTGTAAACCACTGGAGTCTGACTCAAGCGTAAACTCAAATGAAGCCAATGCATGTGATTAGTTGATGCATCACGTCATCAGGGTTAGAGTTAGGTCATCTCAGCTGTCGTGCAGCAACAAGTGTTGGTTTCTTCATAAAGCTGGTTTCCATTGAAAAGGTGTTGTAGCTGACCTCACTGCTAGTGTGAATGCACCACAAGTAAATGGTTGTTTGTCTCTCTGTGTTAGCCCTGTGCTAAACATGCAGCATGTCCAGAGTCTACCTGGTAGACTCTACCTGGTTGCCTTCACAACCCTCTAAATTGAAGGGGTAATAGATGATGGATGTAGTTTGCAGGAGCACTGAAGTACCAAGACCTGGCTAAATGCTAACACACCTTATCATAGCATGTTAGCTTTTACTTATTTATTTATTTCAAATTTGGATCTGATGATGGCGCTAGATGAAAAATGAAGGGTTCATGATGGTCAATATAATGGGTCCTATAATGTCATATGAGTCAGCCTCACTGACTCATTCCATATCCAACGGATGTAGAATCATCCTCTGCACATCAGTATAAATGAATTTTGATCTTCGTCCACTCAGTAGCTGTTGAGATATTTTATCAGATCAGCTGTCACAATCAACGCTAAAAAAGAAAGAGGAAAAAATGATTCTGAATGATTAAATGATTCTCCAACCTTGATAATGGAAAAAAGACTCACCTTACAATTTTGTTTTGTTTTGTATTTATAGTGGTTATTATAATATAATATTGTTCTACACACTCAGTACGTCCTGTACGTCCACTGAAATAGATTAAACATAAAAACATATTTTTCTTACACTTGAATGGCTTTTATTTATCTGCTCCAGCATCAGAGCATTGTCTGCTTAAGAGGACTGATGCTTACTAATTGTTTATTAGCAGGGACGCAATGCTAGAATGAAGACAGCTAATGAGTTTTAACTCACAACAGTCAATCACTGCTTTTTCCACCAGAGGAACAGCGTGCTACTATGAAGCTCTGATGTTAATACTCTGCAAATTACCTTGATTTTTGTTTTCCTTCTGACCTCTTTCAAACCCACGCCATGTCCATGTCACAGACAGGACGAGTTGTAAAGAAAAGGGCTCCTCCATCAACGTAAATCCCTGCCAGACTTGGAGGTTGCAGGGTTCATCTATAATTCATGCTGGGAGGGCGCTCAACAGATTGAATTGTCACAACTCGGGCTGGTACACACAAGGAGAGGAATGAGCCGTTATCTCTCTGTGAGGCCTGAGAAGGAATTAGAGAAAGGCGGGATTAGCACTGAGAGCAATTCCAACACATCCAGCGTTCAAGTCCACTCTGCTAATGTTGATAATCTTTGCTCACAATGACCCGTTACATGTCTGCATGTCAACCTTGAGCATTAGTACAGGCCAAGAGATACAGCTGGCTGGTTTATGTACCAAGATTATGCAGAGAGTCCGGTGGAATATAGAGAGATGATTCATACAACGGCTCAACTATTTGGTCAGGCTGAAAAATGCATTCTTTGGATTCAGGAAATAATAGGAAGCAGATTTCCACTCAAAAAACTGTCTCGGTAAGCTTTGAAACCAAAATACCAGCGGCCAAATGTACGAGCCGGTGGAGTTAATGCATCATCCTCTACAGAAGAAGTGCCAAACCACTTCTGGGATTTTTAGATGGTGCTAATTCTTAGTGTGCCAGGTTTATAGTGGAGATAATTGCTTAATGTAATGGAAACACAGACAATGTTCAGTCAATCAAAGCATCATTAATCTGTGTTGCACTCCTGCCGTCAAGGACGTTGCAGTTCAGGGGCCCTTGGCGGTGAGGACCGGTCAGATGTTTCTATCTGCAGTGATTAGAAAATGGGGAAAAAAGCAGCAGTTTATTTAAAATGGAGCAGTTTAATTTTCCATGTATAGTTTTAATTTTGTCCCTGCCCCTCAAGTGTCCCCCCTGGCTTCTAGCCCCTCGTTGGAAATAAGGATTTGTTCTTAACGTCTTGCTTGGTACAATACAAGTTAAATAATAATAATAAAAAAAAATGAAAAATTGAAATGAAAAAAGCATTTTTCAAATTAAATTCTTGACCTTCCAGTCTACGTGTGACTCCTACGGTGCTCAACAAGCTTTTATAATCACATTAAACTCCTGGGGCGATCCATGAGGGTATGTGTTTAGATAGACTGTGTGTGTGTTTATTACGTTGTGGGGACCAGGCTCTTGCAGATTACTGATATCGTGGGACAGCGTTGACTTTGTGGGACCATTTTTCTGAACCCAACTACTTTTAAAGGATTAAAACTTGTTAAGACTTTTTGAGGGTAGATTTCTTAAGGTTAGGATCTGGACACTGACTTGAGATGGTCAGGATGAAGGGATGCGATATAAATAAATGGAAATGGAAAATCCTTTAAAAGATAGAAACACATGTTTGTGCGTGTTTGTGTGCGTGGACCTTCATTACCCAGCCTTCTGCCTTCTAATTACAACAAGTATGAACACTCACATATGTGAAACGTCAATCTCACTAATGGAACGAGCGACTGAACATGTTTACATTGAGGTTTTTCCTTTTAATCCCCTGGTGTGGAGCAAGGACTCTGCTTCTCCTGCCGTGAAGCCAATCAATGATAACCTCATGATCGACAGATGCTCAGCAGTGAAAAGTAAAGCACGCTACTAATGCAGAATGCCAAGCATGTTCCTGGATGCTGAAGGTGGTAATTAAATGAGAACGCTGACTGTGGAGGAAAAAGGGAAAAACTCCACTTTAAACTGTCAACTTGTAGAATTGCAAAGAGAGTAAAAATATTTCATCTGAAAAACAGGAGATTAGTGATTATTTAACTTCTAATTCTAATTTGCTTCTGGGTTTGATATGATGTGCTCTTCACAAAGAAGAGCTCTGACGTAGAGAAAAAGAGTGTGAGAACAAACCACCATTGTATTTACTGGTGGACGGAAAACCAGAATAACCAGATCACTGAATGACGAAGGCAGAACATCATATGGAACAATACAACGGAAAAATAAAGGCAGGTATGAGGCCTGACGCAGAATGGAAAACAGGTCAGGTGAGTCTATGGATAATAAATGAATGAATGAATGAATACGTAAGGAATCATCTACTAAGGGTTGTACTACTACTACTAAGGACTGCTGGTTCCTGTCCAGTGCTCTTTTTGTTTCTAACTTCACTTTTCTCTCAGGTCTCAAACTCTGTTCTCCAGACACAGTTCATACCGCTACCCGGACCTCCATAACATTAACTAGTAGCTGGTTACATATAGGAAATGACACTTCTATATGTATAACACCAGATCTTGACTCTGGATGTAAACCATCAGGTGTGGCTTCCAAAAGATTTGTAGCTGCTGTAAACCATGTTCTTGTAGAAAAGGTTCAACATCTGACCTATTTGCTCATACTTTCCCAGAAACATCCAATGAGCCTGTATGGATTTCCTGTCCTCCACCAGTTTCAGGTCATGTTTGGCAGCATGGTCAGGTGATCTAAGATAATGTCTGATATCTAATATAAAGTCTGGAAGACCACATACAAACAGTTTTGGATTCAGCTGATATACTGTATATTATAAAGAGTATAATCATGTGCTGAAAGAAAAGGGTAAGTAGGCACAAATGAATTATTAATATCATCAAAAGCATTGTGGGAATGTGAAAATGTCTTACAGTAAGAGGTTAAAGTCATAGAGTCTGGAGTGTCCATTAATCTGAATCCTACAATACCACAAGTTATTAAAGGATATACATATGTGAAGCAGGTTTTATATTCCTGCACTGTGTTCAGGAAACATCAATAATGAAATGATTGAACAGTAGTTTGTTTCAGTTTCAAATCCCGCCGACGCCCCAGAGTCAAGCATCTTAAACCTCCCACATGTGGCCATCTGTCCATTAAAGCCATATAATCTGCTAGATATTGATGCAATAAAAAGACCGAGTGTCTGATTAGACTGGAACATCTGCTCCGTATGGACAGCTTGGCACCAACACTGTCGCCGACGCTAGCAGTCACAGTTCAACGCTGTAACGCTGCAGCCTGAAGGTGGCTGCTCAGGAATACGGTCGGAATCTGGACCACGGCGTTTATCGACTGGAGAACTTGACAGCAGACGGTGAAGGAACTTATCGCTATGGCAACAAACATTCCCTCATGCATGTAATCCTATTATGTTGAACTGATTTATTGAACATGGCGCCGGCTTTAATCAATCTATCAGTGTTTGCACTTCGACACACGGTCAGGTAGAGGATCGACAGCTAACGTTGTGTTACGAGTTGTTAGTCGATTGTGTTTCAAACACAAGCTCACACACATTCATGAATACTGCTCAGGTATATCTTGAAAGTGTTGAGTAATATTTACCTGCAAGTAGATTCCTGCATAATAGATGAAGTGTGCCCATATTGTTCAAATAATTCCATCGGGGGTCGATAACGAGGTATGTTTACTGCAAATAAAGCTGCACTCACACTCATAGCTTCCATTATCTATAACTGAGGGTACCAGGGGCCCAGGAGGCAGGTTACATCCTGCTCAGGTCTCCAGTCCATCACATCAATGAAGCAAACATGAAGATTCATGTGTTTTGAGGAATTCTTCCAACCACTTTAAAAAAAAAGGACTACAAACTGCAGTTTTCAGTTTTATTTCAATTTATCCCACAAAAAGGATGTGGGTGGGTGAATGCGTTTTTCTTTAAGTTCTCTGGTTCCTCTGCGTCTGTTTGTGCTGTTCAGTTTCTAAGTTTGTTTTGCTAGCTCATAAAATATATAAGAGGTTTCAGTGCAGGAGTCAAGGCCTCGCTAGAAAGCCAAAGCGTTTTCTCACACTGGTAAAGATTTAGTGACTTTCCACCAGACTGTCCAGAGTTGAAATGACTGTGACATCCTTATAGTGGTCCATTCTCCTGAATGCATGTGGCAGGAGGTCAGATTCTGCAGATGAAATGTTATTACATCGATTTTGATTCAGATGGATTGATTTAGACACGACGGGTTGTGAAGCTTCAAGGCCACGCTGCACTGTTTTCTTTTCTGTGGAGTTTACAGGAATATTTTGTGTTTCTTGTTTTTCCAGTAAAGGTCTGAATACGGTTCTTCAAATTATTAAAAACAACTAAATTAACTGAAGACTGGCAGGTCGATCATTTCCACACCTTGCAGAGATGTTTAGTTCAGCAAATTATTCTAACCTTGACGTCCACTATGCAACTTAATGGAGTATGTTAAGCAGCTTGTCCATGAACTAGAGGGTTAGCAGTCCAATAAGTTAAAGGTCCATGCTCCCAGTGCTTGGTGCTGGTGTGGGTAAACATGTCACTGGGGCTGTAACGCTCTCTGAGGACCAGCAGTTAGAGAAGTGCTGTGGAAATGTAAAACCATTCACCACTTAACTTCATACAGATGCTCAGGATCCAGCAGTGGAAGCTGACTAATGAGGCGGTAATGAGGGTCCTCTTCATTACTGTGACTGATTAGAAATACACCCATCAGCCATAACATTATGACACGAGAAGTGAATCTGCTGGGAAACGTCTGGACCTGCCATTCATTGGTGTGGACGTTACTTAGACATGTAGCACCCACCTACGCATGGCTGCTTTCAAACAAGCGGTGACATGTGTTTGCTTGAGCCGGTCCACACAGCACCATCGATTAGTGACAATGGCAACGCTGAGCATGTTAGAGTGAACACACTCACTAGTTTGTCCAGCCGTTGAGAGGCATCTGTCTCTTTAGCTGCAAGATGTTTCACATTCTGCTAACTTTGTCTGTGTGCAGAATGAAAATGAGTTTCATGAGGAGGGAAAAACGTTGGCTGCATTCTGGATGACCCCATGCAACTTCTCAACCGTGTTGGTTTCTTCGTCTGCAGACAAATCAGATCAGATGCTTCAAAACAGGGAGTATAACCACCCTCCAGTCAGACTGAGAAACATTACACCATTAATAACTATATGTGTAGATGATAAACAAGCACCTAAACAAAAAGCACATTGATCTTGAATGTTCCTTTGCTTCCTATCAGGACCTGAGCTGTTTGATTTAACAGTCTGTACATCTTCGGCTTCCTGCTGACACTGTAACACGCAGCACTTTGAGTTGCAAAGGCCCTGCAGCTTCCGGCCAGCCCACAGACACAATATCAATGTTCACTCTTTTGTTTTTTTTATACATAAATCAATACGGGGGTCAATGTTTATCCTTGAGTGATGACGCCCCGTGGAGCGAGGGTGGAATCACTTTCTCTAGACTTGCTGCATCTCCACGTGGAAACACACTCAGTTAAATCATGCACACGTTGTGTACTGGATCTAAAAGTATTTACAGACTCTGGTTACATCGAAGGCGCTGGTACAACCAAGGGACACCTTATTAATCTGTTCTGTTGATATTATATTTACTTCTGTCTCTTGTACATTTGTTCATATGCAAATTTTGTGTATTTTTTGCTTGTACTATTTTAATTTGTTTTACTACATCTTTACTTGTATTTTATTTTACTATATTGTTACATATATTTTATTTTATTTTTACATTTTTACAAATATTTATTTAAATTCATTTTAATACATTTTTACAAATATTTATTTTAATTTATTTTACTACATTTTTACATATATTTTATTTTAATGTATTTGAGTTCATTTTTACTTTTTCATTCATTTTATTTTTATCTTTATTTTATTTTTTTTTAACTATCTTCCCCAATTAACCTTTTTACTACTGGTATTTGTGCAACTGAGCTTCTGTGACCAGAAATGTCCCCTGTGGATCTATAAAGTCTGTTTAAGTCGAAGTCTCTGAAAATCACTTTATGTATTTCTGGAATAGTCTCTTTTTATATATTTTATACATAGCTAATGATGTCCTATGGTATTATGTGAGCCATAAGTGAATGTTCGACTTCATCTCAGACGCCAGAAACGCATCAAGGACGCAGCGGATGTCAGCAGAGAGCGAGCCGGTGAAGCTCAGACGCTGGACTGGCTGGTCCTTATCTCCTCGTCTGTGAAATTGTCACGGTGATCGATAGAATCCTGCCTGGGTCGCAACCTCTGAGAGTCAATTAGCGCTGTTGCACCTCTTCCTTCTCTCTCTCCATTTTCTCACTGATCCAAATGCAGAATCCACACACGGCTGCTGCTCTTCTCCTGAAACACATACACAAAATAATGTTTTACATTTCATTGTCAGCTTTGTGTTGACTTGCCTGAATGTGATATCCTGACCTGGACCTTCAGAATATCCTCCTATACAACATACTGGATCTTTAGTATGCATGAATACTGCTCAGCTATATCTTGGCTGGTCTGTATGAGTAATACTGGAGGATATTTACCTGGAAGAAGATTCATGCATAATAGATGAAGTGTGTACATGTTGTTGAAATAATTCCATCGGGGCCTGATAGCGAGGTATGTTTACTGTAAATACAGCTGCACTCACACTCTTAGCTTCCATTATCTATAACTGCTGATCATGTGGAGGGTACCAGGGCCTCAGGAGGCAGGTTACACCCCGGTCAGGTCTACAACCACATTTAGTTTAAGTAGTGGATTCGCTATTCTCTACTTTGAAGGTGGTATTTCTGATTTAATGTAAAGAATTGTCAGTACATAATATATTATGCAGTAGTTTGACCAGTTTGAAAATATTGGTTTTGTAGTGGGCTGTCCAGCTGGAGACCAGACCCTAAACGCACCAGACTGAAACACGAGAAAACTCAGAACCAAACCAAAACCAAACAAACAAACAAAAAAAAAGTACAAAAGGCAAAGAAATACAACACTGGATCCTCCAGGGACACAAAACGGCAGCAAGGGCAGTTAGCCGGCTCTCAGAGAGACACTGAAAGAGAGAAAACACTGGAGACGAGTTCGAGTTCGAGTTCGAGTTCGAGGTCGAGTTCGAGGTCGAGGTCTACGTCTACGTCTACGTCTACGTCTACGTCTACGTCTACGTCTACGTCTACAATTATCCAGCACTGGAGGGAAGCCATGGCCAGCCTTTAAAAGAGAGCTGATTGGTGATTGGCTGCAGCTACGTCAGGTGCTCCCGCCAGTTACCTGCCCAGGTGAGACTAATGAGAATGACAGAGAAGGAGAGAGATAGAACAGATGCACTCACACAATTTTACCCCCAAAAACATTTTGATGCATTTAACCAGTTGCAATTTCCTCATCTGCATTAACTTTGTGTCTGACAGTTGTTTCTCTGTTGGGAACTGATTGTGGATGAACAGCTGCTTACAGTCACATATCACTACAGAATGTCCAGTTATTTGCAGATCTGTTATATATTTTTTTTCTCTGTATCCTTTAGACGCCTCCTAATGAAATCCAGATGGAGTTTAATCACCCTGATATTCTGCTAAGCCAGGCGATAAAACCGTCCTGAAGCTGTGTGGGAACGGCAGGACAGCAGTGTAATCAGACGGTCTTCTGCTGTCCTGTTTGAACATGTTCCCACAAAGGACGAGGCGTCTTCCCTCCTTCCACGTTACTCCATCATTCCAGACATGATCAGCGTTTTTAAATAAGTTCCCTGGGAACGTTTAGTGCCCACAGCATTCTAATTTCCTCCCCTTGTCACTCCTGGTTGTCAGTTTTATATTACTTTAATCGTCTCCCTCACTTGATGAAGCTGCAGCACAGTTTCTCTGAATGTTAATCCCATAATCATTTCCCTTGGCATGTTATAAGCTCTGATAGTCCGCAGCGATCACTGATGTCTTCATAGCTGGAGTGATATTGCTTTTGCAGCGTGGCCCATTTCCCAGAGTCTCATGGGATGTCATATAATGCTCAACTTGTCACAGCAGCTCGGAGGGCTGTGGATATATTAGGCACCACATTATATTCAAGATGATTTTGAAGCCTGGACATGTGTCCTGGAGGATATAAGCTCTGAAGTGCAAAAAGGATTCAGAATCCTTCCTCACTTTCAGGCAGTGAAAGAACCAAGAAGCCGTTTTATTCTCCTTTTCTGTTAGAATTTGCAAGCACAATAAAACGCCTGTGGCCTGATAACGGCTTTAACTGATAGTAACAACGCTGCTCCGTGCATCCAGAACTTAGACGCATTAAGATAAGGACAACTTGCAGTGGATATGCATAATTATGTTAGAGGCGGATTACTAATAATCTTGACGACACATTAGCCTCCTCTGTGTACCACCAGCTGGTCAATTTTCTCCCTGACTGACACTTTCGTCGATGACAGATGATCTCCTCAACCAATAAATCAGATACGCTCCAGGATTTATCCAGCAAGAACTGCAGGCTTGGATGTAGACAGTCAAGAATGACAAGAAGTCATTAAGCGCTATGCTTGGAATGTGCAGCAATCAGCGTCTGAAGCCAGAGCTGGTTAGGTTTTTCTCACTGCAGAGAGCGACACAGTCCTCTCACTTTGTGAAACTAGAAAAAGAAAAGGTCCATCAAATCCTGAGAGTTGCAAAAGGCAGATTAAGTGACGTATTCTTTGCTCCTCTATGAATCCCAGCTGTCCAGACTGATATTCTGCTGCCAATAACAGAAGTGGGTGTTCAAAAGAAGACCACACATTTTATGGTAGGAGTCTGAGTCAAACTTACCTCTTTCAAGTGTGAAATCTGTTTCAAAACTTTAATGACTTTAACATCCCTACGTCACAGTGACTCACCTCTCAGCGCTCAGACAAGCCGTTGTTTTTCAGCAGGGCATCAGTTAGCTCTGTAATCCTGACTTCCTAGTACCGACCTTCCCTGCCTCTGACTCTCTTGCTCCATCTGCCTCATGGTCTCAGCCTTCTGTTCCCAACCACGAGTTCTACTTTTGCCCTCCATAGAGATTAGATTCTACTATTAAGTCTATTAATGTGACGTCCATTCTAGGCCAATTATCACCAAAACTGTATTTTTATCTAGTTTTAGGATCAACCAATCACAGCTCTTGAAATGATGACTCATACCGAGCAACAGGAAAAAACAACTGTTCAATGGAGCGTGATACTATCTGGTTGGTTCTGCTGTTCACTCACCCACAGAGCGGGTCACTTAGACATCACTGCAACATAAAATCTGGTGACGCTCAGGCTCTAAGATCAGTTAGAGCAAATCTTAACTGTGCCACAAGGAAAGCAAAGTGCACCCACACACTCAAAATCCACGACCCAGACAACACCAGGGATACATATCCAGACAATCACAAACTACAAGGGCCCCCAAGCTCCCTGTGAGGATGACACCGGCTTCTTAAACGACCTCAACAGTTTTTTTGGTTTTTTTTTGGCAGGTTTGAGACGTTGATCATCACCCCAGTGAGGAAAACGGCCCCACAGCCAGATGAGGAGGGACTGCAGCTTGAAAGAGCCGATGTCTACAGGACCCTGGAAAGAATAAGCATCAATAAGGCAGCAGGGCCAGACTCATTCCTGGGAAAGTAATCAGGGGGCGTGTGAAACCAGCTGGCCTCGGTTCTGACGGACATTTATAACACCTCCCTGAACCAGGCCGCTGCACCATCATGTTTCAAGCAGGCCGCTATGATACCAATGCTCCGTAGCACTGACTATAAAGATGAGGTGCTTCATCAGGCTGATAAAGCAGCACATAACCTCTCACCTCACCTCCACATTCGACCGGTTCCAGCTTGCTCACCGTCCAAACTGCTCTGCAGAGGATGCAAAAGCAAGTGCAGAAGTTTGCACTTCCTTCAAAAGGATGAGAAGGATCCATCTGCCTGCCAGCGTCCTCACCACGTTCTACCAGAGCACCACAGAGCACCGGTAGCTGTTCAGCTGCAGCCTGCAAGTGCCTCCAGAGAGCGGTGAGGATGGCAGAGGAGATTATCAGGACTTCTCTTCCTTCCATCAAGGACATGGATGCAAAAACACGAAAAACATCATCAGAGGCAGCACACATCCACATCACGGACAGTTCTCCCTGCTGGCGTCTGGCAGGAGGTACCGCAGCCTGAGGTGCAGAACGGCCAGGCTCTGCAACAGCTTCATACCTCAGGCCATAAGACTTCTCAACTGCAAATAGTCTGTTGTGAGGTTTGAGAGTGACGCAACATCCAGTGCTCTATGCCCAGCCGGCCTCAGGCAGAGGAGTCCCTCCATAGCAGCTTGAGGTTCCTGTTAAAAGGGAGATTTTTTACCACTTCAGTCTTGCTCTGGGGGTTTCAGAACAGATATTGTAAAGCGTCTTGAGACAGTTTGTGTTGTTACTGAATAAACTGATGAATCCACTGCAGTATTTTTATGCACCTTATTATTTTATTTTTTATACTTTTTGCTTTTAGACACTTTATTTTTTGAAGCACTTGTGCCTTAAGTGTTGCTATCTGAGCCATTTGCCATGAAATGTCGTTCATGTGTGCACCTGTGGTTTGTATTTCGAATGACAATAGCCTGCGCTGCCCTCCCTCAGAGATTTGGACGATAAACTGACTCGGTGAGTGGACTACTTTATCCTTGATAGACGAGGTGGCCATTTAGCCTAAGAACAATCTGCATCACATCAGCATAAAGTGAGCACCTTGCTGGGAGAAAGCTGCTCTCGGATGCTTTCCCTTGTCTCTCTGAAATAAAGTGGCACGGTACGGCCGAGATGGTAAAACGTCTCGATGCCGTCGAGACGCAGCGGGACGCCTGGGCAAGATTTCTGAGCAAAAACCTCTCAGTGCCGTTTGGAACTGCTATTATGTGAAGAGCCTTTAAAAAATCCGTCTCCAGCTGAAGTGTTGTTTGTGAATATGTATGCGTCTCAGGGGACTCAGCAGCCAGGTGACTCCTCTGACTCCTTATCTGAGTTTTTTGGACAGCTAAGGACGATACGGGCTCGGTCAAGGGAAGAAAAACAGACGAAGTCTAAACTTTACTTAGGTTGTCAAATACCCTGTAACGATGCAGATAGATAGATAGATAGATAGATAGATAGATAGATAGATAGATAGATAGATAGATAGATAGATAGATAGATAGATAGATAGATAGATAGATAGATAGATAGATACTTTGATTTCATCATCAGTAATGAAAGTCTTGGTGCATGGAGCCCAGTCAACTTCACAGAAGCATAAAATACAATAAATTAAATAAAATAAAATAAAGAAAAATATGAAAACATGTTGCAAAATAAGATAAACATATGGAGAGAGAATGAAGTGGAATCATCTTTAATGAGAGCAGAGATAAACTGCAGGATTCACATTTCTCAGAACATTACCGTGTTCCCTGATATCCCGCTGATTCCTGTCAGACGCAATAAGCTCAGAGTGCCGCGCGCTGACGAAGGCTGTTTTCTTTTATTCATCAGGGGTGCCTTTCTTCTTCTGCTAAACGGCGGGACGCCTGAACGGGACAAACGGAAGGTGAGACACCGCAGAGCAAGAACCCAGCACATAAAAGACAGCGGACGTTTCTTCATTTCAAAAGCCTGACAAATATGTGACTTCCAGGGTCACCTTCACGTTTCAAAGGTTTTGCCATTAAAATAAATAAATGCCAGCTGAGGTCTGTTAATGTTAAAACTCCGTCCACAGTCACAGGCATCGATACGATCACTCCTCCTGGCTGTTAAGGGGCGCAGCAATGCAAACTCCTGTTGATCTGGTTGCACCTGTTTTGCTATTTGCAGCTTCATTATTCTTATTAGTTGGAGCACTGACTGTAATTCCAAGAATGGCTCTGTTCACCTTTAACCTGACATCCAATTAAAAAAACAAGTCTGACACACTATACGTGGTAGTTAGATGAGAATAGGAGAATAAGAGATTGACACCACTCTCATGACTTCAGGGTAAATGTGAAGCTAAAGGCAACGGTGTGAGACAAATGTGAGCTTTAGAGAGACTTAGTGCCAGGCTAAACTAATAGTCTGCTTGACCTTGCTTCACATTTAGCACACACACATGAGGGTAGCATTGATTGTCTTGTCTAAAGTTTGGAACAAAGGTGAGTGAGGGTATTTGAACAGCTCCTTTAAATTAAGAACATGCAAAAAATCTACTTGTTGTTGGTCCCTAGTGGACGCTCCAGGCTCTGGTTGGTCTTTGGAAACTTGCATCATATTCCAGCAAATTGCTCCTAGCCTTAAAGTCATAGCAATGCCAAGTATGCAAACTTTGGATGTATGAACTCTTGAGTACATCAGCATAGTTGATGATGCACCACAAAAAGTTTTGTCCACATAAGTTACCTCTCAATGCATCCTCAATAAAATGGGAGGGGCTAGACGGATCAAGCCTTCCAGACTTGTCTTCTAGACACCAGTTGCCTGACATCTGTACTTTTTATGTTTACGTTCACAACCACAAGCTCACAAGTTCCATTTGAAGGCAGCAAATACTCATTTTTATCTTGACGTTAGCATTATTTGACATGCTATGTGAGGCTAACCCATGTAGAAACCATCATGTATTTCAGATGCAGCTGTGAGACATCATGTAACGTGAGGTCAGCCTAACGTCATGTCGCTGATTCAGCAAACGGTGCCGCTCTCAGAGACTGCTGAGCACACGTAGCTCGCGTGTAATTCAGTGTGAAAAAAGTTCCCTCTCCTCTCACTGTCTTTCACGCAGGCTTACACAAAGAGACTGAATGATGAATGAGGTGTTGTTGGGATTGTCACGCCGTGGTCATTGAGCGTGTGCTGTGGCAGGGATATAGAGAGCGAGATGGGTCTCTGGAGGGGCTTCTACATTGATTCCTCGTCTTGCCAGAACTGCAGCGTTGTGGAGAGGTGACAACAACATTCATCATCTCACTGGTCATTTGTACAGACAAGGCAGGACTACAGTACGAGGTGGTAGTACAAGAGAACCGTGTGTGCAGAGGACTGCATGTCTGCACAAAATAATGTAGGTGGATTCTTTACTGTCAGTGCACAATGCAGCAAAATCATCAATCCTCAAATGCATTTAAAACTCTCTTTTTTTTAGTTAGTTTTGTTAGTGTGGTATTAAGTGTGTTAAAGGCTTTGGGGTAGTAACTATTCATAAGTCTGCACATGCATGCTTTGATGGACCTGTAGGATATTCCAGAGACAGGGTAGGAAGATCTTTCCGGATACTTTTTGCAGGTTTTGCGAAGTAAAGATGTCGTCCAGGTCTGAGAGGTGTGGGTTCGTGATCCTCTGGACAGTTTTTACATCTTCCTGCAGGAACTTTGTTTCTGCTGCAGATCTGGACCCGTACCACACCAGGATGTCTTGGGTCATGACGATAGATAGAGAGCTCCTCTCATTGGTCAAACTGATGCTAGTATCCCGGGGATACAGGTGGCATCATCTTTTGATTCCATTCTCAAAAAGATTTATTTGATGTGTCCATTAGTGTTTTAGCATGTAATACTTATACTGCAGCCAACCACCAGGGGGAGCTCCACATGCTTTGGCTTCACTTTCTGATACAGTCTACAGGCAACAATAGACCCTAACAGTCACGTCCTCCACATCCCTCTGTATCTGTTTTTTGCTCACAGTACTCACACAGTGCAGGAGGTGCGACAGTGACAGCACTGACGTGAAGCCACCTGGGAGAAAGTCGAGCAGATCAACCAGAGAGCGGCAGTCCGATCAATGAATTTATGTCGATGGAAACAATGCTTAACTCAAGATCCTAAACTGGGGGCTTTGTCAGGTGCCACAAAGCTGCTGAGGCGAGCCAAAAGCTGACAGCAGACTCAATATTCAATAATCAAAACATTAAGCCCTTCACCATCCCCATTGTTGTCATTATCGTCGCCCTCTCTGGCTGCTGGATCAGCAACTTTTAGAGTTTATTTAGGAGTTACATCCTCGGTTCAAATGAGAATTTCTCTGAGCTGAAGCAACCGGCTTCACTTCCAATCACTAACCGTATGATTGAGGATTAAAGTCTGAGCCTCGGACTAGTCAGCGTCATTCCCCGTCATCCTGAATATGTTTTGCTGTATTTAATTCTCAGTGTTTCCATCTGAAGCAAATATGCTGTGATCTCTAGAAGCCAGTCGACGGTGTCTTTTTCTGTAGCAGCTTTCAGGTTTCAGCCAAAAGAAAAAGACAAAGATCTGTTTCTTATATTTGCCCCAAGATTTAGTTTTATCACCTGTCATTAAATAGAAAAACAGAAAAAACAAGCAGTGGGTCTAAGTTTCATGTGAATTTCACAGATAAACCAAAAGCTGCAACCACAGAGTGATGACTTTAAACACACATGGAAATGACCTGTCTAAAGTAATGTTGGTTTAAAGCATAAATGTATGCATCCAGGAATAAAAGCAAACTTAGAGCGATGGCTCCAGCCAATGTTGGCACCCATCAGCTTGTCTACGGCCAATGTTTTCAGGGCTTCTTGTGCTTCCAGCTGATTTTCTTTTCCTTTTCCAGCACACAGTTTGCACAGTAATCAACTAATTTAAAGGACTTTGTTTAAGGGTTTCGACAAACAGGACCTGTTAACTCGTTTGCCAGCAGGATGTTTGAGCACTTTTGTTCTCCACAGCATGCGACCAAAACCTCCATGTATTCATATGCAGACTATCTACAGACATTATGCTTTAAGTGACTGTGATGGATCTTCTGGATGTTCTTCTCATTTCCCACTGGAATTTGATATTTCAATCTGATTATATTCTGAGAGGGTGAAGTGTAGAAAACTATCATGGGTCTAAGTGGTGATGAAAAGTGGATAATTTCTCCAAAGCTTCTCCAGCTCATCCCAAAGATTCTCAGTGGGGTTAAGGTCTGGACTCTGTGGTGGAACAATCCATCTCATGCTCCCTGAACCACTCTTTGACAATCTGAGCCCCATGAATCCTGACATTGTCATCTTGGAATATGATCCATTGATGGAATAAGCTGCTCATTCAGTATATTCAGGTAGTCAGCTAATGAACCTAGACCCAGATCATAGCACTGCCCCATAGCACAGGCTTGTACAGTAGACACTAGGCATGATGGCTGCATCACTTCATCTGCCTCTCTTCTTACCCTGATGCTTCTCCACTCTCCTTCCAGTTTCTAATAATGCCTTGGACAGTTCTTAACCCAGTTTTAGTAGTTTCTTCAATCTCCTTAGATGTTTTCTCTGCTTGATGCCAATGATTTGACCCTTCTCAAACAGACGACCACAGGATCAGGTGTCTTTAGACATGGTTGTTGAAGAAATGAGAAGCTACTCATTGCATCAGTTGGGCTTAAATAATCAAAGATAATCACCCATGCAGTAATTATCCAATAGGAGGTGAATACCTGTTTGATTAGTTAAATCCAGGTGGAGATTTTTTTCATGTGGAATCACAGTTTGATGAAGAAGAAGAACACATCTTCGATTCAACATACACAAACCTAAATACAGACTGCCGACGCTGGAGCCCTTTTCTATCTGTCATAAAGCTGTTTACATTTCCGTCTTCTATTTCTCGACAAACCCGATCCAACTTGAGCGCAGTCATTGTTTACGAAACACAGCAGAGAGGAGAGAAGGTCACTCCTTCAGGGACGAGTTCTTTTCCTTCTCCTCCTCCTGCACGTAGAAGCAATCCACAGAGGAGGCTGCACGCTCGGCTCATGAGCTGCACAAACATCTTGTGATGCAACAGTTGATGTAAAACAGTAGGAAGCAGTCGGAGAAACTAGTATCTGATTAATGATTCTCTCTCATGCTGTGAGATTTCAAGCCAGAGCCAGCGAGCACAAACATGTAAACACTTGGCTCATAATAATAATAATGCAGTTTTTGGGCGATGAGTGAAAGGGAGAGGGATCATACAGTATTTATTGATGCACCGCCGAGTGAGAAAACAAACTGAGACTAAAGATAGTCTTCAAATTCTCCTACAAAAAGTCCAAATGTTTAATTGATGATAACTATCTCCATCTCCAGAGAAGAAATGTGTTTTTTTGTCATATTTCTCTGACAACCAAACAAATGTTCACAGACACTCATTATACTGGTGAGTTTATTGTTTGCAAATTGTGGTTGTTGGATCATTTTATCAATGCTCCACACAAAGGACGATAATATTCCCATATTCAGGCCTAGAACAGGACGTAGGAGGCTGTTGTTACTGCAGAGACTGTCAAAGTACAGGTGTGTGCAGCAATCTTTGAAATAAAGAACTTTTGTTTAGAACTTTATTGTATTTTTGAGACTTTCCTCGTTGAATTAAATGTGAAATGAAGCCACAGGATGCCTTCCAGTTAGCGTCTTTTGCTGAATGCGATCCCTTCTCTCTCTCACCCCGTGGCTTCCTCTCCACTAATACCAGTCAAACACAAAAACAAAGCCATGCCAATCATGTCATTGCTGTCAGACATGTTCTCCTTCCTGCTGCCTGGAAGCCAGCCTGGACTTTCTCGGTCCACAAAATGTCTTCAGCAGAAAGTTGAGGAACTGACTGTGTGTGCAAAGATGTGACATGAAAATGGTTTGATTGGGCCGTGGAGTTGAATATGTTTACAAGAAAATGGTTTGGTTGGAGGAATATCCAACTGTATCCACTCTGTATTTGTTTCTCTCTGTATTTCGGGTTGAAACAATCGACCACAGATGTCAAACTGATCCGTGAAAGGGCCACTGTGGCTGCATGTTTTCATTCCAGCCATGCAGCAGCACACCTGACTCATCATTTCAGGCGTCCTCTTGCTTGATTGGAACAAAAACTTGCAGCCACACCCACTGCATGGGTGCTGCATGGTTGGCCCTTTCATGGATCAGTTTGACAGCCCTGCAATAGACTGTTAAAAAAATGGACGCCATAACAGCTCCTCTAAAGCGAAGTCAAAGCAAGTAGAGCTCCCCCCGGTGTCTGGCTGCAGTATAGGTCATAAGCCCCACCCACTCCATGTTAGTGGGCTTGGATGTGTTTCCTTCCAGCTGCTGTGACTACACCATAAGGTGAAAAAACTTCATAACCAAGTCAGACTTTAAGGTTTTTCTTACTCGTATGTTTGTGTTTTAAGCACAAGGAGGAACAGAGATGACGTTCAGTCACGGCACAGTGAGTCTTCTTGACTTGGCGTAGGGATTTGATCTGGCACGTTGATCATCTAATCCTCATCGCCTGTTGCTAGATGAACAGTCTAACAGATTCTCAGGATTTAAAGCATCAAATCCAGCCACATGTCTGATGTGTTAGAATAATTAATATAGCCAGTCTAACCTGTGGTACTAAAAGAGCAAAGGCCTCATTTAAAAACCTTTCCCACGTCCCTCAGCTCCTCACAAACGTTATCTATCAGCATGGACTGAGCGGTTAATGATCTAATAAAGAGTCTGCAAAACACATCCATACTTCCTGCCCTTTTTAATGGTGATTTCTTTTAAAAAAATATGGAAACTAACTAATTACCCACCATGACATACCCCCTCCCACCTCCAACACACACATTAAAGGGCTGTGATAATCCAAAGTGTGGCACTGAGTTTTACCCCCCACAGGACTCACCAGGAGTTAAGCTCTTCCCTCTCATCTCTTCTTCTGGGAGCCTTTTCGTGATTCTGCTGAGGCAGGGAGTTGGAGTTTCGCCTCAGAGACGCTTCCTTCTGTTCAAACCATCAGACTGTGTAAACAGCAGTCTGTGGGCGATTAATTATGCCTGGTAGAGGGAGACACACAGAGGAAGAGGAGAGGGCCCAAAGATGGAGGCAGAGTGAGCGTGTTCTGGGGTACAAACAAAGATATGTGTGCGTCTGAAGAGGAAGATAACGCTGGAGTCACCTCCTCGTGCTCCCAGCAGCGCCGGCTTCGACTTTAGAGGAGGAAAAATAGTCCAAATATTTCTGTGACAAATAGGAAGAGCCTGGAATTGAGAAACTCTCTTTTATTTATGTGTTTGAACGATACATGAATGCATCAGAGGAGAGTCTGCATGTTCTCCATGTGTCTGTGTAGGTTCTATTCAGGTTCTCCAGCTTCCTCCCACCGTTTAAAGACATGCTGCTTAGGTCTTTAGCCCTGCGATAGACTGGACCCACCTCTCACCCAGTGACATCTAGCAACACTGACCCTTCACAGGACAAGAGGCTACGGAAGATGAATGAATTTGAACGATGCAGTCTCAAATAAGGATTTGAACTCTTCTATAAATGCATTCGTTCATTTAATAGTTCACAGTTTTATTCCTACATAACAACAGAGAGAAGCAGATGCCTTAAAACATGTATTAACCTGACGGTGATGGTAAATAATAAGAGCTCATGTTTTCTTGTTTTTATTTTGGTTCTCTGTACGCAGTAATCAGATCGCTGCTGCAAGTCTTTGACATTCAAGCGTAATCACAGCAAACGGGCGAATTGTTCCCGTGAAAAGCCGAGATATTCGCCGTCTGAAAATGAGACACCCGTTCCAGCAAAATGACTTTTTTTTTTTTTTTTTTTGCATGGAAATGGAAAGTGTCTGTGGCGGGGATATTGAAGTGATTTGCAAAGTGGGACGCTTTAGTCGCGAAGTAGCAACATCTTCAAAGACGGATTCCTCAGCCGAGCCGAACTATTGAGTCTCCAGCGGCGTGTTTCCACCTAAATGGAAGTGCAGACCTCGGCGGTGAAAGACATCAGTTATTCATAACTGTGGTTCTCTGCACCTCTGCTGGAATCTCTGGGACCCCATCTGTTTGGGGTGGGGTGGGCGGAGGGGAGGATTACTGTAGAAACCTTCCTGATGTGATGTGTGTTTGAGGGAGACAGAAAATAAAAAGAAGACTGGTTTGTCTTCATGTTATTGGCCTTTTTACACCAGAACAACTGTGTTTTGTGCACTCTGACTGCAGGAGGGTTCAGGTTCTAGTTCCTCAGGTATAGATCCTAGAGATGGATCCAGAGGAACATATCTTTGCATTTGTTTCACAGATGCTGATGCAGGTTTTCTTTAAATATTAAACCAGCGAGTTCTTGATTAGCACAGTCTGCTGTCTTTCCAGTTTTGCTTTGTGCCGTGGGCGAGGTGTTTTATGAGCGGACTTGTCCCAGGTCAGCTGGTCAGCCGTTAAGCTCCTGTCCAGAACAGCTTTAGCAGTTATTGAGGACTCGTCTTGTCCATCAAGTTTTATTTCTTTTAGCCCAGACCACAGCACACTGGATGAGCTGGACCATCCATTGTTGTCCCTGATGTCCTTATTTCATCACATATCAACGCTGACAATAGGACTCAAACACAACGGATGCTTAACTATAGCAGATTTGACTATACAGTGGTGCATGATAGGTAGTCTGAAGAGAAAATGTTATTTTTTGTGTGTTTCGGTCATTAAACGGATTAATGTTGCAGAATGCATCAAGCAGAGCGATGTGTGCTCATTTATTCAGAGGCAAACATCAGTGGATCAATCATACAGCTACGGGTGGTTGAGCTTTCCAAGCGTCACCGTCTGACCCGTCAACCACAACGTCTTCAATATTAGTCTGTGACTTATTTGACAGTTTTATAATTCTCACTCAAAAGTTAGATTTTTCTTTACAGTCAGATACACGGAGTAGATTCTTGAACATATAACAGCATTATATTAACTAAATAAAATGACAGAAACCATTCTTCCAGTCTGCTGTAGGACACGAGTTTTTCTGTGATTCAAGCTTCAGCTTTTCTGTTACGTCACCATTGTTGCACTTTGAAAAGTGATGGAAGGTGTTTGATGATAAATCACAACTTTGAGTACGTCCCCTCAGACAGATCAGTGTGTGACTGGCAGGTTCTGGTTCAGTAAACAGAACATAACATGTGCCTCCTCTGTGACATCACAGGTCGCCACTGGGAGGATCCAGACCTTACTGAACAATACATCACAGCGGTTAGATGGAGGCAAAAACCACAGCGGCTACTGTTATGAAAATCTTCTTTCTCATATTCATTAGCCTACGTTTTCTGTAACTGCTTGTTGCACTCCTGTGAAGGGTTGCGAGGGGCCTGGAGCCTGTCCCAGCGTCATCAGGCGAGAGGCAGGGCAGCTAACACAGAGAGACAGAATCACCAATGAACCTAAGCAGCATGTCTTTGGACGGTGGGAGGAAGCTGGAGAACCTGGAGAGAACCCACACAGACACAGGGAGAACATGCAAACTCCAGTCGGCCTATATTAGAACCTTGAACCTTTAGTGCTAACCACCACTGTGCCACTATGCAGCAATTGCATTTATAAGACGTTCATAGTTAACTTTATGGTTGACAAATATGAGATGCAGGTTGCTTTCCCAGCTGTGCTAGTGCAGTTAGCTGTAAAGATGTAATCCTTGGTTAGATGAGTCCTTGCTGCATTTTTTCGCCGTAAATTTGCAGCAACGTGTTGCACAAGACTCTGTCTACATCCATTTCCCTGAAAGATGGCAGCTGAAGTGGAGCGCTCGCTGCTCCCTGATCTGGCCAGATAATCTATTTGTGATAATCACTGTGTGTGTTACAGTAGAGTGTGCAACCCTCCTGCTGTGATAAAGGTCCAACTGCAGCCTCAGCTCTTTCCCGCACCGAGGCCAGAAAAGGCTGCTCCTGGATGGAGAGATTAGAACATAAACGAGTGATAACTGGAAGCCAGAGGGGCTCTGAGCACAGAGAGCCACTGCAGCCCGCTGTAACTGCAGGGAACGAAGCAGAAAAATTAAAAAGAGGAAGTAGAGGGCAACAGCAGGAGTCAACAACACACCTCCGGGGATTAGCAGGCTCAGAGTTCTGAGAAATAAAACCTTCTTCCTGCTTTTGGTTAGCGCTGATAACACACTCCAGATCTGAACCAAAATAAAACCACGTAATAGCAGCACTCTGGAAGCACAGGCTTCATGGAGCTGCTGTATTTCCTCTGTGAGCTGATTGTGTTGTTGTGCAGGTGATTGCGCCGCTGTGTCTAATTTAAAGTTTAAACCCAGAGGAAAAAACAAAACCCTTACTTTCTTTTTTAAAATAAATAGCGAGACAATTTGGGAAAATAAACCGGGAGACTCGACTCCCCCTCATTAAACCTGTGGTCAAAAACTTAACATGAAGAAAACACTGAGCACACACTGAACACAATCACACGTTATTCTTCTCAAACGTACATTCATCAAAGCATTGTATAAATGATATAATCTGCATCATCAGGTTTCAAACCAGATTTATTTTAGAGCTGCACGACGCCAGAAAATGGAAACCTTCTTCTTCTTCTCACTTTATATAATTTCTCTCAAATCCAGCCTGACGTGTTCAGCACTTTTGGACGTATATGTTTTATTATATATCATCTGCTGGAAGTAAAATACCAACCATGACAGATTCTCATCCCAGATCTTGTCCTGTGTCGCTTTAAAACCTAAACACTCTCAGTCAGTTGTTTAGTTTCATGGAATTGGGTTTATTGCTCATCGTTGAACACTTCTTAGCAGACGGTTTAACAGTTTGCTGAAGATTCTGGTTGCCTTGAACTGTTTGTCACCCTCTTAAAATAAACCGAACCTGAAACGATTGCCAGTCTGTGGACGAGGCTAGGTCTTTAGGTCTCACTGCTTTCGAGGAGCAGTAGAACTGAAATGTTTTTCCACTGATCCAGTCACAGTAAATGCAGAAAACACACGGCGAGTTAATTTTAGCATGGGCAACGATAGTGAGCTTCAGCTTTCACTCCATCACCACTTTACTGCACGGTGGTGTTCACTGTGAGTTCATTTTGGATCCTGCTATTCGCTGCTTAACGTCGACTGCATTACCCTCTACCTCTGTCCACCACCTCCGTCCAGATGGTTTTTAATTCAGAGTTACAGACACACTAATCCTACATGTGATGTCACCTCAGCTCACCTGGATCTGGACCAAAAAGTTACAGCTGGACACGCTGCAAAGTCAAACGCTTGGTTGGGACAGATGTTCTGCACTTCTGGAAAAGGAAAAACTGTTCCTACCAGGAGATGGCAGCAGTTTGTATTATTGTACAGAGTAGTCAACTTTACTGGTGAGGAGCTCAGTGCTAAAGATGAAGCCCATTCTACGTGACATATCATTCCTAAAGGCTAATGCTAACGCTAGCAGAGGAACGGTCCAAATCCTCTCAGCTTCAGGGGACACATGCACATGATGCCTTCTTGTAAATGGTTTCAGGATGTTCTAGTAATCACACATTTGAGCCTCTAACCTGCCAAGAAACAGGACAATGCAGCAACGGGAACAAAGACGAACCATGAAACGTGAGGCATCAACAGGACCTGGAACAGATACTGTCCCCTTCCATGTCTCCTGTCTGTGTCTAAAGGGTCTGCTGAGTACTGACTGCAGAATATTCACAAACACATGAAGAGTAGGTTCAGATTTTAGTCTGGAGTGTCTGCACTCAGACCTGGAACAGCAATCTGTCTGACTGAAAACAACAAATAAAATGATCCACTTTCAACATCCTCGCCTTTGAATTATTTTTCTGGTGTTTTTCTCAATGAGTCATCTTCTTCTTTTAAACGTCTGAAGGTCAAACATTGCAGAGGTTGATCAAGGATGTGACAGGTTATGTAAATGAACATATACAGTTAGTCAGCTTTACATTTTTATCACATTACCTGATTCAGATGCTTATTTATTTATTTATTTATTTATTTATAATGCCCTGTCTGAGCATTTACATTTATCCTGCTTGTATTTTATTTTATTTATTACCTCCATTACACCTATAGATTTGGTTTTATAGCACACTGGTTTCCAGGAGTGTGTCCATCGAATACCAGATCGGTTAAAAGGGTCATAAATGAAGGTAAAACATCGACCGTGTGGACACAAACACATCTGAACAACCACTGTCAGCAAATGTTTCCTCAGATGTTAGCTCAACTGATGCTCCACGCTGCTGATTTATGGCGCAGTCGTTTTCTAGTTGAGTGTCTAAAACTTGATGAATGAAGTAAATCTCTCATCACTTGGCAGATCTAGTCTGTAAAAAGCCTTTACTGCAAACCTGAAGCACTAAAGACTCGTTTTAAAAGAATCCAGCGTTTAAAGCTGTATGAACTATCCAGCTATAATGGAAGGAGCCTTTAAGTTGCTGGATCAGACGAATGAGTGACATTAACTGATGTATGAAAACCTACATTTAGGTGATGGACACATAAAAGCAAAGTGCGGCTGACCTTCAGTTCCCCGACAGCTACAACTCACGCCGGGTTTACTTCCAGCCCATAACGCTCCGAGGAGCTGCCTCAGCGGGCCGCGCTACATTTTCATTGTGAAACAGTGCTGGCTTTAAAAAGAAGTCCCATCTTCCCCCAGATTACATTCCCTCGGTTTGTGGAGCGTTCTGCTGCTGCTGCTTCACCAGACACAAGACATTAACTAACGCGTGTCTCTTCTTCTTTGCCGTTTCATCAGTTTATTCAATCACCTCGTGTCTCCGTCTTCCTCTGGGAAAGCCGGTGTTTCATTGGGAGCGTGTTCACAGCTGAGTGTCGCCACATCCCAATGCGTGCTTTGCTTTAAAAGCAAAGTTTGGGCCCCTCACTTCTTCACAGAGGACAGCAGTTCCACCCTCACCTTGGGTGTCCTCGCGCCACGTGATTTATCATCATCCCAGAAACCCATCTGCCCCATCTATGTGCAGAAACCGCCATAATACAGCATGTAGAACTAATTCATTAAAATTTCAATTTTCACTCACCTTCAATATCACCGTAAAGCTCCGGCGCCAGAGGTAAAATTATTTACCCTGAGCCTGATAACCTTCGCTCCTCTCCAAAGATAAACATGTATCTTGGTAAGTAGAGCGGGCAGACAGCGCAATGACTGAAGCTAATCCATTAAAGCTTCAAGGTATCAGTTTAAAACCGCTGCACACCCTGATAAACCTTGAGCTGTTTTTTTAAACGGAGATATCTCCTGTAAAGTGTCTTCAACACCCTCCTCTAATTAAACGGTTACTAAATACCACACTTCTTTCCTGTCCTCACTTTGATTGAAATTTGCACCTTGATATGATTCAATTTACTGATACATGTGACCTTGTCTGAGAGATTGGCTTTGGCTCCAGACGTTGTTTTTTTTCACATGCACATTTGTCAAGCCCATAAGCTCATACTGCTGTAACATGTTAAATATGTAAGTCACTGAAAAAAAAGTACTACTGCAATGCATCTGAAAGGCTAATGCTAATGCTAGCTGACAAATGGTCCAAATCCTCTCAAAGACAGTCAGTTAACAACTTCACTAAACAAACCATAATAACAGAGAGAGAAGCTGCAAATCAACTATTTGATGGTGAGTTCCATTGTTAAAGATATTAGATCTTTATTATCTGCAGTACAGAGAAGGCTTTAGAGATGGTGCTGAGGTGCTGCCTGTTTTTATACAGGCTATACACATGAGCTGTCTGTTCTCAGCAGATGGATTCATCAAGGGCATATATTTTGTTGATGCAAAGCATGTCTTTTGGCAGCCATTTCCAACATGTCTGCCTCCGTGGACCGACCTTCTAGATCTTTGCAGGGAAATCTTTGCTAATTTTGAAAAAGTTATGGTAAGAAAGCAACCTCTAATTACTTTATACACTGTTATAGTAAAATGTGTTACTATTCAGATTATTTGAAATATGCATTGATTTATTCCATATTACCAGTAATAATATTACTGCATCCTGTGGTCGTCTGTTTGAGAAGGGTCAAATCATTGGCATCAAACAGAGAAAACATCTAAGGAGATTGTAGAAACTACTAAAACTGGGTTAAGAACTGTCCAAGGCATTATTAGAAACTGGAAGGAGAGTGGAGAAGCATCAGGGGAAGAAGAGAGGCAGATGAAGTGATGCAGCCATCATGCCTAGTGTCTACTGTACAAGCCTGTGCTATGGGGCAGTGCTATGATCTGGGTCTAGGTTCATTAGCTGACTACCTGAATATACTGAATGAGCAGCTTATTCCATCAATGGATCATATTCCAAGATGACAATGTCAGGATTCATGGGGCTCAGATTGTCAAAGAGTGGTTCAGGGAGCATGAGATGGATTGTTCCACCACAGAGTCCAGACCTTAACCCCATTGAGAATCTTTGGGATGAGCTGGAGAAGCTTTGAGCAGTGGTCAGACCTTTTATTTTTGGCCAGGCAGTGTATATTTACTGTTTCAAAGAAGTATTTCAAAGACGGAAACATTTTTTTCCTCTTGTCAAAATGCAAAATAAAAAGGTAATGAAAAGGATCCAGTCAGACCAAAAGAACCAAAAGAATTATTCAAAGTACCGTGGACAGTTTGTTCTAAAATAAATAAAGTCATAAATTCCTGATGTATCAAATGTGAAACAAATCACATGAGGAAACCACTTCAGTAAAACAACAGACTCTTCTGCCTTTATTTAATATATCAGGCCTGACAGAGGCAAACATATATTTTAAGTGTTTGACTCTCTCACTTTATCTCAGATGGTGACAAACATTGTGTGTTTATCCACCTCCTCTGCTTTAAAAAAAGAAAAGACCAAGCTGGTGAATTTACCATGATGCTGGATATGAAAACGCTGCTCTGCTGTGACACTTTCTAGCCTCTTTGACCATTTCTCTGTGTGTGTGTGTTGTTTTTTTCCAGCGCTTCCAAACTGCTCGTGTGTTGGGTGCAGATGGTGGGCGCTGGGACAGCAGTCGACCCGTGGATCACACAGAAGATTAGACTGGGCAGAGATGAGGCGGCCTGCGCTCCAGTGACACCTCTTAACCTCAGAAGATGCTCCACCAGCTGCAGAGACGTTATGACTCCAGCCAGAGAGCCTGAGCTCAGACAGATGTGACTGTGTGGGGGGAGTCAGTCTATGAATACTGTGAATGCACATGCACAGCAGCAGGGTAAAACTTAATCGCTCGCTTTGCTGATAAAAATAAAACTTTGAAACATGCAGAAGCAGCGTCACAGTGAATAATCTGCAGGTTTTGTAATGTCAGCAGGCGGGATTGGGATCTAATCTTTATCCAGAAACAAAATGTTTCTGCATTAGTGAGATACTAAACTGTCTTTGAATTTCAGCTATTAAATTATCCCCTAATTCACAGTTTGGTTATTTAGCTGCGGCTGCTTTTGTTTCTAAGCTAAGAGGTTGTCGTTGCTAGCTAAAAAAGAATCTGAAATCCCTTTTCTCCCAGACCAGGGTCCTTTTATCTGTAACATGACTTTAACAAGTGCAGCATCCTCTAACTTGGTTTCAGAGCGGCTGATTATTATGAGGACATGTCTTTATTTCCTTCTGAATGGCCTCAAGCAAACAGCCGAGTCCTGGGGAGGCTGGATGTCTGGTGATGGGTGAAGCTTATATTGTCAGCTCATTTGGTAAACTATTCTTCCTCCAATTTGCCTATTCACTCAGTCTCTGTTTATGCCCTCCACCCCCCATCTCCATTTCCTTCTTGCATGAAGTGAATGTTAATGAGTGTTACAGAAGCCATTCTCAAACGAGTGGGCAGTTCTGCTTCCATTAGTGGCATTTGCACCGACTCCGCCGTAGAAATAAATACTCTTATTTCACTAAATATTATCACATCCCACATAAAGAGACTCTTATTTCCTCCTATGTGCTTGTGTCACAGGCTTTTCCGTTTTACGTTATCCTTCGCTGGGACTGTAAATAAAGATCAATGAACTCTTTGTGACTTAGGATTCCTAAAGAGCATCCCTGGCTGTTTACATCATGCCATCGTCTCGTTCTGCCTGAGCGTAACATAGGTTTTTCAGTGTGTTTCCTAACATAGCCCAGCATGACGTCCGGGATGTGTCCTTCTGTAACATTTGCTGGCACAGTTTGTATACCGTGCAGGTTACAGCCTTGAACTGAGGCTTCTTGGCCTGGAACACGATCGCCGTCGTCTGTCAGAGAATCGCTTTGCCGGGCCCAACAGCGTCTGAATCCTCACCTCCAGGCCCGTCGCTGAGGGGTGTCTGAGGCTCAGCAGAGCGTGATGTGGGCCGTCTCTGAAGCCTGTGGAGGCTTTGTTGTTGAAGCAGATTGATGAGGTTTGTTTGGAGAAAGGAAGCTGAGAAACACTGACACAAAGAAAGAGGGAGGAAAAAAAAGAAGAAAGGGCTGGTAATGGATTTTTCAATCTGACGGAAATTAGTTGCCACATACAAGATGTCCTCGGTGGAAGAAGAACGAGAGGGAAACCAAGTGGAAAGATGGACTGATGAGCACCAGTTTGTCCGCTCTGAGGAGGCTGCAGCTAATCTGATGACATTAGCTATTGTCAGCCGCTGGTTTCACATGAAATACTCACACACACATTATGGGCATTTATTTCAGGTGAAGCAAGGCAGGCGGAAAAAAGAATCTCCGTATTAGAAACAAACAAATCCAATGAGAACAAAAGACTCAGACAGGAGATAAACCTGAGCTTCAATGAACCTGACATCCAGGATCTGTGGGCAACAGAGAGACGATATGCTAAACCCAAAGAGCATACAGTCAATGAAGGGACTGAGCTGCTGCACTAATCCAGCAGGAACCTTATGACCATTGCGTCGATATTTGAACAATAAAAAGTTAACTACAAGGAAACATCATTGTCCAACTTTGGTTTTTGTCACCAAACTCAACATGCTGGATGTTGGATGAATCCAGATGGAGCAATGGTATGTTGTTGCACCCTGAAACCTTTAAAATGGGAACTATACACGAAGGCTACCTAGACAGGCAGAGCCTTGATCATCCACTAGCGACTGAGCTATGAAAAGATATGGATGGAAAGTAGAAAAAAAATAGCGTGAAGGAGATTTCCATAACGGCTCGTATTCCCCTCGTAGCATCTTCAGGTTGTTTGTCTAATCTCTGCTAGTTCAGTTTTCATTTGTCTTGAACAAACCTCATGTTTTTCCCTATCATCATATTTCATCCCTTCATCCTGTGTCGGTCCATCACGGAGCAAGAAACATTATCATAAACACCATTTGCATAAAGGCCATTTTGCTGCTCATGTAGAGCCCGAGGTCAGTTCAGCCGACTGGATTAGGGGGTAATGAATCTCTTTCTTTCAGCTAATATTGCATCCTTTACCCCATTATTCTCATTGGACCTCAGGATAGGGATGGAGTAAGAGGGGAGTCATTGGAGTGCATGCATTATGTATCATATCCTGCGATGAAGAAGACAGCAGCGCGAGTGGGAATGAGAGCGGCCTGCAGTGCACCGGGGTGAACGCTGTGAATACTAATGAGGGAGCTGCGTTTGCTGGAAGGTACATCTGATTAAGAGCACAAGTCATGGTGAACACGGCGCAGTGGTGTTATCAGCTAAAACACACAGAGAGTAAAGAACGCCATATTGAACACAGATGAGGTTTTGAGGTTATTTTTAGCTCCGCTGAAGATAAAGCATCTGATCACTGATAACAGATCTGAGTCACCGATGACGCCGAAGAAAAGAACACATGAAATGGGAACTTCTAAAATGTTAAATGTCCGTTCTATTCAGCTGTGGTTGAAGTTTTCCAGTGTTTACAAATCCTTTCTGCATCTTTTGTGTCACATTTAATTTTTCCTTGTCCTCTAAAGGCCATTTTAAAGTTTGTCTAAAAAAACAGCTAACAGCCTTGGTTTCACTCAAGGAGCTTCTTTAGTTGTAAAAGACTGGTGGAGAGTTGAGGCTTAAGGCGGATTTAAATCACTGCAGGACATAGACGCCATGGCCTACGTATGTAGCCTATGCCAGTGCTAGCCGTCTGTAACAACTCCACCCAAACACTAGTCGGCGCTGTGTCTTTTTTGCTAGTTGGGCTCATTTTTGTTTCCAGTTCCTGCTTCAATTTCAAGAATGGCGACTGAAACTTTCTCCGTAGATGAGTCGTACACATGTTTGTATCTCTGAACCTCCTCAGTTAACCTTTCCTCCATGTGTTCCATCTTTATTGATCGAAAACAAATCAATTTAAAAATTGTGGAGATGGAGAAGCAGCTGGAAATACTGAGGCAGAAACATGCTACGACCAAGAGAACCAACTGGTCTGCATTGCACGTAGTTAAATTTCTAGGGACGTGCACATCAGGCTATGACGCTGGGGTCTGAGCTACAGCAACAAATTCACGCAGAGGTATGAACCGTGCATTAAGTCGGGACTTCTGCCCATAGACTGTATATAAATATGGACAACGTGTCTCCTCTTCGCCCACATTTCCTCCAGACTCACTCACGTTTTCGTTTAATTAATATCACGCTCTGTTCTACCTCCACCAGTTACAAGGAAATGTTGGATTACACACCGGACTTCAACTATCACACTACCACCGCTTTACAGAGTGGTGGACATGGCAACTGGTGGTCACCATTGTGTCACATCCTGTTTCTGTATCGTATTTGACACTTGAAAATTTGTCAACATTTTATTTATTTGCAAAAATGACAGAAACCATCCCTGAGAAAAAAAATGACATGTATTTTGATGTTATAGTTTTGTACAAGTCCCGCCCACTAACATGGAGGGGGCGGAGCTTATGACATATACTGCAGCCAGCCACCAGGGGGAGCTCTAGTTGCTTTGCCTTCACTTTAAAGGAGCTGTTCCTCCTTCTTTATTTATTGGTGAATCATTGAAGCGTTGCCAGGAAACACTAAAATCCCAGTTGCCTTAGTTCCTGCTTATTTTTTTATTTATTTATTTTTATGTACGATGACCTGGAGAACCTTTACACTTTAAGGTTGGTTACTAACTTTTATTTTGGATTCATTTGGAGTCAACTGTCCCTGAGGTTTCTAAAGGTTTCTGTCAAATCTCAAAACAAAGGATGGACAACTGTACTTTGACGGGATTTCTGATTATAATTAATTACAGCACAAACCCTGTGTGCACCTGCAGCCACTGTGTGAGTCGGACCATGCTGCTTCTTTGTCTGCTCCACTTCTTGTTGAGTTGTCAGCGTTAATCCCGGGAGACTGGGAGCGAGCAGATCTCAGAGTGTGATTAGTGAGCAGCCGAACTGAACCGGCCGCCGTGTCGCTCTGGATGGCTCCCGACAGAAGAATAAAATAAAACTAATCTGATGGTGAAGATCATAATAATGACGACAGTCACGGCTGAGACCAGTTTTAATGGTTATCACTGTCATCTGGCCTGTTTTACAAGAACAGAAATACAAGGGATTAGAATAATAAAAGTATATATGCAGTATGGTCTTACTTGTAAAGTCCTGGTATAACCATGGCTGCGTGTGTAATATCAGAACTCGTTAAAGCCACATTTTTCATTAAGGAGTTTGTGACTCATCATAGACAAGTGCAAATGAAACGGAACACGTTATTAATATTTTTTTTTGTCCAATTAATGTCATCTAGCTTCACCTAGTAAAAAATATTTTCCTTTTACGCGTCTCATATTTTCACACTCAAAGCTGAGGAAATAAACTTCTCTTTAGTGACTGATGAGACCAACCTTAGACACAGTGAGGGAGAAAAAAACTAAAGGTGACCAACAGAGGTTGAAGCTGAGAGAGGTGACAGCCTAAAGAGGGTTTTACAGTCTATTCAAGACGTGACCTTTGAACATCGAAGCGAAGCAGGAATGTGCTCCGTGATGTTTTATTCACTGTACCAGCATGTACATTACTTCTAAAAGCCTCGTAATGCTGTTCAAATGGAATCCGTGGATCTTTCTAATGCACACTTATGTAACTCTAATGCTTTCACGGGCGTTCATAATGTAGTGTAAAATAATGCAAAAGGCTCAATACGTTTGTTCAAAGCTGATAAGCCACGTTAGTCAAGCATGGATCAGCGGCCGTGTTTGCACGGACACTAAAATTCAGCTACGAATGAAAACGCCTCATGTCACCACCCGGGTCAGAACAGATTGGCTTGATCAGAAGAAATTATCAACCAGATTGAGAGCGGTGGTGTAAACCTTTGGTAATCCGTTCAACATGATGGTTTAAGCCCTAAGAACCATGTAAATGCTTCATGTGATGGTTTCTCTCTGGTTATTGGAATAAATCCATCCTCTCTGCTCCACGTGGACTAAACATCAGGTGAAAGACATGGAGGTAGAAAAACAACATGAACCAAGATGGAATCAATCTGGACAGAGATGATGGAGACGTCTTGGACTTCTTTTTCTATTGAATAAAATCAGTAAAAGAAAAAAAAATGGTATATTTCCAGCAGATAAAAAAAAAGACAATTTTTGTCAGTTTCTGGTGAAGTTGGACCCAAATGCGAGACACAGAGGGAAGACAGGAGTAGAAACTGAAAATGACTTCAATGAAAACTCAAAATCCAGGACACATAAGACACTGCAGGGAAGGAAGGCTAAACCAGAAACAGATCCAAAGCAGGCGTAACCCAAAAACCAAGAACACGAGGAACTGAACAGGAACACACACACAGGGGTGAAGTCACAGCACAGAAGAAAATCCAACAAGAACAATTTGACAGGGGAAGCAGAACAGAGGTTCTCTCACAGTTTTGGATGAAGCTGGAGCCAAATGCAAGAAAGTGAAGGCAGGAGGTGGCAGCAAATGGAATTTAATGAAAACTTAAAGACACAGCAGCTGAGAGGAAGACTAATCCAAGAAAACAAACCCAACAGTTAAAGACCAAAACAAGAACTTGGAAACACAAGAAACTAAAAGAGCAAACAGGTAACATTACAGACACCATAACAAAGACCTAAGGGAACGGCAGGGCTATATATACATACATGGGCAGAGGGGTTAACGAGACACAGGTGAAACACACGGAGAAACCAATCCAACGATCAAAGGAGGGCAAACACAGGAAGTAAACAGGACGAGAGACACAGAGGAAGAACAAAATAAAAACAGGAAGCAGAAGAAAAACCAAACCGTCTGTGTAGTTAAATAAATATCTTCTGATTTATGTAAACACCCAGCAATAAAAGCACTAAAGTACTGAAAGAAAAATGAGTCCAGGAGCACAGACACAGACACCGAAGAGAAAACAGTTCAGTTTCTCTTGCTGAGGCAGCTCTGCATGCCGTGTGCAGTACCGGTGCTTTTATTTTGATAGTTGAGGTGGTCGTGCAGAGACATGTGAAATGAATAAAGCAGTTGTTTTTATTTAAATGTGTTTATTCCTTATGTTCCTGCAGTTCCATGCACATAGGATAGCTTTGTTTTTAAATGGACGTGTTCAAGTTGTTTTAGTTCATTAAATAGTTTTTCGTCAAAATAAAATAATCTTAAAGCGACAGTACGACATTTATTCATTTCCCATCTGGCAACTGGTGCAAAGTCAAGATGTTGTTGTATAGCAGGCATAGAGCCATTCACAGAAATAAAGCGAGCTAAATACTGAAGGAAGATGAGATGGACGACATGTGCAGCAGCATATATTCATGTGTTGGATTGGATTAAATCAACTGGTAACGTTTCGCCCACATTAAATACTGATGGGTTGTAAATTCTCCCGAGGATCTGCTAAGTTACTAAAGCTATCAGTAAGTGTAGAGGTATGATATTAAAGAAGCAGAGACATAACCAGGTCATATACTGTGTAAACTGAACTTTAGTCTGAAATTCTCCTCTGAAAACTGGAGGCACAGCTTTCATATCTTTCTAACAGCTGATCAGTGAGGACTGTGATGAGTCCAGTTTGGTTCCAGTGCTGCTTCAAGGAGCTGTTATACAAAGGAGTTAAAACCATCGGTGCAACTAATCCGACCAGTCTGACAGAAGAACGTGGAACAGAGCACAACCTGGAACATCTCTTCATTTAACACTGACATAAAAACGTGACAGCTTTTAGATGTGGACTTCCATGTGAGTGTCAAACTAGCTTTTGTTTTGTCTTTCATCCAGTTACTGTCCTAAGGTCGAGAACAGATGCTCACTGAGAGGAACAATGCCGTTGCCTGGAGGTGTTACTGCGCTAAGGGGCGGCTGCTTTCATTCGCCACGTCTCGAGTTTTCTGCAGAGAGACAATCTGGCAGCTTCTGCACAACACTCGTGTTCCACAGGAGCAACAGCTTCTAATGTGAGTGAAAAACACAGAGACACCTGGGAAATCCCAGAGCAAGACTACAGCAGTTTCTGAATTTCTTGGGTTTGTGTGCTAGCTTTTAAGTTAGCCTCACTTTAATATCAGACACGCAGCATTTGCCTTTTACCCCACAGGAAAAAACACGACCGTGGTTAGATGAAACCTAGAAATAAAGCAGAGGAAGAACTCAGACGATATTGATCAGAGAGTTAAGCAGCAGATATCAGGAGGAATAACAGCACTGTGTACAGTAATAAAAGATTTCATGAGTTTACAGGAGATGGAACTTTAGGCGAGGCAACCAGGACTAGTATCTGCAGTGAAGAGATTTTTATGAGAGAGAAATGAAGCCCAAATAAATCAGGACAAGAATGAGACACTTTTTTAAAATTATTTTCCCATTTATTCAAGAGTCTTTCTGGAGATTGTATTTAGCATACAACAAAAAAAACCCTAACCCGTCTAACCCTAGCCTGCTCTCCTCTCTTAGCTTCTAGTTTAGTCCTCCTGCAGACTTTACGATGGAAACACAGCAAAGCTTTATTTCTTGTCGACTCTCAGATAGAACATCCAAAACGTTAGACAGTGAAAACATGCCTCAGAGCTACGGCACAGGCTCTTTGTCGAGGTCGAACCCTGAGCTCTGTGAAAGCGAGCATCTCCCTGCCGGTAACATGGAAACATTATCTGCTAATCTTTGCCCGTTGGCACAGACACTCATTCGTGAGCTCTTAATACTCCTGGATCACCTTCATGCTGCCTTTTTTTTTTGTTCTTCTCCAAGCAGAAATGTGAAATGAATGCTGAGGCCATTACAGTTTGTGTTGCTGATATTAAACACCGTGGCCGAGACATTTCTGAGGAACTAAAAATACCAGTGAAGAATAAGAAAATGCAGCAGGAGTGTTTTCCGTGCTGAGCCCTCAGTCAAATAAACTCTGCAGTGCACGGTGATTATTTAACGGCGCTCCTGTAGAAGTCAGACACCTTGTGGACCCAGTCGTCCACGCTGACCTTCTCCCTCAAGCTTTCCGTGGCCATGTGAGAATGTCACAGTGCTTCTGTCACTGCCACCGAGAAAAGAAAGTAATTATTCACACGGCCAGGTCGCTAGGCATTAAAAGCTGATGCTTAGTGCATCTGTTTATCTGTAGCAAAGGTGCAATAGCTCTGATGTTCATGATCTCATCTGTCTGTCTGGGCCACACTTCAGTATGGAGCGAGGTCTGCACTGGAGCTAGAGGGGACAGATTAGCCCAAAACTCTTTGAATGAAGCCCGTTTCCATATCTCCTCCCTTTTCCCACGCTGCTGAAATCAGTCCAGCCTCAGTTACTACGCCTCTGCCTTTCATTCCCTCGTCCCTGTGATTCCCTCACCTCCCGTCTCCACATTTTCATTCGATACGTCTTCATTAGCCTTCAGCCACCACCACCAGGGTGGTCTAGACTCTGGTGGTCCACCTCCATCACCTGAGATCCAGCCCATGACACCGTCGCTCTAAATTCATTCTTCTCCATTCTTCATAAAGGCCTGACCATCATGCTAAGCTTCATGCTAGCAGGTAAAGTGTGCAGACACTGGAATTTAGGGTTTTTATTCAGTAAACAATTCTAAAAAGATAAGATATATTACTTGTTTAGAACATTTGGTTCACAGACTGTCAAACAACAATCCCTGTTTGCACAGAAATAAATAAATCATCCACTGCTGACACCGAAATGTTCGTTTCACGTCTAACTCTAATCCCTTCTCTGTTGTTTCCAAGCAACCTGTACCATAAAAACAAATGAATGGGTGCATTTTAAAGCTAACCGTGTTCAAGCGTCACGTCAAGACAAAGAGCCAGAATCGTTTTGAGAAGTGGCCCATTAGGATGCATCCCCATCATCTCGCACCTGAGTGAAAGAAGAAGAAGAAGAAGAAGAAGAAGAAGAAAAACAGGTAGGGGAGCTCGATAATTAACGTCTGATCTCACTGCAACAACAACAACAACAAAATCATTTAAATAAGTCAGTGCTGAGTACTTTCTGAACTGTACGTGAATCCTGAGGCAGGGTGGCGTTCATGAGCGTCCGTAAATCCTGACGCCTGTAAATTATTTACATGAGGTTGTGTTCGCCATGACATTCATCTGCAAGCTGCAGCGGTAATAGATTCCCTCATTGGAAATAAATGAACTTTGATGGGAGGACAGCACATTTGGTGGGTGGTAGGCACTTTCTTTACATCAGAGTCATTATGCTGAGCCATTAGGCTGCAGGGCAGGGCAGGGGGGGGCTAATACACCAGCACAGACATTACAGTGTCTTTATGTTTGCAGTACAAAGACTCGCTGCCTTCCTGCATCAGGGACCTCTGCTGTCACTTAACCGAGCAGAGGAGCCGAACCATCGCCTTCACTGGAGTGACATCTCCCATCTGTCCTCCTTCTCCACCAGATCCTTCACTCTTATCTGTCCTGTTACATGTTTACTTCTGTATGAGATTTACATTTGATTGCCATTGTTCTGGAAGAGTGCAGTCTGTGCAGTCTCTCCCGGGGCCCCGATTCAACAAGACTCTCTCCCCTCGTTCACCGCGATTCATTCACTGTCTAATATTTACTCCATCACAGGCAGGTGCTGCCAGAAACCAAGATTTCCTGTAGATTTAAAGTCCCTCTCCGTAGTGTTTCTCAGGCCAGCTCTCCCTAATGACACAAACGCTGCCTTCAACAAATCAGCTTATTTACAAGCAAACACGGAGAGCCATCACTCTGAAGTTATGGCCCCTGTAGTCCCGCTGCCTCTGTTCCACCGGCTTCAAACTTAACACACTAACTTTATGGAAATTTGAAACATGTTGGGGGTGTTTTCTTTCCATAATTTATCATTAATGAGCGTTACATCTGCAGAATCTATTTCTTCAAACAGAAAAAATATTCATCAGATATTTCAGTCGTCAAATCAGAGGCAGCCAATTAGAAAGCAGCTTCTGGTTGTCGCTGTTCAAAGTGGAATCAAGAGAACATAATGTGGATAAACTGGTGACTTTAACTTAGAATTAATGCATGTTTCTTCTCTGCATGAGACCACGTGCACAGAAACTTTCCATTGCAGCCATGCATCAGTGTGGTCACCATGAAGGCTCCACCTCCTCATGCACTCATATTTTTTTATAGCCTCAGTGCTAATTTGTCCTTCATTACATACCCTGAATCATTTTTAATCCTGGACAGTGTTAAACACCTAGAATGTCTGGATACAGTCCATTTACTCAGCAGCTGTATGAGTTAAAAAAAGAATTAAATAAAAAACATTCAACGAATTACACATGATAATTGGTGTGAGTGTTACTTTCTCTCTCCTGATCGCCGTCTACATTTTCTGCCTCTTCTCTTTATCTTCCAGTCAGCATGCTGCTAATCACTTCATCGGAGCTTTAATAGCATTACGTGTCAGCATGAAACGAGGGCAGCAAACGTTTCTCGTACGGGTTCTGAAAAGCAATAAGAGAATCCTTTAGTAGCTAAAATAAAGTTTCTCATTAAGACACCAAGGAGATACGACTCCAATAAATGTACTAAAAATAGTTAACATAAATCTTGATTTAAAAGTGTAAAAGTGCAGCTCCTGGGCTAACTTCTCCTCCATGTTTAATGCATGCTGTTTCCTCCTGGAGCCTGTCTCTTTCTAGTCATGTTAAAAACTCTTTTCACTGATGAAAACAAACACTCTATGCCGTTCACCTCCGGTGATCCCAGCCCCGGCTCTGGACTCACAGAATTAGCAGCATTTAGCGACCTCTGACTTCCTCTTGCAGTTCCGTTCTGTGCTGTTCATTCTTTTTTCTGCTTGATGCCAGTCGACTGGAGGTAACAGCGTGGTGCTAATCACTTCATCAAAGCCAGAGCTGCACGTAACAGCTGCCTGAAGTGTGGCCAATAACACAATCTGATATATTCAGTAAACAAAAAAGGTGATGGCACACGGTGTTAAAGCTGGAGACAAAAGAATTCATTTATTCATTCCTGTTCACAGCACTGCAGATGGTCAGTCTCCCACTCGCTGTATCAGTAAACATTTTGCAGTTGTTCTTTTTTGCTCATCAAATGTTGATCCATAATGAACGAGTCTAGTCTGTTTGTCGACTTTATTGCTGCAGATAACGGGACAATAACAACATGGACGCCTCCTAGAAGACAAGTGAGGAGTCCAGCGGTTCATCAAGTGTGTGGAAATACTTCATTAAAGATGAAGCCTGATACTACCGTGACATGTCAGTCCTGAAATATAACTAAAGTACTACTGCAATGTATCTGCAAAGGCTAATGCTAACGCTAGCAGAGGAATGGTCCAGATCCTCTGGACAGCAGTCGGTTAACAACTTCACCAAACGTCCTGTGGTAACAGAGACACATATACATTCATAAAGTCATTAAACCTTTAGCTGCAGTACACAGAGAAGTTTTCAGAGTAATACGCTGAGACGTCGGGTGAACTTTGATCGAGCGATGTCATTTAAATGAATTTTCTTTTCAAATTGTTTTCACTAGGCTCAAGGTCAGCAACTAATGATGATACTCAGAAAATGAGTGTAATGTGTAAATCAGAGGAGTTATGTCAGCCATGACTGGATGGGTGTAGGGTACAACAAACCAAACACAGGGACGGGATGACGAGGATGCAGTGGCCTGGCTGAGAGAGTGAGACACTGAGAAGGGGCCACATGGGCAGGTACATGCAGCAGACCCCTCTCAGCTCTACCTGTAAGCCAGCATCAAACAACAGAAGAGAGTGAGGGATCGTCACAAAGCAGAGGAACAGCATGCAAGCTGTAAGGAGTTCTTCTGCAGAAAACATGTGATCTTCAATCAAACGCATTAATGCCAACAGAGCTGTTTGTAGATAAAAGTTAGTTGCTTCTAACTACTGCAGGTAAGTAGCTTGTGACTGGTGATCCATGTTCATCAAAGACCTCAGGGTACCAATATTCAGTTTGAACGCCTTTTAATGATTTGTGTAGAATCTGTTGTTGTGTATTTTCTGATGTGCCTGTTCACCTCCTGCATGTCTCTGTGTGAAGTCATGTGCTTTGCAGGTAACAACCTCCACCACCTTCCACCATGCAGCCACACACACACAGCTCTCATACACACACACCCTCTCGCCGGCTAAAAGGTCACTTTTGTTATTAAAGGTTGTTTTTCACGTCAGTTCCACTTTATTAGATAAGAAGGCAGAGTGCGACAAGAGAGATGGAAACAAGCGCTGCAACAAAGTTCACTTTCGTCTACCTGCTGGAGGTTCCTGGTGGGAGTCCAGCCCTTAGCGCCCTGACATCTCCATAATAGATCTCCACTAAATGGCAAACAGGAAAGAGCGGGCCAACCTTTACCTCGCCTTGGGTGTGGAGAAAAGAGAATGAGAGAGAAAGAGGGAAAGAGAAAAGCAGCATGTGTGGCGACGGTGGGCGGATGCACTGCGCCTCATTGTTTTCCTATTCTGTCTGCAGGGAATGATTATGGATACTGGTGACATATTTTCATGATGGATGGCGCAGCCAAGACTAGCAGGTGCCTATCCTGCCGGTTATTGTGTTCACTAATTAAATGAAAAATTGTCACCTAGGAATTATTTGTATATTTGTCCCTGGAGGTTTTTTGTTGTTGTTGCGTTATTGTCTGAGGTTGTGATGCAGAGAGACATGGAGGGATGGATTTCCTGTGTGCATTGTCCCTCGTGGCTGTGTGCTCTCTCCATTTATCTCATTTATTACGATGCCATTCCAAAGGAGCATCACATTAGCCTGGAAGCCAGTCTGACTCCCCCTGCAGCATAAAGCTGGACTGGGTTCGCTTGGGAACTGGTTACGCTAAGATCTGCCGGGCCAATCAGATCGTTTGGGCGGGCTTAATGCCGCTGATTGAAATCCAAATGATGTTTACAGACTGATATTCTGATTAGAACTGAACACAGCTACACCAAGCTAACATCACAGATGATCAGAGACTCTGTGATCATGGAGCTGATCTTATGGGAAATCTGTTCATATCTTCAACAAAATGTCAATAGTATGGACTCAAAGTACAGTCATTATTATTCAGTGACACACAATGATATCAACGGAAATAATCGCTGAGATAAAAACATCTGGACGACTCTTATTTTTGTCTCTACCTGCTGTCCACCTCCAAGAGAAAGAAGCAGCACATATATCATCCATAAAGGTTTAATTTCACAGAGATTCATCTGAGTGCTGGTACCAAAGAAATCCCCCTCACACCACCACCATCCATCATCCATGTCTGATGTGGATGAGCTGCGTGAAACACCCAGAATAACACAGTAAGTGAGAGACCAATGGATGGTCTGTGGAAAACACCACATAAACAAAGGCACTGAGCTGGTTATGTACAGAAATAGTAGCAGGTGCAGTTTGGTTTCTCCGACAGTCGCCACCTTTACAATGTTTGATCCCAAAGAGGTGGAGCATGGATGAGGCTGAGGTAGCAACATGAGAGAACATCCACCTTTTACTCAAAGATATCATTTAATCTGGTGAGTTCTATATATATATATATATATATATATATATATATATATATATATATATATATATATATTATCATTAGCTTGGGCTAAACATGTGTTGGTTGGCAGTTGCTCGATCTACGGTGCTAAAATTTAGCAAAGTAATCTCTGCAGGAGCTTCTCTCTTCATGCATGTTAGTCCAGATCTGCTTTAAAATGCAGTTAGATACTTCTTTGTATGAATTACATTCATTTTGGAGGCCTTTTGTGCAGCATATTAGTGTGTCGTATGAATGAGAGGCTCTCAGGCTGCCAGTCATGAGGCTATAAAATATAACATACACACCAACATCTCAGAACTGAAGCCTTTCTGTGATGAGGAATGGGCTGAAACTCCTCTAAGCTGATCAACAGTTACTGGAAATGTTTAGTTGCCGTTATTGCTGCACAATCAGATACTGAAAACAAGGGTTCATTTACATTTGCAACTCGCAGATTTGAACAAATGTCTAATTTTCCTAAACAAATATAAGCTTGGGTGTAATATTACTGTTTCATTGGTTTGATTGGGTTCCCCTTTTCTACTCTCAGGACATTTTGTGAAGAACAGCACTGTGTTTTACTTTCAGAACGGTAAAAAATTTCATCACCATTCACTTCTTAAATCTGGTCAGTAATGGGTTATTGTAGTTAGTACTCACGAGAAGAAAAACAATGCAAAGTAAAGGTGAGTATCTGGTCATTAGCAGGACTTAGCTGCAAGTGTCCACAGCCTGCAGATGTTCCGACTAAAATCCAAACTCTCCACAAGTCATTTTGAACCAGAGAAGGTACTCGATGAGTGGATTTCCTGTACCAAGGCTTAAATGACAGATAATCTTCAGACAGTATAATGTTTTCTGATTCCCATTTGGGAGCAAGATGCACAGAGAATATTTAAACTCAACCATGATGTAACCTGTGACGACGGGGTACTTTAAATGGCCAAGTCTGAAGGATTGGGGCCTCGGTCAGGATTCTTTTATGGCTCAATGCTGAGCAGCAAAGAAAGAAGCTGAGTGTTTATCCTCTCTCTGCTTTGTGAGGCGAATCAATCACGCTGATGAAGGAGGTCAAATGAAACAAGCCGCGCTGTAGCCGTACTGCAAGTGAACAGATTGGTTTCAACGTGGTTTATTAGCTGCACCTCTGCGTTAGCCGTCCACGCGCCAGCCTTTTGTGAACTGCTGCTCGTCCAAGAAGGAATCAATTTCCCCTGATCAGAGAAACTTTTGTGAACAAAGATATAAAAGTGATGGCAGAGGAGCAGCACAACACAATGAGCCCCGAGACACCGATGCTTTTCATAATGAGGTCCATTCACTTCAGATGAGAACATCCATCAGCACATCAAGGTCTCACAGAACCATTTGCAAATGATCTGTTATTTCAGATTCTTTGCCATCTTCTTCGCATCAGTGCACAACAGTAAGAATATGATGTAACATCCAAATATATTCAGTTTCTTCTCATCATATTTGATATACAGTACATCATCTCTCCACAGGGCTCGGCGCTCGGATACAAACAGCGTAAATTATTCTACTTCAGATCAAGTCTGATTTTAGTCAGAGAAAGATAACAGGGAGAGTTTTACACTGTTTTAAAAAGTACAGCTTTGATCTGCTGGTGGAAAACAAATGGACTGATACCTGTTGTCAGGCTGTGAGTGAGCCAGCTAGCTTCTAGTCACACAAGAATTTACAATTCCGTTTACATGTTGGACTCAAATATTTTCTCTTTACATAGAGTAACGTCATCTTTTCACTGTGATTATAGATGATAGTAGTAGTAGGGCTTTAGTCTCAACTGTGCAGGGTTATTCTTATTTTGTAAGCTTTGTTGAATACAGGGGAGATGTTTAGGCCTTCTGCCTAATGCAATAAGATACAACTTTATTGATCCCTGAGGGGGGATTTAGTTGTTTCTAATAATAAGACAGAGAAAAGAAATATATAAGAGTAATTATAGAGCCACTGTGCCAAGCTGAATTAAGTAATGAACTACAGTTTGGTGAAAAAACAACCAAACGTCAAGTAAGTAGAGTTAATATGGAAAAGAAACCCAACAGGAGGATTGGTCTGCACAGAAATGACACAATGAGAAAGAAAAATGCATTGATTAGCCACAACATTATGACCAGAGAAGTGACAGGAGCATCTTGCTCCAGTTCAGTGTTCTGCTGGGAAACTTCTGCACCTGGCTTCATTCATTGGTGTGGATGTTACTTAGACATGTAGCACCCACCTAGACCAGACCAGGCACCCCCACCCCATAGCAATGACACTCCTTGATGGCAGCAGCCATCCCCAGCAGGATGCAGCCACAAAAACACTTTAGGAAGAAGAACAGCACAAGGTGTTGACCTGGCCTCCACATTCACTAGATCCCAAACTGATCAAGTATCAGTGGGATGATCCACAGAGGCCCCTCCCCTCAAAGACCCCCCCACTAGGACAGGACTCCCTCAGAAGGCCCATGTCCATTCTCTGATGAGTCACCACTGAGGTCCAAACAGTCGTACAGCAGCTTGAGAGGAGTTGTTTGACAGTTTGGTGAACATCTTCTCCTCGCCCACCTTCTCCACTGTGTCCAGACGAGAGCCCAGGACGGAGCTGTCCTGTTTTTATCTGTATGTCCCCTCTTTTCTTGTCCCTGTCTGTGATCCCACATGATTGACCATAAAAGTGCCGTCCTGCACATGACAAAAGGACGTCCTTTTCTTCAGCAGATGGAGTCGACTTTTGGCCCTTCACTGAAAACATATGTCTGGCCTTATAAAGGCAACGCCACTTTAACAGTGAAGCACGGTGGACACGGCATCATGTTTTCAGACGGATCCTTCTAGTGTCTGTTAGAACGTTGGATATGAGGAGAAGCAGCAGGTTAATGTTTTAAATGACCGAACCAGAAACCTTTACTGACTCTGTAGAGGAATGGCCATTCACAAAAGATGTCCTCACAATGTGGGATGTTTTTGCAACGACGTATAGAAGAATATACCCGGTAAGTCAAGATGTATGAGGCTCAGCGACTCTTAAAGTAAAGACACAATAGATCTAATGTTTTTATGTTTTACTGCTAACTTAACAAGGCTGTTTTATACCCACTGTACATCATTTCTTTCTTACATTTATCCTCCTTTATTGCTTAATAAACAAGAAGAGCAGCATTAAAACAAAAAGCATTATGTTAATGTTGTAATCCATAACTGACTCTGGGAACTATCCACTGTTATTCCTGGAAATCCTTTCACCACAGACACGCTGAAGGCTGTCTAAGCTCCCCTCTCTGGTCAGGTGCTAGTAATATTGATGTACGTTGGAAATAAATTTGACCTTCTACACGATTCAATGCTGTATAGAGGAGTTTTATTTTTCTCCTCCCTCCTGGAGCTCAACCCTGGCAGAGCTTCACAGTCTGCCGCTGGACAAATGGCATTGAAACAGTTCATCACGGCAGGTTAACTAGCATCTCCCATCTCACTATGACACCAGCTTCACGCAGGTCAGTGCTTTACTGCTGCACCAAATACGTCTCTCCACTAAATCAGGCAGCAGCTTTCAGTCTTGGCCGTCCAGCCGGGGAGTTTATAGGATGAGAGTGGAAGCCAAACCCAGGAAATATATAGAGGAACCGTCTGGAACGCTCATAAATACACTCGACGTTAAATGAAAATGGAAATTGTGATGCTAATTAAAAGCAAATAATTAAAAAAGACATAAAGCGAGAGGAAGGGGTGAGACAAAACAAATGACATGCTGAATGTTTAATAGGACAAGCGTGCTGCAATTCATTATCTCTCTTCTGCAGGCTTGCTCTTCTGCTGTGAAACGCTTCTTTCCGTAACTTTGGCAGAGTAACAGTCTCATTCAGGTGATGTGTGCTCTTGTAAAACTTTTTCCTTCACCACAGAAAGGCTTCATGAATGCATTCAGTTCTTCTTTTTTTTTCTGCCATACAGGATGTGAAGACCTGAGGGGAATCGTTTAATTACGGCTCATTCACGTCAGAAAAACACAGTTAATGCAACAGTCTGGAGATAAATGCTGAATCTTGCACACATGTTTCATAGATTGTCGCAAACAAATGCATCATTTATGTTGTTTGTTGGCAGGTCAAGCATTTTCAGGAAAACTGGATTTAAAAAAAAAAAATGGAAATAATCAAACTGAATATGGAGCATAGACAGCGAGTGTAGACACTGGCATTTACTGCTGTTCTGTGGTGCATGTATGTGACCTACACATTTAAGGTAGTCATATTGGACCGCTGAGTCCACCGTCTTTAACCAGGCTCAGTTTGGTTCCTTCGTTCCAAAGTGGAGTGTGATTGGTTGGTTCTCACCAGCCCTAACAAACCGACCTGAGGGATAAACTACAACCAAGGTGTGAAAGCAAAGCAAACCAACGTTATATATGAACTAGAAGTTAATACTCGTTTTCTGTTAGTGTGACCCATCCATCCACCCAGACCTCCCTCCTTTGCCTCGTTTACATTTATGCCTTGTCATTTCATCCTACAGCTTCCAAGTTTTGTCAGTATTTCTAAGACACTCAACGACTCACATAGCAAACACTGAATCTCATTAACAACATTTAGATTATTCATCATTCATCATTTCTTAATAAAAATAAAATAAAATAAAATAGAGCTAAAACAAAGGCAATTGGACTTGTTGAGTTTTACTGAAGATGTTTCATCGCTCATGCAAGTAGCTTCATCTTGGTTCTGTTCATGTTTACTTTCCTGTCTTCAGGTTGCTCTGGGGAGACATTTCAGACGAGATATTGCAAAGACAATTGAGACAATTTGTATTGTTACTGATGCTATATAAATAAAATAGAATTGAACTGAACTGGAGAGTGGTACTCTACCGACTCAAACTCAAGGTGCAGACTGGGCTGAAACCTTTTTGGGGACAGATGTCCACAAACTCTTTTTCTTATTTTTCTTTCACAATCAACAAGAAAATTGCAGATTGTTTGTTCTTTTATAATCCATGACCCGGATGACTGAGATACTTCACGTACGCAGCACATCTCAAAACTATTCAAGAATAAAATCCAGTTAGATGAGGTGTAAGAGAAAGCATCAGTCACCTTGAATGCGATAATGACAATTTGCATTTGAAATTTAATTTATAAAAAGATGAGAGGGCTGCTTAAATCATTAGGCAAGGTCACTGGAGATACAGGGATGTGTCCTCCTGACTTTTTGTGCTGCCTTAAACTTTCTTTTTGTACTCAACAGATGTGTGGCTGGGGGGGGCAGTCTCACAGATGTGGTCACAAAATTTGGACTTTGCTCCTGTTTTCAGAAACCAAAGGTTACAGTGGGTGAGCATCATTGCACTTTGAGTTAGATTTGTAAAATGTTCCCATGCAACATACCACTCATATAAAGAATTTATTAAAGTGCATTTTTTTTCCCCGGTTGTCAAATAATAACTTGAATGTAACCGCTAACCCTGTGGGATGCTTTAGGTGAGTCATTAACACCCCATAATTCACAACAATAAAATTCTTTATGACGAGAAAACAGCCAAACACACACAGCCTGTGAAGCAAATAGCAGCAGCAGAAGGAAATCCAGACCAGCTGAAGGCACGGAAAAAAAAAAGAATTAAAAGCAGCCAAAACCAGAATAGAGGTGGAATATAGAGAGATTTAGCTACAAAGAGACTCTTTGATGGTGCCAGCTGACGTTTTTCAGGAGTGGAAAAGACGTATAAAGATCTGTGTGCTACAAGTTGTTCATGCGTTACAGCGGAGGACGGTGCAAACGCAGCTGAATCTATTAAAACTGCAACAAAGACAAAATCCCGCACGCACACGCCTGACAGAATTTTTCAAGTGCTCGCTGCATGCTGTTGGATTTGGACTGTGCAACGCTGACAACCTTGGCCTTGTAGTGAACTACTCGTCTGTTTGAAAGGAGGAAAAAAAGGGAGAACGGTGCACGGGCGAGCGGAGCCACGTGAGCGTGACGGACCACACAGGCCGCGGGGGGAGGTACAAAACAATACGGAGCGCCACTCAGGAAGATAATATGCACGTCATCAAGTAGTACTCACTGCCTGCTCCTACATCTCTCAGATATTTTCCATCTTGCACTGTTCTATAAGTACGACGCTGATGATGTTGTTTTTATCCTGAGGTTACCGTTGGCTGTAGCAAGACAGATATGCAGAGAGAAATGCTGCTGCTGCTCCTTGAGCTCCTCTTTACATTTTATCTATGTTTGGCAGATGTTGTGATGATTTTCAAGCTGTTTCGAGCCTCTTCACATAAATATATAAATATTTTTTGCCCAGTTCACCTGCAGTACGGCACAGATGATTAAGCTTCACTGCAGCCCTGTTAGTTACTTAGAAAACCGTCACGCTTCATTACATCTGACAAATGCTGCTAATTGCTTTTCAAAGCAACAAAACCGCCCTTTGTGCAGAAGAGAAATGTACTTTACTTTAAATATGAAAGCCATCATTTAGCAGACTGACTCTACGCGGGCTTGGTTCTGCAGCCCGGCGCTGACAGACAGGTGAGATGCTGCATAGTGAGATAGGCATCAGTCAAACACGCAAACACTCTGAGCCAAAGCCCAGAAAATCAATATCATCACCTTTTTGGGGAATGATAAGAATAATCCACAGAAGGATCGACAGCAGCTTCAGGGACCATTTAACCATCTGTTTGTGTGTGTGTGTGTGTGTGTGTGTGTGTGCACGTGTTCTGTCTGGAGAGTCGTGCCAGCTCATCTGGTCCTGCAGGTGACCTTGCCTGGAGCTCCTGCTGACCTCTGCTCGTCTCTTCCCTCCTGAGTCACGGTGCTCATCCAGACAATGGCCTGTGGACTGTCATGGTAGCCAGATGGCTGCTGCTGCTGCTGCTGCTGCTCCGGGATGATTTCATTTGACCTTTAAGTTTTCAAACCAGAAGTTGATTTTATGTTTAAAATAAATTCATGGCAAAAGCAGCTGTAGCTTTGTCAAATCGAGCGACAGCCAAAGCATTTCAGGAGATCTGTTGTGATCCTTGGACATACGATGAATGTGCTCTGTGTTTTTAATTTTACTTGCAGACTTTGAATCTCAGGTTAGTGTGATCACAGCCTCAGCACCACTCATACTATTTTTGAATTATCCAGGAGTTTGGCGGAGTCAGGCACGGGGTAGATGGCCATAACTAGAGATACCGCACTTAGCTTCAAAACCACTGATTTATTAGATTGGACATTAGACGGCATCAAGGAAACTGAGACTGGCTTGAAGTTCCACATGACACTAGTGACCATTTGGCTGCATTATACTTTTAGCATGAGTATCTCACAGAGATAGCATGCTAGCATGGCTATATGAGAAAAACACAAACAGAAATACACTTTAGATTACATATTAAGTTATTTGATATCAACCATATAACCCCCAGATAACCTACTGCGCTTGTTTGGCTAAGTACGATTTGTGTGTTGGGTCTGTCAAGGTTCTCAGTCATGCAGGTCCTGGTAGATCCGAAAAATACAAGCTAAAACAAAGACAACTGGACTTGTAGGGTTCCTTTGAAAGTCACCTCTTCAGTTGTAGAAGGCAGGTGGGGAGTTGGGGTTAAAACCCCTCCAACTTCAGTTGAGGTTGTTCAGCTGAGGACGTTGTAAGTGACAGACATTGATTTTGTCCATGAGTGTTTAATGTTTTGTCTGCTAAACCCTCCATCTAAGAGGTAGTGTCATGCCACGGCTGCTTTTGTCATGACACTGAAGTAAAGGAAACACAAGGGGTTGAAGCAAAAACGCTGAACCAAAGGCAACTAGGCTCAAAAGATTTCTCGGAGATGATTCTTCAGTCCTGTAAGACTTGTTGATTTCAGATGGGCATCACCCTAGCAACAGAGCAGCATGTAGCCTAGCCTGGAGGCCTTGGCTAGCTAGTTTTGTAGGGTTGAGTGTGCGTGTTTAACAGCCAGACCTCATTCAGCACACCCTAACCCACAACGATACTCAACCAACATGCGAGGCGAAGTCAGTCATGTCAGCTGTCATGCACAAGCTTCAGTCCTGCTCCTCAGAGCCCAGTGTGTGACGTAAAGGAGGGTTGGTGCATCTCTTACTGTTTAAATCTCAACTCCCCATCAGACGTTTAGGTCTAAAGAAGCTACTTGGATGAAATGTCCTCAAGAAAGCCTTAAAGGCCAGTTGATCTTGTGTTTGCTTGTGATCTGTGTCATGTTTTCAGGTGAGGTAAACAAAGCAGTTCTAATGAAAACTCATTAGGAACAACTGGAAACTGAAGGTGCTGCACATGAGGCAAAGAACTCAAATACAAAAACACAACACAAAGAAACGCAGAGGTAACATGAGACAGATATAACATACGAGAGGTAAGCTAGCAGGAAACAGAAGTTACACACGAGACAAGGATTACAGATGACATGATGGAGAACAAACGGAAAGGCAGGGATATATGTGGGCAGAGGGGTTAACGAGACACAGGTGGAACTAATGAGGGCGGAGCCATAAGGAGAAACCAATAAAACAATCAAAGAGTGGGGGGGAAACACAGGAAGTAACACTAGACAGGAAACACCAAAGAAGAACTTTACAAAATAAAACAGGAAACGTTCACAGGAAATCTTCAAAACAGAACCATGACGATTTGGATCTAGAGAGGAACATTTCATACCAGAATCCTGCTGTGAATGAATTTGGTTTTATGTTTGTAGGTGTTGGGATACATCGTGATAAAACACGAAACGACCATTAGATGTGATTCATTGTGACTCTTAGGATCACGCTGATGTCACGGAGACAAAAAGAGCATTGATTATGCAGCTATTGTAAACCTCAGTCTTTTCAGATGGGATCCCTCAAATCTATCAGCAGTTGTTACACAGACGTGCTACATCGCCCACAGGTTAATAAATTACAGCGTCCGTTTAATTAATGAAAGGCCGATTGTTTGCGGGCTGATGAATGTGTGTAGTCTGCAGCCTGTGACAGAAGAGGCAGTTAGTGCCGGCTTTGAATCTGTGGCCTCGCAGCAATAATTCAGTCTGAGTGGTGACAGCAGCACGGATCCTCCTCTAACTTTCATCTCCACCCTTTTCACTTCCCAAAGAAACTCCCGGGAACGCGGCTGTAAATCGCGTCTGTTTTCTGTCCGAGCCGTCAGACTGAACGAGGACCGAGCTGCTCCTTTCACCAGCCACTGAATCAAACCGCGTCAAGTCACACGTTTGACAGGCTGCTTGTGTCACCTGGCAGAAAGCTCATCACGTTTCTCATAATAATTCATATAAATGACATCGTTACCTTCAGACCACCACAACTATAGCGATTACAGTATCACCCAGAGAGGAGGAAGCAACATCATGTGACAGCAGCTGAACAATGATTTATTACGGCAGCTCAGTCCTGGGTGATTTAATACAAAGTTTCCGCATAAATAATATGAAAGTAGATAAAATTTCCATCTGCATATATAAATGTTGCAGGAAGGCTTTTACTGAGCCAGGCACTAAATTATAACGTCTTTGTATTAAATAAAATAGAATCATAAAAGTTCCATCAAGCAGCAGAGCTAAACTATAGCGAGTGATCCAGCCCAAACATTTGATCTCTACTGTGAATGATGCCAGCAGCTGACACTGATCTGGCATAACATTATGACCACTGACAGGAGAAGTGAATACCATCTAAAGCATCTTGTGACAGTTCAGTGTTCTGCTGATGTTTACCAATTTCTTTTGACGTTTTTGGTACAAGAAAATACAGTTGTTGTGAGTGTCTGACAGAATAAGGTGGTTGGTAGAGGACTAGGTGTTGTAAGTAAAGGGGTAATTGATCTATTGATCCATCATTGGGTCCATTATTTGATCCATGTTTGCTCATGGTACCACAGCCATGGATATACGTGGATGCGAAACCTCATGTTCCTAAATGTTGTCTCAAGTATAATTTAGGGACATGGTTACTTTGAGTGAAAGGTGGATGCCATCACAGATCTACTCATGCACCACCTCTTTACAGTTTTTTTTTTTAATTAGCACCGCCACGATGGAGACACCATGCTGAGCTTTAAAACTTCAGGTGACCTACTGCTGTCATCGTAAAGGCCTCTTAATATAAAGTCAGTATATTGTCCATTGACTGTATGAATATCTGCAGTGTTTGTTGCACTGAAGAGAAGATGCAGATCCTCCAGGAGGACAAGAACCAGATTAAACACTGCAGCGCTAAGAAAACTATTTACTTCAAGGCTCAGAGAACAAACACTCTGCATGAATCTTTGCACTGAGCTTCCATGTAGTGAAACTATAAATCTGAACTCCAGCCTTAGCTCAGCTCATCTGACGGCAGACTGACAGATAAATGTCATGTTTGTGTGCTCATCTCTTGACACAAGCAGCTGTCGTGCTGCCTGATCTCAGCGTGCCATTTGTGTCTTTACTGGTTTATTTAGTTGACCCACATGCTCCACTTTCCACTCAATGAATTCAATCATATTCAGTCATACTCTTGAAGATGCCACATTACTGTATATTACGACAGCCAGGCTGCTGAGCTGGAAGTTTGAATATAAAAATAAATGAATAAGTGAAGGTTAAGGTTTGACGTGTATTTTCTTATGAATGACTCTCTGTATTTTCTCTGACAGCTTTTCATATCTCGCCTGAAATCATCCCTCAAGCTACAATATCTGCACCGCACTGGGCTCTGTAAAGATCTTGCTGTTTTTAGCAAACACTGCTCGCTGTTTCAAGGAATTTCTCAGATGCATCTTGATGTATTTTTGTTTTTAATAAAAGCATGTGTTTGTGAGGCCTGTTTCAGTTTACTGTCTGCAGCAGGAACCAATATGTTTGGGATTAAATGATGCAGACAGGGAACATAAATATCCACTAAGGAGTTGCTTTTGGTCTCTGCCTGGGATCTGTCACCTGGGATGTTGTAGGGGTGGAGCTGAGGGGGGGACCATCCTCTCTACAACACACTGGCCAGTCTGAGGAGAACCTTCTGACTCATTCAAACTAAATGCACTGAGCGTTGATCACTCTTAACACTTCAGACTCTAAATAAACTGTGAATACTTGCACAATATCTGTTTTTTATGCACTTTACGTCTTACGTTTTATTTGGTTCCTTTTGTGTTCCTTGCAGCTGTCACTTTATGAGAGCAACAGCAACAAAACAATTTCCTTGAAGGATTAATAAAATATTCTGATTCTGAAAAGCTCTCTCTTTGCTGGAGTCAAAAATCCAAGAATAAAACCAAACTGCTGATGCTGATAATCAAGTTTGGAAGCTGACAATTTCAACTGAAACACACTCACCAGACTAGACTATCTCTCCCCTCGATCCAAACACGGTTTATTTGACAAACTTTGTGCCATCTGAACTCAAACAGCGCACACGAACACGACCAAACCTCTCCTGGACAGATATCGCTGACTTTAATTGGAAAATAATGAGTGCTTTACCTTGGCTCGAGGCCAGCTGCTTCCCTGCGATAGCACGGCCCGCCAGATACATATCAAAATTAATTTAGTTGGAGGGGCATGCTTATCATTTAAATTACCCCTGCCTGTCTGAGAAGTGATTTGTCACATCAAAAGATGTTCGCAGAAATACGTTCTGCACATTCGGGGGGAAAGCGTTTGGTTTGTGTTGAGACGTCAGAAAGAAGAAATGATGATTAGCTGGGATTAATTAACTGCTCACTGATGTGAATGTGTACACAGAGAAACCTGGGACTCATGCTGTGTCTCCTGTAGTGTCCTCAACATTATCCACTGATTTCATTGATAATTTATTCATTTTAGGATATTGTCCTCTTCAGAGTAATGAGAGTATGTGTTGACTGCTCACACCAGGCCTGGAGTGGCTAATCGGGAGGACATGGACAATTCCTGGTGGGCCGGTCTGAGTTCAGTCATGGCACTGAGTGGGTATCACAGACGCATCCGTCCGTACACGCCGCACACTGTCTGTGGTGTTTGGAGCCTGGCTCCAGCACCAGAAGAGGCAAGGGTGTTTGCAAAATGGAAAATAAAAAAAGAAAGGGTGGTGCAGAAAAAGCGATAATTAAAAAGAGAAAAGCTCTAGAGCCAGATGCAGCTAAATGTGCAAAGATCTGCAGCTTTGTCAATAAAACGTGCTCACGGTCTGAAATGACCAGTGAAGATGATGAAATGGGTAAGACAAGATGTTGAACAAAATGCAACTTTACTGTTTAACCAAACGTTACATCATGAAGATATAATGAAGTTTATGGTGTAGACCTGCTCTATGTGATAAATGCCCTGAGATAACTGATGATGAGATGATTCAGCTCTACAATAATGAAACTGATTTGAACTTTTGACTTGAAAAAGGGGAGATTTAGAATAATTTAAAATAAATCCACATTATGAAGAAACCATTATTTCCACTGAAACATACAAGGAATTACAAGGCTTTAGAGAACGGTGCGCTATTTTAGGCTTAACATGTAAAGTTAGAATTACATTATTTTAATATAATAGGTCGTGATGATGACACTCCAGGGCTGAAAATGAGTCCGGCCCTGGTTCCTGGTTGCTCCATTCAAAGTCTCTGGAGCAGGAACTTAGGTGGGACTGACAAAACAAGACCAAAGCAGACTTCCTTCCTTCCTTCCTTCCTTCCTTCCTTCCTTCCTTCCTTCCTTCCTTCCTTCCTTCCTTCCAAGGGCACATGCTGCAGCAGTAAGACTGATGCATAGTTCGTGTTAACTATCCCGTGTGAATAGGCCTCATGTCGCTTTTTTAAAACCTTAAATATCTCCATCCTCAGACAGATTAATCTAAGACCCACCACAGCGTTGACGCATGCGCTCCTTTCAGCCTCGGTTTGCTCCTGTGAGTGTACACATTATTGTTCCCAAATTCCCCCTCCTCTGAGTGACAGTCTGTTGGATATATTCCAGTACGGCTGATTTTCACAATATATCCCAGCCCTCCGGGGAAATTTTGCTTTCAGCACCCACCAATTCCCTCCTCTCCCCGGGCAAAATGGGTTTCCGCCGATGGCAGGAGAGAAAATTGTCCACTCTGTGCTGAAAGACATTTGCTGTATAGGCAGTTATTGACGTGATAGGACCCCTGTGATTATTGTGAAGTGGAATTACCCCGTTTTATCGCAGACTGCACCTTCTGCCATTAGTTCTGACAACGGCTCCCATTAGGCTCTGCATCAAACTGATGCAGTGATTAGAGACAAATGGTCCGGTTCCATTTCTGCACCTGGGAGACAGAACACCCATACAAATATCAAATGAATGTATAATTCCCCTCACACTGACTCGGAAAACATTTGCATGCGTCTTGAGTGCACTCACCAAGTGAATTTGCAGAAGTCAGGGTAACTTTTGATCCTCTCCACAGGCCCTAATGGCGCTTGAAATGATCAAATAAAAAGTCCTCCTTAAACGAGAGCTCATTCATTTTAAGAGATGGAAATTACTCCTAATTTGATTTGGGGATTATGCATCTGACACTTATGTGTATTTACTTATCATCACTGAAGTGGCAGGCTGGATATATTTGTCATAAAACATGCACGGCGTTGAACATGTTTTCATATTGTCTGTCAGCGTCCTGTTTGCAGCTTTTTGCCTGTTATAAATCCACGCGCTGGTTAAACACCCTGCTGTTATTTCACCATACAGCAGATTTATCACTGTGAGAATGAGCCGTGTAAACAGAGCTGTCTTGACGTAGGTATCCAAGCCGCCTCTTCATTGTTCCCATCCATTCTGCTGTGCTGCACAGTGAAGCGATTTGTTTGTTCCCGACAAACAGAGCAACGCTGCCGTTCCTCAAAGCCCAGCCGATGAGGATTTTATCTCTGGTAATGCTGGAAATAATTAAATCAATAATCCGCCCGTCTGTGATCTTGATATGATCTTGTACAGAGTTTATAGAGAGGATCAGCGCGGGATATGTTGTGCTGCGCTGTCGCTTCCCATTGTTCTGACAAATAATTAGCAAACAGCAAGCAGACTGAAACTTGTTCACTACAGCAGGGTACAAACCCTGAGTGCATTAACGCGATCCGTGGAGCTGAAGAAAGACGTTCAGCTCAGACGTTTGAATGTCGTTTTAGATGGAAACTAAACTGCAGACGTGACCTCTATTTCTGAAACAACCATTAATAATAACTACTATGTGGTGACTGATCGAGCATCTGTGAACTCTGTCCTTGACGTTTTAAAACTAATAATTTAAAATTCAGTTTATTAAACTTTCTATCCACCCTCTTCTGTTCTCTTTCATCACATGATACTACAGGACACTCGCAACTTGATTTAGACATAACTGGGACTCAGTCTCAAAAAATAGTGATAAAAACACACACTTAACAATAATCCTCTCTGCAACAATCAGTTAACGACGTCACCAAACGTCCTGTGGTAACAGAGAGAAGGAGGCTGCACATCAACTATTTGATAAAGATATTAGAACTTTAGCTGCAGCTAACAACACACTGTAGAGTACTACTAAATGCTACTGATGGTGCTGATGCTGCATGTTTTATACAGGCTATACATCTCTGCAGCTCTCAGTATGTAGCACATGTACTGTCTGTTCTCAGCAGATGATTCAGGTCTAGAATATAGATATCATTGATGCAAAGCATTACTTTCTACTGAGTTTATATTTGTGACGTCTGTTTGGTATCCACTTGACTTTCATCACGTAACAGTTGACTTTAAAAACTCTGAAGTCGTGCAGCCTCTACCTCCTGAACTTGATGCATTCTTTGATACCTGGCTGTACTAAGACGACACAAGTCACTTCCTGATGCATCCTCAATAAAATGGGAGGGGCAAAGACACATCCAGGTACTTGGACGGTGCTTCTTCTGATGCGGTGGTGCTTTGAAGTAGAACGGGAGAAGAACACGGCCATGTGTCCCAGAATCCATTTCAGGGGCATCATCGGGTACGCTGCTGTTCCAGTGTCGTCTCGTACTCCAGAGTCTGAACTTCATGCACAAAGTTTGCATACTTGGAACTGATAAACAGTAAATGTTTATCAATTTTGACAGCTTACAAGCGACTGGTTGAAACGTGTCTCAGACTGTGACGGAGCGATGGCAAGAATAATTTGGTGCACATCTTTTAAGTGATTGCAGTTTTCCCAGATTTCAGTAACTGACATAGTGATTAAATACTACATAAGAGGATCCTCCACATTTAGCTGAGGTAAACCTTTTTGTTTGTCTGTGTGTATTCTGTCATACGTATAAAACCTAATTCTCCAACCCCACACATTACGCAGCTAAATCAGTAATTGTGAAGCTTTTATTTATTGTGTTTGATGGTAATAAGCAGGTCCATGTCATCAAATGCCTTTTGTTTGTTTGAATTATGCTGGAATAGTTGTCTGCCTCTGTAAACCTCCTCCTACGCATCCTTTAATGCTCTGAGCTGAATTGTTTGAGCTCGGCAGCGGTGCAGCTTCTAACACACCTGTTGAACAGAAAAGCAGAAAATGTGTTTTTAACCTCATCCCCATCATCTCCATGACAACTTCAGCGCACCAGGGCTGCTGAGCTTTATTTTTTTTCTTCTATTTTTATTTTTAAAAGAAATATTAATGCTTTCATACTCGGTGAAGGTGTCACATTCACTTAAAAAGTCCTGAGCTGAACTGACTGCATGCTGCTCTGCTAACACACTGGACCGTGGCACTACACACCGTTTGCCTTATTGCTGTTACTGTAATGAGCATATGAGCGTGTACGTTCCTGCATTACACATTCATAGCTGATTAATGGTATTTTATAATTCATGGTGGGAGCAGCGGTAGAGGGGGAGGGTTAAAGGCGGAAGGCAAGTTGTGTTTGACCTTATAAATAAAAAAGTCAAATTACATGAAGGAAGAAGCTGCAGGGCGTTTGGGTCACACGTGTTTGCAGAAGGAATTTAAATGTGTAAAATGATTACCAGATTAATCATAATTCCTCCTGTGGTTTATTTACATTTACATATATCCATATATATATTACATATATGCCTCTGTTAAATGAATCTAACTCAGCCTGGAGCAGCTAGACTCGGTTATTATCGACGCAGACAAACCTGCACACGGCTGGATGGTCCAACAACCAATCACATCTGATGTCATTACCAACGTTGACAAATGTATAAAGCGCTAACGTGCGAGGAAACTGTCGCCTAGCAACAGGTGCTGGGAATCGGTAAGGAGCACTGGGAAGACAAGTTATGAGACGGAGAAAAAAAAAAAAAAGTTGTAAAAGTAGCAGGAGAAGAAGAAGAATATTAATTTATTATATTATTCATCTGAAGCTATTTTATTTTAAAGAGCGTCAGGCTTCAGCAGGCTCTGTGTGATCTGTGTATGAGCAGTGTCAGTATATCAGACATGTTACTGTAACAGAGCGTGTCATGATTTTATAATGTTCTGTTTCCTGTTTGATATAAAACTGACTGGAGTTTTTTTTTCTGCACATTAATTTACTGTTCCATTATCCAACGAGCTGCTGCCACTGGCCTCCACTCAGCAGGTTGTTTCCTTCCAATCAGGCGTCAGGATGTGTATTTGTATGTTTGATGCACATTTCATTCATTATCTCACACTCACACCTACGACCAGTTTAGAATCACCAATGAACCTAAGCAGCATGTCTTTGGACGGGAGGAAGCAGGAGAACCTGGAGAGAACCCACGCAGACACAGGGAGAACATGCAGACTACAAAACAGTTTGCAGCTCTATTTTTTCATATAACTCTGTTGTTTAATTTATATCAAGGCTTAGAGTTATGCATAATTAAGGTTGGGTCTGCTTTGAGTGACAGGTAGGGCCAACGCAGGTCGCTGGGTGTCTGCTGGGCGTCACCCTCCTGCCTCAGCTCCACTTAAGCGCCACTTCTTTGACGGCTTTTGAATCAGCTGGGAGTCGGATGGAGTCAGGTTGGCAACGGCTCAGAGACGCTGCAGTGAAAACGGAGGGTTTGTCCATCCTCACATAGCTTTACCAGCTCATATTTGCCGTCGATCGACAATTATTTGAAGACTATTTGGCTTCCAAAGAAGAACCTGATGATTCTGCAGTAAGTTCTTCATTTATGGATGTGGATTATTGATAGAAATCAAACAGTATTTTCAGTATAATCATCCTTACTTGTACTATATTAGTTTTTGTGTAATGTCTTTTTATAAGTGCATTGTCTTGCACTGTCCCTTGTTCTTGCTCTGCAGTCTGCACCGTTCTGCACTGTCTTGTATTGTCTGCATCAGCTTGGACTCTTCATGTTCCGTCCCTTGTATTGTACGCAGTCCCATGTCTCCATGTAGCTCTGTATTTATTTACATATTTATTCATTCATTCATCTTCACCTGTAAACTGCAAACTAAACAAATAAAATGTGTCCTTAAGTGTGAGGCATACTGAATCTGCAGACACTCATCTGAGTAAATTATCACATGCAATTTCAACAATAAGCAGATTAGCATCGCGCTCATTCACTTTGGAATCGGATTAGTTTAGACTTATCAATTAGTCCCTAAAAGAAAAGAGATGTGCACATTTGTTACACTAAGTATTCCAGCTCTTAATGAATCTGTTTTTCTGTGATGATGCTGCTAACGAATCCTAATTAAACTTTGATTAAATGTTTTTTTTTTTTTTTTTTTTTTCACGTTTCTAATAAGAGGCATCGGTGCAAAGCAAACCAGGACTGAACCCGCTGAGTTCAGTGGGAGCGAAGCGCACAGACTTTAATCTTACAGACGCTGCATGTGAACCCTGCTGAGGTGATGCGCAGCGACAATGGTCCTCATCCTTCTGCTGAGACGGGAGCTGAGGGACACATGTCGCCGTGGAGACGCAGGAGAGGGAGGACAAAGGATGTTAATGCAAGGGAGGGTAGAAGAAGGGAAGGGCGGCACTGAGGATGAGAGGGAAATGAGGACGAAGACTGGAGAGAGAGAGAGAGAGAGGAAGAAAAGATAGAACTTAGTAAAGGAAAAGTGGACAGGGGACTCTTTTACCTTTTCTGCAATCTTTTATCAATGTATGAACTTAAACTAAAGACTGATGTCAGGTTCAGGGAACATTGAACGCACCACATCATGTGGGAACTGGATGTCAAGTAAAGAGACGACAATCCTGCAGGTGGCAGTAATGTGCCTGCAAGCTTGTTTGCAAATTATAATAATAATAATAAAAGATGAAGAAGATGAAGAAGCATCACTCTTACTTTACAGTGAGAGGAAATGTTGGCAGAGACCCAGCGTGTCTGCACCTCAGAGAGTACTGGAGGTGAGATTTTACCCGTCAGGTTTAATATCTGTCAACAGTGGTGTGTTTGCTAACGTTAGCCTAGAGGGCTACGTTGGTATTGCTTGACAACACACAAGCAGACTTGTTCCTCTTTCACTGGTCATAGTTAAAGTACTGACTCGGATTTAAATCCTGAATATCAAGGGATCAGTCCACGAGTGGTTTGGAAGGTTTGAACAGTTATCAGTCATAAAACTACCAGTGCAGAGGGAGGTCTAGAGGATTTAATGTGAGGACAGATTAGTCCAAAACATGTCCAACATGTCCATTTTAGGAGACTGAAAACATTACAGTACATCCAGTTGTGTCGTACGTACACTGCATATTAACACGTCTGATCAAACCTTGTGGACCGGAGATACGCTGCCTCGTAATCAAGTCTCATGCATATTTATTTCATGCTTCTGTCATTGACACATGAGTTGTTGTGTGTTTAGAAACACGACTCTCAACCCTGATCTAATAATGAAGCATAAACATCCTCCGTTCCCCGAGGGAAACAGGCTGAAGTGGAAAATTAGTTCCTGGCAGCAGTGGAGCGCTGAGTGAAGATACCCGTTGCTCGCTTCGTTACGCCGCCTTAAACGCGGTAAGATGGACCGGAAAGAGGACGTAAACAAGACGGTGAGGCAACGAGGGACAGCAGCAAGGTCTTAGTGTCTTTCTGCAAAGCGTCATGAAACCTGAATCCTGACCTTCCTGACCTGGAGATTAAATTATGTCGACTGCAGCAAAGTCAGCGACAAGCGTATATGCATGAAACAAGTTCAGTGGAATGATTCAGAGATGTCTTGCTTTTGTAATGAATTAATGTATTCCCTTGCATGACATTTCCTTACGTAACCCGAGTGTGTTTGTCTTCAGCTCAAACACTAAATGACTAAACAAAGCAGTTGTGACAGATGCAGTGATCGTCGTGTCCTTGCCAGAATCCATTTGAACGTCTCGGGGTGATGTTTCCTCCCACACCTGCCTCCGTTATAATTCACCACAGAGCACTTTGTGAAATGAGACTTAAGTCTGGAATGCAAATCATCCGACGGCGACATTACCTCCTGCCTCCACAGAAAAAAAAAAACATTTTATGACAGTGACGCCTAAACAAATACGATTAGCAAACACTTTGGTTTTTATAATGTAGGCTTTAAAACCTCAACTAGAAAATACTTGACCTCAGAATTTGTTTTCAGTCACGTCACTGCATTAGCACGTGATGCTGTATGCTTCCTGTATGCTGCCTACATGTATATCAGTGTTCACAGCAGAAAAAAAACAAAACACAACCCAACAAACAATAACACGCCTCCGTCGTCCATCTGTCCATTTTGGCAGCAACAGATCAAGCAATGACTCTCAGCAGCAGCATGTTCCAATGCTTCCTGGGGGATCCCGAGGCATTCCCAGGCGAGATAGGATTTATAATGCCTCCAGCGAGTTCTGAGCCTGCCCCAGGGTCTCCTCCCCAGGGTCTCCTCCCCAGGGTCTCCTCCCCAGGGTCTCCTCCTGGCTGGCCGTGCCGGGTAAACCTGCAAAGAGAGGCGCCAAGGAGGCATCTGAACCAAATGCCCAACTGGGGCCTTTCCATGTGAAGGAGCAGTGGCTGTTCTTCCAAGCGTCTTCCAGATGTCCCAGCTCTTCACCCTATCTCTAAAGTTGGGCCCAGCCACCTTTAGGAGGGACCTCTGAAGTCACTACACAGTTTGTGATCATAGGTGTTAGAACAAAGATCTAAATCAAAAGCAATAATGCACATCTGTCCATTGCCATCACTCAGAGCATCCTGAGATCCTGAGCTCCCTCACTTCAGGGCTCAGGGCTCATCCCCCAACAGAGCACCATGACCGTGGACTTGGATGGTTGAGAAAATAATGCACAAGGACCAAGGCAGATAGTGTCCAGTGTTTTGGGGGGAGTATGATCAGAACAGGTGAGTACAAGGACGGACATTTTGAGTTGTTTCTTTGGGCTTTTGTATATTTTGTTCCCTTCAGTCAAAACACGAGTTTAAGCCGAACACAGCCTTCGTTCTCCATCAGGAACGAGGCTGCAAAACTCTACAGCCACTTTTCAAGCCTACGGGGGACGCTTGTTCGCACTCAAAGGGAAGATTTTTGGTACAAAACTGTGTCACACCTTAGAGATAAAACATGAAACGTGCAGGAAGAGAAGAGGCGCTGCCAGCTCGCTGTCTCCCCGAGTGAGGATTAGAGAGCTGTGGCCGCCAGTGAAACAACAACAAAGGCTGAATCTTGTTAGCTTATCTGCTGTGGTGTGAAATTTGTCTTTGAGAACATCAGAAGATACTATGTACAACAGATAACAGCCGGAGCATATCAGCATATTAACTCTGTAAATTACCCTTGGATGGATTTTACACAGTTAACAAAGAAACTGCAAAGGGCTCCAACTTTCTCTGAAATGTTCTGAATCTGGAACAACACAAAGGAAACTTTAATACCAGCTCTGCTATCAAACCACAAAATAATTATACAGTCCAGCTCAAAGGAAGAACAAAGACAAGGGGACTGCATGTCTTAATTAAACTTCTGTTTAACAATAAACATTAGATAAGATAGATAAAAGTTTGTTACATGCACAGTTATACATGGTACAGTGCTCAGTGAATGTATTGGTACCTGCAGCCAGACTCAACTTAAAGGACGTAGCTCTTGCATATGCATGCATTTAAAACATTTTAAGCAGCTGTGTGATTAAAGTTCAGTGATGCAGTGGTACCTCAGTCCAGTTAAGGCTCAGAGTTAAGCAGACGGATGGCATGAGGATAGAAACTCTTCTTCAGCGTCTCAGTCTTTGTCCTCAGACAGAGGAGACGCCAGCCTGATGGCGGTAAGAGAAGAGACCAGTAACTGTAAGATCAGTCATGCTCTGGTGAAGATCTGCTTGGCCAGTGAAATCATAGAGTAACAGCAATGTAGTCATATGTTTGTGTGCAGCTGAATATGATTTTTAATACTGTTAAAGAGCGTAACTTTAACTTTAACTGGTGCATTTGTGGCAGACAGTTGATCTGGATTCTTTCCGATGGGAAACGATTTAGCTCCTCCAGCCGCGTAGAGTAGAACGAGTAGAACTAACACATCCACTGTACCAAGTAAAACATGCAAAGATGGATGAAATAGGTTTTACTTGTCATATGCATGATTATACACAGTACAAAGCTGTGTACCTGCAGCCGCTAGTAAAAAAGTGAAACTGTAATCAGAGTTTATTAAAAACTCTTCAGCGTCTCAGTCTTTGTCCTCAGACAGAAGAGACGCCGACCTGATGGTAGTACAGAGAAGAGAGAGAGTCCAGGGTGACTCTTCTTGGCCCTAAACCTGCGATGTTTGGTGTAAATGTCCTGCAGGTTGGGAAGGGGGTCCTGATGGTCCTCTTCACTGAATGGACCACTCTTTTGAGGACCAGGAAGTCCTGCCTGGTGCAGTTTCTCATCCAGGTGGTGATGCTCCCACACAAGATGCTCTCTGTGGCGCATAAAAGTTCCTGAGCACCTTGAGAGGAAGTTTAAAGCATCTACTCAATATCAGCACATCTCCTTAGTGTGTCTTGTTGATTAAACAAGGAAGGTATATACTGTTTGACAAAATAAATCCACATAGAATATATAACCCACCTTAAAACCAAACTACAACCTTACTATTAACCCACAGAAGTAAAAATATCTGGCTATGAGTCAGGGTGCTTCTTTTTCTCAGGGAATACAATCCCCCCGTTTCCTTTTTCATCCAACATCAAATCATTCTAATAATAATCACATATTGAGACGTGGACGACATCAGTCAGACACTTTCTGAGTCCTCTTTTATCTCCATTCCAGCCAGGGGAACATGTGCTTATTCTCGACCCAATATGAAATTCATCTTGAGTGGAAACGGGACAGTTCTGATAAACGGGACATTGCAGGAGGAGCATGAAAAATCTCACTCCGTTTGCACTCACGCTTCTTTACTCGAGGGCCTCACTCTTCTTCTTCTCCAGACAGTAACTGACCTGAATACGTCCACCCGGGTCCCCCGTGACCCCAGCCCGCTGCCGGGACGCTGCCGCGGCCATAATTTTCCATTAGTGTGAGACAGAGGGGCTGTTTATAGCAGCAAAGCCCCGTGGAGAAGCATGTTAGCAGTAATTATTCAGCTGATAGGTTATGAGTGGTGCAGGCCTGTCACACCTCTCCCGGCTCCCTGCTCTGGGCAAATCACAAGCCAGGAGGAGCGTCTGCCAGTGCTGATATTAGTGACACTACCGGCAAGCGTCCCATCAGAGGAACAGGGCTGAGCTTCTTTCATGCTGGATGGAAATACACCTGAATGTTAAAAGGAGGGAAAAGAACCAACAAGAATCCATGACAAGCTTTTTTTTTTTTCCTTGAGTCTCTATCTCTCATCTCAGATGCATTAACCTCTCAGGGATGCAACGGCTTTAAGAGGACACGCCAACAAAGAAGCTTCCTTCATCTCAAAGAGAGAACATGGCTTGTAATTGTAAAACAGCTTACATAAGCCTTCCTCTGTGACTATTCATCTGAGGGTTTCACAAGTGTAGCCCTGTCTTTTATTGTTAGGCACACCGATCAGCCACAACATTAAAACCACAGACAGGAGAAGTAACTGAAGATTAAAGAACAGCTTCCTCCTGGACTTCACTTTTTGGATGTACCATGACCTATTTGTCTATTTCCTTTAAATGTGTCTATTTACTGTTATTATATGGCTTCTATGCTGCCAGTTGTACCTCCTGTTTTATCTAAATAATAGATGTGTAACATAAAAATCAAACTAAGAAGGCTTTTCTGACAATAAATACTGAAATTCTACGTTGCCAAAATACATCTGGGTGGATTTGCCTTTTTAAGATGAGATCGAAAACTTCCTGACCTCCTTCTTTGCAGTGTGTTTTGCACCTGCATGTGACCGCAGCCAAATCCAATCCAAAGGCATCATAAAAGCCGCCACGCAGTCGATGTGTGGAACATTCTTGGATTCCAGTCAGATCTTTTTATTTGCAGGTGCAGTACGTGTTTCTATTCACACTTTGGAGCATCTCCACAGCGCGCTGCCCACATGCGTCACTATCACTGTCTCCTCAGCTGTTTATTTACATGCCTTACACATATTTACCTTTATCAAATTAGCATTAGCTTCACCTTAATAGTAAGCATGCTCTGGTATTCCATCAAGCTGCTATAAATAATTATTTTCAGTACATCTGCATTTGTCAATATTGTGGAAATGTCAGGATACACAGTGAAATCTGTAAAAGTTGTATAAACACCAAAAAGGTCACTGCAGTTTTGTTCATTACTTAATTACACACATGAAAATGATTTGTGATTGATTTCATTAATAAAACACCATTACACTGTAAGTGAGGAAGGAAATGCAATCATTGTTGGTGTTGTTTCTGGCTCTGTCTTGACCTGCAGAACTAAACAACCAAACGGATATTTCCCCACCAGTTTGGTCATTAAACAAAGGTGAGCGAGGCTAATGCAATAAATGAGTTGGGGGAAGTGATAGAGGCTGACACGTCTCTGCGCATTAACGCAGCAGCTTCTGTTTCAGTTAATTCTCTGGTGTGCAGGCTCGAAGGCTGGCTTCTTTTTAAACTGGTAGCAAACGTTGGGAGCGTAAAATGAATACAGATCAAATAGTGTCTCTGAGGTGGAGCACATTTTATAGAACCAATGTGAAGGGAAAGCTTTTGGTAGAGACTTCAGCAATGCAAGTGAAAATAAAGCAATTTTGAGTCCAAAGGGCAAAATGTAATATACAATTCATGAATAGATAATGCTACAAAAGTATTGACTTTACAAAAAAATATGGAGACTGTGTCATCAATCAAAAGATGACGTGATTTCAATAAGAAATCAAGTGGATGCAGGATCAACATTTATTGAGGGAACATGAGCTTTCAAGGTAATTGCTGGTTAGACTCCAAAGAGCGACGGTTTCATAGAGTTAACTCCCAAACAGAGAGGTGGAGATGGATTGATTGGATGAAAGCAGTGATGTAGAAATTGCAAAGTGCATATTTTGTAAGTTTAGGTAAATGGAAACGACAAGGAAATGGAGCAACAGTCTGCCGGACTTCCCCCGTCTGCAGAATTTGCAATTGAATACAATTGGATAGTCCTACAAACAGGTAAATCAAAGCTGTCCAGTTATAAACAAATACATCAGTGCTCCGAAGATGCTGTGTTGTCATTATTCTTTTATCAATCTCTGCATAAAGCCGCCCAAATCTTTGATTGGGTGCTGGAGCATAATCAGTTCCCAACAGACACCAACTTTGCATGACAACACATGTGGTTGTAACCTCAAAGCCTCAAAGCCAGACCAACTTTTCAATGTCGTTGTGTCTGACGTTTCTGAAAAGAAATGGAGGAATTTCACAGTCACATGGATTTTGCCCCGTCACCACAATATCTCAAACTGAACCACAAGCCACTGTTCTCTGTACAGCCACAGAGCGGTTCACGTAATGATTCAAACCGTGCTGGTCAAAAGATAGATATGGATGTCAGCTGTGAGGACTCCCGGGAAATCTCCTGTAGGAGTGTGACAGAACATCCCGCATGATAGATGTCACAACTTAGTAAAGACTGCAGGAGGAAACAATCAGAGAACGGCAACGGGTTCAGAGATGAAAAAAGTTTCAGAGAAAAGAGTTATGAACTTCTGATCAGCTGAGATCTTAATATCCCTTCAGGTTTATTTAAAACAAACTTTTATGTTAACACATATTGACATAATTTCACTTAATGACAACCCTGTTAGTGGTTTGAGTGGAGGGGCCTCTGTGGATCATCCCACAGATACTTGATCAGTTAGGGATCTAGTGAATGAGGAGGCCAGGTCAACACCTTGTGCTGTTCTTCTTCCTAAAGTGTTTTTGTGGCTGCATCCTGCTGGGGATGGCTGCTGCCATCAAGGAGTGTCATTGCTATGGGGTGGGGGTGCCTGGTCTGGTCTAGGTGGGTGCTACATGTCTAAGTAACATCCACACCAATGAATGAAGCCAGGTCCACAAGTTTCCCAGCAGAACACTGAACTGAAAGATCAACGTTATTCACTTCTGCTGTCAGTGGTCATAATATTGTGGCTGATTGGTGTACATATCAGTGATCACTATATATACAGTATATCTCAGTTCTCAGTTCTTCAGCCGCACACACATGCTGGGAGTAGTGATGTGCTGATTAAACCATAGTGAAAACGTGTGACAGGAAAATGAGACAAGAACAGATATGTTGAAATACCACAGAGCAGCTGGAGAGGTGAGCAGAAAGAAGACAGGTTTAGACAAGGTTCTCTGTGACAGACACTTGAGGGAGTAACCCATCTGCTAAATATTTTAAAAAGTGAAGGTGCTTTAACTTTACTAAAAGAAACTTTCCAGTGCAGCTGATGTGTAAATGTTTTTTTCTCCTGCCGTACTGAAGAGACTAATGATGAAACAACCTCAGCTCCTTTTTACACATAATTAGTTTGAAATTAAATTCTGCGGTGCTCAGATGATGTATGACTATGTTGTTGTTACTCTTTTGTCCATCACCAAAAAAATTCCACCCAGACATTTTTATAGGCCTGGTCCATCTAAAGACCAACGATCCGTCACAAAACGATGGTGGACTGGAGAGTTCGTCTGGATTCCAGGTTACTGTTGCTTTATTTTCTTCTTAGTTTTATAATGTTGATTAGCTTGTTAAACTAGCAAGTAGAGCTTTTGAGGAGATGTTTCACTACTCATCTGAGGAGCTTCTTCAGTTCTAGAGGACTAGTGTGAAGCTTACGGGTATAACCTCAGACATCAGTGTTAATTTTGATTTAGTTTAAGTCGTAGTCTTTTGACAAAAATATAATTTTAGTTTTACTCATAATTTAGTCATCTAAATCATTTTAGTTTTAGTCTAGTTTTAATATATAGTAATTTTAGTCGGCTAAAATATAAAGTGTTAACGATAATCCTTAAAAAACATCTGTTATGGAATGATATTAATGTTTAAATGTGCAATGCTCATGGCTATGGCTAACATGCTAACATGCTGAGCTACAGCTCGTTAATGTAACCAGAGTTGCTCGTTATTGCACCTGACCAAATTCACTTTGGGCCTCAGTTGTATTTGCATTTGATAAACCAAAACTAGCGAGGGTAGCAACTTAAAACACTGAACAGCACACAGTAGTAGATACCGTAGACAACCATGACATGCATTTTGGAGCTAACGAGCTAACTAGCTTAGCTTCGTATAGATTTCAGGATAACTCGTTTGCAAGTGTCGCTTCAAGTTCGTTGTGTTTTTACCGGCGATAGTAGCTACACACGGTTTGCAACGCGTCTTGTTTTCAGTGATGGTAAACTGGAGATGAGTCCATATATCCTGCCTCTGTTTTCTCCCTGGCTCTGACAAATGGTGGTGTTTATAAAAAACTGTGAGTGCATTCATATGATGACCCTCGTAGCAGTCTACCGACCATCAATGAGCACCTTACCACTCTCTTCGTTGTTGAAACACAGTCTCCTGTTTAAACCTCAGTTTCCCATTTGTCCAGCTGTCTTTTTGAAATCCTATATAACTTGGATGACTGAGAACCTTCTCAGACTTCTAGATCCCAGCTGTTGCCTAGCAGCAGTGTTCTCATGATTTATGGCGGATGCTACTACTTGAGGACCAATCATGTCATAATCACGAGCTAATGTGCTCCATGTGAAGGCTACGTAAGTATCAAGGACATAATGAGGGTATGTGTAACAGGTGTGTAGGTCTTTCTAGTACTTTCTATCTCAGCTCTCAGTTCTTAGGATGACCCCAGACCACATTCCAGCCACAAACACTGTGTAAAGAAATATATGTGTAAGTATATAACATGTAAGCCACACATATAGAGCAGATACTTTTCACTCTACTTCCTCACAGACTCAGTTCCCACCCCACCGTGAGCTGTTCAGGCAGCAACACTGAATAATTCTCTTTTCACCTCCATTTGGCCTTGACAGGCAGCGACTGGTACCCTGCAGCACAACACCACAATCTCAGTGCCCCCGTACTACATAACATGTCACTTTCCCTGTTGGTTATTCAGCCCACCGCTGTTTGTCAGGCCCTCTGTGTTCGTCCAACACTATAGCTATACTTGATTTCAGCTTCCTGGTCAGTATCAGGTTTGCTGCAGACAAAATGTTGTTCTCTGGATGTAGATACCTTTCAACCCACAGAGCTCACTGCAGGTGAATTACGACTGTCTGTGTCAGACACGTGCTCAAGAGGCGCTCAAGTCGTTTTTCTGCCTCTGACAGCTTCAGACTATTTAACTCTCGTGCGTTTCTTCTCCGTCCTCTTCACAAACACACTTGCAGAGTTGTTAGGCCGTCGGGTGGCCTGGGGAAGGGCAAACACCAAGGAGAAAACCATTCAGCCTCAGGCCCTTTTCTCCTTTCCTGCTGCCTTTTCACTCAGCAACTCCTGATCATAAAACAAGAAACAGACAGAGCGGGCACATACACGAGTCCCGAAGGCAAACGCATGGGCCCTAAAAGATATGCCCTGCAAAGCTAGGGAGGCTACAGATGTTGAAAAATGTGCAGGAAACATGTTTGTGGTTTCGTTTCAAGTCTTAAACACTTCCACTTAAGACGCTTTAGGGATGCTCAAATCATTTTATTCCTCCTTGTCGTAGAGAACGATCTTATTCCAACTCTTAATCCAAGAGTTACACTGACAGATAATTTAAACGTATGCTCAGAAGGAATATACATCATATAAATAAATAAATCTGGCCAAGAGGTAATTTGTTTCACAGATCCTGACAAAAGTAACACAGTGGTTCACACAGATAGAACGGACCTTAATGAGTTAAATATTGTGAGTGAGGAATTAGAAACCTTTAAACCTTCACGTTCATGTGTGAAGAACATCAAAGACTGCTGCGAAGAACACGATGACCTGCTTCAAAAAAAAAGCTGGATGTGCACGTAACTCTAATTAGCGTGGAAATAATAGTGCGAGACCAAACCAAACCTGTCAAAAGAAGAAGGATTAAAGGAAACGTTCTGTTCACCATCTTCCTCTTTTACAGCACTTTGCTTACACATTTGATTAGGAATATTTAATCATGATTAATATTTCCATAGTTAATCCATTTTTTAAACTGATCTATAGTTTTCAGGTTTATAAACTTTTATCAGAAAGCTCCTTGCTCAGTTCACATGGACATTAAATGCAAATAACCTTTTCTCAAGAGGGTAAAAAAAAAATGGAAAAGGGCAATTCAACTGCACCCAAAGCACAGACGGTTGTTAGAAGGTCTCAACTTGTTTTGTGAAAGACAAAAGACAACATCCAAAAATCAGAAGGAGCAGATCAAAATAACACCTGACAAAGTAGGAAGGGAACACAGAGGCTAAATGCAAGAGGAGCAACGAGGCACAGGTGAGATCAGGGCGGGGCTAACGATCAGGGCCAGCAACCACAAGTGAAGACTTCTGGAGTGACAGAGAGTTTGGTAACATTTAAAATAAAGCAGGAAGTGTTAGAGTGGTGGCTGGTGGAGCTAAGATCTGTTCTTTATCCATGTTTTGCTTGTTCGTTTGGGATTTTTGTCAGTTTTGACATTAAAGGGTGTACCATCAGGGAAACTGGCACATGCATAGAATGGAATAAGCTGCTCATTCAGTATATTCAGGTAGTCAGCTAATGAACCTAGACCCAGATCATAGCACTGCCCCATAGCACAGGCTTGTACAGTAGACACTAGGCATGATGGCTGCATCACTTCATCTGCCTCTCTTCTTACCCTGATGCTTCTCCACTCTCCTTCCAGTTTCTAATAATGCCTTGGACAGTTCTTAACCCAGTTTTAGTAGTTTCTTCAATCTCCTTAGATGTTTTCTCTGCTTGATGCATGCCAATGATTTGACCCTTCTCAAACCAGGGTCATGGATCATGCAGTTCTTGGACTGTACTGATCAGACTCTGGCTCCAAACTCATAATATGGTGGCACCTGTATCCTGGGATACTAGTGTCAGTTTGACCAATGGGAGGAAGTGGAGATGTGGTGGGATGCTACACCCCGGCTCTTTAAGAAACCACACTCTAGTTCTTCAAAGATGCTGCAGAGGTAGCTGTAACCTTGCTACACTCATTCACCTTAACCACATTTATGTGTTGTTGTTTTTTCTTCCTATTGACGACCACGCTTTCACTTCTTTTCTTTGCTCCTCCCAAAGTTTTACAGTAATCAGTGGAGGAATGAGTAATGGACATTAAAAAAAAAATAGAAAGACAAAGAGGCTTTTAAACAAAAGAGGATTAGAACAAAACAGTGTGTATGTGTGTGGGGTGGCAGAGGGAGTGGCAGGGAGCTGAAATGCCAGACTAAGACACAAAACATACGGAGAGAGCGATAACAGGGCCGAGGAGGAGAGGTACTTGCTCCAGCTAGATTTAGCTGAGCAGGGTCCCTTGATATGTAAATGCGCTTCTGCAGTATGAATGTTTGATGGCTGCTGAGGCTCGACGTGCAGCAAGGGCCAACAAAGCATGAAATATACATTACAACTGGAGGCATTGTATTGTCAGAGAAAGGTGTGAGGCGCACACGCCAACGTTCACGCGCGCCGTTCTCAACAGTGCTGCACTAATGCATTCAGAAACACAATCAAAGGATAACAGTTCAGCCTTCGGTCAGAAACTTGAAGCGGATGAGGAAAAAAAATAGCAAGACGCTGTTTGTTGATGTGTATATTCAAATATTTGTGATTGAGAAAGTAACTATGGCTGCGAGTCCGTGGGTTGCATAATGTTTGAGACTTTGTAGGAGTGAGGTTTGAATTCAGATCGTTTTACAAGTATGGATGTGATGGAAACCATGTGTTACATCTGAATCAAGGTGTTCCTCAGGGTTCAGTTTTAGGTCCTACACTTTTTAAACTTTGCACACTGCCTCTTGGAAACATCATCTAGTTATGCATTACTACATGAATGCATAATCATCCAACCTGCTTATATATATTTATATAGCTCTATACCTCTTATATTCATGCATTATAGCAGCAGCCTCACCTGTAATCTAATTTCCCCTGCATGGCTCTTGTTTATGATAGTACCTCTCATTTATCAGCTTTTACTCTTGTTGGTATCGTCTCATTCCTCCTTGCTGATCTCTTCTAATCATCTAATCATCCTCTCTACCTGGCTAACCTTAAAGATGAACTAAAATACGCATCTGTACAAATACAGTTCAGATTCTTTCCCATTCTGTGGAGGATGCATCGGGTCGTCACTCATATATGGACTTGGGGCAGCCAGGTATCCCAGAATGCATTCCCTGGCATCATTGTGTGCGCTGCTGTATCAATTACAGAATGACTTTGGAATTGACTTGTCAAGTCTGAGGTTCCAGGTGCAGTGAGGAGTGGAAACAGTAGGCCAGACAGGAGCTTTGACAAAAGAGGTAGCGGCTTGCAGAAAACAGCCAGACAGCTGACCAAAATACTCTATTCACTATGAAAATGTTTTCATTTAAAGTGATAAATAGTTTTAATTTAGTGCAGAAAGGATGCAAAGTCAGCCATTAATACTTTAAAACATAAACCATATTTGAATTTATTCAGTATTACTCTTTTTTCATGCTATTATCAAGTGGATTTTCAACTATACAGTTTTACTTTAGGGTAAAATCTCACTTCCACAATCACTGCTGCACGAGGTTAAAGAGCGCCTCGCACTCCTGCACTCTCTCTTCTCCCTCTGGACAGGAAAAACAATCACTCCTTCCCACAGTGACACTCTTTCCTTCATCGCCTTCCTCGTATATTGCGTGTCAGCGCCCATCCTTCATCCTCCCGTGTCTTTGCCCATTGGCATGCCAAACATTTCTCTCCCTCCATCCTCCTCTCCATCACATCATTTGAGCTCGCTCACTGCAGGGACTGGCTGTTTGTGGAATTGGAAGTTTAAGCTCTGTGCCATTGGGATTATGCTGAAAGCCTTTAGTCATTTCATCTGCAGAATATAACCTCCTCTGTGCCATGTGGTTGCCGCATGACGGGGTGGTTTGCAGCAGTGCGCTAAGCAGCCTCTTGCATTACATCACTTTGCACAGGTCACAGGAAGTTATTTGTGTCTTAAGGAAACCAGACGAAACCTAAGTTACAATCTTTTGATCTAAATTTCAGATTGCTTGCCTCTGTGGCTTTTCCTTCTCTAAATTCTTCAGTTATTTTCTGTTCAGACTTTTTTCTATTTGCATGGTGCAAGGTTAAAGAAGTGGAAAACTGACAAGTTGCATCGCTCATTTTAGTGTTCCACTTCCTCATATCCATCCTGAGCCTGCAGTCTGTCTGCTGTCAGGACTTTAAATCAAGCTCATTGGATTTGAAGCGCGGGACGACTCTCCTGCTACCAAGCTTTATGAACTTCACTCAGATACATCTGCCTCTGAGTTCATAGGAGGAGGAAACCGAAGGGAGAAGTTATTGAATCAAGCTCATCAGCTAGGTGTGAGACGCAGCTACAGCGGCTGTAGTGCTGTCTGATTATTATTTAAACTAGCAGAGAGAATGATGAGAGAATAATCAGTGGTTATGTAACACCCTAAAGACAACCCACTTCATAAGTGAAGCTGATACGAAACTCATGTTTGGATATTGCGTGCTGTTTCCCTCTCCATAGAATATGGAGTTTAAAAGGAGAAAGTGAGCGAGGGGAGGTCTTGCTGTATCCTGTATGAGTTTTTTTTTTTTTCAGTACTCGAGCCTGAAGGTGCTCTGCAGGGCCAGGAACCAATTAACCCATCTGTACCTCTGTGGGCTCTGACTGGTGTGACAAGCTCTGCAGTGTCAAGCTACATAATGGTCCTCGGCTCTGGGTGCAGTGGGAGATCCTCCCTGTAGCAGAACAGAATGAAACACAGCGAGCAGTTCACGACACGGAGGACGGGCTGCTGCGCGGCACACAGACGGGGACAATGTGACAACAGGTGATGATGGGGCCCATTGTGTGAGTCCCACTTGTCCTTGCAGTCTAGCTGGATTGATTTGGCCCTCCATAAGGACGTCTGCAAAGGGGAAAAAAGCGTACACTGTCAAGGGGATTTCATGCATTTACTGTTTGAGGGAAAGGACTGAGATGAAAAAGAGAGAAAAATATGCAACGGACAATTCCTGAATTTTCTTTTTACTCTTTGTATTAGTTAACAATAAATACAAAAATATCATGTGCTTCTTTCATTGGGATCTGAGGCGCTGTAATCAGCAGCACATCATCTTAACTTCCTGTTCGTGGAAGCGTGTATTATCATGATTGTAATTGATGTGAATGTTGTTAAACCACTCATGATGCACTCAGTGAAATACTTGGAAATGCTATTTCAGCTCTAGAGTGTTATTGTAGGACATAAGAAGAGTTTTTCACTTCTGTGAAATTTTTCAAAATTTTTCTTTTTCATTTTCATGGATTAAGTAATTCCTGTGTAAATGTACGGAGCAACGTGAGCTGAGCTTCATGCGCAAACAGATCTGTGGCTAACTCTCTGCATGTCACCAATATAATGTTTGTGCACACTTTCATCACATGTCCTAACGTTCCATAACCTAGTTAACGTATTTCATGTGTGAGTGGAACATGTTTAGTCTGACATTTAACTGAAACAGCAGAGATGAGACAACCAGTACTTCTGCCTCATGGAAGAGGGCGTTAGTGAGCCACAGGTTCATGTTGTTGCTCTTCTTCTTCTATGCTGAGTCAACTGTTAGGCCCTGGTCCGTTTACTGGGATCTTTTATCTGCGTGAAAGATGAAAATAGATATTAGACTTTCAGTCAAAACAGGAAGTGGAAGATATTTAGTCGAACAGTCTGAATTAAATGGATCAAATCATCACAATATAAATATTTAGCAACTCATTCGTCTTCTTCTTATGTAACTGCTTGTTCCTGTTAAGGGTTGCGGGGTCTACTGGAGTCTGTCCCAGCTGTCTAGAGGTGGGGTCCACCCTGGTCCACCCCTTGTTTCATTTAAATGTATATATTTCCATTTGCGTTGTCTGTTTTAAGTCTGAGTAGTCGTATTATCGCTCTCAACTGCTATAGATTTGTTCCTTTGACCAAATTTTACCCATGTGTGCGTAATGAATGCTCATTTGAGATATAAAACTCAACGAGTCAGCGTGGAAGCAGCCAATAGAATGGCAACAGCCACGAACAGCTCGTCACAGGCCCATGCACATTTAGGCTGGCCTCCTGTTGCCCATTGAACAGCCACCCCTTTGATTTGCAGGCAACCCACAGCACCACTTTGGTTCTTCGGTCCAACCCTTTCTCCCATCACACATGTTGAAGTAGCAGGATGCACAGAAGGAATGCATCAGTCTTTGCACATCTATTTGTAATCCATTTGAAGGGTAGCCCTCAGTTAAAGGTCAACAAATATTCAGTGTGCAGCACTTTGGGAAGCATGTTAAGCTCTGAAAAACACTCGGTGTTCAGAACTGCACATCCTTTCTGCTGAGAATAAAGATAAAAGCGAAACAGGCAGCTATGCACTTTAAAGAAGGGCTTCCTGTTTACAAAGAAGCCTTCTACACAGGAGGGGGAGGATCAGCACAGAAACCATAGATTTATTTGGATTCAGAGGTATACAAAGCTGACACTTTTTCACTTTGGATTGTAGAGAATATAATTTTTGTTGGAGAAAAGTGACTTGGCGCTTTGCAATTGAAAGTCAAGCATTGTTAACACCAGCATTTACAAGTCAGCTCCATCTTTTTCACATGAAACACCTAAAACCTGTGAAATGCACTAAAACTGTGTAGATCTGCCGTACTAATGTCGTTATTTAACATCTTCCGTCATTTCTGAATTGAATTTATGCTTTTAAAATGATCTACATCAGCGACAGCCGGGAGCTCTTGACAAATAACCTGGTATTCACAGCACAGACAATAGAAACCCATTATCTCTATCAAGGGAAATCTACATGTTGTAGGTCATGTCGCGGCTCCTGAAACGGCTGAAACACAAAGCACGGCAGGCCTCTCGTTTAAAGATCAGGACAATAGCAGCTGACAGTTCATGAATGAGTAAGACACGGGGAGAAGGAGAGCAGAACCAGGGAGATTAAGGCACGAGAAAATTGCGGCAAAGGAAAGGTAATCCTTGTTTACTTTGGAGGATGATGTCAGGAAGTCCAGAGCAAGACATCGAATGGGAAAGGTTGATAGTCTCATCTCACTTATAGACCGTATAGGGGTAGGGACCCTGTGCTGTAACCTGGTGTGCACCTCAACAGGAATGGAACCAAGCATTGTGGTGATGCAGACCTCAACAGCTGTGATTAACCTCAACTTCAACAAGAGCATCTCAGGTCCACTCACTAGTTTGAAGCATAGAGAGTAAAAGAAATGGACGACGCATCTCCACTTCCTCCCATAGGCAGTACTAGTATCAAAGGGATCTGGTTGGTACCATCTTGCGAGACTGGAGCCATTGCCTGTGCAGTACCGTCCGAGAGTAGTGTCGTGTTATACGTTGACCTGGTTGGACAATGTTTGTTGCTCCATCTTGGCATTTTATTAAAGTCTGAGATCTTTTTATGAAATATAGAATAATAAAAGACTTTGGAACCTTATTGTGGCACTGATACTACAGAATCTGTAGTAATCTGTGGTTAGCATCACAGCCAGAAGGTTCTGGGTTCTAATCCATGTTCCAACTGGTTCCTTTCTGTGTGTAGTCTGCATGTTCTCCCTGTGTCTGTGTGGGTTCTCTCCAGGTTCTCCAGCTTCCTCCCACCGTCCAAAGACATGCTGCTTCGGTTCATTGGTGATTCTGTCTCTCTGTGTTAGCCCTGTGATAGACTGGAGACCTGTCCAGGGTGGACCATCGCCCAGTTACAGCTGGGACAGGCTCCAGTGCCCCCTTTGACCATCCAGAGCACAAGTGGTTGCAAAAGATGAATGAAAAGGATTTTGAGTTCAGCCGCATTTCTGAGAAAGTTTAAGCAAGGTATCCCTCCCCACAGTTAACCTTGCTCTCCCCAATTACTTGTAATTTACTCATATTTATTTGAGCCCTTTACAAGTTTCCTTTTTCATCCTTATAACCATATTTTAATAATAACAAGGACACAAGGTCCACCTCACACTTACACACAGCACAGCTCCTTGCTGTTGTAAATAGTGATGTGGAACATAATATTTCCCTCTCTCTATCTCGGTTCGTCCTTTGACTCCGTCTGCACTCTGCCTCCGCTCCTCTCCCTTCCCTTTTCATCTCTGAATGCACGGCGCAATAAAGTCCAGACAGAGTAATTACAGCCTGCCGACAAATAAAACAGAACCATCCGACAGAGTGCAACTTCATATGCTTTTAAGCTGCTTATTTTCACCCTGCGGCGAATTAGACACTTTGTGCTAAATCGACCGGCCTCTCCCTCGCGCGCTCCCTGTCAGGGTTTAATTGTGTAAACAAAAACCCACACAGTTTGTCACCCTGCTCTACGCCCTGCTTTCTGCTGGAACAGTATCTGATGAACGAGTCCGTGTGCTTGTTCTGCACATTCTGACAGCCTCTTAAGGTTTTTCTTTTTTTTTTTTTAATTCTTGATCGTAGCAAACATTTGCAGAAGACTGAGGCACAGTTTAATCATCTGATCGTTGTCATTTTCGCTGCTTTAATTGAAATATTCTTCATCTTTAATTATAAGCCATGTCATGTAGACAGTTAGCTCATCTTTACAGCAAATGACAGACACGTGGACGTCTTAACCCACCATTTGTGTTTAGGGATGTCCTGAATGTCATTTATTTGGGCTCTGATTCTTATCTGAATCCTTCTCTTATTCCCCAGTATTAATGTTTGCTGTTCCTCTATCCTGGGAAGCCACACTGACTCTCCAACCCACACGTTATCTGTGGAGGAAACTTGGCAGCATTGTCAGATACAGCTGATGTTTTCTAGACCCAAGAGCCGTTCAAAAACCACCCAGAAGTGCACAGAACAGTCCATTATTTTGTTTAGCACTTTTACCACCCAGATTGCTTACACTAGTGTAGGATATGATAAAAAAAACAAAGCAGTTAAACTTAGAAATCATCCTGTACCTGTCAACATCTAGTGAGCAACCTAGCTACAATGTAGTCCACTGATACGTTTAGGAAGACTTTCTACTCTTTAGAAAGCAGGAAACAAACACACAGCTTTAAAAATTAGGAGAATAAATACAAAAATGATCCCAAACAAGCCTAAAGTTTGCTCACTCACCCAATAAAATACCAATATGGATGAATTCATTGGGAACTGAACACGCCTAGCCAATCAAATCATTTGGGGGAGGCGTTTATGTTGATTCATGTTAGCTTGCGTCGTCTGAACACGGTGGATTTTAATTCGTTTTCAACAGAATTGATTTGTTGGTGGACTATCCTGTAGATTTATTGTTTTTTTTCCTCTGTTTCATTGAATAAACAGCCCATAATGAAACCCTAGTGGAGTGTTACACCAGACTCGCAACACCAGGCTTCTGCAAAACCCGTTATCTTCCTCTGACTCTTACTGCTTCTCACTTAGAGGTGTAGGATCCCAGGTTCAGGTTCAAAAGACCACAACATATAATGGACATAACTGCGTAACCCAAAGACACCAACGCTGGTTTCAGGTCCAATTTTCTGCCACAAACAAAAAAAGCTGCAAGCATCAGAGTTAGTCTGACTTCCAGGATATATTCATGTTCAGTAAGGCAGGTAAGATGTGGTATATGTCAGCGTTGGTTCCTAACACATGGTCAGTTTGAGGAAGAATTGTGGTTCTGGCCAAAAATATTTGAAGACGTAATATTTGAACTTATATCTGGAATCTGTATTCATGCTGCACATCTTCAGTGAGCATATAGGAAACAGAGTGAAGAACGAGGGAGCTCCTCTGAAGCTAAACATGTCCTGGGCTGTGATAATCTCTTTAAGAACCCAGTTGTGGCTACAGCCTGATACTTTTCCTTGAAGCTTAATTGCTTCTTCTCGTCTCCTCGGCTAACTACGTTCAACGTCCAGGCCTTGTAATCCATCTTGATGAGCTCCAGCTTTCTGCCGGGGCTGAGGTAACAGCAGAGAGTGGAAGCAGACAAACAGGTTCATTTATTGTTTTTCACAATAAAAGCAAACGTGCCTGCAGTAACTGATGGCGTTCCTGTTCAACAGAACAAACTAACTGAGCTGGATGAACACAGACGCATTGTGATGAACAATAACACCACTTAATGAAGTAATTTTCCAACTACTGTACTGTTATTAAGAAAACAGTGCATTATAACAATGACATTTTCATTCTCTGACTTTCTTTTTTTCTGCTTGGAAGCTGCATCAGCAGGATGAGCAGCTTCTTTGAACAGCGTTATCACCACCAGCAGCTTTGCCATCTGAATGACAGAGACAGAGGCAAGGAGGGGAGGAGGGGGAGGAAGGGGTAAGAATGGACGAGGCAGTGATGAGAAGATAGGAAACAATTTGTTGGAATGGCTGCGCTGCACAGACAGAGAAATCCGGGAAGATGAAACCGAGTTCAGAGAGGAGGAAGATGTAATAACAAGCCCAAAGACCAAGGGAAGGATCAGAGAGAATGAGGAGATGTAGGAGCCGAGAGAAAAACAGGAAATCACCTGTACAGCAGTAGCCACAACACAGACATCCTTTGATGGATTTATTCCACATTAATTATCTATAGGAGGAGGAACAGCAGCAGCCAGGAGCCAGTGGAGAAACATTACAGTCTGTTTATTTGTCGTTCGTCCAAAGATATTACGCTGAATTCTACACCATCGCTGTGTGTTCATCAAGCCAAACAGGTCTGGTGAGTTCTGACAGTTGATTTAAAGTCGACTATGTGTAAATAAATAGCTGCCAAACCTAACCCATGAAACGTAGAGGCAGGTTTTTATGAGATTTGTGTGGTTTCTCTTAAAACGTTTGGCTTCGTTGTTGAAAAAAGCTTTTGTTATTCTTGTAATTTGGCCTTACGTGGGCTTTTTATTTATTAAGAGTTAAGGGTTTAACATCCTCGACCATGAAACAGCAGAATTCAGAACTCTAAACAACCTGGCAGCAGTGATACTGGACGTTAGGAGTCACCAAGCCCACAGACCAAAAGTGACAGAACTCCTTAACACATGATTTAAATATATTTTGGACTAAACCATCTTTAAGATGCAACCTAACCAAGAAACTCCAAATGGAAACAAAGGTTTTTAAATTAAACCATTTTAAACACAATAATAATAACTTCAACTCCAATCTTAAATTAATGTTTCTAGGTTCAACAGAAAAGAAAATACAAAATAAAGCAACCCCCCTCTCGCCCCTTCTAAATTCTAGATGGTGCAGTCCAGACTGAAAGCACCTGGTGGATGTGTGGCGTTCAAGAGCACCAGCTCCAAATAGGAAAACCTCCAAAAGAGAGAATAGTTATAACTCAAACCAATATGAAACCAGTATCTGGAGAAAAATATATTCATTTAACAGGATCCATATTTACTTAAGTGACAGAAATATTCTAAATAAAAGTAAAAGTGTTTCAGACGAGCTTTTAGGCGACTAACCTCATGCGTTGATGTCGGTTTTACTTATTGCCTTTGTCTTTTCTCTGCATCATTAGTTCCTTATTTGTGCACATTACTCGTGTTAACACTGGTTTAAAGCTAAAGATACAGACAAACGCCAAGATTGTGTTTTAGAAATGCAAACTCGCAACAACTTAAATTAACCGTGTTTCCACAATCAGTGCAACGACAGACACTTCTTTAATCCGTCCGCTCATTCAAGCATTACAGCTAAAAAACACCTTAACGATGTCTCCTGGAGCCGTGATGCAGCAGCAGCAGCTAGTCAGCAATGGGCAAACCAGTGATTATAATGGCTACCTCTGTACGCTGCCATGTTTTGGGTAGAATCCATTCATCAGTAGGTGTTGTGGGCTGAGGTTTAGCTGCATGTACTTCATAAATCAAATAGAATGAGACAGAGAAGTAGGAAGAGAGAAAAAAAAAGAGAGAGAGATGCCCCATGGACAGCAAATGCCAAACTCTGGTCTTAACGAAGCCGGCGCCGTGTGATGCCTGGCAGGCTGCAGCTAATGATGAGGCTTAGTTAGGTGAGGGAAACGATGAAGAGGGGGGAAGAGGTGGGGGCTTTGAGGGGGAAGCGAAGTGGAAGGAGAGTAAGCGCCAATCTTAATGAAACCTTCCTTATCTGATGTCGGGTTGGGGACAGCTAATGATTAGTTAGGTGAAGGAAGGTGAGAGAGGAAGGAGGGGGGAGGAATGAAAGGGAAAGAATGTCAGAGAAGTACGAGCTGTCCTTCACTGCCACTGTAAATGCTGAAAAGGTCACGTCAGTCGTGTAATGGCTCAGTCTCAACCACTGGTCCCGTGTCTTTTAATATGAAATAGTTTTTGGAAGAACACGTCTCTGGTATGAACTGGAACACCTGTCAGTCAGGCCTTACCCCCACCACCCCCACCATCAGAGGCTGACCTCTCTTCTGTGCTTGAGGCTGATCCCTGCAGCCAGGTCCAGAGAAAAGGAGCATGGCCTAAAATGTGAGCTTTCTCACTGCCTGCCTGCAGACGAGATGGTAAACTGCAGACTCCGATGATGCTACTTGAAAGTTTGCAAATAATTTTTGTTTCCTCCTTTGAACAGCAGTCGGGTTTGTTCATACCTTATCCAGTACTTGCAATTTCCTAGCGCACACTTCAAGTGTCCTACACTGAAGTTGTTTTATTTTTCCTCCAGTGTTTGCTTCTTCAGTCCAACCTTGGCCTGAGCTACCTGAATAAAAATCACTGCATCCTGTCGAGTGTTTAGAGGGTTTAGTGTGGCGATGCTTTCTGTTTGTGGAGGCTGCGCGCGAGTTTGGTTCTGGCCCGGCCTCCTGCTCCATCTCTCTCCTTCATTAGCTACAGCTGTCTCTTCCTGACCCTCCCTCGCTGCATCAGCTGCCCCATTGAATCCTCCCTCTCTTTCTCCTTCTCTCTTCCTCTCTGCACGCGCTCTGCAGCAAAATAAACCGACGATTTCCCTCTGCAGATGCTAATGAAAACATCGAATTCAATACACGTGCAGACAAGATTGCCCATCCATAATGGAGCTTGTATTAATTCTGTGTCAACAATAAACTGAAAAATGAACTCCAGATTGCATTCAGTCACAATCGATGAGCCACTGTTACTGTGTTCCTCTTAATCAACCTCCGGTAACGTATGCATGCAGTCCAATAAATGCAGCAGTAGACTCACGTTAAACCAGGAGAAAAGAGGCAATTTAGTACAGATGGAGTTACAGTTATCAGGACATACATTACCTGTGTCTGTGGAGATAATGTCTACATTATAGAAAAATAAAGGTCCTGTTACATGTCATGATTTATACCTAGTGGAAGTTAACAATTGTTTCTGATCAACTGGCAAACATTCAGCTTGCGTGGTATCATGCAGCCCATTCACATAAACCTTATAAATCTGGTATCACTCCATTTCATTATGTGCTTCAACTGATACTTAAAAAAGAACACCTGTGCATGCGATTGGATAGTCCTACAACCAATCAGAGCCATGTTGTTGTGCGTAAACCTCGCCCAAACGATTTGATTGTCACGACAGATCTTTATCTTTGCACAATCAGTTCCCAGCAGAGCAACATTTTGGCAACATATTGCTGTTGCCTTTACCGCCTCCTAAGAGAGGAAAGTTGCAAGGCAGACAGCTAAAGCTCACCACAGAAACAGAACCAGGTTCGTCATTAACCCAAAATACGGCAAGGAACTATATTTGGTAACTTCAGCACACATTTTAAATTGAGTCCTGATGCCTCATAGGCTTGGTTTTCACTCAGCCAATCAGAGAAGATCAAGGAAACATCCTCAGGTTTAATGTGGTCTGTAAGGTCCACCTTGAAGAAGAAGTGTCCTGATTCATTCATTCATTCATTCATCTTCTGTAACAGCTTGTATTGTGAAGGCTCATGGGGGTCTGCTGGAGCCTATCCCAGCTGTCATTGGTCTAGAGGGGGGTCCACCCTGGACAGGTCTTCAGTCTATCACAGGACTAACACAGAGAGACACTCACACCTACCACCAATTTAGAATCACCAGTGAACCTAAGCAGCATGTCTTTGGACCACGCAGACACAGGGAGAACATGCAGACTACACACAGAAAGAAAGGAACCAGTCGATGGACTAGAACCCAGAACCTTCTGCTTGCTGAGGCATCAGCGCCCCGTGCCGCCCCGTCAGTTATTTTATTGTTTATAAAATATTGATTCAAAGAAGGGCTACACCAGTAAACTGAAAAGGTCACCCTCCACCCCCCGGGCACATCGCCGTGTGAACATGTCCCCCTGCATCATGTTCACTTTCATATCTACATTAATTACAGCAGGGAGGGTGCGCAGGCAGGCTGAGCGTTCAGCATCATTACCTCCACCTTGGTTTGTCTCAGAGCAGTTCGCACGCCGTCGGCTAACTCATTACCTTTTGTGTTTTCTTAGCAGAGCTGTGTTTATGTGTTTATGGGGCCGCAGGGTACACGGTGGTGTTTATATATGCATGCATACCATCTGCATCCACCGTGAAAGAATAATTACACTATAAGAGCAATTGTTACTCGCCATTTTCTAACAGACAAACGCTTCACACAGTCTTTTCTTTTTTTTGTCTGAAGTACTCAAAGTGGAAATTATTGTCATCTCTCCTTAATTGGAATTTATTTTGGAGAAAGAGCCGTTCTCCGAGGAACACGGCTTCATTAGCATCGGTAATGGTAGAAATAAATGTTGATGCTCTTGCATTCCCTTAATAAGGCCGTTGTTAGCATTGTCATTACTAACATCATCGTCCTCTTCTCTTCACTAATTGTTCATCACCTGTAAAGGAGTGGAAGAAGAAAAAGTGCTGCAGGGAGAGAAGAAGAAGGGAGAGAAGAGGTTTTAATAGCTCACCCCGGGGAGTGGAGGACCCATTTCCTGTTCAGATAATGAAATGAGGGAGAGGAGAGAGAGGCCGAAGAAGTGAGGGAAAGGTGAGGATAAACAGACGACACGGGTGATGGCTCACAACTTTATTTCAACGACAACGAAAAGGAAACTTACTTGGATTAGATTTGAATTGCCTCCGTGAAGTTCACATACGTCAGTGTAAGTTGACAGTTATTGGTGCATTGTGGCGTCTGTTTCCAGAACTTCACGTGGCTGTAGATGATTTCTTTTCATATGGTAGACTCTTTTGTTGTTAGGGGGCACATTCATAAGCCATCACACAAAATAAAATGACAGAAATCAGTAGAGTAAGGAACAACACAACGGCAAACAACATTAACAGAACACAACATGGTGCTATGACCGTGAGTCCGGTTCTTACTCCCAGCCTGCAGGGGGTGCTGTTTTCTTCTTCTCTTCTCTGAGGAACTGCTTGGGTATCTGGTTTAAGAATCAAGATTTAAATTGGGATTATTTCACAATATGTTAATAAAAACATACAGAGGTGGTTCAATTGTGCTACTTAAGGTCAGTCTCCTTTTGTTCATGTGACTCAACAAGACTTTTGAATCATCTTATGTTCGGGGCCTCCATCTGAGCATCAGAGGAGAGCTATTTTTTGTGCTACATTTTGTTTTCCCCTCGGCCGGTCATAATAATAGGGTCAAACCATCAGTTCTCTCAATGAGTCAGCATCTATTATGCTGCTATGGCTGCATTTAAAGGGACTTTTGAGGTGGTTGGGGTATCTGGTGAGGATGCCGTCCGGGTGTTTCCCTTTGGAGGTTCACCGATCTGGGAATGCTGTGGGTTCCATCAAAATCCAGAATTTGAATGCTTTATTAGAAGAAGAGGGGTCTGGGATAGCACTTGGAGAAGCAGCTATGTACAGATGGATATACGTTGGTGTCAAGCTTTTGGCCAAAGTGAGCCCTTCCTCCTCAAGGTCTTGTAGCTGCGCCAAAAGAGAAGTAGAATGAAGTGGCGACTGTGCGGGTGTGTGCTGTACTCTGCCATTTGTAATATGTGTAATGGCCTTACAATTGAGCTCTGAGAGGCTGGGTGTGGGGGGACCTATTATCTTGGCAGCATTGTTGGTTATGTGGAGGAGTTTGGCTCGGGCTGCCCTCCAAAGACGCAAGCTACAAAAAGGCCAATGCCAGAGCTCTGCATTCACTGAGTGGAATACTCATTTAATATTTGTTTCACAGCACCAGGTCCAAACTGAGTTTACCTCTGAAAGGTGACACCCTAGTTGTGTTTGGAATGAAGAAGAAGAAACCCCAACGATAAACGATGACGAAGGTAGAACCAAGGAACATTTGAAATGTTCTTTACACTCAAAGGAACCAGCTGAGGATGTCACCTAAAGAAAACTTTGAAATGTGAGTTCACAGTGGTGAAATACACCAGTCAGCCACAACATTATGACCGGACAGGAGAAGTCAAAAACATTTAAACCATCTTGCTCCAGTTCAGTGTTCTGCTGGGAAACTTCTGGACCTGGCTTCATTCATTGGTGTGGATGTTACTTAGACATGTAGCACCCACCTAGACCAGACCAGGCACCCCCACCCCATAGCAATGACACTCCTTGATGGCAGCAGCCATCCCCAGCAGGATGTACCTCAGTGTACTATTGGATATGTTTTTAAATTATTCTCCCCCTTTAGTGGCACAACGCTGGCCTGCTGTTAATGGCTTCAAATCCACCATCCAATTATGCACTTGTTGTCCTCCTGGGTTTGTCAGTGTGATCGCTGCCTGAGGCCCTGAAACATCTCAAAGCTCAGAGAACAGCTGGAGCTGCCCCCAGCCAAATACCCCTTTCTACTTCATCCCCTGCTTGCTCTCTCCCCTCTCCCATTCTCTGTGTCGATTCAGTTCAGATACTCTCGCTGGCCTGGCATTTGACATGTTGCTGAATCAAGCTACGTCAATATTGAAAACACAAGCCCTTCCTTCATTCTTCAGTCCGTCCTTTTTCTTTTCACAGGAACATAAATTTCTCTCTTTCTGCCTGCCAGGGTTGAAAATGACTCCAGCTGAACAAATGAATAATATCCATGACGGCGCAGCTTCAATTCAGCATGTTACCGTGGCTTTACTGTGCCCTCCAGAATTATTGGTGGCCTTGGTAAAGATTAGCTCATTACTTTTACAGCCTTTTGGCTCATCTTCACCAAGGGTCCCAGTAATTCTAGAGGGCAATATATTTCTTTCCCTCCTATGACTCTTTCCCTTCCCCTTCCTCCTCTCAGCACACTGCCTTATCTCGCTTTTAAGCTTATGCATAATTCATAAACTTTTTTTTTTCAGTTTGTAAGAAATTATATTTCAAAAAAGAGCAAACAATAGGGATTTGATTATCTGAATAGGGCCGAGCTGCTGCACAGAGCAGCTTATGAATTCAGTCTGTGCATTTGGTTTGGTCTTTGTGAGACCTGAACTTCCAGAAGCAAGAGTCTGAAGAAGAGGCCTCAGACTTTTGAGTTTATTTCATTTTTTTATATTTGAATTAAATTATCTTTACTTTAGGTTCATCTTGTTAGGTCTTAAAGCACAGGTGAAATGCTCTCCAGTCTATTGAATCCTATCCAAATCCAAACCGTCTTGTATAGATATCATGTTGCAGCAAACTAGCACTAGAAATACTTCACTAAAGATGAAGCCCATACTACCGTGACATGTCAGTCAACAACTTCACCAAACGACCTTTAGCTGATTCACATCCAACAACACGCTGTAGAGTACCACTAGATTTTACTGATGGTGCTGAGGTGCTGCATGTTTTTACACAGACTATACATATCTGCAGCTGTCTGTTCTAAGATGGAGGTCAACAACAGATTTATTACTTTCTACTGAGTTTTTATTAGTGATGTCATTAGAGACTAGTTGGTGTCGACTTGACTTCCATCACATAACAGTCCACTGAAGTCAAAGTTAATGAAAATCTGCAGTCGTGCACCCCTTATGTCTATACATCCTTGGTCAATAAAGCTGTGTAGTGGTGGTTAGAGAAGCAGCTTTGAATCCCCACGTGTCCACGGCTGAGCTGCCCTTAGGTGGGATGATGATAATTCCACTTGGCTCTCCAGTGAAACAGAGCGCAGGCCCCCAGGGGTGTAATCTTGATACCGTCGTCCAATATGAAGACGTTCTGCTCGTGGATAAAGTATTGTAGCCTCAAAACTATTTCCTTGAAGGATTAATAAAGTATTCTGATTCATTAACAAGCGAACATAATCCACAAAACAAAAACACAGAGCCACTGCGTCTGCATGCTGTCATCTCCACTCTGACCAGCTTTGCATTGATATCCACTCAGTTGGATCAGTACAGAATTACACTTTGTGGAGACTAAAAGAAATTAGTAGATGAATACCACATATTATATTTCATAAAAGGGTAAAGGAGGGCTTTAAATTAAACTTCAGAACTTCCCACCCTAAATCATCCTTTTCAGAGTAACCTTTCCTCAGCCTTTTTAATAATTGTGCTGCAGAAAAGCAGCTCTGGGTCTTGCTAAGCGAGCAGCGGGAGATTGGGATGATGTGATGGAGTTCACAAGGGCAGCAGAATATTTTGGTGGAGGAATAAATTAGAAGCTTTGGCTTTTGGTGCTGTGCCAAGGTGTCTGGAAATTCATCCGCCACCTTGGGCAGACACGCTGAGGATGCTGTAATGGAGTCACAGTCATTTGATCCCAATGAATTAAAACGCATATATCACAATGCTGCTAGAACAAGTCTGCATTCACCCAAGTGAGGAGTGATTTTATTTGTCTAACGTTAATGTAGCTTAGAAGAACAATGATTATCCTGAGAATTGCTCTTGTTTTGTTTGAATAATTGAAACGATTTTCAATTTTAACCATCGGAAAAGATTTCTGAAATAACCTTCTAAAGTCAACAAGATGGTTTCTTTTTTTCTGAAAGCCATAATCCAATTTGTTTTTCCACAGGTTGAGTGTGAGTGAAAATATAAAAGACAACTGAGACCATCAGACATCCAGACGATTTAAATCATTGTCACAGTACTGCTCTTGATTTGAAATGGTCAGTTCAGCTCATGGACTTATTTTCTGCAAAGCCTTCAACTTCTTCAAAAGGCTTCTTCACAGTTGTTTGTCACTAGACTCAAGAGACTCAAAACCTTTACTGTACCTAGTACACAATAAATGACCCTTTACCAACTTTAGTGGTCGATCACAGAGAGACAGACAACCAGTTAACCACCAGTTAACCCTAGCAGGCATGAGGAAGCCGGGGCACCCAGAGCAATTTCATGCAAGCACAAAGAGAACATGCATAAAAGGGTTCAAAGCCTTCTGCATATTCTATTCTAAACCCAGAACCTTTCTGCTGTGAGGCGTCAGTGCTAACCACTACACCACTGTGCCAATCACCCAGCTCCCTCTCAGTATTTTAGCATTGATCCTCTGCTTTACTCAGCCTGCCAGCCACTGCCATCTCATCAGTCAACTCAGCTCACCTGTGCACACGGCTGCTCCTCATCCTCTGTAATCAGGCCAGCATAGCTTCACCAGTTCCACACTCCGTCCTAAGACAGACTGTGAATTGCGATTCCCAACCAAAGTTCCCTAATTAATATATTGTTATATATTATATGTCTATATATGTGATACTGAACCATTCATGATTATAAATGTAAATACTGTTCTTGAACGTGGTCCCAGCGCAACACTGAAACAGAACTACATCATCTGCATAGAGAGACACATCCTTGAATGTTCTCTTATTCAAATAAGATTTGTTCGTCATATAATGAAGATTTCAGAGATCTGGTCATTGAAAATCCTAAAGAACAGCCTCCCTGAGTCAAGAGCAAATGAACAGAAACCTGGATTATCATCCAGTGGGAATTATTTTGTATTCCATACAAGCATCAGGTCAGATTGCAGACAGAATAAAACTCTGAGAGGAGTTACTGTAGCCGTGGGGCAGAGAGATGCAAACACACACTCACACAGATAGTTTCATTTCTTCTGCCTCCTCTCTCCATATAGTTTTAGTGCATTATTTAATACCTGAAAATGGAAGTGTGAACAGGAAATTATGCATCACACATTCTTTTCCCTTCCACTCAAACCTCAGCAATGACTTTGCATTGTCCACTGAATGTTTGTGGAAGGGTGCGAGTGTTGACTCTCACTATCTGCACACATATCGCAGTATAATGCTGTTCTGTGCTATACTTTCTGTTTCTCTTGCAGTCCAGTGTTCAGATATCAGCTTCCAATTGTTTATATGTTTCACCATCTCTTTGGAATCACTTATTGATAATTTGGGTAATAAACAGAAATGTTGATTTGGTCTGGAAGCTAGTACACTTTGGTCAATTCTAGTAGGTCACTGCTTGTTTTCATGGGTTCTCTCCAGGTTCTCCAGCTTCCTCCCACCGTCAAAGACATGCTGCTTAGGTTCATTGGTTTACTGTTTATTTAAGAAAGGGACAGTGCAATTTCATAGAACACATGATTACCCATGGTTAAAAAAGCCAGAATTAGCCAGAAGGCTAACCATTGGTGATTCTAAATTGGCCGTAGGTGTGAGTGTCTCTCTGTGTTAGCCCTGTGATAGACTGGAGACCTGTCCAGGGTGGACCCCACCTCCTGGGATGAGTCTTTGTTTCTTATGGACTGTATTGTGTATAAAATATAATCATATAACCATGTGTAATTGCTGTGCACACAACATAAGAGTAAACATTTTCTTTTTAGTCTTTTCACAAAAAACAAGAAACTTGTTGCATGATTGGATCAATCTGTGGTCTGTGTTCTATGAGACGGGGGATGCTCTGCGCTCTGCTGTCTTTATTTCTGTTGTCATTAAGTACAAACACACACAGCCCAGTGAAGACCATTACACTTTATTTTATCCAGAGATTCAACAACAAGAGCAGTATGGATTAAAGTTTGCATTCAATCCATTTACTGATTTTCAGCCGAGCTCTTTCTCGCAAAATTGTTCTCCTTGAATGACCAAATGTGCACTGCTGAGAGCTGCAAGTTTACACAAAGCAAATGCACTCTTCTATTTCATGCTCGGTGACCCTGTGAGGAGAATACCAATTCTGCAAGCATGCAGGGAATCTGGTGCGCGTGCATGAACAACCCGAGTCATCTTTCTTTTGAGATCCTAAACAGGAAAGTACAGATTCAGACATTTACTTCAACAAATTGTTTTGCACCGTAGAAACGAGTTTCAGCAGCTCTGCTGTCGCCTGACACAATGCAGAAATAATTACCTCACATGTAAAAGGGTGCAATTAGTAGAAGCGAAGAGATTGAAATCTGCTTAAACTCTTAATCCCTTCGAGTGGAACAATATAAATACCAATGGCAAGAGTAATTGCATTGAGTCCATTAATTATTAATTGAGCCGTTGATGCAACTGACACACTGCCAGCTGACGCCCAAACAAAGTCCAGAGCGTTGAACTTAATTACTGCACGGACATTAAACGCCAACCACCACCATCTACACTGGCTGGCTCCCGTAAGAAAGCCAGTTACCTTACCAGGGATCACACCCACCCTGGATGGAGACCGTTCACTACATCTTCTGGGAAGAGATACAGACTCATCAGATCCAGAACTAATAGACTAAAAAGCAGCTTCTGCCCTCCAGCCTCTCCTTCATAGACTGCAGTGACCCTCATATTTATTCCCCAGTCCACTGACCCTCAAAAGCCACATTTGCACTATTGTTTAATGCTGATTGTCTTAAAATGCTGCTATTCCTCATCACACCAATTACAGCCATTTGTGTGCTAATGGCTGCTTTTATTGTATATACTGTATTGTTTTATTGTGTATAGCTGCTATAGTTTCTATTTTATCGCCCCTGAACCAAAGAGCTGTCAGACTTTGTCGTTTTTCACCAGACAATGGGAATAAAACTTCATTCTTAAGTTGCAGTTTACATTCATGTCTGCCCCAACTCCCATAACATAATTAACATGAAGATGTTTAATAATAAAGAATAAAGTGTAATTTCTGGCTCAGTGGAAGTTTGGAAAAGAGACAAAACAATAATGGCTGTAGATTCACAGATAAATGCTAAAAGGCACAAAAGGAAACATGCTTTCTTTAAAGTCTTTAAAGTTATAAAATTGTTGTTTATTTAGATTTTTAAATTCAGACCCATAAATTGTCTTGAATACAGTTGAATAAGAATGTCCGCCGTAAACAGACTGTTGCTATTTTGACCTGTCAAGAGTAGACTGATGGATGGGGAGGATTTTAAAATGCTCTAAAAATATTGGATTGGATCTTAGAGACCCTAAACTATTCACTTCTCCACCGTCAGCCATTGTGCAGATAGGATCGCTGCATCCTATTTACCCATCTGTCAATCACCAAAAAAAGCCCGCCCCCATAACCATTTGATCGTCCAAGTCGATCGGTTCTCAGCGGAGGAACCTCCACAACAATTTTCCACCACAAAAAAACATTTGTAGGCGGGAGAGTTGGTCTGGCTTCCAGGCTAGAAAGTTGTAGAAACTCTGAGGAAATCAATAAGTGAAGCAGAAGCAAACTTGAAGCAAGATGAGGTAAATTAAGCAGATGAAAAAAAAGATCTCTTTCTATTTATATCCTCCCACAACGAACCTTTTATAATTACAGGCATTGATCTCCTGGTTGCTAACAGAGGCTCTGTTCACTGGCAGAAAGGTAAAGTTGTGTCCAGGAGAAGCTGAGGACATGTTTACTGCTAATAAATAAGGTTTCATCGGTTTTCCTCCCTGCAGCATGAGGAACATGGCTTGGTATTTGGGATATAATCGCATCCATGGTCTGGTGCTCCAGAGAAGACCACGCCGTCGCGCTGGCACAAAATCATTCCTCTCTGGGCTCTTTTCCACCCTCTTTAATATTCACGGAACGGCAGCTCTCCGGCGGGGAATTGGAGCTGCCACACTATGCAACGAGCCACACAGCCTATTCTGTCTCTATCAGCCAACTGCTCATTAACTGACAACATCTCACAAGTGCCAGGAAATGCATCTTAAATCAAGCAACAAACTCGGATGGAAACGTGAAGCGGCAAAGAAAAACACAGACGGAAAGGCTGCCAGTTTTACCTGAAATCAGTCATTCTTAATTAACTTCTAAATCTGAAGAGTTGACTAATGTGAGAGATGCAAACCTGCCCGCACATCAAACGTAAGGATGTTATTCTGAGAACAGTGAAAATGAAGACAAGACCCTTGAAGGTCACTTGAAGCGACACTTGAAGCTGCAGGTGTGTTGGATGATTGCTTGTGCTGATGATTTTTAAATATGGATGAAAACCTGTTACCAAAACCCAGAAACAGGACAAATATTGGGACTAGTATTCCTCAGATTTAACATTCAGAATTAACATTGGACATCAGTAAAATAATAACTGACAATCATGTAAAGGCTGAGAAGTCAGAGGGTCAGCATGCCTCCGCCTTTACCAGTCACCCAGCTCACAATGCTGTCCTTCCAAGTGGTGGACTTACAAGGCTGCAGCTGTGTCAGGCAGTGTCCAGCCAGGCTGCATGGGTCATGGCTTGGCTAGCTTCCTCCAGCCTTTCTCTGGGGAGTAGGATGAGGCAGAGGCAGATTTAGGAATGGGTGACATGGGCATTGTCAGGAAGGCGGAACGGCTACTGGGAAAAACAATCCAAACATTCATTTGAGTGATTGTTTTTTTATCACCCTTCATGTCCCGTCAGTTTGTCACTTCATGTTGTTAGTTGAAGCAGACAGAAGACTTCAGTCCCAGTGCTGATTTAATGAGTGGGTAGATTTCAGGTGGGGAGTGTGGGCAGATAGACATCTACAGTAGACTACTACGTATTTAAAATGACACTGTGAAAAGCTGACAAATAAACCACAGATTAATACATGAATTATATGTTAATATAGACTCATCCTTTCACAGACATAATTTCAGTTCAGTCCTGACTCTTGTCTGATTCTGCCAAATTAACACCATGCAGAAGAAGAGGTCAAAGCCATCAGATGCTCAGATTAGAACGTTTTTATCTGTTATAACCACTGACGCTATAAAGATGGACGACGGAACAGCTCCTCTAAAGTGAAGCCAAATCAAGTAGAGCTCCCCCTGGTGGCTGGCTGCAGTATATGTCATAAGCCCCACCCCCTCTATGTTAGTGGGCGGGGCTTGGGCCAAACTAAAACGCTAACATACGATAATACATGTGAAATCATGTTTTACAAGGATGGTTTCTGTCATTTTATGTAGTTAATATAATGCTGATCCATACTTAAGTGTCCATATTTTTTCCATGTTCATTAGTTATTTGACGCTAAGGGAACAGGATGTGACATCATTATGATTTCAAGTTGCCAACTGCTCCGTGAAGGAGGTTTCGTTGGTGTTTTGTTCTTATTGTAAACAGGAAGCAATACATTCTCTATTTATATACTGTACTCGTACTTAGACAAAGACAAATTCCACCTTATGTTGGCGTTAAGTAAGTTCGTCCAGGGTACTAAACAGGCTAGGACCACCTCTTAGGTTCTGTTCCTCCATCTTCAATCAATCATATTTGGTCTTTGAATCATTTTTAGTTTGACCTGTCCTTTTAAACATCTGAAGCACTGCCCTACTTGAAGTACAGATGAAACTACTCTTTATAAGGCAGCTCATATTATTGATTTCATTATCCGCAACCTCTCTCTCTATGGCAACAGGAAAGTTGTCCTTTTTACCAGCCATCGATCCGTGTAAGGTGTAATCTGATTTCTGCATTTTCATAGGATGTGATTGTCATTACCAACAGCCCAAACCGATGTGTGTCAGTCTCAGCTGCTCTGACCTTTCAAGACTCAAGACTGCTCAGACTCAAAGCACATCAAGCTGTTTTTAGGCAGAACCCTTAATGTTATGTGCCTTGTCACAGATTGCAGCATGTCGTCATCTAAGTCGTGTTTTAAACATGTGGTCAAACTACTCCCCTTTCAAGGGAGACTAAATTTGTCTGCTTGACTCAGATGCCTTGTGCTGAGACAATCTGTAGGGAGGAGGCCTGTAATTAATGGTTTTGGCGTTGGCTTTGGACTTCTCAGGAAACTGAGTTACTCAGCAAGATCTAGTCTACTGAACAGAAGCAGTGACGAGAGAGAGGGAAGGGCATTGCTAAAACACACTATTTGGTGATGATACCTCTGCCATCCCACTTGACAAAGAAGAGTTACCTGGTTCTTTTCAGGAAGGATGTAGTGTTAATACACAGAGGAACATTGTGACATGTGCAAATTAAGTCTTGCTGGGAAATTACTCCAAACATTAGAAGGTTACCAGATTTAATGCTCAAACCTGGAGGCTAGCAGAAGCCATGTCTAAAGGTCTACCAGCTGATTTTCAGCAGAACCTAGACATGAATAAAACAATGCATCAAAGGTTTACGCAACCAAATATGATTAGTTCTGCTCAGTTTGATGCTCACCTGTTGACTTAGTTTAATGGGACCACGGGCCAGTCTTCTGTTCCATTGTGGACCACAGTTGTAAATGTTTTAAATGCATGGAATACCAGCTATGTTTGGTCATGTTGATGTTATGTGGATATTTTCTGGGTCCAACAGCTTTTGAGGTTTAAAATCAGTTAAGACTTCTTTTTAGATCACATCTCTACTAAGTCCCTAAGGGTTAGGTACTTAGTAGAGATGCAGGGTTAGCATGTTTGCCAGGAAATAAAAAATCCTTTTAAAGATAGAATCATCCATCTGGGTGTGTGAGTACACATCTGTTGTCAAAAGTAATTCTGCAGCTCCAGCATCAGTTTCTCAAACTCTCTTTGCTCAGGAGACTTTTTCTTAGCAGGGGTGATGGGAACAGTCAGTCCTGAACTTTATTTTATGATTTTTTTTTTGTTGTTTTCTTTTTTCTTTTTCAGGCAGCTATTCACCATGCGCAGGTTTTCAGCCCGTGTCTCTGAACACTGTTAGTTGTCAGTTTGTTGTCAGTTTTTATACTAAGGTACGTAGACTGGTCCAGGGGTGTCAAACTCATTTTAGTTTACAGCCAGACATGATCTCAAAGGGGCCGGATCAGTAGCAGTAACTAATTAGTTTTAGTGCAAAGAAGAGCAAGTACATTATGACAGTTAATGAACTATTCTTTAACAAAATGACATTTCTTAATAATAATAAGTGCAATCCTGGCACATTTCTGCCATCATAAGTTTCATTCTGGGTCTCAAACACTGCAGCCCCTAGTGGACAAATTAGGAATGGCAGTTACATGTATTGAAAACTTGCAGTTGTATGTTTTCACTATGCAAATTCATCCCACGGGCAAAATTGAACCTTCTGGTGAGCCTGTTTAGGCCCCTGAGCCATATGTTTGACACCACTGGTCTGTGCAGTCCGTGAATAAATTAATGATTACAAATGAATCTTTAGTAATCTTAAAAAAAAGAGAGAGAGAGAGAGAGATGGACTTGAGTCGTGAGTTCAGTCGTACAGACATATTGACATTTCTAAAAAGTTTGTGGCTGAAAGCTGTGGAAAACACACAAATGTACACGAAAACCACACTGACACACGACTAAAACACGCTCTTCAGATGTAATTACTTAAAATTGGGTGTTTCTATCCCTATTTCAGTAGCAGGTGTGAAAATAACAGCAGTAACAATTTTATGATGACACATAGAGTGCTGAGGCCTGATGCTGTCAGCTCAAAGAGCAGCTTACTGTCCCATCGTAGCTGGAGTCCAATCTGACAGATAAGCATTCCTGTCATCCCCTGTCTCTGTGTCTTCACTGCTGGTGTGAGGAGGAAAAGATGGGATGTGAGAAACCTGTGAGCAACCAAAAGAAAGAAAAAAAAAGTGAGCTTAAAATGCAGTTAAAATAAAATCAACCCATTTTCATTATTAATATGATATGTGGAAAAGTTCTGGGGGCAACATTTAAAGCTACAAATTATTCCTTTACTGTTATAGTGGATTTAATTGCATGTATTCCACCATAAACGTTAACTATCACCATTTCCTGATGCATATAAACCGTTCTGCATGGCTTCCAGCGTAGCACAGGTTTGGTGATGTACAGTCGAGACTTAAATATCTGTCTGGGAAGATCGTAATCAGCTGAACGTGAGGAAGGATCTTCATAATGTGGCTGTAATTAAAAGCCTGACTCCTAGCCCCATATCTGTCTACAGGCCGTCTGCTGCACCTGTCCCTTCCACTGATCTCGGGCAGCAGATGCCTGACAGGCATACAGAGCAGCTTCTGCACACGCTCAGTCAGTTGGTACTGCAGCTACTAGTGAGTCAGCAAACTTCTTTAGAAACGAGAAAGAAATACTGTACAGCACAACCTGCCACTGGAAGTTTTCACAGCTCTGGCATCCTCTCTCTTGGGAATCAAGACTGAAACAAACAAAAGTAGGAGACTGAGTAGATATGTGGCTGGTTGGGTGCAGAGTGGCATCACAAAAGTTTTCCTTTTAAAATAGCTCATGAAGCTACTATCTGTTACTGCTGCTGCTGCCCTGTAATGTGAGGCCAGCTAATTATTTGACTCAGTCTGGATTTCAAGATCAAATAAGTGAGAGTGACAAAGAAAGAGTCATGAAGAAAAATGGTGCCTGCTAGTAGTTTGATCTGGTTGATGTTGTCAATACTGGACAAAAACCTGAAGCTAAGCTCGTCAGACTAAACATGCGATGTCAGGAGACGCAAACACGGTAAATGTTAGGGGTGAATACAAAAAATAAAGATGATACTGGTTTCTCTACTATCAAATTCAACCAAGAAGTTTCACCCCTTGAGACTGGAGACTGATAATGGGTCATAACATTCATTAGGGAAGGGGGACAAGGAAAAACAGTCCTCTACTCAGCATCAGGTAATAGGCAGCTGATTTGACGAGTATCTGACGTGCACCTCCCCAGAAATGTAGGTACGCAATGCAGCGACTCAGAGCACGAAAGCTGTGATTGGTCCTCTTGGTAGTCGCGTGTTTCCTCTTTAGTATTTCCTGCCGCTTCTTCATCTACGCAATTTTCTAATCGATTGTTTTGAATCATTAAAGACAGAACGCTTGGAGGAAACGTTAACTGAGGAGGTTCAGGGATGCTGGGAAAGTTTCAGTCGCTGTTGAAAGAGAAGGAGGAAGTAGAAACAAAAATGAACCCAACTGACCAAACACCATGTGGGTATCGTGTTTGGTCAGGCACACTTGGCCGAGTGCATTTATTTTTTTTTTGACTGAACTGGCTGCATCCATTTTCACACGATGTCTCCCCACAGTCTGGGTTAGCAGCTATTTCATTGCATCCATTTCCAGCGTGCACTTGGGAAGGTGAAGGTGATTTTAAAAATCTAAAAGCTGGTGGAAAAGCAATTTAATTACGCTGCAAGCACCAAAAACACCGCAGTCTGGTTAACTGAATTAAAAAATATAAAGTTTATATATAACCTTTTCCTTTTTGACAACTGGGGAAAGTCAATGTCATTTTGAAACATCAGATAACCTCTTCTAACGTTGGTCTGGTGTCAACATCCAGGCTTGTACGCTACACTCATCTGTGACAAACGTCTGGATCATCACTTATTAAACAAATACTCAAATACTCACCAGTTTTCAGACTGTATTTAAAAACTTGATTGTTATAGATGCACAAAGATAGACTTCTTTACATCTGTCTGTCTGTCTCCTCCAGAGTCTTGTTATCTCAGCCTTTGGTCAGCGTAGGATGTCAAAGGCCCAGTGTGAGACAGAATAGATCGGCCATTAACCCTGGCTTCAAAACAAACTAACAAGCAACACCATCAAGGCTGAGTGAAATCTGAAAGCCTGCCATGGACACCGTGCAAACAAAGAGGAAATGTAGCAGCGGCAGTCAAGTGACTCATCTTTTAATGAGCCTGAGTGGCTCAGAAACATCACGGAAGTGCATGAACAGGAACCTATTCATTTTAATGCTAATGCTGAAAAATGTAAGAAACAATTAAAGCACCAACCAATCACAGGACGCAGCACATGTGCGGAGGCCAGCCAGGACCTTTAAAGCCTTTTCACTCTTCATTAACACCTGCTTTCTGCACAAATATTCAAACTTTTCAAAGTGAGGCCGTCGACACCCCAAAACCTCAGACAGAAGAACGATCCACGCCTCAATTAAAAGCTGGTGCATTTGATCATGGCTGTGGATACCGGATTGTTTTTCTTGTTATGTGGAGGTCTTAAAGGACAGTGCAGCAGCTAATGAGGATTCAGATGAAGGCTCGAGAGAGAGAGAGAATAAAGTGTGTGTTTTGAGGCACCGTGTCTCCATGCGAGTCTCATTTAATAACCACAGTAGATCTAGTGACTGTACAATCTGTGGCTACGCCGCCGCATATGTGTGAGATTTTTTTTTTTCCCACACAAATGTGTGTGTAAAGTTAGAAAAGGCGACAACAGGAAGCAGACAGGGTGAAATTGGCATCAGGCGCAAAGCTGGTCGGCCTCTTGAAGGGCCATTAAAGTGACACGGAAGAAATTGCAGGGACTCACTGGAATGAATCATTGCTTTCAGACTTTAAATGGTGCAGATTTGGTGTGTTTTTCTCTTCTGTCTCCAGCTGCAAGTTGGTATTGTTATTTACGCGCAGAGTAACTTTCCTCAGCAACTCTGGATGGAGAATTATTAAAATACGGTGGGCTTTACTGCACAAACTATACGTACACACATATTCTGTCCTGGCTGATCCTGTCCAGAGAACACCAGCTCTTTCCAGGTGTGTTATGAAGTTCCATTATTTTCAGGTCAGAAGTAGAAGGTGGGCAGATAACAAAGGAGAACCAAGGAGTCAATGGCTTCCAATTTGAACAGCAAGTTAAATTTTATTACAAAACTTCTTTGTTTTTTGGTTTCACCTCCTCATGACCTGGTTCCAAACCTACAAAAAGTGGGATAGACCAAAAACTTCAGGGGATTCTGTTCACAATTTACACAAATGATCTCTGTGCGAACATGTCAAATGCCTCATACCGTCTTTATGCAGATGACAATGTAATTTACTACTGCTGACATTTGATTGCTCAGGCATTTGAATTTTTGCAGTCCGCCTTTGATGAAGTGCAGATTTGTTTGGAGAAATTGAAGCTGGTTTTAAATGCTGATAAATCCAAACTAATGATTTTTTTTCAAATTCATCTGTTCCCTTGGAGAATACCCCAAAAATCAGAAATGTCTGGTGTGAAACTCTAGAGCTGGTTACCAGCTATAAGTACCTGGGATCCATTATTGATGAGGAGCTTTCATTCAAATTGCATGTTAAAAACCTGATCTCCAAATTAAGGCTGAAGCTTGGTTTCTATTACAGAAACAAAATGTCAGCTACGTTCTTGCTGTGCTTGATTATGGAGATGTTGTGTGTATGTCAGCTTCAACCAGTTGCCTTCAGTCCTTGACTCCTGTCTATCACTGTGCTCTGAGGTTTATCACTGGCTGTAGCCGCCTCACGCACCACTGTGAACTGTATGCGAAAGCTGGCATTGGATGGAAGACGCTATACACACTGGATGACTCTAGTTTATAAGGCTCTGCTTGGTTTGGTTCCCATATATTCATGCACTTTTCTTCAGAGAACTAGAAACCGTTATGCCCTACAATCAAATGACATTCTGCATTTTTCTGCTCCTCGTGTACGAACTGAAACGGGTAAAAAAGCATTCAGTTTCTCTGCCCCCTCTGCTTGGACTGCCCTCCAATCTGAACTGAAAATGTCAGAACTTGTTTTGATGGAAGTTTTCCGTTCAATTTTTAAAGAATGTCAATGGAAATCGTTCGAACAGTGCTGATGTTCTTAAACTTCTACTGTACCTACAATCTCTGCACTTTATTTCTTGCATCTTACATTTTTTCAAATGTTTTATCTTTTACTGGTTGTTTGTTATTGTTGTTTGTCTGTCCTGATCACCATGACGTGTGCTGCTGCTGCCTTTCTTGGCCAGGTCACCATTGTGAAAGAGGTCTTGATCTCAATGGTTTTTTTATCTGGTTGAATAAAGGTTATAAAAAAATTAAAAAAAACTGCAGCTTGCAACTTGTTTGGTGAAAGCGTTTGGTAGTTGTGTCCAGTCTAATACAGTTAAAAAGTGTCAGAAATACATTGATCAACTAATGAAGTATCTAAACTCTGTTCATTCAGTGTTTGGAAACTATCACTTGCCTTAGTAAAACTCTTTTAAAACCCTGTCGGTCCGTGTGTTTCAGCTCTCATCTGTCTTGATTAATATATTTTCCCTCTCACACACAAGCCCGTGCAGCACAGAGTCATTTGATAACCCAAGCGTGGATACTTATAATATTGAAATGGGGATACACGCTCACCGCTCGCTACACGGCATCACAGCGACTCTCCTCTTAAATCAGCTCATTTGAATGCAAAGCCAGAGTTTTCTTTCCAATTACACACTTGCACTGGAGCAAAGTAAAGCTGGGAAGCGATTTGGAAATTACAGTTATTAGATTATGACGAGCAAAGTTCGGTTGGAAGGCTTAAGTCCCTGCAGTTCGTCTGAGAGGGGAAGTGCTCCACACCACACGGCACTCGGCACGCACTCCAACCAGAAACCTGGATAATTCCTTTACATGTCACATGCAGAAGGGCTTAGAATTACTGGTTTTTATTTAGAGTGCTCTTCTGTAACAGTAAGATCAGGATGTAATCATTTTAACTCATTTAGGCTGGTAGGAGACACCAGGAACCAAACTTCTGTTGACTGAACTACCTATAGTAACGTGTCTGTAAAGGTTCTCCATCATCCAGGTCATGGTCTATCCTAACAAAAAGCTGAAACTAAGCCAGGTGGACCTGGGCTGGGTTTCTTGGGGTACTTTCACACCCTGTCCGTTTTGAAACATTGAGCGTTTATCCCTCAGGTTGATTTGTTTGTTCTGTTGTGAACAAAGCCCTCTGTTCAGTAACAGGTAGCCTCAGGGCGGTTTGTTTGCAGTGTGAACACAGGTCAGCCCTGGAACGATACAGCTACCGTATAATTATATAACCACACAGTTTAACTACGGAAGAGTGCGCCTGCTAAGTGTAGCCTTGTTGCTTGATCCAACAGAACATTGTGCACAGATCTCTGGCACATGAAGCACAAAGCAGCAGTAAACGCCATCGCACAGACTCATTGATGCCGCTCAGCTTTTTATTTGATTTATTCTTAATTTTTCATTTTCTGGTCATTAACAGAAACAAGTCAAGCAAGTTTCTGATGGGCTACAACCAACTCAACTCCCCACCAGTCCTTTAGAACTGAAGAAGCTACTCAGATGATTGAAACGTCTTCTCAAAAAACTCCCCATCCCTGGATGACTGAGAACCTTCTCAGGCAGTGATGCATCAGTGAACTGGAACTAAATGTAGATGTGAAAATATCCTTGATGATATTTTGCCACACATCTGAGCAGCTGCTTCCGAACTGAAGTGTTTCAGCTTTGTGTTTCTGGATAACCACATACCCACCTCATACCAATCCATATTGATCTCCAGTTAAACACAGCTTCAGCCATTTGTCATTAAGGTTCAACTGGTCTGTCATTACAGTTAGTACACCTGAGTTTCTTTTATGTGAAGCTCTATTATTTTTAAGAAGGACCCCATGTACAGCAGATTATTTGATCCTTTGGACGATCCCAAGATTTACTTAATTCCTTCATCAGGTCTGCAGCATTGGATCATTTGAATAGTCTATAGAAAAGACTGTAATTACCACACTGATGCTTCCAAAGCAGCTTTCCACTCAGCCTTGATGTACAGCATATGCATCACAAACTAAACTGTGCAGTGTTTTACTTTTTTTTAGTTTAGCATTTAGTGAGTCATCAGCCATAATGAATGGTGGAAGGAGACATGTGGTGTTTTCCTGCAAAATACTCAAAAATCTGATCAGTATTTTCTCTGATTTTAAGCTAATGTATCATAAATAAATCTGATCCTTCTGGATGAATATCATATGCTCTTTTTGGGTAAACAGGGATTTTTCTGTTTGTTTTTAGCTGCCTGTTTTAGTGTGGCATTCAGTACCATGCACAGTGTTTCCACTGAGCACAGCTGTCGGTAGAGCATCAGCGGGTCCTTTTGCTGTGGTGTATCATGGTTGTTATTCTTAGCTTTATGCCACTGATATAAAGGACCCTGAGCCATGGATATTCCTTTGCATGTCTTTTCTTCTGCTGCTTTACAAGCTGAAATGAAGTCTCAGTTATTGTCCCAGAACATTGCATGCTTGCCTGTTGTTTCCCGAGAATCTTGAACAAATGGAAGCAGCCTTGTAGTCTCATTTGAGATCTTTTATAGACTGTGCCGGGCCTCTAGCGAGTTGTTTGGCCTTCAGTTTTATCCAATTTCTGCTTTATGTTTTATTCCTCCAGCCTTTGTGCTGTCCTTGAGTAAAATTGACTGGTAGTTCCATGAGGCTTTTCGAGGACCTCCGAGATGAAACGGATAGAAAAATGCAATTTTAAGTCAGTTAGACCAGTCAGGAACAACATGCTAACGGTAATTTTTATAGAAGTAGTTTAGACTGCAGCGTTAAGTTGCTATGGTGACACCACAGGCACCTACACAGACAGAGTGCAGACCCTAGCGCCGTAACTGAAGTAGAAATAAAGTACATGACGCTGTAACACACAGCACAAGAGCTGTGATTGGTTCGCTTGCTAGTAGTATGTTGCTGCTTTAGTATTTCCGGCTGCTTCTCCATCTACACAGTTTTCAAATAGTTTTGTTTTTTTGCATCAATAAGGATGGAACACATGGAGAAGGTGAGTCAAGATACAACTTGTACGACTGTTTTAGCGGATTAGCAAGAACGATGAATGCACATTAAAACCTCACACCACCGGCTTAGGTAGTTCGCATCCGGTCCAGCAGTATCCAAAGAGCCTTAAACATAACAGCAGTGGTGGGTTTATTGATATGTTGCTTCAAGGATCCTTTTTGTTCTTGCTCAGATTTCTTGCTCTGGGGGTTTCAGGGTCTGGGTTCAACAAAGAGTCTTCAGATTTGGACTGCATTCAAAATTGAAAATATAATTTAAGAAGGGCAAATTGACTTACAGAGTTTCTTGAAGACATTTCACCAACCATCCAAGTAGTTTGAACAGACAGAGGTCATTAACACTGTCATTAACCGACCCTAGTCATGTGAGTTTCAGGTGGACTCCTCACCAGTCTTAAAGAACTCAAGTGGATGAGACGTCTTCAAGTATCCCTATAAGTCCAGTTGTCCTTGTTGTTTCCTGATACTGCTTACTAACATGCAGTACCAAATCCCTTCTCACAGATTGCCTGTACTGCAGTGATGTTTTAATTTAATTTGAATTCATTTTTAACTTGTATAAATACAGCACTTTTAAATTGTACTGAATGTGGAGAACCGCTGCCTCAATTTCGTTGTAAAGTGATTTTGATATTTCAGATTTGACTGCAGTTTCCAGCATCATGAGCACCACCTTGAAACCTAAACTTTCCAAAGTAGTGTTGTGTTGGTTGATAACCCCTTCAGTTTATATTGCCCTTAAAATCCACACAGGTACCCCCCCCGCCAATCAAATGATCCATCCCTCAGCGTAATCTCTGCCCATCCAACCACCCACCCGTCCATCATTCACTGCTTTATCTGCTCTACCTACTACACTGGAGCCAGCCTGGGGGGAGCTTTTTTCCCGCTTGACAGTCCAAAAGACAAAGTGCTCTTGAGGCTGACAGCAAGTCGGTCAGATAGGAGCAGGTAAGTGGCACCTTCTGTTCGTCAGTGCCAGCAGAGAGTGAGCCGCCCCCCGCCATGCCTGTGATCCTCTGGCAGGATCGCTCCACGGTGGCAATCAGCGAACAGAGCGATTTCAGCCACAAGACTTCCTGCTGCTGTGGCCCCTTTTTCTGGCTCTCATCAGGTTTCAACCCAGAGGCTCCAACACAGTCTCATTAAATTCTGTGAAAATGAACCCATGGTCCAACTTGTGGATTAGCCACTCTGTGCTCTGACAAACACAGGTCCTGTCACCTGAGCAGCTTGTTGACATGTACATTTACTACTCAGATACTGGCAGGAAGTCAACACACAAGATCTGGAAATAGGTAGTACATAAAGATGTAAGTACGTAAGATTATTTGGTCCTTTGAGCAATCAGCAGGTCTGCAGCCAACAGAAAATGCTCTGGACAAAGTGTATGTTTGTGGAAATATTTAGAAATATATGTATTTTATGAAAGCTAAATACACTGATCAGCCACAACATTATGACCACAGACATGTAGCACCCACCTAGACCAGACCAGGCACCCCCACCCCATAGCAATGACACTCCTTGATGGCAGCAGCCATCCCCATGGAAAGTTGGAATGAGGGCGCTTCGTTGGGAACTGATTATGTTTGTTTAAAACTCTCTGATTGGTTGTAGGACTATTCCATATATATAGGCTACTTTCCTGTTTGCTAGGGTTTGGATTCAAGGATTCAAGGATTCAAGGATTCTTTATTGTCATTTCTACACATGTTGGTACATATGAAGGAATGAAAATGGTTTCTCTGGTCCCGTTACAAGCCATAGTAAGAAAAAGACACGTATAAATATAGAAAAGTATAAATATAGAGAAATAAAATTAGCTAACTGTACAAACTGTATTACTGTTAATAAAAAAATGTAAAAAAAACTATGAAATTAACTGTGATGGTCCTGTGCAATTGAGGTAGTGTGCAAATGGAGTTAAAGTGGCTACGAAGATCCTCCAGCGTTTGACAGTCTCACAGCCTCTGGGAAGAAGGGATTGATCTTTTGAGGAATATGCACATTTATATTTGTGTACTATTTCTGATTATTGGCAATGACACAAAATAGAGCTAAAAAATGGAAATGCCAACTGCTTATGTTTGTTTACTGCTATTTTTCCCAACCCTATCCAGGTGTGTCATACTTTCAAAAAATATGAGCCATTCCCATTGAAGATCTGAGGACCTGTCTATTTAAGTGTCAATGCACAAGACCATTTCTTCGTCTCCCTATAGCAGTTCTGTGATTTTGACAATCAGCAGATGTGGGTTTCTTGTATCAAGGTAAAAGTTATGGGAAGGTCTGACCCTGAACACATCTACACAGACAGGCCTTTAGCATCACCCATCATCCTTCTACATGTTCAAATCCAACCAGGACAGGTGAGCCAGCCGCCACGGATGAAGCAGTAACCATTATTCGGTCCGAGCCGCAGCGTGTGCCTGTAACAAATGGATCCGTTACTGGCCAAGGGGAGCCCACAAATAGCTCTGCATGTGTGCTTCAAGTGCAGCATCTGAACAAATATTTAGCACAGCGGGGAAGAGAAACCCTGCAGCGATCCTAATTGTGCGTTCCACATCTATTCCATTAGCCTCCTCAGATTTCCTGCTTTCAGAGTAGGAGCTTTAAAAACTGGAGGTGCCAAGACAACTTAACAAAATATATCCCTTTAAGACTTTAATTGTGGCATGAAATTTAAATGGATATATTTATTGGAATTTGAATCTACAGAATAGTCATTTAGGAAGAACTTGCATGTGGACACATTTCTGAAGCCCTTTACAAATTCCAACAGTAACACAGTTTGTAATGTTTATATCATTAGGCTTATCACAGCCAGCCCATTCAGCCTTCCCCTCCCCTCCACCCCCCAGCGTTGCCTTCATACCTTCATCAGCCTCCAAACAGCCTTAATGACTTCAGCAGGTGGTGCAACTCATTGAGAACAGTCAATTTGCGATCGTATGCTACTGGCTGAGAACTCGTTTACTGACCTTTTGTCTCATCATTTACAAAAAGACTGAATATCCTCAGTCGTTACTTAGCGTTACGTCAGAACTCATCAGCAGGAGCTTCATCTAAAGCCAATTATTAGTCACTGCTAGACATTAGGAACAGGGAGGTAGCAATGCTTTTTCTTCTTTAGATTTAGTTTCCCTGAATGAAATGGTACATTTTCCAGATATACAGACGGACACAGACAGAGAAAGAAATCCATCTGATGAATAATTCAATTTGTTCAGGGTGAGATTTTAACTTTGACAAAAAAAGAGTGTAAGCCGGCTCTTTGCTATTTGTCGAGCTAAGGCAAATATGTGGCAAAAGTCTGTGTCAGCAAAGTTATAAAATGCATAAAGCATACGAGTGAATCCTCACATTATTTCTTGAGCAACTGAGGAACATTCTTAAACATGTCAGAATTTATTTCAACATATACACCATGCTTTTTCTTTGTGGATCATCCCGCACATACTTGATCAGTTTGGGATCTAGTGAATGTGGAGGCCAGGTCAACACCTTGTGCTGTTCTTCTTCCTAAAGTGTTTTTGTGGCTGCATCCTGCTGGGGATGGCTGCTGCCATCAAGGAGTGTCATTGCTATGGGGTGGGGGTGCCTGGTCTGGTCTAGGTGGGTGCTACATGTCTAAGTAACATCCACACCAATGAATGAAGCCAGGTCCACAAGTTTCCCAGCAGAACACTGAACTGTCACAAGATGCTTTAAATGTTATGCTGGTCATAATGTTGTGGCTGATCAGTGTATATAGCATTCATAAAATACAACCAAAAACATACATATATAAAAATAAAGACATTGTCCAAAAACTGCAATAGAAAACATCAGAACCAAAGAGCAGAAGGTCAATGTTATTTACTTCTGCTGTCAGTGGTCATAATGTTATGCCTGATTGCTGTATCACCCATTTGTGAACTGTTCCACCTCCCAGACGATCTGATTGGTCTTAGCCGGATCACTATCAGACTCCAGACCAGCTCTCCTCTCTAAACATGACTCCCATGCTTTTGCATTTCTCTGGAAAAACATCACTTCTGAGTAACTTGTCTCTCATTATACCGTCCTGTCTGCACTCATTATGCTGCACATGAATCTAACGCTACATGGAGTCTAAACTCTAAAGTCATTTAATGTGCATACTGGGTTGAGGGAGTCATTTGTGTGTGAACTTGTTGCTGCAGGACATCTCTAAGAAACTCTTCTTTCTGCTCCTTCTTTCTTTCTTCAGGAGGTTTGTTCTGTCACACGTGTCACTGCAGGGTGCACTGAGCAGCACAGCCTCCAGGAGACGCTAGCATATGTCCGTTTTAATCTCAGTCTTGTTTAATGATAATCCAAGGGAAGCTTGTTTTGTTGTTTGAGCTCAGTGTGTTTGTTTTTCATTTCTTAAAGGCTATCGGGTACTGAACGGTTTGAACATGGATAAAAAAAAAATGAAAGAGAGAGTGAACTTCCCCCTGCAGCCGTGAGTTAAACTCTTACTTCTCATGTTCTTTTCTGTTTGTGCTGAGGCAGGGAATTCTAGTTCTCCCTCCGAGACATTTCCTCAGGCTATCAGACTATGTAAACATCAGTCTGTAGTGATTAATTATGCCAGGCAAAAGGAGACAGAGAGAATGGAGAGAGGAGAAAGAAGGGAGAAAAGAAAGAAAGGGAGATTATACGCAGTAGATAAGACTCTTGCGTCTCCTTGACCCGGCTCTCCTGTGGCACCTGCTCGTCTTTACAATAGGAAAAGGTATAAATATTTCAAGTCAAACGGAAGGCAGTATAAACTCAGCTTTCATCTTTTATTCATCAAAGCCAAGGGGCATACATGCACATACACCATCCATGACGCCTGCAGGGCTAAATGCTCTGATGGTATTCTTGTTTGTGCATCCTGCACGCAACAACGAAGAATCCTCCGTCCACACAAAGCCAGGTAAGATCATCTAAAGCGTTTCGTTCACTCGTGAGCTCTTTTCTTCTTCACGGGTTCCTGGAGTAGAGATGTGATTCATGCCGGTGCATCCAGTAAGAACACGTGTCTGTGCGTGACTTCCCTTTGCAACGAGGAAATTAGCAAATCAAATAGATGATATCCTGTAGAAGCCTGTTTGGAGGCTGAGGTCAGCTTTAGTGTTGCAGTGATGAACAAGAACAAAGGGACGCTGTTAAACGCTGGTTTGCATCTGAGCCAAACGAAGACCTATGAAACTTTTTACGACATATTTTCCATTTGGATGCAGGGCTTTCTGAATATGAGCAGGAGAGAGGAGCAGGTGGAGTGATACTTGAAACTGAACGGAGGTCATAGCTAAATGTACAGCATTGTTAGCTAATTAAGAAATCAATCAAAGAATAAAGCTGTCTTGAGTTTTGCAGCAGCAGCAGACGGTTTAGGGACAGATCACACTGGAGATAAAAAGTGTGTTTCCATGTTTCATTTTGAATAAGGTCCCAGATCTCTTTTGTTTTTCCTTTTTGTTTTCAGTTTTATTTTGAAAATCATCCTTTAACCCATGTCGGTTCGTGTTACTTCCTGTCCAACCTCACAGCTCGTCAGCCCTGTATTTACTGTCCTGTCTTACCTCTTGTTACGTTGTCTGGGTCACCTGCCTGTTGTTTCTCTTCTGGATGATCTTGTTCTTCTGCAGCGTCTGTTGTTCTTAATGCATGTCCTCATTCAGTTTGTCCTTAAATCCCTACTTAGTCTTGCATTTGGGTCCTAACTGAAGAACAAGACGTGACCTGAAAACTGAGTAAAACAAGGACTGTGTGCTCCACCAACAAATGACGACAAAGTAACAGTGACTACATCAAAACCCCATAAAAACAATAAGCATGCAAGTTTACGAGCGCACGACGTTCATGACTCGTCTTTTCCAAACGACTGTTTTTTCCACCTAATAATGAAGATGGTAAATATGCTTTCTGAGGCTTTTAGCTGCTCAAGTTGTAAATAGTTTTATCATTAAATAAAAAAAAATAATGTGGATCTTCATCTCTTCAGAACATCGTCCACTAGCGTCTGACTCAAAGCACCGATGTGCTAAACCGTGACTGTAGACAAATGACTGCATCACAGGACGTCAGCTCATTTGATGTCATTATAATCTTCCTTATATCTCTGACTCTTCTAAGAAAACCTCCTGTCCTACTTTATAGCGATTTGTACGACGTGACATGAACGCCACATTTGTATGTACGGTATGTGGAAGAAAGATGAAAGAAGGGGAAAGAAAGTTTGAATACATCTGCAGCAAATTAGCAGCTTCCTCCTGCTAATTTTCTGCTATAAAAGTGAAGCGTGTTCAAAAGGCTGTAATCATAGAAACCAAAGCTCTCCCCGGCCCTTCACTGCATCCCCTGAGTCCTTCCTGGCAGCGCATGCACAAATAAAAAGAGCACTGGACAACTGGCGGGATCGCTAACAACCCTGCTTCCTCCGCATTCAGTCGGTCAAATAAAATCCCATGAGCCGCTGAGACGTGATCAAATAGACTAAAGGAAAATGTGCAAAAAATGTGAAATTCACAAATGCAATTATTAATTAAGTAGGGCTTTAAGGCACTGGATCTTTATATCTGGTACTTTTATTCTAACATTTAAGAACACGCTTTGCACAAATGTAATGTTCTGGAAGCAATATGCAGTTTAAGTTTGACTACTTATACTCACATCCTTTTTGTTAAAACCCTTAAACGACATAATTAAACACACACACTGATCTGGCATAACATTATGACCACTGACAGGAGAAGTAAATGACATCGACCATCTTGCTCCAGTTCAGTGTTCTGCTGGGAAACTTCTGGACCTGGCTTCATTCATTGGTGTGGATGTTACTTAGACATGTAGCACCCACCTAGACCAGACCAGGCACCCCCACCCCATAGCAATGACACTCCTTGATGGCAGCAGCCATCCCCAGCAGGATGCAGCCACAAAAACACTTTAGGAAGAAGAACAGCACAAGGTGTTGACCTGGCCTCCACATTCACTAGATCCATGTCCACTCTCTGATGACTTACAGCAAAGGAGACCTTCACAATAGGTCATAATGTTGTGGCTGATTGGTGTATATATAAATATACAGCAAAAGGTCATGTTTCCTACAACATGGATTTATTAATCACTGTTAAATTTTACAGAAAATGTTTCCGGATATTACATGTTATAATTTAATGCTGTAACTGAGCAGAGGAGGTCGACCCCTGGAGAACCGTCCATTAATCCTTTCTTATGTGACTGGGAACCAGTAAAACTGACATAAAAGCCGCTGACAGCGGGTGATGTCACACATACCGGGGGATGATCGAAGGTCTTATTGAAGACATCGAGGAGGATTTAAACAGCACCTGTCCGGGCACGATGGTGCAGGAGCATCAAAGAATACCGAGCTATTAAATCGCCGATATGGAAGGAGCAGGGTTAAAGAATATTTCTTCAGATGAAAGAAAGCAGAATTGGATATTGATCCTGTGGGAGGGTTACAATGGGGAATAGAAATGTAATAGAAAACATGATTCCTCCCTTTAGAGGAGAGATACAAGGGTCAACAGAGAGAAGGAGATAAGAAGAGAGAAGGAGAAAAGATGAGAGCTTAAGAGAGTAATGTCTGTGAATATCTACTGACTGAGATAGATAATGAATCAGTGAATACTCAGCTCAGTATACTCCTCATAGAACCCTTTGTTCTCTACAGAAACTACTGGATAGTACACCAGTATGTAGTTTAATTTACTTTTCACTCCAAGGACATATTGATGTGGACCCGTTGCTCTGAGCAGATTACCGAGGTTGCAACATCTCTTATTAATCCTCACTTGGTTGGACTCAGCAGCCTGAGTTGCTTTAAATGGATATTTTAATAAACGTGGTTTCTGGCAAACAACCTGCATGAGACTGTGAGTACGACTCTGATGCAGTTTAAGGGAACCAGATGGGACAGCACATTGAGGAAACTTTGCCAAAGACCATAAAGTCTTTTCTCTGCCCATGAATATTTTTTGTGGGGGGAAAAGCTTGGTCGGACTCAAGTATGGACTCTGGAGGTTGGATGGCTATGGTGGAGTTAAGCAGCAGAGCACTGATGATGTCCACGAAGCAGAATCTGAAAAATGTATGGGGTATGAACACATCCGGGTATTTGGACCCTACTTGACCAGATTCAGGGACTTGTGACAGTGGTTGGACTCTATTGAAACACTACTCATAGATTAATCTAAATGCCATGTAACTAGTCTCACATTCTGATAAGAGCTGAGTCAGGTTACGGCTGGCTATAAACCAGCCCATTGTGCTTTTTGATGCAGTTATTAGCCTCAGCTTACATCTGGACTGAGGTATTGTTCCAAAGAAATGGGTCGTGGATCCATTACCTTCCTTGGCTCATCTGTGACTGAGCAACAACGGTCAGATTCTGCCGACAGTGAAGTTAGGTGACTGCATCAGCTGCTGTGAGTACGGTCCAGCCTCAGTCTCTCCCAGAATCCCTGCTGATGCTGGAAACGAGTCAAAAGTCAACCCACCCCCACAGTCTGGACTTGACTTTGAATGCAGACACTTTATCTGACACAGTTTTGTCACTTTACTCGGCAGGTTGGTGGGTTTTGTAGAGTAGAGGCTCTCAGTGGAGGCTTCCTTATGGTAAAGACAACATACACTGAGTGAAATTGCTGCACAAAACCTTACTCACTCAAGGATTTTGCCTCATTACATCATGTTCTCATTGGGTTGACGCAAACTAAACTCTGAGGTCAAACAGAAGCACCTGTGGGTATTGTTTGCAGATTTCTACGGTGTAGTCATCCAATGAAGCACACTGTATAAGCTGTGCAGACTGAACACAAAGCACAAGGTAGAGATGATGTATAATCAAACAATGGAAAGCAGCAAACAGACACTGACTGTATTCCTTATTCAAGTGGAAAATGTTCTGACAAACAAGTACAGTTTATATAAAATGCTAAATTAAGCAAATTAACTGTACTGCTGTATATGCATGGATATGTGATGCACAAAGAGCCCGTCACATCATATTTTGCATCACATTTCCATTTCCATAAATGTGTGAGTCCTAACTGGTGACTGGAATGTGCTGTCAGCTCAGACCTGCAGTCAGACGCAGAGCAGGGGAGCGGGGAGCAGAATGTCTCCAGGGTTTAACCATGCCAGACGGCACAGCAGAAAATATCAGCCGCCCCTTTATTACTTTCTGTCTGCTGCTCTGAAAGCTTCTCCGTCACTGGCTCAGAGGGCCGACAAGGGATCTAAACAACAACAAACTCCTGCTCTCACTGAAAGGTGAATCCTGTGAGGAATCCTGCAGAGGAACTCTGAGCGGTCTGAGTCCAGTTAGAGCGTATGACCCTCTACTACATACTACATTCATTCTTAATCAAGCATCAGTCATTTATGACTGCACTGAAGATATATTTCAAGATGAAAAAAAAGCAGAATATGAAGCTAACAGCCTCTATGACACTGTACAGGAAGAGTTACTTTACTGCAGCTTAAAGAAGGAACTAGATAAAAGAGAAATATTGCAAAAAGGCTTTAATTTTAGTGGCCTGGAAGCCACCATGATCTTCTCCCAGAGTCTAGATGCTCCAGCAAAGATCTGCAAAGCAAATCAAATCATTTAGGTGGACTTCATGCACAAATGGACAGAAGAGTAATTTAGAGTAATTTAATTACTTTAAATCTGATTGATTGTATAACTATCCTTTTGTGTGCAAAGGTATTTTTTGTTTCTTCTCTGTATCGATTAAAACTCACCCATAACAAAGTCCAGCTGACGTGTCTGCCAACGCTGGCCTCTAACTTTAGAAGACAGATGTCCAAACTTTTTATTTACAGCTTTTTTTTTTCTTTTTTTTTTTGGATAACAAACTGTAAAATCCTTGTAACTCACCAGTATCACCAGACCACTGGGAACCCTGGGATCAGTGGCACTCAAGGCCAACACCAACAGCTGAATCCTTCTGAGGAACGTTTAGTTACAGCTTCTGATCCTCTGACATAATGCATTTAAGTTATTATCATGCATGCATGGCATGAATAAAGAGATAACGATTAATCAAAGTAATTTATAACTGCACTGGAAATATATTTAAAGATGAGAAAAGAGCAGAGTATCTGAGCCAAATGTGGATTTTTTTTTCATGTGGATTCTTTTCATCAGAAAAACTAATAAAGGAAAAGATAAATAAAAACTAAAAAAAGCTGACGTAAAATGATTTCTTGAGCCAATATCCACGAGGTAAATGTACAACCCAAGTGACACCGTTCAAACAGAAGCACATGCTCCTTCTCTGTTTGTTCTTCTCTTGTATATATGTACAGTATCTGCACTCCCACCTTCTCTGCCGTTAGGCAAATAATCTCAATATACAAACAAACCCTGGTTTTAACCTTTCCCATGTTTCCCTCTGTCAGCGCTGACAGGCAGCGGGTGAAAGTGAGGTTAACGTTACACAAATGAAGAGGGGCTGTTGAATATGTATGCTTGTAGGGCAGTGTGCGCTGGTGCAGAAGCAGCAGGGCCTGTCAGGCGCTCGTCCTCATTAACAGTGACTGAAAAAGACGTGCTAGCGCTGCAAGGTACGGCCGTCAGCCCCGCTCTGTCCACATTCGCTTAGCGCACGGCTCCAGCACCTTCCTGCTCCCTTAAAACTTTTAACTGTTCTCGGAACTGTTCCACTCCTGTGGGAAAGTTTGTGCAGAAGTGAACAGATCATCTGAATTCAAGACTTTAACGCAGACAGAGAAAACTTTGCAGCTGGGGCTGATGTGGGAGGAAGCGTGGCAAGCTTTTAGTCGTCCTCTGTCAGCAGTTTCTGCTTGAAACTGAGCTCATTGCGTGGGTTCAATGACTTAGCTGTACACAGGAATATGAAATCTCAACGACACAAATATCACAGCTTTCTACTGAAAGGCACTCACTGTGCACTGGGGAGAAGAAAAAAACCTTCCACAGCTTCTCTGCACTGTTGTGTAACCACGCTGCCAGTCTCAGCTTGGTGTGGTTTGGAATAAAGCAACAGTATTTAAATTAGTGCAGTTATTCAGATTTATTCATTCAGTTTATTTGTAATCGAATCCTAAGACCTTTCAAAACCTTCAGTTTCACATATTTTAATTGTGCCGAAAACCAGCAGTTGCTCTTGTGATCAATATTTTTGTTGACAGATTTCTCCCTGACTTTTTCCTGCAGGCAGATTTTTCCACATGGCTCCACAGTGTGACTGTTATCGCCATTTACATCAACAATGCAGGGAGAGTTTTCATGATGCTAACTTGGATGTTTATGCTGATCCCAGATATTTACGGTCTCAGGGCCATGACGCACACAGCCAGCGGCCATCCCACAGATGCTTGATCAGTTTGGGATCTAGTGAATGTGGAGGCCAGGTCAACACCTTGTGCTGTTCTTCTTCCTAAAGTGTTTTTGTGGCTGCATCCTGCTGGGGATGGCTGCTGCCATCAAGGAGTGTCATTGCTATGGGGTGGGGGTGCCTGGTCTGGTCTAGGTGGGTGCTAAATGTCCTTTATAAGATTATAAGATAACAAAAAGCAAATTACATTACACATTGTACAAATCTTCAGTTTTATTTTTCAGCTTTGGTAATTTTCCACTCCAAGCAGTTTTACAGAAAAAATAAACATCATATCATATCCTTTTTCTGTCTTTACATGACTGAACGCTACTTCATATTCCAGGCCTATAGGCGGCGCTGTTTCAGTTTCAGAAATTCACCAAAAACGGAGAGGAAGAGGTGGCGCATGCGCATGAAGCTTGAGCGCTGTTTACAAATCGGCTTTCGAAGAAACCAAACTCAAGGAAAAATTAGATTTTGCCCTAGTAACCATAATAGGCTCAATATCTTCTCCAGTAGTAACGCAAGCATGTAGTCCGCCATTGTTGTTGATGTTGTTATGAGACGTTTCGCGGGATATGAGAGGCTGTGGTCCGATCTTCTTGCAGTCAAACACGGAGCAACTTACTGCTCTTAAACTGATTCCGTGCACGGTCAGGTGTTTCATTAAATTAGTCGTATTGCCAGCCTTAGCAATTATGATTTTTTATTTTTTTTTGCATATATTGCATCGCGCAGTATTGGCATCAATCTTGCTAAAAATGGAGCCACACTTTTGACTTCGGTGGCGTTTTTTAAGCGTTTCAACGACGCACAACTCTTGTTCACAATCACAACACAGATACACGTGAACCCCGTCTGTGGGCGTAACCACAAAACGTCTCTGTCTGGTACCACGTATTTTTCCTGCAAACCGCAAAGTATAACGTTACAGCCAATCACTGGCAGCATTATCAGGTCTTGATCACCTCCGGGTATCGAAACTTGGCACCGAAAGACAAGGCATGTTTTGATACTCGGTACTACCGAAGCATTTCGGTCGGTGCCACAAAAGAACCGAAGTTCGGTACCCAGCCCTAGTCCTGGTCCTGACGTGATAGTACATTAGAGTCATTGTCACAGAGAGAGACCTTGCTCAACCTTCTGCCACCTCAACTCAACTTTGGATGAACATGGACGGATGAACGTTTTAGTATCAGCGAGGACCAAATAGCAGTGTTTCAAATCACTCTTTGTACCATGTACAGTACACAGCATCTCTTTCTAAGAAAGGTGCAGTGTTAATAATTAATACTGCCAAGAAAACAAATAATTTTGGTTTGAAGTGATAATTGGAAACAAAAGCAACATTAGCAGCAAACATGTCGGTGAGATATTGTCCTCCAGGGCGTTTTCACCACCTTCTTCTTTGTTTCTATCTCCTCATCTACACTCTGTGCCACTGTCTTAACGCCGCCTCACCTCCACTCAACTTTATGCCATCCCCAGTGAACCCCCCAGACAGCAATACCATTTTCTAAGCGAGTCGACTGAAAGCAATTCCAGCAGTGCCTCTGCAGTATTTTTCTCGAGAATGTGAATGAAAAGTTTCAAACGGCCAAAATTAAAAACTATCTTTCACACAAAGCACACGCTTGTCTGGCTGCAAAGACATTTGTCAGCTGCTCATGGTACAGCGCTCTGGTAATTTGGTGCTCAATCATAATTTAAGGCAGGCCTGTCAGGAGCTCCTGGGACCGTGAAACGGTGGCAAACGCCCTCCTTCATGCATGCATCCTGCACCCGTATTACCAACCAATATGTTTTGCAGATTTAGAGAACGTGTGAGCTGACTGTGCAGCTGCAGACACATTGTTTTAGAGCCAAACTGTCCCCGAGAAGAAGAGTAAAAGGTGTTTTTAGAATTTTTACCATTTGCCACAACAGGTGCTGCTGCTGCACTCTGCCAAATGATTTGCAGCGTTCCACATTTCTACAATTAGCATATATGCTCGGGTAATCGTGTACTGCTCATTCTGTGCAATTAAGCTTCCTGTTAATTTAAGGTAAATAGCTGTTTTTGTTAACTTTACATCTTCATTATGTCTCAGCTGCTTGTCATAGCTGCCTAATGAGGCTGCTCATTATGTGGTTTTATTTAACGTCCTGTAGGGAGAGAGGGCCTGCAGGTGTACCCAACCTAAATCAGCTGAAGTTTCTCTCACATCTCCATCTGTCTGTCTCACAGACTGGATGGATGACGAAGCAGCTCCTCTATAATGAAGCCAAAGCAAGTAGAGCTCCCCCTGGTGGCTGGCTGTAGTATAGGTCATAGGCTCCGCCCCCACCATGTTAGTGGCACCGAACTAAAACACTTAAATACTAGTTAATCAAATACTGATGCACACTCAAGTGTCCGTCCGTCAGACTTTCTGATTCATTTAGTTAATTGGTGCTTTAGAAACAGGATGTGACATCATGATGACTACGTGTTGCCATGCCAACTGCTTCGTGAAGAAGTCCTGTGGCATCGTGAGAGCAAGAGAAAAATTAAAATAATAAATCCAGTGTCTAATCCATCATGTCCTTGTATCAGGTGGAGGTAGAGCAGAGTGTAGTATTAATGAAACTAAAACATGAGTGAGTCTGAAGGAAGTGTGGGCGGGGCATCAATATTGTGGCTCCGCCCTCGGACTGTACTGATCAGACTCTGGACCAAAACTCGCAAAAAAGTGAGCGCCCATATCACCAGGAAAATAGGGTCCATTTGGCCAGTGAGAGGAGGAGGAGACGCATTGTCCATATTTATGTACAGTCTATGGTCTGTGTGTCTGTCTGTCTGTCTGTCTGTCTAATTTCCAGGCTTCCATTAAGTTTCTCTCTCCATCAAAACACTTTTGAAATCCTGATTTATATCCCACAGCTCAGGAAATGACTGAAACCATTTGCGTAGTGTCATCATCCTCAGTTAAGTCTTAAATTGCAGCGTTGTAATCTCAGAGGACTTAAGGGCAATTAAAGGGGTCATTAGGAAAGCGACGGAAAAACAACGTGTTATCCATCATTGAGGCATAAGCACTGGCATCAGACTAAGCCCTGGCAAACTCAACTCACAGATATCTCAGAGAGACTTGACGCAATGCAAACGGGATCCTGCCTCCAGATAAATCTTGCAACTGGGCCTTTAGATTGCAGACACGTCTAAAACATGTTTGTCCCTGAGACGCAGTTAAAGCTCCCAACTTTGAGCCGAATATGATCCTGAGCAGTTTACTCAGTATTTCATTTAAAGTGTTACATTCCAACCCCAACTGATTAGACTCAACTTTATAGTCACTGCTCATGTTTAAGTACAAAGCTACGAAATGCAGTTAGCATCTAACCAGAAGTACAAATGCAATATGTGCAGAATACGTACAGATAAACATATACGCCCCTGTGTACATAGTGACTGCATGTACGTACAGATTGTGCAGCAGGATATGTTCAATCTAGTGTCAGAGAAGTGTCTGTAGTGCGATAGTGAAGCAGCTCTGGGGAAATATCTGTTCCGGTGCCTGCTGGTTTGATACTGCAGGCGCATGTACCACCTACCTGAGGGTAGGAGGGTAAACAGTTTACGTGCTGGGTGGAAAGCATCCTTGACAATGCTGCACGCTCTGCAGACAGCTTTCACTGTGGCTGTCTTTGATGGCCGGGGAGTGGAGACCTCATAATGCTCTGGGCACTTTTCTCCACCCTCTGCAGCGCTCTAGCCTGAGCTGTTCCCATCCCAGGCTGTGATACAGCTGCTGAGGATGCTCTTAATAACAGTAAGTGAAATGAAACAAACATGATTTAAGCAGAAATGAAGCTTGGGTCTCCATGAATGAAAGAAATAATAGTAATAAAACAAGAACCTGGTCTCTGCAGGAATCTTTTGTGAGTAAAACATCTACAGCATTTATTTTATTCTTCATTTTTCCCGGCGTGATGAAATCAACATATTTTTGCGTAGCTGTCATTTCCTATCTCAGGGACTGCAGGTTCGCTGCAGGGTCTCGCGCAGCTCGTCGGTGGGCACGTGGGCCGCGGCCGTCCTCTGGCTGTCTTTTCGAATGAGGTGAATGTGAAATGATTCCTTAAGCGATGCTGACTGTTGCACCTCGCTCATATCTTATCCATGCAAACAGATGCTCGTTAGCCACGGGGGGATTTCACCCTGACAAAAACAACATGAGGACCTGAGACGTGGAGTGTGAGTCTGAAGAATCAGTGCAACGGAAATGCATGCAGTATAGAAGTGAAATATTCTAAACGCTCTTGGTTGAAGCATCAGTACCGTAAGTGCTTTATGGCAGTGTCGTTAAACTGTGTGCATTATAACATGGACGCCCAAACCTTCATAGAAGATGAGGAGGCATGAACAGAGTAGCATATTCAGAGAACATTTTTAGCTCTGATCTCTCTCTGTAGCTCTGCAGCTTTTTAACAGTGTGTGTCTCAATGGACAAGACAACCGTCTGGGAATGTGCAGCATGCAAACGTAAAACTGTAACGTCTCCTTTCTGAGGACACGTCTAAAATAAGCAGTAAAATAAATATTCAGATTTATTAATTTACTTATATAAGACAGAGGAAGACACGGGAGGTAAAGATGTCATGTGAGGAAAGGACCGGAGACTGCAGACACAGCTTCCACAAATCAGGTGCTTTGTATCTGACGCCTTTATCTCACATCAGGCTTGTGACTTTGTTTGCAAAGATCCAGGTTTTCATGGAACATGCATTTGTTTCCAGCCTGTGGGACTCAACCAGGACCTTCTTCTGCAGTAGCTAGCTAGAATTAGGGATGTGCGATATTTCATCATTTACGATAGATCGTCAAAAACATTCCCCACGGTAAGAATATGTCATCCCACGCTCGTTCCTAAATGCATTAGCATTAGTGTCCAGATGATCCAGCTGCAGACTACTGTAATAATAAAGAGTCAAATGCGCTGTTTTTTTAGTGCCACTCCTTTTTAATGAATACATTCTTACTTTTCATATTTGAGTTTATGAAACATTTATTTTACAAAGACACTTCAAATCCCGTGACCTGTCCAGGGTGTACCCCTGCCTCTTGCCCGATGACAGTTGAGATAGGCTCCAGCAGACCCCCGTGACCCCTAACAGGACTAAACGGGTTTAGAAAATGACTGATTGACTTTAAATCCCACAATGAACACACTTCTTTCTTAACGATGAGATCCAGAGATGAGCAGGATTCATTGTTGTGTTTAAGAACATCTGAATAAGACATACGGCTCCGACGCCTGCGGCCGGTGCGAGAGCTTCAGCAGCCTGGAAACGCTGCCATGAAGTCAGACTGTCAAACGGATTTGTGTGGGTGAGCTCCCACAGAGAGGGAAACACAACGGACGAGCCTCACCAGCTGGCTGCCTCGGCTACACGCTACCGTGTGCAGGGACAGTATCTGCCCATTGATCAGTGATTCATGCTGCTAACAGCGAAACGTACTCCCTCGACAATCTGCTCGACACCTTGCCAGGGAAATCCAATTAAAACTTTAACAACACTGAAGGAATATGTGGCATTATTTGCCATTTATAGTTAGAACTCATAGAGTGGTGGAAAATGTTTTCAGACACCCTTAACATTTATCTCAACTATTATCATGAAATATTTATGTTAGACAGACACAAGCAGATATGATCTAAAAACATATTTCCAGCGCAGGCAAACTGCTGGATGGTTAACCCCCAAAAATACAACTCAAAATACAACGATGAGGGATTTGCATTCAAATCTATCGGATGACCCTCTACGGCGTCAAGCAACAAAGAGGGGGCCCCCTAGACGTCGGCATAGGACGTCAGGGCTAAATGACCAAACGGCAACATGTGACGACTAGGTGTGAGACTGTGTTGGTCTAAACAACAGAAATCTTTATTATTATTGTAGTATTACAAATGAACTGTATAAGAACTATCACTGTCAGGCTCATGGGGGTCACACAAGCAGCTGGTGCTCATCAATTCACTGCTGACCTTCTGAATCAGTCGATCCAGTACTGGCCATGATGAGTGTGATCCACTTTAAAAACAGAGTCCTTGTTTTTTTCCAGTGACATTTGAAATGTCAGCGTTCCTGTTATTAATCACATTGATTTCATGACGTTATTTACTCTACTCACTCTGCTCAGCCTGAGCCACCAGCTGCAGGATTTTATCTTTTATTTCCACATGTCACTTGTTAATTGTTCTAAAGTCATATCCATAGATATTATTCTCTAGATGGGAAGAACAAGGACACAGGTAATGAATCAATGTGGCCTCTTGACTCAAAATCAGAATTAGATGAAAACTAAACTGGACTGAAGTGGCTGAAAACTCTTAGTTGCTCTTCTGGAGATGTTGAGAGCTGTGAGTATGGCGACGTAAAGCGTGGCTTTGTTAGGAGATACTACCCATAATACTCCTCTATTACATTAATATACGAGGCACCAAAAGGGGAAGAGAAATGTAAAGTTGGCAGCTGCCGGCCAGCGGGTCTTGAACATGTCCAATGTGCCCAGAGCGAAGAGAACAAGCTCTCAGAAATCCTCAGACTGTGAAATTACCATCAGTGAATGTGAAGTTTAATTCTCTCATCTGCACTCAGTCAAGAAACATCTGCTTTCAGGAATATTACTGGCTCAGTGTGAGGAGCCCTCCACATCTTAGAACAGGGAGTTAAACTTTTCATTATCAAAACTTCTGAAAACAGGAAAAAGGAGCCCATCCCAGCAGTCACTGATTCAGATCCTACATCTTTGCATACGTGCGAGGCAGCAGACTCCTTCTCCTTCCCTGAGCTTTACAGACACGCTTCTTGCATGCTTCTGGAGCTGCACATGTATTATGCATACACAGTTTGTGTTTGTACAGAAGGAACAGCTGTGGTCAGCTTGGATTCCTGTGAGTTGCAGGTTCTTGCACCATTAAATATATAAAGAAGTATCCGCACAGAGTCGTTCTTGCAGCGTAATACACTTCCTCAGAGTCCATCTGTTTGCTCCGTCTCTGTGTTCCATTCATAACTTTGCCTTAGTACGGCTGAACGTGTTTACACCAGCAGAGCAAATTTGGGCTTACTCATCTTAACAATCATAACAACCTTGAGAACCCTTAAACAGCTCTTGTCACTCTTTCGTCGGGTCATCAGCTTCAAGGGGAGAACAAGTGTTTAGAGGAAAATCCAACATATGATTGTAAAATAAAAAAAATAAAAAGAGCAACCCACATGAGGAACAAAAAGCACTGAATGGTGTTTAAGACTAATCCACTAATCTTGACTTTCTCTCCACTCAGTTGTTTTTGCCTCATACACAGCAAGCTGACGCAGATGGGAAAATTAACATCTGTGTTTATGTAACGGCTGCATACACCACGAGGAGATGAGGTCAAGAGTGAGCAGGTTTCATTTAAACGAGCACTCAGAATAAAATGACTAAATAGATTCTTTCTCTGTGGAAGAAGCTGCTAATCAGTGAAAGCAACTGGTTTGTGTTCAGCTCAAAAGAAAAGCTGCGTGCTTGTGATAGCACTTTTTTACTGCTGACGGCAAGCTGTAGGTATTATTCTAGATGTGCTTTAAATGAAGAAGATATTTCCAGTAAATTCCAGAAGTCATTCTGTGAAGCAGCAGGTGTGATGTCCTCCTTTAATCACCGTTTTACGGCTAAAGACACCTGAGGGTCACGACCTGGGGCGATGCCTTCAGGAATAATGAGGTAACACCTGTGGGCTTCTGTTTTTAGGCCTGACCCCGGGACCTGTGTGATAAGACACATGGGCTCACTACTCTGAACCGTGTCTGCCGACTTCATAATAGGCATGAAATTAAGTAAAATCAGAGACCTGGAGGCAGTGTCACCTCTGCTCACTGACACTGGAGAGCATCGGGGGATATCTGGGTCGAGGCTTGTAGGAGAGTGAGCTGACTCCAGCTACAATCATTTTAAAGGTTTATCCAGAGAGGCTTTCAATGACGGCCACAATTTACGTTTTATTAGATTAGATTCAACTGTTCTCATTACACATGTGCAGGAACAGAGCATCAAAACACAGTTTAGCATCGAACCATAAGTGCAATAAGCAGTAAGTGCATGTAGAATAAATAGTATGATATATAAGTGATATGTTACAGGTTGTTTTTATGGCATATGGACAATATTTGCAGATGAAAACCTATGTACAGGTATAAATAAAGGATAAAGGATAATAAAGTGAGCATTAAACACTGCATAAACAATAAGAAACAGCTACCTCATGTTACTAAACCAGTGCAATAGTCGGTACTGTCAGGTAAGGGTTGCAAGTTAAGGAGGTTAGGACCCAAATGCAGGACTCGGAGGGCTGAGGCAGGAGAGGACAAAAGCTTTTTAATAAATAAAAGACAAAACTGAAGGTGCTGCAAAGGAGGCAAGTAATGAAAAAAAAACTAAAATCTAAACACTATGAAAACTAGAACAAGACAAGAGAAATCTGTGGCACTGAAAGACATGAACTAGGCACAGAAACAGTATGACACGACAAACCAAGGTGAAGGCAGGGTTATATACACACATGAGGAATGGAGGGATGACGAGACGCAGGTGAAACAAATCAAGACACCAGTGACTAAATCAGAAAGGAAAAACACAACAGGAAATCAACAAAATAAAAACAGGAACTTAACATTAAACCATGACTGAAAAAAAGTTAACAAAGTACAATAAACAGAAACCCAAGAAACTAATGAAACCATGACAGGTACATGGTACTGTGTAAACAGATTGTTTAAAGCATGTGTGTGCAGAGCAGTCCACTATGCAGTGGTGGTGTGACAGTCGTATGTAAAGTAGTTCTGTGCTTTGCAATCTTCTGTGGTCCTGCTGTGAACTGCATATATCTGCATTGTAATAAGGATCCACGGGTGTTAGCCTCCACCTAGAAAAGGTATAGTTTATATCCATGTCTGTACACGCTGCTATCATGCGCATGCAGGAGTGTCTTCACAGTAAAACCTCACATTGAAGCAGTTCTTCTGCATTTAAGCCGTCACGGCGTGTGTTGTTCTGCTCTCGTCTGTACTTGTGAGACATCTGCAGTCGCTGCCCAAGTGCTGTATCAGTTCAAATACATGTATGTTTATGAGGATGCATTTGGAGGTAGTGGATGTGGTACAGCCAAGTTTCCCAGAATGCATTTTACAAGCGTCATGAAATACGCTGCTGTTCCATTTCCTCCCTACTTCAGAATTAAAACTCATAAAGTCTAAACTACTAAGTACACAAGTCTGGTATTTGTGTACTTGATGACACCTGCAAAATCCAACCTATGGATAGCTGGCTGTACTATGTCCACACATTTAACCTCACTGATGAGTCCTCAGTAAAACAGGCAAGACAAGAACACATCAGGGTGTTCAGACCATATTTAGTCAGATGGGCATGCTGAATTAGAACAGTGCTTGGGCTTAAAGTGATGGTGTTTCACAAGAACAGACGACGAATTCATGAGAAACCAAGAAGATAAAAACACAACAAACAAATCAAAAGCACCAAGTACATTATAAGAACAGATGAAAAGTGACATAATGGCAAGAGAACACAGAGATTAAATACCCAGGGAGACAATGAGACACAGGTGAGAGACATCAGGGCGGGGCTAACAATCAGTGGCAGCTACCACACGGGGACAGGAAGTGAAGATGTGAGTATGACTGAGAGTTAAATAACTTTCAAGTTAAACAGGAAATGCCCATAAAACAGAGCTGGAGTTAGTCGTGACCACGTGCTGCAGAGCTGGATGTGACAACCAAGTGGATGTTTGAACCAAATTTGAACCTTAACCCTGAGGTTGGAAGTGTTCCTGAGATATTAAATTCACAAGAACACAGTGAACAAAGCAGAAACACAGTAACTCTGAGTACAGCTGACACCAAGAAATGATAGAACGCTACAACAAAACATTCACTGTCCCTACCGACAAGTGTAGTGTAGATAAATAGTTCCCTAAGATTTTCCCAGCATGCATCACTGACTGTAATGTAGTTATTTTAAAAATAAAACATATTGTCAAAGAGAAACAACTCTTTATCTCAGTGTGTCTTTGTTCCAGGACACAGAAACTCAGAAACAGTTCATTTGTTTTAAGGTACTCGTTAATAATCTCATAGGATGTGAGTGAAGCTCCTTTCAGAGCACCTCTGGGCTTAGACCTGATCTCTAGGGATTTCATTTTTTTACAAACTACAAAGAAGAAGACAATTTGGAAGGACTTTAATTTGATCAACCGGATTCTGCAGCTGCAACGATGATGAATTTCCCTGTTGTACAGCAGCCCTGTCCTATAAATGGAATATCAAATTATATTCCTCAACACAGGTTCCTCTGGGCTCTAATATACATACGTGGTGTGCATGTGTGTGTGTGTGTGTGTGTGTGTGTGTGTGTGTGTGTGTGTGTGTGTGTGTGTGTGTGTGTGTGTGTGTGTGCAGGATGTTGGAGCTGAGCAGGCTGGTTTGGGAGTGAGCTCAGGTGGAGAACCTCTGGAGACGCTCTCACGGCCTTTGAAAATCCTTCCACTCTTTCACTACGTATTACATACGAGCGCGTTTCCACCCAGTTTACATGAATCAGAAGTCAAAGACATGCAGTGATCACGTGCAGCGCTGATGTGCATGTTGACGTGAGCCGTGGTGAATCCATTTTAAATGCAAATGTATGTGCCGTTCGCTGTAGAGGATGTTGCTTTGTTTGCAGCGCCACACTCGTTCTACGTTCTTGGACATTTTCAGCCCAGTTTGCAAAGTTATCCAGATTTTTACTTTAAAATGAGTTGTCAGTAAACTGACTGTGCAATTTGGTATTGAAAGAAACAGTATCACCACAGCGAGCATGCTTCTTTTGTGATGAATAATTGTCGCTGACAGTCCAGAGGTGTCTGAGCAGAGCTGACGTCCTGAATACACGTTGCTGTGAGCACTCATAGAGTTAGACGTTTAAAATCTGTTTAAACACGACTGCTGCTAAAAGTTAGCATAGGTGAAGCAACGACACACAAGTAGCAGTGCTGAGCTGCAACAAAAAGATGATTAACAAGGTGAAAGTAAAACAAGAAGACATGTTATGGTCAAATATCCCTTAACTGCCTGGAACAATAACAGGAACGCTGGTCACAGCATGACACGATGCAGGGACGAGCTTTGCACCTAGCATGGGGAGGAGGACTCATTCATAGATAGTTTGTTCATCAAGCTATTCTTCTTTTGGCAAACTCCAGCTTCATGGAGATCCAGTGTCTTAGACTTTGTCCATCCACGAGGGAAATTACTTGATCACTTCATCACTTACTTGATGATATTATTATCATTATCATTATCATTATCATTATTAAGAAAATAAAATTAAAATAATAATAATAATAAAGAAAGAAAATAAAAATAAGAAAATAAATGAAAAATAAATCATTAAAATAAAATGAAGGAAATAAAAATGAAAAATGAAAAAACTAAATAATTAAAATAAAATAAAAAATAAGATAAAATGAAAATAAAAAATAAAAAAAAATACTTAAAATAAAATGAAAAATGAAAAAATAATAGTGGTCTCTGGGAAGCCAAGCAGTAGCATCAAAGAGGACTTAGGACTATTTTATTATAGACAAAATATACTTTTACTGCACTGTGCATTTCAAAGACAGTAAAGTACTATACATGAAGAGTGTGAACATCCTTGTTTGTTTTTAATTATGGCACCTTTAAGTTGATTTGTATATTCCATGATCTCAAACGTGTAAGACACAACATATATGGTTATTTGCAGAAAAGGGAATTTACAAAACTGCAGGTACAGTAGGTGATCTAAGTTAAAGAGAAGAGCGATGTGGTGAATGTTGGTATTATAAAGACAAAAGCCAGAATAAAGATATTCAGCCAGGAGGAGAGATGTCCCATTGTTCATGTTACCTTTAGGGTTATTACTGTAGCCCCTGTTTGGTCGGGTTTTAGCACCAAAACCAGGATTAAATTAGACCCATTTCTTCTCCTTCCTTTTTGCTCCATTTTCACTTACTGAGAGCAGCAAAGTGTTTTGTCCCCTGGAGGTCTGAGCTTCACTGGTTTCAGTGTGGTTAAATCCAGGAGGTTAATAAGCAGCGCAGGGTGCTGCCGGAGGAGCGAGGGGAATCAATACCGTGATAGATGGCTGCAAAGACAAAACAAGGTGTCTTCTAGCTATGATGCCGCTAAGCTGATTGAATCCAGCGTGTTTTATTACAAGTCCTGGGATGCTGCTCTGTAGTTTACCTCCAATTAAGGCCAACGACCCGCTTACCCTCTCACCTGTATGAGATGAACACCCCGTGTCACCACGCGCTGATTGAGCGGCGTGACCGGCATCTGGAAGTAGGTCTTTGAAGAAGGTCTCTTTCAGACTGCAGTCACAGTCATTATGCTGTCATCTTCCTGTCTCTGTCATTATATGATATCTGAGGGCAATCTACACCAGAAGTCCTTTGAAAGCCTCTCTGGATCGTTTTAGATGTCCATCACCAACGCATCTGGCAGAATCTATATGCTTCCTCTAATGTTTCACCCTGCACCAGCTCTCAGAGACGCGTGTGCAGCGTCCTTGAACTGAAGCAAAGTGAAACATAATGGCAGCCATTCACTCGCATGCAAATCAACATGCTAGAGCACATGTATGACAATCAATCATAGGCCCCTAGTTTTACCATGATGGGTTTTTATTCTGTTCTCAGGAAGTACGGCTTTAGGGGAGCTAAAAGAAAGGACGCAGTAATAACGCGTGTGTAGTATAAATTGAAGGGATGGAGTGGGGGAGGGAGACGAGGAGACTGGGGATTGCTGTGAAGTTGGAGCCTTAAAACGGTGATTGGGTTGGAAAAAAGAAAAAAGGAGAAAGGTGACGAGAGAAAGAAACGTACCGACTGCCAAGCAAAACACTAGAATGGGAAACCCATGCATGATTTACTAACAACTAATAGCTTCAAACTGGCTATTGTCTGAGCAGGCGTTGCCATGGTGATCAATTGGGGCTCATTAAAGAATGCACAGCCTGAGCAATTTCTACAGCGTGATAAATGGTAATGAAGGGCACGTGGATGTGCTGGTGAGCTTCGTGGTCACATATTTCTGTTCATTAAGCAAAATGTGAAATTTTTTTAAAGAAGTCAGCAATAACAGAAGCATTGTCTATGAAGGTAATGAAGTCTCATGATAGTAAGGGAAGCGGTGGTTTTTAATGAAAGGTGTGTTAATCAGGTTTTACCTCTAGCCGTGCTCCTGCAGAAAGTGGAGCCGTGATGTTTGAACGGGCGTCGACGGCTGTAGACAAACACGATGCCGGCGCAGAGACAGGAGCACGAGCAGCTGGAATTAAAAACGCAGCGTGAGCATCACAGCCGTTTTAAATTTAAATCCACAATACTGAGCTGAAGAGGCAGAAGTCATCATCCCCATCTGTCTGAACGTGGCTTTCAGTTTTTTCGTGTCTGATTTTAATTGAGTGGACGTCTCATTCTGGAGGATGAGGCGGAGAGCGTCAGTCTGCGGTGGGGTAATTACATCAGGAGGGGGATGTTGGAATCTGGACGGGCGCTCGGATGTCCCCCCGCTGTGGGCCAAGCTGTCTGTCAAGCTCAAACAGATTGGACTGGTTCCATCAAACTACCTCAGTATTTAGTTTTGCCTTCCAAATGAAGAGAGTAGGGAAAGGGAAAGACACAGGTGTTTCTTAAAAACACATTTTTATTTTTTAGCAATAAAGCAGACGTGAACAGAGAGAAACCCCCGGGGAGCCAACGAGCTTCTCTGAATGTTCAGCTGTCGATATGAAATTTCTTTCTGCCTAAATTCTCCTTTTACAAGCTGGAACAAAAATGTGGTTCATTAATAACTCTACCTTAGAGCTCTTTGTAGGTTATTTTATGGCATTTGAGCAGAGTTCTTGCTTGTTACGTCCTTTTATTTTTAATTTAAGCACTTAACAATCTTCACCATGTCCCAGCCAATCACCCTGCACCTGATGTATAAGGTTGTGCCTTTTAATTCCTCCACATATTAACCAGATATACTCTTATTTCATTACTGATAATTTAAAAAATCTGCAACCTGAATTAAAAATGTCTTTATTTCCTGGAAAATAAACAGCTCCTCTCGGTCGGAGAACTTCATTACCAGACATGCCAGAGCTAATGATGGTGGAGAGCGCTGGGCGTAGTTACAACTCCTCCTCCGATGCTCTTGCTGGTTCCATTTTTTGCCATGTGATCTATAATTTGATATCAGCTTTCCGCCGTGCTGATGGACAGATGGACCCACAGATGTATGCTCCCAGAGCCAGACAGTAAGAGATGGTGAGAGAGTGCGTGTGATGCTAATCTTCCTGTCAGCTCTGTCCGTGTTCACGCTCAATAAATCCAAGAGGAAAACTGTTTGCTTGGCTGTCTGTCCATCTGCCTGCCTCCTTGCCATTTATAAGGCTAATTTCAGCTCAGCTTTCCAGTATAATACCCAATGAGAGGCAGAGAGTCTTGGTTCAGAAACAGAGGAAGCCATGAATCACCTGCTGCTGACTGCACATGACTCATGCAGTCTTTCTGCTTGACAGAGAGAAATGTTCAGTGAACTCAGGCCAGAAGCATCTGAGCTACTTCTCTTCTGCATTTAGAGAAAAAAAAAATGAGTAAGTGACTCAATGGCTACGTTGTTAGACCCGCCTTTCTAAATCAGGGTTGGACCCCCTTTCATCTTCAGAGAAGCCTACAGTGTTTGTGGCATCGATGGATCAGGAAAGGAAAGGTTCCTTTGATAGTTTGGTTCATGTTAACGTGAGAGCATCATGTAGTTGCTGCACAGCCATGATTTAAATCTGCCTTTCTGCCACATCCCAAAGCTGCTCTACTGGACTGAGATCTGGTGACTGTGGAGGACATCTGAGTCCACTGGTGTGAAGGAACCCGTTGGAAAACATCGTCCACAGCTTTACCTCACAGCCACCAGTCATTTGAATGTTGCTGCAGCTTTTTGCTGGACTTTTCCTTCTGTGCATCTTTGAAATGATGCCCTTGTCCACCATAGCCTCATTTTTGGTGTTCTTTGTTGCCAGGAGTGCCGCTCTATGTGGTCTTCTGCTGCAGTAGTCCATCTTCTTCAAGGTCTGGAGGGTGCTGGAGCAAGTGTTTGAGTTCTTTTTGCCTTTCTATCAGCTCAAACCAGTCCAGCAGATCATCCTGATAACGTCTGCATGCCTAAATGTCCTGAGTTGCTGCCGTTTGATGTCCAGTGACCGCGTGTAGAATACACTGACATCACAACAGCATCACTGTTGAAACTGAGAGTCTAGTTCCAGGTTGGCGTGTCACACAGCTGAGATACAATCCGCTGTGCAAAGAAATTTCCCAAGGAGTTCATGCATTCGCTCTAATGCCACCTGAAGTGTGAAGCTTTCTCTAACTCCTGTTTAATTCAGAAGTGGTAAAGCTGGAGCTGAGGTCGCCCTGGAGTTTGCCGCTCGGTGTCATACCACGAATGCCTGCAGCGCCGACAGGGAAAATGTGAAAGAGATGGCTGGAGACGTATTAAAGAGGATATTCACAGTCAAGGCCAACAGCGGTACACAGTGGATACCTAGTGCTACTCAGTTATTACCTGATGTAAATGCCACACATGCACAACACAGCACCAGGACCTCATTCTTTGTAAGTTGTTGTATGGCAAAGCCTTCTGTCAGTGTCTGCAAGCTTAAATGCCTCCTGCTCATTCAGATTCATGCTGATAGAGAGTCTGAATGTAGAGGGCTTACTGTATGTTGAGAGAGGAGGCAGAGTGGGGGGGTGAGGGCTTTGTACATCTCATTTGAGGTCTGCTCCTTGATTAATGTCGCCCTTCTTTTTCAGACGGGATATTCACTGAGAATTCTGATGAGACAATCAGATTTCCACTGTAATGTTATTCCTTCAATGCACAATGAACGAATGCACTTTTTATAGGGCCCATTGTTTCCGTGATGGATTGCACGGTGCAGCTTGAGAAAATTAAATACATTAGAGATCAAGTTTTAACAACCTCACGGACGTTTTGCAAGCTCTGCTCTTTCACAAATATGTTGAGAGGCGATGACATAAAGCTAATATCCTTCTGTTTGTTTTTCATGCCACCGGACGCCATTAAACATGAATTAATGAAATTCATTTTTGCTGATCCAACTAAGAAGGAACCTTATGAGCTGGCATTTACTGTGTAGCAGTTAGTGAGCTGGTTGACTTGTCTGAGCTCAGACCGCAGAGCTGGCGTGTCAAGGAAGTAGAATATGTAGCTGTTAAAGGGCCGGCTTATTATACAGCATGAGTTCACACCATTAATGTCTCAAGTGTGCTTCAGAGTTTGGATTCAGATCAGGCTCTAGTCTGGAACTGGTGAATGTTGGAGGGGAAATTATTCAAGACCCTAAAATCTCAAGGGTTGTTTGATATCGTTTTGATGGTTATGTGGAGTCTAAATGACAAAGACCTTGGACAGGAGACTGAATGACTGGTCTGACCCTTCGTGGCGTCACCTTCCTGAACGGCGACTTTGAATCTCAGTGGGGTGCCTCCATCTGCAGCCATCTTGGCAGTGTGCGTCATCTCCCTCTAAATCACGGCTAATTCATCAGCAGCCAGAGCAGTTTTCCAGCTCAGCGTGGCGTCTTTGGCCTCCACTTGACTCATTCTAACCCCATGTCTAAATCAAATATGGCAAAGGTGGAGGGTGAGTGGAGCCGAGGTCGTCCCGGAGACGTGAATCTTCACATTCAAGGCCAACAGTGATACACGATGGATACCCTCTGCTCCTCATTTATTTGTTATTACCTGATAAACTCCACACATTCACAACAGAGCACCAAGACTTCCTTATGTGTTAAAATATTCTCCTTGCTCTTATACCAAGAATCTTGACACTCAAGTATTTAGCTTGACTAAAGACTTCAAATGTCCGCTGCAAATGTCCACACTGTGGGATAAATAAAGGATTATCTTATTTTATCTTTACATGTGAGGCAAATAATTGTGTTGATGCATATTAATCACATCTTTATATCTGCTTTGTATATCTTATCAACATCTGAGCTGCTCTGAAAGCTTCCTGTCCAGTTCACAGCTCAGTTCGTTTTGTCGTTAAATGCAGTTAAAAGCATCTGTCAGGGCTTTGAAGCTGAACTTGACTTGCATTTATTTCTTCTTTCTTTCTTCTTCTTTGGTCATTTTTGGCAGTTTGGACACTAACAGTTCGTATCACTGCCCTCCACAGCGTCAAATCATTTACTATGGCTGCACTTCAGATTCTGCTTCCTTTCCACATCTGTTACTGCTGCTCTGTTACTCTGATCACTTCCTGGTCTCTGCGGTTTGGTCCGAAAGTTATAATAACAGAACATTCATGCATTAACCACCAGAACATGTGTGCATAAAAATAAATAAATAAATAAATGAACGGCACTGAAAGGAATTTGCATCAACAGGAAATCTTGGACTAGCTCTTTATACATACAAAATGTCACAAGCAGAGCATAAAGCGTGCATGAAAATGATTCCTCTGTGGATTGTGATAATGACAGCACATGTGAGTCTGCTTATCTGTGCAGTTAGAGAAGCTTTAATGCCAGCAACTGAAACCAGGAACATCAGATGTGATGTGTGTTTCTTGATCTACGTGGAGCAACTGACAGTGTCTTAATTTCATTTTTTATTTTTATTTATTTTTTTATTTTATCAGCACCAGCAGCTGTGTCTTTTGTGAGAAGCGCTGCCATCCTGCAGAGCAGCAGGTGGCAGGAGAGAAGTCTTCACCCTGTGATTTCAGTGATAAGCGAAGCTTTTATCACAGATGGAGCACTAATCAGAGGAATCACCTGTGTGGTGATTATTTCCTGTGCAACCCCGTGGACACTGCGCTGTCTGCGGCAGCGGGTGTCAAACATATGGCTCGTGGTCCAGAGGGTTCAGTCGGACCCACGGAATGAATTATCTGCTAATCTTAATTTATCTAATGGGGCTGAAACTGTTTTAGGAAAAGCTGGAGACATGACAAAACACTGAGACCTGGAACTAAAGGGCAGATGGCAGAAATGTGTCGAAAATGTTCTCAAGATATTTCAGGTTTTTTATAAAATCTTTTGTACTAAACATTAAATCTAAACTTTTTCATAATGTGCATCTTTACACTAAATGTCCCATGCCCTGTTATTTGGGACTGAATGGGATGGAATAGACCGTGAAGAGCTGCTTTGATCGCTAGCAGCTGACAAATCCTAAACATCGTGAGAGTGACAGAGAAAATCAGTTCTGTCAAAAGACCAGTTTGCTGACGAAGACAAGACTCAGGTTAAAATCATTTGCACTTAAATGTTCACGTATATATTTATTATTTACACTTTGGTCCAAAAGAAAAGAAAGTGATGCATCGTGCTGCAGCGCTGTGACAAATACTTCTTTACCTAAATACATTCAGGGGTCCCTGAATGATGGTTCCTATTTTATGTTTTACAAACAAAAAATAAATCACTTTATAATCTCTCTCCTTGTGTGACTTCTCTCAGCAACAAACCAAACCTTTACTGCAGAGGTTCATGGACTTATTTTCATCACGTACTCCCCCTCACCTGCAGCGCAGCCTCCTCGTCCATTACTGTCACAGATGAAACTGTATCTCTGACTGTGGGAAAACAGCTTTATTAAAAATTTGGTAACGTGCCTTTGTGTGAGCTTTGTGCCAGGTTTGAGAACCCTATCAGCTTTTAGAGAGAGTGACAGGCTAAATCAATCAGCAGAGGAGCTCCTGTCTTAATGCTGAGCGGCCAATTTGATTAATTAAATGCAGATTTCAGACGCTCTCTGACAGAGAAGTCTAATTTTGCAGCTACTGCTGAATGGAACATTTGAAACAAGTTGAGAATTTCAAACCTGTGTCTCGTGTGTGTGTATGTGTGTGTGTGTGTGTGTATGTGTAGATAGTTTCTCAACCAATTTCATTTTCCCACCCATTAATTTCAATTTCAATTATTCAAAGTTAATTGATCAACATTTAATAACAGTTCCCTACGCACCTGCTGGAAACATCTCCCAGCTTTTGAATTACAGCAAACACACGATGAGAGGGGAACTAGTTTCAGTTCCCAGTGCATTTAATCAAAGCTTGTGAAATGAGGCAGACTGATGGAACAAGCTGAGTACAACGGCAGGTTCAACAGTCACGACAGAGAGGAAGAAGCATCTCCTCATAGTGAACAATAAGAGCACCTCACTGTTAGGAAACACTCAAAATACGATCATTAAATTAAACTGGATGAAAACTGTTTAACATTAGTTTATATTCGGTCGAGAGGATGACGAGCTGTCACCTGTCTGCCTCCCCCTTGCACTGTTCCTTCCACTCGTGACCTTACGTCAGGACTCTAGCTGTTGTCCAGCTCTAATGGAGTCAACACAGCGGCCATCTGTCAGACAGCCTGTGAGCTGTGATGTTGTGTGGGAGGAGAGAGCTGGGCCGGCGTAATGAGCCACAAACGCCAGTGACAGTGGAGAAGCCTCGCGGTGGAATCCTGCATTTATCTTGGTCGCCAGCAGGTCGTCTGGTCGGTGACCTTCTTGTGCTCCACCTTAAGCTTGTGTTGCATAAAAAAATGGGTGATTTTCCACATCTCAGGGTGAGTTTGTTTGTTCAAGTTTGCTCAGAGGATAGAGGGAGATAGATAAAATGCCACATTACCATTAATTGCTTTCTGTGTTAAAAACCACATGGTCCAGACATCAGGGCAGACTGGGCTGCAGGTAAAGTCAGGTCTCCACAGGAAACATCTGTAACCATGGATACTGACAGAAGTCTTGCTCCATCTTCTAAGTTACCACAATACAATACTGTTAATCATTAAAGGTATAAACTATAACTGTGATATTACTAAACCAATGAGTAAATACACCATAAAGTACACAGGACACCAAAAGTATTCACTAATCCATCCAAATAATTGAATCCAGATGTTCCAGTCACTTCCACATCCACAGGTGTATAAAGCAAACCAGCTTTCTGCAGAGTCAATCTCTACAGACCTCCAGACTTCATGTTTCCTTCAGATCAGCTCCAGAACAGTAGAGAGCTTCATGGAATGGGTTTCCATGGTGATCAGCTGCATCCAAGCCGTACATCACCAAGTACAATGCAAAGCTTAGGATGCAGTGGAGTAAAGCAGCCATCACTGGACTCTAGAGCAGAGGAGACATGTTCTCTGGAGGGATGAATCACATTCCTCCATCTCGTAATCTGATGGAGGAATCTGGGTTTGGTGATTGCCAGGAGAACAGTACTTGTCTGACAGCATTGAGCCAAGTGTTTGATGTTGGACTGTTGTTTAGGAGCTAGCCCCTTGGTTCCAGTGAAAGAAACTCTGGATGATTCAGCATAACAAGAGGTTTAGGGCAATTCCATAAGATGCCAGGCATTGAGAAGATATATCTTGGGTTGGATCTGGCTCCAGTGACTATTTTCAACACCTGTCCAGGCATCACTTGTCAAAGTCCCAGAAAAATCCAGGAGCATCCCTCATGGACAGCTGAACCAGGGTCTATGACCAAAAGAGCCAGTAAAGGTGGCCTAGACGTCTGATCCAGAGTGTCTTCCTTTGGAGGTTTTTCAGACCGGTCCAGCTGGTAAGAGAACTCCACCAATTATATCGCTCATCTGGCCTGGCAATGAGTCTGGATACCCCTGGAGGAGCTGGTAAACTATTCTTTGGAGCTGTCTGGATTAACTTGTATAGCCACCAGGACCTGGTATAAAATATATTTTAGAATGACACATGTAATGTATTGCAGGTATCTTTTAAAATGTTTGTATGTTCACACTCTGTTCACCCTTTGGTTTCTGTAGCATGGCCATCAAAACTTCCCGAGGCCACTGGGCTGCAAGGCGTTGCTTTCTGTTCAGAAAGTGCTGTATAATTAAACACACCTACATCGCGTCCACACCTCTTGACCTCTCCTCGTTTACATGGCCTGCAGGGATACACACATACAGTATTCATTTTACTGCAGCATGCCTCATACAGTGCAGAGCAGGCAGCAAGATGACATGAGGCTGCATCATTATCCCCGAAGGCACATTCTGCTGCAGAGTCTTTGGGGTTTTTATTCACTCATAATCTACAGCTGCTGCTGCTGCTGCTGCTGCTGCTGCTGCTGCAAGGCTTTCTCACTGTCATAAAGAGGACTTAGCTTCTTCTCTACCAGGTTCTTTGCTGGGGAAGGCAAAGCAGAAGCTTTCAAGTCTCAAGCAAATGTGAATATACCTGGATATGAATTATTTCTTTCACTCACCCACTGAGCTGCTCTGCTTCCTGTTTAACTGACTGATCACTGAACAATGGGCGTCCTGCATACGCACAGATTTGATCTTATATTCTGGGGGCAATTTAAGAATTTTAGTGACATCCAGCAGTAACTGCATACTTCCTGTTGGTTCACAGGGGTACGGCTGAAAGCTTAAAGCATATGTTATAGAATAGGTAAAATTACAGAGTGGTTTTGAAGGTGCTGAATGGAGAAAGAGAAAATGCAAAAGTGTTTTTTAAGGAAATTTAAAAAATGCAACTGACAAACACAAAGTGTACCATGTCTACGTCTCTGTGCAACCATGAAATCTTACTGTGGTCCGACCGAAGGTTTCCAAGGTAACCAATGCGCATTTTTATTGGCTGTTCAGACGTCAGAGTGAATGGCTGGTATTTAATAACAAAGATGACTGACAGCTGTATCGTAGACTTGATCACGTTGACTGTTAAATGTCACTGATGTAGATACATCTGTGTTTAAATCTAAATCAGTCACAGGATTTTACCTGAGAAGGTAAAAAAGAGGAAAAGAAAACAGCTTCAGCATGTGATGTTTCCATCTGGGGTGTTAGACAGCAGCACTTCATAACTTTCCCAGCTCATGTCATATTTCTGGATCCAGAGTCGCCAGAATGTGAAGCATCCATAAAACTGGAGCTGAAAAACAAGGAGCTTTTCCTCGTCTATTATTTATTCACTCTCTCTTCACTTGTAGCTTCTTTTCAAGTCGAGTACAACTGGCAGGCTGTGTTTATGCTCAGCTCCGTGTATTATTTATGCAAGATGGCATGAGTGTGCGTGAGCGAGTGGGAGTGGGTGGAGACTGTCAAACTGTACAGTAGGCTTTACTGTACGGGAATGTATCCCAGTCTGAATGTGTGCTTCCGTGGTTTGGATGTCAGACCACATTTGTGCACATCTGACCTCATTCAGCCAAAAAAAAAGCTTTGCTCTGAGCAGAGAAGCATGCAACCTGTTTAACCTTCTCGTTACAGTATAAGAATGTCACGGCGCTGAGCGTTTGTCACTCAGGTAGGTTTGTTTGGTCTGGTGTGAACACAGCAGTCGCACTCTGCTCAGGAACAAATGAACCGAGCTTAACCCGTTTAGAGAGGCTGTTATTAGCCAGACTGCAGAAACCGCTCGGCCCCTAACTCATCCTCTGTTAGTCTGCTTATTAGTCTGCACTGCTCTCTGTTCCGTGTAATCTCTTTTTATAGGTGCATTGTGTCCCACGCTGTAAAACACCTGAACAAGTCAATAAAACTTAGAAACTAAAGTTCACCTGCTGCTTTAAAAAAATGCGATAAAACTCACAGATTAAACAAACAGCTGAGCTACAGCTAACAATCTTTTATAGTTTCAGATTGATAATATGGGTTAAAACAACTTATTACGTTACATTATTCACTGAATCATTTTAACTAAATTCATACCAGCTGCCATTTTATGTTTTTACAGCTGTTTTTGTTTCTTCTCAGTTTTCTCATCTTGACGACTATTTTCTAGTTTTAAAGTTTATTTAAACTTCAGACGGATTCAGCTAACGTCTGTGTTTGTTCAGCAACTTAACATTTATTTTATTTAGGCCGTTTAGAGAAGAGGAAATTAAAATATGATCCACCAGAAACAGCCACTTTGTAATGCATTCCTGGTGCCAATATCTTTGTCGTCGTCGTAATCCCGTGGCTTAATCCTGTCTTGCAGAGCCTTGTTTCAAAGGTATCTCCATTTTATAGTAATAGTTAATGTCTAATTAAAAAAAAGAAAATGCAAAAATCCCGTCAGCCTCTGGATCTACCAGTATTTAAGTCATATCACCCTTCTCCCTCCTTCTCCCTCCTCTAAGCAATGATATAAGAGCATCCACTACTGCCAGAAAAGGTTGTAGCCTATCCTAAATAATCTACAGCATGAGTTGTCCGAAAAATGACATGTGCCAGATTGATGAGTCATTCATACCACTAAGATGCTGTAATTCACCCTCAGAAAAGGGATGAGAATGAAAGAGAGCCAGAACTTCAGGATTTCTACTGATTTTAATCCTGTTGAAACATTGCTTTGACAGAAAATATACACTCAAGACTCTGTCAGTCATTTCAGAGAGATATTGGATTTTTTATTGACTGTGAAAGAAATTAAACTTTGTGCAAAGGAAGGATGGAAGTAGCAGACCGAAATCTCTCACATTTGAATTCTTAAGCCTGAAACAACACTCAGATTTCAAGTGTCAAACAACATGTGACAAGTGCAGACGCGACTGAATTCAGAGAGAAATAATCCTCAGAATATTCCCCGGCTCGTGTCTGCGCCGCTCTGCATGAGAGACTCCAACGCTGCTGTTGAAACGTCTTCTATTAAGACCAGCTCGTTGGTTTTAGAGAATTCTGATTTGAACCAGAATGAATCCCAGCAGAGGCCTGCTGATGTAGATGACAGACAGGAGGAGGAAGGAGCCTGCAGGTACTGATGGAGTGACTGCAGCTCTCATCCAGGAATGGAAATTTTAGTTTTTCATCGTTTACGATATATCGTCAAAAATATATGTCATCCCACGATAAAAACGATAAATTCCCATTGATGACGTATATATGTGCGCGACACACTCTCAGCCCAACACATGTGGAATATTAACAAACTGACAATGGTGGAAGGTGGAGCAGATACGCCGGCAGAGAGGAGCTCGTTCCTAAACGAGGCTCCACCTCCATTATCTGGTTTGGTTTTAACCCCTTAACGCCTCAATTGATTCTTCAATTATAGAAAGAAATGAAATATTTGTATTTTTGTTACCACTCCGGCCGGTCCTACCAGAAACTAGTGCTTGCTAAAGGTTCCTCTGATTTTTTTGAATGTGCACAAACCGACATTGGAGTATTACATGCGTTATTTCAGCTGCAGTCTGAACGGAAACAGTGCGTTGTGAATTAACAACACTAGGCATGAAGGGGTTAAAAAGTCTGACGCGGAGCAGCAAATTACAACATGCAAGGTTTGCAAACAAATAGAGAATAAAAAGGACAGTAACAGCACTAATTTGTTCCACCACCTCAAACACAAGCACAAACCAGAAGATGAAGAAAGACAGAAAATGAGCAAAGATGCAGAAGCAGCGTCGACTTCATCCAAAGAGTCCGGGAAAAAAACAACAAGGAGTGAGAAAACTTGATGCATTAGAGTCAAAAAGATTAGACTGAACTGATGTTTATTTATCATCATTGTTATCGTGATAATTACCAGAAATTGTTGGGATACATTTTCTAATCGCCCATCCCTAACCACAAGTGATGTCAGATTGTGATATTAATAATATACCTTTCTCATTGTGGTGCAGTGCAAACCTCAAAAACAGATTACGCTGCAAAACAGTTATGAGCATAACAAACCAAAGCACTAAATACAGCTGCAGGAGACATTTCTGCTTCAACTTTACCAAGAAAATGACAAAAAACAAGAAGCTGTCATTGTAGTGGGATGGTCCAGAGCCGTGTGCGAATGATTGGCCAGACCGGATTTTGAATCAACCAATGAGCATCGTCATCAGACTTCACAGGTGGAAACCAATCAGTGCATCCGGCCCTACCACACAGCGGCGGGGGAGAGAGGGAGAACACGGCCCCCGCCTGGCTCAGAGCGCATCAGCTGAATCAAGTCATAGTAATGATCTCCCGCTGGGCCGCCGAGTCCCCTCCTCACCGAACATGTTGACAGCTTTTGGAAAAGCTACAGAGATGTGAGAACTCCATCTTAAATTCATGAGGACTACAGCTAATATTTAATATTTCAGGGTGTAAAAAGAGAAGACAGCTTGCGCGGGCTGCGAGCTGTTTGTATACTCATAAACAGTCACAGTTTATGGAGAGAAAAGTCTGGATGTGACAGATTATTTAAAAGCTGTCAGGCGGTCATGAGACACGTTCACTTGCACCTATTAGGGCATCTATTCTTCATAACCCACCCTCCCCCCAAACACGCTGCTGTTTTCTTTACTACAATGCATTAGATGCACCAGTTCTTTTCATCAGTTTCTCCTGGGAAATTTAACTTTCATCCGTCACAGCTTCCCTCCTTCCTCAAATAGATTTTAGGCCATTACAGGAACAGATGGAACAGAGGAAATTGCACCAACTTTTTTTTTTTTTCTTGCAGAAAGTCATTTGGTGTGAACGAAGTTATTGACATCACAGACCCCCATGAGCATTATCAACTGGAGCGACCCCGCCGCCCCGCAGAGCGCTCCTTCAGCCAAATTGAACTGATGTCAATGCGCAGAGACAAATGGTCAGATTCCATTTCCAGCTCGGGTAATGTCGCGCTAATGAACAGAACCAATTTCCACCAAATTAAAATTCATTTGCATGAGGCTTAAGTGCATCTGGCGGATACATTTCCATAAGCTCGACGGGGCTTAGGGGCAGCACTTGAGGCGTTACTGTGCTTGTAATAACTGAATTAAATTTTTATTAGAAGCAACTAATTTCAAGTGAAGGAAATTACTCTGACAAGTCGGATGGTTTTTGGGACAGCGAACAGAGGCGAGGCAGCATATTAGAGGGGCTTTTCACTTTCACGGTTCTTTATGTGACAGATTCATGCTGCTGAACATGGACTTTCTGAAGGTTACTGTGTGTGTGTGTGTGTGTGTTTGGGTGTGTGTGTGTGTGTGTGTGTGTGGTTTTTAGTATTTGATTTAATGTCTGCTATAAAAACTGCTCCGTGAAGGATTAATGAATTTTATGAGCTGGATGAAACTGAACTACAGTAAGTAGGTCATGTTTACAATGTAATGTCTGGAGATTAAAGCAGCCTTCACATCCACTGGTGCTTTGCCTAAATTTGGAAAGAAAATACTTAAACTTGACTCATCTGTTATGATATGAATACAGAAACTATTACATGAAAGACGTCACAAGGTGAAACCGAGTGTGGAGAGGATCTTGATCTACCACCACCATTATCAAGTCTGCAGACGAGGCCAAGGTGTTGGGCCTCATCTCTGGAGAAGACGAGTCTGCCTGATGGGATGAGGTGGTGGTGCAGGGAGAATAACCTGCTCCTCAACACTTCAAAGACCAAGAAGACCTAACACACATTCCACCACTTCTCATCAGAGGGCTGACCTCCTCTTCTTGCAGAGAATATGATCTGGAGTGTCACCACCTCTGAGCTGCTGAAAAAGGTCCAGCAGAGACTATACTTCCAGAGGGTGCTCAGGAAGAAAGACATCATACAGAGACTGCTGGTGTCCACTGAATAGAGAGCATCCTAACATACTACATGCTCGTAGGCAGCTCAGAGGAGAACGCACCAGAGCACGGTCCAGAAGATCGTCGGCTGCCCTCTCCTCACGCTGGAGGAACTGCAGAGCTCCCACTCCCTCACATGTCCCGTTATGTGCAATAATGGGACATGTGCATTTCTAGCCCAACATACATGTATGTTAGATGAGAGTCTGTTTTATTTATTCAGCTTTGTGCTATTTACTTTTATCTATTTTAGCTTTTTTTTTCTTTTTACTGTTTTACGTTGCTTCTTCTAGAGTTTGTCTGTAGCGCTGGTGGCTCTAGCTTTGCAATTTTGTTGTTTTCCACAACAATGAACAGACGTGGATGACAGACAGTCACCCCTCTTTAGTTTTGTCATTTACATTTTAATTAAACATTAGTCAGGAGGTTTCGGACTCTGGCAACAGCGGAGACGCCACGCTGAGTTTCAGAACTGTTCTGTAGGAAAATGATAGTTAATGTCAAAGATTAGATTAGATCGGACTCAACTTTACTGTGATTGCATAGAGTAAGGGTGAAAATTCATTCATTCATCTTCTGTAGGTCACCAATGAACCTAAGCAGCATGTCTTTGGACGGCGGGAGGAAGCTGGAGAACCTGGAGAGAACCCACACAGACACAGGGAGAACATGCAGACTACACACAGAAAAGAACCAGAACCTAATCATGATGGATTAGAACCCAGGAGGCATCAGCTGTGAGGCATCAGTGCTAAACACCACCTCACCACTGTGCCCAATAATAGGGAACAAGCTACGACTATTGCATTAAGAAAGTAAGCGTTCATCTTTATATACAGTCAGTGGCTCATAGCTTTAAATGGTTCTTATTCAGCATCTCATCATGTACTCATATCAGAGAACGGATCCTTCCTTTTCTTCTGCTCTATATTTGTTCCACTACACCCCCCGTTCTTGTCTTTTTTTTTGAAAGAAAGATTTACTATACTTAATATATCCCCCTCTTCTTCTTGCCATCAGTGGTTTATTTTATTGTTAGAGGAACAAGCACCTATGCGCTCTGAGGGCCCGGTATGAAAGAAGTAATTACCTCCACTGGATGGATGAGGATGTGGGCCATACAGGAGAGTCATTGTTTGTAGAGAGGAGGCAGAGAGGAGCTTATGGACGACCGGAGTGTGAGAAAATCGATGCGTGGCTTGATCACAATCAGCCTGTGGATGTCTGGGTTACAGAATGTGAACATGTTGCCATGGGGATGTGGTGGGAAATCAATCGACCGTATCCGTTATTTAAATATGACTTAAAAAAAAAAAAAGGTTTCTGAGGATGTGTAAAGAGGCTAAAGGGAGAGAGAGGGGCGAGCAACAAGAAAGCTGTCACTCACATTTTGTAGGAGATGATATGCAGCTATATGAGGATTGTTAAAGGACGATGTGAGGAATGTAGACGAAGCAGAAGTAGACAAGACAGGTACGAGTGTAAATGGGTACACAGAGAGTAAATGACACCACTTGATCACAATAATACCTCCTGGAGTGCTCTGAACATCACAGAGAGGAGATAGAGGAGTTTTCTCTGCTTGTCATCCTCCTATCAGAGAAACCCACCGAGCATTCAGACAAATGACTCAACTTTAGGACTGAGCTCACCACATGCCATGAGATGTGACTGTAAACGGGATGAATTAAAATGATCGGCCACCCCAGGAGCACGGAAAAAGAAGTGTTTCCTTTTCAGCGTTGGCTCCTTCAAGTGGACACCTCTGTGTGATCGTAGGGATCCAGCCTTCACATCAGTACGTCATCAGCCGGTATCTGTCATCTGTCAGTCTGTCATCTACGCCCTCTATGGCATTTCACACTCGGTTGATGTACAATACAATGATGGATTGACTGGGGTCAAATCTTGAGATCAATCCATGCTAAGTAGTTAGCCTTCCAGTTTATATCCACTAAAGGAGGACAGTGCAAGTCATCAGAAGAACTGAATTGACTTGGTCATAAGTTCATAAGTTCCTGATTTGGATCCTCAAGACAAAAGATAACCCATTATATATTATTTGGTAATGTCAGTGAATTTGATTTTCTTCATGAAAATAAAAGATTTTGAAAGATCTCACAAAGTAATGAAGTCTTCTTATGACCTACAATAACATCCCCTATAAAAGGTCAAGCTGAGTGTCTTCTTCGTTCATGCGATGTATGCTTTTAAAGAGTTTAATATCTCCTAGTTTCTGTATTTGCTTCTGGAGGACAATTTAGAATCACCAATGAACCTAAGCAGCATGTGTTTGGACGGTGGGAGGAAGCTGGAGAACCTGGAGAGAACCCACACAGACACAGGGAGAACATGAGCTGTCATGGAGAATTAGTGAATCAAATCAAAATCAAATGGTCAAAGTTTTCTCTTGATGGAGGAAAACCAGAATGAGTCATCCTCATCATCCTCTGGGATCCCTCAGAGCCGGTGTAAGACTTGATGAATGCAGGTTTCATGTCAGGTCGTGTGCACATGAAGAGTCTCTCTTCTGTCTATTTCGACTGTGACGTTGTAATACGTTGCAGTACGTCGTTACAAAGCCTGAAGGGTCTTTGTTCACACGTGTCACACTTGGTTCTGGTCTCCATGGGTATCATGCCACCCTGCAGAGTAACTGAAAAAGGGAACAGGCTTTGATTCTACACTATCTGGCAAACGCTTTCCCACTGGATCTCCTCTGCAAGCTTCTCTGTGAGACAGCTGTGATGAGAGTGGTTGACATACACTACAGTCAGTTTTACCTTGATGCATCAGTATAATGTCAGTTCAGTTATATAAGTAATTTATTTATAGGAACTGAATATACAGAATCTTACAGCGTTCCTCAGAAGAGGCCTATGTTACTCTTGTAGACCTTTGCCCTGATTAGTTTCACTAAATGCTGGTCATTCTTTGTGGACAATTGGAGACGCAGTAGAAAAACATACGGAACTAAAAACAGCAGCAGAGCTTCAGAAACGTGTGCGTCTCTAAGGTGTGCTCATTAAATGAGATTCCATTCGTTGTGTCCTTCTGTTTTCTGGTTCAAATCTCAACTATTTCAAGGATTTTTTTTTACCCAGTGTGTATTTTGTTGTGTGCTGTGGCGCAAACCTGAAACTAATCAGCTCTGAGTCTACAAAGACTCCTGCTTATCAAAGGGAAAGCTCTAATTTGGCAGCGGTTGCTGTCTGTCACAAGCCAAAGTGGTTCATAAGTGCAGAGTGGAACACAGAGGAGAAAACATCTGCACTATCTATTTCTGTGCTGAACATGCCGACACACTTTCAAGAAAGATTACAACAGTGGGAGGACTCTTTCAGCTGCACGTTGATGGCCTTTTAATGCAAATCCTGCACGGCCATCACAGCTGACCACTTACAGCTGCTGTTTTCCTTCACTCCATGCAGCCCTGTGATGATCCTTTATTTCTTTTTCACGCTCATAAAATCAACTTGCTGAGAAACATTTCTGAGATGGGTAATCCATCACAGTGAACACCATGTCAGCTTCTCTCTATGTCAAAATCAGCAGGTGATTCAGGGTGAGTCAGTCTTTGCTTTACAGCTGCATCAGCGTGCAATGATAGCTTCATTTTGACAAAGATAAAAGTTGACACCGTCATGACGACCTCACCCCCTCGTATCTGTGTGGTTCTGAGGAAAGAAACAAAACGCTGACAGCACAACAGAGATTTAAGAAAATGTACCAACAACAGCGACGTCGGGTTTTGCTGCAATAAAGTTCTGCAAAGGTGATCACAGAGATGAGGATATGTGTCGGGGGGAGAGGGGGTATTGTGGGTTATGGGTTGAGGCAGGAGTTGGTAAAAAGATATTTAATGAAACACAGACACAACCAAAGGTTCTGCAGGATAATCCAGACTTGATGAAACAAAAACATCTATGAGACATAAACCATGAACATGACAACTATGAGACTTGAACGATGAGTAAAAAGATAAGTGATGAGTAAAACAACGAGTACGACAAGACAGAACAAAGAGGAAGCAGGGCTATATATACACATGGGGACAGAGGGATGAGGAGACACAGGTAAAACTAATCAGGGAACAAGAAGAAATCAATGAACTAATCAAAAAGAGGAAACACGAAACAGGAAACCAATAAGTTAACTAAATAAAACAGGAACCCCAGGAAAAATAAATCAATCAGTCAAATCATGACAGTATGTACGTAGACATTAGTCCTCCTCAGAGTTTAAGACGATTAAGATTTGTCTCCGTGTGTGTCCTCAGCCAGCACTTGAAATCCAGTCTCTAATGGATCTCTATTTATCAATCTCTGCCTTGATGTTATTTATTTTAGAGACAAAGTTCAGATAGTTACTGATCCCTGGAGGCATTCATTCACATTCATGTGTCCTCATAGGCCCCTCCCACTTCAGCACACACAGTCACCCACGCTAAGCATTGTGGGAAATGCAGGAGATGGATGATGAGAGGGACTTTTCTTATTATTTCCAGATGTCGGCCTTCAGCATTCAGCTTGCATCCACACGCAGTATGATCTCTTCCCACAAGAGATTAGCGGTCACACTGAGAATATTAGCATCTGGGAGCTAACAGAGTGGCCACTAGCATTTCTCATGAGCCACACCCATTCCCAATTTATGATTAATCACAGAAAAGTTGATGGACACCACACGAGAAAAAAGTTCTGCCTGATTGATGTGTCGAGAACAAGCAGCTAGAGCGAAGCAGCAAACGAGAGCAGCAAGAACAAACTTCTCTCTTCTTGTAGAGTATGTATGAGCCTTAGCTGGCCACTCAGGATCTGACTGCTGAGGATGGATGTTAGTGAAAGGTCTGAACAGGGCTTTAGTCTAAGATCCTGCCTGACTCACGTCTAGCAGCTCCCTTAAAGCCTACAGCATGTCACTAGCCTGCAGAATCTGGCTCTGGATGTGACTTATGGGCAGTTTCATGATAGATATACATATAAACTATAGCAGGAGGGTGTGTGGAGAGGTTTTATTACTGTATTAAATAGCTGAATTGTATTAAATGAACTGGTGGTGCAAAAACAGCAGTATGAATGAAATGCTAAGTACACTGTGAGCTCTCAGTCCTGCTACATATTTATGGCTTCCTCAGCTGAAGTGTCATTGAAGAGAGCTTTGGCTCCTGTACGAGAGCTGCTGTTGGCCGCGCGCCTGGCGCAGGCAACCTGAACAGAATATATAGCATACTGTCTAAACGTGTTCAAAGACGGAAGTGACAGCAGCATATGTGTGTCGCCAACAAGCAGCGAGTAAGTGACTGAGCAACAATGGAGTGCAATTGCTGCGTGTCGCTGTCAAAGAGGTGTTGTTATTCTGCAGGTCTAGCCTGAGACTCACTCACTCAGGCTGAAGACGTCCACGTAAATAATAACAGCAGGTGATTAACTAAGGTACTGAGCCTCAGACTGAGCTCAGAGAGGGAAGAATAACTTACTTCCTTGCCAGGAAGATGTTAATAAAAAATAATATGTGAGCTGCAATGCTGCTTATGGAAGTATGAGGGAGGTATATGACATACTTAGCTATCATCTGATGCCAAAGTTACACGTTAAATGCTGCTCTTGATGTATCGACTCATAGAAAAGCTGAAGATCAAAGTCAGAGCTATGATTTTAATGTTGCATCTCATTGTGATGTCTGACCATGTTTATACAGAGTTTAACTTTGTTGCTTGGAAACATTTTCAAGTAGTCACAGAGGGTTGTACAGACAAGCAGGAGCGTAGCACCAAATTCTGGGCCCTGTACCTTAACGTCAGTGGGCCCCTATCCATGCCAGTGCACAAATCGCGCAGCAAAAATAAATTTCATGATCCCTCTCCCTGCTCAGGCCCTGGGTAGTCAGGTCCCCCTTTCCCCCACTACCCCCACGCCCATGCAGACAAGTCGACTAGTCACTGTTCGCGTGACAGCAACACGTGTCACATGTGGACGCCTCCATGCAGACAGGTGGGGAGTCCAGTGGGTCGCTGCAGCAAACTAGCAGCAGTTCATCAAGTGTGTGGAAATACTTCACTAAAGATGGAGCCCATACTGCCGTGACATGTCAGTCCTGAAATACAACTAGTAAATGCATCTAAAAAGGCTAACGCTAATGCTAGCAAAGGAACGGTCCAAATGCTCTGGACAGCAGTCAGTTAACAACTTCATCAAACGTCCTGTGGTAACAGAGAGAAGGAGGCTGCACATCAACTATCTGATAAAGATAGTTGATGGTGCTGCTGACGGTGCTGAGGTGCTGCATGTTTTTATACATCTCTGCAGCTCACAGTATGTAGCACATGAGCTGTCTGTTCAGGTCTAGAATATAGATTTCATTACTTTCTGCTGTGTTTCTATTAGTGACGTCATCAGGGACCAGTCCGACCCCATAACCTCTAGTCCTGACTGAATATTTAAAAGCCATCTGATTTTGTTTGAAGGGAACAGGTTGTGTTCCAGCACCTAAAAGCATCCTTTCAGAATCAGCCTCCTAAAGCAGCCAGGCGTGTTAAAGGATTTGACCTCAAAACTTCCACCGGGTCCCCAGCGACCCGCCACCGCGACACCCCACGCTTGCTTTTTTTTTTTCCATTTGTGTGTGACAGCGGGGGCCATTAATAGCAGCAAAGCCCTACGGAGGAGCGGGTTAGCTGTAATTATTCAGCCATGAGCAGAGCAGGTGTGTCACACCTCTCGTGGCTCCGTGGACTCAGCTCAGCAGAGGCAACGGACAAGAGTTTGGATGTTAGTCACTCTGGGACGAACCAGAGGGAAGAACTGAACCAGGCGTTATTACTCGTCTCATTCAGAATCTAATCGCCAACACACGACTAGTACTTCTATTAGCTTGGTTAAAATGCATACTAACCTATTTCTGCAAACCTATATCTGAGTATGAAAGCTAAAACTTGGCACAGACGAAGAAAACTGTTTGACTCGGGAGTATTTAGTTTCAGGTTTTCCTTTTTGTTCTCCAGCTCACATCCTTCCATTTCATGCTGTGTGATATTCATATCGCGTCATCAGAAGGAGTAGGTGCAATTTGCAGGGTTATTATATGATGGAGTCATTTCTTCATGTGTAAGAAATAGACTGAATGACACAAAGCCAGGGAATGCCCCTCTGTAGAAATGACTCGATTACACAGAGGCAGTAATTGTGATCTGCCAGTCACTCCTCGTCACCTCTGCGTCTCTTTAGAGCTCCTGATGTCAAGGTTTCTGTCTCACACCTTCTCAAAGAAGAATGGAAATAATATGATGAAAGAAAATATTACATTCGATCAAAATGAGTGTCGGCCTGTGTGCTGTGATCACTGACGCACATTCAGCCATTTAGATTTATAAAATAAGGCAAAGAAAATGAATTCAGGCAATCTTGAAGTCTAGTTTTATCGCTGCAGACTATGAATAAGGGCTATTTTGTCTCTGCATCCCCTCTGGCCTTGTCTTTGGTTCAACATGAGGTAGATTTGCTGATTTTTGAACTTGCATGGATTAATACGCATCTACGTGTTGGTGTGACCGTTTATTGATTTCGGTAGCCAACAAAGCTAGCTGAGGTCTAGTTAGAAATGACAACCTTTAATTTTGTAATAGTCATTCCAAAAAGTGTTGTGTGTGGGTGTTGCTCTTGTATTGTGAGTTGATTCTAGACTAGCTTTAGGAGTGAGTGTAAATGGTTGTCTGTCCAGGCTTCAGCTGGAAGCCAGACCAACTTCCCGCCTACAAATTTTTTTGTGGAGCAAATTTAGGTCTGGTAACTCTCCTTTGGGAAACGATCATGTCCCACTAAACATCTGCCAAGCCAATCAAATGTGGCTTTATGTGAAGACAAACAGAAGAGTAACAGTGACATCATCCTACACGTCATGTGAGCACTGTAGAGTTGAAGTGAAACAAAAAGACGAAGGAATGTGTCTATTTTAATATCCCAGAACATTTGTGTGTGTGCGTTTAATCTGCTTCAAGTTATTGGGCCCAAACATCTTCAGGATCAAGACTTCACTTCCTGGTTCCCCCCATGATTCGCCTTCCACCTCCATCCATTATCCTTGTTGTTTAAATCTGTTCTCACTGGACTGCCACCATCCATTTTATCTTACACCCCTTTATTCCTGGTCAGCTGGGTCCTAACACTTATTTTCACATATTTCATTGTTCTGATTGGTTGTAAGACTATCCAATGACATCTGTATTGGTTGAGACACATGCCCCATAAAGAAATCATATCTGATTGGTTCTGGTAACCATAGGCTGGGATGACACCCTAACCCTTCTCTTTTTGATTTTCTCTTAACCCTCACACTTTTTATGCCTGGTTCAATCTCTAATTCACTTCTACTAACTAAACTCATAAAATCAATTCTCCATAGCTTGCATGTGCAATATATTGGTCATGGATTTTGAAATACCTGTCTATTAAGATAAGCACTATGTATGGGCTTCTGAAGCTATCTCTGTCTCACACTAGAATAAAAAGTTCCTCCAAAGTAATGGACCGGTATTTTTCTTTAATCCCATGTAAAAATACCCAAAGTTAGAGCTCTCTCTGCAGCAGCCTCACTACGCCTGTTTGACCTCAGTGGCATCAGACGGCCAATAAGACTCATACTCGGATATTGGATTTTCCACTCAGGTTGATGACTCACTCCGTCAATAAAAAAGTGAAAGTGGCGAATGAACTCTGGGCCTCAGCAGCTGCTGTCCTTTATGGGCAAATGTTAGCTCGCCGTGCAAGTTTCATCACCCCCAGACCGAGGCGAGACGATGACTGTGTGTGAGCTCAGCTTTATCAGATTTCCAATAAGATCTGTGCTTAAGTGCAGGTGCTGAGTCAAGGCGCTTAAACGCATGCAGCTGGAGAGGGAGCACTGTTGATAGAACAAATACCATGCTGGCGTCATGTGTTTAGCTTCACAGAAACATTCACAAAAACTGAAACTGTCATTTTACTGCTTTATTATGTACTATAATACATGATGTCTAATGCCTTTAAAAATGATGCATTCTTGCAGTGCATCTGCACACGGTGCAGGAATAATTGTCCAGCATTTCCCCCCTTCTCACTCCAAAATTTTGCACCACTGATCAAAAACGTGGCGACAACAGGAAAAGAAGACTCCAAGCTGAAAGATCCAGGAGTGGAAAAAAAAGTTGTACAGTATCTCTGCAAGACTTTGGCTCTCATCAATCCTTCAGGTCCAAATGTCGTTGTTTAAAACCACATTCCCTGGGTTTGAAGAATCTGGTCTCACTGCAGTTCTCCCACCCTGGAGGTCAGAAGGTCAAAACGGAGTCAGTGAATCAAATATCAGCTTTTATCAGACGCTAGATTGACTGACTGGAAGGTTGACTGGTGTTCAGTGTCTTTCTTTTACCTCCTGTTACCTCACAGCCTTGTGCTGTATGATTGGATTCTGGACGTTGGCGTTGTTGCGTGCAGTCCCACCAGCTCCTCAGCTCTCAGCCAGCGCACCGGATGACTGCCGAACCACGGGGAATGTTTGTGAAGCTGCGTGCTTTCACATGTAGCTTCCATTCTTATCTGGACAGTAAAAAGACAGAGTGTTTCATGGAGCTAGTCAAGTTAAGAAGGTATTCATCGGAATCTACACTAACATGATAACAACTCACGACTATAAAGGTTTTACTCACTGCAACAAAGTGATCACGGTTTCATGATCTTTTTCTTTGGAAGACGCCTCATCTCAATGTTCAGTGACCTCAGTTGGTGCCCCGGTTGAAGTGCTCCAGCACGGTGGCGTTGGTCCTCTCAAACAGCCACTGCTGGCTGAGGGAAGCCGGGTCACACGTGTTCATGAAGACCCGCCGCTCGCTGGGACTGCTGTCGATGCAGCTGTTACTGACGGGGTGATACAGACTCTTATCCTGCAGAGAAACACACATGAGGTGTTTATGGGCGTCATGAAATAGTGTTGGACCAGACGTAGAGGGTTGAAGAACCATGTATGGCTTTCAGTTATTCTCTTTTCCTTGCATAAATAGGCCTCTGACATTAGTTAAATGGAAAAAGAAAATCAATAACCAAACGTTGTCATGTTTGGATGCTGTTAGACCTCAGTGCTTTAAGTGGAGTGTATCTATCTGTATGTCTTTCAGTCGTATTCTTGGTTATTTCTACATCATTTATAATAGTTCACAGTCAAATCATGCAGATAAATAAAAGAAAATTGAGAAAATTGAGCACCTTCTCAGTATTTTCAACATTTCAGCCTCCATAGTTGGAGAGCTACTGTGCACTACAAAAGATGAAGCATCTTAAATCAAAGCAAAGATGCTCGTTCTTTTTCTGCAAAGATAAATCCTCTTACTGGGCAGTTTTAGTGTCAGAGCACTTGAGTTGCTTTAAGCGTTTTGTTCCTAAATTATCTGAACAGGACATATCTTCTAGATTTTCTTACTGGTTCTTTGTTAAGTTCCTGCTTAAAATAGAAAACGACCACAATCCTAGAAGGTTCTTACATGAACACAGTGCAACAACTACTTTATCATGGTCTGAATTTCTTCTTTCAAGCTCCTGATCCTCTTCATCTCTAAACATAGTAAAAACAGAATGACCAAATAGAAGTCACTGTTTTACTGTTGGTCTTCTGTATGCCTCTGGCCAGTCTGACGAGAACCTTCAGTAACAGACTCATTCTACCCAAATGCTCCACTTATTACTTTTTATTCTGTTTTTATTTGACTCTGTCACCTTGCAACTGTCACTTCATGGGAGTAACAGATACAACAGATTAATAATCATTTTCCTTGAGGGATTAATAAAGTATTCTTCATAATCTACTTATTTCTAGTCTAAAACACTAAACTAATATCAGTGGGTCCTTTAAAGCTTTAAAACAAATCTTGATCTCTAAGATAAGATAAGACAAGACTTCATTTATCCCTGTGGGGAAATTATGGCGGCAAGGAACAACGGTGCAAGATACAAAAAGATAGAATAAAGGTAGACAAGAGAAACTATATAAAAACCTAAATACATTATGGTTCAGTTAATATTTACATGTTGCATCAGGTTTAAGTAGATAACCAGAAGTTGAAAAGAACTAAAACTTGAGCATAGTTTTTGCAGAGTAACAACTGTGTCCTGCAGATGTGACCACACTGGACTCACTGAAACAGTTCCTTAATCATAAAAATGGTTAACTGACCAATAAGAGGAAACCATCTGGAGAACGCTTTAATAAACACCACTGTATTAGTTAAGCATCAACCTTCCACCGTACCTTCCTGTAGCGCCACAGCTGGTTCCCCTTCATGCCGTGACAGTCGTACAGGGTGACAGGGCTGCTGTGGGAGACGGCATCGAAGCAAACCTTCCTGGTGTGCATGGGGTCACCCACACGGATGTCCTCCCTCCAACCAAATGTTAACACCTGCAAAGAGAAAGAGCTCCGCTGTAAACTGTTAGCGGGATAGAAAATAATGTAAACAGCTGCATGTGATCATCCCTGACTGGAATAGAAAATGCTTATAAACACTACCATGCACCTAGCCTTATATCATTATCAGAGATTGTTCACTGGTTTAGGATAGGGCTGAATTGTTATGGTATCTATATCTAGATACCAACGTTCAAGATAGTGAGGGAGACGGCGACTGAGACACGCACACACTATAAACACTGCTGGGAATTTAAAAAGAAAGAAAGTAAAGTAAGTTAAGATAATATACCACACCATACCACACTGCAGAACATGGTACCCGTGTACACGGTCTAGAAAGAGGGCTTTAAAAAAATGATTCGGACGCTCGATATCGAGATATGAGGCATAATTTGATATCTCCATAGATATCAAATTTTGTCCATATCGTTCAGCTCTAGTTTAAGAAGCCAGAGTGATTCTGAACAAAGGACGTGAACTCCAACCAAAGTGGCGTACCAAACAGTTCATATACGACTTGTGCTTATGGTTGTCAGAAAGGACCATGTTTAGTTTTGTTTTACTCATTTCTTTGCTCCTTTCTGTCAAACATAAACAATAAACCTTCACTAAAACCTGTTTAATCTGGTTGAACGTCGTTTCCCTGACCACCTGACAGAGCTGGGTTATAACAGCGATGTTGCTGCTGCTCTTCTGTCCATCATGATTAAATAACACCAGCCCAGCAGATCTTAGCAGAGTGGTTCCTGGCTGCAGATGTGGAGCAAGTTTACCAGAGCAGCTGTAATGAATGACCCTCACCTGTCCATGACTCCAGCCCACTTCACCCCTCCCCTTCACGCAGCTCTCCAGTCGGATGGGGCTCCCAGACACAAAGTGTTTGATCTCCATACACATGCCGCTGCCCACGTTCCGTATCTAGACAGCAAATACACAAATACACACAGAAACCAGAGGACACAGTGACAATGAGACAGGAGCTCCTCATAGGACACAGGTTAATCAACACACTCATCACAGCCATGGGATTGTGTCGTCCTCTGTGTCGTCAGCTTCTTCACAGCACTTTGTTCTTTTTGTTCATCTCACATGTCAGGGGGCCCACAGGCGTGTTTGGCCCCCAGCTGTGTATTCAGGTTACCCTGACGGGGATCTGCAGCGTGCCGGGGGAGACGGTAAAGATCTGGATGATTGCAAACATGTTTCATCACCATTTCTTTTCCATCGTCATCATCAGGAACTTTGTTATCAGCGTTTTAATCCCGGTTGATTTATGCAGTTTGTAGTAACAAGAAGTGTTCGCCTCACGTACAGATCACACCGTGAACCAGCCTCCAGCCATTTCACCAAGCATGTGTTCACAGCCACACTCATCACTGATGCATTTTTAACCAGCTCATGTGAAAAATGAGTCGAACAGTTAAACTGTTTAAGGCGTCTAACACGGAAGCAATGCAGGTGTTAACTAAAGGGAGGATTACAGCGGCCCTACTTCCGTGACTTTTGTTTGGTTACATTAATTATAAGCTGAGAAAGTTTGGCCATGGTGGATATGCAAATTCCAACCTGTTGTACTGGAGCCAGCGTTTGTGAAAGAAGCCTTTAGGCAATTAAACAAAAAAAAGAGAGCAAATTAAAAAGTGCTGACATTTTATAACAAAAGCTGAAAATACACAGTTTTAACTTTACTTTTAGCTGAGAGAGATACTTTTAAGTGAAGTATAACTTCCTTTGATAATTGTTATTCCTCTTACTTTTAGTTTTTTACAGTAGTCCAGTTGCTCTACATCTTCTTTGCTGGAGTTGTTAAGTAGTGTTACAACCCGGCAAGAGGTGCAAGACACATGGAGTTATGAAGATAAGAGTTCACGTAATTCAAAAGAAAACGAAAAGACATAGTGAGCTTCTGCAGCTGGAACGTGTCCCTCATAGGCCTCTTCAACAAGAACCTTAATTCAACCTTCTCAGGTGTTTAAGCACAAACCAAAGACGCTTGCACAGCTAGTGGAGGTGTAACAGGCTCTAACAGCAGTGATATAATACAACCAGGCCGCCTCCAGAGGACATCCAACAATCTGCAGTTTTTGGCGCTCTCACGATGGCGTAATGTGTCATGACCAGACCTCCCCTTGCTTCTCACCTCTCCCCATGCAGCTGCAGGAGGCTCCACCGGCGGGTAGTGTTTGGGCAGGTCCCAGGCCACCTCGCTCATGAACCACTTGAAGTTCTTGCAGTTGAGTCGGTTCCTCAGCTCCTTCTGCGCCGTCATGTCTCCCGTGGACAGGTGGCGGTACTCAGGCCGGCGCTGGTACACGTATTCGGCGTACTCGTCCATCCAAACCTCCGCCACGCGTTTTAGATTCTGAAATGATATCACAGATCAGATTTCTTACTCTGTTTGGACTGAAGTCTCCAGGATGTCTCTCACATATTACGTCCTACTGTCAGGTACAGAACAATATTTTCCCCTGGTAATTAAACAGCTCTTTGACTTTGTGCAGGGACCAGGTTCATTACTACCTACAGGGTCAGAACAACTCAGATCTTTCCACGGAGGCCCAAACTGGTGTGCTGAGTCAGACTGAGCCAAGTTCCAGTAGAAGCATATATAACGAATGCTGCTCAGCTGCACCTCAGATGATTTAGCTCTTTAAGAAATTTCTGTGTTGGTACTTTGAAGAAAACAAGGAACAAAGCACTTAAGCTCATTCTTCACAGTAACACCTGCGAAGCTATAAGTCGTAGATAGGGGATGCATTGCATACCGCCGCCTCTAGCCTGGTGGTCTTTTGCTCGTGAGCGCTCAGCTGAGTGTAAAGTACTCCTGTACATTTGGAGAGGAGAGTAGTTCACTTAGAGGATGCAGAAAACTTAAACGCTGCCATTCGTTATCCTGCACTACGATGCAGTGTGTGTACGAGTGCAGGGTTTATGTTTGCATGCATGTTCCCGTATGTTTCTTTGTCTATTTATGGCTGTTTTCTTGTGAGCTTGAGCATAATTAGCCTGTCTCACCGTGCAGTTCACTTCAAGGACACAAATGTTCTCTTAATATTGTCTGTGCACCGTGTGAGTCACAGTGTTGAGGTTTTTAATCACTCGTTCATTCTGTCTGCTTCTCTTTCCTGTTGTCAAGCCTGCAGCCTAAACACCTCCAGCTCTCCACACCTCCACAGCTCAGCTTTCCAGCGCTCACTTCCTGTTCCGTCCTTGCCTTCTTTTTCAACCCGTGTTTGGGATCTCGCTCCAGCGGCTCCCTGCGCTGTGTTGCTTGCCTTGTCTTAGCAAACTTGTAGCTGCATTTTTTTGCCCATGAAGCTCTTTTGATTTTCCTTTTTTGGTCTCATAACTCCTGCTGCTGTGTCCTCATCTTTGTGCACATGTATTTGCAAGAAAAAGACAACTTTTTTCCATATCCCCCTGCTCTCTAACAGCTAAATATTTCCTGCCCCATATTTCAGCATAGCACAAAGACAAATATGGTTTATTTCAAAACCAAGAGTCCTCCTTCTGAACACTATCAGTGACTACAGAGCATGATATGAAGGTGATAACTATTGGGATTTTATTACGGGGCGTCTTTCAACAGATACCGAGAAAAAACAAACACAAATGGAGAGTGGTACAACCAATCAGAGCAGCAACATACGTGACATCAAGTGATTTCTGCTGTTCTCGTCAATATCTTTTATAACAGACTCAAAAGTGGACTCTAAACAGCTCTCTTCTCCAACAGCAACCATTTAGTTGTGAATAGATTGAACCCAACGACACCCAAATGATTTCATTGACCTGGTAGACCTTTGTCGGAGGATAATCATTTCCCAGTGGAGGGTTTGCAGACGACAGGTGTAAAAAATCAAGCACCTAGGCATTCAGAGTGCTTCTACAAATATTTGTAAAAGAATGAGTTTCTCTCAGGAGCTCAGTGAATTCCATCGTGGTACTGTGATAGGATGCCATCTGTGCAAGTTCCTCTCTATTAAATATCACACAGTCGACTGGGAACGACAGCAACTCAGCCATGAAAAATGACAAAAAAGTGGGGTCAGTGGATGAGCAGAGGTCACCAACTTTCTGCAGAGTCAATCTCTACAGACCTCCAGACTTCATGTTTCCTTCAGATCAGCTCCAGAACAGTAGAGAGCTTCATGGAATGGGTTTCTATGGCCGAGCAGCTGCATCCAAGCCAAACATCACCAAGTACAATGCAAAGCATCAGATGCAGTGGTGTAAAGCAGCCATCACTGGACTCTGGAGCTGTGGAGATGTGTTCTCTGGAGTGATGAATTAAGCTTCTCCATCTGGTAATCTGATGGAGGAATCTGGGTTTGGTGGTTGCCAGGAGAATGGTACTTGTGTGACTGCACTGAGCCAAGTGTGAAGTTTGATGGAGGAGGGGTTATGGTGTTGGGTTGTTCTTCAGGAGCTGGGCTTGGCCCCTTAGCTCCAGTGAAAGGAACTCTGAATGTTTCAGCAGAACAAGAGATTCTGGATGATTCCATGCTCCTAACTTTACGGGAACAGTTTGGGGATGGACCCTTCCTGTTCCAACATGACTGAGGTCCATAAAGACATGGATGAGAGAGTTTGGTGAGGAAGAACTGTCCTGCACAGAGTCCTGACCTCACCCTGATAGATGAACACCTTTAGGATGAATTAGAGAGAAGACGTTTTTATTTCTTACCTCAGTGGGTCCCACTCAAACCCAGTATCCTTATCAATCTTACACCTTCAATCTACTCACATTAAAACACAGTTGGTTGTTTTGTTGTGACTCAGATGAAGCAGGAGTCGTACAGCAGCGTAGTACTGACACTGAACTCCTGCATTACACTCTCACCACACAATGAAAATCTGTGACTAATCTGCTGCGTTGCGTTTTGTCGTGATCCGTAGAGGCCTGCGGTGTGAAGAATTACCTTTGCCAAGCTGATGCCTCCAGGGACCTTGTAGGGGACGTACTTCCTATAGATGTGTCCTACCCTGGAGCAAGGGATGTCCTCCATGCGACCACCACACATCCACACCTTAGGAGACACAGGGAGGGAGAGGAGAGGGCACCTTCATCAGAGGGTTCTCTGTTGTATTTAGAAGCTGTGTCGATTTTAAAAATTCAAAGAGTTGAAAAGGTAAAGGAGGATGAAGGGAGGAGATGATCAAGGAGTTCAGCAGGAGACTAAGAGACATGAGGTGCAGTGAGGAACAGGCTGATGAATCCTGAGAGGCTAAGAAAGGAGGCAGCCTGGAGAGAGAGGAGGAAACAAAACCAAATGATGAAGATGACGACCTGGCCTCAAAGTGAAACAGAAGATAAAGACTCAACTACTTGACTAACGTGACGGCACACCTGTACAATTATTCACTGAGGTTTAAATATGTTTTAAGACCTCTACTATGTTCATCTAAAAGCAAAAACAGATTTTCGTTTCCTCTTACGCCTCTATCCCACAGAACAGCGTCATCCGACAGTGGCTCTTCATTATAATCCTCCAACTACAATAAGAACAACTGTAATGATTCTCTTACTCGGCTCACAATGCTGAGAATAAGCTGAGAGGACACGACGAGGATGAGGAAGAAAGGACGACTTAGAGACAGCAGGCGCGGCAGAGAGGGGCTTTTGTTTTTATAAACAATGGCAAAATGAGAAGTGTGGAACTGAAAAGATGGATTAAAACATGAGAACAAATGGAGAGAGAGGTGTGGGGCTTCTGTTCCTGCAGCGTATCGCGTGCTGTTTGGAGGTTAGAGGCAGGAATGATGTAAAATATACATGCATCACTTATCACTTCTGTGTTTAAGCACATACAACATCAGCTCCAACGGGGATGCTCATGCAGAGCGGCCCTGATCACAGCCACATCATTCACTCTGGCTTTGTTAATAAAACATGTCACAAAAGCATCGACCTGAAGTGCAACACAAACTTGAGCTTCCTCTGTTGGTGTCCAGGACTAAATAAAACATAAACGCCTGTAGTTTACTGTGTTTCAGTTGCCCGGTCGTGTGTTTTGCTTCCGCTGCATGAATAACAACGATCTCACAAATGCCTCACAGCATAAAACAAGCTGTTAATGCTTCAAGATTAACTCTCACACCGTGGAAACCATGGAAACAAAGTCGTAATTTTATGGGAAAACAACTTTAACTGTACATAAAAAATACATGAGTGTGCATGAAGTTGTAGAAAGGGTATCTGTCAGGTTTTATGAACTTACTTTTTATTTTGCATGTTCAGAAATTCAGTTTTTCTTCCCGTCGCCTCGGGGCAACGTTGTGCGATAACGGCTACGCCTTGAGGGAGACTTTTGCTAGCGGTAATCATATGTTACTTCATGCATTTTTGCACAAAACTAGTTGCAAATGCAGTAATATTTGTATTTATATCAAATTTTGAGAGTAAAATGGAGGAACCACGGCTCCCATTCCAAAGCAGGACGTCCACTGAGCAGCAGTAATGTCTAACATGAGCATAAACATGACGATGGACTGTATGGAGCTAAGGCTGCGTTAAGTTAGATATAAAGTAAATATCTTTCAACTGTTTTAAATTCTTTGTTTCTTGATTTGTTGACAGTTTTGGAAGATTTTCAGATGTTTTTATTGCTCTCTAAAAATTGCTTTATGATGCATGAATTAATCATTTCCTCTGTTGTTTTGTACCACCGTTGCACAACGCTGCCCCTTGGCAATGGAAACACATCTGTTGAGGGGTCTGAAATATAAAAAATAAATGTTTTGATAATTAAATGGTCCTAAATGAATCAGTAAATGACGCTGAATCATTTTCAGCATTAATATGTGTACAGTAGAGGGATATGTTACTGGTCTGGTCCCCTTGAGATCAAACTAGTCTGTATATGGCTCCTGAACTAATAACACCATAACTACTATGATGTCAGCCATAGTGTCAGCCATGACTATTATTTTACACATGCCTTTAGAAGAGTTTCCTTCCTCCAACTATCTGCCAGTTTGCCAACTTTTACTCTGAATAAACTCTGTTTTTTTGGCTCCATCCACTGAGGTTTAATTATTTCTGCCTGCAGAGCAGCTCTGCAAAAATGTTTGCATAACTGAAACTCCGCCGGAGAGCTGTAAAGAAGTTTTATGCCTTTTGCCGTCCTCTCTCCCTGCACGTGAGGTCACGCTGCCTCCGAGCTCCGAGCCTGGATGTTGTGACACTATCTGACTGTGTGAGCTGGAAACGCCTGGTGTTCCCACACCGGCGTCGACCGGGATGGAGCTTTAGATTAACGGTGAGCACTGAATGAGGTGATTGTGTTTCGCATGCAAGCAGAGCCTGGCTGTCTGTGGGAGCAGCAGTTTGGTTGTAAGGATTAGCATGAGAGCCTGTTAATCTTCTCACCTCAGGAGACTGGCTGTCTGCGCTATATCAGCTAATGGGAATCTTAATAAAAAGGAAACCAAATTGAAAATCGGAGGGTATAAAGCAGACTTAAGAGGCTACAGCTACGCATGTGCTGATGGCAGAGTTTCAGAGTGTGATAATCTTGGCCAAAATAATAACCTTGCTGTGGGATATTATCTCAGTAATTACTTAAATAAGATGAAAAGCTCCAAAACAGCATTAAAACAGAAGAGCTTTCCTCAGCAGGCTCAGCAGCAGGTCACTGATGGCATTAGATGAGGCTATCATTGGTTTCACACTCACAGCTGTAAATGAAATCCTCACCTTTAGCTCAGGACTTAAAGAGCGTGCAGCGCTGGCTGTAAAGCTGCATAAGGTGGAATCTGATCCTGATGTTTGAGTTTCAAGTCTTAGCGAGATGTTAATGCTCTGCTCACCCTGGGCTTCACGTATAAACTGCTTATGGTTCCAGATAAACAAATGAAATGTTTGCTGCTCATAACAAACAGACCTTTAATCATTCTGAGGTCTGGATTTAAACAGGAACCGTGCAGGTGTCTGTGTCTCTGTGACGAAGCAAACAACACAGTGATGGAGGAAATGAGAAGCAGATTCATTTATAATTAAAATGATTGTTAGTTGAATATAAAATAGGTACAAATGAACTCTGGGGAAAAAAACTGCTTTAAGAATAAATGAGCAATAATAATCTAATAATATGTTTAGGAGAAGTGACTAACATCTAATCATCTTGCTCCAGTTCAGTGTTCTGCTGGGAAACTTCTGGACCTTTTAGATTCATTGGTGTGGATGTTACTTAGACATGTAGCACCCACCTAGACCAGACCAGGCACCCCCACCCCATAGCAATGACACTCCTTGATGGCAGCAGCCATCCCCAGCAGGATGCAGCCACAAAAACACTTTAGGAAGAAGAACAGCACAAGGTGTTGACCTGGCCTCCACATTCACTAGATCCCAAACTGATCAAGTATCTGTGGGTATCTGATCGGTATATGTCATGCGCTCTGTAGTACTCTTGTGTTCTTCCAGGACCTGTCTTGTAACATCATTCAGCTTTTTACCTTGAAGGAGATCTCGTACTGTTCTCCTCCCCAGATCTCCAGACCCGTGTCGTATCCTCCCAGCTCCCAGAACCACTTCCTGTCCACGGCAAACAGTCCGCCTGCCATCACCGGTGACCTGGACGACACAAAGCAGGGTGCACCGTTAGGATGTCCCGCTGACGGTTGGACTGAAACAGGAGGCTCGAGGCTCAGATCAAGTGTTACAAGACAAAAGAGCACAAGGAAATCATCACTAGTGCACTTTGATGGCCTGAGATCTGAGTCGCCGCAGCTCCGTCCCCAGATCCACCATACATCATCCTGGTAAATCACATAAATAAGGAAAGATGCTTTAAGAAGAAGAAAAAAACACACCCCAGCACATCTGTGTTGACACCATAACCTTCCTCCTCCACAAGGGGAACCATGTGAGAGTGAGTCTCTCTTCTACTGTCACCAGGTTAACGTTTCCTCTGTCTGAGAACATTTCTGGTAATCAGTGATGAAGAGGACCTTCACCTCACACACTCGTTATTGTCAGTGCATTGTGTGTTGCTGCTCTAGTCCAGACCTTTACAGCTTCCGGCGCTGCATGAAGTGGCAGCCTGTTATCGCGGCTCCGTCTTCGTCTTGTGTTTTTTTCGTTGTTCTGTTGGATTATATGTTATTTTTTCTACAAGAATCTCGGGCCAGTGTATCACTATGGGTGTGCAAGTGGTGAGATTAGTGTTTTGTCTTTTTCTACTTTTTGGACTGTTTTTTCTGGCATCAGGAGAACTCGTCAGCCATGCGTCTATTGTTTACACACGGGAACAGCTGTTAGCGCTGAGCAACACTCCGCTGCTTTCTGTGGAGAGACCGGACATCCCCGCCGAAATAAGGAGAAGGAGACGGAGAGGATGCCGAGCCGGAGTAAAACGCCGTGAGAGGAGACGACGGTACAAACCATGCCTGCCGTCGGTTGTTATGGGGAATGTAAGATCTCTCTCCAACAAGTTGGAGGAACTCACGGCGCTAACCAGGCTGCACAGAGAGTACAGGGAGTGTAGCATCATGTGCTTCACCGAGACCTGGCTGAACGAACTCACCTCAGACCCGCATATTTCGCTAAACGGATTTAACCTCGTGAGAGCGGACCGGACATCGAGAGAGAGCGGTAAGAAGAAGGGGGGAGGAATAGTGATGTACGTGAACAACAGATGGTGCAACCCTGGGCATATAAGCGTTAAGGAGAAACTTTGTACTCGGGACATTGAACTGCTGGCGATCGGGATTCGGCCATACTACCTGCCTCGGGAATTCTCGCATGTTATCGCGATAACTGCGTATATTCCCCCCTCCGCCAATGCTACAGTGGCCTGTGAGCTCCTCCACACCGCAGTGTCTAGGCTGCAAACATCACACCCCCACTCTCTTCTTCTTATCTCCGGAGACTTCAATCATGCCTCTCTATCCCCCATTCTACCCACATTCACGCAGTATGTGGCATGCCACACCAGGAACAATAGGACTCTGGACTTACTTTATGCAAACGCAAAGGATGCCTACAGCTCATCCCCCCTCCCCCCACTTGGTCGCTCTGATCACAACCTGGTCCACCTTATACCTGTCTACAAACCTGTAGTTAAACAACAACCCCCAACTACAAGGACTGTGAGGACATGGACAGAGGACGCCAGTGAGCAGCTGAGGGACTGCTTTGAATCCACTGACTGGGAGGTGCTGTGTGGAGCACATGACGTGGAGGACATAGACGGCCTGACCCACTGCATCACTGACTACATCAACTTCTGCGTGGAGAACACCGTGCCCACCAAGACAGTGAGGTGTTTCTCTAACAACAAACCCTGGGTGACCCCTGAGCTGAAAGCCCTACTCAACGAAAAGAAGAGGGTCTTCAGATCTGGTGACAAGGAGGAACTCAAGAGGATTCAGAGCGAACTCAAAAAGAAAATAAATGAAGGCAAGGACATCTACAGGAGGAAAGTGGAGGACCAACTGCAGAAGAAAAACACCAGGGAGGTCTGGAAAGGGCTGAAGACGATCTCAGGCTCAAACAGGGTTAGTGGGAACGGCTCAGAACCTGGAGACAGAGGGTGGGCAAACGAACTTAATCTGTTCTTCAACAGATTTGACTCTAGATCCACCCCACCACCCTCCCCCACCCCCGTGAACCATCAGTCTGCACCTCAGCCACTTCCCCTCTGGCTACCAACCCCCTCCCCCTCCACAGCACCAACAGCATCTCCTGAACCACCCCCACACAACCCCACCGACACCTCTCCACCCCCCACTCATCCCCCCAGCACCTGCATAACAAAGCTCCAGGTGAGAAGAGAATTGGGTAGGATCAAGGCCAGGAAAGCTACAGGTCCAGACGGCATCTGCTCCAGACTACTCAGGGACTGCGCAGACCAGCTCAGCCAGGTGGTCACATACATCTTCAACCTGAGTCTTAGTCTGGAGAAAGTTCCTGTGCTGTGGAAGACTTCCTGTGTGGTCCCAGTACCAAAGATCACACACGCCAGGGAGCCCAACCACTTCAGACCTGTGGCTTTAACATCTCACCTGATGAAGACCATGGAGAGGCTGATCCTGAACCACCTCCGACCCCTTGTGAGCCCGAAGCTGGACCCCCTGCAGTTTGCCTACAAACCGAGCATTGGGGTGGATGACGCTGTCATCTACTTGCTGCACAGATCCCTTTCGCACCTTGAGGAGCCCAGAGGTACTGTGAGAGTCATGTTTTTTGACTTCTCCAGTGCCTTTAACACAATACAACCGTCGCTGCTCAAGGGGAAACTAGAGGGAGCAGGGGTAAACAGCCAGCTGACTGCATGGACGATCGACTACCTCACCAACAGACCTCAGTATGTGAGGCTTCATGGCTGTGTGTCTGATGAGGTGCTCTGCAGCACAGGAGCTCCACAAGGAACGGTACTCTCTCCATTCCTCTTCTCCATCTACACCTCAGACTTCCGCTACAACACGGACAGCTGCCACATCCAGAAGTTCTCGGACGATACAGCCATCGTTGGACGGGTAACGAACGGGAACGACCTGGAATACAGGAAGGTGGTCGAGGACTTTGTCGACTGGTGTGAACGCAGTCACCTTCACATCAACGCCACCAAGACAAAGGAGATGGTGATTAACTTCCAGAGGAGGGCAGCACACACAACACCAGTGAACATCCAGGGTTTGGATATCGACATCGTGGATGGATATAAATACCTGGGTGTTCACCTGAACAACAAACTGGACTGGTCAGACAACAGCAGTGTCCTCTACAAGAAGGGACAAAGTCGCCTCCACCTGCTGAGGAGACTGAGGTCCTTCGGTGTGTGTAGGACGCTGCTCAGGACATTTTACGACACTGTGGTTGCATCAGCAACCTTCTATGCTGTGGTCTGCTGGTGTAGTGGAGTCACAGAGAGGGACAAGAACAGACTGGGCAAACTGATCAAGAGGGCCAGCTCCATCCTGGGCTGTCCTCTGGATTCAGTGGAGCAGGTGGGGGAAAGGAGGATGTTGGCTAAACTGTCCAACATCAGGAACAACCCCTCTCATCCCCTGTATGAGACAGTTGGGACTTTAGGAAGCTCCTTCAGCCAAAGACTGCTGCATCCACAGTGCAGGAAGGAACGCTTCCGCAGGTCTTTTGTCCCCTCAGCAGTCAGACTCTTTAACATCAGCATTTCCTAACTGTTCTGCTGCTGCTGGGCTTCTTCTCACTGACTTATGTACTGTGTACAGTATGTATATATATATATATATATATATAAAACCATCATCTCACACCTTTCTAGTTACAGTACATGGTAATTTAACTCCTATTGGAGTTCGATGCTGTTTTATTCTTTTTATTCATGATATTCATGAATGTCGACATAAACATATTTAAAAATCGGCTGCTTCAACTCAGATTAGACACTGTGAATCCCTCTGATGCAACATGTAAATATTTTATGTACATAACACATTTGTCTGCCATATTCTATTTTTTATTTTTTACTTTCTTGTATCTTGCACTGCTGTTTCCTGCCGCTGTAACGCCCTAATTTCCCCACGGGGATGAATAAAGTCCTATCTTATCTTATCTTATCTTATCTTATTTTTATCTTCCATGCAGGCAGCAGCCACACTTTCTATTTCTCACCGTTAGGTGAAACATCCAAAAAGATTAAAAAAAAATACTATTCATGAAAGAAAAAAAGAAAAGATGTTGAGAGATGAGCAAGAAAGAAGCAGAAGCCTTCACCTCCAACAACTGAAATGTCAAAATGTCCAGAGCTATTTGTTAATTGTCAAAAGCTGAACACACTAAGGCATTTAACATCAGCTAACTTTTTAAACCTTGAAACTTTTTGCTGTATGTACTGTATTTCTACAGGAGAAGAAGGGTCTCATGAGGTTAAGTGCGATGAGTGTGTCGTTCCAGGTTTGGAATAAATCAAAGTGCACAGTTGTATTATGTTTCTGCTGAATCACAGCACACTTTTACGTTTCCAGCTGAATTACGTGGTCGAGTCTTTTTCATACTTAAACAAGAAATATGTCAAGTATGCAGCTATTACTGACTGATTGAAGGAACAGATACGATGACATGTCAGTCACAAACAACTTAATTAACAGAAGATGTTTGACCTCAGTAGCTAATAGACTGATGGGCAGTTTTAATAGGAGTATGTTGTGTCCTGTACCAGACACCGGCCAGACTCCAGACTCCATTCTCAAGGAGTGATGGAGGGTAAAACTTTTTGGAGACAGATGCCAAGACTGTGTTATCTCAGCTCATATACGTATTTGGATTCAGAGTCACTGGTCACTTATGGCTCTGTAGAGCAGCATTTACTGAGGAAAACAGGATCCAAAACAGATTGTTCCAAGCTTCTAGACGTTAACAAATCATAGACATGAGAGTTTCTGGTGGGAAACAGTTACATGTTCCTGTTAAAACCACTGAAGTCCCGTTGCCTTTGTCTATTTGGATATACAATGACCTGGATGAGTGAGAACCATCGCAGACATGCTGAAACAGACCAGTAACATAATAATGTCTAAACAACAACAACAACTCCAAATGTTTCATCTTTTGTTTTAGTGCACAATAAAACTCTTTACATTTGATTAACTTTCCTTTTACAAAGCATTTTGTGATGAACTCAAATATCTTCCATCTTGTTTGCTGTTTGCTCTGAGTCTCTGTGTTGTGTTACGTCTGCAACTTTTACTAAAAGCGTGCAACCCCCAGTGGACAAATGAGGAAAAGCCGTTGCTTTTATTTTAATGTCATCAGTGTAATTTTCCCATTTTGCAAATTCAGACAGACTGGAAGCTCTGGCGTGCCAGTTTTGGCCCACGGCCCGTATGTTTGACACCCATGCACTATAGTGAACTGAAAGCTCTGCTGAACATTTCACTGCAGTCGTTATAGAATTTTCTGCAGATTCAAGGCTCAGACATTGTCAAATTCAAAGATGGCACAATAGGTATTATAAGAGAACTACAAACTTTAGAGAAGCTTCTGTTGCAAGGTGAACAACTTTACATCTGCACTGGATAAGTATTAACTGAGGACATCAGGTGATTTAAGGATGATCTCCGTACTCCTGTGTTGAGTGTTGCACACTGAAACGAACCGGGGGGTAAATTCATGAGCTGCCTAGTGATATTTAAATCAGCTCCGTCTCATCCATCGATAAATAAACTCTAATGCATCTAAGCATGCTGCTGTGCATGTCATGCAGCTCATCATCTCTCTAGAAGACATGCAGTGGGTAAATTGCTGGGTAATCTTCCCTTTACAAATTATGTTCATGGCTGTTTTGCACAGGTTTAAGATCGCAGGTGTTAATATTCCGAAATACGAGAGGTGCTCACTTCTGACTACAGCTGCCGAGATGAATCATGAATGAACTTTTCAAAACCACATTTAAAACCCTCCAAAAAGCGATTAAAGTGTATTTGGCATTGGCGTATTTATTTATACACAGAAAAAGGACAAAAAATGAAAGTGCATGTGGAGTACAGGCAGTAAGTCAGAGTGCATGTATTTATGGTGACACCATTTCTCACCAGATAATGGAAATGCTCTGCGTAGTGAACCAATTAACCCACAGCAGAGTGGCCTGCCTCCTGCCTGCAGCTCTGAAGCTCTGGCTGCTGAGTGCACGCCTTGTTAGGCTGTTGTGCGGCTGCTCTACTTGATTGTTGCTGCAGCACACCTGAGGCAGACAAATTGGGCCAGCAGGTGCACGCGCAGAAAAATCAGAGTTTATGTCAGATTTCTTGTGAGGAGCTTCCCAAGACCACAACCAGGTCCTCACCGCAGCAAACCGAACTCCATCAATGCTGCACTAATCTTAACAATCAGGAAGTTTTCTCTTCTTTGTGGCCCCGTCCCTAAACAGGATGTGGTCCTCTTCAGTGCAGAAATATCACAACACACACACACACACTGTCATGGTTGTCATAGCTACAAGCTTTTCATCAGGTAGAGATCGGAGGCAGGGAACCAGCAGGTAGTCTGCTCCCACCAAAGCCGTCCCCGAGGAGGATCAATTAAAGGCAAACAGGGCAGCTACTGTACTGTCAGCGCTGAGACTCACCCCGGGGCTCCCCACGCCTCGTGAGCACTGAGCACAGACCTCGGTCCCGCGGTGATAACAGCCACGTTTCTGCAGCTTTCCTCCTCCAAGGCTGCAAACAATTAAATGACTCTAGCAGAGATTACGGAGCCTGCTGCTCTGCTCTCCAGCGCGTTTTTTTTGGTTCAATATCTCTTAACACATCCTGATTACTCTGGGCACGCTATGCCTCATCCAGCTTCTTCTTTTATCATTAAAATAAAAACAATGTGGAGAGACGAAAACACGAGTGTTTGCTGCTCGCTCTGTGGGGCACGTCATCCGATGGAGCTCTAAATTACCACTCACAGCAGCACAATATGCACACATGATAAATGATTAGCTTCTTGGCTGCTCGCAGTGTAATAAAATTAACATAATTTCCACTTTGCTTTTTCCAGTAATAATAATGTTCTATGTTCCATATCTGGCGGTAATTGAAAAAATGCACATGAATATGGCTAAAACAACACGGACCCTGAACGTCACACACTTATTTGACACAAATCCATGAAATCTTCTGGTTTTCAGGCTTTCAAGTTGATTTTGAAAGGGAGTTGCTCCACTGGGAGAGCATTAGCAATGTTGACTGGTGACACCTGGCAACGTGGTTCCAGTAAAGGTGCAGAGTCAGAGTGATTTCAGGGCTCTCTTAAGTCCTTGTGCAAAAGCATTTGAGGCATTCAGACTCAGTTATGGATAAGACTTCATAAAGTATGAATATAATTGACCACATGGTTTCTCCGTTTTTTTAACAACTAGGATCTGTTTGAAACGCTGCAGGACAAAGCACGTAATCACTGCTCATGCAGGTACCAGCCTTACAAAATGTCTTCTTTTGTGTTTAGTTAATTAAGAAAACCTCATAAAAATACAGCGCTTTGTGCAGCCCTAATTACCCCCTGGAAATAGTTTTTGTGTCTACTGGATGGAATGAATCAGATTTACTTTCAACTCGTAACACTTTGTTGTGCAGGGAACGCGTGAGATTTAAAGTTCTTTCTTCCTTTTAATGCTTTCACACTTACACACGTGCTTATTTGCTTTTATTTCTTCATTAAAAATGCTCTAAATTACCGCTCACAGCAGCAGCGTGCACACACCATAGATGAATGGCTTTTTGAATGTTTGCAGCGTAATAAAATCAGCATCATTTTTTACTTTGCTGATAGTGCTGCTCTGGGTTCCATATCTGGAAAAGCCAACGCTAAGATGAGCCAAAACAACATGTGCACCTGAACGTGACACACTTGTTTAACACAAATCCATCGGCATTAGCTGCTTACAGACCTGTGGTTTTCAGGCTGTCAAATGGATTCTGAAAGAGGCCGCAGGGAGCTGCTCCACCCAGCGAGCATTAGCGAGGTCGACCGCAGATGTTTGCCGATATGACAGCCTGAGTTCCAGTTAATCCCAAAGGTGCAGGGTGGTTTAGGGTTCTGTGAAGTGGTTCCAAACTAAACAATTTTTGCAACAGTATTTGCATCTGAAAGCAATGGACATGTTAAAAAGCCATGCTACTGTCTTAGCTCTCTGCTTTCTAATGTCTGCTGCAGACAGACGTCCACGCTGTGTTTGGTTCTGTTTCAGGTTTCTTTGCTTGGTGAGTGCTGGCTCAAGGTTTGTTTGGTTACGCTACATAACACCTGCAGGTTTTGAGCCATCTTTAAAAGTACACGGTGAGCAAAAATATGCTTTTGATCACAGTAATGTTACTCAAACATGGAGCGTTACTGGGCTGCTACAGACGGCTGAATCAACTAGAATTTAAGGAGGCCTGTTTGATCAGATGGACAGACTAAAACACTTAAATAATGACCCAGGACAGAGGACTTAATCACTGTTGACACAGAGTGAAGCAAAGAGACGTCTTCTGAGTTATATTAATTAAGAAAACCTACTTTGTCAGTCCTAATCACAAGGGTTGGCTTTCTGAATCCAGACATCGATTAATTATATCCTCAGATCAACTTCTTAAATACTCACTGCATCATCTTGTTAGACATATCGCTGTTGCAACAAGATTAGTTGACATGTCAGTGACATCCAAAACATGACAGAAGCTACAAAAGTCATGCAAGATGTGGCTCTAGAGGAAAAATATTGTAGAAATGCCACAACTCTCCAGAATCCATGACAACATTAGTTTTAGATTTAAGTGAAGTTGTTATGAAACTGAAATATCTCGAAAATCAGATTCACTTTTCAACTCATGACACTTTGTTGTCCAAAGAGAGAAAGCATGAGATTAAAAACCCCTCCTACCTCCATTCTGATGCGTTCATACTAGAGACAGGGTGACAAGTGTTTACTTGCTTTGCTTTCTGTAACAACACTCTTTTGTTGCTGTTGAAGTGGACCAAACCTGCAAAATCCAGCACACAGAGAATCTGGCACCTGTTTGTAGGTGTTCTGCATGTGAAGTGCTGTTGTGTAACACTGTGACTGCCCTTAGACCCCCCAGTTCATGTAATGTCTGGTCTACAGTTGTGCAGTGCACCAGTGAAGTGGTGCACTGGAGGATTTGACTTCCACTCCTGACTGAAGTATGAGGGCGTGCACCTCCCCCGCTGTCTGACAAGAAATGACTTTTTTGTTTAAAAAGTCATGAATACCAAGGTGGTTAGCACTGATGCCTCACAGGAAGAAGGATCTGGGTTCTAATTCATGGTCCAATTGGGTGCTTTGTTCTTTCTGGGTTCTCTCCAGGTTCTCCAGCTTCCTCCCACCGTCCAAAGACATGCTGGTTAGGTTCATTGGTGATGGACCCCACCTCTAAACCAATCACAGCTGGGATAGGCTCCAGCCAAGTAGTTTGCAGATAATTCTCCACACTGCTTGAGTAATTTTGCATTAAATATTCAAACTATTGGCAGCTCATTGTGTGCTTTTGTGAAATTAGCTTTAAATATCCATGTCTCTGCCCAAATCTGGCACTGAAAAACACATCCAGTGAGTGCTTTGGGCACCAATGGACACATTTCTTCCGAGGATGCAATGTGCACGCTGCACTCAGTAATTAGCCTCCCAACCTAGTGTCATCTCCACCAAAAATCTCGTCCAGGCCTGACGAGGAACTCAACGTCATTTTGAGTAAAGCCATATTTTGGCAGGAAACAATTGAAACACCAAGACAAAGTTTAATGAGCGCCCCTGTTGGATAGAAGCTTTTAACAGATCAGGGGGGCTAAAGGGGAGATGACACTCAATGACAGCCCGCTGGAGGAAAACAAAAATGCCATCATTAAACCCATCATTAAACTCAAATGGATTCAAGGTCTTTGATTTTCCTTTGCCAAAAAACAAACAGCAAACGCTCTAATTATATGTCAGTTGAAAGCCATGCCTGGGTTACGTATTCTGCTCCCTCTCCTTGCGTTTTTGTCTGGCAGCTGATCCCTCGATGACTCCCTCTCTCTCTCCACCCCTCTCCTCTGGCTGACTGAACTCACCTGCAACCCATCTGCTCATCAAGCCTCCATAAAAGACCTGCGCCTTGCCAGTTTGTTCTGTTCTCTGTTTTCTGTCCTATGCATTTCATATCTGATGGATTTTTCTAGTTCTTGCCTGCTACTTGTCTTCCTTGTTCTATTCTTTTTCTTCTTCCCCTTTTTTTTTTTAAACTGTCTAACTCCTGGTTTTGTGTCAGTGTCTGCATTTCGGTCAAAAACCCAACAAGCAAACCTGCATGTACGTTAAACTTTTCTTCGTTGCTCAGATTTGAAGCTCTCTGCTCTCTGTGGTACTCACTCAAAGGGCTCGCTGGGGTCGTCCCTCTCCATCTCCGGGGGTATGGGGATCCGTTTGTAGTACATTTCCCAGTCGAAGGCGCCTCGCATGGCGTCGCCCGCCTGCGTCTCGTAGCCGAAGTTGTCGTGGTCGATGACGTCGATCATCGGACACACGATGGTCTTCCTGTTCTGGGCGATCCGGTCTGAGAGACGCAGAGAGATGATGTCAGTTATATACATTCCATAGATTTTAAATAAAATCTTCAGATTCAAAGTTCACTCGTCACAATGCTTTCAAAGCTTGTCTGAGAATCCTGACAGTGTTACTGTTATAGAGATTGTATTGGTGTCTTGTGTGGGAAGGAAGTCAGCCGGAGTTCAGGAAGAAGGAAAATAAAAATGTGTTTTGCACAAGCTACAAACAAAAGAGGGTTGCTAACGTCTTGGTTGACGAGGAATGACCGACTGACGTTCACTAGCAGCTCCTGCTTTCATCATCACAGCTTGTAGTGGAGAAATATTGCTTTCAGGTGCAGCTTTGGAAAAGATCTGCACCATCATCTGCCTCAGATATACAATCACCACAGCATCATCGTAACAGCGGTCCTGCTCAGACCCAGTAATCAGTCGATCAACAAGTGTCCAGCTTTAAATTACAGGAGACATTTGAGTGATCCAGTCACCACGTTTGAAGGTAATTCCTTTAGTAACATTAAATACCATCTACTGAAGAGGACTGCTCATTCATTCATTCATTCATTCATTCAAGAAAAAACACACAGCTGTTATGAATGATCACCTGAAAAGAACAGTTACCATTAGTGATGTCTGTTCATTAGTAATGAGAGCTCTTTATAAATATATTCTGTCCTTGGACAGCAAGTAAACAAGAATTATTATTTTTAATGCGAGTACATGTTTATGATTTAGAACATATCAGCATGTGGATAATTACTGATGACATCATGTTGCTAAATAAGAAGCTACTTAGCGTAAAGTTATGAATTTCTTCAAAAATCACCAGTGTCTTTATTTACTTTCCGTCACGGCTTCAAACTAAAGCATGAACAGTGAAAGTAGGTTGCGTGTAGAAGCTTCCAGGTTTCAGTTTAGCTTTGTGCACGTCTCTACAATAACAGCAGGACTTCACAGCTTGTTCCAAAATATATAGCATCTCCCCATGTCATGACACACACAATAAACAGCTGTTTGTGGTTCTGAAACAGCTGGATATCCATTATAGACAGCAGGCTAAATGTTGGTGTTTATTTGCATCCAGGTCAAAACTGAGATCTGAGCGCTGGCATGGGAAACATAAACGGGCCACGGGTTTGTTGCACGCTGTCAAACAACGAGGTACTGTTTGATAAAAGAACAGAGGACGTTCTCATGTGGGTTTTTGGACGTTTTGAAAGTTTACACAAGTGTCCCTTTCCTTCTTTTAAATGGGAAATAACAGGCTGTCTTAGATCATTTCGTTGCCGTTGAACACTTGGAGGTGTAATCATGATCGCTGCTGCGTCACAGACTCCATACTTCCTCTCCATTAATATTATTCCAAGCTTCACAGCGGGTTGTCATGAACACGGCTGTGTGTTTATGTTACGCACCGGCAGACACACACGTTCTATTCCCAAATGATGTGTAAACAGCTTGACAGAGCGGTAACACGGGTCATAAGGTTTGCTGCAAAATGGTTCCAAGTGGGGCGGCGCCGTGCTGGGAGACAGAGCTGAACACGGGTCCTTAATGGGGGAAGAAAAAAAAAAAAAAAGGGTAATTGAGAAAGTGAGAGCGTGTTAGTGAGCAAGTCCATCAGCCAGAAGAGGAGGCACTCAGTCTCACAGTAGGGGTGGAGTGTGTGTGTGTGTGTGTGTGTGTGTGTGTGTGTGTGTGTGTGTGTGTGTGTGTGTGTGTGTGATTCGATGTTGGGAGAGCAATTCAGCAGCGGCATCAAGTCGGCGAGCATCTGTGAGCTGTGACCATGTAACTGAGGACATTCTGAAAGTAGTTTGGAAGAGAAAAAGTTTTTAAGCTTTTTTTGAAACTTTAAGAAATTTGCCTTTTCTTTTCTTTTTGGGGCAGTTAATGGAAATCAGATCCTGAAGGGATTTGTGAGCCAATCCTCACCCCCAGGGAGCTTTTTTAGGGAGCTAGCCTTCTGGGTAGCATGTCTGCCTGGAGACGGTGTTGGTGCTTGCTGCATGAAACCAACATTGCTGAGAACATCTGCCCACAGCTGTGAGGCTTCAGGGCTTCACGGTACGCTCTCCTTCCTCTTCTCCATCTACACTTTGGACGTCTGTTACACCACAGACAGACGTGCCACATCAGGGAACGGCATGGAATACAGGAAGGTGGTGGAGGACTTCACCTTCACATCAGTGCCACCAAGACAAAGGAGATGGAAGGCAACACAAACCACGCCGGTAAAACATCCAGGGATTGGACACAGACAGTGTTGTATAGTAACGAAGTAAAAATACTTCGTTACTATACTTAAGTAGTATTTTTTTATATTTGTACTTTACTTTACTACTTCTATTTCTGACGACTTTTACTTTTACTTCACTACATTTTCCGAAAAAAATCAATACTTTTACTCCATTACATTTACCTGAGCATCCTCGTTACTCGTTACAAAATAAGAAGGAACGTGATAGCCAATGGACAATCTTCGTTTTGTTGTAGTGGGACCAGTAGCCAATGATGAACGACCGCAAGACGTTATCATTGGTTTACCCCGTTGTGCGGCGGATGAAATCAGCGGCCAGCGGGTACATTTCAAATTAATGGTCGCATTATCATGTCAGTAGTCTCAGACAAGTCGGGTCTCTAATGTTATTTGAAGAGAAGGAGGAAGACAGAGAAGCCTAAAATGTCAGAGATGGAGGTGACTGAATCGGTGACTGAACCTGAACCTGCTGCTGAAATAACCAGCATAGACGACAACGACGACGACGATGACGATGAACACCCGTGGCCATACCTGCGGGGAATATTCAGCTACATCGGAGTGAAAGATTCCTCCTACCGGATGAAATGTCTGCTGTGCCTTCCTACAAATATGGTTGGGTTTATGTAAGGAGGCGTTGAAGCTCCTTTATTCTGTGTGTTTGTGTCTTGTGACACTTTGCAAATTAAACAAAACATAAAAACTAAATTAAACAGGAATAAAGAAAATGTTACAACTCAAATTATTAACAGTACTTTTTACTTTTGATACTTAAGTACAGTAAATACTAGCTACTTTTTTACTTTTACTCAAGTAATATTCTAGCAGGCAACTTTCACTTTTACTTGAGTAATTTTCCAGTAAGGTACTTTTACTTTTACTCAAGTATGGCTTTTGGGTACTTTATACAACACTGGACACAGACATCATGGATGGCTAGTAATTCACCTGGGTATTCACCTGAATAATAAACTGGACTGGTTGGACAACACTAATGCTGCTGCTGAGCTTCTTTTCTTGGACGTACAAGGCCACAGTTGACACCAACTCGTGTCTTTTTCGTGCAGCACTTGGTGCAGCTCCTATTGGAGTTAGTTTTATTCATGATGCAACATGTATATTCAGCCTCTTTACCACCTCAACCCCGTTTATTTTTCAGCTTCTGGTTAGCTCCTTAAAACCTGATGCAATGTGCAAATATAAATAACATATTTACTTTTATATCATTTCTCTTGTCTACCTTTTATTCTATTTTTTTGTACTGTTGTTTCCTGCTGCTGTAACACCATCATTTCCCCACAGAGATGAATAAAGTCATCTTATCTCTTATCTACAGGGGTAATGACTTTAAATCTAAATGTGTTGACCCAGTTTTAAGTTATGTCTAAGCAGTGAACTAGATGCACTGTTCTGCTGGTCTGTGACAAAAAAGTAAAGGTATGTTTTACAACACTCTGTACCACTCCTCCTTTCCTCACTCTGTAAGTCTGAGGCGTCAGGTTACTCTGACTCTAGACGGAAAACTAGAGGCTTCCCAGCAGAGCTACAAATCTGAAGGTGTGTGTGTGTTTCTCACCCAGCAGAGGAGGCAGCCAGTTGACATTTGCCTCACAGTGAGAGTCCAGGAAGGTGATAACTTCTCCCTTGGCAGCGGTGGCGCCCAGCAGACGGGTCCTGATCAGGCCCTCCCTCTTCTTGGTCCTCAGGATGCGAACCTTCGGCATCCTCGTCATGTAGTCCTCCAGCGCCACCTTCAAGTGCTCTGCACAGAAGGAAGAGGAACAGAATAAGATCATCTGCCCCGTGTTCAGATCTGTCCCTAATTATTCTGTCTGCTGCTGTAATTTCCTCTTCACTACTTTTTGTTTTCTCTCACCCTGACGTAGCAAATGGAGTCTTTTCTTAGGTAATTTGGAAAATGAGTTTTCCTCTCGTATGTGGTGCATTTCTAAGCAGTCTCCTTTTCACGTTGGCCCTGAAGAGATCTGTTTGATAATCGGTGTCAAAACGGCTAATGAAGGATGAAATCACAGATCCTCGCTCCGTGTGATAATCTGCTCTAATATGGTTCATCTGAGGCAAACATGAACAGCGTGACTAACATGCTTCAACACGTTTTCATTTTAAACTGGTGATATGAAACAACAAGCTGGTGTCTGACGCCGGTCACCAGAGTGTCTGAGCTTAAGGAACCAAATATGTACATGACTGTGCAGGTGTGAGTGCACTGCAGCCGCTGCAACCCCACACACGAGAGAAAGTACAGTTAAGGACAGTTTTAGGACGGGAAAGTTTTTCAACAACTAAAGTCGTCCAGTTCCTCCAACTGCCTGTACCTGTGCGTCATAAACATCCCTTTAAAGGACGAAGGAGAAAGAAAAGCCTTCTGTTCTCTGGTGCAGTTTTCCGCCTGAGGGATTTTCACATTTTCAATGGCGGCTTTTCAGACAGAACACGATGCCACGGGAGCAGCGAATCAGACGAACCGGCAGGGATTCACAGGACCAGCGTCAGTAAATACCAATGAACGTAATCTTTCATCAGCAACAATTCACTGAACAAGAGAAGACAACGTGCACGCTTTGCTGCCAGGAGGAGTGTGAATCAGAGTCAAACAACCTTGAGCCGGTGCTACATTATCTCGTATCAGCACAGGCTTTTACTTTGCCTTATCCCAACTCATGATGCAAACCATCATCTACCTGAGCCGTCCTAAGAACTGTCAGGTTTGCAGCTGAATCAAATGTGCACAATTTAAATACTATTAGTCAGAAACAAGCTGCTTTAATAGTCACCCTGAAGAGAGAGGCAAGAGGTGCAGCAGCACAACTGAACGTCTGAATGCTGCAAACCTGCGTCTTCTCACCTGAGGAGGTTGTTGCAGCCCGTCTTCATGTCTCCTCTGACTGAAGTATGAAAAGTAGATTTATTTATTTCTTTATTTATATACACACTCTCATTCTCGAGGGTGAGAGTGGAGCCTTGAATGCTCTCCGTGGTTTGAATAGGAAAGTAATTCCTGAAGCACTCAAAACATGACACATGACTTTGACAGCTGCTTTGCAAAGAGCCACGATGGCGCCCGTCTGCAGGAGAGGAGAGCCAGACGAGGAGATGCTGAAATGTTGACCTTTTATCTTCATCCGTTAGAAAGTTTATTTACTTCCCTGCCAACTGCAGATCTGAGCAAGATGACATTGACAGGAAGCAAAGAGAAGAAGAAACTGCTCCAAAAGGCGTCCTGTTTGAAAGCTGAATTGCTAAATTCAAGAAGGAAAAAAAGTATTGTGTTTTTTTATATAAAAACATTTTTAGAAACAGCACAAAGTACATCTGCACAATGGAAAAAAAATCCAGAGAAGACTAAATGATGAAAAGGGGAACTGAATAAATATGTATTGTTCATATCTGAGCAGCCGTCCTTGTACAGTCGTCTCCTCTGTGTCTGTAAATCTTATGTTTTTATCACTAGAGGACTCTTTGGGAAGAAAATAAAATAATAGGATGTGAAGGGAATCATTCTGACCTCAGTGCTTCTCTCTGTTATCACTGCTGCTCAAAGGTAATTATGTCAGGATTCAATTTGACCATTTGTGAAGAATGTGTTGCCTTTGTTTTTTTTTTCTTTTCACATTTTGAGGTGATTGTGGCGTGGACTGTTTTCATAGCAGACTTTATTACAGATGGGATTAACGATGGCTCAGGTCCATTAAGGGTCCCAGAAGGACATGACGGTGAGCTTCCACAAACGTGGAATTCAGCCGTAATATTCACTTTGGACGACGCGTGGATTTTTTTTTCTTCTTCTTTACCTTGTGAGCAGAGATGGAATTCATGTCCACACAAACAGGCAATGAGAATTTGTACTGCAGTTTGATGCAGTGATACAGAATAAGAAATTAGACAGATTTGTAAACGTATAAAGACTATCTGCTGCAGCTGTAGTTCAGATGCTGCACCGGCCCGTGATAAAAAACCTTGTTAAAATGTCCACTGTGCTGCTGAAGGATGCAGATAACCACAATTCACTCACTCTGATCTTCCACTCATTCATATTCTCTAACTTCTTGTCCTCTGGAGGGTCACTGGGGCGAGAGGTGGGGTCCACCCTGGACAGGTCTCCATGGATTCAAACGATTCTGAGCTTAATTAAAATAAAAGTAACAAAAAAATAAATAAAGAAAAAATCTAAATTCCTAATCCTTCCTCCATCCTTCCTTGATGATATCTTTGTCCTTCCTGGTTCCCGCTGGACTCCAGTGAAGGTCAGCCATCTTTATTTCCTGCTGCGCTTATAGCTTTGCACACCAGGTGACCTGCACTCTGTAAAATGTGACATAGCGTCAAGGGCTCTGCAAGGTCGTCATCAAACTGTGAAGAAAAGGCATCCGGCCCTCTCTGTGTGCTCCTGCAATCAGTCAACCCATTAAAAAGTGACCATTACAAGGCCGACACCGGCTCTCTGTGAACGTGACACTTACATCATCCCGCTAATGACAGGAAGCGGGGCAAAATTAATCAAAGAACATTCGCCCCTTGTGTGGAGAGAGAGCTTGTACGGGGAGAGGTGAGGGAGCGAGATCAGAGCATTTAATTATGATTGGTTAAATTTCCCTGAATAAATTGGAATACAGCTCATACTGTTTACCAGAAGCAAGGAGGCAATTAATCACTCTAATGAGAGCGAGCTGATGTCAGCAAACACATTAGTCTTTATTAGATTGTGAAATGGAAGAGACTGGAGGGCGGGGGCGTGCTGGATGTTGGGGTCGTTTCCCAGCGTGAAGCACCGGGAGGAATCACTCATTACGCACCAGGTGGGGGACAGACATCGGCACAGATCAGACTCCACCTAAACTTCCCTTTTCTGTTAGCCTGCCTCCCTGGACTCCATCACTCCATCACTCGTGTGGGCGAGCCTGGATCTGGACGGCCGCCTTTCATCTGCTCACGTGGGGCAAGCACGAGTCTGTGGTCAGCAGTTAGGAAGACGCTCGGCCTCAGGCTCCTCCTCCTCACAGTGACGCTGTGTGTTTAAAATCTAGGAGTTTTAAAGGGCTGCTGGTGAAGTCAGATCTTTTTCTGCATCAAATGCACCTCAATTCTCGTCCATTAAATAAATTTCATCCAATAAATCACTATTAAATCCCTTATTTAGGATTCTTGTTACAAGTCTACATTATGAGTTCCAGAAATTACTCATAAATTCTGATTAAGGATGGAGCCGAGCCTCGTCCACACAGAAAGCAAATTGCTCATCTGTCAAGATTTCGTAGCGGGCAGTTGGTGGCTAATGGATGTCCCGGGCTCTGGTTGCCCAGGTAACCTTCTGGTACATTTACCAACACAGGAGCAGAACATAAAACAGTGTTGGAGTGTTTGGACGAGAGAAAACCAAGAGGGACAGACTCAAGCAGCACAACGTTATCAGACTGACAGACTTCAGCTTCATCAAGAAACACACCGTAAAGAGCATTTTAAATAAAAGGAAACTAAAAGAGAAAGAAAACGTGTTTGGGGTTTGCATCACATGACAATCAGCTCAGTTAAGGTTTTAAATTCAACTTGAACTTAATAAACATTCATGGACAATCCTGAAGTTAAATTACGAAACATTCACTGTTTCACCATGAAAATCTTTGTCTCCGGTGTCAAAGTTCGACACCTTCTACACCATCTATCCTCGCCAACCTCCACCCTAAATGCTTTTGTACGGCTGGAACAGATCCAGGCCACTTGATACATGTTTGAACTATTCACAACCAGAAAGTTTTAGATGTATTTGAGACATATTATAGACACATCAGGGTTTATATTTATACAGAGCTTTTCTACCTAAAGCTCCTAAAGCTGTTGTAGACATATATGCTGATACAGTCTGAATATATTAAATATACGCATGTACATATAAAATATGCGCCCAACCTGTGCAGATCAGGCCTTTTTTAAATGCATTATACTGTAGTCAGTAATGTGTGAGGTGAACCTCCTGCATGAGATAAGCACATGCATGTTTACACCAGCAACATCCTCCTGATTGATGGATTTTTTTTAAACATGCTGGATCCAACGTGGCGCACTGAGCTGTTTCCAGGGTGGCGGATTAAACCCCACACCCTCTGGCAGACCAACAAAGAACCAGAGCTGCTTGTTTATTTCCTCAGCAGAATATTTTAGTGCCCTCGTGAACTCCATCTCACTCTGTCAATTTTCTTCCTGTGTGAATTTCTGCTGCTATCATTAAATAAGCGGTTTCCGAGGGAGTGACGGAGCATAATGCAGGTCGGTGTTTGGGGGGAGGTCGGGTTGGTACATGGGGAAATAAAGGAGGTCAAGCTTCAGAATATCATGAAACACTGTTTAATTGGTTGCTGTGTTTGAGGGAGAACACATGGTGGATGATGCAGGTGCAGGTTAGGCTTCTCTCGCTCTGCTGCAGCAGCTTTGACTTTGGCAAAACCAGAAAGTAAACTCTTAATGCGAGGCAGACCAGCGACCGTTATCCTCTCAGATATAATATCTCCAGTAAAACACGTACTCAAACAGCAGTCGTGGCAGATTGACGGTGAATAACATCACTGTCAAGAATCAGGACAGTAAAATCTGGAGGGAGATGATGCGTCTGCGTACAGGTCACAGCATCTAGTCATCAAACTCAACCTAATGTGACCTTAGATCTCTGAGTGAGTAACAGTATCTGCTGAGAACATTTCATTAACCACAGGAATTCACATTTTTAGATGCCACAGCTGCACACGGGAGTCACAAGGGAGCTTCAGCCTCATTTCATACGAATACGAATGCGGAATATATCGTCCTTCAAGAGCTCAGGAAGTTATCGGAAATAAAAAGTGGTCTGTGTGTTACTTTGGGAATTTAAGAAGATCAAAATCAAATCAAAGACAGCGGCTAAGTGGACGATTCAGGCTCTGGTTGCCGCGGTAACCTTCTAGGAAAGACAATTTCAAAAACACAAGCTCAGACGTATTCATTGATATTATGGTATGTTCCTCAATGGGGCGTCCACAATCTGACTGGGAGTCTGAGTCCCGAGACGACGTCCAGAAAATAACCTTAACGACATCAGGTCCCAGTGCGGGACCTCATCAGCAGAGACACACACGTGGAAACGGTTCTTTAAGTTTCTCTGACAGTCTGTACCGGTCAGCTAACACCGCTGCCCCTCCTCCTGAGAGTCCGTTTGTGCAGGAAGCTGCTGGTGTCCTTCCAGTACTTTATGCAGCTGATCGGGAAACTCTACAGCAGCACAGAGGAGGAAAACATCAGCTGCTCTCTAACCTTGCAGAATGTCCTCTACCTCTCAAGGATAAAAAAAGAGTGAAAGACCCCTCGTCTCCCCCTTGTTTGACCTCCTGCTCCCTGAGATGTGATACAGGTCCATAAAACCTCACACCACCAGACTGATGAACAGCTTTTCCTTCCAAAGCCAGCACAATATTTTACATTCTTGTGCAATATATTTTCTATTTATTATGCTCTTACTCAGACTGTCTGAGTGCATGTAGTATTTTTTTCTTAAATGTATGCTTCTAGTTTATTTTTCTTAAAAGCTCCACTGTGATGGGTGAACTTGCATGTTTGTTGCATACAGTGACTGTAGAGGCTTTTCATAAGACCAGAAAAAGATACCGTAATAAAAAGGAAAAGCACTCTCTCTGAGGATGATTCAAGAGGGAGGCGAAGTGAGAGAAAATAAATCATACAGAACGATTATCTGCTGCAGAACGAGAGGGGAGAAAAAGTATAAGGTTGCATGTGTTTAGCCGGGTTAAGCTTCAGGCCCTGGTAGCCTGAAGCTATACCTGGGGCAGGGAGTCAGATTTTGTTCTCCACCTAAAAAAAGATGTTTCCATCGAGATTTTCTAACATCAGCAGGACTTATTAAGTGTTTCACCACCTACATGCAGCGTCAGAGATCAGACCTGTACCTAGAAATCCACAAGTTATTGACCTGGATTCTAGGAAGTCTCTCCTTTTTTTTTTATCTGTTCTTTTTTATTTCTGGTAATTCAGTTTTTATTTTAACACTCCCTTACCATGTTTCTCTTCATTTCCCTTGCTGCCCTGGTGTGTTTGCTCCTTTCTCATTAGTTTCACCTGTGTCTCATTTCCCAATCAATGAACCTTTGGTGGAAACTGTGAGATTTTAGATATGAGTGCATCAGTTCTATAAACTTCCAAACAGAAGAGTTAATAATAGCCCTGTTTTGTGTTGATTTTGTAAATATAAACTTTATGCAAATATGCACCACATTATTGGATTTCATCATGTGGCCTGTTTCGAATGATAAAGATAAAAGAAATACCTCAGCAGACAATCAGATGATCCTGCAACCAACAGAAACTATTCCAAACCAGCTCAGATGACGTGTACGACCGTGTAGCTGTTCTCCATCACTGCAGAAATCCCCACCAAATCTGATCTGATCTGATGTGATTTGCAGATTGTTGCCAGGACATAATTTAACTCCCAACAGAGAGACTCCAGACCAACTTTCCTCCAGAAAAGTTTGGTCTGGCTTCAAGGCAAAAATCAAACGTCACTCTCTATCACTGTATTCAATCTGAATGTAAATACACACGCAAACATTATTTCAGAGTTGGAAATGGAAACTGACTGGACCTGACTTCCTTAAATGTTTGTCTCTGTGAATTTTTAATAACTTTAATGACGGGACAAAATGTTTGCATGATTTTTTTGATTAGTCTTCCTGGGTTTCTGTTTCATTTATTTATTTATTTGTTCTTGATTTACCTGTCTTTTCCTCTTTCTGATTAGGTCATTGGTTTCTCCTTGTGCTCTGTCTTGATTAGTGTCACCTGTGTCTCGTCATCACTCTGTCCTCTCTGTGTGTATATAACCCTGCCTTCCTCTCTGTTCTCTGTTAGCTCATTCTTGCTTCAAGCTCTGTTTTCATGCCATGATTCCTGTCATTTATGTCTTGTCTTAGTTTTTGCCTCATCACATGTAGCTCACTTTTTCATAGATTATGTTTCTATGAAGTTTTCATTTCCTCCTCAGTCCTGCATCCTGCCCTGACAGTGTTGTTGTGTTACTGAATTAACTTTAAAATGTGGCCAGACTGAGTCTCCAGGCTTCTTTATTGAGCTCTCTTGGCTGCTGTATCATAGTCTCGTATATTTGAAAAATAATGAAATTAGCCTTCATTTAAAACACTGTGAGACTTTCATGTTATATCTAAAGCTGTCGAGTCAAAGGAGTGACTGGGCTAATCACAGCGGCAGGCAAAAATTACATCCCAGTGTTAAATTAGTTGCGTACAATCCTACGTGTTTCACCTCAAGCAGAAATAACTGTTCTCCAGAGCAGAGGACAAAAGCAGCAGCAGCAGTGATGGAGTAGCGTACAGTGGCTAGGAGTATGGAAGAGACTTTAGTGTAAAATGAGAGCTATGAATTTAACCAACGCTCAGGAAGAATGAAATAGAAACGTCCAGGGAAACGTCCTGATGCTCCAGATAGAATAAAACAAAACCCTGCATTCAGAGGAAGGATTACGGTCTAAAAAAGAAAGCCGGCGTCAGCGAGGACAAACCCAGATGTCTTCTGGTGCAGCTTTTTCTAAACTGGAAGTGTCATTTTTTTTCTCACTGCCAGATGTGGGAGACAAAAGTCCCAAATACAGAAAATGTGTTGCTAACTTGATTTACTTTGTCTTTACGAAGTAACAGCAGATGATAAAAGACAGAAGGGCAGCTCAGATGGAAGCAGGAATGCTAAGTGGTTTTTAAATGAAGCTCATGTCAAACATTTTCTAGGTCATAACTTAATGCAGAGGCCTTATTGCAATAGAAACATCCCCGTCGCTACCTTGGAAGCCATTTAATTTGTCCTCAAACAAGTAAACGTGACTCATCTGGTCCCCTCCTCGTCAGAAAGACGATTTGCATCGATCAGCTCCCACTGAAGGCTCAGCGTCTCTAAATGGCAATACTCAATTAGCCGCTTTTGTCCTCTGTCGTCTGTCTCCCTCTCAACCTCCCTCTTCACATCGCTCTCTCCCTCGTCTCTCCGTCACACTTCACTGAGCGCCATTACCTCATTATCTCCCCACACCCTCAGTCACATACACAATCAGGAACACACACACACACACTGACTTGAATGAATAAACATGTAGAACTTTGTTCGGTCTTTCTGCATTGCTGCCTCTCTCTCTCTTTCTCATTCTCTCGCTCTTCGTATTTGCCTCCATCGCCGCCTGTCTCACAAATCATCTCCTATCTGCTAATCACCGCTGCCTCCTCTCCCTGCCGCTCCATCACGCAGATGGCGAGGCCGCTGCCGTAGATAAGGCCGTTCAAAAGTAACTCTGCACTGCTGACAGCCGCTTTCTCAGGCGACGACTAAATCATCAATAAAAATGTTGCCTCTTTGTGTAGTCACTGCTCTGTGTATTTATTTCTGGCCCAGATTTTGCCTGCTTGCAGGTGTAGCCAGAGTATAGTGATATTGTTGGGTCAGTAGGCCAACAAACACCACGCTCCACAGTAACAGTTCTGGTGAGATTACTACGAAATAGACAGTGAAGGAGCACAACACCCTGACTATTCATGTCCCACTAGATCAAAAATAATGTCTTAATGTAGGATGGAAAGCTTCTGTGGATATTCATGATCTCCATCCTTCTACTTTCAGGTCTTCTCAATCTTGACACAAAACCTCAAGCAGCTCGTTCTACATCTTGTCTCGGCCAAATTAGTTGATCGACCCAGCAGCTTTTGGCTGGACCATAATCAGACCAACACAAACCTAAATAACTAAGATCAGTCAAGCAGCCAACTGTTTACATATGTCATTGACCCAAAAGGTATATTGCAATGGGGCAGTGTAAACTCACAGGGTGAACCTTTTTGGCCAAACTAAGGGTCAAGAAATACATAAAATATTCTTTTCATTCATTCATCTTCTGCAACCACTTGTCCTCTGGAGGATCTGGAGAGGTGGGGTCCACCCTGGACAGGTCTCCAGTCTATCACAGGGCTAACACAGAGAGACAGAATCACCAATGAACCTAAGCAGCATGTCTTTGGGCAGTGGGAGGAAGCTGGAGAACCTGGAGAGAACCCACACAGACACAGGGAGAACATGCAGACTACACACAGAAAGGAACCAGTCGAGACATGGATTAGGACCCAGAACCTTCTGCTTGCTGTGATGCATCAGTGCTAACCACCACACCACTGAGCTGCCCACCTAAAATGTTTTTTTTTTGCAGTTGTATTCCGTCTAGTTAGAGACGCTGACCTCCAGATACACTCAGCTCTAAACAGACAAAGACATGAATGAAACCACTACTAGACGAGAATGAGTTCACTGAGGACCTATATTTTTGAAGCACGTCCACACGGTCGCAGCACAAGAAACACACTCTGAAGCCTCCGAAATCCAAAAACAAATAGATGCTCTCACAAGAACTGCCTGGGGAGTGGTAGGAATCTGACGAGCACACCTCCGCACTCAGACTCCATTAGTGTCATTCTGTTTCTCTCATGCTGGGTTCATGGTGTGATGAAAGAAAACAAACAAGTAAACACTTTAAAAACCAAGTCTAGATGTGGCTATTCCAGCAGACAGATTTTCCATCTAAATATTTCTTGGTCTTTCTCTGCTGTATCATCATCAACGTGAGATTAAATACGAGCAGACGGATAAATGTTTGTAGTTTCATTCAGACCGTGAACACTGGATACAATGAAAGAACACTGCTCAGACAAATGAGCACTTTGAAAACACTTAAGATCTCAATAGTAAAAAAAATGCTGAATATACAGATGTAGACTGATGTGTGAAGAATGAGAGGATGCCACTGTGGTTGATGGAAATGAACAGGTTCAATAATACATTTGCATAAAAATGTAATTGCAGCAACTCAGAATGGTTCTCTGCATGTTTTCTCTGGATGATAAGATGAATGGGGTCCTGAGGTTTCTCCTCCCAGATCTGGACCAGGACATCTCCTGGACAGTCTGAGATGCAAACTGGCAGCTTAGGATGGACGGAAACATAACGTCTCAGGAGTTTTCTGTTGGATTTAGGTCAGGGGAGCCTGGGGACTAGTTAACGGTATCAATGCCTTCATCCTCCAGGGACTGCATGCACACTCTTGCCACACGAGGCCAGACACTATTGTGCACCTGGACATGTATTGATGTGCCATCCTGGAGAAGTTGGACTAACTCTCCAACCTCTGCAGGGTCCAGGTATCCCCTCATACTACCAGTTTATTTCATTAACGCCGAAGCAGCTCAAACTCATGAACACCCTCCTCTGCTACTTTACTGAGCACATCAATATCCCAGAAGTTCAACTGACGTGATGCTATACTCTGATTTAAAAGTGTCCCTTTTAATGTTTTTGAGCAGTGTACAAGGTAAATCTCTTGCACCGGTGGCCGCAGGTTAGAGTCTGTGCCAACGCCTGCTGGGAGCCCTGCTGTGCGACTGGCAGAGCGCCTCGGCGTCTGACTGAAGATACATCAGAAGTCACTCTGCTTAAGAGCAGCGTACATGCAGCTCCTTCTTTGAAATGAAGTATTGCGGCCATTTGCTCAGCTGATCCCATCGGGGAGCAGAAAGTGGGGAAGTAATGGGACGATCAATCTGCTGATGGCAGACTTCCATCACAGAGTAGCTGATGGTGCAGTGTGCCAGTGCGGTCCCACTGAGTAAATACAGGCTTTGTTTCTGGCTGTGATTACAGGACACAAGTCTTTTCTTCATTCTGAATAAAAAATCAATGTTATTGACAAACGCAGCAAAAAGTATTTACAGAGCTGAACAAAATGACAGGACAAGCAGTCCTAGTCCCAGGCTGAGCAGCGGACAAACACAAACGAACACGATACACCACATCCATCGTCAATGAATTAGAATTGGACACTTGGCACAGTTAATGGGTTTCTGCAGCATTTTCTACTGAAGGAGCTCTGGTCAGAGTTTATCACCCCCGCAGCAATAAAGCTCACGCTAGTGCGGCCTTCAGTGGGAGCCTGTGAGCTTGCACAAAATGCTAAAAGTGAAAAGTTGCACTCATAACTTGCAAATCAAAATCGTGTTTTACTGCAATAAAAACTAAATGGCTTGGTTACACAGACATTTATAGCCTGCTGTCGTAGAGACTTGCTGCTACGCAACGGTTTGTATAGGACTGACTTAACCAAAGGATGATATAATTAGCAAGTAGACGAACTAAACTGTGAACTTAGCATCCACCTACAACACTTGAAACGTCTGCAAATACACCAATCAGCCACAACATTATGACCACCTTGTGAAAGTTCAGTGTTCTGAGTTTGTGAAGACCATATTGAGTTGGTAAACATGACTCCAGCATTGAAGGGAGCATAAGATTCATTAAACATGTTTACTCAAAGCAGTTGACAGTTTGTTTCCACTCATGAAGTAAGAGGTCAAACGGCTGACAAAGCGCTGGTAGAGAGAATTTACTTGACGGTGCAGCGTGTTATGTTTGCTCCAGTGGGTGAGCATGCACACATGCAAGAATATTCATAGTTAAAATGGGTGTTTACATGAAAGATTATTATTCTGACCAGTCAGTTCTCTGTCTGGATGTTATTCTGTGAAGGACTCAACACGGAGACGCTCACGCTGAATATTCTATATTTCGTCTCCGTAGTTTTCAAAGAAACTTCTCTGCAACTCTGCTCGGCCCTTTCAACCCTCCCAGTGACATGGCCAAGGGAGATGAATGAATAATACCTTTTCTCTGCATCATTAAATCTTGTCAGAGTCCTGAACAAAGTTTCCAGCCTCATCTTGCTCTTTATGTGCTGGTGGACTGGCTGGCCCGCTGCCAGGTGTGAATGTGTGAACATGTTCTCTCCTGCAGCTGTGGCTGTGAATAATGCTTTCTGTCAGCTTGTTTTTATTAATGAGCTTAAAAATCACCAGGAGCATTTTTAATGTGTGACAAAGCTCAGTGAACTGCCAACAAAATACACCAATTAGCCATAGCATTACAACAATTACATTACAATTACAGGTGAGGTGAATAACACTGATTATCTGGTTACCATAGCACCTGTCAGCTGGTGACATTTTGTCCTCGATGTTGATCTAACGAGCAGGAAAAAACATCTCATGTCACCTGACTATCTCCTCAAAATTGCAGCTCTTCTTGTTTCTGATCTGCAGTGGTCAGAGGAATTAGGAGTGATAGAAAGGCGACGGAGTCACGGGCAGCCGAAGCTCAATCATGCAAACAGAGGAGTGAAGTCTGGTCCATGTCGTTTGCTCCCACAGACGAGCTCCTGATAAAGTTAATGCTGCTTCTGACTGAAAGGCGACTGAGACACACTGTGCATACAAAACTGCTGTGTAGCTCCAGACCAGCCAGGCTGCCCATGCTGACCCCACTCTCTACTGCAGTGTGGGAGTGAGCAGCAGATATGGACCATTTGATAAAATGGAAGAAGGTAGCCTGGCTGGTCAGCACAGCTTTAGAGGTCTAATGGGGTTGGTGCCTCAATGGTTCAGACAGAGGACACCTGCACAATGGTCATAATGTTATGGCTGATGGCCACAAAACATTTCCCTTCTAAAGATGTTATTTAGTTTAATCAGTTATTTTCTTATAGTGCATTTGTGGCTGTGTGCACACAAACACATCTTAAATATCCTGCGAAGTTCAATAACACGAGCACAGAAACTAATGAAATAAACATTTTATGCTTCAGCCCCATGGCTCATTTTAGTGTTGAACACTAAAAATAATAAATTTGACTATTTCTTCCTCAAATTAAACCCTAATATTGCAGAATCAATGTTTATATTGTGTCATGGCTGAGAGATGAAAAAATGTGGTAATAGTGGGAGTCAATGGGACATTTCTGGGACTAAAGACTGTAGTAATTTTTAAATTCGATGCTACACTAAAAAACTTCCAAGACAATATTTCAGATATTTTTGCACATATTTAAGACTAATTTGAAAAAAAATGCCCCAGCTTCCCAATATTAGTTTTAAAAAGCAGTGACTTTAAATAATAAAACTGGAATTTATCCTCAAAATGACAGAATTTTTGGTAGCTTTGTAAAGTGCTGAAATGGTTTAGCAGATCTTTGCAGGAAAAAAATATTAATGAGTTAAGTTTTTAAAAGTAATTTTTTGGAAGTGGACATTTTTTTTTTCACAATGTTCTGTAACTATTAGAATCTTTTTGTTTGAAATTCAGATTTTATGTAGAGAGAGAGACTTGTGCACTAACACAGGCAAGATGAAGAGGGAAACAATGCCCAGATGTCACTAATGATGCATGAGGGTTAGAATATTCTTCATATTCTTGTGGTTCGAGTCATGTTGACAATATTTAGCAGGAAAAACAACATTTCCCTGCTCTTCACCCAAAACCATTAATCCTCCTCCAGCTGACTTAAAAAGGCCAGCTCTAGTATCATTGAATTGAACTGCGCTATCACCGGCTGCACTCCATTAAGACTAATTGGTCAGTTCAGCTGAGGGTAAACTAGTGCTCGTGCCCTTTCTTGTTTTCTCTTTAGCGCTGAATGAATCGATGCATGAAATTAAATACATTGTCTTCTGTAATTACTAGGTTAGTTAATTTAGTTCAAATGTGCCTAATTATCTTTGTATGTCAGCGCTGTGGGTCAGCGAGCTTTGAATGTACACTTCATCCTTGTGGTTTTGCATCTGTGCGTATTTTATTTATTTTTTTGAGAAGCTGTTTGAGATCTATGAGTTAGTGTGAGCTCATTTAAAAGCCTGTTGCAGAGAGAGATCAGAAATCAATCCGTATGTATAAAGAAAATGATGTCAGTAGATTTTAACGGTGCCCAAGTTTAACTGTAAAATACGATAACACACTGTATACGGCTTGTCACTGTGACATTTGATTTTCTATGTTCATGTTTTAATTTTCGTTCATGTTTCATGTTTTATTTTAAGTTCTTGGTTTCCTGTCTTGTGTCCCTCCCTGTCCCTTCCCTCCTTTGTGATTGTCTTCCCCGTCTTGATTGGTTTCACCTGTGTCTCGTCACCTTCCTGTCCTGCATGTGTGTCTATATAACCCTGCCTTCCCCTTTGTTCTCTGTTAGGTCCTACTTGTCTCATGCCTTATTTCCATGTCTTCATTCTTGTTACTTGTTTTCTTGCTTTGTTCATGTCTCATAGTAGTTTTTTGTTCTCATCTCTTTTAAAACACCTGCCCTCTCAGCAGCTCTTTCTGTTTTGGTTTTGTTTCTTACTTGAATACCTTTTACCTTCACCTGACTCAGCACGTTTAGTCCAAACCCTCTTATCCTGCAAATGCTTGACAGTTTTATTGGTTTCAAACATCAAAACTAAACTCTAATCTTGACTACTGTGACAAACATTAGTCGTGTGTTTGTGTATAAATATATATAGTTTTAAAATCCTACATTATTGTGACATCAAGCTGCATCACACACTAAGTGATTTCAAAATAAGAGCTTGGCACAAACTACAGTATATTATGATTGCAGTAATGCTGAATGCACCACCTGATGTGATCTTGAGGGAATATTGATTCAAATAAAATGGAGATCTATGCAAATCTATTGAGTCATACTCCAGTCCCGTAGGGGGCAGTCACGCACCTGGAAACTGGTTTTTAAATCTGTTTTCCTCTAGAACTAGCATGTTTCTTGAAAACAGTGTCAGCTGCTCCCTGTCCTCATAGACTTGTTTCTCTCTATGGTTACTGTAAAATTATTGACATGATAATCTAGAGTTTAAATCCTTAAGGTCCCTGTGAACGGTTCAGAAAGTGTACGAATATATTTGTTAACCTTCATATCAGCAGATAATCTTGAGTAAGGTCCAGACCGGAAACTGTGGCTGAATCAGACTGGACGTCATGTCGTCTTTAGCGTAGGTTCAAAGCTGCACCAAAGGCAGCATCCTCAGAATTTACGTTTCTTCATTTTTACTGTACCACTTGCTCATGAAAGGCTTTTATTTATTTTGACTTAAGTTAAACCTGCAGCCAAAACATGATAAAAATGTCCCCACTTCAAGGCCACAACGGACGAATACTTGATTTGAGACGAAGACATTCTTTAAAAAGTACGACTCCTTCACGTGTGACCTGAGTCAGCAGCAGTGGGGATTAGAAGCAGAGGTGAAGTTTGACAATGTGAGCGCTGAGCTCCGGTGGCGTCTCCAGGTGATGCTGGCGGATCTGTGAGAGTCAGACTTAGGAGCTTTGTCGATCTGATCCCAGTAAAGGTGGAACATATGACGCTCCAGCGGGCTCACACTCTGACACATGCATGCAGCTTAGCATACATGCAGCATTCCCTCTCTTCACCTCCCACAGATTTTTACATGTTCCCCCAATGTGGGGAAGACGGAGGCAGCTTCTGTTATTTTCTGTTACAACTTTCTCTGCCCTGTCTGGCCATAAATCCGTGAAATGACTTGGGCTCTGCAGCAGCAGCATTCAGTGCTCATGCTCACTGCAAAAGCTGAGCTAAGAGAAATGTTCAACCATTCACTCAGCGTGACCACCCACGAGACGGCAGAAGGGAAACCATCTCTGCTGATAATAGAACTAGATTAGAGACACAATCCCTTTAAAAGTTTGAATATTGATAGGTTAGAGTTTGAGTTTCTGACTGCATGACCCCAGCTTGCAAAATGTTTATGGTCTGGAGTCGCTCCGTTGGGAAGTGATTATGCTCCGGCAAAGATCTGGACCAATCAAATGGTGTGATGCAATTATACACACCATCTGATTGGTTGGAGGGCTACCCCAAGTTGCTTGCTCATATTCTGTCCCTACGTACTAAATGTTCAAAAGACAAAGCGCCTTCTCTTTTGCTCTGAAGAGCATTCAACATTTAATTATATGTTTAACGAGCTTTGCAAATCCATTCAAACTGAGTGGGACTTCTGCTATATCTGATTTGGCAGCACAATAAAAATTCTGTTGCATTAAATGTATAACTTTTCTGAAGCGTGCGGTATGTGGTAGTAGAGAGGAGGGGGGGAGGAATGAGATGAAAGCTAGTGTCAAAACGAGGCGCTATAAAAGCGCCCGTGTCGGCTCTGATCGCAAAACATGCTCGCTGTCTGTAGCCCGGTGTCACGGTTGAGCTGCTGGCTGTAAAAGTGAGCTGACTGCTGGTCAGAGAAAGCAGGACGAGAGATAAACCCAGAGGCAGAGGCCGAGGGATGTCGCCAACATGCTGAGCTGGCCTCGACTGACAAGTTAAAAAAATAATGGAAACTGAAGGGAAGAAACCAAAAACTGGACGATATGACAAGGGTCACAGCAGAGAGAAGGAAGGAGGACGTACGCTGAAGGAAAAACAGCCTGCCACGGTTTGAATGACTGTGTCAGCCCTTAACGTCGTCTGTGCTGTCTGACAGCAGCGGGTTATTTTAGCATTTTGACAAAGATGTCTCCAATCATTCCATTTGTGATTGCACCAAATAAATAAAATAACGGTAATATAATCAGATAAAAAAACAAGCAAACTCTGTCCATCACCTCATGCAGCTCGCTCAAACCACAAGCCAGTGTTTCATATGAAGAAATAAAATCAGCACTAGAATGTGACAACTGCTCCACTGTTCATCAAAGCAAATTAAAAAAGAAATAAATAGACACACGAGTGGTTTGATGCATAAAAGAGCAGGTTTTGTTGCTATGGTACCTCTCCAACATCAGCACCACCTGACAAAGAGTATTTGTCATCTGCAGGTTGCCGTGGAACAAATGGGAGCTGAAGGTCTGACTTTATCCTCTTTACATCTGTTAATTGGACGACGCTGACAGACTGCAGAGTGATTCTAACAACAGTAGATCTTTTATTTACTTTATTTGTTTTTAAAAATAGTTGCAAAGCGAGACCTCTGTGGACTGGACTTATTTAACCAAGCCACAGGTGCTCAGTCTGACTGACATGTGACCAAGTGAACATCTTGGACTAGTTGTTCCTGAACCATTTCTTCTTTGTAGCAGGCCGCATTGTGACGCTTGAAAGAAGCTACAGCCGTCAGGGAAGAGCGCTGTTCATGCAACAACAACGATGGCAGGACCCCAGGACTAACAGGAGAACACTGCCCAGAGCACCGCGCTGCCTCCACCAGCTTACACATGCACATGCAGCGGTTCCCAAACTGCACACATCCTTTTATGTCCCAACTGGGCTGATGCACGACCCACAGCATAAATAGCAAAGAGCACAGGCTCAGGAGCAGATAGAAACAAGAAGATCCACCTGAGGATTTTCAGGTGGCTCCGCTAGGTGAGCTACTCTGCCACTGAGGGAACCTAGAGGCAGATCTTGGGAATCCCTGCCGTAGTGCATCCTGGTGCAAGGTGATCCCAAAGACCAGGTCACCTTCTTCAATGTTTCCATGGTCCAGAACACGACTAGTGAACAGTCCCACCCTTTAAATTCACTTTCCCATTTATCCTGCTTCTTCACCTTTCAGTGGTCATAATGTTATGGGTATGGGTATATATATGTATGTAATCTTCACGATGCATTCTCCATGAAATTTAATTTACCTCCAGAGTCACAGTCACAAACCCTGGAGTCTTATAACTGCTGCAGGCGCCTGTAGACTCTGCAGCAGAAGTTAAGTGGAGACGTGACGACTTGGCATCAGCAGAACTGACTGACTGGCAGGCTCTCACTGTGTGTGTGTGTGTGTGGGTGCTACGCCCTTTGTCACGGTGCGTTGGGCTGTTAATGACTCTTGCAGGTTGATTCTGCGCTGTGAATGAGAATTAGATCCCAGCTGCTCGAGTGAGATCGTTCATTTCTGCTCTCCTGTAACGTTATGAGTGTCTTTCAGGAGCTTTAAGCGTGTGTGCACAGTCATGGCTTACGTTTAACGCTTAGATCAGATTAGTTTTACTGCGCTGGGTGAAGAAGAATGAAAATAGATGCAGCAGTTTTATTCTTGTTTTTCAGTTAATTCATTTATCACTGCTTCCATTTTTAACATTTGCACTTTCTGGCCGACTCGACCGAGTTGGAGAGCCAGGTCAGCGTGTTTTGTTCCCGCTCAATAAATCGCCAGAGCGTTAAGGCTCAGTTTGTAATCTTATTATCAAGCGTTGACCTCTGACCCAGTAATGCAAATACTGCAGAAAGAGTTAATGAGTGAACCGGCTCCTCCTTCATGTGTTCATCCACCTGTTAATTACAGCAACTCCTCAACTGTTACTTTAGCATTTTACTATTTAATAAGCTACAAGAAAGAAATGCAGGACATATATCTGGGATGAAGATAGGAAAGAGTCCAGAAACATAGTTAGTTTGTGCTCATAGTTACGCTATGATGCTACGTTATGCTACGAGCTAACTGTCAGAGTAATTCCCTCAATCGTGAACCAGTCAAAGAATCTGTGTATAAAGCTAATCATCCTAACTAAGGCTGTGCTCCTCTGCAGGTTCATGTTTCTGTTCACTTGTTTAAAGACTTCTTGACTTGAACACACAATAACTCGCGCTACGCTCCATCATCAATTCATCCGCCTCCTCTTTTCCATATTATTCCAGAAAATGACTTCTCAGCTTGGTAAATGAATGTGTGAACCAGAAATTAAGCGCTACCCTGTAGGTCTGAACCACACTTCACACTAAATCACTTTTTCTCTCCGCCTCCATAATGCACCCACTCCCTGATTTATTATGCAGGATTTCAAAGCTGAGCATCGATTTGTGGTATTCGGCACAGAAACCGTCCGGGATTACTCTCCCTCCAGCATCATCATAAGAGCAGCTTCTGAACCAGAGACCAGAGCTGACTGAAGCTGACTTTGTCCCAGCGTCTCTTAAGCCTTAATTACTACCAGATTCATTCCTTATCAGATGACGGTGGTGGTGGTGGTGGTGAGAGGGGACGTGAGAGGAGCAGGCGGTCTGCAGAGGTTAAAACCCTTCCCCACGGCCGTGTAATGTTTTGCCATCAATTCTGATGACGGGGGGCCTGGACACATCCCTGGAACAAGGCTGTTCTCACATTACTGAGTAGTTCTTTACTTCGCTCCCGTAGAGGAGGAGAGGACGTTGACAACTGGACGACACAGGACAGGAAGTTTCCTGGTGTTTCTTTTGCATGTCTCAATCCTAATAATTCTGGATGTTTTTAGACGATAAAAAAGGGATTTAATAGCACTTTCCACATCTATGCATAGTTACATATATGGGCGCATATTATTTATTTTATAATTCATGCAGCAGAGGCTTAGGGCATTTCTATTTATTCTGCAAATAAACAACAACTTTATTCATGCTGATTAAAATGATTTCATCCCATGTTCCCTCAAACGCTTTACAAACTACTCAACATGTACATCAGCCAAACAAATGTTTAAAACAAACACAGAAAACTTTTAATTAAGTGTAAATGACTTTTTAATTCTGTTGACTATGGCTCTAATTCCGGCCGTTTCCGCTCCCCGGCGCCCTGATGGGTGGCAACCTCTAAACGAGCCCCAAGCCCTGGAACATCTCATTACCGTGGAGACGAGAGGCAGAAACACATCCTTCGACGAGGGACCATGACAGAAAGCACTAATTAACAAGGAGTTAAACACTTTACGAGGTCTGATGAAGCGAGATCGGGGAGAGAAAATACCACCCAGACGTGTGTGTGCACACTAAGCCATGGAACAAGCATGTTTGCTGCTGAGGAAACGAGGGAAACCCTAATGAGCTGGACGGAGTGGAGCAGGATGGTTCACTGTGCAGGAGCTTTGGATTGGATTATTATACAGTGACATTAAAACGTGTAATTGTAAACTGACCTTGCAGAGGGCGTGCATGGACTTGATTGCCTTAATCAGACGCTCTTAAGAAGGGGAGAAGTGAAGAGCACTGGTGGTTTGGTTTGCCTTTTTTAAATAAGACTCTTTTTTTGTCCAGTCTCCAACATACTGTTTGATAATTATGGGCTGTTAATGAATTCACCATACATGGTTCCTTGGCCTTAAGTGGCAAACACACGTAAACACGTATTTAGACCATTAGAACATCAGTGCTGATTCAGGCACTTGGACGACATTGGGACTCTTCTTCTTCATGGAACCTAATAAAGTGATCATGCTCAGCGTCCATGCAGAGGTGGACCTTACAGACCACATTAGACCTGAGGATGTTACCTTGATCTGCCATAGACTGTTATTATAAAGTCTCTGCGTGGCACATTAGTACCTCACTTCAGACTCTGCTTGCTTTCCACTGCTTTCTGCTGCTTTTCTACTACCCAAACTAACCTGCTCCCAGGTTGTAACAAAAGAACCTGTAGAAAAAAGTAATGGCAGTAAACAGAATTATTTTTCTCATAGCTCTTGGGGTCTGCGTCACCATGATGCATGGTTACGTTTCTGGGGAGATGCACGTCAGGCTATGGCGTCAGGGTCAGCATTAGGGATGTGTGATATTTATATCATCAGAAACATTCCCCACGATAAAAAACATAAATTCCCATTGATGATGTATATATGTGCGCGACACACTCTCAGCCCAACACGTGTGGAATATTGACAAACTGACAATGGAGGAAGGTGGAGCAGATACGCCGGGAACGAGATGAGGCTCCACCTCCATTATCTGGAACTGGTTTGGTTTTAAAAGTCTGATGCGGAGCAGCAATTTACAACATGCAAGGTCTGCAAACAAATAGTGCAGTACAAGGACAGTAACAGCACTAAAACACAGCTCAAAGAAAATGAATGCACAAGAAGCATCGACAACTTCATTCAAAACCTCCGGTAAAAAAAAAACACTCAGACGAAACACTACAGTCTACAGTCAAAAGGATTAGGCTAAAATGATTATTTATCATTACCGTGATAAATAGCAGAAATTATCGGCATAATTATCGCCCATCTCTAGTCAGTACAGGGTCTGAGTTGATGCTGTAGCTAAACTGTGATAACTTCCTTTCCAGCTTTGCCTGGTTTTTGCTGCTGCATTTGAGGACACACTGAAGGTTCTGGATATTTTCCAGGCTGACTGACCCTGGGCTGTCATTTCTCTTCACTTAGTCGACACACGTGGATCAGAACAGCGGCAGCACCTCTGCACATCACAACCAACGGTGTCAAACACACACTGAGAAGCCATGAATTCACTCTAGCAAGACACACACCTGTAAATTGAAAACCATTCCAGGTGACTACCTCATGAATGCAGAGAGCTGCCATCAAAGCAAAAGGTGGCTACTCTGAAGAAGCTAAAGTCTCGAACATATTCTGTTTCTCACTGTGGGATAAATGAAAGGAGCATCTCATCACATCAGTCCACATGTGTCCCGTAAATGAATAAATGTCTTCAGCATCATCTACAGTGTAGATAACAGAATGTGAAGCTGTGTCCAGACGCTGAGTTTGCAGAAAAGCTCATTTTTAAGTTTGAGAAGCAGCATGTTTCTTTGTGAACCTTTCCTTTACCTTTGTCGCTGAAGTCGTCCACCAGGATGACCTCGGCGATGAGCTGTGGAGGAGAGCGGTTGAGGACGCTGTGAACGGTCCTCAGCAGCGACGACCAGCCCTCGTTATGGAACGGGATGATGATGCTGGTGTTGGGCAGCTTCTCTGAGTACAGCTTCTGTTTACAGCTACACACACGACATAAAGACAGAAACACAGCACGTGATGCTTGTGTGCTTTTCCTCTTTATCCTCATGTTCTTTTTCCAGAAAGCACTGGAGCATCTTCTCATCTTTCCTGCTGTCAGCAATCATTCGCTTCTTCAACAGATCTCAGGTCACTACAGTGAGATGCACATTCACTGCCATAATGGATGTGTTCAGGACATTCAGTCCGCTGACATCCAGGTGCAACCTGCTCTAAAAACAACATTCAGTTCATTTTCATTTCACTCATTTGGTATGTTTGCTCTCGTTTAAAAAAAAATGATATATATATATATATATCTATATATCTATCTGATAGATAGATAGATAGATAGATATAGATATGATTATATATATATATATATATCTATATATCAAATGGATTTCAAGGACTCGTTTCCATTTCACACATTCACATTTTAGTGCAGACTGTGCCCTTGCATGTGGTTCAGTATAATAATAAATGATGATAATCATATGCTTGATTATGCATATACTTGCCTGGAGTAGCCAGACTAAACTCTGAGTCTGGTAACGCTCCTTTGGGATTTTATTTCAGGGCCTGTTTTAGCTGCTGAGATTTTAGCTACAACCAATCATTGAACTGAAGTATGAGACAAGAAATGTCTGCATCACGGTGAACAGTTCATCCTTTAAACAGATGCAACAGGCAGATGTTTAATATCGGTTCACAATGGAGGAGTCTCCGAACATGTTTCCACCACAAAAGTAAAAAAATGGAGGCGAGGAAGCTTTAATCTTTTCATTCAGGCCAATAAATTCATCCATTCATATTTTCTGTAACTGCTTGTCCTCTGCAGAGTCGTGGGGGTCATGCCAATTTAGAATCACCAATGAACCTAACCAGCATGTCTTTGGACCGATAAATTCCGCTCTTTTTCTTTTTTTTAGGTGTGAATGAATATTACAGAATCATTAAATGAAGTGTGAGGTAACAACAGTCTGACCTTTCACAAGGTAAAGACCTTCAGACATGCTGTTCAACGAAGACCTCATTACTCACGCCAACGATGCCGCTGACACGTTCCTCCTGCTCCAGAAGCAGCCTTAATTTCCTTCCTTTTTTTTTTTTTGCAGCATGCAGCAGTTATCAGCCGCCGACACGAGCTGCAGCCATCACCTCCAAACTTATCATCGCCGCAAATGGTGGGACCCCCGCAGAGGCGCTAATCATGGGAGGAGAGTTATGTGCCGGCGCTGACGGAGGCGGGAGAGGGAGCGCGTCCTGAACTGTGTCAGTCGATCAGCGTCTGTGTTGAACATCAGCCTGCGTGTTATTCATTCAAATATGAACACTGGGAGACAGGCGGGCTGAGTGATGGACAGGCGGCCGGCCGCTGAATCTTAACAAACCCTGTCCAATTCCACGGGGGATGAAGGTGTGTGTGTGTGAGAGAGAGAGAGAGCGCTTCAATTAAATCTCATCAGCGTGCTGAAATCGAATGTGTCAGCCGCGGGGCTGGGACTGGCTGCCGCCGAGGCACTGACAACATGCCAATCACTGAGAGGCAGATGCTGCCTGCAGGGCAGACCGGGGGGGTGGGGGGTAGGAGCAGGTGTGTCCGTGTGATTGGTCACAGGAGAGTGATGAGTGATGGAAGCCAGGGAGGGCGACATCATTCCTCAACAGCATCCCCTGGTTTCAAACATTTCCATGCTAATAATTGAATTACAGCCACGTTAAAGCCGGGTCCTGATTACAGCAGCTGTCATGTAAACACCTCATGTTTACATGCTGCTTCTTTTTGTTGTCCTCAACCTGAGCACACCGGGAACACGGCGCTGTCAGGTAGGAAGACGGAGGTGTGAATGTAAGTGTGAATACGTGTCAGTGTATCTGCAGACCAGCCATCCGTCTGGGCTGCACTCGAAATCATTCCCATGAGTCTGCACAGGATAAATCCTGAGGGGTGAAAAAGAAATCAGACAGCAGCACGCACGCCACGCATAGCTACAGAAAAGCCTCGACACTACAGGACCAACACTGCACCAGGATACACATCTAACCGCCCACCCAGAGAAACGGCCTTTAGAGCTGAAGCGCAGACCTGTAAAAGAATACGCGGTTGAGTTGTACTCATTCTGCTAACCTGTCTGTGCAGACGGGTCAGAACAAGAGACGCGTTAGGTCAAGGAAAGAAAGCTTTTCTAAACGCAGATAAAAAAAGCCTCGGTGCTCTTTGGGGCTCTGGCACAAAAGAAGCTGCTTTCCACATGGACGAGGAGGGAAGGTCGAGTGTCAGAGGAAAGTTCTTGTCAAAAGAAAAGCTGTGATTTAAAGCCTTTTATTCACCACAGCAGTTTACATGAGTCTGGTTCTGGTTTCATAAAGGAAAGATCTCTGCTGACCTGATATTCTCATGAAGAACAGATTGTAGTGACCCTTAAATGAAGCCACAGTGCAGCAGCTCCAGCAAGCTGTGCTCTGAAATCACACCTGTCATGTCTAATCCCAAGCATGAACGTGATTATTACATAATTAATTGCAAAGCCCTTCTTAGACGTGAAGGCATCCGAAAGAATGAGGACAACCACTGATACTGTCACTGTTATTTTTAAAGCTGTTCCTGGTCCTTGTTGTATTTTAAGCTTCATTCCTGTGGACACTCTGATCTTAATCTCCTGAACAAAATGTTGCTTTTTTATTTTTTTAACCTAATTTGTGTTTTAAAATGAGATGAATACGACACAACATCAAGTCATTTGAATGTAGAATTACACAAGCGTTGCAGGTTTGCAGCTCTGGGTGGAATCCGTTTAGCTGGAGGCACAAACACAGACACACCAGACTCACTTCTCGTGGCGGATGTCGGGGAGGGAGCGGTTGAGCGAGATCCGGTCGCTGACGTAGATGTTGAAGCCGTTTTCTCTGTAGGCCTGGTCGACCCGGTCGGTTTCTGTCAGAGGGAACGGCTTCCCCTGTTCACCATTACCTGGCAAACACAGACACACACAGGTCAGTGAAAAGCAAAGCAGCATCCTGACGTTAATCTACAGTCCTACACAGGAAGTAAAGTGTTTTGAGATGCAGCCACATTCTGGACCGTATGGAATTAATCCAGGGTTAATCTGTGTGGAGATAATTCCAATATTCAAAATGGGATTATACGAAAAGCTCAAATAAAACACAGAGGCCTGAGCTCAGTGATGCTCTGTGGTCTGCAGGAGAACGTCTTTAAATCTCTCCTGCATCTTAGAACCACGACTTTAACTTCTCAGAGTTAAAGGAGCTGATTTAGCTTCACTATGCACATGGTTGTTTGGCTGTTGGTTGAGAAATTAATTTAAATTTTCATTGCAATTTCATTTCTAATATTTTATTTATTCATTTCTGTTTTATTCTGTATGCTAATTGCCTGTACATTGCTGCTGCAACGATGAAATTGACCAGTTCAGGATTAATAAATCATCTAATGCATGTTTTATAAAATCATTCTATAAATATAATGTTCTTTGTTATATTATACATCTGTGACGTGTACATAGGGTGCAATTAAAGCTGGACACAGATGAGTTAGACGTCAGACTTCTGCATAAACCACATTTTGTGACCAAATGAGGTCAGCTCCCATAAGAGGGGCAAGCGTGAGGGGAACTGTCGTCACATGCAGACTCCTCCTGGCGATGGCAGAGTTTGGGATCAGCCAGCGGTTAGACGGACATTTCATGCACAAAGCTTATAGTCCAGAGTCATTTGAGTTTAATTAGCCGCCTCTTTTTGAAATAATTGGCGGCTAATTATCCTGACTGACGGTGTTCGTGGCTCGGTCATTTGTGGATGATGTATGTGTGTGTGTGTGGAGGTTACTGAACCATCGCTAGCGTCCTGCAAGCAGAACTGAACGACCGAGCACATCGCAGACATTTATTCAGCATCAGTTCACATCTGTGAGGCAAAATTTCACTCTGACGTTGACCCCACCCCATCTCTAGTTCCTGTCAGCGTGTCACACCAGATCGGCCCTAAGCTCAGAGTCTGGTGTCATATAAAGGACAGCAGCTTTCTAAGAACTCTTTTCTCCGTGTAAACTCTTCTCTGTGCATCCTGAGCTCATTTCAGGAGAGCGTCAAATTACACCGAGCTGCATGTTTCATTAGCCGCTCGTCAGTGCACTCCACACAAACACACATGCATGCATGGAGGCGCTACAGTCAGAGGAGAGCATCAAATTAAACGGAGCTGCCGTGTCCCATTAGGCAGAAATGATCTGTCTATATTCCTGAAGGTAATAACTGCGGAAAATAACTCTTCACTTTAATGGCTCATTTCAGAGATAAACTCTTGACTTTTCCCTGCACTCCCGACTCGTTACATAGGTCACAGAAATTATGAATGCAAATCCGAACGCCGTGAGGAAGCTTTTCAAAGTCCTGCTTTAGACTTTGTGGCTGCATAATATGACGATAATCCCAGTGGCAATGACACGTGGTTCCTCCAGCGTGAGGCGCTTCTGGTCTTTTCTTTCTGATAAATCAGCAGAAGTACGTTGGCAGAGACTTTTCTGTGCAGCCGTGAAGGTAGCCGGCTCAACGCCACCGCCCACACTTTGTAACGCCATGCTGTGCTTTTCAGAACAAGTCGCTGATCTCACTCCCACATGTTTTGCTTTTCATGCACAGATTAAACATCAGAACGTACCTGGGATCAAAATGTGCAAGGATGTCCCACATTCAAGCTTCAGCGTGCGTTAGAACTTCTCTCAGGTTGATTACCGGTAAAGGATTTAATCTCAGAGGCTGGTGTTTGTTCACCGAGAATACAGGTGTCAAACATATGGTGCGGGGGCCAAAACTGGCCCATCAAAGGGTGCAATGTGGCCCGTGGGATGAATTTGCAAAACTGAACCTGAAGTTAACTACAATTAAATTATTCCTAGAGTCCACACAGTTCTGGATTTTTCTTAAAGATGTGTGGTTGTTCATTAAATCATTGACATACTTGTAGTTCAATACACTATTGTGTTACTGGTCTGGCTTCCTTGAGATCAAACTGAGCTGTATGTGGCCCCCTGAACTAAAATGAGTTTGACCCCACTGACCTAGAATAAAACGAATCTGGTAACATGTCATTTGGATTTTATTATCAGGCGTGTTTCAGCCTATACAGAGAAAAATAAAACACGTCTGCCAGCCATCACAGAGAATTACATTCAACCCGACCGACCATCACATGAAGCCTCACCCAAATAATCTGACTGACCCCTGCAGACCTGTGCAGGAGCATAATCAGACCCAACAGAGAGACTCCAGAACAACTTTACTACACTAAAAACAAACGAGTCGGGAAGCTGGTCTGACTTCCAGACTAAGCACACAGGCTTGTAGACTCTCATCTGATCTGATCTGATGTCTAAATTTACTTCTGGAACAACAACCAGTAGATTCTGTTTGTTGAATAAGGCACCGAGTTGAAGGGTGAAGCTTCTGCAAGAAAAACTGTAGTCGCTGGGGTTTTACCTTTTTAAATTTAGATATAAAAAGAAAAAGAAACACTGTTGAAAGCAACTAGAAAAAAGAAAAAAGTAAGATAGTTAAAGTAAAATACTACTACTGCTATGAATAATACATTTCCAGAAGCAGTGACTCCAGACTGAAGTGTTTGAGGTCTAGGGAGGTCGTGCTGGCCTCCAGGCTAGGAGCTAACCCTGAAACAACCTGAAACTACTGACTTATCCACAGTGACTTTCTAATCTTTGTGAGTCTAAACCTCTTTGTCCCCTCTCATGGATCCTTTTCATTTTCCTCCATATCCAGTGCAGTGAAAGCCGAGTAAATGTTCTGCATTTGTAACAATAAGACAAATCTATGTTTCCCGCTCAGGGCCTGAGGCAGAATCGATGCCCTCTGTAGAAGATTAACTGTGTTTAATTATGAACTCAGAACACAGTTTACAGCATCGATTCACACTGGTTCTGAGAGAGAAATCCACTTTGAGGGAATTAAGAGGCGAAGAAAAATGACAGAGCACATGTTCCCTGAAGCGAACGCATCAGCAGCGTCTGCACAGAACGTGGACCTACCGACGCGGGCGCCGTCTCTCCTCATCGCCTCGTAGTCGTGCCAGTCCGTCCGCCGCACGCCGTCCAGTCCCACCTGAGCGACCTCACGCATCGGGCTGATGCCCTGCAGAGGAACAGGACACACAGATATGTCCTTTAAACTGAAAAGATAACACAGAAGCTGCTGCAAAGATCAAATCATGGCTCAAATTATGATTTGAGTTTTATCCTCTGTGATGATTAAATCACTTTCTGGTGATATTTTATATTAAACTGTAAAACTATGGTCCAGTAAAGCACTTGAATGCAAGGTGCGGGTAATTTTCCAACAAACGTATGCATTAGAAGAAGAAAACCGATTTTATTTCGGCTTCAGTCTGCCTCCTGGCTGTCAGCCTCCTAAAGTGTGTTGCTGACAGCTGGGGGTTTACACTAAGGAAAGAAAAAGCTAAACTATTTTTATTATTATTTATTTATTTATTTGTGGCACATGAAGAAAATGACATTCAGCCGCGGCCTCATCACCATAAGCTATTATTCTCGACTCAGCATTAAAATGCAAAAGCAGCCGTTTATGAAATTCTCCCCGCTTTAGAAATGACTTTCAGTGAGTCAAGATATTACGGGATCACAGCACAATGGTAAATTAATTAGCTCCGTGGGAGGATGCAATTAGCCAAATGTTGTTAATACGAGCGACACGTCTGGCTGCATGCAGTACTATTAACCAGGCTGTTAGCTGATACCGCAGCGCCGTCGAACACGCCGCTGTGACGAGCACTGGGAGCATGTGTGTGTTCATGTGTAAACTGCAGACAGCAGCTGTTCTCTGTTTAGTTTTTGCTGCTTTACAGAGACAGCCAAGCCGATCAGCCGGGATGGCAGACGACGATAAATCACAGTGTCAGCGTTCCATACCTAACAATTTAACGGCTGCATGTAATTACATTACACGTGCGCTGTCACATGTCAGGCCGCTGACGAGCGAGAGCAACAAGTTTAATCACAGTGGATAATTTCACTTAAGCATAACTCTGGATCAAAACCCTCATGTACATAAAAGATGTACACATTCCTCCTCTTGGGGACGAGAAGATGAAATCCATCATGCATTGAGTCCGTCTGTGCGTGTCCGACTAAAAGGAAGCAGGCCTGCGCTGGCCCATTTCCTTCTGATTAAAATTTCAGCGCATATCGTGGCGATATTCCGCCGAGGCTTTCTGCTCTAACAAGACCTTGAAAAACAAGACAAGGAGAATGGGAAACTTCTACAGTTTGAGTGAATATTATGATGCGACTTTACTTTAGTACAAGTTGCATGTTCTTATGTGTGAGTCTGCGGCACAAGAGAAGAGGGAGTACGGCTGAGGAAAGGACGGGGAAGATGAGAGAATAATAATAATTTTCTTCTGGCTTTAGCTCACACACATAACCACACACAGCAGATGTAGTGGAGGACCTTGCAGGGAACAAACAGCCAAGGGAATTTAACTCCCAGAAAAGCTGTCGTGATCACTCAACACTAATATGCAGGAAATGGAACTGGACACCACATTAACCCGGCGTTCTAGTGAAACATCAATTTCCTTCCCACCGCAGAGGCGCGCTCATTTTCCTTCAATTCATTCCACTTCTATTGAATTCGGTCGGGCTCGGCTTGACTTCACTGTCATTCCACATCACGTCAGCGGTGTGATGCACCAGAGATCAGCCGCCCCGTTTCAGTCAGTCTAAATCATTTACAGAGTTTTTTTCTTTTCTGTATTTATTTTAACATGCAGATTTTAAAGGCACTGACTAATAAGTGGAAATGTTACAGTTTAAAGACCCAGAAACAAACTGTCTAATGCTAACGAGCTCTTTAAGGAACTATTATTTGTAGGAATTTTACATATCTGTCTACGTCTGGACAGTGAAGGGTGGACAAAGTGTGGATTTGAAGCTCTGTGTCGTCTCTCTGGCTGCAGGGCCTGACTCTACCTAGTTTAATTCACGAAGGCTCAAAGAGTTGTAGCGTGAATGAAGCTGAGCTAGCGACCTGTGAGGACACCCACCTGTCACTCAAAGCAGCCTCGATATAATTTAAACAGGTGAGTTCTATAAAAATGTCCCCGGTTCAGTTCTCATTAATGGAGGACATAGCTGCTGGAAAGCTGGCGCTGCTTTTGGGGACGTTTTTAGCACTTTTATGTCGGTGCTTCATTTCTCAGAAAAAACAGAAAAAAAACAGCTTTTTTTTTCCCACAACAGCTGAAAAACAACATGTCAGAATAAAATAATTTCCCTTTTAACGGATTGATAGATTGTTTATTAATCACAAACTCAGAAATGTTAAAGTTGCAGCAGCAATGTAGAGGCTCTCAGCATAACGTGCATAATTTATAACGGTAGAAAAAACTATGTCTTCATGAGACCTGGTAGTTCATTTTCTCTAATGGACAAATAATAATAAAAAAAAAACTATATAAGCTAGGGAGCTGAAACCTGTTGTGCCGTGTAGAGGACATCCTGGCCTTTCCACTGGTAGATCATTGGTTGTTGTGCTGCATGTGCAAAAAGAGCTCTGCACTCTCAAAAAGGCAGAAAAACAAACATTTATTGTGGTTATTTGATATGTTTCAAACAACCTTTATTGATATGCACAACCTTTTAATCACAGAGCAGTGTAGCTTTTATCGATGGTGGACATTGGGACTCAATTTATCTGTTGACCGTGACAGTAATTTGAGTTTTACTCAAAATTGCAGATGGAATTTGAAAATTTGATTGAAAATTGACATTGTATGACACCTTTGTGATCCTATTTAGGTCAGGACATGTAAGATCAGCATTATTAAACACATTAATGTGATGTTATTGTATTTGTTTGACAGTAAAGATGAATTTTGAGAATAAAAGTAGAGGGAAGAGAGTTTAACAGAATAAAAGCTGCTTTAAGTAGCACTGTAAATAAATAAATAAAGTAATTCGTCTTTATTCTGGTCCTTGTGTTTTCTCGCGCTCCCCGCTGTGTGCTGCCGCTGCTGCCGCTTCTAATGGCGGTCCTCAGAGAAACGAGGCTAGGCCGAGGATAAATCTGCTCACCACATCATTATTCAAGGTGCAGCATAAAGCAGACAATCACTGGAGTTACACTGCAACCCATGTAATATATCTATCAGCCGCTCCATCACTAATTACACAGCGCCGTGGCTGATAAGTGACGGGCCGCCGTAGAAATTCACGTTTTATCCTGCAAAGTGTTCGTCGTACAGCGGAGCGTGAGTCCAGAAGAGGGAGAGATGGAAGAGGCCAGTTTCACCTGAGTGATCACTAATTAACTCTCTGAGCCTTTTAACGCTCTAATACGTCTATTCATCTAATGTTTGCTGCTTACAACGTATCTGTGCCTGGGTGACGATAAACACTCTGAACCGTGTCATATCACAGAAACAATTGATTGGAGGGAGGCGGAGTTTGATGGTGTACGACAACATTTCATTTCCCTTCCCTTTCTATGTGGAGCCACGTGAGACACAGACACTGTCGGTCATGACCTAACACATATCCCGTTCTTAATCCATAGGGTTTAATGTGACGTGGGTCCACCCTTTGCAGCTAGAACAGCTCCAGCTCTTCTGGGAAGTCTTCCCACAAGGTTTAGGAGTGTGTTGATGGGAACTTTTGACCAGAAAGGAGGAAGCATTAGTGAGGTCAGACACTGATGTTGGACCGGAAGGCCTGGCTCTCAGTCTTCACTCTAATTCATCCTAAACGTCTTCTATCAGAGTGAGGTCAGGACTCTGTGCAGGACAGTCACCAAACTCTCTCATCCATGTCTTTATGGACCTCAGTCATGTTGGAGCAGGAAGGGTCCATCCTCAAACTGTTCCCACAAAGCTGAAAGCATGGAATCATCCAGAATCTCCCATTATGGTGAAGCATTCAGAGTTCCTTTCACTGGAGCTAAGAATGAGTTTACAACACACTGGATGCCGTCTGAGGAGCGAGGTGTTTAGGGTCAGTTATCATGTCGTAAAGGATGTTCCCAGTGACATAACCTTAACCCCTTGATGCAGAGTGTTGCGAATTCGCTTTGCAAGCACTAGTTTCTCGTAGGACCAGTCGGAGTTAAAAGCACAAATACAAATATTGTAAATAAAATCAGGCGTCAAGGGGTTAAGGTGACAAACGCCTTTATTATTATTATTACTGGTCCATCTGACGTCACATGCTGCGTTGCTCTTATTGGATGCAGGACTATCCATTTGTGTGCCATTGTATTTTTATTTATTTTGTTCTGTTTCGGTTCAAACATAAAGAACGACTCATATTCTGATAAGTCTGACTACACCAGGCTACACAAGGACAGAACCAGAGTAGTTTCTTTTTAAATCCCTTATATGTGCAGTATCTGCATACATATAAGGGATGGACTAAATTCAAACATGAGTCTGAACCAGAATACGGAACAATATAAAATATACAGGGAATATATATACATATATAAACAAAAGTCTGAATTTAAATAAAGATGGAAATGTTTTAAATAATAAATGAAGATCGTACATAGATGCATGTGCATTAACAAACAAGGTGTATTAATGGAAGTAGATTTATCTGCTGTGATTTAGCCTAAAATAAAACAGGAACCATGACGGCCTTCATGTGTTTAGGACATTAAAACATTAAACAATTACAAGAAATGAACCAGTAACTGCATCGTATTCTCAGTGTGTCCACTATGTGCATGACTGGACTTGAAAAGGTTTTTAACCCCCCTCCCCCAGAAAAAAAACCCGAGCCCACAATGAATGAAAATGCGGCGCTAACTTCTGAGCTGTCACCTCTCTCCTCCTCATGCTTTGTAGCGCCGTCTTTTTATTCTCCCACTGAAGTATTATGGCACGAGGGAGAAACCTTTCTCCCAAGAAATAAGTGACGGCAAAGTCAGGAGAAAATGCCAGCGACCCCCCTGTGTCTCTTTTGAAACTTTCTACTAAAATACTGTGAGAAACGTCAGAAATAAAAGGCGACGCAGCGAAGGTTAGGATGTCAGGTTTTTATCCAGCGTGATGGTTCCAGCCTCCAAATCCTCTGCTCCTTCTCTGAAAGCGGCCTAGCAGTGTTTTCTGAATAAATCCCACTAAAGTCTTGTTTGTGTTGCTCTCAGCGTGTCATTACAGCATCACTACGTACTCCAGGTTGTTGTTGTTGTTTTCTGCTGCGCTGCAGTGAGGAAGTGTAAAAACCAAGCTGTCAACAATTCACAACAAATATTTAAGCTTAATGACGAGAGTGTGTCTTGGCAAAAATGAAAACTGCATTGGAACGGTGTACAAAGCGTGTGTTTCCATTTGAGAAAGAGCTCAGACACATCTGCTGTTGTTTACAGCAAACGCTACCGTCGGCTTCGTCTCTAGAGAACTGTGGAGAAACAGCTTCCACCTGAGCAGCTTTACCAACAAACAGGAGGTACAGTCAATGCCCGCAGCAAAGCATCGGGACTGTACGTATCTGCTGTGCATTTATAGCCACGCCCACAACATGTTTGCAGCAGTAAGTTAGTCTGGAGACTGATTATGGGCCAATAATATAACAGATAAAGTCAATCATAAAAACAAAACAGGCATTTCAATGTATTTATTTCAGTCAAACAGGAACTTTAAGATGTCGGAGGAGCTCTGTGTTAAGTGCGTTACAGGAATCGTGCCATATGGAGAATAATTCTTGATGTGTGTGATTTTTAAGGTTTTAAAGATCTCATATGTCCTTCCTACTGCCGTGTAATAATAAGTCTCAATAGGAGACTTTGTGTCAATAGTGAAATGGCTTTAACAGTAGCACAGCTGTCTCACTGTGTTTCAGATACAAAGAGGAGGATGGAGGAGTGAGCGACGAACGATTGATGAGTGCTATTTGACTCTTTGTCGAGTACGAAGGGAAAACCAGTATCACCAGCCGAGCTGTACGTCTGATAAGATCAGATGTGGCCATTCATCCTCTCAGGAGGACCAGTCCGACCACGCTGGGTCAATACCATCCCTGTCTGTTTCCTCTCCTCCTGCAGAGAGCCCACAGAATCCTGCAGTGAGAACAGGAATCTTTTCTGCTCTTTTCTTTCTTCTCCTTCCTGTTTTGTCAGATCACAGACCCCCGGAGACACAATTACCTGCCTTTCCTGTTTCACCTCACCTTCTGCTCCTCCTCCTCCTCCTCCGTTTTTTTTAGCCACTTCACAGACAAGTCAATCTGTGCTGGAGGCTGAGAATCCCCTGTACCCTCTTCTGAGAACACAAAACTTCTGCATGTCCTGAAAGACCTATTCCTGCTCAGGAAAAAAGCTCTGCTCCAGCTTCCCACTATTTCAGGGATGCTGCATAACAGAGCCTAACAAACTCTGCTGCAAGCTGAGCAACCCTGTTGAGACACGCATGCAAATCCCTCCTGGCATCTGCTCGCTGTCTTGTCGGAGCTAGACACGAGCTTGAGGCAGGGGACCTCCAGGCAGAGGACCCCGCAGAGAGGCACTCCAAACACCCCTCATAGACGAGCTCAGCGGGGACACTGTACAGTCCATTATCTCCCAAAAGGAGTCATTATCCAGAGTCCTGCTGAGAGAGCAGGCAGAGGACCAGAGAGAGGCCACGACTCATGGAGGAGCCCTCGGCCTCCTGCGGACTCAGACTATCTGCTCAGATATTGGCAGATTATGATACCATCGCTGGTCTTACAAAATGTTTGGACTGCCTGCTGTTTCCAGGAGACAACCAAAGAATATAAATTTAGATAAAGGCTTTTGCTCCTTTTTGATTTTTAACTGCTAAGTAAAGATCCAGGTTGAAGACACTGATTCTGCTGACGGGTGCCTCCACGTGCAGATTTAGCCGTCGTTCTTTCATAAAAGCACCAGACTGTCACATGCACACAGATATTCCACGAGTCTTTTAAACAGCACATCATGTTTGGAACTCTTCATGCATGAGGCCCCTGAACACAAACTATCCAACGGTTAGTGATGCACAGTCCTGGTCGGAAGGAGAAACACGGCCACTTTTAAATAAAGGGAATGCTTAGATATGTTTTTGTGCATGTATCACAATGCTTAAGTTTAAGAGATGAAAGGAGGAGGAGTGTGTTTGCACATTTGAACATTTAGCTGGATGTAAATAGAGACGCATGCAAACTGCTCGGTGGGAATACTGTCTGACTTCATGAGCGCAAACATTTAGTGGATGTGGACGTAGCTGCTCTTTTAGAAAGTGGCTTCACTTTGTACTCTGCCACACTTTTGACTTTCCACAGAGTTCACACTCTTCTTTTTTTTTTCATCAGCCGCCATCGTTCGCCAGCTTCACTGACTTTTTTTGGCTGGTTGGACACAAATCCCCGCAGCCAGGTTCTAAAATCCCGCGGACGGCCTGGAACCAAAAGTGTGGAGGCTTTTTATGATTCCTCGACTTCAGAATGAGATGTTCAACAACAACAGAAATGTTTTGCTCTCTCCCCACAGACCTCCGCTTCTCTTTTCAGCCTGCAGCGTTTGTATCTGCACAGATTTGCAAGTGCACACGCCCAGTGTTCAGACAACCCTGGCAATAATAATAAAAAGCAGCAAAAAATGAATGCTCACATTTTCAGGGTCACGCTAAACTCGCTTTATCTCCTTCATGCTGGTGAGGTGGATGTCTGTAAACCTCCACACATGAAAATCTGCCAAAGCAAATCACACAAAACAAAACCCACGGCGTGACATGTGAGCGTGGTGTGATGGAGTTTCTGGGGAGTTTACTGGTAATTTACAGCTGTGTTGGCACTGCTGGGATCTCAGCCTTCACTGGCTTCAATCCAAACCCACATGAGCTGTTCAAATAAGCTCCTTATTATCATGTCTGAGGGACAGGCAGACAGGAAGGGAAGCACAGCGCTCACATGATGCCGTGTATGATCATGTTTCTGTAGTCAGATGTGATTGGCTTAGCAGAATCAGTTCCCAGCGGACGAGTTCCAGACCAAACCTCTGTGCTGCAGATTCATTGGTGCAGAAGTTGGTTCATGTGGTGATGGACAGAGGACTAACAGTGGCTCTGGCTGTAGGACTATCCACTCAGCCTGCTTAGTTTCTTTTCCGTGTGGGTTCATTACACGCCTCATAATGAAATCCAAATGGAGATTCATATTCTCATTAGAATTAAGGCCGGGTACGCCAGGCTGGTGTTGCAGCGCCTTTACACGAAATTTAAATTTAATTAGACGCATGGACACACCGTAGAATCTTAAGTGCTGTTTGAGTAAAAAGCACTGTTGCAGCGACAAAGGTCAGACTCTCAAACGTCTGTGTCGCTGCAGCAGCAGCAGCAGCAGCAGCAGCATCCTGCAGTCTCCTCTCTCCTCTCCTCGTCAGCAGATCTCTGACTACACATGCATGACTTCTCTCTCTACTTGCTGCTTTGTCTGACTTCTGTCAACATGTCTCCACTGAAAGGACCCGTGTGTCTCACCTAGGCTCATATAGTCCTCCCCCCAGCCTCCAGACTCTAGTCATGTGACCACCTGGTGTTTTGCTGTGGTTTGTTGGATGAGCAGCACCAGCAAAAAGGACATCAGTAGGATCGACAAACTGATCAGAAAGGCTGGATACGAGATCGGCAGTGAGCACACACACTACAGCAGACTACAGAGGGAGAGTGGAGCTCATTCTCCAACAGACTGATCCAGCTCCACTCCCACAGTGAACGCTGACTCGTGTTGTGTCAAATCTAAGAGCCGAATCTTTTAGTGAATCAGAAGAATTGATTCCCATCCTACATTATTTTTATTTATTTATTTTTTTGCTCGCTCATCTCTGCTCATATGAGGACGGGGTAGAACTTCGTTTTGATGGGCACGCCATGTGGTCTATCATGAGAGAGGGGGACAGACGCTGTGGCTAACTGAGTTACAGCAGACAGAGACGAGACAGTATGGATGCACGTGGTTATGAGTGACGCCCGTAAACGAAGCAGCATCTGGCTGAAATGTAAAGACAGTGGTGAAGACGGAGCAGAGCGTCTTTACTGTAAAATCAACATATTATTAATATATTAATAGCAGGGTCAACCACAGACCTGCACAAGGACGTTTACTCTTTGTTTACTCACCTTGATTCTGTCTCTGCAGTGTTTTGTTCATTTGTTTTTATAATTAAAGTTTTATTAAAATATTAAAAGCCTGAATGCTGTCATAACAAAATGAAACATGTATTAGGCTTCTCAAAAAAATACTGAATGAAAAAAAGGACCTATCAACACAACCATATATATGCTCAGTAGCTTTTATCCATAATGTCTTTATTTATTTACTTATTTCTACTTATTCTTATGTGTGATGTCGTATCATATCGTGTGATGATGATGTGAAGTGTTCTGGCTGTAACACTGTATAACTTCCTTGAAATCTTGAATCACTGAATTTAAATATTAGGCCATGAACGATGCTAAATAAAGAGTCGACTCTCAGAAAAGAGCTGAACTGAACCATCACTAACGCAGACGGTGCTGACAGTGAGAGGATGTCATTCATCAACTGCTCTGTCCATTTGTTCAACAACAACATAACTCCATCTAATTAATGTTAATGCTCATTATTTCATCTTATTTTTTGTTTATGTGCAGCTGAGCCACGGTCATCAAGCCATTTCCCTTGTGGATGATTAAAGCCTCCGTCCATCCTGTTCATCTAAAGCAGACCCCCCCTGCCCCTGAGTCTGAGTCGTGCTGCGTTTTTGTTGAAGACCGGACGCTCTTTACCTCCACTACAACGATCGATGCTCCGTATGGTTAGGAGGACAAAAATCAATGGGTTTAACAGAACAGAGGCGTCAATGTGCCGCTGAAAGGCATTTAGCCACACCGCTGAGTGTCACGCTGAGGCCATTTTTAGTTTTAAATAAGGTGCAGGAAAAAAAAAGAGGCTTTTTCTCTTCCACTTTTTAAACTCAAACATTTTCATTCTAGTGATAAAATAGAAACTCTGACTCAAAGAAAATAACAGAGTCTCTTTTATCAGATGGCTACACCTCCTCTGAGTGTGTTTACTGGATGGTTCGGTCTGATGGGACAGTAAAACTACTGCTGACTCGGTTTCTAATCAGACCCGGAGCAGCATTCATTAGACATTTAAACGTATCTTTCCCTCATATCTCTCCGTTGCATCCCTGTTTGAAGCAGTTAAACTGGAGATGAGACGGGAATGAGGGCGGCAGGGAGCCACATCAGGACCTGCTACTGTCACATAGAGAAAAAGAATAGCAGCAGGTTTACCGTCCTGAGCACGTCAGGCGCTGTGTTTAGATTAGATTGGATTAGACTCAGCTACAGAGTAGAGCTGAAGAGGGAATTAAATATAGTAAGTATGTAAAGAGAAGGGCAAAGAAGGTGCAGGTGCGTGCAGAGGTGATGGTGCTAGCTGTGTTGTGTTTTGTCCTACAAAGAGTTTCATCTTCTGTAGCTGCAGATCCAGCCACGGCGCTCAGATGAGTCTCCAATAAGATGACTGTTCCCTCCCAACAGTCACTTCAGTCCGCCTCCAGTCAGCGGAGGTGTAACGCAGCACGCTGACTAGATCCCTGTCAGCTGTACTGTATCAACATCTCTACATCAGCCATGACACTTTGGTCCAGATGCCAAAATCTCCTCCAAATACCTTCAGAGAAACATTTCTACCTGTAGCTGTTTGCCTTTTATAATGTCTGCTCTCTCTCACAGTCACTACACTGCACCACAAATGGATCGTTTCACTTCTAAACACTCAACCCCGGCTGGATTTAAGCCAGCGTGTTTATGAAGGGTTTGAATGCAGCTCTTTCCATCCCAGTAAAAGACTAAAGGGCGAGCAAACTCCAACCCGTTCTGGTCGGACTTTGCTCGCCCTCCCTGTGTCTGCGTGGGTTTTCTCTGAGTGCTGAGTCTGAGGGAAAAGCTCCAGGAGAAAGAGCTTTAAGATAAAGAGTGGAGATGAAATGTTTGGAGCATTTTCAGAAGATTGTGTTGTCGTGACTTGTTCTTTGAGTGAGAACGTATTCAAAGGTGAATGCTCCAGGATCTGGTGTTGAATAAGTCCGACTCTGTGAACGCTAACGAGGCTGCTGCTAAAAGAACAAACCTCCTTGTCCTCCTGTCAGGGTAAATAAATCTTTAAAAAACAATATCACTGTTGTTCATTTCCATTCTGTTTTATCTAATACCTCAGCGGGAGCCACTGTGTGTGAACGAGGCTGCGGCTCATCCTGTTCGTATTTAATCTGCTCTGATCTCCCTCTGATGGTTTAAGCTCTGTCGTCTGCGAGCGAAGCAGACAGAAACCAACAAGGGGAAGAAAATATCAGCTACAAATGTCTCTAACAAGTCTTATGTGGTGGAAAAAGCTTGAATGGGATTAGGGTATTGATTTTTTATCTACTTCAGTGAAGCCATAACAGCCCACGGGGAGCACTCAAACACAAACACACTTATCGTTTCTTTCTCTTCCCTTATTTGTCCTTTGTTCCATTTGTCTTTTCCCATTAAAAGTTTACAAGGAATTAACAGAAGCAGAGAACGCTCACAGCGAGTCTCCAGCGGTGAATAAGAGGTTTGTGTGTTGTTAAAGGCCGACAAACTGTCGACCAGCGCGTCTCCTCCATCGTCCCTCGGTTCATACGGTCACCCAGAAAATAACGCCGCTTTAATGTCAAGTGGGAGTTAACTCCATTCCTGTGAGTCCCACCGTTCCACTACACTGAGCAAGAAAACAACATTTGATAAACAAGGTAATTAAATGCTAAATGAATGCATATTGTTCTGCGCTGACCATGCACAGCGTTTATTAGTGTTCACACAACCACCCCTACGATCTTTCAGCCTCCTGGAGTCGTCAGGTTTTCTACCGTTAATCCCTCCTGATGGGAACGCAGCAGCAGCAGCAGCAGCAGCAGCAGCAGCAGCAGCAGCAGCAGCCGCAGCAGCATCGGGTACATTTAGTGTTTACTATAAAACATTTTATCAGGATGAAGAGGAGTTTGATTCATATCACAAAATATTTGAGGCTTAAACTCTGCCAATAAGGGATCCCTACAGCTCATAGAATAGAAATACAAATAATATTACTAATTTGCAGCTTGTGAGGGAAACATCCTCTGCAAAACAAAAACACTGTCACATGCATTTCTTTAAAATAAAAGATAAAATGAAACAGAAACTTGCATATTTACACATTCTAACTGCGTTTCAATAGAAGAGAAAAAAACAAATGTCGCACAGAGAAGATCTACGCTCATCTGCTGTGTAAAAAAAAAATCAAAACCAGTAAGTCAGGTAGTCGGCAGGCGATCAATTCTAATCACTCGCTCTCATCTTCTCTCGTCTACTCTGTCGAAACAGTGGGAATGGAACTGGGAAATCGATGCAGGCGTCAATAAGAGGAAAGTCATGATGAGGACCCTGACGCCAATAGATCCCTAACTGAACATACAGGCGGCGTGTAGTGCATTAATGGAGGCTGGAAATGTGGGCATTTGCACATAAACGATGTTGTGGTGGTAGTTTTACTTCAGCCTGTTTTTTGAATTGACGCTTGTTTTTATTTTATTGTTTTGAGGAGAATTAACGGTTGTTTGCTGCCTCAGTGTCGGGTTAAAGCTTCCCGCCGCGAAACAGACGAAATGAGAGGTTTCATAAGTTGTCGGAAAACGCAAGACAGAAGGGTTTGGGTTTGTTTTTTAGATTAAAAAAAAACACATTTAAAGTTTTTTTTTCTATAATACTATTCACCATATTTTTATAATTAGACCACCAGAAAATCATTCAGTAGATTTGCTTTTACTCTGAAATGCTTGCAGCCAGTGTCTCAGAGTAAAGGAGGGTCTGTGTTATTAGGTGGCTCTATAAGACTCACATTCATTGGTGATACAACATACAGAAATCATCTTTCTGTATTTGACCCATCCAGTCGTTCACACAGTCGTGCTTAAGGCGGCTCAATGGAGGGAGGTGAACCTGGAGCCCTCTGGTCCTCAGCTGCATCTCTAACCACAACTCTCCCCTTTTTATTCAATGTGCAATGACACATTACAAACCACTACTTTGCTCACTGACCTGTGTCTTATTTGTCCACAGTTTTCTGTAGTTTTTAAATGAATATAAACATCTGTGGTTCCCGCTCTGCTAGAAACACAATCCTCTCCGTGTCCTGTACAAGTAGCACAACTGACAATAAAGCTAATTCACAAGAGGAGCAGCTCTAATATTTTCAACTTTACCTCTTTATAAATCTGCTAAATAACACATAATAAAGTCTGGTTTCATACCAAGATTCAAAACTAAAGGCATTACAATACAGTGGTTTTATTATCAAAGCAACCAGCAAGGAGGAAAAAGTAGTTTAGGGGTTTTATTTTCTTATCACGTCAGCCTGTACTGGATGTTCATCATGTGTCCTAACAGATCAATTAATCCTGACATCAGTGATGCTCAAGATCCCAGACCACGTAATTTAAAACGAAAGCATGTGTTAAATAAATCTGTCTGTAGTTGGTTACGCTTAGATAAATCAGACATACAAAAACTAGATTTAAGAACATCAAACTGTAAATTTCAGAAAACAAAAATGTCAGGTTATCATAAATAAATGTTAATAGTTTGAATCTATGTTAATGGATTAAAATGATTAAGATCTTAAAACTGTTTTTAATCTCTGCAAACATTGAGGGATCTGGTCTGTTCGCTGTCCGTGGTCCTGAAGCTGAGCAGCTGAGTCTCTGTCCGTGGTTCTGAATGTACAACTCGTGTTAATGGCTCGTTCTGGACACTCTCTAAATAAGAATAAATAAAGTGTTTCTCTTGTTGATCCCACATGGGGAATTATTTACACAGTGTGTACACTCGGAACAGGCAACTTGCTCCTTGAGGTGCTTTCTGAAGGCACCTCAGTCAGAGACACGGAGGGAGACGGAGGAGGAGGAGGAGGAGGAGCAGGGACACTCTGATGTCCAGTTTGAAGAAAGAGCAAAAAAAGGAGAATCATGAGCGAGCTCCGCTTACCTGTACCGGAGGGATGCCGCCAGGACCGTCCAGCGCGTCGGGCGAGTTGTCGAACACTCGGTCCCGGTACAAAGACCACAGTCCGACGTTGGGGAGGAAAAGAAGAGCCGCTATGAGCAGCCCAGCGAACTGCAGCAGCCTCTTCTCTTTCCGCCTCATCTCTCCGGGAGGAAGCGTGCGTGAAAAGCAGCGGCGGATGAAAAGCGACAGAGTCCCGACTCACCGCGTTTCCGAGCGGAGACAACTTTCACTCTGACTGAGGGCACGAGCTCTTTTCAAGCTCCGCACAGCCACGCGACAGACGCAACATCCGGCTGTGACTTTCAGAATAAAAGCCCAAGACACGGAAGGCGTCTTGACTTTCCTCAACAACAGCTGAAAGAAGTTAATAAAGACCGTGTGTTCTTTGCAAAATAGCAGCAAAACAGACGCTACACACAATCATTTATTATTTGGATGAATAAATTAGAGTTTGTCCTTTAATAATTACCAACCAGTATCAAAAAATTGATCCCATTTACTTAGATTTCACTCTCAAAGTTTAAGATAAGCAGCATTTAATGTGCACAAACATTTCTTGACTTAACTCATCACTGATGGACCAATGAACTGTGAATGAACTCTGAAAGAAAATGTCAGGACATCTGTCCATGAGCTGAATGTGAAGAGAAACTGGGTCATGCAGCAAGACAAGGAGAACCAAGAACACAAGTGGTTCTACAAGAGAACGGTTAAAGAAGAACCAGATGAATGTTTAGGAACGGCCAAGTCAAAGTCCTGACCTTAATCCAAGAGAAATGTTGTTGTTGGACCTGAAGCAGCAGTTGATGTGAGGAAACCCACCAACATCTCAGAACTCAAGTGGTTCTGTTCTAAAACGATTTTTACGTTTTACTTTCTTCGGTATTGCACAAGTATAATATTACAGGTTCATCTGGTTCTTTGTTCACCTTAAAGACATCATTTTTATAAAGGGTACAAACGCCATTAGGCTGCACTGTAGTCATAGTCATATACACTATATTCTCAGTCATGTGTTTAGAGTTCATTCAAATTATTAGCACAAAAGAACCTGAATTCATGCAGACGTCATGGAAACAGAACAATCAAAAAGGCTCAACAAAGAGCCGTTTTAAACTATATCTATTAAACCTAAAGCTGTTCCACAATTATTCCTGAATGGAGGAAAATGGGAGCTCGGCTGCTGCCAGAGTAATTTTATTAAATTATACAGAGTGAACACGCTCTCTGTGCACAGTGTGGTATTACACAGCAGGGAGCCACAAAGAAAAGCTCTACCTTACAATTTGGAAAGTGCCAACTGTTCTTCAGAGCTCCCAGTCCTTCCACACCTCTGCATTATCAGAGCCACCGTGCAGCTGAATTTCCTCCTGTTTATGTCTGCTTATTTAAGTTTTTAAATATTACATTTTCATGAATCCCCTTTATGAAAATGTAACACTTTTGATTTTTGATTCACTCCTCCGGTGTTGCTCCATTGACTCCATTTACAGAAGGACACGTCCTCATTACAGGAGTGATTGATTTTGTTTTGAAAGGCCATGCCAGCTACCTTCCTGCCGTCCTCTGATCCTCTCAGTCAAGCTTGATGCACTTTATAAAGACACAGGTTGGTGAGATAACCCAGTGGCTCAGCTTGACAAAGCCTGTTCTCATAATTCAGTGTATAATCTGAATAAGATGTGCAGCTGAGCGGCAGCTGAAGGTCGTGTTTGTGCCAATGTGGTACCAGCTGCTTTAAAGGGAACAAGAACTCTGACTTGTTAGTCGTCTTCTTTTTACTCTTCTGCTTCTTCTTCCACTCTGGAGGGACAAACTGACGGTGAGACAGAGGAGGCTCCTCACCCAGTTTGGATCAGGAGCAGAGCCAGACCCCACAGACCCTTTCCCAGGAACGTCTGTGTACAACATGTGCGTGAAAGCCATGAATGGAAGGACCCTGAGTTCCAGGTCAGTCTGTGCGTGGGCAGACAGATTTAGAGGTCTGTCCCAAACTGGAAGACGCTCTACAAACAACCTCTAAAGAAAAAAACTGGAGACGAATCCTCCACGGAGCCATTGCCTTTAATGAATGTCAAAGGCTCACAGCGTTTTTTGTTCTTTTAATGTAGTTTTTTTGTTTGTTTGTTTTAATGTAGTTTTTGCAGCCACTCTTTTTATTTATGGAGCAACCCACAGACATTTTTTTTTACATATCTAAGAAAAATAAAATAGACAGTCTAACAGCGACACAGACTGAGGCTGGAATTTAACGTTTATAGATCGATGAACGACCTTAAAAGATTCCAAGATGTGTGGCGTCACAGAAATATATTGTGTACTTGTTCTGATGACAAATACATTTTTGGAAATATGCTGAGAGATGAAGTGTTTTCTTCTTTTCTTTTCATACATATTTTTTATGAACACACTAATATAAAGAAACATCTCGGTTTGTAGAAATTTTCGTCAAACATTTGAATAAACTGTGGTTGTAAAATCTTATATTTTGATTTACTAGTCGCAATACTGTCCTCTGCAGGATTAAACTATAAACAACGGCATCTGCTTCTCTGATTAATAAACGTTCTCACTGTTGGTGTTTTAGTTGAAGACTTTTCCAAAACATGTTGCAACATGTTCACACAGTCCAAACAAACCGACGTATGTATGCTCTGGTGTTCACTCTGACGTTGGCGAGTCACTGCAGATACTGGCTGTAGAAGGGAACAGCAGCCGTACATTACACGGGTGTAAGAAACAAATGGTCCACACACAGAGCGATAACAGCCCTGCAGGCTACAGTGCAGTAAAAATGGTCAAGTGCAGTTTCCTTTCTTCCTCATTGTAGATAAAAGTAATATTCCAAATGAGCTTTTTGAAAGTGTCTGAAGACGCCGTTCAGAGCTCGCTTAGAAAAAGGCCCGTTTCCTCCGTCCACACATTCTAATTTGCTTTACAAAATGTGTCTGTGTTTGTGCCGCTCCTTTGGAAAAGCTCTTGATGAAATCTCTCTGTTTATTTGACCCGTAGGAGCAGATTTCACAGCTCGGTTCATTGGGACCGAATGGCTCTTCAGTAATTGCTTATCAGGGAAGTCATGGCCCAGCCCTTCCTGAATGAGCTCTGCTAATGGCTTTCAGCAAGCAAGAGTCAATCAGTGGTCTGCCATCAGAGGATAATAATACAGGCATTTCCTCGGCTTTGATGTTCTCTGAATTACCTTGATTTTTTTTTCGTTTTTCTTCTCAGCCCTCTTTCAAATCCACGCTGATACCGTGACATGAGCAGGCGGGGTTATAAAGCCTAAATCCCCACCACGTTCAGAGGTTGCAGGGTTCATCCATAATTCATGCAGGAAGACGCGGAACAGATTGAATTGTCACAACTCCGGCTGGTGCAGATGGAGAGGACGAGAGAGGAGTGAGCCGTCCTCCTCGTCGGAGCCTCCAGATTAGCAGCGCATCCTGGTTTCCAGTCCACTCTGTTAAACAATGCGGCTAATCTCCAGTTAACCCTCAGCCTCGCTCTATGATCTGTGTGCACATGCCTGTCAAGTTTGGGAGCATTAGATGAGCTGAGAGAGACGCCTCACTTGTTCATGGTGTGTGTCAGAGGTTAAAGTGAAGAGGGGGACCGCTGCTACAGGACAGAATGAAGAAACTTGGGGTAGTTTGGGGTCAAGGGGGTCAGTCGGGCCTTTCTTTATGCTATGTGACAGACTATGCAGCTGAATGAGTGAATATTACACTTAGGATCCTGATCATCATGAAAAGCAAAACTTGAGTGTTTAACCTGGAGCTCAAACACTGTTGGTGTGGACAGGTCTAACACAGAGAGACACTCACACCTACAGCCAATTAAGAATCACCAATGAACCTAAGCAGCATGTCTTTACACAGTGGGAGGAAGCTGGAGAACCTGGAGAGAACCCACACAGACACAGGGAGAACATGCAGACTACACACAGAAAGGAACCAGTCAGAACATGGATTAGAACCCAGAACCTTCTGCTTGCTGTGAAGCATCAGTGCTAACCACCTCAACACTGTCCAGCCTGAGTTTCATTCCTGTTTCATGTTTTTCAGTTTGTTAAAGACAACGCAGGAAAACAGAATGAGACGGGAGAGGACAAAGGGAGAGGCAGGACTATACAGGACAGAGGAGACACAGGTGAAAACAATCAGGGTGGGGCAGATGATCACAAAGGAGGGAAAGTGACAGGAACCAGGAACTTAACAAAATAAAAACAGGAAAGTCAGAATATGAACACAGGAATTAAAACTCGGAACAATGTCATGGTTCTATCTTTGTCTTTTCTCCTCTTCCTCTTTTTCTGTGCTGCTGTCCTCACCTGTTTCCTGCTGTCCCATCAGCCCTTGTACAGTACAGCCCTGTCTTGTCCCTTGTCCCTGGTCTAGTCATCCATTATGTCATCCTGCTTGCTGCCTGCCGTGTTCCCTTCCTTCCCTGTTTTCTTGGATGCCTGCCTGATTCCTAGAGCGTTTATCAATACACGTTCCTGTCCGTACTCGTGTTCTTCCTCCTGTTTGTATGGAGGACGCACTGGGAGGTAACTTTAGGTACGGCCAGGTATCCAAGAAAATACATTCTACAGAATCTAACCTGTGAAGATAAGAAACGACCAAAACCAGGTTGAAAGTTTGACATCCTCAGCTTCTGTTCTACTTATAAACTTAGCTTTGTTTATTTTCTTTCACTCTGCTTCATTCCTCTTGTGCTTTGCATTTTCTCCTTCCATCTAAAGTTGGAATCTCTAATCAGACTGAATAAAAAGCTTGTCTAGATTCAGACCGCCGTTCCTGCTTGACAGAGCACATTTGCACCGCTGCCGGGCAACATCTCAGTATTAAGCCCCATTTTGGAACAAGTTAAGGGAGAGCAGGGGATAAAATCCGCCCCGCGGTCCCGGGTGATTCAACTCATTGATTTTAAACTTGACTAAATTACAGAACATGATCTGTGACAGTCTCACTGCAGGGAAATTGTTTAACTTCTCACGCTCGTCGGTTCTGGTTTGATTCAGTCGTGATTCATCCCCCAGGAGGAGGAAGACAACAAGACACCGGAGAAGAGATGAAACATCTGAGATGACGCCTCGTCTCTTTAATGTCCTCTAGTTGTCGTATTGCTTATGGTCTACGTATTGATTTAAGCAGGTTTCTGTCTAGACTGGCAAACACGTCTCTGACTTCTTCCATATTTCACACTAAAGCCAAATGTGAGCTGTTAGAAAGCAAAAGGAGGGAGAAATGTCTTTAAACTACATGAACTTTTCTCTGGGTGAGCTTTAAATCACAGTTAATAGGAAAACTCACATCAGGCCTGAACTGGGTTTAAATCACAGAGAAGTGCAGCTAATATTAAATTCCCCTAAAGAAATGAATCCCATCTTTTGAGTCGTGGCGGAACCAGACTGGTTTTTAATCCATTTAAATAAATGGGCCATGCTGTAGTAGTCTAATGTTGTTTACTGACTGCAACAATGGATGAGGTAACAAGAAACGCATTCTTTCATATTAAGGATGTACAGCCATGTCTAATGTGTAGTTAAAGTAACCTGTCACAATGCGTTTCCTGCTCCTTTACCGTGCACGTTGCATCTTTTATTTTATATTTCCTTCGTCCGTACCACCCATTAGAGAATGTATTCTTGTTAATAAGGTTTTATTTATAGCAGAGTCACTGCACGGATGTAAAATGTGTGTTAGGTGATTGAGTAGGAAGTACATATATTGCCTCTTTTAGTGCGACAGTGCTGTTCCTGCTCTTAGCTGAGTGTCACTGCTGCCGCCGTTCTCCAGGAGACAAAAACAGACAAATGTGGGCAATTATTTCTGCTCCAGCAGCTTCAGCTAAACTACAATCTCACCTTCCTGTAAGTGAGAAACTGAAATTCCACCTAGGGAAGAATTAAGGAAGATTCATGCTCTCCCTGTGGACCGTACAGTCAAATGACGGCGGCGTGTGTGTGTGTTATCTGTGAGCGTTTGATAAGGGCCTTAATCGATAGCAGCGACTCAAAAACTGCTGCTTCAGGTGATGAGTCATCTGCTTTCCTATCTCAGCCTGCAAACGCCATTATCGGCTGTTTGCTACAGAGCATGTGGGATGGGTTTTTTTTAGTGCGGTAAATAGATTGATGAATTATGGAAGACTTCCTGACCTTTAGAAAAAAAAAATAATACTAGCATAGCAACACCTGCTCATCACCTGTTGTCACAGTTTACACATGTCTGCAGGCTGCCTAATTAATGTGATAATGATTTCATTAAAGCTGCTTTACAGGCTGTACAGCATCCATCTATGAAGCAAGAGAAACAAAAAGACCTAAAGCCATCCATTCACAGGAGCATTCATCTTCCTCGACAGGTAGTTCTTCTGCGTACGTCACGTCACACAGAGGCAGCACAGGAACACAATGGTGCATTAAGGAAATGAACAACGGCAGCAGACAGTGACATCACATATAAAGGATAAGGATCCAGGTGGACATGAACACTGGTCATTGTCTGGTGAACTCTCTCTTCCTGTTCTCTGCCTTCCTTCCCACTCAGCTGCTTCAAATCCCCGTATCAGTTTCCACTGATTATACCGTGGAGGTGGTTCACCACAATCTGTCAAAGTGTCTTAGAGCTGGATGTGACTCTATAAGACTGAGTGCTCTGAGTGGAACCTGCTGAATCACATTAAACCGTTTTTTAAGTCACTAACTCTCTATCACGTCTTCACTTCCCCCCGTGTGGTTGCTGTCCCTGAATGTTAGCCCCGCCCTGATGTGTCTCACCTGTGCCTCATCAGCTCCTTTGTATTTAGTCTCCACGTTTCCTTCCTCCTTTGCCTGTTCATCTTTGTGCCCTGTGTCTTTCTAGTCGTTTCCTAGTCTGCTTTCATCTCCATGTCAGTATTGTTCTAGTCTTTCCTTGTGTGCTTTCTAACTTTTTGCCCTTGTTATTTTTGGACTTTGTCTTTGCCTTCTTTTGGAAGTAAAGACTTTCTATCCCCCATCTGTGTCCCCTTCTAACCAGTTCCACGTTGTGCATTCTCTAGGTCTTTGTTTTGTTTTACTTTTTTTGTCGACTTTGACTTTTGTGAACGCACAATGAGTCCTGGGGCACATTAAAGACTCATCTATGCAGAGTTTTGCCTCATTCATTCAAACTGCCAAAAAAACTGCAAACCTGAAAAGGAAAAAAAAGCACCATAAGTGATGTCTGTTCATTTAGCCTTAAAAAAAAGGGTATTCTATCTAAATCTAAAGAAGAATTACCAAATTAATGAATATGAATATACTGTATTTAATTCTGTCACTACGAAACCTATTGATGTGATTAATTACTGATGTGATCATGTTGATGTTTAAGGAGTTAGGTTTCATCTCAGGGCAGATGGTTAAATTCACAGCTTGTTCCAAAATACGTATCAACTCCTCAAGTCATGACACTCACACGTGGTTCATGGTTCATTAGGGAATGTACTGACTCGTCGACTTCACTGCTGTGCCATGACGCCTTAAACAGGAAGTTGACTAGTCACTGATCACATGACCGTAACAACATGGACGCCTCCTAGAAAGGTACAGTGGGTCGTTGGTTCATCAACTATTTGATAAAGCTATTAGACCTTTAGCTGCAGGACATGGAGAAAACTTACGTCTTTTTTTTATCCCAGCTACATTATCCTATCTTACAACACGCTGTAAAGTACTATTAAACACCTCTGACAGTGCAGATTTAGCTCATGTGTTTATGTTCAGTTCTGTGGTTGTGGAGTGTGTTTTTTGTCCTTGATGTCAGTGAATGCACCAGCTGAGAGTTTGCAGAGTGAGAGCCGCATATTAAAAGTGTCAGACGGACGGTGTTTGTGACGTTGACGACGGTAGCCTGTGTTCAAGCTTCAGTTACCTCGTAGAAAAGCCATCAAGAACATTTCATTGCTGCAAAGCGGTTGACGTCAACTCAGCTTTCACCACATAATAGTCGACTTCAAAAGATCCAGAGTCATTCAGCTCCTAGTTGTGACACAGTGGCATTCAGAATACATCACTGAGATCAGATCTCAAGTCCTGGCTGTCAACGCATGTGGAGACTTATTTTAACACCAGGTTTGATCAGATACCTAAAGCGGGTCACTGGGTGGGCCGGATGTTAATGCAAGGTCTGAAGGAAACTTTGAGCTTCCTCATTTGTGCTTCCTCATGTACAGCTGGACATGCTGCAGATTAATATTTAAAAAGATGTGTATGTCCTGCAGCATATACTCTACTCTTCCAAATGTTGTACCGTTGGTGGAAAAAAACAGTAATATTACCTACACGGCTAGAATAATACACCCATAATCAAACTCCCTCTGTGACTTTGCTTTCTCTCTACTAGTGATAAAGACACCGGAGGAACACTGCATACACAATTTATGTGTGAAAGTGCCCTTTCTTAATGCCACGAAAGGTCAAGAAGTGGTAATTCACGAGAGAAATTACCAGTGCACATGGCAAGACTGAGCGAAATAATATCAGGCATGACCGGTATGCTGAGTGGAACTGAAGCAGAATTGTTTTATGGTTCCACTCGACTATTCTCATCTGATGCTTTCTATGTAATTGCTCCGCTTTTCTGGCTAAATCTGTGCAGCGCAGCAATCTATCATGAGCTTGGGAGAGTTTTGGGAGGAAATTCGTCCCACGGAGGAAGCCATAAAACCTCGATGTGCTTCAAATGCACCGTTTAGTGTGAAAGTACAGTGTGTATCTGAGCTATAGGTTGATAGGGGAGCAGGCTAATCCACATGTTCTCAGACTGAAACCAGAAATTACAAGAACACCAAATAAATACTCCATAGAATATAAAATACATGATGTCTTTTGATTTCTGAGAACTGTCAGGAGAAGATTGAAGAAAATCACTAGACAAGGCAGGCTAAGGGAAAATATAATGAAGCCTCTTTCAACATTACATAACACCACAAATAAATAAAGCCTCACTAATTCATTTATTTATTGCACTAAAAGTTTACCAGCTGGACTTTCTTATGAAACCGTATCCCTCTGTTTGGTGCTGTGCGAGCCAACTCAAACATTTCCCATGCAGTGATCCCTCTGTGTTGAAAATAATTAATGCTGCTCTCTGTGTGTATAAAATAATTATGCACTACGAGTGTTCCCTCAGACTTGTGGTGTAACTGGCAGAGAAAAATAAAAAAGATTATGTTGTTAGGTTTCCAGAGCCGTCCATGGACGAGTGTCCTCTGTAAATCTGTCTTCTGTGGTCTCACGCATCCCTCACGTAACATTAACTCTCTTCTGTGTTTTGCTTATTTGGCCTGAAAGCAGAGCGCTGCCTGCAGATATGTGCCTTCACAGGTGCAGCCAGGTGGTCATATACATATCCTTCATCGAAATAACTTCAGCTGTTGCCAAGTGGCTCTTCAAGGACAGAAATCCAGCTGTGAGACAATAGATCGGTCTCATCGTCCCAGTGTACGCTTCATCTCTTCTCATACTTCTGTCGCCTCTTTTGGTTTTTGTTGCTCTCCACTGTGACACTATTAGCCCCCAGGTCATAGTTAATGTTCTTCTCTCTCTGCAGTGATGCATGATTACTAACCTTGGTTTTTTTTTCCCTTTTGATTTCTGACTTGTGTTACAGAACGGTTTCTGTTGCGTATCGTCGATCAAAACAGTATAAAAATAGTCCTAATCTGTGCCATTATTTTCTCTCACTGACATGTTTTCTCCTTTATTTACATGTAAATGTCACCGTAGGTTTTATACACTGCTCCTGCAAAGATCTGCTGGGTCGGTTATATCATCTGTGTGGATGTTATGTGGTGATAGTAACAGCAGCACAGTCCTACGTGACATCTGAGCAGCGTGGAGTTAAATATGTTGCCAATCAAATGGCTGTGATTGCTTGGCGAAGCATCCAGTTGCACATAGAGATGAAAAACAATGAAATCCACCTTCATATTCAGATAAGACTTCAGTCTGGCATCGGCAGGCGTGCGTTTGCGACGTTACGACACTGCTGAAGTTGAGACACGGAACAAACGGTAGCTTTCTTATTTTCCTCTCAGCATGCATGTACGGAAATCATCGGTGTTGTTTGGCTTCCCGCGTCTCTCAGAAGTACACCTTCAGCTCTCCCATCCGTGTTTTCACAGCCCCTCCTGGGAGTTAATGGGAGTGGTGGGAAAAGTGATGAGAGGATGACAGAAATGAAAAGTGAAAACAAGCTCAAACTAATTATACAACCCTCCTCCGGGCTGAGGCGCGTTTCTTGGTCGTCTGAGTGCACCTGTTCAGGGACGGCTGTGGGTGTATGAGCTGGTAACCAACCTGTTTCCTGGTGTCTGGAGTGGTACAAACCTGATCTCTCATGCAATGCACGGTTTATACTTCTGCATCAGTTTGATGTCGTGGCCCAGACCCTGAGGCTGGACCCTGATGTGCACCTCCCCAGAAATGCAAATACAACCGCAAAAGCTGCGATTGGTCCGATTGTTTCCAGCTGTTTCTCCATCTCTGCATATTCCAGTTGATTATTTTGGATCAGTAATGATAGAGCGCACTGAGGAAAGGTTAACTGAGGAGGTTCAGAGATACAAACATGTATGTAGGACTTCAGTGAAATCTGCAGAAGTTTAGGAAGTAGAAACAAAAATTTACCCGACTGAAAAGACAAAAAAGGCACAGCGTGACTAATGTTTGGGTGGTGTTTTTCCAGACTGATGAGTGCAGAAGTATAAATGTCTTGGACCTGCATAGGCTACATGTGTAGGTTACACCATCTATGTCCCACAGAGACGTGCACCGCGCATAAGCAATGCATTAAATATGTACTATATGCACATTTCTCCCCAACCTGTCAAGACTCTGCCCAGTAAAAACTTACATCACCGTAGAATAATATATTTATAGGGACTGATGAACTGAATAATCTAAATATGAGCAATATTTATCTCAAGGTCCTGAAAACCTCCGTAGCTACATCAGTCTTTGAGCGTTGCCTGTAGAAGCCATAGTCACAGTGTTTGAGGTATAGAACAGATGAGACAAAGTTCAGAGTAAAGCATGGGAATGGAGATAAGTGCTTCATTGCAACCATCAAACAATGGCGCCTTCACTGAAAGAGCCTTGAGATTGCATTTTCCAACACTGAGAGCTTTTCCTGCTTTTAACTCTGCCACCGCTGTGGCCGTAAATCTGCCTCACGGGTTTCTAAGTGTCACCTTTGACAGCGGTGGACCTTGGGTTTGAAAAGAGTGACTTCATCTTCCTCCATTAGGACCAAAGTGTGAGAGTCTGGATCCAGCAGTGTGGTTCTTCATTGCAGCTCTCCTTCCTCTCTGTTTATTCCTCAAATGGAAATCCGACTCCAGTCTCTCATCCCCATTTTCACAATTGCAAAAACACTGAATTTCCAGCCGTGCTACTCTAATACTTTGATCTTCCTCTGTTTGCCGGTGCATCTCTCTGCTGCTGTTTGTCCACCTCTGTGTTCATCCGCTGAGCGTTGATCACATCCAGCCAGCCGAAGCCTCCTTCTCCTTCGCCACACAAAGCGAGACCGTCCACTTCCTCTCGCTTTCTAACTTATTTTTCCCCACTGCCGCCTTAATGCCTTCATCAGCTTCTAAACAAACAGCTGCCTTAATGAGTACGGCAGATGGTGCTGCCAATTTATCTACTTGAGGACTGAATTTCCCTGAGATGGAGAGATGGAGGCAGTTACACGAGGTGACCTTCAAACACAATGAATGCCACAGATAACGGGTTTCTTGGAGCAGAACCTGCTCCAGGATCTAGCATATGTTTGGAGATGATGTGTCTTTTCACAAAGCTAAACTCTTCTATACTCACAGTATCCAGTTTTTTTTTTCTTTTTTAAAGATTAAACCTTGATTGTCAACTGGGGAAGCGCAATACAGCAGATGTGCTGATCATTATTTCCTTTGTTTGGTAAAATGAACCTCATAAGATGCAGTTAGTGATGAAACTCCTTGGGCTTTCATTAGAGTAAATGTGCACATTGTTGAATCACAGAGAAAAGACGCCCTCACCCTCCAAACTGGTGAGGAGTTGGTAATTTAATATTTATTTTGTTTCTTACTGTTTAGTTTGCAAAGATTAGCGTCATTTTTAATTCTGTCCAAAGGGTTTTCTCATGACGAGGGAGCGAGTTTCACTTGGAACCTGAGACACATTAATGTATTCCCTCCATTATAATATGCAAATACTAGTCAAGAGAGTGGGGGGTGAGAGTCGTATAAAGTCTAACTGTGACAGACAGAGCAGACTGGAGGAATAAAAAGGGATGAGGAGTAAGATCACGCAGCCACACTTCAGTGCCTTCTCGGGCCCAGTCCTCCAACAAGTGCCCCGTCTTTGTAATTGAATAGACGTACAAGATATTCAAGCCCAGACAGAATGGAGTGTTTTCAGCCCGAGCTTCCATCTATTATTCATTAAAGTCAAACAATGCAGGACCTCGGCCAACGCTCAACGCAATGTCTGCAGAGTCAAATATTTCTAGCCATCTGTAAGGCAAATTCAAATCTGGCGTTAGAGCTGCAAAAAAAAGAAAAAGAAAAGTTATCTGATCTGTAGTCGCTGCTTTATTTCACGAGCTTTGATCTGGTAGAACTGCTAAAACTGTAAAACACTTGCCAGGATGATCAGGCTGGCATTTGCTCATTTGAGAGAGTGGAGAAGAGTTCATCTGCAGCATGTTTCCTGAAAATGATCTCCATTAAACCATTAATCTCTAGATTATTATTATTTTCTTACCTGGAAGCCAGCCTGACTTCCTTTAGGACTTTAGGGCTGGAACGTTGGTCAGGTCCGATCAAATCGTTTGTGCACGATGATGTGATGAGAGGAGTTACAGCTACATCACCTGAGCGCCATGGAGATGAGTTTGTTCACAGCAAAATGATTCTGATTGGTCGACGGCTAGATCCTGAGTGGATTACATTCAGAGACGCATGTGAGAACAAATGTGTTCTCACTCCTAGGGCTGCAAGAACAAGAACAAAGTTTGGTCTGGTCTCATAGGCCCCTCCCACTGTAGCATACATTACAGGTGCTAAGCATTGTGGGAGATGGACGACAAGATGTACTTATCTTTGATGACCATGTCTGTCAGATGACGGCGTTCATTCATGATGTACCCACACACAGTATGATCTCTACCCAGGAGAGATTAGCGGTCGCACTGAGACTATTAGCATCTGAGAGCTAACAGAGCTAGCTGCTAGCATTTCTGCTTTCCGGCTTTAACCACACCAACTTCTAATTTGTGACCACAGAATAGTTACCAAGAAAAAGGTTCTGCCTGGTTGGTGTGTCGAGAAGAAACTGCAAGAACTCCCAAAGGAGGGCTGCAAGAACAAACTTCTCTCTTCTTGTAGCCTATGTTACCTTGTGCACAGTCAAGTAAAATAACATTTGAGATTCCACTGAAAGCAATTCAGTGTTAATTAATAAAACAATGTCTATTAGTTAGTTTCTCCAGTGTCAGATCATGAAGGTTCAGAGCTGGTGAGGAAATCTCTGTGGCTCGTATGTAATGGACCTGCACCTCACATGTCTCTGCTGTTTAGGAAGTTTTTACAAAGATTTACAAGTTTCCGACGTCACTCTAAATCCCAAAGTGATTTTAAATTTGCAGTGCAGGTGGTTTGCTCTCAGACTGTCAATATATTTTTGGAAACCAGCCGGGGCATTGGGCAGCAGAGCCTTAAAGTGACGGGTGGATGTGTGTGTGATGTGAACCCTCACTGGGCAGATCAAGTTCAGGAAGCTCAGCTGTGATTAACTTGATGCTTCAGATAAGCGTTTTAATGAAGGCGACCCTTTCCCACGGCTGCATTTTAAGCAGCATTCTGAATTTCTATCAGTTTAAAATCATTATTTATTAAATAGTTTTTTGATGCGTGATTGAAATACAATGAATGCGTCATCGCGCAGCTTCTTTTTGCATTTAACAGCTTCAGATCCTCGTCTGCGTGAAGCCACATGTGAAGTAGTCGGGCGCTGGGAGATGTGGTCATAATGATTTCATGAATAACAGAATCCTCCCACTGCCCATTCTTCTCTCATCTTTCTTGCCTTTTATTTCCCTCGGGCCTTTTTCCTCCATGAAAGATGAGCGAAGCGATCGTTTCCATATTGATTGACAAAGAACGATTTGCAGATCGTTGCCTTAACTACTTATTCCAGCGGCTTTCGTGTGCATGCGGAAGCAGGCTGAAATGACTTCATGCAATCCATGCAGCAGACACACGGATCCCTGCAGCATCAGGGAACGCCACGCTTGGAAGCTTTTTCACAATGCCTTCCATGTTGATAGTCCTCCATCTGATGCAAATGTATCGTGAGTACACATGTTTGTGCTTTGGCAATATCCATATATACGTCCACCTATTTAGATATGTAGATTAGTGAGCTTCTTGCTTCAGTGCTGCGTCTGTTCAGTGACATTTAAGGGAAGAGAAAAGGAAAATTGTTCTGTCAGTTGGTTGGTTTATTTGATCATGACTGGACTCTGAGATTAATGCAATGATTATAGGTGGGATATCATTTTTTTATTCTTTATGTAATGTCCTCTTTTGATCCTTCGTGTGGACAGTCTGTCTCTTAAAGTTCAGAAGCTGCTTCTTAAACCACTGCAGAGTCAAAACGACGTGGACACTAGGACACACTGACCCTTTTCCCATCCAGATATGTCAACCCTGCAGAGATCCAAGAGTTTTCAGGGAATCATGGGTCCAGAGAAACATGCCCACACTTCATCAAAATTCATCTAACCAGCAGTGCTCCACTACACCCGGTCACAGTTGGCTGGCGGGACGTAGTTTGGACACGCCTGATCTACTGCTGAGAAGGTTATAAAAGAAAAATAAGACGAGACACTTTGGAGGCGTATCTACCTGGCAGTTTGTCAATATAGTCAATAACAGTCTTCACGTGAGACAGGCGTTGTAGAGTCTTACATCCTGAGGGACAAACGTCCTCCTCAACCTGTCCATGGAGCAGGACAGAGACAGCAGCCTGTCCCTGACGAGCTTCTCTACTTGGCTATGGTGTCCTATAGAGGGTGGTGGACGTTGTTCATGATGGACCAGAGTTTGTGGTAGATTAACGTTGAACAGAGTCCTCCTTCTGGATCAGCTTGTCCAGCCGTGAGGTGTCCTTCTTCTTAGTGCTGCAGAAGAGGACACTGACAACGATAGTCTGGTAGAACATGTCCAGCAGCTTCCTGCAGATATTAAACCACCTTAGCCTCCAGCTCTGACCTTTGTTGTAGATTGAGTCTGTGTTAGATGACCAGTCCAGTTTGTGATCCAGATGTAGACCCAGGTCCTTCTAGGTCTGAACCACCCCTACACACTCCCCATTGATGGGCTCCTTGGTTTTATCTGTACTGAGGTTCCTCTTGTGCCTGATGTTGCTCTTACAGCTTGCCCCCTAAGTGGCCAAGGAACCATAATGCAGCTCTAAATGAGCTTAAACTCTTTTCTGTTAAGTAGAAAATGATATTATTGCCTTTAAGCCTGAATCCAGAACAGTATTACAGGCCAAATGAAGCCCTTATGGATTCTCGCTCTTCCCTCTCTCTACATCCATTACGCTAAGGAAAGATTTGTCTCAGACCAGCCCGCAATCAACTTATTGATAATACAGTAGATTATTGGACCTGATTAATGAGCTACCCTTGCACAGTGTGTCCTCTGTCCCGACTCATGGCAGTTTAGCCTGGATCTATCGACAGCCTGGACAATGGAGCTTTCACTGTCAGCCCACACTGTATCAATGCATCTGACCACGAGCAGGCAGGAATCAAGTAATTGATAATAAATTAGACTGCTGGATGATTCAGTTTTGGCCTCATCCATTATGTAGAGCAGCCAATGTGTCAGGACTGGACCGGGCTGGATTCACCAGTGGATTGATCGCAGACACGTGCCAATGCCTCGGCAGAACGTGTTTTACAGGAGACGATGTGGATGAGGAGACGGGTCAAAGTGTGAGCTGGGAGACTCAAGGATGAAGAACAAAGATTAAATCTCATAGCATGTGCACATTATTATTATTAGCTACCCCAGATAAAATCACAAAATGCAACGTAATATAAATACAATAAAACAAAATAAATGAAATCCATTGTTTACAGACAGACTCAACTCTATCTGGTAACACTATTTAGTTTTCAGTGAGGGGCATATTTCAAACCAAACAGAGAAATTTGAGAAATGAAGCTAAGCGAAAATTCAGTCAGGAAGATGGAAGACTATCTCCTTGCTCACGCCCCTAAGTCACAACCTCTGGTTTCTCCATAAGCTCCGCCCACTCATTTCCATCTTCATCCAATCACAATCTGACACGCCCGCTTCTAACCAATCACCTGCAAACTTTCAGATTTAAAAGTGCTTCTCTCTCTGCTGTCATCCAGCTGTCATTTCAGCCCGAGAGTTCCGGCTACCCACCTCCACCCCGTCACCACCTCCTGGTCCTCAGATCATCTCATCCTCCAGCCAGTTGGCCCATCATCAGTCATCCTTCTCCTCACCACCACCACCAGGTCTAGGCTCCGGGGGGATCCTTCCTCACATCGGAAGTTCCTTAATCATGGGCTGCCTCACCATGATTATACTCATCCCACCGGTGTCTAAGCGCCAAAGTTTACCTACTGCTGTCAATAAATTACATCTATCAATTTTACATCCTTCTCCTTTATTTCTTCAAGTCTGTAAGTCTCTCCTGATTGAAATGCAATAGGATATTCTTACAACCATTTTGTTGGAAACACATGCAGCTCAATGTACGACTACTCTGCCGTTACTCTTCTCTCCATAACGACATAAACAAGCCCAAGTATTTTGATTGGCCTGATAGAAACTGAATATGCAAAGATCCAACGGAGCGACTGACCAACTAGCTTCCAGGCTAATAAAATGACACTAATAAAGGTGAAATAGTTCAAGAGAATACAAAAATCAACCCAGAGAGCAGCATAAAATTTCAAATCGTCCATTTTTTTTAAATGTAAATCTATATTAATAAATAAACATGTCTTCATTTGAATATCAGGCTCCAGGAAGCAGCTAGCTTGGCGCGGCTCTCTTCCCAAGCTTAACATAATCAGTAACTTCCTGAAGTCTCAGATGGCTGCCAGGCGACCTTTACAAACGTTCCGAAGTGGATTTAGTTAGCTTCAAATGGAAGACGCAGGGAGAGAACCGTCCTGTGACCGTGGGACAGCTGTAATTTTTATCTGCCTTCCCCTGTGTAAGATTTCCACCAGCCGGCGAGGGAACAAAGGAAGCAACCTCAAAATTGAGACACAAAGAGAGCTGCATCACTTTGAATGAACAATGCGGAACTACTCAAAATGACAGATGGGGCAACCTTGGAAAGCACTTTACATCCACAGCTGTAGCCTCTTCACTAAAGTCTTAAAAGAAACCGTTAATGGAGGAGGAGAGTGACAGAACTGCAGAATAACACAAGGGCAATTTTAGAATGATGCATAAAATTTAGAACGTACAGAGTCTGTCGGTGTATGTTCTCTCATATGTTCTCTCATCAATGTTGGTCTCAGTTGGATCCCTTTTGTTTTGACTAATGCATTTTGCCGTTTCTGACAATGCACGTGTGCACAACCTGTGTTTTTGCACCGCTGCATGCTAGCTCCCGTGCACTGTACATTTCATACTGCGTGTGTTTGTCAAGCGGTGTGTGATCTGGCCAGGGCCTGCAGCAGTGCAGGTGCTGCTGCCGCACAGCATCCGTACAGTATCTTTGTGTGCGTTTCCTAATGCGTGTTACTGTGTAGCCTGGCCCTGCTCCTGTGCTGTGATAAAAGGCCAGCTGCCACCTCAGCTCTCTGCCATATGGAGCCAGACCAAGGCTGCTCCTGGACAGAAAGATTAGAGAATAAATGACTGAAGCCAGAGGGCTGTGAGAGAAGAGAAGGGAAGGAATCGCTGCCTACAACCACTAAAGAGAGGAATAAAAGTGTGGAGGTAATGGACAGACTCAGATTGGGTTGGCGTTGCATCAGCAAAACTGCATTGTGACTATGTAATTATGCGTCGATGTGGAGGCTGTAAATAAGAAGCTTCTCTCCAGAGTCATGGGGTTTATGCAAATGTTCATATGATACATTTAAGGATGCAACATGCAGAAGACTCAACACAATATCCTTGAATTCATTTTGATAGCATCTGAATGCAGACTGTGCACGATGAATGACCCCTCTGAAGCTATTTAAACGGAGGGTTATGCATCTGGAAAGATGTAAAATGGTTTCCAACTCTGCAGTGGGATGTCTGAAAACACAAGCTGAGGATATATTCAATTTACTGTCTCATGAAACGCTGCAGTCATCCTCTGGAAGTAGCTGTGGCGGTAATACTAACCAGTGTCTCTAATTAGCCAGTCCAACATGTTCATTATTAACCGTATATTTTATTCAGTGGCTTGACATGTAGATGAACATCCTGTATGCATAAAGCCATCATGGAGGTCTGTGATCAAACTGAGGACATGCTTCAGTTACGCAGGCAGGGAACCTGTATCCAAAACATGAAGTGGATTTTAGAGGCGGTGGAAATGAAAGATGTGAGAAGTCAGTGTAAAGATGTGAGGAACTGGAAATAAGACCTCCATCTTCTTGTGAGTATCTCTGGCATGGAGTTGTGCATTTCCAGTCTTCATGGCCTCCTGTAGTTCTCCACTCGTACCTGAATGAACGATTCTCTCTGATATTCTCAGACTGTCATGTAACATCATCAGATTCCACATGTATGCTTTAGTTAGATGGATGTTCATCTTGTTTCTCCTGCTGTTCTCTTCTTTCTCTTTTCTGTCTTAGGCAGGTGGGTTCCTCCATATGAGCTGGTTCTGCTCAGGAGTTAGGGTCCTGTAAAGGTTTTTCCTGCCACTGTTAGCTTCATGTTTGCTGGTTTTTGAGACAATTTGTATTGCTATTGATGCTATAGAAATAAAACTGAATTGAACTGAACTGACTTTAAATAAGACTTGGCTCTTATTTGAAGGTTATAAGACTCCATTTTCTTTGCATACAGCGACTGGTTTGCTGTTAGAAGAGGGGACACTGGTCGTCTAACACGGTGTGAGGAAAAACTATTCTTGCTTTTCTAATCCTTGATCACCTGTGACATTTGGAGCTTCCTGCGACACGTATATGCAGCGACACGTGGCATTGATGACAATGAGCAGCGTGATGAGGATGATAAATAAAGGTGTGAGTTTCATTTGAAGCGTGCATTAGTAATGTTTCATCCCCTGGTAAGTTTCTATTTAATGTGTGGTTTGTGTTTCACATTACTCTGATTTGTCAAAATATTTTTTCTTAGTCATTAAAATCCTGTGATGGTCCTGAGCGTCCTAAAAGATCTCCCATGATGTGATTATTCCTTCCTCCGTTTGACTCTAGGGCGCCTTCAGGCCTCATCAGATTCCAAATTCCACCGGTTGTACATTTAAACATGTGTCCTTCAGTTCTCTAAACCACGTTCTGTGATGTTCACATCGCTGGCTTTTCCTCTTTTGAGCTTTCACTCTGCATTTTCCCAGCAGATACTGTATAGACTGGTATAGACAGGTCATTAGTTCCCTCTTGATGGGGGATATGATGACAGTTGCTATGGATACCTGTTCTCAAGCCCATGCATGCCTTTGTGGTGCGCATGAAAAGCTTCCTTATGTGTGACACATTGAGTCAAGAGGTGCAGAGGACAGATTTATCACTTTATCTGACGTGATTCTTCTTTATTTTGATGCCGATATGGAAAGAGAAAACTGTAATGACTTATCTACGATCTTATTCCGTTTTCTGATTCTGGACATAATTGAGCTCTTGGAAACTCACTCTCATTGAAGTTAATCATTCTCCCTAATGTGGCTGTGTGACGCAGACGTGCTGTCATTATTTGTAATTCTTTTATTTTGAGCTCTGTCTGTTAGCTCATCTCTTCTGTGACATTTACATTTCCTCATCCTTCTCCTAAGATCCCACGCTTAAGTGTTTGCTAATCTTCAGTGTAGCAGTAGTTCTGCAGACTTGCAGCAAAAGTATGTGACTTTGGCAAGCAAACACTACATCTGTGCAATCATTTATTATTCATTAATTTTACTTTGGAGCCAAAATACTTGCTCATAAGTGTTACAAGCCGGTGGGTTCGCTTTTCCTAGTTTTATGTTTGTATTGGCCTCCGAGCCACTGATTCGCTGGCAGTCAACAAGTACTTGGCTGAGCCGTGGAGGTTCAAAGCCAAGCAAAAGATTTGTTTGTCAGACACAGAAAACATTATTTTTGTTTTATTGTTTCATTTTGCAATATAGCAAGGGCAGCACATCCCGCCAGAAAGCATTACTTTAATTGGGCCATCATAGAGAGATGTATGAGTGGGCGTGTGCGCACGCTGGTCATTGCTGTAATGGAATGGACATATCTTTTTAGAGTCCTCAGATTGCATTGTTTAAGTGGCTGCTATTTTCTGTCTGATGTTAGCTGCCATGTAAAAAGGTTCATTAAACTGATGGACACAGAAGCAATGTTCTGCTGAGTGTTCACTTTCCTCATTTCCTGCTACGCTTTCACCTCTGATTGGTAGATTTTTTTCCCACAACTGTATTTTAATTAAATTTTTTCACAGTGTGTACATTGGATTTCAGTTTGTTAGCCTTCTGAATGATGAAGTCTCACAAATCCATCCATCCGTTTATTCGCTTATCCTTTTAGAGGGGCCACATGGGGGTTGGAGCTCATCCAAGCGTGGAATGAGAGGCGGCATACGGATTGTCGACCAATCACAGCGCTAATTCAGCGGCAGGAGTCGTCATTTGTCTGCTACCTATAAAACCAACCTCTCAAAACATCTGTTTATCTGCCTCTATGTCATAATTAGGTTCCTTGAATTGGGTTGAACATTAAGGAAAACATGTTTGATATGTAGGACAATAGGCATTGTTACTATGGCGATAATAAAACACAGAGGCACGAAAACACATTTCACAATAAAACAAAATTACACTGACTGTAGTGGAGAAAACAAAACAAAACAATGTTTTACTGACCCATCCATCAACCCTGACGCCCTCTCAGCACAGACCTTATTGCATTTTAATTAGTCTGTTTTTTACTAAATCTTCACAAAATTTATCTTTAAATCTTCCTTGACATAATTAAAAAACAAAAATACTATAATTTTTATTTATAGCAGTTAAGATATACTCAAGTTATTATTTAGTAGACTTTCAACAATCTCAAGGCTTCCTGTTGTAACTTGTCCAGATTAATACCTCTAATGTGACAACTTAATCAGTAGAGTATCGATAAAATAAATATGTAATTCCCATAAAAGGTTATTTTACGGTCTAGATGCCTTCTAATCTAATACCCAGCGTAAAATCCCAAAGCCAGAATCTGCTTGGTCTCATATTTACGTTCTGCTGCTGCTGACATTAGCACATTAATATATTCAGTATATATGTACCACAAAATCTACAGAAACCACTTCTGTTTGAACTAAACACATCAGTGGATTCAATTCAACTCAAACAGTAAATTCACTCAAACATTACTGCACATTATTACGGCCCCACAGGCTGACCTTAATTCCACAGTCTTTCACATTTGCAATTCCGAGATAAAACCCTATGCCTTTTCTCTGAGAAGATACGGAATGACCTTCATTACTCAGCAAACCTGCCGTCTACAGTAAAACCCATCTGAGCTCCACCGATAGAACTCAGTTCTTTTAAAAAGGCTACAAGGCTCAGCTCTGGACCAACGGGATGACCTTCACTTCACATTAAAACTCAACAGCCCTGCAGAGAGGCTTAAAAAAAACAGAAGACCGATGATCAGTCTGAACAAAACAGAACAGGAGTCTTTTCCGTGTGGGGCGTAACCTCGCTCCAAAATGTCGTGCATGCATCTTTCATGGCGTGTAACGCGCAACAGTGTGCGGCAGAGATTAGGTCTGTTGCATCTATACAAAGGCTGCAGGTGGTGAATATGTATGAGTGTATGCTGGAGTGAGTGTGTGTGTGTGTGTGTGTGTGTGGGGGGGGGGGGGGGGGGGGGGGGGGTGTTTATTGAAAAGTTAAATGGTTGAACTTTTTCAAAAGCATTTCATCTTCAGCCAGCATGTAGCTGACGTGATGTTAGCTGTAGGTCTTGTGGCGTTAGTATGTGCATGCAGGTGTTTTTCCCTTTATCTTTGTTGGCTTTTGAGAATTTCTGAAAGAACAACAGTACCCCCTTAAGCCGACAGACCCGGTACCAGGTCCAGGAGAGCGTTAATATGTTTCATCAAAAGTTATTTACATGCTGTGGTGGGTTTTTCTTTCAAATGTTTCCAAAAGACGAGGCTTTAACGCTACCAAAACAACCGTCCAAGTGTAATTTAAACATTCGATTGAAAAAATAACAGCGTTATTTTAGAGGACGGGGACAAAAACAGTCCCCCCTCTATAACAGGTAAGTACCCATTTGTGGAAACTAGCTGCACCAGTTTCAGGTTATTAGCATAAGAAAGTTTCAGGAGGAATTCCTATATAACCTCAGACTTCCCACAAGTCCCCTAGAACTGAAGAATCTACTCGGATGATATGTCTGATGAGACAATAGGTGTCTCATATAAGTTGGGTAAATATCATGGTCGATGTTTGAGAACCTGGGCATCGTCACTTATGACCAAGTACAAACCAAATGTCTGGTGTTCTTCCCGTGGCCACGTGATTGTGGATGCATCAGGGGGCGAGTCACGTGGAGGTGGAGCAGAAAGGTATGCCAAAATGTTGTAATGTAAGAATTAATGACTCTACTGGATCCTCCCGTTCCTCCCTTCCAGCCCAAAACCTTTTTAAAAAAACACCAGAAAACCACCTAAGAAATTCAATTGATATTTGTTTAGAGCTATAACCACCTGGATTGCTTCCACTAGTGTAGCCTATCATAAAAAATAGAAAGTTGCAAAGCACCACAACTACTCAGCTACTAGATGCTCATCCACAAACATCTGATTCATTAGTTTGTTGGCTGTTTGAAAAAATGCCAAACTTCTGAGGGTGTCCTGTTGTTAGTGGGGGGGTCTTTGAGGGGAGGGGCCTCTGTGGATCATCCCACAGATACTTGATCAGATAGATAGATAGATAGATAGATAGACAACTTTATTGATCCTTTTGGGAGGTTCCCGCAGGGAAATTGACATCTCCATCGCATACAGCACTGTCAGACATACATGTACACGAACTCTAGTCCCAAAAACCAAGACACCCAGAAAAGAATAATAGTAATAGAATAAGATAAAATAAATATTGTGACTGTACTGTACATACATGATTATTGCACAAAGGAAGAATACCAGATGCATAGTGTTATTGCACTTCAATATTGCACTCGTTATGGGTTAATTGAGAAAAAGTCATTTAGCCCCTTTCCTTTTTGTCCCCCCAACCCCGAGTGAGTGGTGGTTGTAAAGTTTGATGGCACGGGGGACAAAGGAGTTCTTGAGTCTATTTGTCCTGCACCTCGGGAGGAGCAGCCTCCCACTGAAGGTGCTTCTCTGGCTGCTGATGGTCATGTGCAGAGGGTGGCTGGCATTGTCCAGGATACATGTTAATTTTTTAAGAGTCCTGCTCTCTGCTACAGCAGCCAGAGGGTCCAGCCTTGTGCCAACCACAGAGCCAGCCCTCCTGATCAGCTTCTCCAACCTGGAGAGGTCTGTCCTTGAGGTGCTCCCACCCCAGCACACCACCGCGTAGGACAGAACGCTGGCGACCACAGACTGGTAGAAGATCCCCAGGAGCTTCTTGCAGATGTTAAACGATCGTAACCTCCTCAAGAAGTACATCCTGCTCTGGGTCTTCTTGTACAGCTGCTCCGTGTTGCTTGTCCAGTCCAGCTTGCTGTCCAGCCACAGCCCAAGATATTTATAGGTCTGCACGACCTCCACCTCCTCTGTTCCTATCAGAACTGGTCTGGGGTTGGGTCTGTCCCTCCCAAAGTCAATGACCAGTTCCTTAGTCTTAGAGGTGTTGAGCTGTAAGTTGTTCTTGTGGCTCCAGACAGCAAAATCCCTCACCAGGCTCCTGTACTCCTCCTCTTCATCGTTGCTGATGCACCCCATGATGGCCGTGTCATCTGCGAACTTCTGGATGTGACACGTGTCCGAGTTGTAACAGAAGTCCGCAGTGTAGAGAGTGAAGAGGATAGGGGAAAGTACAGTCCCCTGTGGAGCTCCAGTGCTGCTGACCACAGTGTCAGACATGATGTCCTTCAGCCTGACGTACTGTGGTCTGTCGGTGAGGTAGCTGGAAATCCAAGCAACCAGGCAGGGGTCCACTCGCATACTGGAGAGTTTTTCCTGGAGTACAAGGGGCTGGATTGTATTAAAGGCACTAGAAAAATCCAGGAAGGTAATCCTTACGGTGCCTTTTCCCTTGTCCAGATGCGAGTGGGCTCTGTGTAGAAGGTAGAGGATGGCATCCTCTACTCCAACCTCTGCCCGGTAGGCGAACTGTAGAGGGTCCTCAGCGTGCTGCACCTGGGGTCTGAGGAGCTTGAGGAAGAGCCGCTCCAGCGTCTTCATCAGATGTGATGTGAGTGCCACCGGTCGGAAGTCATTCAGCTCGCTGGGCCGGTTCTTTTTGGGGACAGGAACGATGCATGATGTCTTCCAGAGGGTGGGCACTCTCCCGAGTTGCAGGCTCAGGTTGAAGATGCGTTGTAGCGGCTCCCCGAGTTCAGCAGCGCAGGTCTTCAGAAGTCGTGGACACACCATGTCGGGTCCTGCTGCCTTCCTGGGCCGGAGCTTCCTCAGTTCCCCCCTCACTTGGTCAGCCGTGAAACAGGGGAGGGGCTGTGAGGAGGGTAGGTGGGTTGGGGGGCTGTCCAGCTCCCGTGGAGGAGGGGGTGAAGTTTGGGGAGCGCTGTGCGAGAGAGGTGGGAGTGGGAGGGTGGGGGGGGTGATGTCTGTGGCAGCTGGGGGGAGGAGAGAAGGGTGGGATGCTGGTGACTGTGGGTGAAGATACGTTGGGGGGAGGGCAGGCTACAGTAACGGTGGGGAGTGGAGTGTTCTCACTGAACCTATTGAAGAAGATGTTCAGGTCGTTGGCTCTCTCTACACTTCCCCCCTCTGTGCTGGTCCTTGCTTTGTGATCAGTTTGGGATCTAGTGAATGTGGAGGCCAGGTCAACACCTTGTGCTGTTCTTCTTCCTAAAGTGTTTTTGTGGCTGCATCCTGCTGGGGATGGCTGCTGCCATCAAGGAGTGTCATTGCTATGGGGTGGGGGTGTCTGGTCTGGTCTAGGTGGGTGCTACATGTCTAAGTAACATCCACACCAATGAATGAAGCCAGGTCCACAAGTTTCCCAGCAGAACACTGAACTGGAGCAAGATGGTCTTAATGTTGTGGCTGATTGGGTATACGTATCCTCCTGTAAGGAGATAAAAGTAGTATTGTATCCAGTGGAGAAACCTAATCACACAGCATAGACCAGACTAAATAACAGGTTAGCCTCCATGGAAAATGTGAATTTTCATAATAATACGGGAATTAAATCTGAGCGCAGGGACATTGGATTTCCATTGTGATTATTGATGAGCGGGATGGAGTGACTATCCATCCAGAAGGCTGATGAATGAAGGGTTATTACTTTTTCTTTTTTACTGCGAGCTTAACAGTTAAAACAGTTTGACTTCTTTCTGTAAGTAAAAGTCAGAAACCAGAGAGAATCAGTTTCTCTTTCTTCCCAAGGAGATATTCTTGGCATGCTTCCGATGAGAAGGTGGGGCCGTTTTACTAGGCCAGGTCTATTTTGGGTTATGGAAATGGTGAGAACAATGTTTCTCCAATTTTTCATCGGACTAACAGATGGAGAGGGGGGTGAGAGAGGAGGATCGGGGGTGGAAAGAAGTGAAATAGAGGGCACTGGAGCATATCCAGCATGCATCACACTCACGGAGAGGGAGGAGGAGGAGGAGGAGGAGGAGGAGGAGGAGGAGGAGGAGGAGGAGGAGGAGGGGGTTCTGTGTTCACAAAGTACGTTCAGTTTGAGAAAAATACAAATCACCACAGTCAACAGGTGAAGGAGTCTGCTTATAGGACATCCTCTCCTCGTCTCCCTGGCTCTGCATCTTTTTTTAGAGACAGCATGAGGTTTGAAGGAGAAGTGAGAAAAAGAAGTCGTCTACCATGGAAATACAGAGTGACCTTCACCGCCACCTTTGAGTCTTCATGCATATAAAAATAACAGAGCTGTTCTCAAGAGAATAGGCTTCAGCCAGATGGAGAATCCCGACGAACAAAATCCTTCTTGAAATCCTCATCGCCATGCATGAAGGTGGTTCCAGCCGAGTTATCAGGAGGAAGGAGGTTTTCAGATTTAAAACCCAAACTTCTGGGAGAAGCTGGAAGGTGTTGGCACTGCGCATAGTAGTGTCTGGTCTCAGTTGTCGTGGCTGCTTTCTTACAGCAAACTTAAAGTCTGAGAAACGCTATAAGAGAAGAAAATCTTCTGGCGCTGGAGCAGAAATGCAGCCACAGAAATAGTCCAAAAGCGCAAAATGGATGGTTCACCCCCGACTCATAAATATTTCAGCGACATGATGAATTATACTCCATATTGTGCAGCAAGAGATGGAGCTGTTGCTTTTGTTTCGTCTGATTCAAGACACAAATTGTTCTCAAACTGAAATTATTTTAAAATATTGCCGTCAGGTGATTTCACCGGAACAGGAACCCATGGAAAACAGTGACGCCATCAGCGCTGTACAAACACAACACTAAATGTACAACATCCTTAAAATGGGAATATTACTATTACTAATACTGAATTAAATGTTAAAAGCAAGGTTTTAGAAACAAGTCATTTTATATGATTAAAAATAATAAAAAACAGCTACTTTCTTATAAATCTTGAATATCCTGCAGCTTAAACCTTGTCTGGTGTAGACAAACAGAAGTCTTATCAGAATACGAGTCGTGTAACACAACATTTGGACTTCATTGTGCTGCGTGTTTCATATATATGCAGACATGCAGGAAAAAAATAACTCTACATGCAGCTGGATAGTCCTTCAACCAGTTAGAGCCATTTGTTGTAAACAAATGAAACTCCACGGCGCTCAGATGACAGGTATGGCTACGTTGCTGTTGCCCATACGTTTTGATTGGCCTGGAAGATCTTTGCAGGATTATAACCAAAAGGCTGGTCAGTTTAAAAATCAATATGCTGCAGCATCTCATGCATGGGCCGTGCATTTATTGGTATTTCAAGGGTGCTTTTAAAAAAAAAAAAAAAAAAAAAAAACTGAAAAACTACTGTTATTTTTAAAAACAAAATAAACATCTTTGTTTTGCTTTGTGGTCTAAAACATTAATAAAAAGTTAATATCGGACTTAATTTCTACTCATATATGCAATACTGTGAATTTCTAGACTTCTTTTACACATAAATGGAACATATCAAACAGGATTAGGATTCTTACCAAGTAGAGCTTAGTTAGCAAGTAGAGACTTTGCAATACAATCCACATACAGTAGTCTCTTGCTATAACGCGGTTTACCTTTTGCGGCCTCACAGTTTCACAGATTTTTTTGGTGCAATTTCGCATGGCTTTTTTTTTACTGCGTATAGTTTTCTGCGTCTTGATTGGCTAGGGGACTGTAGACCATTGTCAATCAATCTCCTCGTACGGTGTCTCTTGTTCAGTACAGAATGCGTTCAGCCTAATTTACATATCCAGTATCTTTGATCGCTGGCAGTGTGACTGAAGTGCAGTATGTTTGCAAGCTATTGAGAAAAGTGTATAAAGTGTGTAGTGAGGGGTTTTGCAACCTTAAAAAAATTATAATCATTGTAAAAAATAAAGCCGACTACTTTGTGGATTTTGCCTATGTGGGTTACTTTTAGAACGTAACTCCCGCGATAAACGTGGGACGACTGCAGTCAAAAGGTGAAAGAGTTCAGATGTTGAGCATCGTAAATGAGACCAGCCCCACGTTGGTCTGGAGTCTCTCTGTTGGAAACTGATTGTGCTCCAGCTAAGATACGCCAAGTAAATGAAACCATTTGGAGTTTGTGCAGAGTTGAACTTGTTTACACCAAACTGTCTCTGGCTGCAGGACTCCACCAGGCTCATCTCAGTCTGGACCTATACGAAGGAACAAACTGTGTTTTCCACTCAGGTTCAAGATTCTTTTAACATCTCAGAATGGACAAAGCCTGTAGCATGGCCCTGTGGTTCTGGCTCTCAGAGATGTGAGGTTCCCTCTGGAGACGGGCTACAGTGATGACTCTACCTGCTAGCTTCCTGACCCTGGAGGTGTTGGACTCCTTTAGACATACTAAACATCCTGTCAAAGCGTGTTCTTTTTCCCGTGTGGTCGCAGATCCCAACCACACAGTGATGGAGGAGCAAAGAACCAAATCAATGACAGTATGAAAGGCACCGCCGAAGTTAGCCGCCGTTTCCTAGCAACACCACCTTTCAAATGTCACTCAACCAGCGTGAGAACTGTCCACCCAGAGGCCTGAAGACTGTATCCACCAATATGTCCAAAAAAAGATTTCATTCTCTTCTGAAGGAAAAAACAGCAGTTGCAGAGCATCATCATTTTCATTTCTTCCAGGGTCTGACGGCATCAGCCGGTCATTGGAAGCAAAGAACCAAAATCACAAAGGATACAAGGGTAACATGTGCATGCGTACAACATTTTGAAAGCAAATGATTGTGATTATGAGCGTGAAGAGGAGGATGGAGAGAAAAGGGCATGGAAAGTGATGAAAGAAGAAGGAAACGGGTGGGATAGAAGAAGAGGACAGATGGGAAGTTAGAAGAGAGGACAGAACACCAAGAGGAAGGCAAAGATTTCTAAAAGCAAAGACGGAGCTGCTCAGCTGCTGAGAACATTTTGATCATTCAGACCGACTTCATTGTGAATCGTGACTTACTGTACACTCTTGTCTGTCAATCACGCTCCATTTTTAGCTCTCAGGATGCAGTTTTTTTTTTTCTCGTCTTTTCACAACTAGAAACAAAATCAGAGGGTAATGACATATTTTCGGGGCCTTGTTTACAGCCGCTGTGGTGTTACTTTTCTGATGGATGTTGGATCTCGTTACTGATTCCGTCTGTCAGTTGTTTGCAGGCAGAAAACCGAGCATGAATCAAACCTGTTGGAATTTCTGCTTCTTCTCTGCAAACACACTCAGCATCCAGGTTCAAATGAACACTGAAGCAGACCTGAATGTAGCCTGATGATCATGGTTGTTCACCAACATGAGATAGCATGGTAGTATCTTTAACAAGGATCTGTTTTCTGATGTGTTCCCCTACAGTGAAGTGCAGGAGGTCGCTCTATTTCCTCATCTTTTCCATTTTCCCACACTGTTGAAATCGTATTCATTCATTGTCTGAGACACCAAGATCTGTGATTGGTCCACTTGGTAGTAGCGTGTTTCTACTTTAGTATTATTAATTGTTTTGGATCAATAAAGATGGAACACATGGAAGAAAGGGAAGAAAGGTTAGTGGAGGAGGTTCAGAGATACATTTGACTCGTCTTCGGTGAAATTTCATCAAAAGTTTCAGTCACCATCAGGGGTCGCGTTAACTGAATATTTTCCATCATTGACTGTTTTTTTAAAAATGTGACGGAAAAATCTGGAGGCCATCCGTCATTATGACAGATTGCAATTCACACCCATGACCACTTGGTGGCGAGTGACCTCATTAATTGGCTCTCGTCTCTCATCACAGTTCATGTTCCAAACATTGCGGAACTTTTGTCGGTGCACGATTTCCTGGTACACCGATTACACTGATGCACAAATCAGAGCTAGGCTAACCATATGTCAATGGTTTATGTCTACGCACTTAATGGCTACCAAAATGGAATTTGTGTAGCACTTCACACTATGGTACCGTCTAAGAGCTGTTTACGCTAGCAGTCCTGTTCCGAGTACGGACAAGACGTGTCGGCAGCCGAAACTTGTTTTTGTTACCATTTAAAGTCAAAACTGTTCTGAAAAAAATACTAAAAGTTAACAAAACTTTAATGAAAATGAAATGCTATTGAATATGTATTTATTGTCAATTTAAAAAAAAAAAAATTAAAGTGACGGTTAAAATTAGATGACGGGATTTTTATGACCCTTTCAGTCAAACTGACAGACAACGAAAAAAAAATCTAGCGCAACCTCTGGTCGCCATTGTTATAAGCCGACTGGCAAAAAAAAGAAGACAGCGCCGTCTAGTGTTGGGGTGACGATGTTACAGAGCAACCTAGGCAGACGAGGTACATGTATAAATGGCTCACACCAGCGTAGGTTACGTACATAGAACATGGCATCTAGTCCGACATAAATATAAATCTCGCTTAAACACCAAACTATTACTTTGAATGCTCATGTTTATTTTTCCTCAATAAATATTCATTCTTCAACCACTTCATTCCTCATGATGGGGTCCCATCATAAATTGGTTTGATGGTTTAAATGGGGGAAAAAATTTGTTCCCCGTGAGTAAATGTCTTTGTAAAGTTATGTTGGATTAGTACTGGCTAACAGCAAACAAGAAGAACTCCATCCTGCCCCACATCCAATGACGATGTGATACGTTGGATTTGAGCCTCCTCTTCCTCGTCTGAGCTGCGGGCCAACGGCATCCTGTGGCCTGTATTTAATTGACCCGCAGCAAATTCTAAACACATTATAGAATATGGGCCATGTGTAGAACTTACGCTTGACTGTATTGTACTTTTTAATTTAACAGTAGGTGGCACAAAGACGACTTTAGCCACAGGCGACCAAACATGGTGGTAAAAGTAGTATTTATTCACAGAAAACAAGGAAGTGAGTGTGTTTGATATGAAACGAAAGTGTTGCTGTAATTAAAGAGAAGAATATATGACGACAAAATGAAACCAAACATCAGAGCTGCCACATTAGCCACATCTGACGTCCTTTAAGTCATTAACGGACACAGGAAACCTTTCTGGAGATGGTGACTTCATAAAAGAGTCCCAGGATTAATGTTCCTGGAAACAAAAGGCAGTCATGTTGATCGCATGTGATGAGAGATCAAACGATGACTTACAAGGGGATTACAGAAAAGCAGACTGAGAACCAGAATGACCAACAGCTAACCAGACTTCCTCCTGCCCTGTTAACCATCCTTCTGTCCAAAGCATCACTGTTCCCACACAAAGAGTTAGAAATATATTCCACAGTAGAAGAACTTTCTTAATGAACCAGGTTGACTTACCAAACTACTAAAAAGTTTAGCTGTGTGCCAACCGATTTATTTCCGTACATGATCATTTGTTTTCTTACACCACCAAGAGACAGACTGAGGGTTATTTTTTACAGTCCCTGTGGGTGTGTGATAAACAAACCATCTAACCTTTTCAGCGATTCTGTCTGAACAGCATCGGCAGCTGTGGCTCAGCTGGTTTATCTGCTGTGCATTCTATTTTTTACATGATGACATTATTCTCTGCCGTCGTGTAAAAACCATCTGCAGACATGCATAGGTGTCAGGACATATTCTCACAGTGGAACTTGTGTTTTCAGTAACAATTAACTTGCGAGCAGAAATCCATTTGAATTTCTGAGGCTGCCGTTGAGGTTTGTACATGCGGTATAATTGGACATTGTCAGTTTTTACACTTTTTTTTTTCATAGAAAATATTCCAGGCAGCTGTTTGTCTCTTACAAATCAATTTCACTGGATAATAAGCAGAAATTTAAACCTTGAAGACGAGCGTCAAACAGGGATGTCGTTTAAAAGCATAATTAGTTGCTTTAAAGTCTTGAATCTCACGTATAGAGCAGCCTCGATGGAGAGCAGGAGTTAATTGATGATTTACTGAACAAGGTTAACAATAGTCTGTGTAGAGAAAGGGGCTGGTTACATTTCCCCCGTTACGTTTTCCACAAAGCTTCACAATGACACTGGTGGAGTAGTAACTCCTTAAATCAGATCACAAGTGAACACACCCAGGCCACATTAAAGTGATCTGGTCTCAGTCCACACATGGAGGTGGTCTGGGACACATTAGATCTTATTGCCTTTAGTAGTGTGAATCATAGACTGTATATAAATATGGACACCACATCTCCTCTTCCTCTCATTGGTCAAACTGAGTCTACTTTCACGTCTTGTCTCCATCTTGTGAGTTTGGATCCAGAGTCTGATCAGTTCGGTCTGAGGGGGCGGGGCCACGTGGAGCCATGATATTGAAGCCCCGCCCACTCTTCCTCCAGACTCATTCATGTTTTAGTTTCATTAATACTACGCTCTGCTCTACCTCCACCTGATACAAGGACATGATGGATTAGACACTGGACTAGCTTTGTTTATTATTTTTTCCCTACAACTCTCACGGGACGTTTATGGAGCAGTTGGCATGGCAACTGGTGGTTGGCATTATGTCACATCCTGTTTCTAAAGCATCAAATAACTAAAACAAAACTTATCCAAAAAAATAACACTTGTACATTCAACATTATACCAACTACCCAAAATGACAGAACCCAAAAAAAATAAGTTTAGCCCAAGTCCCTCCCACTAATGTGGAGGGGGTGGAGCTTATGACCTATACTGCAGCCAGACACCAGGGGGAGCTCTACTTGATTTGGCTTCACTTTAGAGGAGCTGCAGCTCTGTCGTCCATCTTTAGACTGTTTATGGTGTGGACGAAACACAACCGCTGGTATAAATGAATCGCCTGAAAACATTTGAACTTTCATAATTAATAAGAGCCTTTTAACATATTCTGTCCATGTAGCCGTTAACCAACTAAATCATCAACAAACAAATGAGTTGTTTAAATATTCAATATGAGTGCTTTGTGTGTGATTCTGCCTCAAGCAGCGTGAGGTTAAGTTACATTCGTCCTCAGTAATCATTGATGTCTTTACCTTTATTAAACTTGAACACTGCACGGCAGCTCCCTCTAACTGTGTTACTAGACTTACTGAATTTGTTTTTACCCAACTGCTCTTCTTTACAACGTCCATCATCCAAAAATAAATTTATGGACACTGTTCAGCTGAGAGGAAGAGAATTCAGTTCATAGAAGATTGGATAGTAAATGCACTTTGCATTTGAATGTCACATAAAAAGCCCACGGCTACTTTGGTAATAGTGTTGACGTAAGGCGGTACAATTAAAGGCCAATTATTGGTCTGGGTGTCGACAAAGGTCCATGTGAGCGTGTGTGACATTAAAGCTCATGAACATTCACACGGATCCTTTGTCCCTGTGAGGCCCCCAAAATTAAAAACATACCAACAAAGAATTAAGGCACAAAAATAAGACTTAATGTGCAGACGCTGATCCAGTTCATTTGTCCTCTTATTATTTTCTTTTTTTAAAGGCTGCACACTCTTCTTTTGATGTTGTTCAGCCTTTATTATCAAAGGAGCTCTTACTGCTCTCAGGAGGCTGCATGTTTGAAAGTGACCACATCTGCAGACATGACGCCATGAACCCTGATTAAACCTTATGCGTCCATGCTGCCAATAATTACACACATGACAGTTGTGCTATTGCTGTGCAGGCACTTATAAGTGACTGACAGCTTGGGTTTTTCCAAGCCTGTCAATCTCCTGGAAAAGAAAAGTCGTATTAATAGATTTAGATTTTTTTTTTTTCCTTTGACAAAGTTTTAAAGTTACTTCATTCAAGCAAGTTCTGTGAAAAGAGCAAGATCTTCTGCATAATGACAAACCTGAGACAACCCGAGAATCTCTGGGGTTTTAGTCTGGCTCAGAGATGCTAATTGGTCCCCGTCTGGCTCGTCCCCTTTCCCTCCATTAGCGCTCGTGGGATGATGAAGCGCTCCTTCACAATGGGTTTGGATGGAGCCGGAGCTCACGATGCTGCTGCTGCTGCTTTCAGGTCGACAGACAGACAGACAGACAGTTCATGTGGGAGACGGAAGGGGAAAGAAAGCAGTAGTGAAAAACTGAGTGAGCGGAGATGTGAGCTGTGACTTTGACAGCGTGAGAGAAGCTGCTCAAAATGACTTTAAGTGCTTTTATTTTTTACAGCAGGTAAAGGGAGATGTTGCAGGCGTCACTTTGAGAGTTAGCCTGGTGTTAATGACTCTACTTTTCATCTGGAATTTAATTCACTGTGATCACTAGATTTTTTTTTCTTGACATTTTAATCTCTCCAACCAACGTTTATAAATGCTGCTGCAGACGACATTTACAAACACCATTAAGCCTTTTAATATAGCCAGCCGGCTGTGAATGCCGCTCTCTAATGTTTTATTATTATTAATTAACCCTCTCCTTCTCATTTCATGTTCATTTGTAGCAGTAGAGTCAAAATAAATCAGAAGAGATGGTTAATGATTCACTTACTGGAGGGCAACTTACGATGTTTGAACTAAGTATAAAGTTAATCGTCTGATTTTGAATCTGAACTGTCTTTGTCAGTTTTCCTTCCTGCCTTCATTTTTTTAATAAACCACCAAAAACTTTGCACTTGGGTCCTCGTTTCACCACCTCTGTCACAAGCTGTGACAATTTGATGTGGACGAAATGGACTGGCCCGTTCAGTGCTGCACCCAGACCTCATCAGTCATTTTTAGGATGAACCAGGATCCCATGCTGAGAGTCAGGCCTCTCTGTGCCCTTTTTGCCAAATGCGAGGGAATCCTTCCAGCCCAGAGGTCCCAGAATACTAAGGCAAGTCTCTGCAGCACAAGTGAAGATACTTTCAAAAGCATAACGTCATTACCATTTATTCTGCATGCTAAAGTGCATTGAAGAGAGATGGCTCATAGAGTTGAGGGGCTCATAAAGCAGGGGGACAGAGTTTTTTTTTGTCTGTCATGAAAGTAGATGTGAAGAACTGCTGTAGCTGAGCTGGACTATCCAGTGACAAATATGAATATCTCTGGGGCCCATGGGCAATTCAGTAATACAGCTCAGTTAAACTTTAGCATCAATAGCAATACAAAAAAAATGACAAAGAATCCAGCCTGAAACCACAAGAGCAAGCAGGATGACGCTAGAAAGAAAAACTCCCTTTTAGCAGGAAGAAACCTTGAGGAGAACCTGTAGCTGATGCATGTTACATGAGTGATAAGCCACCGATCTATACATGTCTCTCTATAGCATCAGTCTCCAGCAAAACCAAGCTTCCAAACTGTTCTTTGATTATACTTAATGCAGGGTGCAGGTCATGTGAGGACTCCTTCCTGCTGCACGTATTCATTACATTCATTTCTTTGTGAGGAGCTATACGTCGTCTTTGCAGATCAAAGCACATCTGCGTGCATGGCTCTGATTGATGTTAGAACAAACAGTATGTCCCCCGAGCAACTGGCAGCTTTGTTTCTGCAACACGCTGCAAGGCAGATCAAATCAATTTCCACGCCCCCGTGAACACAGTGAAAATATCTGCTTCCCATTTTACACATCACATGACCACGTGTTGATTTAACTTTCTTTCATCTTTTGCATATTGCAATCAAAGTGGTTTCATAAAGCCTAATGAAACACAGATGGTGAAGTCGGCTGATAATTTAGATGAAAAAGGCAGCTAAATCAGCGCACGTCTCACAACTTATTGATTCGGTACAATTTAAAGTCCTTTGTTATTGGAAAGGGACCCTAATCTCAGAAAATTCTCCATGTGTGAGAAATGATGGAGTTCATTCCGGCTCCATATCTGCTGAGCTTCATCGCGTTAGCCTCACATAAGCAAACTGTGTAAACAGTGTCCTCGGCCGTGCCGACGTTCAAAGGTCCATTTATTTTCAGGATGCGACAAAGCAAACGTCTTTCTCCTCCTTCAGCATAATGACATTCCCAGTGTGTGCTATGCTCGCTCTAATGCTCCTTCTCCTCCTCATTATATCTCTTGTAGCTTTCATGTGTTTACTTCTCCCTCTCGTTATAGTGCTATAAGCCCATTTGCTGCACATCGATGCTCTTCAAGGCTCAGACAGAACAAATTTCTGCTTTCTTGTCTGTAGCTATATCATCTGTAACGCTTCTGTCACATAAAAAAAAAAACACGTTGGAGAGATTTTTCTGACGTTGTTTATCCCAAAGTGTCCAGGCTCTTGTTAAGAGTCTAGTGAGCACATCTTTACTACTTACCCTCAATGATCTATGCTCCACTCTGTGCTCCAGTGAAAACAGCTGACTATGAAATGTGTTTATTTCCAAAACAGAAATTGAGGTCAGTGTTTCATTTATCAAATATTTTATAACTGCAGCCTGTGAGATGGACTAGTGACTAGGAAGTAAAGCAGGACAAGAAACACCAGGGTAGAGCTTAGAAAATAAAGACGTTAAATGCAGGGTTATAGAAAACACTCAGAGGTCCATACCAAGTAACTGGTGGGGAGGTGCTGCCTTAATAGGAATATTAGTGGGTGTTATCCTTCAGAAAATCTCATGACTAGGACCTGTTACCACTAGATATTCACCAGATCCTTCCCCATAAAATGTTGAGTCTCAAGATGTGAATGAGGGTGAAAGAGACTCCTTCAACCATCGTCTCCCAACTCCCCACTGGTCTTTTAGAGGCTACTTGAACTTCAGGAAACCCTACAAGTCTAGTTGCACCAATTTCAGCTTGTTTTTTAGTGAAGACCATAAGGTAAGGGAGCCCTCATTATCATGGTCACTATTATAATTCTTCACAGAGAAATCCTGGTTGTTGTTAACACTGGGTATCAATCTGACTGACCCACCAACGTCTTGATCCTTGGCTCCAAATAAATACATCTGGAAGGTTTTGTCACTTTGTTATTGAGGACATTATTTTAGGTCATTTTTTGTCCCACATGGAAATTTCTTTTCTCACCCGGTCCGAGTGCATGTCTCACCTGGAAATTATACACATGTGGGGTCCAGAATAATGAGCGGCAGTAAGTTTGCAGCACGGTGTGACTCAAATGCAGCATCGCGCTGAGGAAAACTAGTCTAATGTTCTCCTTCATGCTTTATTATCTGCCCTCTAACCTGCACACTACTCAGCCAGTTCTGGATCTAGTTAATATAGTTCTACATTAGTGCCACTTCCTTGAAAGTGATGTTATCGATGACTCAACTACACTTCCTCATTTTCATTTAATTAACACTACACTCTGCTCTACCTCCACCAGTTACAAGGAAACGTTGGATTATACGACATAAATGAAAACACAAACCTGATAATGAGTAGTGCAAATGACTCAACATTATATACAATATATAGATTTGGATGCAATGACTCAGAGAAGGATGACAACTTGTAGTCATCATGATGTCACATCCTGTTTCTATAGCATCAAATAAAAACTAAATAAAATACTAACACTTGAACATTTATCAACATTGTATTAACTACCTAGAATGACAGAAACCATAATTTAAAGAAAATGGATTTAGTGTTATAGTTTGGCCCAAGCCCCGCCCATTAACCTGGATGGGGTGGAGCTTATGACCTATACAGCAGCCAGCCACCAGGGGGAGCTCTACTTGCTTTGGCTTCACTTTAGAGCAGCAGTTCTGCCTCCATCTTTATTTGCAGTCTATGGTCTTTATCATCAGTTTATATTTAACATTTATCCTCAGAAGCATAGCTTTGTTTTAAGTTCTCCCAGGTAAATGGAGCTGAGCCTGCAGGTATCGCAGAAGCACCAGGGTCATATCTAAATCTACACAGGGAGCTAAAAGCCTCCGTTTGAACTTCAAGTGTTACTAACGAGGCTTTCAGGAAAAAACAAAAAGGTAAGAGGTAATTTGCTCGGAGATGGAGATGTTATTATTGAATGCTTTCTTTTTATTCAAATTGTAGTTAAATGACTCTCCCTTGACTTTCACATATATCAGGAGATGCAAGCCACTAATCAGTGTTGATAATAAATTGTAATGTCATCCACTTAATATGCTGATATATTCCCAGAATGCCTCAGGATAATAGACTGAGCCTTGTGTCCTCTTGCCAAAGATTGCTTCAAAAGTCACATTAATTACCTGCAATAAATCCAGCGCCTTGCTTTGATAATGACCTTGCTCCTTGTCTTTGTCTTTCAAGGATCAGTAATCTCAGTATGTTTTCTGAGTCTGTATCAGCTCAGGTATTACAGGATCAGCATAATGCAAATCACTCCATTAATGGTGGAGTGATATGGTTGAGAGTATGTGATTCATTCAATCAGAGGTGACAGCCTGAGGTTACAGAGACAAACATGTACAAGTTTATGATGAGGCAACGTGGTGCAGACAGGACGACAGCAGCTGCTGAGTGAGGAATGAGGCTAAACTTTACAAAATAAAAAGGGTTGCCATAAAAATGTGAAGGACACTTGTTGATTCTGGTGTGTAAATGATAATGTTCAAGTAAACAATGCTAACAGCAGAGACGCCTTGAACGATGCCAGGAACCGAGTTTAAAAAGAAATGCTAAATCAGAATCAATAGTTCAGTTATCAATTGTTTTAACCTTGGAGGGAGTGTCAAACCTCATTTTACATTTACAGAAGTGCGTTGCATTCACTTGAGAAAAACAAAACAAGACTAAAACTTAAGGTGCTGCAGAGAGCAGGTATTCAAAACGTTAAAAACTTCAGTGAAACATAATCTAAGAAGTGAGCTACACAAGACAAAACCTACGAGGGGACATGAGCTATGAGGAACAAGAATCACAGCATGAAAACAGCTTGAGACAAGTACGACCTAACAGAGAACAAACGTGAAGGCAGGGTTATACACACAGAGAGGATGGGAGGATGATGAGACACAGGTGACACTAATCAAGACAGAGCACAAGGAGAAAGCAATGACCTAATCAGAAAGAGGAAAAGACAGGGAAACAGAAAAAACATGACTGGAAAAGAAAACAAGAATTTAAAATACAAGAAACAGAAATCAATGTCAGTTGTCAATTTCCCTGCGGGAACCTCCCAAGGGGATCAATAAAGTTGTCTATCTATCTATCTATCTATCTATCTATCTATCTATCTATCTATCTATCTATCTATCTATCTATCTATCTATCTATCTATCTATCAGAAACCATGACAGGTCTCCAGTCTATCACATTGAATTCTATAGGAAATAATAATAATTAGTGCACATTAATTGTCTGACTGTGCCACTAAATAGTGACCAACATCTCCAGCCTGTAGTGAAGGAGCGCACAGCGTGTCATTAAATGCTATTAAGAAATATGTGAGAGCAAATCGTTCTTTCTTTCTTTCTTTCTTTCTTTCTTTCTTTCTTTCTTTCTTTCTTTCTTTCTTTCTTTCTTTCTTTCTTTCTTTCTTTCTTTCTTTCTTCCTTCCTTCCTTCCTTCCTTCCTTCCTTCCTTCCTTCCTTCCTTCCTTCCTTATTACCTGCCAGGCTCGCTGCGTTCTCAAAGTGGGGGATCTCGGCAGCGCGGCTCGTTTCAAAGGCCGCGTTAAGCTCTCGACGCCGGTGCCAGACTCCGGTTTCCGCTCCGAGGCTTTTCATGCGTCTGTCTGTACGGGGAGGCTGAGGAAACAATTCCTTTGTCCTTTACGCTAAACAATGACGTGTTTTGATTTAAAATAATAATGTTGTCAGTCAGCGCAACACAATGACCTCCGCGATGGTTTAACTGCGACTCACACAGCGGCGGAGTGGGGCTGAGGCGACGGAGGATTTATGTCGTTGTACCCTCGGGGAGTTCTCGTTCATCCTGCTTCACATTTATATCAAAAAAAGGAGATTAGAAGAATCGCCTTCAAATCACCCACAAATACCCGACATGAAGAGACACTTTATTACTGATAGTTGTTGTGGCAGCGAGCCATGCTGCAAATCTCCAAGTATGACACATTTTTACATAACAAGCAACACCAGACTGGAGCCAGCAACAAAAATTTGGAGTATTCACGAGCAGACAATAGTCAAATTCATCTGCAGAGCTGAGTTTATTCTGACGTTTAGCGTCCCGCTCCCTCGACACACACAGGACCAGAATACAGGTGTTGTGCTGTTTACAGAAGTCGCTGATTGCCAAGTGCCTCCACAAGAGAACATTAAATCACGGCGGCATTCATCACTAATGCATAGCTGAGCTGGTTGAGATGCCCAGAATCAATCATCTAAATGGAGGCCGTGTGCTTTTAAATGAGTTGTATCAGCAGCTCGACTCACGGCTCACCTCGGAGCGTAATCAGCGTCGCTGCTGGAAGGGAGGGAAACGTTTGGGCAGGAGGCATCTGTCTAATCACTGAACTTGGAAGTAGTTTTCAAACTACAAGGTGTAACAATCTATCATGCATCATGTTTTTCTTTAACCCGCACTGTTTAAACAATGGTTAGCTATTTCTGAATCAAAATGTCCGTGATACCAAGACTCCAGAACAACATGTTGCTGCAACTTGATCATTTTTCATGGACGCTACATGATCACGTAGCCGTAGTCACTGCAGGACTTTATGAACAAAGTGGTTTGTGCAGTGAAGCATCAGATCTGATGGAAATATGACAGAAACACTGATTTGATTCAACAGAAGAAGAGGACGCTTACCGTCCACGTTGATCCCAGCTTTGCTCATCACGTTTGAACAGCTGCTTGTTTGTCTTCAGAAAGAATGGATTTATTCAATCAGATCAAGCGTTGCCATGGTTATTAGGAGCTGATACTCTCCTCCTTCACGGTTCATCCAAGGTCTGCATCACACCCATCAGTCTGATTCTGTGTTTTGATTCCTGTGTTCATGTTTTTCAGTTTCATGTTTTATTTTGTTAAGTTCCTGGTTTCCTGTCTTGTGTCTCTTCCTCTATCTTGTGATTATCTGCCCCGCCCTGATTGTTTTCACCTGTGTCTCCTCTGCCTGTGTGTGCATATAGTCCTGCCTTTGCCTTTGTCCTCTCCTGTGTTGTACTGTTTTCTTCTGTCTCTCTCTGTTTTCTATCTCTAGTTTTGTCTTCTTACGTTTTTGTCTTTTTGAAAATTTTGATTTCTGTTTTTGGTTCACCTGCCGTCTCAGCTGTGCTTGAGTTTTTGATAAGAGAAAGAGTAAAGTGTGCCAAGAAGGCATGTTTGAGGGCAGTACACCTTCCTGTATAAGTTCCTGGCAGTTTGGTGTTTGAGAATATTTTAAAGATTTGCTTCACGGATGTTTTATTTGAAATGAAAATCTAAAATGTGTTTTTCTTTGCAAGCTGTCACCTCACGTCTCGGCTCTGTCGGTTTCCAGCTCTGTGGTTTCTGGAAACGCCTTTAGTTGATATCGGCGCAGTTGAAATTGAACGCACGGCAGCCGCTCCAAAGAAAATGAAATCAGCACAGGAGCAGACTGAGCGATGAAAAGGAAAACGAAAGCCTTTCTTATTATTAGGCTAATTATTTGGAACACACTGGCCTCGCAGAAGAAGAGACGGAACTATAATTTAGAAAATGTTAGCGACACAAGCTAACATTAGCAGCCAGCGTCTAATAATTGACGCTTTCTGCTTGGTTGTGATTTCCCTCCCTGATAATGATTTTCTGTGCAGAAATCATTTTCCATGAATTTAAGGCGCCGCCAAAAAGTCAAAGCAGCCGCCAGGTCAGATCCTTTGTAATTTGACCAGGAGCCTGGAGCAGCTGTTGTACGCGATGGCTTTCCACTGCAGCTACAGACAGCTCATTAACCATGCCATTACAGTTTACCGATCTCTTCTCTCCTCTGCTTTTACATGGCTGTGAATGGGACTCTAACCAGAACTCATGTCGTTCAGTGAAAGCAACAAGAATGGTTAACGACATGTAGAGACTATAGAGCAGGTTCTAGTTTATTCTAGTACAAAGAAGTACAAGTACATTATGAAAATACTATTACAAAACATTTTATGCACAACCTGAAAACAAGAGCAGCTTATTTACTTTGCAGTTTTATTGAAATATACCAGTTAATGTCTTTAATGTTATTTTCTGCAGGCTCAGATCGGACACGGTTTAATCATGTTTTGTAGCACTGGTGCATTTTCTTCACGTTCAAAATGAGTTGCGTGGACTTGCATGGATTGTTTTAAATCTACAGAATGCACATTATGTTGTATTAACATAGTGCAAAGTGCAGCATCATGCACATTCTGGCACTGCAGTGCATGGGACTCCAATATATTTAGAAGTGACAGGAGAAAGAAGATGTGACAGAAATGAAGCAGCAGAGCATCCTATAATCACCACAGTAGACAATAAACATAGGTACAGACTTTCATAGTGAAATTTTGCCCAATTAGTTATTAAATGGAGGCGAGGAATGTAAAATGAGGCCTGTTTGAGTGTCCCCCAACTTCATATTTACCTTTTAAGACATGGAAGTAGTATCTAATTTAACAGGCAGCAAGAAGAGGTTTGAAATATTACCGTCACAATAGAGAGCCAAGTTAATGCATGCACTCACTGAGCTCAGATCCGCGTTAATGCGCCAGTAACAGCAGGAAAAACATAAAGAATACAGTTTGTAGAAACCTGATAAAACATTTCATCAGTTCACATCAGTTCACATGCTGAGATAATCTCAGATAACGCCAGCAGCTATAATGTTTAAATCACCAGCAGCTCGGAGCTCATGGGTGTTGTAGAGTCTTAGAAATGTATTGGAAACCAAGGTGGAATAAGTTATGTGCACAGACTATAATACTGTTAAATTATCCAGAACATTGAGTTTTACAATAAAAATGACTGAGAGAAGTTAGTTTGATTTCTTTTTTTCCTTCTTAAACTTTTAACAGCACGCTTTTACTGCAGGTGGTGACTGACTCAACGTCTCAGTGTGTTCATTGGATGAATGAGTATTCAAGCACGAAGGGTAGCGGGAGTGTGCGTGTGCGTGGTGGGGCATCAATCAAAGCCAGTCAAGTAAAACAAATCGTCCCGCTGCTGCCGTGAGCCCGAGGTGATGGGATGTGGCATGTTTGATTAGAAGCTGCACCACTTTGTTCTGCACTTCTCCACCGATTAGGGTCACTCACCTTTTTTAGTCTTGACCTCTACAGAACAAACTGTGTCTCTCGGCGTCTCACTGATGAGACCTGAACCTGCCCTGCAGTGACCTGAATGCCAACACCAGGCCCTGGGGGCCTGACACATCATATTCCTGATATCGGGCTGTTAGCTCACTTTGACCTCACAGTCTGAAGATTGTTGGCTTTTAATCTTCACACAGACATCCTTGCATCTTTCAGTAGCCTAGCTTTGGACTGTGGCAGCAGATAGATTGCAGTGTAGTGGAGGCTTCTCCAACTGGTCGAAGTCCAGTTAATCATGAAAGAGGCAAAGTGTGGAACTGATGGATGCCCCACTGCAGCCTGTTGGCTTTCCTAATAAGGAGTGCAGGTTGTTGCGAAGGAAGGAAGTGTAAACATGAAATCATTCATGATGTTTTGCAATAAAATCCAGAATAGAAGTAGAACAATCACATGGAAATACCATAGAACTCTGCTTATGCTTTGCAGAGATTTTAGAGCAGAAAGATGAAAAGCGCTGGTCATAATGTTGTGGCTGACCAGTGTATAAAGTCATTATTTTCTGTGATCTCACTCTATGCACCCACCTCCCACATAATCAGTACTTACCTGGAAAACCTGTTGTTCACATGTTTGAATTCTGCCCCCTGCTGGTTGTATCCATGCTCTGCAGTCAGCAGCAGGATTTTGGCAGCCGTTTCCAACATGGCTGCTTTCATGGACTGACTTTCCAGATTTTTTTGCAGAGAAATCGTTGGTAATTTTGAAAAGGTGTGTGTAAGAATATCTTTTACATTGACACTGATAATTTTATATGAATATTTACTAAATGTTTTTAATGTATAAAGAGTAAGATGGTGATCAGTTGTGATGAAGCAAACATAGATTCAGTGTTCATATTTTTTCAGTTCATTGATGTTTTTCCCTGTTTTTAGTAAATGTAATCAGTTCTAAAGACAAAGTGTCAGCTTTTGTTCTGAGACCTCGTAATAGCCTGATCTTCCTGTTTTGGTTATTTCACGGCAAATATGGAATAATCCATGAAAATGCAGCCCAGCTTAAAAGTTTCTAACTGGGCTTATTATAGCTGTCAGAACTGTGAAGCCGTTATTCCTTCTTCACCAGCTCCTATGTTAATCAATAGCCTGCCTTCACAGAGTGATCCAGCTTTAGGTCCAACTTAATGAGCTCAAGGGGTCCGGGTCAAATCCATCTGGCTCCTCAGATGTGATCAGCTCCAGCAGTAACTGTCTCCAGTCGCCGGAAGTCATCTCTGTGGCTATTTTTATCCACCGCCAGTGTCGTCTAACTCTATCAGGGTCAATTCATATTCTGTATACCACCTCATTAAAAGAGCTCCACAAAGGGATCGGTGTGTTTCTCCTGCTTCTAATACTTATAACTGGCAACTATTACTGAGAACAACCAACTGAACTATTGGTGAAAGTGACGCAAACCAAGAAGTGGCTCTAGGAGATGTAAATTAAATTCATACTTCGGGCAATGCGCTATAGATTTAACACAAATAATCCTAAAATAAACTGAAGGATTTAATGAAATAATAATAAAAGGTGGGTTTGTTTGTCAGTTCATCGTTCACAGTTGCAGCTCAATAGGCAGTAAGACTACAGGTCATGTCTTTGTCCCAGTCCAATGTGATTGACCTCACCTGTCTCTAGTTTCTAAGCTCCTCCCCTCATTAGTTTCAACTCTTAAAAATAAAACTGCTGACAGTTATGGTATTTATGGTTTCCCCAGTATTTACCACCAAGTTTCATTCTCAGCTAATTAAAATGGTCATGACTCAACTCTTCTTGATTTGTCTCGGTACAGATTCAAACACTGAGTCCAGTCACCAGCTTTAGAGCTCCTGAGACAAACCACTGCAATGAGACAGAGCGCAGGAGAAACTGAACGATGCTGGTCTGTGTAACCGTGTCGACTCCTGCAGCCGTCAAAGAAACGTTTGCATGTAACTAATCTATTTTTCTGTTGTGGTTTGCTGTAGGTTTGATCCTTGCACCGACTTCATCTGTTCCACTTTATCAATATCAGCCAGTGCTCTAACGAAGAGTGTCTCACATAAGCTGGTTTTGTTTGTGAAAGGATTCAGTAGCGTCCCCCAGCTATTAGACACAACAGCTTTCAAGGGTTTACTGAAGCAGTCCCTGTGCAGCGCTGGGTTCATCTTCCTCCTGTTCTCCTCGCTTTCTATTAATCTGATTTGATCCTCTGAACTCTTTTGCAGCCACTAGTGTATTGAGCGGGTAGGCTCTCTGACGGTGCAGTATGGGGTCGTGCAGGGGGGGAACCCATCGGGGTTATGGGACAGCACACAGAGCCACAGAGTTAGGATTAGGGGCTTCTGCAAAAATTGATCAAAAATAAAAACTTTCATTGCATTTTTCATGATTTTATTTTGTTATTTTCAAGCAACAGTTTGGATATTTAATGCATTTTGTGGAATAAAAGCTAAAAGAAGCATATCTGAAATTAACTTTTCTAACGGCGCCCACAAATGGCTGCTGGATGATAAATTGTTCCTGGACCTCCAGATCCCAAACCTCATCTCACATATTTCCCAGAAATCAAAAAGTTCTCCTCATGCTCTCACAGATGCACCTGGCTCCCTCCCCCCCCCCTCCAGTAACATTATGGCGCCGGGGCACATCACAAACACTGACACCTGCCATGAGAAACCACTGAGCCTTCCTCTCTGAATTGCGATGGTTAATGTTTAATTAATGACAAAAGGCATTTCTGCAAAGGCAGGGGTTGCCTGTCAAGCAGCATCTGGATGAAAACAAACAGTCAGTCATCCTGATCTCTGGAGTCTCTTTGCCTCTGTATTGCTGCGCTGTCTGCCATCCATCACCGCTCTCTGCACAGTGTGTTCATCTGGCTTTGTTTTCCTCTCCCGTCGATTTAGGTGTCGACGATGAAAACATAACTCTCCTCCTTTGCATTTTGCAAACGCGGTGAAACGCGCGTGCTGATGCATGTGATGGCGTTTAGGAGTGGATGAGTTTATTGTGTGCATTGAGACAGGTGACGGTGTGCCTCTGCTCATAAGCATGTATGTGTGAATATGAGCGCTCAAAGTTGCCCGTCTATCTCGACATATGGCGCTGAAGTAAACAAAAGCCAGCAGGCCATATGACTCCCTGCAGGTGCTGCTCGCTGCTGAAGTGCCTGCAATCCTCCAGATGTCATTTCACTTCTGTTGATATTTATTCTCAACCCGGAGCGACAGCACCTAGGGAAGGGTTCTCTAATTTAACACTGGCATGTTTCTGAAGATGCATAAATGTCCCCACAGACCTACAGAGACCAGGGTGTCATGTCCAACAGTAGACGTTTTCAGAGGTGTGGGCTGCTCATAAATCTCAACAACCTGCCATGCAGACCTGCGTGTCAAGCAAGCTGATTGGTTCATTTAGCTTCGGAGAGGAAAAGCAAACGTAAGGATACTTCATACAAGTACAAATGAAAGCAAGTGAACGTATCCTGCACGCTCACCTGTGTGCACCCCAGACAAGTATAATGCCAGCTTATGGCTTTGCATATTTAAGAGTCTTCATGTGGATGTTCTTCCTGTTTTCAAATACGTCTGCAGACCAGATCATGAAATTACACCAGGGTGTTTTCATGCAAGAGTCACAAGTCCCAAAGTAAACAATTCAAAATGTGAATGATCCGACTCCAGTTGAAAATCATAGACTAGTCCCACATGTCTTATCTAACATGAGATGAATGTGTTAAGTCTAGTTCTAGTCAAATGACAGGTCTTTGCACTGAGACTGGTCGGTTCTTGGGTCCTGGTCAAACCTTGCAATTACATCTGTCCTGGACAATCCGCTCAAAGCACAGGTCTCTGGTGTTGAGTGATTGCAGGTGGTCTGGGACGTCCCAGGTCACATTAAAAATCACCTGCTCTTGTGTAGGCATAGTTTTGCCTCATTCAACAAAAAACAACAATTCTACAACAGCAGTTCTTTAGTGATGAAAACTTCATCATTTGGACTTAGACTGCAGCTGTTACCTAAATAAATGACGCATAAATCTAAAGAAGAATGAATAAATTATTTACGACGTGTAGACTGAGTGACTTCACAGCTTATTCCAAAATATGTACCAGGTCCTCATGTCATGGCACGTACAGTAGTAGAGATTCATTAGGGACAGGATCTGTTAAAATATTCTCTTGAACCCCAAATAATGTTTTATTTGCATACAGAGCACAATGCTGAGATCTGATCTTATGTACTGGTTAGGGACGCATGTGGAGACAGTTTAATGATGATGAAAGCAGGTACTTGATGCAAAGTCTCAATGCAGCTAGTTAGGTCTGAAAGAACTAACCCTAATGGTAAATTGTCATACTCGGGCACAGTGCTCCTTTGCTCTGAGTAAAACCTCACAGCATGATTGTTCAAGTTGAAAATGATATTGGACCATCTCTTTACTGGTAACCTCCAAGAAATGCTCTTAAACCTCTACCCTTTTCATACGTAACCATCTTCATTTCTATGCTGACGACGCCCAGCTCTATCGTCCTGTCCATCAGACTCAAACCTCACTCTCTTGTTACAGATCTCAGCATCAAGATCATGAAATTCAGCCTTGCAGCTCAACCTGACACGATGTTTGGCGATTCCAGCCACCAGACGTTCTTTTGTTCCCACAGCATTCAAAGCCAGTTCATCCCAACAAACTCTGAATTTTCTTAATAATTTTCAGTCTGTTTGCGCAATGCATTTCACTAACTACATGCTGTGTTCCAAGATAGATGTGCCATTAACCTCCCCATGTATGAAGGTGGCATTTTCTAGGTTCCAGCTTTCTTGGAATGTGAATAACAGGTCAGTCATGTATCAGAAATACTTAATGTTTTCTGTGCAATTACAAAGTTCTGCAAAGTTTACTGTGAGGCTCGTTGTGCACTGTGGCTCATGGACAATTAAACAGTTTCTTGGAAGATAACGGCTGCACTGAGCTCAACACTTGGCTCAGATTTTTTTCACAGGAGTTAGACTAGTCAAAGGGAATGTTTGCTATGCCCATGACTGCGAATAAAGCATTTTGTAACATCAAGAGATTGTGCCCTTGCTCGGAGTGCGGTTCTGTTCATCAAGGCCAAATTGCTGTTTAAATTGACACATCTGGTGTGGATCTAAAAAGAAATGCCACACGCTCCGATCAAAGCAGAGTTCAGTCCCTTTGATTAAGCCGCACAAAACAGACCTGTAGTCCTTTCATCGGCAGGTTACTCACAGCCTTTTCAAACGCACACTCTGTCGGGGACTTTGTCCTTCGGTCTACGTATTTGCAATTTAAAAAATACAACACTGTAGAACTCAGAAACTCATTACTGTCATTTTTAATTGAGCCGACGTCTACATAACACTGAAAATGTTAAAGGGCTCCCTGAGGAAGCACAATGATGAAGAGCGCCACTGTCATGAAGAGGAATGTCACAAAAAGCCAAACCAAAAATCAGTCTAAAAAGCCGCCGTTGGCTTCCATTCGGCTTCCCACCGTGAAATACCATGACCTCCCATAGCTATTCAAACAATGAGTACTGAAACTTGTGCTGCCGATAAACATAAATAATGAGAGTGAGTTTTTTGACTGCACGATGTGCTTGGAGTTACAATCCATCTGGTTCAACAACCGAGTCTTTAGAGAACCCGGTGAACTGGTTACTGTAGCTGTCAACTCGGTGGGAAATTTCATGGAAATGTCGTTAAGTCCAACTGTATCACCACTGTGACTAAAGAAGCAACGGAGGAAAAGAGATAAAATTGCGACATCTGAACACGATATCAGTATTCAGAGCACAAGCCTCCCCCAGGCCGCATTCATAAATATGTTATGAGCAGGGCCTGCCGCTACTATACAGTCCGGCAGTGATGGATATTCAGGGTGAAGGGGCTCTTGTGAGAGCAGCATGTAAAGGATGACTGGGCCAGAGTTAGAAACGCAACATTAACTGACTCCTCAGGATGCTCGCAGTCTGGGAAGTGAAGGAAACCCGGCTGGTCGGGGAAATCAATATAGAGCACATCAGCATGTGAATCGGTGCGAGAGGGAGGGAGATGATTGCCATATATGAATCACTTCAAACACGCAGCAAACGCACGGGAACGGGCTTGTAGACAGCTGCACCAGACGGGTTTAGATGTGCATGTTGATGCAAGGCGTAAAAACAAGTTCAATAGCGCAGGTGAAAAGGCAGCATGGTGAACATTTCTGTCATTTTCTGTTTCCTACTTTTTAAAGAACTGACATTTTCTGTAACCTCTTGTCCTGTGGAGGGTCGTGGGGTCTGCTGGAGCCTATCCTGGCTGTCATTGGTCTAGAGGGGGGGTCCAGTCTATCACAGGGCTAAGAGACACTCACACCTACGGCCAATTCCAATGAACCAAACAAACCAGTCGGACCATGGATTCAATTTGCTCAAATTTAAATGTTACCACATTTTTCTTAAACTGTAAATTGCCTAGCTGATTATTAGCATTTTAGCAAACCGTTCACCTGACTACTACCCAACTTCCTGACTATAGCTGAGCACTAAACAGGCTAGACGAGAAAATATTAGAACCGAGAATCAGTTTGTTAATGCAAAGTTATTCTTCAGTCAATTTTTAAACATTTCCCCTCTTGACTCCTGTGAGTTTCAGCTTGAGAAGAATCAAGCCTTAACAAGTTGACCCTGAGGTCACAGCACAGCTGGAGCACATTTCATCCTGAGAAGAATAAACGGAGACAGAAGTTTATTTGGATGGGGTGAAGCATCAGGAGGATCGTGATGGATGGTGTTAAATCAAATGTGAAAGCTTTGATGTAAACTCTTCCAGAGTCCAGCAGTAGTAGGGTTTGAACATATAATAATATAATAAGGAAACGCACACAGAGCCAATCAGGCCACATATGTTATTGTAATTGTTTTTTAAAATGTACAGGAGATTAAGAGCGTCTAACTGTGACAAGTGATGGATGATAATGGATTCTATTATTGGGTTTAAGGTCTGTGTGTAGACACAGTTGTTATCAGGAGGAAGAGGAAGACACGGGTATTTCCAGAGCAGGAAGTTTGATATTTTTTGGCGTAGCTCTGTGTCCAGCCCCATATATTAATGAAGCACCACACAGCATAAAGACTGATGCATAACACCATGAAATCAGTCTGAACTCGCATAGCTCCCAGAATCCGACTCAAGTTTGAATCTTTTTGAAGAATAAACTCTGCCTGCATCAAACTTTGACCTTCTCCGCTGATTCTTTTTGACTTTGAAGATGCTCCAGATGCCTGCAGACTCCAAGAATTTAGATTACTTGTTGGAGTAAAGAGGTACAGGCCATTACCTCACATTTTTCTTCTATAATAGTGGTGAGGCTGGACCAGACAGAAATGTGTGAATGAACCTGACTCTGTGCAAACCTAAAATAATAAATGTTCCAAGGAAAGATGGCATCAAGCTGAGCTGCCCATACAGCTAACACAGGATGATCATTGCTGCAGAGGTTTTGAGACGTACACCGAGATGTGAAAAGCTTTAATTCCATTTTGCCTTTATGTATTTTTTTTCATTTACATTATGTTATAAACTGATGGTGGCCTGTACCTACTTTCATTTACGTCGCCTCATTTCCTTGAACGACTGCCGCTGTGAAATCACCATGTTTATGTTGTTTCACTCAGTTTATGAGAGAGAAGGCCAATCACGGAGGACGCATGGTTTGCAGTGAAGATGGCTTTGCTGGGCGTTTGTCTCTGGAAATGAGGCTGTCGTCATGAAAGAAGCTTCGTTCTCTTTGCTCTCTGTGTTGTATCTGCATAACAGATGTTAAATGTTGGAGTAGTGACACCGTTACCCCTCACATATGAAATAACTGACAATTCAACTGTTTTTGAAACTGAAGTGCTTTCAAACATTTCTGTTGGTACCTTTTTTTTATTTTGCATTTTGGCAGGAAAAACTGTTTGTCTTCGCATAAACATAAAAAGGACATTTCAGTTCATGCCACATAAAGATTACGAACACAACACGCACAATTTCAAAGCATTATGATACACTGGGGTAAAAGTAACACGGAGATAGACGGCAATACAAGGGAATGACGCCTTCAGTAGCACTGGGTCTGATCCATAGACTGTAGGAAAAATGGACGACGCGTCTCCTCTTCCTCCGATTGGTCAAACTGACGCCAGAACGCCAGGGGTGGCGGTATCTTAGAGAGTGAGGTGGAGCTTATGGTCTATACTGCAGCCAGCCACCAGGGGGAGCTCTACGTGCTTGGCTTGGTGTCCACCAATCACTGAATATCTGAGACAAGAGCCAATAGCTACCTTTGCAGGGTGCAACCTGATTTGTGTGAGCGAGTGAACAGAAGTCATGGCGTCCACTTCAGTGGGAATGCTTTTCTTGGGTGGGTGTGACATTGGCTGGGAGTTGCATGGAGCTTCTTGAACACCTGGTGGGAGGCATCCCACACGTTGGTCTTTTGACGTTCACCTTAGGTTGGGAACGGTGATCACAATAAGTTTTCATTGTGAATACGCCACAGGATGCCATCTGATCTGAAATGGTGCCTTTGTGTTTCTGTTCTTTTTAATCAATGGCACCAAGTTATTTAATAAATCCACATCATCTACCAACATTAATATATATGCTATGGTGGCAGACATATTTAAAAAGCTTCAAAAATCACTCATGATCGGTGCTTCTGCTGAAATTAAAAACTCTTTTCACCGGATGTCAGACCTCCACAGCTTGAGCTCCCTTAAACAACATTTTCTAATTGCTCTGCAGCTCAGTTGTCGGTTAAAGACATCTAAACCTGCGGTGTAAAGACACCAGGGAGCTCCAGGCAGTTTTATTTTATTTATTTTTTTAATGAAGCAAAGTGCTTTTCTTGTGAAGTACCACATGAGGTGGAGGGCAAAGGAAATGTGTGTGTGTGTGTGTGTGTGTGTTCGTGTGCTTGGATGTGCGCGAGGCTGTCTGCCGTTTACGGGTGGGCGGTTTTGCTTAAGATTTTGTTTACACAAGCTGTTGCTCCCATGTGGCGTTTCTTCTCGTATAAAAGCTTCCTGAAAAACTCAGTGTGTTTAAAAATGCTGCCAAATGAACAAACACACACTGACGGCGTTTGTCTGCGGCTCCATTCAGCTGCGGGACTCAAAACGATAAAACAAAGCCATTACAGCAGATGAGACGGGTCGCTCCATCCTCGCCAAGATCCATTTGAGCTTTGAGGGCGTGATTTTTCTCATTCAGGGAGTCACGGGAGCTCGGAGTCGGTCGAAAACCTCAAGTAAAATTAATGTCTCAACAACCAGAATTCAAACATTTACATTGAAGGAAAATGCACTGTGGATGCTTCTGGTCTCTTCTTTCCCTGTGAATCAGTGGGGCCACGTAAATTAATTGACACTAAGAGAGAGGGGCCTCCCAGCTATTCACCACTGTTTGACATGAAATAAGACATTACATAAATTGTCAATGTCATACAAGAGCAGCCACTCAGGGGAGTTTAATGAGACCATCAGAGAAATGAATCCAAGGCTGTGGATGTTGGAGAAATGAGGCATTAAAATGATGGGACGTCTCATGGGGATGAAAAAGAAAAGACGGGTTTCATTCAGCGCTCAACAAGGACGCTCCTTCAAATCATTCAACTCAAGCCTCATAACCTTGTCATCTACTGTCATCTTCCCCGCATGAGTCCGCTCCACTAGTCCTGCCATGAGGGGGGAAAAAAACTATTTTTTTGTAAAATTGGCATTATTCCCACCTGTGTGTTTCATGGCGGATCAGCTGCGGTCGTGTGAGCCCACAAGCTTCGGTATTTTTGAATCGGTGTGAAGCATTTTTCAAAAATGACCTTAGAAGTATGCAAATGTATGCTCACAAAGCTTAATTGGTTCCAAACGGTGAGACTCCCAACCAATTTTCCACTTCCAAATTCCAAAGCAACTTCCTATTAATGGCTAACATAGATGTATCGTATCTTCGGGTGTTAAATTAGAGTAATCATAAGTTCTTTGATCCAGCTCAATGTCCCAAGAGCAACAATGTGGCAACAAGACAATAGAGTTTGAAAGATTTATTTATTTATTTATTTAAAGTCGACTAATATGTGGTGAAAGTCGGGTCAGTATAACCCCCACAAGACACCGTGAAATGTTAATGAACTCCTCAGAGATAGAGCAGTGAACCTCTGGTCATGTGACATGGATGGGTACCAAGCTAAACTCTACTTTAAGGCGATTTCAATGGAAGTAAACAGTACAGTCGACAAATTGCAAGTTCCCCCAAACGTTTACCCTCCGTGACATCCTGCTTGTTTCACTCAGAAACATTTGAGCTGGGAAATGTAGACGAGGGTTTCCTAGGTAACTAGAGCCTGCAATGTCCACTAGCCACAAAAGTGCTAGCTACAAGGAGGTGAATGGAAGTGAATGGCTCTGGATGTGCACCAGGCTTTTATGAGTAAGCCGGGCTCACTGCAAGCAACTTGGTAAGTTGGAGTGAGGTCAAATTAATTGCTTGGGGATTCAAGGAAGTTCCATTATGTTTCTTGTTTGTATATTTAGCATAGCTGCCCTGTTTCACTGACCTACAAACTGACTGTGTGTTATACAGGCTAAATGTCTTGCACGGTTTACTCGGTATTGGTGTGAATGACCTCAAATCACAGCTGAAAATTAGCATTTTAAACCCACAGTCATCCAGTGAGTTCAGTTTTAATGTGCTGCAACGTGGAGATAAAATAAGAACGAGCCATTCCAGTGCTACAACTTCACAGACGTCACTGCTCCATTGCTTTCCTGAAGCCTACTTAAATCATGGAACAACACAGCATGAATGCAAACAGTGATTTGTGTATTTCCATGATGCCAACCCACACATTCATGCATAGTAAACATGTTTGCAATATGTCACATATATCTGAAGATTGAGCACAGACTGTATAATTGACTCTCCAGTTGCCATGACCTAAATATGACAGAGTGGTATTGCCATGCAGCTCATATGGAGACCATGTTGGCAAGGTATAAATTAATGCTCAGCAGCCTGGGACTGCCTTGAAGGCTTGGCTTAGACTGATTTATGTAAATACAAACAGAGCTGAAATCCTTCATTTGAACAGTGGCTCGAAAAATAACTTGCAGTCATTACATTAATGTCATCCAGAGTCTTACTGCACGGAGGAGCACATCCCACCTGTCTGAAAATAAAAAAGAGGAGGAGGAAGATGGACAATAAATATTTCATACGTTTCATTATTGCATATTTATAATGTGTCTGCCACTCTGTAAATCTGCCCAAGCCTGAGCTGAGAAACAATCTTTAACCCAACAGGCACAAAGTCGAGCCATGCAGCGCAGGGAAGGGCAAGTCATCTAATTTAACCGTCCTGCCAAGTGAAGACCCACACAGCCGTTACTTCCAGCTTAATGACTCCAAGGGCAGAATGTTTTTCACTCATCTAGTGTGAACTTTGTCTGTGACGACACAAGAGAGAAGAGTCGCAGCATACGCCACACACCTGATAAATTACACTGAGTTCAGGTTCTGACAAAACCGTATCTAACAATATATGTATAGGCTAAATTGGTTTTAAAAGGAAAGATGACGTTAATGATCGTCTTAAAATTTGTTGGAGCCAAAAGAAACATGCTTAAGGAAATGAAAGTCATACAAACCATGATTGAAGTCTCAGTTAGTAGGACAGTTCTGCCTTTAATGGGAAAAATGGGAGCCAGCCTGACTGGGGAGTTTTACAACGGAAAGTTGGTCTAGAGTCGCTGATTATGACGGGACACCAATGTTGTCATACATTCATTCGTTGTCAAAAGCTGAAGAGCTTAACTTGCTCACAACTAAATGTGTTGAGGAGTGTTTGTTTTTGTTTGTTACTTAAATGGACGACACATGTGCACTTGATCCCAGTTGATCAAACTGATGCTAGTACTCCTTGGCTATAGGCGGCGCCATCTTGTGAGTCTGGAGCAGTACTGTCTGAGTGTAGAGCCACCCACACTTCCTCTAGACCAGGAGTGTCAAACATACGTCCCGTGGGCCCATATCGGGCCATCAGAGGATCTAATCTGGCCCAAGGCGTGAATTTGAAGTTGTTCATAGATGTTTTGTAAAAGGAGAACTCAGAAAATGTAGACTTTGCACTAAAACAAGAGGAAATATTTGTCATTATTTATAGGTTATTGTCCTAAGGGACTTCTTCAGAGCAGTTGTCAGTGGCAACTGTCAGTCATCATGATGTCACATCCTGTTTCTATGGTGTCAAATAACTAAACTGAAACTAAGTAGAAAAATGGACACTTGAACACACATCAGCATTATATTACCGACCTAAAATTCTCAATGTTCTTTTGGTTTGTGTTTTCATGGCATTTAGATTTTGATTGGACTGTTTATTTTTATTTTATTTATTTTTTTCAGCAGTAAGTTCTTTTGTTTCCTGTTCCTGTCTCCTCATGTGTCCATTTGTGTCTAACCTCATTACCTAAACTGTAAGACATTTCTCTGAATAAAAGACAAAACGTTCACTAAAACTCAGTCACGTTTGAATGACACTACACAGAATATATTTTTAATTTTACTTGGAGCGTGTCCTCACCTAAAGAGAAAAGCAATATTTCAGCTTTCCTGGCCGGCAGTCCCTTGTGTTTGAGAAATATGACTTTCTGCAAACTGTTTTTACCCGAGGAGCCCTGAGCATGACGCAGAGACTGATTCATTTCCTATGGCACAGCGGTGTCTTTTCACAAGACACAGGGGGATTCCAGGCGCTGCCGGACTGACATCAACGGACCTCTAACTTTAGCACTCACATTTAGCACGCATTCAGTCTCCTATAAACCAAGCGTCTGTGATTTCAGGGCTTTTCCAAACCTTAAACAAATCCTGGGTTTTGTATAGCGACGTTTATCTACTTTGTTATTTGGTCCAAATGACTCAAAGAGGACGTAAGGAGGAAAAAAACAACATTGTTCCAAATTACAAGTAAACATAACTCATGTACGGAAGCAAAAGTGAAGTTCGGCGCATGAACTCTGTTGGATTCGAAGCCTGTTGATTTCAAGATTGGATAAAAGTAAAAATGGCAACATGACAGGTACAGTAACTCGGCTGGCTGCTTTTAAATTACAGGCTGGAGCAGAGAGCAGGCGTCGCAAAAATCATTACAATTCCCTTCGCTGATTTGAAGAATGATGGTGTAAAATAAGGCTCCTCTGTGGCAATTTCTACACACCCCACAGCCTTAATTTAAGTCACTTAAGTATAGTCTGGGTAAGAATCACGTAATGCAAGAAATTATAGCCTGCAACCAGCTCTGTTTGCTGCTTTTGGGACTTAAATTGCTCTCGGTACAAAGTACAAACCTGGAGAGCTGAATGGAGGCAATTTCCTGCTCCACTTTTGTTATTTCTTGGTGTTCACTTTTGAAGATAAAGGACGGGTCATTAATAACACCAACATGATTGTGGCTTCAACCAAACACTTTGTTGTCTGCTGAGGAAATTAAATCATCAGTCTTATAGTGAGTCGACATAATGCCAGCTGTACGTATAAAAAATATTAAATTCACCTACATTAGAGCACAAGATTCACCAAAAATAAAAAATGTTATGATGAATGAAAAAGGACTAGAGATTCATGGACTGGTAATATGACCAGACTAACTCTAACCCTGAGAAGGTGGAAAGAGCGATCCGATGCTGAACCTCACCATGGTTTTAGTTTGCTGCCAGTTTTTGGCTTTTTATTTGATTTATGGTTTACGTAAATACAACTAACATACTACTGCAATGCATCTGAAAAGGCATCCGCTAATGCTAGCCGAAAGGTCCAGATCCTCTGGACAGCAGTCACTTAACCAATCCAATCCACTTTATTTATATAGCACAATTTTAACAAACACAAGGTCCAAAGTGCTTTACAACATAAAACACAGTAAATAAATAAATGACACAATAGAAACACAATAAAAGATTGAATAGTAGAAATATGCATACACATACAAAAAATCATATAAAATCAACACTCTACATGTTGTTAAAAGAAAAAGAAAAGAGGTGGGTTTTAAAATGAGACAGTGAGGAGCCTTCTCTAATGTGCAGCAGCAATTCATTCCAAAGTTTTGGTGCTGTAACCACAAACGCTCGATCTCCTCTGAGCTTAAGGCACCGTCACGAGAGGTAAGGGGGGGCAAGGCCATTCAAGACTTTAAAAGCAAATGAAATCATTGTTGAAATCATTGTATTGTCTCTGGTTTGATGCTGACTCCCTCCTGGTCACAGTCTCTCAGTGTGACCTTGGTTTGGTTGACGTCATTGCTCTCCACCTTCACACATTTTCCGTCCAGATGTTTTTTGCTTTTTGCAGTATGTACCGTATCTGTCAAGGGATGCAAGGAGCCTTCAGAAGACCCTGGCACCTTCACCCCGGTCCCACGTGTGCTGCTGTAATGGTGCTGCAGACATTATTTCCCATTAGTCCTTGAAGGGCTGAGCCGCAGGGAGCAGCGAGACCCTGCAGAGAATCGGGTCACAAGCAGCGCGCCGTCCTTTTGTTAGCACATGTGCTGCCCTCCAGAGCTAGGCCCTGACCTAACCTGGACCAACCGTCTGTGTGCACATTTTTTTATTAGAGGTTATTTGAAAACAGGACGTTGGAGTTTAAAACCTACATCTACTGTGGCTAGGTTGCACTGATTGAATATGTGCTGTTTACTACGAGTACAGTTAAAGCTCTTTAAAGGCTGTAAAAGAGGCGTTAAGAGGGTATTTTAAACCACAGGAGTGCTGTGGCATAAATAAAAGATGATCTGATCTCATTTTATATCCAGAACATGAACTAATGTTTGCTTGGTTCACTTCAAAGAACTTGAACCCCAACAACTTCCAGCACCTTCTGCATGAACTGGAGCAATGTGAGCACGTCAGTCCTCACTTCATTATTGTTATTGGCATAAGTGTATAGAAACTGATCAACCACAACATTACGACCACTGACAGGAGAAGTGAATAACATTTAAACCATCTTGCTCCAGTTCAGTGTTCTGCTGGGAAACTTGTGGACCTGGCTTCATTCATTGGTGTGGATGTTACTTAGACATGTAGCACCCACCTAGACCAGACCTAGTACCCAAACTGATCAAGTATCTGTGTCAAGATAATCCATCCACTACCATTAATGCATGGTTCAGGAATCTTCATTGTAATTGTCTTCACCAACGATACATAAGGATAGAGAAATGACACGAGTCTAAACCAGAACTATCAGAAATGTGCTTTAGATGAGGTGTTGGTGTGAATGAGAACATTCTGGTGTGACCTTCATGACACCTTATCCAAGATTATGCACTCTCTGTTCCATTTAGATCCAGAACTGAGTCTACTAGGGAATCTTGGAATAATCACCGGATCCTTGATGAAATTCCAAACCAAATTCATATGCTTCATGTGCAGCTGGAAATGTTCTGCTTTGACATGGAAATCCGATTCTCCCATCCTTATTCCTTAGACGGTCCTTGGAAATGAACAGGTATATAGCTATTCATCTTTTTGAAGATTTAGCAGCCATATCTAGATCGTGTAGGTGCATCGTTGACCGCTTGTGAACTGTATCGAGAAATGAATGAGCACCAATTTAGCACCCCTTACTTTTTATTTGTGTTATATATGTTTTGTGTTTTATAAATGTAAAAAGTATCTGTACGTGTTCAGGTATATGTACAGGTGTCAAGTGGATTTAGTGTGAAGTTGTTCCATTAACAGGACACTACGTTTGGGATCATGCGTCTAGTCGTCATCAGCAGAGTCCTCTCTTCTCATGGACAGATATGATGAGCACTGCTCTCATTGTGTCGTCTATTTGTCTTCCTCTGTCCTTGTGATTTTCTGTTTTTATCCGTCTTATTCCTTCTGGCTGATTTGTACTAAAAATGAACAATGATTTTCTTTGAACTCAATTTTATGAGCAATTTAAATTCAAGATGACCAAATGTACTGCCTGAACCATTCATTTAGGTAAGTATGCATGAAGAGACGCATGCTTCAGTCAGTGGAAGGATCTATTCTTTGTCTAAGTCTGTCACACACACACAGGGAGCACCCTTTTTAGCCCAATCAATTCATTTGGGCTGCCTCAATGACACCGGAGCATTCTGCAAACATCCTATCCTTAAAATCTTCCTTCGCCCTCTCCTTAAACGTCTGCTTTGGCTTCGGCACGATGAATGATTGCTCGGGCCAATCAATTCTATTTAGATAAGCTCGCCTCCAGAGAGGACAGGAAAAGGAAGACGGATGGATTTTTCAGAGTTATTCAACACGGAGGCCCAAGGTTATTGTTCGGGATGCTCGCCAACTGGGTATTGCACAGGTAGGGCAGACTCGGTTGCTCTGTTCCAGGAGATTAACCTCCAGGAAAATACTATACGCATCGTGCAGGGTGAGCTTAATGAAGCTCCAGTGAATGTAACCACAGAGATGACAAATGCAAGGAGAGTATACGGGGGAAAAATGAGCCTCTATGCATGTGCAGCCATGTGAAGAAATAAGTACATGCCATGGACGTTGTTGGCGTTTTTGACATATTTGAACGAGCAGACAGATCCACTGGGATATTTTCCAATAATTTATTAATATTCATGGAAAAAGTAAAACTCTCAGGCTGAGAAGATTGTATGGGTTCCTTTAACGCCTACAGATCCTGGAATGACATGTTCGGGTTCCTGGAGACTTTATTTGTAAATTAAACTGACTGCTCTTGGTCTGAATTTGCTCTTATAATTCATTTTAAATTTGGAGAAAAGGATTCTTTGTTGTTCTGCGCTGGGCACAGAAGCATTTGACCCTCCATTCATGTCCACTGGCTCAGGTTAGTGAGCAGCCACGTGCAGTCCCTGAGCAGCTCTTCAGCAATCGATGCCAAATGGAAAGTGCTTCACATTAGCATCACCCTCGCACATTTCTTCCCATCAGTCCTGGCGTTCAAACTGATGACCCTCCGGTCCCGGACCCGCCTCTCAAACCACTACGCCAGAGCTGCCAACCAGCTGCCAGATTTCAGAACAGCAAGGCCTCAATGTCAGAAGTTTAATGAGACACCATCCACCTGTTACTCTCTAAGGAGGTCCTAATCATTGGACATAATCTGGGAGGCATGATCTCAATCTGCTGGATGTGAAGATGTGATCAATGTCTTCTTTTCTCTCTTGCATCAGATCAGCTGTACTATCAGTCACAATTTTCTGGACATGTGATTCTTCTTTATTCGGTCAGTTCTGCCAAATGTGCAGCACATACAGAGATAAGATGAACACTAAAAATACATTTGAAAAACATTTGAGATTTGAAATGTGGTCAATAAATATAAAAATCAAGGGACGGAACAGATTAAAGAGCCAATAACAGATTAAAGAGCAGCTTTTCAACCTGAAATCGATATTTAAACCACGGAAGACACTGAAATCTAGTCAGGTTTGGCCTCAATGTGCACTGAATTTCTTCCTGTCGGTATCTCTAGCGACATCTCTTCAGCTGCACTTCAGGAGTGATGTAAACTGTGGATGGACCATGGTTCACGAGTATACTATAGATATGTTTAACCCAACAGCTCCACTTTGTGGATCATTAGCACTGTTACAAGGAGAGGAAGAGGCAAAGATGACCAGACATTTGTAAGAGTTTGACTGTTTATTGTTAGTAATGTGTTTTTCTTTTCTCCAGCTGTTCAAATTTTTTTAAAAAGTTGCATTCTGTCAATAAAAATGATCTTCACAGTTTGACTTTTGGACACCTTTGAATATGAAGCCACATCAGCATTTACAGTAACAGGATTGAACTATGCACACTACCTGGCCAAAATAAAAGACCCCACACACTAATATTTCACCTCTGATTTATCTCTGACTCCAGCTCATTCTCTGTCTCATTGTCTCCATAATCTTCTCCAGTGTCTCCAGATTTCTCTCCATCCAGTGTTGCATTCATTGTATTGGTGATGGAGAGTCTGACCACTGCTCAAAGCTTCTCCAGCTCATCCCAAAGATCCTCAATGGGGTTAAGGTCTGGACTCTGTGGTGGAACAATCCATCTCATGCTCCCTGAACCACTCTTTGACAATCTGAGCCCCATGAATCCTGACATTGTCATCTTGGAATATGATCCATTGATGGAATAAGCTGCTCATTCAGTATATTCAGGTAGTCAGCTAATGAACCTAGACCCAGATCATAGCACTGCCCCATAGCACAGGCTTGTACAGTAGACACTAGGCATGATGGCTGCATCACTTCATCTGCCTCTCTTCTTCCCCTGATGCTTCTCCACTCTCCTTCCAGTTTCTAATAATGCCTTGGACAGTTCTTAACCCAGTTTTAGTAGTTTCTACAATCTCCTTAGATGTTTTCTCTGCTTGATGCCAATGATTTGACCCTTCTCAAACAGACGACCACAGGATGTGTCTTTAGACATGGTTGTTGAAGAAATGAGAAGCTACTCATTGCATCAGTTGGGCTTAAATAATCAAAGATAATCACCCATGCAGTAATTATCCAATAGGAGGTGAATACCTGTTTGATTAGTTTAATCCCGTTAGAGACTTTTTTTGGCCAGGCTGTGTAAATGAAATATGTTAGAATCACTTCAGCTTTCAAGTTTCACCACTGAGTCACTAAATATAATTCAGTTTCACCACATTCTCCTTTTGAGACACAGTAAAGAAGCTTTCAGTTCAAGTTTCTCAACATTTGTTGACCTCTGACTTGAATTTAGGAACTTAGAATCTGAAGAACACTGTGGTAATGAGGAATTCTACTATAACATTTAAAACATTTAAGTTATTTGAATAATAATAAAAAAAAAGAATCACTCATGTGATGTAGCCACACTCAGTTCTTATCAGAATATGAGTCTGGTAACACACCATTTGGATTTCATTATGAAGCATATATCAACCCAAACAGAAATAATATATAGATAATGTACAATTAGAAATAAAATGTAAATATAATCAGTTTTGCAACACAAAATAAAACTATGTTTTACTGTCTTTTGTTGAAACACTCACTTCAAAGCTGAACCTTGGATTAATAAACCGCCCTCGTATCTGACCAGAATAAACCAGACATGTGAGACAGCTATCCAGTCTGCAAGCACTGCTTCAACGCCTCCTACTTTTGTCTGCGACTTTCAAGCGGCTGACGGGAAGCGCTGAAGTGAAAACTATCGACACGATGAAATAAGGATTCGGTAGCATCTTTAGGCTCAGGCTGTCAAAGCAAACCAAAGTGAGAAGCAGCAAATGACACGTGCTGCTAATTAAATTAGACATTTTGTAAGTGAAATTCAGTTTGGAAGAGTCGTCATCAGTCCTTATTTTAAATTTCAAAGCCACGACCGTCTTAGCGTATTAGCCTCCTATGTCCCTGATTTAAATTTAACCTCAGGTTTCTGATCAAAATCTGTCAAATAAGGATTTGTTCACCAACTCATTTTTTAAAGAAAAGCTGGACCCATTCACTTCCTTCATAGTCACTGGTTTTAGTAAATATGACTGCAGCTCGAGTTAAATTTGTTTTAAGATTTAAGATCATCAGAGGACAGGATGAAACCAGATGAGCAGAATCAGAATGTCTGAATTTTAAATGATACCCAACACCACATTGATTTCTTCATCTCTGACCTTTTACTTTCCCACCAGAAACACGCTGGGCCAGTTTATATGTTGCTCTCATAAGACACGCTTGTCCGTGAGCCTGGCGTGAGCACATCCAGGAAAATCTTGGACTCCTTATCTTCACTGAAGTCGACCTCAGAAACCGTGTGGACTGACACTTTGACGTCAAGGGATTCATTGCCTTGTCTTTCACTTGAAAGGAGTGCCTGACGCACCTCCTCCTCCTCTTCTTTTGCGCTGGTGCCGGGGGGCCCTATAGCCTGCCTGTACCCTGGCATCCTGACCGGCTGCATGGGGTCGGACGCAGGGATCTCCGCACCCTCGTCCACCAACGTACGGCAGTTTAGGATGAGCGGCGGCAGAGGGACACTGCGCGCCAGGTCCTCCATGTGGCGGGCAAACTCCATGGTCTTGTACTGCGTGATCTTGGCAAACTCCAGCGTCTTGGCTGAGGTGACGATGGGGATGCGCTTGGCCACCTCAAACGCCTTCTGCAGCTTTTCTGCGCCCTCGGTGCGGAAGAACTCATTGATGGCCCTCTCCGTCTCCTTGAGGTGGCTGCTGACCATGCACAGCCGCGTCACATTGAGGATCATGGTGATGGTGAAGGCCACCAGGCACACGATCACAAAGTAGATCCCCAGGCCGCTGTCTGTGTAGGCAACACGCAGAGTGATGGTGTAGTTTTTGCTGCCGCTGGAGGCGACACAAGTGTAGCGGCCACGGTCTGCGAAGGACACGACCGTGATGTTCAGGGCGCCGTTCTCTTCAATCTGCCACTTCTCACCTGCAGCCAAAACAGATGGGAGTTTTAGATTTACCCAAAACCAGAGACACTTTCACATGAAGGGCGGAAATCTTTATCATCTCCTCAATCAAACAGTTTGTTCTGCAGCATTAGAAACATTTACGCAGGGCAACAAATCCAGTTAGCCCTCATTAAATTTAAACTTTGCCTAATGCAGTTTGAATTCCTGAGCTCATACGCACACAAAACACTACCTGATGAGATGAAAGCTGTTTTATGCAGAATACTAGAATAAACAACCACTTTATTTATATTTGGAATTATTGTGTTGACTCTCAAACTTATTCTAGATTGAGTTGATGCGTGGAAGCTTGAACTGCATGAAAACATGACACAAACTAAAGCCTGCATTCAAATAATTATATTTCTACACCGTTTTGAACAGTTAACTTTGAGAATGATGTGTAATCTGACTGGAGAATCATCAAATTGATGTTTACAAGTGTTTTAACACTGATTATTTAAAGTATTTGCTTATTCAGGTGTTCCTTCATCCTCACCCAGCAGAGGTCCCTTAGAGTTGTACCACTTAATGCCACCAAGGCTTCCGGTCACGTTGCACTCGATCAGCGTGCTGGAGCCCTCCTTCGCCACGATGTCTTTACTGGAGGGGCCGCTCGCATGGAGCATGGAGGCGTCTGACGCGTTGTTAGCTCCATCTGCCGTCCGGCCTCCGAGCAGCACGACTGCGACGAGCAGGTGCAACAGGTTGTGACTCTGAGGCGACGACATGATGTAAGGGATTACGGATCCTGCTCACATTTAGACGAGACAAACCTGCAAAACAGGAAGAGTTCAAGTTTATGGGTCATCTTGCAAAACCTGATACCTTTACTTTTTAGTGTATTCATAACCTTAAAGAACATTTAAGAAATTTGTACACACTTATAACATTCTGTTTTATTAGATCCTTCTTTTTAGATATAATGTAGATATCTTCTGAGGAGAACGTTCAAAACTTGTGTACAGTCTGAGAGCTTAAGGCCAAAATTTCACTTTTGTCTTCTAGTTTTACTGCCAAATGTGTTAATTTCTTGCTTTTCTTTTCTATTAATAATAAACTTGTCACATTTCACATTTATAATTATTTTCTGTGGTGATTTTTAGCTGGAATTAAGTCCTATCAATGTGCTAAGCATTGTTGCCACTTAAATGAAACCTAGCCTAATAGTTAATGAGGTCAGACACATAATTATTTATCATTATTATTATTATTATACAGCGAAGTTATTGCGGATTTAAATAACATATTAAATATATTTAAACAAGTTTATGATGTTGTCAATTAAACTCTAAGGTTCTCTCGATCATTGGCGTTTCGGTCAAATACTAAACAAGATAAATCCTACTGTCCCGGATAACGCCCACAACAACAGATTCTCAATCAACGTACACACGAAAAGCTTTTTGCAAATCAATAGTTTTCACGGAATTTTTGTTACCGTCCACTTGTTTACCGTCAAATGTTTAAGAGCACAACGAACAGGTGCCGTACGATCCGTTCTCTTCCTGGTTCAGGTAAGGCTGGGTGGGCGTGGCCTGTTGTCAACGCCTTCTAATACACATGGAATGAAATAAACAATGTTAAATCATAAGGCTGCTTTTATATAATAATAAAAATAACAACAATAAAGAAGAAGAAGAAACACAGCATATGTTTAAATATGAAAGCTTGAATCTATTAATTTATTATTTTGTTTATTTCAATTTTATTTAGTTAATTCAATTTAATCTAATTTCTATTTTCATGGCTATGCTCCATGATTGCTTATACTACTTTTAATTTATCTTACTAGATTTTATTCTACTTATTTTTTATTTCTATTTTATTTAATTTACTTTTTTTTTATTTTTTATCTGAGGTTCTTTGAGTGTTTTTAATGTCCAACTGAACTACTGTGACCAAGCAATTTCTCTTGTGGATAAATAAAGTTCTATGCGTTTTACTTTGAAGTTTCCGGAAGTGCCATATCTCCGTTTCCTGTCCTCGCTACTGAACCACTGAAGTAGAAAGAGACACCGGTATCTGGACTCCATACTTCAAAATAAAATGACGAAGCCTGCGCGCGATGCAAAGGAGGGTGCTTTTTAAAAGCATTCAAGTAACTTTTCTGGGATAATGTAGTTCTTTGAATCCAGATCTTTAAAGTTTCCGTCAACGATCAACATACATGCGCAATACTTTCATTTACAGTCATTTTAAAGTCTCAAACGTCTGAGAATGCTTTTATTCTGAAGATATTAACCGGAAGTCGTCATTCCAGTGTTGGACGGACTAGACCTGATCTTTGAAAACAAAATGTGACGTGGCTAATCCTTGTGGACAAAAAGAACAAGAAAACCCGAGTCTTTACGCTGTTTACTGGAGATGTAACGTGTGTTTCACGCTAAGGCACTATCGATCAAACCGAAAACATCGCTCTTATCGTTAATTGTGTACAGGAAACTGCTGGCAGAGACTGTAACGTTGAGTGCTAGCATCAAGACTTTGACAGCTGAGCCAGAGGAAAGGTGAGTTTATAGCACAGATGGGAAACGTGTGCGTGTTGTTTTTCTGACTAAATAAGTTGTTCTGATGGATATTGATCAAAGGGGAATAGTTCTTAAAATCTACTAGCAACCACTTTGTGAAGCTGCATGAAACGCTGTCACAGCATCAATAACACAATAACGAAGTAGCTATGACATTTGATTGTTTATATATATTATTTTTATGATAATTACAGTTTTTTGTATGTTGGGACTTTAATACACTAATATACTGCTCAGTGTGACTCTACATTATATAAGATAAAAAGTAAATTCATGTTTTTGTGAATTTGAACCTACTTTGGAGCCAGCAGGTCTACTGTTCCCCTAGTGTTTTTAATGGTGACAACGACGGCGTCACTTTGACCAAAGTTCAAGCAGAGTAGGTCAAAGCATGCGAAAAAATACATGAGCACAGAGACGGCACAAAAACAAAGAGGTTAAAGCAGCTCTAAAACTAAACGAAATGCCACAGATTACAAATGAGTTTTTAGAAGGCTTTTAAAGACAGTCAGAGTCTGGGCCATCATAACATGCAGAGGCAAACTCTTCCAGGTGTTTCAGGACACCAGCTCAGAGCTCAGTCTCCTATTTGCTTCTGCCTTTATTCCAGAAACAACCAGAAGCAAGTGGTCAGCAGACCTGAGTGGTTGCAGGAAATTGGAGAGAGACGTTCAGTGATTTATGTGCAAACATTGAAATCTTAAAATCAATCCTAAAGAGAACAGGAAGCCACTGATGGATGGGCCAGTATAGGGAGATATTATAGTAGTCAAAATGAGACGAGATAAAAACAAGTATGACCCTTTTAAAATCTTGAACAGAACTGAACTAGACAACTGAATTTATCTGTGTGTTCAGTTTAGAATCGGCCTCACACCCAGAGGCTTTTGTTCCTCTTTCATTTTGCAGGCATGTATTGAGACACTGGATAAGATGTCAGACAGTGAAGCTTCTTCTACAGCAGCTGAGGGTTCAGAGGCGGCGGCAGAGATGCAGGATGCTTCTCCTGCTGCGACGCCCGACGGCTCTACCCCGTCCACACCGGACATCACGAGTGATGTGGCCCCAACGAGGAAAGCAAGGAGGAGACCAGAGGCCAAACCTGCACCTGAGGCTGAGGCTGAAGCTAAAGCTGAAGAGAAGCCAAAAGTGGAAGAGCAGCCGGCGAAGGTAGCGATGAGTCATGAATCATTCTTGTTCTGTGGCAAAAACAGACGTCTTCTCCCACATTTCATGAGTCAAACCGTTATACAGCAGTCACCAAGAAAGCTGTCTGTATGTAGCTTTAACAGTTAGATATGACGGTTCATATACTCCAAAAGTACGGCACGAATGAAAGTGCTCATAAATCAAGCTTTTGAAAGATATGATCAGCATCCTCTGATTAGAAATCCCATTGCAGTGCTGCAAGACTGGTTTCTTATGACTGGTCTCATGTATCGCATAACACGATTAGTCCACTTGTGAAGAAGATCCAAAACATGACAGAAGCTCCAACTCTGAGAGCACCGTCAGTCCTGCAGGCAGCATGTCCACAGAGATGAGCTGGACATATGCAAGATGTGATGCCACAAATCTTTGAAATCAACAACAGCATAACATTAATAGTAATTATGTCAAAATCTCTTTAATAACTACGCAAAATAGTTTCAAAACTGAAAATATCCTTCTTTAACAGTAGTTTATTTCTTAAATCCTGTCCCTTAATCTCTGCAAATAATGACATGAGTGAAATTATGACAAAAATATAGCCAGTGGTAAAAAAGGAAATACGGTAATAATTACACATAATACACAAATAAATGTATAACTGAGAAAAATAAAATAAAATATATAGACTGTCAACTTAAAGGAGGTATACAAGCATTTACAAGACTTATTAGGTATTTCCTTTATAAGCCATACTCCATGTGCATTATCTCTGTTTTTGTCATTTATCATTAGTTTTTCACTTAAATATGTTTTTATTATATATATCTGAGATGTTCTGTACAATTAACTTTCATAACAATCTTAATGACGCTGCTGACGTGGCTCAGTCATTTTATCTGTCTGCTCATTTAGCGACACACACAGAGATATTTTCTCGTGTTACTTATCTTTTTAGTTTGTTTCAAATCGTTTGCAGCTTCTTATAACACCATTGATAAACCTTTGTATCAGTAGATTTCTCCACTAACTCAGTAAAGACACCAAAGGTCACTCTGTCTTACCATCTGTTTCCTGCTCAGTGTTAATATCTACTTTCCTTCAACACACATTCTTCTCCTGTCCTCGTTTCTTCTCTCACAGCCGCCCAGTGATTCCACCGTGTCCCAGGGTGGTTGGGGTTACTGGGGCAGCTGGGGCAAATCCATCTTGTCCTCTGCTACAGCTACCGTAGCCACCGTGGGTGAGTGTCCACCACCTCATCCGGTCTTTAAATACACATGGAGAACTGTAAAAGAAAGCAACACCCAAAAAGTTGTTCTAGATGTTTTGTTTATTGTGTCGCGTGTGTTCAGGCCAAGGCCTCACTCAGGTTATAGAGAAGGCAGAGACGACGCTGGGCATCCCTAGCCCGACTGAACTGTCAGCACAGGTGGAGGAAGAAGAGAAACAGCAGGGTAAGGCGTTAGATGGTGCACTGTGACAGTAAGACTCACCTGTCAACTAAAAACCAGTCCAGAGGAGCATCTCATGAAGGTCCAGCTGTGGACGAGTCACCTTTCTGTAACAGATAGCTCCACGCTGCACCTTATTAACCCTCCTATGTGTATAATATATAGAGATGGGACATTTGACACTGAGGCTCTGAAGCATGTTTCACTCTGCTGAAGCAGACTGGTTGGAAACACTGTGTTGAGGCTCGTATCAAATCTCCATCATGTGACCGATACGTCACTGACTGATTCGAATCATCTGAGCCACTCATCATTATCATTTCCACATAGATTGGATGTCTTCAGTATTAATCTACAGTGTAGAAAATAATCCAAAGTGTGTCCAAACTCTTGACTGTTACTGTATGTGGTTAGATTCCTCCCCTGCGGGTGAAGCCAGCGCTGAGACAGACAAAGTGGTGGGAGATGGATCGTCAGCGGTGGGAAGTGCAATGGGAATGCTGTCGTCGCTCACCAGCGTCGTGCAGACCACAGTGAGTCCATGTGCACAGACACCTTTTGCACTCGGGCGGCTCTTAAGTTTTACCCGTCCACAAAAAAATCGAGTGTCGCTTCCTTCTACTGAAACTAAACCTGGCTCACTCACAGGGTAAGACGGTAATAACGGGCGGTCTGGATGCTCTGGAGTTCATTGGGAAGAAGACGATGGATGTGATCGCAGAAGGTGATCCTGGCTTCAAGAAGACCAAAGGACTGATGGCCAGGAACTCCACCCTGTCTCAGGTGGACATGAATAAAAGAGAGAACAAGCTAAAATAAACTTCAGCTCAGTAGTTCAGATTTAGGTGAGAGGACACCTTAGATGACCTTTAACTGTGTCTCTGCCTGCGTTTCTCAGGTGTTAAGGGAGGCAAAGGAGCGAGAGGAGCTGCAGACGGCAGAGCAGACGTCGTCAGATTCAGAGAGGAAGGTGGTGGCTCACTACGGGATGCTGTTTGATGAGTTTCAGGGTCTGTCTCACCTCGAAGCTCTGGAGATTCTGTCTCGAGAGAGCGAGTCTAAGGTACGACGGAGGTTTCCCTCTAAAATGTCTCAACTGCTGCAGCTGTATAGACTGTCTGAACGTAATCTGGTAAAGACATGTCATGTGACTTTGTTTCTGTGCCGTAGGTGAAGTCGGTTCTGACCACTCTGTCCGGAGATGAGCTGGTTCAGCTCAGACGAGAGCTGGATCGAATCAAAGACTCTTTCTCGCTGGTGGAGTTTGATGATGAAGAGGTCGACGAGAAGAAAGGTAACATCAGAGTAGAAGAGTGATGCAAAGCATGAGAGCATGAACGTGGTCTGAAATAAATCATTGTTTGACTGCAGATGAAGACGGTTTAGAGTTTGAGAGGGAGTTAACGGAGGCCATGGAGGGCCTCAGTGTTTCTGCCACGGCCGACAAACTCAGCAAGGTAATGAACCTCAGATATTTCTGTTCTCTGGATCAGATTCTTGTTGAGTCATGATTTAAAAGGTCTGCAGATGTTTGTTCACGTCTGTTGAAATGAGTGAGTTTGGTTAAGTGGACAAACTAGCAGAGATCTCTGGGATTTGATTGGGCAGCTCCTGCTCTTACTGTGTCCACCGTCTGAATGTCTTCACATGTTCTGTATTACGAGTAACTGAGCTGAGTAATCTACTGTGATGTCATGATCTCTGACGTCCTGACAGGCCTGTAAGAGCGCCTGCAGCCAGATCACTGACATGACCAAACCAGAGGAGGAGGAGAAGGAGGAAGGGAGCGAGGAGGACGCCAAGAAGATACTCTCTGTGGAGGTGTGTTCATGTGTCACTGTTTGCCTTCCAGTTTATATCGACTAACGAAAAGCTGGACCAAGTATGAAACAGAAACGAACCACTTCCTTGCAGAATAGGAGGAGGAATGTATTGACTTATATTACACCCTAAGTTTTCATGAAAGGTGTGACTACTGCTAGACACCACAGGACACCCTCAGAAGGAAATTCTGTTTGGATGAAAATGTGTTTAATCGTTCAAATGTTTGGTAGATTTGTTTTATCCTTCCTGTACGTTTCAGTCCACACGGTTTCCTCTGCTTCCTGATCCGCTCAGCTGTCTGTGTGTTCTTGTCAGGAGGTTCATGCTGCAGCGATCAGGAGTCTGGCGGAGCTGACAGCTCGCTCCATCGAGCTTTTCCACAAACTGGCTGAGATGATCCTCTTCTCCAACGGCAGCACAGAGGCCAGCGTTCTGTCCCAGTAAGACACCAATGTGGATATTCTGTCTAAACATGTGTGGAGGGAGCATGAGAACTGAATGTCTGATTGATTTATTTTAAATGTCTGTCCTCAGGTTAACTGTTGTCCTGTGTAAAGAAATCTCTCTGCTTTCCAAGAAGTTCACCTCTTGCTTAACGGCAGTCGGGGTAAGTTCAGTCAGATTTAAGTGAGCTAAAGCATATTTATAGTTTGTCCAAAGACTGGAACCTTTAAAATGACTATCCACCTTTGCTTCCATGTTTTCCAGTTCATGAGTTTTTTTCGTACTTCCTGCGTCTGTTTTGTTCACCTGTCAGCTGATAATTATTCCACCTGAATGTTCTGTTTTACAGTCGAACGAGAAGGGAGACGTCCTGAACCCGCTGATAACAGGAGTCTTTTTAGAGGTTTGTGTCATAAGTAAACCTGCTTCACACTTCTATCACACTTCTTCAGGGGTTAATTCATCATTAATTAATCAAAACACTGTCTGGTGTCTTGATTAAACACTGAAAAAGTACAATTTAATTTCTATAAAGTCATCTAATGAGCCAAGAAAACCAATGGAAACAAGGTGCATTTATTTTATAGGTGTTTAACAACCTTCATGTCTTATATTAACGTGTCCTATGAATCCTCTTCCCACACAGGCGTCAAACAGCGCGTCTTACATCCAGGATGCTTTCCAGCTCCTCATGCCGATACTGGAGGTATCTCACATCCAGAGGAGAGCTCAATCCACGGAGCAGTGACCGGCCGGCGACGCTGCCGCGACTCTGGGACTCTCAGCAGAGATACGGACACATCTTTAAAACCTTTCAGAAACGGTCTGCGTCAGCTTTAACACCTGGGAGGAAACGCGCGTTCTCCCTAAACAGTGTTAACTTTATGTGCATTGCTGGTTTGTTTGTAAAACACAGTCAGTGGAATTACTGGAGCACAGGAGGAGAAGAAGGTCTGGATTTACCAGTTCTAGTCTGAAGAGAACAAAATGAATTTATAAAAACGATCAGGGAGCAACATATCTTTTTTTTTTTTTATCCAACAAGTACACTACCTTTTTCTTCATGCACTTAAGTTTAAACTCTCAAATTTGCCTCAACAAGTAATTCGCTTTAATAAAAATCATTTCAGTTTTTAACAACCTTTTAATGACCCTTAGATAAGGAGCTGACAGGCTTCAGTCTGTCTCGTTCTGCAGCTCTGTGGCTTTCTCTTTGATGGAAGTTTTTTTCCGTGCTTTCAGTTTTGCTTTAGTGATTCTTCTCTTTTGTTTTTTTTAAACCTGTATCATTTCTATGCCAGTATTAGGATTCAATAACCACCGACACGCTTCAGTCGCTCTCTGTATTCAAAGAGCTTCCTGCTTCTGTTTTATTCTTTCTTTAGACAGCATCACAGAGGAGATGGGACTGAAATTAATAAACTGACTATCCTGTCTCATCCTGTCAAAATGTCTATTTAACTCCCTGTCAGCTGTTTGTGTAACTATTTATCCACTAAAACAGAAAATGCTTTGATCCCAGTGTGGAGGAAGAAGTGCTGACAAAAGGACCAGACACGTCATCCATAACTGACTAAACTCGCACAAACAGAAATAATTCTTAAGTTAATTTTCAGTGATTTAAACCTGCTTTCCATTTAACCTCAGATGTTCATCTGACGAAGAGTCGCCTCTCGACCACAGAGCGTGGTGTGGGCATCTAAAGTTATCTCTTTTTTTTTTTCTTTGCATTATAGAACAATATACTGTATTGTATGTCAGGTATCTGAGATGGTCTTCAAATAAATGTGCTTTCTTATAAGTGTTTGTGGCGTCTGTTGAAATTTTAGGAGGTAACCCTAGAAGGGATTATAACATTTCACATAGTAGAGTTATTTGGTATTATGTAATAATTACTACTCTTTAAAATAGCATTTTAAAGTAGGTGTCATTTTACAAGTGTTATACACTTCTGGACCATATAGATACTTTATTAAGCCCAAACTGGGAAAATTCACTGTTGCAGCAACAATGTGCAGACACTCAGTGTATTATAATCTATATATACAGCATTTACAAGAATAATAAGATAACCGAATATTTAAAAAAAGAAATTGCATTAAAATAAATGTATTCACAACCAAACAAAATGTGCAAAAGGGCAGTAAGTACAGTCCAGTGTTATTATGTCACACACAGGAAAGATTTCCTCTCATCTTTATCCTTATATAAATATATATCGTTCGACGTCTATAGCAACGAAAAGCATTTATTTTTATTTCCGTTTAATTAACTTTTTATTTCTCTTTGTGTGTACATCACCATGTGGTTAGTGCTTGTCGTTATAAACTCCAGTACAGTAGGCGGCGTTGTGCCTATTTGTTGATCCGCCATTAAACGCAAAGAAGAAAGAACAGGAAGACGAAGAAGAAGAAGTAGCGCTATCAGTTAGCTTGGCAGGGTACGTCGAGGAAATTCTCAGGTAAACCTGCCTTATGCTCGTGTATTAATAACGCGCTGGTGTGTTTTAAATTTAATTATCCGGAGCGAAATGTAGAAAAGGGAGAACGCAGCCCTGCTTCATTTAATTCGCTGGTTCTGTGATGTTAGCTTCTTCGGTAACTCGAGGGTTAGCTTGTAGCCGTTAGCTTGTGCTAGGCGCTCTGCTGGTGCTTTAGTCCCTCGTTGTTGCGTCGTTGCTTCGCATTGGTAGAATTTAAAACGGTGCCGCTACGAAAACTCCCCTAGATATTAAAAAAATATAAATTGTCCCAAAACGGCTTTTAGTTGAGGCTAGTTTTGTCATGTGTGCTGCCATAGCTTTCAGTTGGGTTAGCTAGTCTGATGATATAAACATCCGTTAGCATGTAACATAAGTTATCAGTAGTTTATTGTCATGGTAACACAAAGTTAACTCGCGAATATGGAATAAAATCAAAAAACAATAACATATGTTTTCTTACGTATAACGTAATATTATAGTACACGTCTGTCTCCACTCATCACACATAGTTTAACCTACACTTCTATAAAGCAGTTTGTCTCAAAGAGGTGTTGGACTTTGTGTTTCAGGAAGGTGTCCCTAATAAACTGGCAACTAAATGCATAACAGAAATAAAGATGAAGTCGTGCACCATGCATGTCCTGGCCTGCATTTACACACATCTGCTGCTAGTGTTTTTAGTTCAATAAAATATAAACCGAATGTACACGGACATGCCAGTTCATTAGGTACACTACACTCCTGGACTAAATCCTAGCTTCATGAAGGTTGTGGTATTCATGTTTTCAGTGCTGTTCAGTTGTTTTCTATTGCATGGACGCGTGTTCCTATTATTTTGGCATTATTTTGCAGCACCACACACTACACTCTCCAAAATGATCATTCAGTTGATTTGCAACCTTTCCTATACCGTTTTGGCATTAACTGAACATTATAACTGTTACATTAGAAAGTATTAATGATTAATGTTTTAGCAAATTAGTGTTTTTTTGTTTCAAAACTAGTGAAACTTCTCAGATTAGTACCCTGAACTCAAAGAATATCTACTGTTATCTCCAATAAAATTATATTAACACCACAGGACAAAGAAAAGCAACATGTTTGATAATTGTCCTCTAAAAACTCATCACAAACATCTAAAGCTCCATACAGGATGCCGTTATTATTATTTGTTATAGTAATTCCTTGTGCACCCTTTGCTTTTCCTGATATGATTCTGTTGCAGTGGGCTTTAAGTGCTTCTTTTGGTCCTTTTTCTCAGAGTTGACTGTTTTGCCATTGCACTGCCTCCCCATCAACCCGTTTGCGAGTGCTGCTGCAGGATTGTTCAGGATCTCCACCTGACCTGCCAACATGCCTGCTGCACTTACAGATTCCAGTCAGATAATCTGTGAAGTATGGGCGAGCAATGTGGAGGAAGAAATGAGGAAGATCCGACAGATTATTCAAAGCTACAATTACATTGCTATGGTAAGAGACGGCCAGGATTACAAGGGAGTAATCGTTTCTTTGTCCCATTGTTTAAAAACATTCTGGCTTGTTTAGATTTAAAAAAATGATGAGTTTGTGGTGTTTACAATGCGACAATAATAACTTTGCCTTTATTGTTTACCAGGACACAGAATTCCCCGGAGTGGTCGTCCGGCCGATCGGCGAGTTTCGTAGCACAGTGGATTACCAGTACCAGCTGCTCAGGTGTAATGTCGACCTCCTGAAGATCATCCAGCTCGGCCTCACGTTCATGAACGAGGAAGGAGATTATCCCCTCGGCACGACGACGTGGCAGTTCAACTTCAAGTTTAACCTAACGTAGGTGGCCTGTCTGCTGCTGCTGCTGCGTAGTTTTACCCAGCGGTCCATACGTCTAGTGTCCTGTCTGTGCCTCAGTAACTGAAACGTTCATTATTTTTTTTTCTCCTGACAGAGAAGACATGTACTCACAAGACTCTATAGACCTGCTCCAGAACTCAGGCCTCCAGTTTAAAAAACACGAAGAAGAGGGAATCGACACGCTCTACTTCGCTGAGCTCCTCATGACGTCTGGTCTGGTGCTGTGTGAAAACGTCAAGTGGCTCTCCTTCCACAGGTCAGACGCTTGTTGCATGAAATGTTTTTCAGTTACTAGAGACATAGGAAGTCTAAATATTTCATAAGGAGCAGAGTAGTTCAACATGAGCTCACACAGTAAATACAGCTTGTCCTTCTGAATGTAAACTTCCAAGTAGTCCGTTTGTGTTGAGGAGCTGGTAGCTGTACCTGTTTAGTTTGAATCCCAGTAAACATCAGTGATGTCAGACCATCCTGAGCTGAGCCCTGTTCTCTGTTCCACAGTGGGTACGACTTCGGCTACCTGGTGAAGCTTCTGACAGACGCCAGGCTTCCAGAGGAGGAGCACGACTTTTTTCAGATCCTCAACTTGTTCTTCCCCGCCATCTACGACGTCAAGTACCTGATGAAGAGCTGCAAGAATCTAAAGGTACCGTAGTCTTTGTACTCGCATTCTGGAGGTTACTAGAGTAATTCTTGATACCTCTTGTTGTTTGAGGACATATGAGAGCTCTGAATGCTGTGGCTCTGTGCAGGGAGGGCTGCAGGAGGTGGCAGACCAGCTGGAGCTGAAGAGGATTGGGCGACAACATCAGGCTGGATCAGACTCGCTGCTCACAGGCATGGCTTTCTTCAGGATGAAAGAGGTACACACACACCAGCCAGCCTTCACTGGGACCCAGCTATGATTTCAAAGTTCAGTTTACTAATCTATTATACACCGTCTGTGGCAGTGGAAGGCGATGACTTCATGTAGCAGAAAACAGAAACTTAAAGTATTTAAACTTAAAAGAAAAAGTCACACTTTTTATCAGAAGTTATTAGTTTTATTCGTCATTGTTAATGAATTGCTTCTACAAAAATCTTTTCTGTCTGCAGTCTTGTCAAAAAAATGAGTCCTGTTTCAAAGCACTGTGCGCCACATTAATGGAGTGAAAGTATAAAAAGCAGCAGGAGTGATAGAATATACAGAGTGACACATTTATTTATTTACATTTGTCATATCTGTCTGTACGGTATAAAGTGAAATTGGAATCAGTCTCATTTGTTAATCCTATGTATGATGAATTTAAAGAGACTAAATAAAGTACACAGAGAGGACACACTCAGACACTTGACTGTCTGGATGTACTAATAGAAACTGTTAATACTGGTCAGGATTTATTAATTGGCTTCATTTTATTCAGCTCTCGATAACATGTTTTATTTTTCCGTGTTCAGCTTTTCTTTGAAGACAACATCGACGACGCAAAGTATTGTGGGAGATTGTACGGCCTGGGCTCCGGCTCCACCCAACCCCAGAACGGCATCTCCAGCTCGGGCCAGGAGGAGACCAACAACAAGCACTGACCGAGCGCTCGACTCAAGTGGAATACGCACTTGTTTTAAAACCCAACCAGCAGATCGGCCCTCAACACGACCCCCCCTCCTCCACCACCACCTCGCATACACACAAGTCGACAGTTTCTTTCAGCCTGTGACAGCGGATCCTTCACCGGCGCGTTCGTTTTTAGTTGCTTTTTACCGAGTATATGGTCACATATATCCATTCCCCTTTTTAAAAAGAAAGCTCTCCTTGTACAGCATTAGTGGCACCTTTGGTTACAGCATGGGACCAGCTCCTGGATCACACTGTGATTTTAGACCAAACTTCAGTTCGGACTTCTCATCAGCAGGACTCGTGTCTTCTTGCAGGGATTTTGTTTTTTCTTTTTTAAGTTAAAGCTGGAAGGGCCTGTAAATTAAAGTGTATAATTTTGATGAAAATAAAAATGTTTTAGCCCTTTTTCCACTTCCAGAAAGTTAAAGCGGCGGGCGGCGGTGTGTAAATGAGCTTGGTTATGCATGTGTTCTCATGGGCAAACTACTGTCGTTCTGTACATTCACCCACCAAAACCAGACATGTCGTGCTTACTATTGTTTTTACATTCTACATTGTTTTAAACAGCTGTATATTAAATTGTTTTGTATTTTCGATGTAACATTTAGTGATTCATCTTTTCTTTACGACGTTCACAGAAAAAAAGCTTGAGCAGAGTGTCAGTTAAAGGTGGATAAACTCAGAAGGGACGGCTTGAGAGGAACGTTAGGTTTATAAACTCAGTGGGGACAAATAAATGTAGAAAATGAGAGATTTTAATTTTAGTCTGTGTGAAATGGAGCTGGAAGTTTTTAAATATAAAATCAGTTTACTCTAATATAGGTTCCTGTAGCAGGACCAAAACATGCACGCTTCATTTCCACGTTAAAAAGGCAACAGGCTGCTTTAGTTACGGTTAGATGAGGCCAAACAACCAATCATATCTTTGAGTATTTTAATAAATGTAGGAGATTTGGCTTTTAACAGTTCCGACCAATCGGCTGCCAGCGTCCGTTACCTGCGTTTCTTCAGGCACTTGAAGACGTAGAATCAAACCGACTCAGGACGTTCCATCTCTGTAAGATTTCTTTCGTTCTTTTTTATTATTCAACAAACATCTGTACAGGTGAAGTGCTTCTTTCAGTTTCCCAGCGTCGTGGTCAGTTGAGGAGTCGCTGGGACGCTTTGAGGACGGCGGGACTGGATGCGTATTTTCCAAGCAGGTCTCGGGCCTCTTGTCGGAGGGAGGCGGAGAGAGATGGTGAAGATTTGTCCAGGTGCAGGAGAACCAGGCAACACTCCACGACATCTGGATGAGGAAACATCTGGAAGAGAAACGGGTCGTAGTTTAGGAGCAAAGCTTGAATCCTACATCAGAGCAAATTACAATTAAAACAACCCGAGCATCTCATTTACTGTAGGTCATAAAAACCAGATCGGTTTCTGATGGATGGGTGGTGGTGAGTTGTACCTTGATTGCGTGGGGCAGGTCAGCCAGCTCTTTCTGATACTTGGTCATCTTGGTGGACAAAGACATCAGAGACTCCTGGTCCTCAGAACTGACGAGAAGACAAACATCTGCTTCATTAACCATCAGGAGAGCAGGACCAAGTCAAGGCTAAACGCTCACATGCAGCCTGATTCTTCTGCAGATATAATAAAGCTGACAGACATGAAGCTGGAAACAATCTGAAGATGAAGAGTCCTTACCGCTGAGCAGCATCAGCTGACTCCTGGCTGCCTGGTGACTCTCCTAAAGAGGAAATTACCGAGGGGCCGTCGTCTCGTTCCTCCCCAGAGCTGAGCTGCCCTCCCTGGGCTCGGCTGTGCTGCAGCACCATGGCAGCCAGCCGCTCCTGGAGCTCCTTGACACGTCTGTGTGTGGCCTGAAAAGCAGCGTGAGACTCAGACAGAAGCAGCGATGCGTCAAAGTCCAGCGCATCAACGCTGCCGGCCGATGGACGGAGGCGCTCCCCCGACTCTGACAGTCCTCCGTTTGCCAGTTTGTCCTTTGCCTCGTCTTCAGGACATGACCTTGAGGGGGAAAGGCCGTTCTGGACGACACCCGGCGTGTTCCTCCACCAGCATTCATACATACGGTGGTAATGGACGAAGGCCTGCAGACTGCTCACGGCTGCTTTGCCTTCTTCTTCAGTGGGATGAAGAGTTTTGGGAAACTTCCTGGAACAAACGGTGACGTCACCTGAGCAGAGAGGAAGAGAGATAAATACAAAGTCAGGCAGCAGAGTTCATTGGATCCAAACATAGAAATAAAATGTTGTAAAAAAAGTTGTGGATTCAGTGAACTGTCAATCCACCTATGACCACAGGGTGTCGCCAAATCAACTGTAACAGATCTTTACAACTAATGCTCGATGTAGATTCTGGATCCAGAAGGTAAAAGATGTGTCCTGTGGTGATGCTGAAAGACAGACGTACCGTCGGGGAACAGGAGCTTGCAGAGCTCTGCAGACACACACAGGTGTCCGGCGTCTCTCAGCCAAGCCAGGGCGTGTCCCAGCTGCTTGGTCAGCTCCCCGTCATCGTCCTGTAACCAGCTCAGAACAGCACGGGTCAGATGGAGGGATGAATACAGCAGGACCTGAGGACGGAGAGAGACAGACATGCTGTTTAGAAACGAAAGACCGTGTTGGAGGTTTCTAAAGCTGCTCTGGACGTCACCTGTCTGAGGGGAACGTTGGCGGTGGGCGTCGGGCTCTCTGCAGACTTCAGCTCCTGAACGAGGGCTCCAGCGCTGAGATGTCCTGTAGACGTTTGGGAAACGCTGAACTGCTCCTCCCACACGGCTCTCACCCGGTCCTGGATGGTGACGGAGCGTTCACCCGGTGACGCCCACGGGTGAGAGGAGACGCAGGACGCTGCAGGAATAGCTTCAGAGTCTGCCAGCATGACAGCCAGCAGCTCAGCCACACACAGATGCAGCCTGTGAACCTGCAGACGGATGAAATCAATCTTCAACATGTTTCTAGGAAAAGGAAGCTGAAATGTCGTTAATGTTACTGACCAGCAGACTGTCCTGTGACCTGAGGACCTCCTGGGCTCCCACCCAGTCCTGGTCAGCAGCCAGGTCTTTAGCACACCTCAGAGCCAGGGACTGGGCCAGAGCCGCCTCCCCAGAGATTCTCGCCAGACTGGCCGCCGCCCTCAGTGACGGCACGTCGTTCTTCCTGGAGATGACTTTGGCCGCATCAAAACTGGCGCCGGTGGCGAGGTAACTGGGAGGACAGGGTTTTAAATTAATCTCAGGAGAACAACCAGGAGACAAAGAGCAGAGAAGAACCGACTCTGACCATTTAGCAGCTGCAGAGAAGTGTCCATCTTTCTCCAGCCCGGCGGCCCAGCAGGTGTACAGCTCCTTCAGGACGGGCTCATCCGCAGGCAGCCTGGCTTTGACCAGGGCTATGGCCTCCCTGACATTCAAAAGAAACATTTATAAGGTTTCACTTATCACTGTTCGCTGTCACCAGTGGCGAGCTGTTAAAGAAGCCAACCTGTAGAGCTTGTGAGAGCGCAGCAGCTCCACGGCCTCGTAGACTTTGTTGATTGACAGCAGGTGGGACGCCGCCTTCAGGTACTGCTCCTGCAGACAGAGCTGCTTGACGTAGGCCTCCACCGTCTGGCTCCACACCTTGAACCCGGCTGGACGAGCAAACAGAGCAGACTGAGACCCAGAAACAAGGAGCACTGAAAGCCATCGAGAGGTGGCTGAAGGAGCAAACTTTTGCTCGTTAAAGTAAAAACATGTTTCTGTCAGAAGTTAAACTCTTGCTCGCTCCTCCTCCTCTTTACCCATGGGAGCGATGGAGAGCAGGTGATCGCTGAGCTCTCCTTTCTCTGTGGCCAGCTGCAGCGCCCCCTCCAGGTCTCCACTCCACAGCCGCAGGTACACGACAGACTCGAAGTGACCCGCCTCCACGTGTCCCTCCTCTGAAAGGCGACATGCAGAGCAGAATGAAAGCTAATTCACTGCCACAACTTCAATACGTTTTCTTCCAGGCTGAGATAAACAGTGTGTACATACCTTCTGCCTCAAACATCCGGTGCAGAGCCTGTCTGTCAGAGAACAGACCCAGGTGGATAAAATCTCCCTGTCCTGGGACACAGCCTGCAGGGGGCGCTGGAAGACACGGACATAAACATGAGCAGGCTGGTCCTCGTGGGAGAATAGCATCAGTTTGGTGAATGAGAGGAAGTGGAGACGTGTTGTCCATATTTATATACAGTCTGTGAGAATCTGAGGACTCACTGCTGCTGTGTTTGACAGACGCCAGAGTGACACAGTCCTGCAGCAGCTCCTCTTTGGGCCGATGGTCCATGGACGTGCTGAGGGGCAGCATGGAGCGAGGCTTCTTCTTCTTCATCGAGGTTACATCTGGAGACACAGACAGAGGCATGCTGATAAATAAATAAATAAAAATAAAGCTGCATACAGTCTGGAAATACAAATGATAACATTAAGTGCATACCTGGTTTATCTTTGCTCTTTGCAGCAGCAGAGGATTTTCTTTGCGCCTCAAAAGTGGCTGAAAAGAGAAAAGCGGTGAGGATCAAACATGTTGGTCGCAGTCTGTCACAGCGTGTTTTCTCCTGTTACCTGCTGAAGGTGCAGCGCTGTTCATAGAGCTGACTTCATCCTCCTCATCTTCACCAGACAGCTCCTGCCCCGTCACCACCTTCTCTCCTCCCGTCCCTGCGTCTCCGTTCGTCTCCGGCGTCGCTGCTCCTCCGGCCGCCGACGCTTTCTTGTTCTTCTTCATCTGTTTGGGGTTGGTCTTTGCCTTGTCCTTCCGCTCTGCCATCTTCTTCCCTGAGAGGACGAGCATGTGAGCGCTGCAGCCTGCTGGTGATGGAACCAGATAAAGACAGACACTTACCTTTAGGCGGCTTTGTAAACTCTTGTTTGGAGACGCTCCACTCCTGCACGGTGAAGTCCTTCCCGCCGGTCCAGATCAGGTCTGGATCGACAGGCGACCAGTCCACACACAGCAGATAACCAACATGACCACGGTAGTTAGAGATGGCCGCCTCCTCCAGCACATCCCACACCTAAGCAACAAACAGAATCAACAGATTTAAGACGAGCATCCTCCAGGAGCATGCAGTGATTTACACTCATGACGCTGGTCTGGTTCTGACCTGCGCTGTGCCGTCATAGGACACCGTGACCAGCCGAGCGCTGTGGTGTGGACTCCAGGTCATGCCGGTGATTTTAGCCGTGTGGCCGCACAGCCTGCGATACGGCTCGGTCAGCACCACGGGGCTCTCTGGAGGATTCTCTGCACAGAGACAGAGATGTTTAACGTTACGAGTCCTGCCTGTCTCTACAGCTGAACTAACACACTCCTCTCACCTATAACGGAGCGAAGGTCGTGCACGTAGACGACGGCGTTGCTGGAGCCCGAGGCCAGGAGACAGTGCAGCTCGGCTGGAGAGCTGTGGTCGTGGTGCCACCGTAACGTGTTGATGATCTTGTGATGCTGCTGGATGCTGCAGAGCAGCTTCAGACTGGGAGCCTGATACACATCAATGCACCTGCAGCAGAGAGCAAGAGGACGGACGAAGACACAGCTGCTTTACTGTCCTGCTCATGATACCTGACTTTATTTTAAAGAGTCAATGATTTCATGCATTAACTTCATGAAAAGTCTTAACATCTACAAACTATTTTCTAAATATAAAATAACAGTCAGTAGTAGAGTCAGTGTGACACCCCGTCATAATAATACACGACTCAGATAATAGAGTTCAACAGTTCACACAAAACCAATTCCATTATTCCCAGGACGACACACTGTCAGCAGACACCCGTCTCCTCCCAGGACTCCCAGCGGTGCGTCTCTGGCCGCTCACTCACCCATCCTCGTTGCCGATGGCAACAACTTTCCCATCTGGCTTCCAGCTGATGTCGGTGTGCGGAGACAGTTTGTGCTGTCGGGAAGCAAAGCTCACGTTTACGACCTCTTCAAATCACTTCTGATTAAATTCAGCAGCAAACATGAAGCTGGTGGAAAGAGCTCTGGTGTGTGTGGATCAGACTGTGCTGTGGAAGACATGGACTCTGAAGAGTCTGTCCACAGATGAGTGTAGAAACACTGGTACTTAATTAAAGAGTAGGAGGAAAGCTGCCGTCAGTTCCTTGAACAGTTTTATCGTTTGATTTCTTTGGTTTTAGTTGATAAAGTTTGAAATTACAAGTTGCCTGTAGCCTCTACAAAGTATTACCATCACATGAACGTCCTTCTCACCTTGATGCTGTTGGTGTCTCTGATGAGCCTGTCGATGTCCGACGCCTCTCCGCTCAGCTTTGACGGGTCGTGCTGCAACACGACGCCTTCGCCGGCGCAGCTGTAGAGGCTGTAGCTCTGCTTCCCTCCTGCTGCACCTGAACATCACAGACAAACATTAGAGATCAGGGCAGAGGCATCGACGTTCTACTGTACATGAAGTACTTCCTGTTTCAGCAGCAGATGAACGTTTAATATCTCAGTATCAGTGGAGATATGTGTCCAACTAAGTTTGGTTTTATTTGATTTTTATTTATAAAAGCAAAAACAAACTACTGACAAGGTTACTTTACCTTTCATTATTTAATGTATGAAAATAAAACAGAAGGAGAACTTAACTGATTTATACAAAACCACAAGATTTTAAGGTGAATTATATTCTGATGTAATTTTAGACTTCATGACCTAAGCCATGTCTAAATTTTAACTTCTGGATCTGGAGAAACAGCCAGGTTTATGCTGGACGTCTCTTATTATACAGTCTATGTGCTGAGTGGTTGTAACGATGCCACTTCCTGTTTCATTTAAGGAAAGTTTTTGTCTGTTTTCTTGGTTTTTGTTGCATTGTTATTTTTTATTACAGGTATTTTCTTTTTGGTTTTAAAAGCAAATTTGAAAATGAAAACCGTCCTGGTTCAGCCGTAGATGATAGTTTCACTTTAATTCTACCACAATTAATAAAAAGACTGCGTGGTCTAGTTTGGTTTCCAATAAAAATGCAAAGATTTGAAAGTAAAGAAGAAAAAGAAAAGGATCTTAAAGTAACCTGAGCGAGACAAAGCAGCTGGTCCTGATTCACTCTGAGCCAAACGCAGCTCTATCAACTGGGCTGAACCGGTGCCGGTGCTGCTGCTAAGCAAATTAGCTCCACCTTTAGTTCGTTTAGCAGCACATCAGCAGATTGTCGGCACGGAAACAATTATGTTTACTACTTCAAAGGCGAGTGAGTGATACGCTAATCAAAAAGTCATCTGCCGACAGCTGGCAAAATTAACTTCCTAAGTCTTGATTTCCCCACGAGTGGCTGGAGTGGAAGGAGGTGAGCACCGAGTGTTTGCTCAGCTCATTCAATTACAGAGTCCATTACAAAAGGGCGTGCGGAGATGTTGGGCTTTTGCGCTGACTCGCCGCTTTCCGGCGTCCCGCTGCCAGCGTTTCTGCTGGGTCAGAGCGTTCAGAGCAAACAGCAGCAGTTGCTAAGAGTTCATTAAGAACTTACCAAATGACATTGGGGGGACTGGGGGTCCCCAGGCCAATGTGTACACCGTTTTTCTGTGATAGGAGCTCGATATCTGAGGAGGCCTGGGGAGGAGATGAAGCAGAACAAATGCTCAGTCAGGGACACAAGATGTGGATGGCTGCAGGAAAATGGGACTCAGCGGGGCCCCGAGGGATCGTCGGAGAAGAACCCACGAGGCTCCGAGCAAAAAAACAAAACAAAAACAGCTAAATGTTCATTGACTTTTCTGAAAAGTTTTCAAAGTGAAATCACTGCAGTCATGAGTTTCTGCAGCAAAAACAAACACAGTTTATGTTTATCTCACTGGGTCTTAATGAAACATACTGTGCATCAGTGAGATCCAATTTCATAAGGCAATGCAATATGCTACCAATTTGGTTGACTACACTTCTATAAATGCGACTGTCACCAGCTTTTCATTGTTCAGTCCCATTGCGCAATAGAAAATCAGCTCTCTAGCACTACTAGTGGTGAAAATCTCCACAGGCTTCCTTTAATTTATTGACCGGTAATTTCTCTGACTGTTTAATCCTGCAAATTACGTGTGTGGTGACACATTACTGGAAATCATGACTGCATGAGTATCCAAAACGCAACAAAGACAACTGGTCTCATCCTTTCAGCTCATTTCTTTGGGTATATCATTTGAAATAATGGCTCTTACTTGTTGGAGAAGACGTCGTAGATACCGACTTTACCATCATCCGTTCCAAAAGATAACCATCCCTCTTTCTTCGGGTGCCAAGCCAGCTGCAACAAATGAAAAGCGTCTCATTTCATCTCATCTCATGTGCATCTTTTGTGTCATTGAATAAAAAGGAGTGACGGCTACATGTCTGATATAACTCAACCACTATCACCGGCCTCAGGCGTGATGGATGCTGGAAGATAAAGCTAAAATTTATCGGATGTTTAAACTGATAACCAGCAAACTCAGAGTCACAGCGAGTTTACGAGATTTTCTGGAAATGAATGTCTGGAAGGAGCCATGGGGAGTGTGTGGTGTTATCAGCAGCAACGTTGGAGAATTTATTCAGAATAAACCCAGACACAAATGAGTAAAAGGTTAATTATTATTCACATGAAGCTTTTAGTCAAAACGTCTTACCGCCGTGACCTTAGACTTGATGCCTTGCCAGAAGGTCCTGGTGTCGTACTGGTTCTGAGTGGTCAGCGTGTTCCACACCCGGATCATGTTGTCACCGACCCCCAGAGCCAGACAGCCCGTCCCCACAGGGGAGAAAGTCAGGGCGTAGACGAACCCGCCGAGAGTGGGGAGAGTCCAGCAGCAGTCCAGAGAGGACAGGTCCCAGCATTTAATCTGGAAAATCAAGAAAAACAAAAGTCAGTGTTTTCTAATCATCTAATCTACGACAGACTCTCCAGTTGGTAACTAAACCCCAAAAAGCTCAATCTGGAAAGAATAAAAAGCCTGAAAACACTAAAGAGGCGGCTGGTGATGCGCTGACCCACCTCTCGGTCCATGGAGGTGCTGATGAGCAGCTCTCTGCCGTCCTGCAGGTGAACTGAGCTCAGGTTGAAGACGATCCTGCTGTGGTTCTGTCCCTCTGAGGACGTCCCAAGCAGAGTCCACCTCTGCTTCCCTGCCTTGGTCAGGTCCCACAACACCAGCTCACCACTGGGGACACAAACACAGTGAAGTGAAGAAGACGATGAAGAAAACTGGGAGGAAAGATCAAACTGCTGATCTCTGGATAAATCATGTTTAAATAATGGAATTACAGATGATTTAGCTCATTTCCTACATCTCTATATAAAGACTCAATCCCTCTTTCATCCCCGCTGTCTCTGATGAGTCTCACCTGAAGCAGCTGGACACGAGTTGGGACGCTCGTCCCTTCGGCCAGAGGACAGAGAGCCAGAGTCTCTCTTTGACCCCGGGGTCGACAGCAGAGCCTCTTTTCTTTAGAAACGGCAGCTTCAGAGTCATAACACCTGAGAGGACACAGAGAGGACACAGAGAGGACACAGAGAGGACACAGAGGGACATCTAGTATGAGTATGAGGCAATCGAAATATTTTTAAATGCTGACTGAAACCGACTTGCAGAACAAACCAACATTTAGCTTTATTATGTTCTATTTGTTGTTTTGTGGCTAAAATGTTGTACAATTATGATATAATGATCTTTTTTTTCTTAACTCTAGAGATCACATTTTATTATATTCTAATTGATAATGTTAATAATGTTTTAACAGAATCCAATTCACCGGGGTTAAGTTTTTTTGTGGTTTAGGAAATCAGGAAGTGATGAAAGCCGCTTTAATACTGTGGAAAGCATGCAGTATTTAAAGTGGTGGTAGTAAATTGTTTACCCTGCAGGGGGCAGTATTGTGCCCCACAGCATCAAAACTTAAAAAAATTCCAAAGAAGCACAAGAAGACAAAAGGCCTCTTTTTGCAGCATGACTCCATTAACAGATACTGGTGATAATAATAATAATAATAATAACGATGACGATGGATCTTTCACCTTTTCCCTTCGCTGTGCTCCAGATCCTCACAGTCTGATCTTTGCTCCCAGATGCAAGAAAGCAGTCCTTCTCCTCTCCTGCAGACACGCCATTGGCTGCTGTGGTGTGAAAAACAAAAGTCTCATATTCCTGTCACAATGATCCTAAAAAACATTTGGGAGCCCAAACATTTAATCTACCTTCACCGTCCTCAGCTCTGCTGTAGAGGGCGTCCTCGTTGGACAGCGGCGACCACGACAGAGAGTGGATCTCATCGTCGTGTCCGCGGAGACGGTGCATCACCTCACCTTTCTTACTCACATCGATCAGCACGATCATCCCATCTTTGTACCTGTGACAGCGTTAAAGACATTTGTCTGCACTGATGTTTCTGATGAAGACTAAATAAACCTCATTAGCGGCTTCTCCTTTCACAGCTTGTGTGAACTGAAAACAAATTTAAACTGGTTTTATCTGCTTTACAGCCAAACTGTGATGTTACTGTGGTCTTCTTACCCGATAGCCACGGTGTTCCAGGTGTGAGGGGAGCACGTGAGGCAGAAGATGGTCCTGGGTTCGGGGAAGAAGCTGGCCGTGTCCCCAGTGTGGTACCAGTGACAGACAACGATTCCCTTCTCGTCCCCGGACACCACCAGGTTTTTATCCACAGGGGACCAGTGCACGGCTGAGACGGGGCTCTGCGTGGGTGGAGGACACATGTTAGGGTGTGTGGTGGAACATCTGAGCGATGGTCGTCATTCCACTGTCAGAAACGTTAACATCTCTGCTGTGAGTGCAGCGCAGACAGCAGCCTGCAGGCGGCGTCAGCGTGACGTGAAACGCTCTGAAGAGGGACGGGGAGACACTCACCTGATGAGCTGCATGCTCCCTTATTAGAGCCTTCTTCTCTGAATCCCAGAAGCGGACAGTACCATCTGTGGAGGAGCTGACACAGACGTGGCTCTGACCTGTGTGCTGACAGAACGAGAAGCCTGACACCAAGTCCTTATGGCCCACGAGCTCTCCTGAAAAACACCAAGAGGAGAAACCTTACAGGTAAAGATCAAGACACCCGATCACGAGGAGTATTACCGTTAAATCCCACGTTACTTCCTGTCTGCATCTTATGATGTCATTGCTTGATCCCTCCTCCAGAACTTATATAAGGCCTCCCAAAACACATCGAGAGCCTTTCTCTCCAAAAGAACAAAGACTTTACATCTTGTGTGCATAACTAGTTGAAGTAGTTGGATTAATTATCCTCTAAAAGATTGTTCATGATTGTAATGTTTATTTTTCCTTTCTGTGCAGGACAATCATCCACAAACCATTTTTTTTCCTGGAGATTCATTCATACAAACAGTCAAGAGATAACTTAAACACTACTGCCTTGGTTTTGACCATTCATTTATTAAAAGGTGCAACTATAATGTGTTGGTATCCTCCTCTGACTGATCCCTAACACAGCCTTAAATAGTGTCTAGAAACTGTAAAAGGGTTCAAATGAAGGAAAACAGAAAATAGTCATTTTATCAAAATGTTTGCCTAGGTTTTTACTCAATTATCACTTCATTTCCCCACCGGTTAGTGATGCTGCCATATCTAACAGCACCATACATGCGCTTTATAGCTGTAATCACCACACCTGAGATGATCTGGTCAGACTGATCAGGCCAAATGAGGGACTTCTACCTGGCACCGTTTTGTTCCAGTCGCTTTAAAATGAATGGCAGAGTGCAGCCTGTGTTGTGTGTGATGTCCAGTGATGTCCAGCAGTGACAGTGGCCTCACCTGAAACTCTGCAGGAGGATGCAGACACGTCAATCAAGTAGATGATGTTTTTGGCTCCGACGCCCAACAAACCGCCGCTGCTGACATCACTGCAGCGCGAGCAGTACCAGTTGGGAGAGGCGGGAAGAGACCTTTCCCGCATGACGCCTAGGACACGATCAACAGTTAAAAAATAAGCCTAATAAAGTCTGGGAAATCAAAACCAAACTTCTCACATGTTACCTGAACTGTCGTAGCTACAACACTGCCGGCCGTATGGCCAACGTGGTGACGTAAATCGTCCACTACGGAATCCTAGCTGGGTCAAACCTTGCCGGATTTGCCTTTCTTTAAAAACCTCTTATATTACCGCTTATATCACCATATTTCACATTATTATTAAGAAGACATATAAATCCCGACACATAACCAAAGCTCATAAATCACCTATTAATTAAAAAGTCAAATTAAGGAATTATTTTGTTTGCTAACGCTGTAAACATGACTGCCATAAAGCGAATATGGAAGTGTCGTAAAAATCCAACATGGCGACTGCAATGACAGGACGTGGTGAGTGAGAGAGAGACGTTCTACTTTTGCCAGTTTTATGTGATTAATTTACTTTCTGCTCGTCGTGTTTTAACACATTTGCACTTGTTTTCAGGTATGGCATTTATTAGGAATATATCTGGGCTGTTGCCTTTAAGGTAAGAGCACCGATACCAATAGAGCCGGGTGTCGTTAAGTACAGAAGGACAAATACAAGACAGAACAGATGCTAATGTTTCCTACTTCTAAATCATGGCATGATAATGGTGTTTAGTGTGTTACTCTTGGAGACATATATTAGAAATTCTACAAAGATTGAGTTGAAGGGGAATAAGCCAAAGTTATTTTTGTTTTAGGTTAACTGGTCATATCATCTTTAAAATATCCCTAATTTCTGTGTTTTTACTGCTGAATAGTTTGCTTGACAGAGACCTGGTTAGACCATATGCATCTCATAGTTGTTTTATTGTTTGTTTTTGTTGTTTCACATGCTTGACAGGTACTGCATGCTGTATTTTTCTCCATTCCTCTCTTTCTTTCCAGGTTACAAGTCCTGGGCGGTGGCCCTCAGCAGCTCTCATGTCTCCACACCAGCGCTTCACTGCAGTCCAAAAACTGGGAGAGGAAAAACCGTCAGGTGTATCCCCCTCAGCTGCCAGATGAGCCCCGCAGACCAGCAGTAAGTCGTTTTGCTGGCTTGTTTGTGGTGTGACTTCATGGACACGCTGCTGCCTGGTTTATTCTGTGTCCCTAAAACCACATGAAACAGTGTCTGTCTTTACAAATGTCTCTAAACTTTCCACAGGAGGTTTACCACAGCAGGAGGCAGATAAAATACAGCAAAGACAAGATGTGGTACCTGGCCAAGCTGGTAAGACCTACAGCATCAATATTATATCATCCTATAGCTGAATCACATCAAACAGCTGCTGATGGATGTGCTTGTTGGTATTTCTATTTTTGGAGGAAATCAGTGCTGATGCATCACATTCAGTGATTCAGCGAGGACGATGTTTGGCTTTAGCTGTGCAGGAACATTTCTTTGACCGTTTCATCTAACCTCCCTCACAGATCAAAGGGATGAGCATTGATCAGGCCATTGCACAACTAGAGTTCAACGACAAGAAAGGGGCACAAATCATAAAAGAGGTTTGTAGCTGCTTCTTCATCTCTCTGTGAAATAAAACGCTGACATTAGATTTTAATCAAGATTCCCACTGAGTTGCTAATGAAGTATTTTAATATTTGATCAGATTCAAATTTGTCATTACATATAGTACAGATACATAAACAATGAAGAGCAGTTCTGCATCTAAACAGACGTGCAAAAGATGTGTAAAATGAAGCCAGTAATGGAGATATCAGATATCATCCTGTATCCAACCTGTGAATGTCACATCTTCTTTAATTGCTTTTTGTTTCAGGTTCTTCTTGAGGCTCAAGAGATGGCAGTCAAGAATCACAATGTAGAGTACAAATCCAACTTGTATGTAGGTGAGTGCAACACTGACTGGTTCTCATGTAAACAGACACTCAACAAGTCCTCAAGGTAACTTTGAACAAACTGAATCTGAGTTTTAATGTAGTGACATCTCAACACAAAGCAGATAACATGGTGTAGAAAGGTGTTTGTAGTGTATTTAAATAAGGCTTTGTCATTAAATAGAGCTGCACAGTGACGTAGCTTCTAGCACTGATGCATCACTGCAAGAAGTCTCTGTTTTCCTGTGGTAGACTGGCAGCCTGTCCACGGTGTACTCTGCGTCTCGGCCACTAATCACTAACATCTGCAGTAGATGTGCTCACACTTTGTTGGGCTTGCAAGCTACTTATACTCTGATCAAATCAAAGTGATCTACCTACATTATAACATCAGCCAGGGTTGCATAGCCCAGACTGTAGCTGCCAGTTATGAGCCTCAAGCAGACTTTGTTGGTCCAGCATCCCCACTCATTTTTACAGCCGTTTTAGTCGATACGAGTCAGAAGACTAAGTACTTAGCTCACTAGAGTTCTGCAACAGCTTGTGCATTCACATGTGGGGAAATCTCACACTGCCCATCAATCCACCAGTCAAGCAAGTGTGAAATGCCAGAGTGAGGACAGATGAATGATGAAAACTTGTTTTTTTGAATGTCATGCAATCTACTGGTTGATCGTAGTCAACACGCTGGGCTAGAGGATAAGTGGTAATAGATAATGAATGGACACATCCTTTAGAAGTATTCATTTATTATCAAAGCAGACTGAGAAAGTGTTTCTGCTTTTCAAAACTACTTGGAAACTTTATATTCATGACATTCTGTCAGTCATGTCTGGGTGCAGATACTGTGCAGACAGAGTCGAGTAATTCATGTGAAGTTGCAGCCACAATTACAGATAAAGCCAGACTCTACCGCCAGCATCACCTTTTTATTTTGACCTGATTTCAGTCAAGGGCACCTCCACAAATTAAATGAGTTATTCTCTCCCATATCTCTCTCTTTCTGTCGATATCATCTCCTCTTTTCATTACACACTGCCCCCCACCCCCTTCCCTCCCCCTCCTGCAGCGGAGTCCCTCTCTGGAAAAGGGAAGTACCTGAAGCGGATCCGTTACCACGGCAGGGGAATGTTTGGCATCATGGACAAAGTTTACTGTCACTACTTTGTTAAGCTGGTGGAGGGATCGCCGCCTAAAGTCGAGGAGAAAACGGGCTTCGACCAGGCGAAGGAGTACGTCCAGGGCCTTAAGAACCGAACCATCATCCACAGTCTGTAGACCAGACGCTCCATATCTGTGTTCCTGTTTTTCAATCTAACCCTGAACATTTTATGTGTATGTGTCATTTAAGATTTGTAAATAAAGACATGAATGAATGAATGAGTGGGTGATGGGTTCATTTCTGCATAAATATGGCTCTAAACATGTGTGGATTTCTACACCTGTCCTGAAAGTAGACAAAGAGAACTTAATCGAACTATTTATTTGTTTATTTAGGAAAATTATTCAATATTCTATATAATTGATTTCAACTCCAAATTAGAGTCCATCTGAGCTGCTCTCCAAAAAGAACATGTCTGCCTGTCTGCAGTTTTCTCCTGTGGAGCCAAAAGACTGTTTTATGGACCGATACAACCAACGGAGAATCATTTGGTTTAAAAAAGAGGCTCATGTTAAAAGATTAAACAACACTGCATCATTCCAGCATCAGAACCTCATCCCTCCATCAAACATAGGGGGGAAGCTAATGTCCTGGTTTGGGCCTGTTCTGCTGCATCTGGACCAGGACGCCTTGTCCTCATTGATGGACCAATGAACTCTAAAAGAAAATGTCAGGACATCTGTCCATGAGCTGAATGTGAAGAGAAACTGGGTCATGCAGCAAGACAAGGAGAACCAAGAACACAAGTGGTTCTACAAGAGAACGGTTAAAGAAGAACCAGATGAATGTTTAGGAATGGCCAAGTCAAAGTCCTGACCTTAATCCAAGAGAAATGTTGTTGTTGGACCTGAAGCAGCAGTTGATGTGAGGAAACCCACCAACATCTCAGAACTGAAGTGGTTCTGTTCTGAGGAATGGGCTAAAATGTTATTTACTACTCCTCTCAGTGGTCATAATGTTGTGGCTGATCGGTGCATATAGTACAAAGTGGTGCAGATTTGAAGGAGAAGATGTGCTCTCTCATCATCTGGTGTAAAAAGTACAAACGCTGCTGTGGTCGCTTTAGAAGTGACGCTGCGTTCAGGTACCAGGTCAAACTGTCCGTTATATGAACTCTGTCGTTGATGAAGAGTGACATGTGACCTGGATGGTTTCTCCTCAAGCTGACGATAAGCTCCTCTGCCTTTCTGACATTCAGAATTAAGTTGACAAACTTCATTCGTTTTTCTTCCTTTAGCAGTTTTGGTGAATAGTGTCTAGAACAAACTCCGGTAAAATCTGACATGTTAAAGATGCAGTTTTTCCACTTGCTTGTCAGTGACACTTTTTCCGCTGTGCCTCTGGTTCTGCGCTGCAGCAAGCCACTAAAACAGCAAACAGGCGTAGGTGTAGGAAAACATGCCACCGCTGCTCAGGAAAAAACTGTTTTGGTCCCACGCGCCGGAGCGAAAATAGAGCCCTAAGTGTGCGCCCGTCATGCTGTCACTGCCTCTCTGTGACGAGTTTGGTGGCTGTGTTAGGGCGACAGCAGTCACCCCAACTCCTCCCCCGAGTGCGAACCTGTCAGCATCGCTGTTCCTCATCCCTTCACTTCAGAAAGCGGCCTGCAGACTTCCTCAGAGCTGGAAACGCAGGAAACAATGAGCTGCAAGCGACTGGCTGGAGCTCGGAGGCCTCAGTCTGAGTAAAAGAGGAAAAATACTATGTTTATAAATGAGATTATTGTCTCCTTTAAACAGAAGAAACCAGTCAGTGTTTTCAGTCTTTAGCCTGTTCACATATTTGCTGTTTTTTCATTTTCTTTGCTTTCTTCTTATCTACACAGTGTAATTATGTCCGCCTCACGTGGCATCTTTCATGTCTTCATCTATTTAATATTTGCATTCTCTGTTGATTCTCTCAGCCTCACACTCCTCCTTATTGTCCATCATTGTCTCCTAATGAATTAAATTTAAGGGGAAAGAAAGCATGCTTAGGAGAACAAACTCGGGGGGAGACATGAAAGCACGTCCTTTGTGGGGGTTTGTATTTTCTGAAAGGTCGTGGTGTCTCAGTGCCGTCGAGGCCCAGAGCTTTGGTCTCTGCTGTTCCTAATTGGCCTTTAGTTTCTTGTTTCCTGATGTGAGTGATCCAGTTTGTGTGTCTGCCTGTCACCACATCCCTCCAAAGCCCTTGTCAGCGCCGAGCAGCTTTGAGTGCATTTCCAAATAAAATGCCATCTGCTGGCCCCAATTTCAGCAGACAAGTGCCCTCAATCTCAGGTTGGAGGCCGCCTCGGTCCCACAGCACAAAACAGCACCGACTTCTGAAAAGAGCAAAAGGCTTCATCTTCTTCCTTTTTCCTCTCTTCTTCCTCTCTGCTTTTCTTTTCTTAACCAGACTACCTTGTTACCTCTCATTCTTTACAAAGAACAAACAAGCAGCAAGAGTCATATTAAATAATTACACTAGAACAAATAAAGACACGTTCATCTAACCAATAAAATCATACTGGATTTTTTAAAACATTCCTTTAAATGTATTTACAGTTAGAAATCATCAATGCTCTCTGGTGTAATGATGCTGGTCAGCCACATTGGATCTGATTTTCCACTGTCCAAGCTCCGGAGGCGCAGAGATCTTTTTTGATTGCCATCTGCACCTCTGGTTTTGGGTTCAAGGAGCACGATTGTCCATTTCCAAGATTGTCCAAGCTTATAAAGCCAAAGAGATGCTGAACCACTGAGCCATTTCATCTGTGCAGGAGAAGAAGGTTCAGGCTAGCTCCAGCCCCATGGAGAATCAGTACGGAGTGACAAACTCACTTTTGTGGAGGCTTCTCTGGTTTCTTCTCTGCTGCTATCCATCGCATTTGGGAATAAGACTGTTAATTAAAAGATGAACAGAGAGTAATGGAGAAGTTGCTTCTTCTGTTAGAGCGAATCCTTTGAGCCAAGCGCCTTTTAAATGTCTTTAATCTTTACAATAACAGACAGTACAATAGCCCTGACACAAGAGTGTGCAGATGATGAGCCTCCCTGGATGAGGATGATTAATCAGGTCCAGAAATTTAGCAATGATACGTTCAGGAACATCAAGTAAATTCTTCCTAAGCTCTGCAGACGTTGTTTACTTGCATTCAATCATTTATTCATTTTCCGTAGCTGCTTGTCCTCTTGAGGGTTGCATAGGGGCTGGAGCCTATCCTGGGTGTCACTGGGCAAGAGGCAGGGTACACTCTGTGCAGGTGACCAGTCGCCAACCATTGCTCATCTACAGCCAACTTAGAATCACCAATTAACCTAAGGAGCATGTCTTTGGACGATGGGACCGGCTGGGTTCAAACCCAGAACCTTCTTGCTGTGAGGCATCAGTGCTAACCACCACACCACTGTGCAGCCAACACACAACATTCAATCACCCAAAACTAAAATTAACATCAGACGTCCTGCATGATTCCTCAAAGAGCCCACCCATCCTCGCATGACTCGATGGTGGAAGAAGCTAGTGAGCAGAACTGGAGCTGGGTTTGTTTTGTTGAGCTACTATTTTATAGAAACCTCATGTTTAAAGTAGTAGTTCACCAGCAAACACATTCTTGTTAATTTATCTCCCCCAGCAAGGGTTCACATGCAGACATTTCCTTCCTCAACCAGCGCGTGCATACTTATTCTAACTACATGCAAAACACAGCTTCCAGAATCCAAATACCGTGCGTCAAAAAGTGACTGGTGTGGTAAAACATTTACTTTCTCGCATAAATAAATGAACACAAATGAGAAACTATGCTCCTCTCCGGCTACACTGCCCCCCTCCACAGCCCGCCGCCCCTCCACAGGGATGTTGTGGTGGAGTTCAGTGGTTACACGAAGTGAATTATGTATCGTCTCTTTCCAAGCATGAGCTCATCCGGCAACAAGACGAGAAAAACGTGCCACCAGCGTCGGGAATTAACTTGAGGAAAGATTCAAATAGTCTGGAGTTTATTATTCATGACGGGTGAAATTGTGCATTGAAAACACTCTGTACACAAGCAGCACACAACCCCAGGGCCGCTCACACACATACACACACCTGGATGAAAGAATGGGAAGCCGTGACGCTTCCTTTCATTTGTTTTTAATGTCGGTTGTCGGTCAATGTGGCGGCCGGCCCAGCGGAGCCTCGGATTGAGAAACAAATAGAAATCAGAAGCCAGTTGTGTGGGGAGAGCCTCGGGGCGTTATTCATTTCCTTTTAACTTTTCTATTTTTTCTCCTCTGTCTCTCTGCGGCTGCGGTGTTCAGAGAACGACAGCCGCAAAATAGTGTTAGCTCCCAAATGAAATCTTGGGCACAAACACCACAGAGCAGGCGGCCGCTGGCCCGGCGCTGGATGCTTTGCCCTTGAGAAACAAATCCAGACACGAAACACTTTGTTAGCTCTCTGGACAGCCTCCAGTGAAGCTGCATTCACCTCTTCTCACAGAAAAAAAAAATATCCTCTCAGTCTTTATCTCTGTGACAGGGACGCATCTGTTTTTAAAGCAGAGTAAGGGAAGACAGTAGCAGAGGCAGGCGTGGATGAGCCGCTCCGGTGTGGCGGTGCAGTTCATTTGTTTCAGGAGTTAACAACAGGGAGACTTTTTAATGCACTTCTTCCTCACTTTTCAACCTGAAGGATGCTCCACTTCCAATCTTTTGAGCATGAAATACTCCCTGCAGGCTGCAAAAAAACAAAAAAAAATGGGATTGGTCACCTTGAATTCCTCTCAGCTGAAAAACGAAACCTCTCAGAGCAGCCTTCTCCACTGTCCATCCATCCGTCCAACCTTCTCTCAGGTTGCATGTTACTTCACTACGCTCCATCTGAACAACAAGTTGTCTGATTCTCCTGAGGGCAAAAAAAAAAAGTGTTTACATCTGCTTAAAATGATCCTAATCATAGCCGCGGCAAAGCGCCCGCTGTCGCAGACAACAAGTGAGACGTAATGAATTTCACAAATTGCGGTGACGTTTTTTTGGACATTCCCTCCTCGAAGGCGTCCACAAATGTGACAAAAACAGATGTTCAAGCTGTGCCATCCTTCACGCGCTGCCAACTGCTGCATTTTAAATGTGCCTGTTTTCATAAAAATAAAGACAGACGCATGAGTTCCCGGGCTGGAAGGGATACCATTCGTTTCTTGTTTATATGAAATTATTAAAGCTTTGATTTGGGAACAAGAGCACATGCTATGTCATTGACTAAGAATGACTGTGAGTTTATCAGTAGACAGGATGTAAGGGAAACTGATGGAGAGATGAGAGGGCTGGTTGAAGGGAAGGCTTGAAGGTGGTGGAAAGTGTCAGTGGATGATAGTAGAGGAACCACAGGAGTGAATCTCTTTGCTCTTCCTGAAAAAAGGAGGATGAGTTGAGAACTGAGACTGAAGTCAGGACATATCTTTATACATAAGTCTGGGATATACAGAGATATTAGAGGTGAACTTAAGTGCGTCTTAAACCCTTTCTCATCTCAGTTCTTGACCCCCTCCCTCCCGTTATCCCTGCTTCCTTTTCCCTCTCTCATTACGAGAACCAGGGGGACAAGGAGCATAAACGCTCTGAACATCATCCCTCCATCTGTTTCTCTCAGGTCCTCTTTATAAATTATGGCGAGCTTTGCCTTCTCATGATGAAGCTGAGGGGGAAAGATGAAGGGATGAGGGAGGTGGAATGCACAGATGGATGATGGTGTTCAGAAGAACCCAGAGAGTGAGACTCAGGGTGGGGGAACATGTCAGGAAGCTTTGGCTCCTTGTCCCCCTGGTTCCTGTAATGAAAGATGGATGACGTATAAAAAGATGAGGGGTGGAGCTGAGAACTGAGACGACCAGAGAGACCTGGACTTCCTGGAGAGAAGATATATTAACTTCATTTATTCTTACACAATAAGCAGCAGCCTGTAAGGGGACGCATTGTCCATCTCTTGTGACGGACTGGAGCCCTGGTCTGGACGTCTGTGAAGGTCTGAACTCTATTTCAGAGACACCTCTCCCTGTGGAGCACCTAGTAACCACATAGCTTCTCTCTGCCCCTGATATGCCATCACCACTGTGCAGCAGAGCCTTTAAAACAGAGAAGAGAAGCCGCTGAGAGCAAGAGTTAAAAAGATGAAGCTTAATTGATCACTGTTGGGAAATGAAGTTGATGCTGCCGCTAAAGCAGCCAAAGTTACAGCATGCAGGGGCTGGAGACAGATGGTAAGTGCTGCTCTGGGTGAAAGCTCTGATGGTGAGGAGGTTGGTGATTAACATTCAACCCAGTGTTAAGCCTTTTTATCCCATTCTCCAAATGCAGAGGCTTCATATTAATATGACTGGGTATTTAAACTGGAAAGCGTTACTGATGAGAGGAAACGTCCACGTTATTTGTAGTTTCCGTGTGCTGCATGGAGCTCATGGAGCTCATGGAGCACATGGAGCTCATGCTCAGTGATATGCAGCCTCCTGCATGTTCCTTGCACTGGGTGTCACTGTTGCATCACGTCTGACTTCGGACTCAGCAGCTCTGAGCCTGAGAGTCACGCTTCACGCTACGCAGAGGACAACTTCCCTTCACATGTCTGCAGACTCCTCAGACGGATCACATCCCGCATGAAACCCAGAGACACAGAAAGCAATCTCACGCAGTCCTGCTGGGCGTGTGCGCCGCATGTCTTTCAATTCATCAAGATGAGTTCCAATATTGCAATTCGTCACGCGTGCTGCAGCTCCCAGCTCGGAGCATTGCTGAGTACACGGAGGGAAGAAGCACCGTTAAAGACTGTTACAGTAAAAATTACTTCAGGTAATTCTGATGCTGTGCGTCTGCATGCTAATTTTCCATTACAGCTGTACAACAGTTAATGAAATGTCCTGGGCACGCAGCGCTGAATGACAAACACCAAGACACACACCCACACACACAGGTATGAAGAAGCCGTCCTGCTTCACCTCTACCAGGACTGTGTTCACAGTCAGTAAAAAGTCAGACACGACGTTCCTGGTTGAGTAGGGCAAAAAAACGGAGGCCTTCACTCTTTCTCCATTACTTCCTGTTTCTCTTCCAAACAAACCTTTAAACAGCTTTTACAGTTGTCACCCTTGAATATGGGAACATGGAGGACAACACTTTGAATGATATTGATTGTCACCAAGGTCCTAAGCAGGTCTCACCAGTCTGGAAACGCTCCTGGATAAATTAATTCAGACTAACAAGGCCCCAAACAAGGAATGGTAGAAAAAGCCATAGCTGTAAAATTCAATTTCAAACATTTGTTGACTGCTCAAATATAAGGGACAGTCAACAGTCACCTCTTGTGAAACACCATCATTTTCTTGTCAAGTCCAAACTACAAAGTACACAAGTTCAAAGTTGACGTACTTGATAAACTGATAAATGTCCAACCTTTATACTTCTACTGTCAGGATTTTGTGTTTTTGTTTTGTTTCCTGTTTTATTTTGTTAAGTTCTTGATTTCCTGTTTTGTGTTACTCCCTGTCTTTTCCTCTTTCTCATTAGGTCATTGCTTTCTCCTTGTGCTCTGTGTCTCGTCATTCCTCTGTGTGTATATAACCCTGCCTTCCTCTTTGTTCTCTCATCACTCATCATGTTGTAGTTGTATGTGTCGTATTGGTCTTGTAAAGTTTTGCTTCATAGTCTTGATTCTTGTTTTCTTCTTATAGTAATGTCTGGTCATGTCCCTGAGAATGTTTTAAAGTTATTTTCCTTCCTCGTCTGCAGCACCTGCAGTTTTTGACTTTTTGTTGGTCTTTGTTGCCAACACTTTTTGTCTCTTTGTCCTGCATTTGAGTTCTGAGCCCTGAGTTTTCTGACCAACGTCTCAGGCTCATTCCAGCACATGAACAAACGTCACTGCTAAATCACTGTTTGACTGAACTTCAGTCTTCACCTTCTGCTACCACCATGACTGAACCACTGTGAACCTCAACTGAGCATTTACTTCAATCCAACAATAAAACGAGCACAGTGTTTCAGGCTGGGATGATGCAGAGTTTGTTCTTTTTAGGGTGAATGTCATGTCTCATACAGCCACCATCTATGAACGTCCTTATTGAACAAATCTATAAAAACTGCAATATTTAGTCATGTGTGTCAACTATCTGCCAAAATATTTCAAAATATCAATCTGTAAGAATTATACATTTTTTGGTATGGAAATATCATGATAGAAAACTATGGTAGTTAATTCTCAGTCAGTTTAACATATTGTGACAGAATGATTTGGTTTAATTACATTATAAGTCAAACATTCAGAAATCATTGCAAAATGATTTAAGACACTCTGGGACAGATGCTGCTACATGTCTACATCACACGTAGAGCACCAAGGCAGCATAATGTAGAGAAAACACAAAAACAGCCGTTAACTCAGATGAAGATAAAATGACTAGAACACAAGCATTAATCAGCCTTTTCCTTGACCAAGCGTTACCATGGCAACAGGCAATTCAACAACATAAAAAAAAAATAAAAAAACAGACAATCAAATGATCCAAGGGCAGGTCGAATCAAATGTACATCAAAGTGAACATCGCATTTAATCTCCAGCTGTCACCAGTCAGACATCAGCGTTGGTGCAGTAAACACAACAGTAAAGAAACAATATGAAAAATACAAGAATACACTTAGTCTGCAGTCTTATGAATAATAATGGGACTGTACAGGTTGTGCATGGATGTGTCTCTGATAATGCTCTGGCAAAGATCTGCTGGGCCAATCAAATCAGTTTGGGCGGGGCTTCAGGTGGGAATGAACAGTAGGGTATCAGCGTCCTTGTCCTGTACATCACCAGAGAGATGTGGAGTTGAGTTATTTATTTATTTTTTTACAAAAACAAAACGTCTCTGATTGGTTGGAGGTTGAAATTATTTATCTATATCGTTTGAAACACACCTCATAATGAAATCTAATCCAAATATTACATATTATCATTAGCTTATAGTTCTCTTTCTGTTAATTAAATGTCAAATAAAATCTAATAAATCTTTGGAATAAATCTGTAAAGGTTTCCATTTATCCAGGTCATGGTGTATTCAAAAATGCTGAAACAAGAGCAGCTGGACTTTCTTGATCCAAGTAGCTTTTTCTACTCTTGGTGGAGGGTGGGTGGTCTTTAAGCAGGAACATCTGTGAGTGTTACCTAAGGATGAAAAATATTTGATTGTTTCCGATATATCGTCAAAAACATTCTCCGCAGTAAGAATATGTCATCCCGCGATAAAAACGATAAATTCCCATTGATGACGTATACACTCGCGACAAACTGACAATGGTGGAAGGTGGAGCAGATACGCCGGCAGAGAGGAGCTCGTTCCTAAACGAGGCTCCACCTCCATTATCTGGTTTGGTTTTAACCCCTTAACGCCTCAATTGATTTTTCAGTTATATACAGAAGTTAAATATTTGTATTTTTGTTACCACTCCAGCCGGTCCTACCAGAAACTAGTGCTTGCTAAAGGTTCCTAGGAGTTTCTTGAATGTGCACAAACCGACATTGGAGTATTACATGCGTTATTTCAGCTGCAGTCTGAACGGAAACAGTGCGTCGTGAATTAGCGACACTAGGCATGAAGGGGTTAAAAAGTCTGACGTGGAGCAGCAAATTACAACATGCAAGGTTTGCAAACAAATAGTGAATAAAAAGGACAGTAACAGCACTAATTTGTTCCACCACCTCAAACACAAGCACAAACCAGAAGATGAAGAAAGACAGAAAATGAGCAAAGATGCAGAAGCAGCGTCGACTTCATCCAAAGAGTCCGGGAAAAAAACAGCAAGGAGTGAGAAAACTTGATCATTTTTATTGTTAACATGATAAATTATTGGGATAATTTTTTAGTCCCCATCGCCCATCCCTAATGTTACCAACAGAAAGTCATGTGACTGGTGTTTGTTAACGACTAGATACTTACCTGGTGCTCTAACGACTCATTATCAGTCAGGATTTGCAATAAACGTCGAATATATGTTGAAGATCAGCTTAAACCAGAAACCTCCTTGTTTGCTGTAAACCTGAGCATTAATGTTATGTATTCATCTTATCCACGGTCTTTCTGTGAGCTCGTTTCATTCTGTATTTGTGTTGGTGGAGTGGTGGCAGGCTGCACCTTCCCTGTCGCTTCAGTTGGGACCAAAGTCAAAGGACAGCCCGCGTTTGTTTCCCGGTGTAGCCGCTGGGAAAGTCACCTGAATCCCGTCGACGCTGGAGACCTCCAGTCATAAAACGGCCCATAAACACAGAAACAATCAAGGGAGGACCAGATATGTGTGTGACAGAACCGAATAGACTGAATGTGTGTGCAGGCCAGGTGGAACATAACGACCCACCGCCCCGCCTGAAATTCACTAATGCTAAACTGTGATGAGCCAAACCTTCTTTATTAACAAGGAACACTGCACCTCTATCCAGTTAATGAAATATTGATTTGGAAATTGTATTGTAAGGCGATGGAAAGCTTTTAAAGCGCTCAGTGCCTTTGCTCAGAGCCAACTTCATCAATTATTATTTTTTAATGGTATTATTTGAAAGGGCTCCTAAAGCAGGGAGCAGTTTTCCCCGGGCTTGGCGTGCACTGTGTCCGTGATTAGCGTCATACGTCCGTACCGAGGGAACTCGGGGGCCCCGTATGGCTGCATGTTTTTTTAATGAAATATGCTGGCATCAAACTGAGTTTCATAATGACAACGACAGTGGGACATTGCTGATTTAATGATGTGTTTGTTCCTGTTCCATTTGAGCTGTTAAAAGAGGATTTTTTTTTCTTTTTTAAAAAAAGCAAAGGAATTAGCTACATTTCCAAATGTAGTTCACAATCGGCCGCTCAGTATAATGGATTGTGTGTCCCTGGTGTCCGAGCCGAAGCCAATTTTGAGAACATCATGAAGGAAAAATTGACAAAATTTTCAGTGTGTGTGCACGGTGGAATCCATCTGTACAGTACAGATAACAAACTAATCCCAACCAAATGAAATCCACTTGGTGCCTGAATTTGGTTGCTTTGGTATCTGTGTGGAGCAGCAGACTTTGGTGAACCTCTCGACTCAAACTGTGAGATAAAACTAACCAGCAGTGCGCTGAATGAAAAGCTGAAAATATTCACCATATGTACTGTATATACAGTACACACATAGAAAACCATTCAAACAAACACTCACTGGTTTGATTCAGCGCTTAAAGCTTTCACACACGATACCACTGTGGCTAGGAGCAACCAGACATACAGTTGATTTTATACTTTGTGTGAAATGACCTTTTAAACGTTCCTTTAGTTTCTGTAGATTTCAACAGAAATATTTCACCCAAAAATAAGTTTGAGGAGCAAACAAACGCATATCAAACCTGAGCACTGCAGAAAAAAATGGCACTGAACAGTCGATAGCTACCTTGATGAGCACCTGCAAGCATGGATTAAGTATTTATGTTTTAATCCACTAAGATATTTGGTAGATTAAATCTGCCTCATGGCCTGGATTAATGTGAGAACTGATGATGAACCCTCTCCCCCGTCTGTCTGCTGTGCTGCTGAGACTACTGCCTGCTTCTATCACGATCCGACTCTGTGCACGGACGTCAGCCGATCAATACGTTTAAAACAGAACCATGTAGTCAGCTAAGGAGTGTGTTTGTCTTTGACTACTTCTAAAACAGCACAACACAAATGGGTCGTGCGCAAACTATTTACAAAATCTAATTTTCATTTTCAGCTTTGCTTTTATTTTGTCAGTTTTTCTTTAAATAAACTGTGTTTGCACCACAGGAACGTTCTGCAGGCTGCAGGAAAGTTTGGACGTACTCACTACATTCCCATCTCAAGGTCCAGGAGGACATGCACAGAAGACTATATGTGTTGGTAAAAGTGCAAGAGTAGTAGGAGGATAGAAGTTGTGGCGGGGGCAGGTCCTGGGGTAGAGTTCAATAGTGAAACAGCTGTGGGGAAAAAACTGTTCTGGTGTCTGATGGCTTTGGACTGGAGGCACCTGTAGCGCCTACCTGAGGGTAGGAGGGTAAACGGTTTATGTGCTGTGTGGAAAGCATCCTTGACTATGCTGCACTTCTCTGCAGACAGCTTTTACTGTGGCTGTCTTTGATGGCCGGGGAGTGGAGACCTCATAATGCTGTGGGCACTTTTCTCCACCCTCTGCAGCGCTCTACGGCCTAAGGCTGAGCTGTTCCCATCCCAGGCTGTGATACAGCTGCTGAGGATGTTCACCAGAATGGCTGTAGAGAGGTGGTTTTTCCTCAGTATCTTAAGAAAAAGGAGGCGTTGATGAGTCTTCTTAACTAAGCTGGATGTGCTAAATGATCAAGATACATCCTTAGAGATGTGGATGAACATGAACTGCTTTCCTGTTGATGTGTATTTAGGTGTGTGTGCTACTTTTCTGCTTCCTGAAGACCATGATGAGCTCTTTGGTTTCACTTGTGTTTAGGAGCAAGGCTCCACCTCATCGTTGTGACTGATGAGAACTTTCATCGTGGTATCATCTGCAAACTTGATTATTTGAACTGTGTGCATGTGTGAAGAGGGACTTTGAAGGACACTTTGTCACTTGAGGAGCATTTTCACGATCTCTTGTAGTCACTGGTTGTAATTTGATTCTTGCACAAACAACATATAGAGTCATTCTTACAGTCGTGTTTCTGGCGACACAATGAATTGCTGGTTCAGTCTTTGATCAGACTTGGAGGCTAAATGCTCCACTTCATTTTCAAGCTACCTGTCAGGAGCTACCACTTCTGTTGACGTTCATCATTTCACAGTTGGTTGCTATTGGACATTTCCAGCCTCTGGTTGCAGGAGGTAAATAATCTGGATTAGCATGACATTCGTTCAGAAACGTTAGTTGTTTCTGAGTATAGCCAGAGTCTTTTATGGTGCTGAGCTCTTTTTTGGTGCCTCTAAACATCCCATGCTTTGCCACAAAGCACGGATTACAGATTAGCAGGACACAGTTAGTTTGGCGTTGACATTTTTTAAATTCTAATAAATGTGTGAGAACTCATTTCCAGGGCTGCAAACATTACACAGTGTTGTGTCATCACCTCACTGCTGCTCTCTTCCTACCTTTAGAAAAAGTCAAATTCCTGGTGTGACGTCACCTGCTACCAAGATGCATTTAGGAGAAAAAGAAACCGTAGGAAGGTCAAGACTCCTGAAGGTCTAGTAGTAAATGGAACAGCTTTATTAGACAGACGCGTTTCAGCTCGTCGCCTTCATCATGGTCACCCACGGTCATCGTCTGGAATTGTACATATGGCCATGCTTCTGCATGTTTTTATTCTTCAATTTAACAGTTTCCATATAAGAACAGCATGCTCCTACAGTCAGTTCTAGATGTAATAGAACAATTTAACCTCTGAGTATGTCGAGTCAAATTTCTGTCCAAATAATGGCCCAGCTACTTTTTAATGATCCACAATTTCCACACGCTACATTATGCATCAACAGTCACAGGCTGCGATTATTTGGCCGAGTGGTTTAGAAACAAAATGGATTTCAGAATAAATCTTTCAGCTTACCTAATGAAAGCAGGTACAGAGCAGCTGTATTCCCAGCATTTTACTCACTGCTTGGTTTTGCCGACTCTGGGCTGCAGCAGCGTGTGAATTAGCAGGAGGTCATCATGGTTTATTACACACAGTCCATCGAAGCCATGCCCATTCAGCCCATCTGTAACACACATCCAGACTAATCAGCAGCACGGACAGCGGCTCTCACACTTCACACAGCCCCGCCGCCGCCCCACCGCCGCCTCGCCGCCGCCCCACCGCCGCCTCGCCGCATTGAAATGCACAGCGGCGTTCACACTCCCGTGATTTCTGTCCAGGCTTTGTTTCCCTCCGTGCTTCAGCAGCCCCCCCGCCCATCGCCATTCGCTAACCACTGCAATATAAGCTTTTAATCAAATTTAGTCCACACAGAGGAATCCGGTTCTTTGCAGTGACACAAGGCATTACTAAACACAGCGTCAGAGTCTAGCATCCAGCAAATACGTGTTGATAAGTTGATGCGTCGAAGAAAAGCGAGGACGCCCTCTGAGCTCAGCACCTGCAGCGAGACGTTGTCTTTTTGTATTTCTTTAATCCATAAAATATATTCTTCTCTCTCTTTATTTGTCTGAAAACTCAAACATGTCCATGGCAACTGTTAAATGCAAACAATTCAAGACAATTTCATAGATGGATGATGCAACTCTTTTTTTGATATAACCAACCGTCCAAAGTATTACCTTGTTAGGGAAGACGCTGCTGCTCAAGTTCAAAGCTGTCAAAGGTGAAAGAAGTAGACATGCAAGGGGCGGACTCTTTATGTTCTGGTCCAATGATGAAACTGGTGAAGGGGCTGTAGATCAAACAATGCTTTTTGAATTCCAACGTTACGTCAATTGATTGGTCGTCCCTTTATTCTGACATCTAAAAAGGCTTCATTTGACATCAGAGGTTTGTTTGACCACCTGTTTAGCAGTGAAGAAACTTTAAATATTCAAGTGATCAATAAGTCGCATCGATCTGAGCGCGACATGTATACAAGGGTTTCAAAACCACGTCCCAATCAAGTTATCTTTTGTCATTGATTCACTTTCTTAATTTGTGGTTGCATAAAATCAACTTGCTAAGAAAGACACATGCAGCCGCGGCAGTTAATGATGAATTTGGAGGTGCTCAAATTGGAAATAGAGTTTTTGTTCTCCTTTAACTGCAGCATTATTTTAATTGATTCATCCTTTCTTTATTCCGACATCTAAAAAGGCTTCACATGGCATCGGGGGGTTTATCGACCGTTAAGCAGTGAAGAAATGGAATTTTCAGGTAATCAATCAGTCCCTTCGATCTGAGCACAACATGTATTCAAGGGTTTCAAAACCACGTCTGAGTCCAGATAATCTTTCGGCACATATCATTATACACTTTTAGGTTGATCGGTTTTCTTTTGTTTAGCGTTAAATCAACAAGGAGAGACGCTCGATTCTCAATGCAGCCGGATGCTCAGATGTTTGACCTGTGTGGAAAACTGAGGTGGTGTTTGGCAAGATAAATGAAATAGCAACGCTGGAAATGTGGCTCTATCTTGGTCAATAAAGTTTAGGAAGTAAATTACATTTCTTATTTTGATGCTCCACGGCAGCAGAACTACTTTGTCAGTAAAGTTCTGTAGTGATGAAGGTTTTGGGGCGTCCTGACGCTTATATATGATCATTTTATTGTTGTATGTTGAGGCTGAGGAAATATTGTGTAAATGCAGCCTTTGTAAAACCAGATTTAGCTGCTTTAACAACTTTCTGCAGCCTGTGTGTGTGTTTGTGTGTTAACCTCCAGGACCACCACTGAGCTACTGGATGTGCACAAGGGCCGATACAGGACCAGATGTTGTTGTTGTGTTGCTGCCGCAGAGTCGCTCACATTTTCATTAATCATTATTCCAACACCTCTCCTCCTCTCCTCGTGAACAATCGAGCATATGGCCTGCCTTGTCTGCCACTGTGCCCGCTAAAAAAAAAAAAAGAAAAGGCGGCACCGGGCCCGCGGTTCATCAAGGTCCCACATGATGAAACAGCCCGAGCCGCTGATCTCCCTCTAATTTAATGATAACTATCACCTGTTCTCCTAGTGTGGCGCCACACTCTAGATGGTTTGTGAGTAATTGGTCTGTGCCTTTTGCTTGATTAATTTGATTGCTACATTTTTCACTGTCCCCTCTCTGGTGATTGTTGTGGCACTACAGGTGCTGGGCTCCATTAATTACGTCCTTAATTGGTTTGGAAATGTTGAATGCAAGTTTGTTTTGGGGGGTGAAGGCGGTGGTTTGTTGTGAGCCACAAAACCACACAAAGCAATTGGAGTGTTTCTCCTACTTGAAAAGATAAATGAACCTCATCTTTTTAGCAGATTGTGGCGAAGATTCCCGGGGACGCGTCGGAGCTCAAGGACAACAAGCTGCCGGGACCGTCGTAAAGAAGTCTGTAAAGCAACACACACTCTCATGTCTGCGTGTTTGATGTATCATCTGAATACATGACTAATACATCAAACAGTGGACATACTGGAAGACCACGGGACTGGACCTGCTAATTGAAAATGAATCAGGAGGCGATCGATTGTGTCTGACTGCACGTTCTCCGGCAGAAACAGAAGTCGCACACACAACCTGAGTCAGTCGGGTTGCATCAAGCATGTGGGATATGTGTCAGAGATAACGCTTTATTTGTACTGTTAACTTCTTGATGAGCCACAACTTTATTTGCTTTTGATCACAGAGATCTGCCACCTCCTCCTGATACCAGTGATGGGTCACCTAGTCCTTCAGTGACCTCCAACCTTATTCAAAACACGTCTTAATACGATCGTTATGACTCCACTGCTATAGAAACCACCAACATCATACGGATACGCAATGAAACAGGACGTAGCATCATGGACAGGTATCTCATATAGAGATGAATGTCGTCACTAAAGAAAGAAACTCACTTCACAACAATTCATAAAGTCTCCTCTCTGCAGCCACCAGCGCCACATACGTCAAATCCAGCAGAAGCATCAATGTCGACCGAATGAAATAACAAAAATATACATAACAGACGTAAATATAATTCATTTTACTCACCAGAACTTTAGAAACTATTTAGAGTTCTCCTCAGAGTTCATCAACCAAGGCTAGCGCTCATAGCTGCTGACCTGAAAGTTTCCCTGGCTGGGTCAGGCTAGCTAGCTCCAGGGTTGGGCGGCCTTTCTTCAAAATATCCAGCTTTTCCTTCAAAGTCTGCTGTGAAAATATCTTTCTAAGAAGATCTGTAACCAAATGGATAGCCTCTCCTCCTTCCTCCATGGTGGCTTCCACACATAGCTATCAAAATATTAGCGTTGTGCAGCTAGCAACAGATGAACATGGACTGCTAGCTTAGCTTAAATGGAGCAGCTCTCTGACCGTCCAATCAGAGGATGGTAAAACACTGACGCTATCGTAGGAGTACTAAGAATACCAACTAGAAATGTGATTGGTTAAAGGAACAGCATCATTACAGTGTGTTTCAGGTTTAACCCCATAACCCCTAACCCCTAACCCTAACCCTAAGCCATAAAAAGAAAATAATAGGCTATTGGTAAAAATTTAATAAGATTAATGGGAAAATATTAAAATGTTAGTCAGTGATTTTGATAACCAGCAGAGAAGGCTTTGCTAGAGTCTGATGTTGGAGAGAAAGAGGTGAGGGGTTAGGGTCAGGGTCAGGCAGGGACATAGTCAGCTTTTACTTTGGTTATCACGTTAGTTTTACTTCTGAAGCTTGCTATCATCAGTGATATATCTCTACAACATGTATCATGTGAGAAACAAGCCTCTCTCAAAGCGACTATGTGCTCCAACAAAGCTTTTTTAATTGCACAAAAATACCTAAACTAAACTAGTTATATCATTAAACCCTAAGTTCCGCTCAGTTTTTCTGATCACTTTTATTCTTCTATGACTGGTTTGGGAATAACTGCAATCATTTTAAACTGCAGATGCACAAAATCTTTGATATACCCTGCGTCTCTGAGTGTACCACCAAGAAGAGGTTTCAGAATTGCATTCTCACTCAGTGATCACATGTCTCTGGTAAATAGTAAAAACAATAATACATTTACCATAAGATGCATTTCACTTTGAGGTTGTGTCTCCTTTGACGATCTAAAAAACCAAAGCTGAGGCTCGTTTCTCTTTAAGACTTTTCATCCAGAAGCTTCTTCAGTTCTAAATGTCTGATTAGGAGTTTATGTTTAGGAACATCTGTGGCTGTTGCCCATCTGAAACTCACATTACTAGAGTCTGTTATTGATCAAATACTCACCTGTAATTAACAGATGTCCTTTATAAAACCTAAACTGTGACAAAACGTCTTTTTTTTGGATACTCCATCGCCTAAATGACTGAGAGCCTTCACAGACGTGACTGCGTGGAAACAGGATGTGTGGCAGCATGGGCTCTGTTGCCTTGAAGTGTCAGGGAACCAGAGCCCCCATGGAGCCATTCTTCCCTCCTCCTCTAAATTATTGCTTCAAAGAGAAAATGATGAGGAGCTGTGCTGCTTCTCTGTCAGTGGATGTTTCTTGTTTGATGTTGGGTTTTTCTTTTTGCCCTGACCGTGCTCCGGTTCATCGGTAGATTGGAAGGCAGCGCTTTCCAGCCGAGGGTCGAGAGGTTACAGAGGAGACTGAAAAGATGGGAAAAGAAGAAATGAAACTTCTTTCATGACACGTGTGAAGCAGCCGCTGTTATCACATTACGCGATAAAAGAAACGGTTCTTTCACTGCAAGTGACGTACAGAAAGTGTGAAGCCTTGAGTCTGACCTGGCTGTGTTTGTCACACCATTGCTTTCTGCAGCTAATGAAGCAGAAGCCTCAGACACATGATGGTCGCTCAGCCATGCTGTAGCACAGCGAGCTAAACCCACAGATGGACAGGATCCATCGGGCAGATCTTTGGTGTTGATTGTAAAACGCACCGATGGCCGTGCGTAAAATTCGTATGAGTCCAGGAGACTCAGATTGAGATTGATTTTTCTGACAGACTCTAGATGCTCAACGTTTAAGATGTACAGCGGTGACAGGCTCGTAAACACAGAGCTTTGCTTATATTGGTTATATGGGGGAGTGTTTACTCTGAGGTGTTTTTAAATGTCAAAGCTTGAGAGCGATAAAGGTTTATATGTGGTTTCATAGCCAGGCAGTATTTTGCTCTGTCATTATTTGACCAGGCATGTGGAGCATCTCAACAAGAGAGTTTAGGTCATCCACATCTGTTTACAAGTCTGTCTCCTCTGCACGACCTCAGTCTCTCCTTGGTCTCCTCGCTTCTCTTCTAAGTTTCCCCAAAATCTCTTTCATTTCTTCTTCATAATTTCTTCTCCTTATGTTTCGCATGTTCGTATGAAAGACACTTTTTATAGAAATAGAAAAGCTTTGATTTTCATTGGATGCACGATGCAAAAAGATGCTTCTTAGAAGAATAATGACGTGTTTGGAGCAGCAAAACGAGAAGCAGATCTCCACTTTGTTTCATTAGGATCAGTTTGTCTTCTCAAGCAGAGGAGAAAAGACCCAATCACAAGGAATTATCAGTCAGATCGAGATGAGAGTTAATCTCTGTGATAATCTGAAAATATCAGCTTCTGATTACCAGTAGATCTGATGATTTTTCTCTGGTATTTGTTTGCTGCATGGGCTAAACATCAGGTTGCTCAATGATGCAAAGAAGTTTATCAGTTGGTACGATCCAGAGGAAATAGGTGGAGGGATGAGAGAAAAGAAAGATGGAAGATCTCGTCTTCAGCTCCTCGTCCCCTGGTTCCTGTAATGAGAGGTAAGACGAAGCAAAGAAAGGAGGTCTGGTTCCTGAACATGAGCCGTAATAACTTCCTAAAGTAAAATCAATGCTGGAAGGGTCGGCCGTGGTCGTCTCCTACTGTTGAGTGAATTCCAGACTTTAATAAAGTTGTGGAAGAAAACTTCTTCTGTTTTATTTTCCAGCTTAGATTCAGGCTTGGTGGTCTGGTGTTAAGCTTTTCTGTTTTATTTTGTTAAGTTCCTGGTTTCCTGTCTTGTGTCCCTCCCTGTGTCTTCCCCGTCTTGATTAGTTTCACCTGTTTCTCGACACCTCCCTGTCCTGTGTGTATAACCCTACCTTCAGGTTGTACTTGTCTTGAGCCTTGTATTCATGACATGATTCTTATTTCTTGTTATTCATGTCTTGTTTTTTTCCCTTTTCGTGTGTTTTTCTTTTACTTTTTCATAGATTATGTTTCACTGAAGTTTTTGTTTCCTCATGTTTGTCCTCTCTGTCCAGCATCTGGGTCCTAACCCTCATTACCTTGCAACCTCTTTTTGACAGAGAGAATGCAGGCATCCTTTATTTTCCTATGTTTTATTTCCCCTTTTTCTTCTCGTCTGATACGGTTATGCAGTGGTTAGAACCCAAATGCAGGTCACAGAGGGGAGGCAGGAGTCGGAAACAAATGTAATTTAATGAAAACTTGCAAAAACAAGAACAAAAGGTGCTGCAGGGATGGCAGGATAAACCAAATACACAAATGCAAAAACACAGATAAGGACCAGATTCAAGACAAGAACAAAGGAACACGACAGGGCAACACCACAGGAGAAAATACAATGATGATGTGATAGGGCTACTAGAGCAGGGGTAACGTAGCAGACAGCTTGATAAAGGGAAAGGCAGGGTGAACTCACACTCACTGAAATACTGATGGGACGAAGAGAGACAGGTGAGAAGAGGAGCACGCAGACACAAGACACAAGGCAGGACAGGTGAGTGGATCACAGACAGACAGGAAGTAAAACTTAAACTCACCAAGAAAATAAAACACCGTGCAACATGCAATGCAGTCGTACAGGCTCAGGAGACGTATGAATCAGAAACGTTGTCCTCTTGCACAGATGCATCTTTGCAGAGGCCCATGCCACCAGGAATGCTTCTGCGTCTGTTTGACTTCACTTGTGTCTTTCTATTGATTCAATCAGCCTCCAAAATCCCTCATGCATTTAGTCTGAACCGAGTCCCATTTCAGGATTAATTGTTCTTTTTGCCATCAGTGACTCTGGCTATAAGTGTGGGACTGTTGACATGCTGCAAAATAACCAACTGGATGTTTCCCTGATGTGAATGCATGATCGATCCAAACGCCTCAAACTTTTTCTGCAAACTTCGGATCAGATGCTGCTGCTCCGTCCTGCCACAGCTCTCAGCCGTCAGGTGGTGGGAACAAGGACTGAAAGTCGAGAGGTTTCAAGTGAGTGCTACCTTTTTTTGGAAACCACCATCATCTGTGGAAACCTTAAGCAGATCGATGCACTCCTTCCCCACAGTCTAAATTGGATGGCCAGGGATTGATTCATCTGAGAGCTCAAAGAGAGCTCTGAGCAGCTGGAGAAACCTTTACTCTTCATCTGCACAACACACACACACACACACACACACACACACACACACACACACTTAGCGTGCACACCATCTTAACTCTCTTTAATCATGTAACGCTCTCTGTGTCTCGACACCTGGATCCTCTTCAGGCGGATCTTGATAATGGATCTGTGGCTCCCCAACACTTGACCCTGACTGTACGTCTGTGCGTATGTGCACGCGGTCATTTGTCTGGCCCGGCCTGCGCTGCCAACTCACCGTTTCTCAGGAGTGGAGAGTGCAAGCAATTTGCTCCCTGAAACACAGTGACTGTACGGGTGCAGCCGCCGCTCATGTCCCACGCTCCTGTGATTTAAGAGTGCTGCTGATGCAACTCAGTCTGCTCCAGATATCATCCAGTTAATTTAATTAGTTAGTTCAGTGACTACGCCGTATACTGCAGTGACTGTCAGACATTTGTGGCTCTGTGGATCATGCTACATACTTACCAGGTCCAGAATACTCCAGAATGTAGTATCCCAGCAGTTGCACATGTCTTTGGTTTCTAAATTTTGCATTCAGCATTTGGAATTTGCAGCTTGGAATAGTCTAAGTGTGAAGTGCCAAGCCTTAGCTTAAGCTTGAGTAGGTTTCAGGCAGGTTTAAGAAAATAATAACACCCAAAAATAACTGACAACTTGACTACTTCATGTTTTCTGTGTGTCTTTTCAAAAGTAGTTCCTGCATGTAGCTCAAGAGCTCTGATATGACTCACAGTTGTTCAACAATCGCCACCAACATTCAGCATTGAAAGTTGGTCTTAGGGCTGATTATGCTCCAGCAAAGGACAAAAACATAACAATGATGTAGTCAGTCACATTGTTTGAGCGGTGTGGAGCTGAATTAGTTTATTACATATTGGCTGCTGTTCAGAGTCTGCTATCACGTCTTCATCTTTCATGGACAAACGGTTAACAAATATCAATCTCAATGTTCAGGCCTACTTGTGGTTCCTAGAGTTTTAAAAAGTAGAATAGGAGGTAGAGCTTTCAGCTATCAGGCTCCTCTCCTGTGGAACCTGCTCCCAGTTTGGGTTCAGGAGGCAGACACTCTCTCTACTTTAAGATCAGGACTAAGACTTTCCTTTTTCATCAAGCTGATAATTAGAGCTGGACTCAACCATCCCTTGGTGATGCTGCTATAGGCTTAGGCTGCTGGGGGGCCATGCTCTGAGCTCATGTCCTCTAATTTCTTCTCAATTTTTGACGCAATATGAATAAAACTGAACTGAACTGAACGATTAAGGCGTCTGTAGAGAAGGCCTTCACTGCTTGGTGTCATAGTTTGCTGCTCTGATGAACAGAGGTGTCATGTTATGGGTACGCCAAGCCAGAGTAGATGGAGGCCATGCCAGCATGCTCTCTATAGGTGAAGATGTTTGGAGAAGCAGATTCACCACAACATGCAAACTCAGAAGCAGAAACTCTCTCTCACACACAACAATAATATACAAAAAGAGTGAAAGAGGAAGTCTAGTAGGAGAAATGATTGTACTTCCAGTATTACTTTCATTGTGGCTCCTTTCTCAATTTGGGCTGATCCACAGCACATGGACCACACGCTGAAATGTCCTCAGGCAAAACAGTGAACCCTGAGTCGCTCCTGCTATTTGGCACTGGAGTGTGAATGTGTGTGTTTGTGTGGAGGACTGGGTACATGTGGCACCGTGACAGTAAAACGCTTTGAGCACCAACAGGTAGAAAGACGCTGTAAACACAAGAGCATTTACCGAGGCTGGTGACCTCTCCTGTGTTTCCTGCATAGACACGTGTCTTTGTCCATCTCTTAACTTCTTCTTCAGAGCTTTCTGTTTTCCCTTCTAGTGTTTTCTTTCTGTCTTGTTAGTTTCTTTTTAATCTTTGGGACTTTCTGCCTGTCCTAGCTCCCTGTGGTTTGTTTGCCTGCCCAGACTGCTTGTAATGCTGTGTTGTGTTCAGGTCCTCCCTCTTTTCACTGAACTATAATATCAGCTACATCTCCCACACAGTTACTCCTACATCGACCTAAAGCTTCTCAATCCAACACCTAATGTAGCTCCTTGTTTTCAATTTCAGTATGAATGTAGCTACAAAACAGGCGGCCGCATAATGCATAAAGATTCATTCATCTTGTGTAACTGCTTGTCCTGTGATGGTCTAATGTGGGCGGGCTGGAGAGGGGGAGTATGCATAGAGATATGTATAGAAAAACAAAATCGTCCATTGATTTGGCTGCAGTGTTTTTCTTTCTTTAGATGTGCCTGGAAATGGTAACCTGCTGCACGCTTTCCCTTTAATATCAGTTGCAGCAATTAGTGTCATTAACGCTCAAAGAACAGAAAAAAACAAGCCTGGTAATCTCTCGTTGTTAATAGCTCTGAGTGACGTCCATACGTCCTGATTCTGGAAGAATAATTGCTATTTTTCTTGCCTGTCTATTATCTTTAGCAGCCATTACCTTGTTTTCAGCCGAGAGAGACTTTGAGCTGCAGCGAGGAAAGCCATTATGTTCACTGCTTGGTCTGTGTTTACTGTTGCATGCAGTCGTTAAGGTGGCTGTTTGTGGGTCTGCCTTTCAAACACGCAGACAGTCCTCGCCGGTTGAAAAGGACGTTCTGGGGAGCTGGTTTTTATTTCTGATTCCCTCGCCTTCGAATCTGCGCCTCGCAACAATCAGATCAGCTTTCTGCAGCAAACCAGCGCCGACTGATTTCTGGGGCTTTTGTCCGTCCTTCTGTGAAGCTGCTCCTGTCACATACAGTCTAAGCGGCGATGGCACCCCCAGTCTCCGCCTCGCTGCCGCGGGAGCCTCCGTGGAGCCTGCTGGACTCCGGTCTGTCACAAGCTGTTTAGGAGGCCGCGGACGGCGCCAGCCTTTAATCAGCTTCAGGGTCTCCATTGCGTGGCTCTCAGCCGCCGACACGCTGATACAGACAATCCAATCACCCACAATGCCCGTCAGAAGACAAAGTGCTGGTGCCGCTGCCGACTTTTCTCCTTGTTTTGCTCCTCAGATGCTCCTGGGGATAGAGCTGCAGGGACGATCACAGAAATTAAAATTAAAGAAGGCTTCTCTGGTCTACAGGGAAGACTCCATCTATGTCTCCACCGCTCAATTAATGTCAATTAAACTAAAGTTTTTTAGGCACTTTATTTGTATTAGTTTTACACAGAATGATGTTTAAACTGCTATATAAAAATGTATAGTATAGCAGGGACTTGGTTTCTTAACCTTCCTGTTACCTTCAGATCTTCATCATTCATTCATCTTCTGTAACCTCTTGTCCTGTGAAGGGTTACTGGTTTAGAGGTGGTCTCCACCCTGGACAGGTCTCCAGTCTATCACAGGGCTAACACAGAGAGACAGAATCACCAATGAACCTAAGCAGCATGTCTTTGGACGGTGGGAGGAAGTATCTTCAGATTTACCTTTTATCGTTGAGGGTCCAACCTCCAGAAAATTATTAATTCAATTTGCTACCCAGGTGTTTGTGTCAGGAATGTCTGTGTCATGGGCCCAAAGGTTAAGCAACCTGATGTAGGCTTGTAAGTGGATCACATCCAGGTCTGTCCAGCCCCAGTTTCTTCAAGTACGGAGCTGGAGCATTTTTTGGAAGGTAGTGCTGCGTTTACAACACTCAGGGACTCATTCTCATCAGAGGACATCTCCTTCTCAGAAACATCTTCTGTCTCAGACACATTCTCACGTGGAGAGACAGCAGAAAGAAGATAAAACACACAGAGCAGCAAGACAATTTCAGAACGTCTAGAAGGCTGCTGTGCTGCGTTTATATGCTGCTTCACTGCTATGTTGAGTGAACTGTCAGTATCTTCCACAGCAATGATACATTAGAGCCCTAAAGCTTTCTGAAGATTATAAAAGTGCATGATCTAGTGACGTCAGCGTCATCCAAAACAACCACAACAAATGTTTATAAAATGTTGATATTTCTTTAAAGAGTCAACACATCATTATAATGTTATGTTTTCTCTGTTGTCTCCATTTAATTAGGAAAAGTCATTAAATATGAAGCAAAAACAATCACGTTGACCATATATTAGAGACATTAAACACTGAAGAGGGTCAAACTGACCGCAGACATAACAGGAGTTTGTTTGTGTGACGCATTTATTGACACTGATATTTATTTATTCATCATTTATTCCTGATGTTCATTTATTTTTTTTCTTCTTTTAACTTCAAATCAAACCAGATGTGCAAATGTTTTTAATAATCTTACAAAGATCCTGAATGTTAATCCACATGCTGCTGTGTTCATTTGGTTTTATGTATTACTCTGTATGTTATCCTGGACTCTCGCTGGTGCTAAGGTTGAGGCTTTGGTTTACCGTCACTCACAGGGTTGGGCTAAAACAATGAATAGAAATGGAAGCCAGCAGTTCATCTAGGTTCAGAGTACCAACAATAAGAGGATCGCTTGTTTCTATTCAAGTTTGAAACAAAATGTGATGGTATGATTGCTTTAATCGGACAGCTTAACATTTCACGGGGGAGTCCAGCAGCCGACAGAAAAGCTCCAATCAATGAAACATCAGCTTTAAATACCATTTGGTCAAAACTAATTACACGTTAGCAAGGGTGTCACAGACTGGAGCTGTAAAGAAGGTTTCACTAAGAAAAGAAGAAACTTTTAAAGAACAATAAATATATAAAAGTCAGGTAGAGCAGGAAGAGAACAAAAGAGCACAAACCCTGACCTGTTCAACAGAAGGACAAACTCAAAAGACGCAAACTTGTACTAAAGTCTTTGCGTTTAACCCATCTTTGTTTGAAACACCCTGTGAGGATGAGAGGTTTAGGCGTGGATGCAGAAGACACCTTGAACTGCTTCAGAGACACAGGACGTAGTAGTAGTAGCAGTAACTGTAGTGCATGTTTGAGAAGTTCTGCTCAGAGTTTTAATTACCAGAAACATGTGTACAGACCAACTGTCTCTCAGACACATGAGCTGCATTCAAACCTGACAGATGTGGTCTGCATGGAATAATTTAGAAAGTATGAATTTTTCTCATTAGGCTGTTCTAAATTAGGCTTATGCATAATTGGCAGAGTTAAATGGTACGTTCATCTCTGCTCCTGATGTGAACTTGTGCTCAAACACACGAGTGTTTTAGGCCTTTGGCTCAATAACAGATTTGTATTCATGTTTCAGAGCAAAAATGATGATATTACTTATTTTAAATAACATGTGATACTTCAAATGTTCTCATTTGGTTTTTGATCTCTTGGGACAACGATGCAACAACCATTGGCTGTTGGCCGCTGTAAGGCTGTTGTTGAGCGTCCCTGGAAATACAGACAACGAGCAAATGACAAAGTCAAGATGGCACACACATAATTCTCTTCTCAAGCTTCTCGTCTTGCATCTTTATCTCATTTGAACCTTCCAATGGTGCATTTATTTTCTCAAGGATATGGTTATCCAGAAATGAAAAGAGGAGAGGTCAAAGCTGTACAACAGTTTCAAGCTCTCTAGTGTTGGTTTTCCCCTCATGAATGTAAAGTACAGAGTGCTGCCACCTGCTGGTGTGAAGAGTGATTTACCTCAGTCTTTAGTGTTTGCAGGTAGTTCTTCGATGTCGTGCTTCTATGCCTTTATTTTATAGTAGTTCTGAGGGAATAGTTGCTGCATAATTCTGGGATCTAACTTATTCTACTTCCTTTCGCTGATTTACTGACAAGCATAGGGCAGCTCTTTTAGGTCAAAGCTAACGTTCACAAATGTCCAGGAAGCAAATGAATCCCCAACATTACAAAATGTATTTTACTATAATTGAAGAATTGCAATTGCACGATTTCTATATTAATGCGTGTTAATGGCTGGTAGGCCAACTTTCAAACCTTTGAGGCTGATCTTTATCCATTTCTGCTATCATGTTGTTTGTGCTAACCTTCTTCTTCTCTTTGGCTGTTTTGCAGTCTTTGATGCTACAGCTACAGGGTGCATTACTGCCCTCTGCAGGGTAAAATGATTTACTACCACTGCACTTCAGATTCTGCTTGCTTTCCACATCCTTTCTGCTTCACCGCTGGCTTCCTGATTTCCCAAACTACAGCTTTTGTATGATAAGGTCATAATAACAGAATGTGCGTGCATTATAAAATATAATTAAATCAAACAAGAATATTCTAAACATAAAACATGACGTTCAGCATATAGACAGTAAACGATCATTAAGATAAAATTAATTATCATCTTGTTTTTATTCTTCTTCTGAATTCCACAGAAAGTCTCTTTTCCTCTGCTCCTCCTGGTCTCAAGGTTGCGGTGGCGTTCAGGCCTGTTGTTTCATATATCAGGCGATAAAGTAATTGGCTGAGATGGAGGTGGGGAGGCGATTAATTCGCCCGACTTCTCCAGCAGCACTTAGGGTGACATTACTAACACTCCAAATGTATTATTTCAATCAGAGCTCTGAATGAAATAAAGTAACAGAGCTACTCGTTTCCTCCTCCTCCTCCTCTTTCTTTTATTTCTCTGAGTCTCTGATGAATCTACTTTTCTTCACGTTCCTCTTCCACCTGGTTGTCTCGCTCTCACTCAGCCATGTGTCACTTTAATGCCTGATTATACACCATGGTACATGTGTAAGAAAACTGAACCACCTAACACCTCCGTAAGCATTTTCCTCTTCGATGAGGCGGCATGAGAAGCATCCACGCAGTTAAAGCACGGGTTATTTTTTTGACAAGTTTTGAGATAATGTCTGTAATCCAGGTCCAATCTTTTCCACGCTTCACCCTGCTGCTCTAAAACATCTCTTCACATCTTCCAGCTGAACTCCAGGCAGTTTGCATTCTTCTTTTCAGTGTCAGCTGGTTAAATCTACGTTACTTACTCGTTTTATTGTCTGACAGCAGAGATAGAAATAAATACCAGTCTCTAGTTAAACACCATAAAACAGTAGTGAACAGAAAAGCCGACCAAACCAAACCACCTGGTGATGCATCGTTTCTTTATGCTCAGTAGATCTTTGCTTGCATGTGTGAAAACGCTTTATAAGAAATAGGAAATGTAAATATTTAGAAAAGGGTCTTGAGTTTCATTAATCAGACGGAATAATTACATGTAATGATATTAGTTTATTTTTCATACTGAACCACACACTTGTTCGCCGGCGCATTAGCACACAATGGCAAAGAGAATAAAATAAAAAATAAACACACATAAAATGCAGATTTAATTAATTGCACAGCCTGATGTAAACATAGTTAGAGGTGGTTAAGATAAAATAAATAAAATCCTCTCCCTCTCTCTCTTAATCTTTCTCTTGTTTGCTCTTTCTTCTCTCTTTTCCTCTCTCTCTGTAAATTGCAGCTCCCCATGGCTCTCTGTTTGAATTAAGCGATTTAACTGATTGCAATTACACACTGTCAAGGGCTCTTATATCACTTTGATTGAATAACAGTTTTAATTCAATAACGACCCTTAACAAATTTCCCTCCGTTTTATGCAATATGGCAGGAGTCTGGGCTAATTCTCATAACCTAACTTCCAAACCACGCCGATGCTTTTTTATTTTTTTTTTTTTATTTTATTTTATTGTTTTATCTCTTCCTGCAGGAAAGTCCGCAGGAAGAATGCTCCCTTTCGGTTTGGCCACGGCCGATCATAATAAAGCTCACAGTGATCCATCATGAAAGGGCAGTGTTCCCCCGCAGGATACACTATTATGTGAGTGACATTTGCACCCTCATGCTCCCGTTTCGCTTCCAGTTTCCAGCTCTCACTCACAATTATCGCTGAAATCATTTGTTTAGACAGGATCTCCAAGGAAAGGAAAATGAATTTGGCCCACGCTGCGTGCTCTCTCTGGCACACATTGAGTGGGGGGAGAAGGATCTTAACACTCAAAACATCTTTTAGACACTTTCAGGTCTGATTCATGTTTGGATAGGCAGCCAGAGACCTTAAATCCTAAGGTCCTAAAGGCTTTTCTTCTCTTCCTGCTGCTCATTCTTCTCATGTCAGACAAATGCGTTGAAATGCTTTAATTTACCTTTCCCTTGAGGTCCATCCTGTGAGATGAGCTCATAGCTCGTGATCAAATAGGAATTTATCAAAACCTGCCAGACCACAACCTCTGAAGTTACAGCAGCGACACTCAAAATGTGATCGTTAAAGTCAGAGTTGTCGACTAGAAGCATGAAATATCTGCAGCTTCTGACAACTTTCCAGAGTTGTAACTTTTGCACAAAATCTCTGCAGAGTGTTGGCATCAGACTCGAGCATCACTTTACTGAAACTGAGCTTCCAAGATCGTATTTCACGTGTCACCTCTACCTGAAGCAAAACAGTCACTAACTGGCCCTTACAGGCTGGTTTCTAATCAGATCCTTAGACCCGTGAACGATGAGGGAGAGGCTTAGAGGCCTGGAAAGCGTTTCTCCTCCGTCACTGACAGCGGGTCCAAGAGCAGAATGTGTCCAGTCCAGGTTTGACGACGCTGACCTTTCCTCGCCCATCCCCTGAACTCAAACCTGCATTACAGATGAGCTCATAGAAATTCAGCTGAATCTCATCACAGCCTGGATGCACCGGTGCATCTTATCACTCCTCCAGCACACACACAGGAACACACAGACTCAGACTGTTATTCCTGCTGTGTTATCCCCGTACAGACAGCAGCGTTTGTTAATAACAAATATAAATACAATCTTTACTAAAAAGTTACCCTCTCCTCTCTCTTTCTCCACCGTATAAAGGAGGGCTGGTTATAAACAAATGAAATCCATGAGGAGGATCAGTAACCGGTTTCTGTGGAGGGGAGGTGAGATGGTTCAGTCCGTGGTGGGTTCAGACCACAAGAGGCATCACGACCTCTGAGAGTTCATTCTCTGCTATTATGGCCCAAGGCAGACACTCGCCTCCACCTCAGGTTGCCTGTGGCAACAGTGAGCCCGGCATGTGGAGTGAGATCCGGTCCAGTAAGACACTGTTTTAGTGGTATCTGTGTTTAGTGTTTCTCCTTCACTCCAGTTCTCTTTCTTCTTTCACCTCTGCCATTATCCTCCTCCTCCTCCTCCTCCTCCTCCTCCTCCTCCTCCTCCTCTGTAGATTTATCTTCTCATATTTCTATTCTTTGCTTTTCACCTGTTGCCGTGTGTACGTGTGTTAGGAGTACGCTTGTTGGGTAAAGTTCTTTGCTGAACGCTAAATTCACCGTGCTGATGTCGGGCTTGGAGCTTCAGGTGAAGCCAGACGGAGCGTCGGCCTCGTTGGCAGTGTGTGACATACATTAGTGATAACAGCTGGGATGTGAAGTATACATGAAGGTTACCTAGGCAACCAGAGACATGGACTACCAGCAAGTGGCTTTACATGAATGTTGAATCAGTAGAAGCCTGATGTGACGTCATAAACAGAGAGCTGATCAGAACAACGATGACGAAGCCGGTCCTAAAACATAAACCCTGCCCAGGTGGACGTGTTGCTCAGAGGGAACCTGTTGCTCCGGTCTTCCACCTCACTCACATAATTGCTTCGCCCTCTCTCACTGTCACGCGGCGACGAGCGGCCTCAAGGCTACTTGATGACACGTTAATCCGGATGACAGTGCTAAGCCGCCACATAGGCATCGTCTGCTCGCCATGAAGCCACCGCACAATTTCTGGTTTCCAGCAAGAGAGTCATGAATTTGATTCAGTTTTGACCTCTGCCATTCTGCCAGGAAGGAAAGTGTTCTGCACTACTTGCTTTACTTACACTCTCTCTCTCTCTCTTATCTGTTGTGGATGTGTTTCCTTGGTTTAATAGTCGACTCTCTGCCTGGATCACTCGTCCTTTTGATCACTTTTACTTCTTTACTTTCCATTAGAGAGAACAAAGTCAGATCAAGACTTTACGTGGTTAGTAGGTGCAAATATTTTCATACTAAATGGATTATGAAAGGTTTACACCACCACTCTTAAACGTGTTATTCTAGTTGGATTATTATTCTGATCATTAGTGAAACGTAAGTGCTACAGTCTACAGCAAAACTGTTCAGATACCCTGAGATCCATCATGGATAGATTCAATTCAGTTTTTATAAATATAGCATCAATAACAACACAAATCGTCTAAAGACACTTTACAAAACCTGTCCTGAAACCGCAGCCTGAAGGCTCATATGGAGGGACCCATCCGTCTAAGGCCAGACAGACGTGGAGAGTTTTGTTTTGTGTGATAGTTCATTAACCGAAAGCAGCTGAATTCATTTTGGTGTCCACGCAATAGCAATTTCCTGACAATATGTAACTCACATAATGACCAAATGCAATGTTCATCACTTGCTGACTTCTCTCTGTGTTGTCCGGTGCTCAGCAGCTAGCCACAGCTTTTTATAACAGACGGGTCAAATTAGGTCGTCGTCAAACCAAAACAATTACCTGATAGAGGCTGTAATGTCCTGCAGAGCTGAGTGATGGTTCCCCGCGCACTCATCACTACCAGCAACTCATTTTATGCATCGGTATTATTCAGTCAAATGTTCTTGCATGATTAAAAAGTACAACATGACCAAAGTGGTGCAGAGACGTGCATTTTTACAGCCTAGATCAGTGCATACAGCTCAGATCCTCTTAACAAGCTCCGATAATAAATGCTCTTATCTTCACACAAGGTTGCTTTTGCATCAACAGTTCAGTGCATCCTGACCTGCTCCTTGTTTCTCATTAAATGTTTGTCCGTGTGTGTGATTTTGTGTTAATCTACGTGCCTGATGGCGTCTACTGTACCAGTACAGGTGTGTGTGTGTGTGTGTGTGTGTTGTTCAGCCGTGCTGGCTCTGAGCAGTTGCTCAGGTGTCCTTGGTTTGAACTTGACACTCGCCTCATGAATCAATCTCCACTCCAGGGTTGTCTGGCAGTAGTGTACGCCACAGTGTGTATGTGTGTGTGTGTGTGTGTGTGTGTGTGTGTGTGTGTATGTGTGTGTGTGTGTGTGTGTGTGTGTGAGAGAGGCAGGGTTAAGACTAGCCAGGAAGGTATTAACTTCTGATTGATTCATTTGGCTCTAATCCACCTCGCAGTGAAAGGTGCAGCTCGCCTTTCTCCTTTTCGAAACATTATTTACCCGATATCGCCTCAGAAATGGGCGCGGAGGTGCTCACAAATTGTGCCGTTTAAGTTCCTCTTGGCGGGCGGCTCAGTGGTGAGGTGGTTAGCACTGATGCCTCACAGCGAGCAGAAGGTTCTGGGTTCTAATCCATCGACTGGTTCCTTTCTGTGTGTAGTCTGCATGTTCTCCCTGTGTCTGCGTGGGTTCTCTCCAGGTTCTCCAGCTTCCTCCCACCGTCTAAAGACATGCACCGGGCAGAAAAAGTTCCAAATATTCCTTTTTCATTTCCTCTAGATACCTGAAGTGACAACTTCTGCAGTGAATTGATAAAATAGAGAACGTGGGATATTTTTTCTTTCTTGCTCTTAGCCAGAGTAATTAGTAAGCAGAGGAGAAAGAGTGAGAAACAGTAATTATGATTAATTATCTGATATTCATGTGTGAATACGTTACATTTCATTTGAGCAGCAGCCTTCACCAGACCTTTCATTTTTCATCTGCGTAGTGAAAGCATCAAATAGATGATGTATGCACAGTCAGAGGCAGACATCATTTTCACTCTCTCAGGTCATTTTTTTAACCTGGCTTTATTGCACACACACACACACACACACACACACACGCACACACGCACACACACACACACACACCTTGAGGAAAAGAAAACTCATCTTCCTGTTAAACTTCAAAAGGCCAATCTGTGTCTCTCCCACTATAACACTAGGTATTATATTTTAATCCTATTATAATACGCTGTATAAATCATGAGACAAGGACAAAGAATATTTGTTTTAATATATAAAAATCTCTTCATGTATCTCCACCAAGGCTACTCAGCATCTGAGTCACACAGAGCAGAGCTGTTGTTCGACTGCAAACACATACTTTCATCATTTTGAGAAGAAAGGACAGAATTTAGGACACATTTCTATTTAATTCTACGTATTGTAATGGTTAAGAGGGGGAGAAGAACATTCTCTGTAGACTGCATTGCCAGCCCCCTTTGGCTTTACTAAGACGCTGCCTGGTGAAACATGGAGTGGCCGCCTGAGGCACTGGATGAAGTCAACAGTTTCCTTCATAACATTTACAAGGATCCAGCAAAGGAGCAGGAGCTTGGACACAAGACAGCGCTGGTAATCCTAGATCTTCAATCATTTGAGTTCAACCTGATAGAAACAAGCAGGAAAGAGATCCAAGGGGTCGTCATGGCAGCAAGATCAGCCTCGGCCCCGGGGCCTAGTTGAGTACGGCCCAAAGGCTCCTTCACCAGCTGTGGAAGATCTTGGAGTCAAACAGGAGGCAAGGAGACGCTGCCAGGAGGATTATGTCCCTTTAGCTTTTGAATGAGACAAGATTGTCCAGGAGAAGCTGTGGGATGTAGCCTTCCTTCCGAGTCTGAGTCTACTTTAGGACATGACAAAGTTTTATTTATAGTGAGAATCCACTGTTATGACTGAAAAGTTGTGTAGTAGAGTTTGATAAAGCACGTTAAATGAGGGAACAGCCAAATGGAAATGTTACTGCTCCTGTTATCAATGTTACTGCTCCTGTTATCAGACATTAACATTTAATTTGAGTGAAGCTAAATCAAGTAGAGCTCCCCCTGGTGTCTGGCTGTAGTATAGGTAATAAGCTCCACCCCCTCCGTGTTAGTGGGCGGGACTTGGACCAAACTAAAACACTAAAATGCACGTCAAATAAATTTTTCTTCAAGGAACCATCTGTTATTTTACTATAATGTTGATGAATGTTTTTAGGCTAGTTTAGTTTTTTTTTAGTTTAGTTTAGTTATTTGACGCTACAGAAACAGAATGTGACATAATGGCGACTACCAGTTACCATGCCAACCAGTCCGTGAAGCAGTCCCGCAAGACAGCGAGAGAGAAAACAATAAATAAGTCCAGTGAATAATCCAACATTTCTTTGTAAGTGGTGGAGCTGGAACAGAGTGAAGTATTAATTAATTAAATGTGGGCGGGGCATTGATAGCTTAGCTCGGCGTGGCTCCACCCTCAGAACGTACTGATCAGACTCTGGCTCCAAACTCACAAGATGGCGCCGCCTGTATCCCCATGAATATAGAGTCACTTTGGACAATGCAGGGAAGTGGAGACGTGTTGTCCATATTTCTATACAGTCTATGTACTGGATGGATTGCAGTAACTTAACTGACTTTTGTGTTTTTTTGGAAGTTGTCCACAATAAAATATTTATTTGCAAATCAACAATTTACCTTCAAAGTCGGCTCACAACTCTCTGTGATCATAAATTCAGACTGAACCTTCAGTAATCAGTTTTATGGTATGGATGTTTTATGCCTAATAATATTCATATGCTGTATTTAAAGAAATGGCGCATGAGATGGAAAACAAGGCACATTAGTCTTTCTAAAATTCCCATTTATAAATTAATGGTGTGCTGGAGGGCTCCTTTACTACTCCAATTTACCATATACAATATCTGCTCACTTAATTTTCTCCCATAAATTTTCTCATGATGAGCCATAGTGTGAATGAAACGGGGTTTTTCTCAATTTTCTTCAGATGAAAGTTTGTAATTATTCATTAACCTTCTGATAAATGTTGCTGAAACGCGCGCCATTAACATTTTCCCAGTTATGTTCCTGCAGCTCGACTAGCGGTATTATATGAAACACACCCCACACGCTGCTCTCCAGGATGCGAGGCAATTAAAGAACGGTATTTCTTTCTCTCGTAAAGTAGGTCGCAGCTAATTGCATTTGACGATGAGGAGCGGGAGCATAGTGAGGCGGAAATTACATGCAAGGCTTGTCACAACAGCTGGATTAATAAACATGAAGGCAAAATGCCTGTGGAGTTTGCCTTTGAATGATTTCATTTCTTTATTTATTTTGCAGAACAGATTGCATGTTTATTTGGCTACAAATTACATATCATGCTAAACTGAACGTATAGTGATGCATATGTTGTAGACAGTAAACTACAGCCAGGCTGGTTTATGTAGAGACCGTTAATATTTATCAGACTGGATTAAATAAAAACCCTTTAGAAGGTGTGACTTTAATTTCATGTTTAATAAGGCATATTGGAGAGTGGAGTGATAAAAAAAAGTTAACGTGTATTATTGCGGTAACTCTTTAAAAGAGTTATGAAAAAATAAAATAAAGTCTTTAATGAATATTCACAGCTGCACTCTCAGACTACATGCTGGGGATGGTTTTTCTTCCTATTCATGTTTAGTGGAAGTTTTACATATAAACTAATATCTGTTAGGATCAAGGCACGCTAATACACTACTTTCTATGGATGGATGGATGGATGGATGGATGGATGGATGATGAATGAATGAATGAATGAATGAATGAATGAATGAGTGGATGGATGAATGGATGGATGGATGGATGGATGGATGGATGGATGGATGGATGGATGGATGGACAAAGGTGATGATTGAACGCACCACAGAGATAGCAGAACTCAACAGGAAGGAGCTGAATAGATTGTTTTTTATTTTCTATCCTACTCGATGACTCTTCATTTGATGCAGGTAAATCATCTTGAAGAAAACTCGAGATCAGTCTACATGACTTTGAATTTGACTGGACACGAGTTTGTTTTGTAAAGTTCTAAAATGAAAGCTGGGCAGGTCTCCTACAGCCAATTTAGGAGACCCACCAATGAACCTAAGCAGCATGTCTTTGGACGGTGGGAGGAAGCTGGAGAACCTGGAGAGAACCCACAGGGAGAACATGCAAACTCTTGCAAACTCTCTTTTTCTTAAATATGGCGTCTGGAGCAAAGATTTCTGAGCTGTTTCACATCAGCCAGAATACCAAAAGTCAAGATAGGGGGACAAAAGGTGACAGGATAAGTCCAGAGTCAACATAATGAGCCATGCGACAGCCGTAAGTCCAGTCTGGAAAATTCAAAACCAAAAAATAAACATATTCTTTGAAAATCTAAAAGCGATCAAAAACATAAGATAAGATTTATTTGTCACATGCGCAGTTATACATAGTATAATGTACAGTGAAATGTACTTTTGTACCTGTAGCCAGTAGTAAAACAGTAGTAACTGCACATAACACAGAAGGTAAACGATATAAGTGTAAATGTAAACCAAGAAAAATAAGATATAGACTTTAATAGAGAATAAAATATAAACGGTAAACTCAAGTGTAAACTTAGAGGGGGGTAGCTCGTATATATACACACATTCCCAGCACTGAAAGCAGCTGTGTGAGTAAAGTCCAGTGGTGCAGTGGTAGTTAAGTCCAGGTAAGGCTCAGAGTTGAGGAGTGAAGAAACACAAGGGTCAACACAAAGAAAACCAGGAGATGAACAGATGAAGACCATATATACACCAAGTCTGACAATGCACAGCTGAGCACACACAAGGAGAAACCAATCTCAAGGCGAGTTCATCAGAAACAAAGTGCACTATCTTCAGACTTTACAAGTTTGATTCTTAGGTGCAGACAGTGGAGAATGGGAGGTTTACCTTCAGGAGACCAGGCTGAGTGAAGGTATCATCTTGTCTCTGTGGTAGATACTGTCTGTGCATACTAACTGTTGGTCAGACATTAGATGTGGCCTTTAATTTGGTTAGAACTCCCCTGACATTATGTTTAATTAGTCTAATGGGGAAATAATCCGTCCATTAATCAGTCAGAGAACGTCCTACTCGTTAATGTAACTCATTTAGTTGCTCTTTGTCATGTGGATGTTGTGTCTGTCACCTATCAACCCCTCGGCCCATTTATAGACATTAAGATGAATGGCTCTTGCTCCACTCCGCTGTCTGTCCTCTGACTGTCCGACCGTTATTGTCCAACATGATGGAGGGAAAGCGACGGCGAGCAGCAGGTGGCTACATGGCTCCATTATTGGGCCTTTGACCTGGAGAACAAAGTAACAGCACAAAAGCAGTTGGTTTCCAGGCAGCGTTTCCAGGGCCCTCGCGGCACACAGCTCTCCAAGAGGCAAACACTGAAAGACATCAAAAGACGGGCGGTACAGAGAGACACTTTGAATTTCTTGCTGAGCTCTGATGACTCACGACTCCTCGGCTGGGCCGGGTGTGAGCTGGAAGAGGACGGAAACATCTAGCACAGCAGAGATTCATGGAAACCATTTAATCATCCTAAAACTTCAACGGCGACGTCAGGTTTTGGTGTCGTTCTTTCAAAAGTGAAGAACAGAAAAGGTCGTCTTTTGTAAAAAAACCCAAATCATTTCAAACAGATGGGAAGCTTCCCTCCAGAAAGTACAGGCAGCGCTGGCAGACAATAGAGTAATACAGTGAAATGCAGAGCTAAGAGGGACGTAACTAGATTTCTTTACTTCTTAAAATAAATTTCCTTTGAGAGAGCTTCATAAGAATACAGAAAAATAAAGTTTATGTTTAAAAAGTCTGATCTTTTAATGGAGCTTTGTCCACCCATGCACCACCCAGAACACCTCCTTTGGATTGGTGTGCAGCTTCAAACAAAACCGGCCCTGGGAGATGGAACAAGGTGCAAAAGATTATATTAGCTGCAATTTTTCCAATAGAAGAAGAACTGCTATTCCTACTTTGTCCACTAGTGTTCTCACTGTTTAGTTGGAGTTGCGGACATAAGACGACTGCAGATAGATAGACATACCACGTTGTTTGTAGATATACAAACAACATGGCGGCAACGAGAACTTCTCACTTTTGGAGCGATGCAGAGACAGAATTATGCCTTAAACTAATGAAAGAACTAAACATAACGACGTGTTTAGATGCAGAAAACACCGGAAAAGCTACGTGACGCTGGTGACACGTGACTTTTCCAGCGAGCAATCTGTGGTAAACAAAAGACGTAAAAGACGTAACACACACATGCACAGATAAGATGCAGTGATCAGAAAACGGGTTTCTGGTATTTATCATACGGGGATATGAATAACCAGGTTTCACTGTGTTCCATGTAAACACCATATCCTGGAAACTCAGTCAGTGAGGAGCCAACGATATGAAGCAACAAGCTGAAGTCTGACACTTATGTTCGCCGTCAACTAATCCCAAGGATTTACTTCACCCGTTGCTGTCTTTTAGATGCCCTTCAAAACATCTGAGTGTCACTCTACTGCTGAATCAATATGGCGATCAGCATAGGTGTAGTTTTTGTCGAACTACTGTTGAATCCCACTTAATAAAATGATCTGAGAGGACATACGCCTCTACATCTCCCTAGACATCAATGGCAATAGAACGGCAATGCCAAATACTGAATCTGTCGCCCACATCAGTTCTTGTTTACCGTTTCAATAGTTCCTGAAGTTCAAACAGCTGCTTATGTCTGTGTCCGTCTGGTTCTGATGTTTCAATCATCTCCTGATCTGCAGTCAGCCTGCACACCTGACACCTGTCCATAAGTCAGTGCATCTATACTTTCCTCTGAGTCTATTTTAGTATTTGTTCTCCAGCCAGGCTGGTAAGTGAGCGTTGTAAATTTAAAGTCCCTGGAGGGAATCTCTTGGCCCAGCTCTAATACAGTACCTGTCTAGTCCACAGGTGTGTTTATTATTTTCTATACACCTTGGAGTCTGTTATTATGCTCTTGAATTGGGTGCTTGTGGTTGAAACAGTTGACCTGCCTGCTCCTTAAACATTTAACAGAAACCTGCGAGCCGTTCATGTTTGTTATTGAGCGTGAAGCCTTTTCAGACGCTCTGTGGCTTCTTCTCTTTCACACGTCGTACCTAAAGCCATTCTGACTGAGCTATAGAAGTTTTAGATGATTTTCATACCACATTTCATGGGTATACTCTCCTCTTTGCGTTGAAATAATTCAATGTCCTTTGGGCTTATGAAACCTCTTCAAAGCGTTTAAGCTTCGAAGGGAGAAAAAAAAATAAATACAACAAAAGGCAGAAAATTCAAAAAGGAAATAGGAAGAAATGTCATCCACCTCGGCTGAGCTCTGGGTGCTCGGCTGTGATGTTCACAGAGGACAAAGATCTCTGGTCTTGTGTGACTGTTAAGAGCTGGAAGCTTTAAAAATAAAAAAAAGAAAGATGTGGTTGTCTGCCTTTGGTCACATCCCCTCCGTCACTGAGGAGGGTCTCATTAGATTTGCTTTCGGGTGGTTTCCACACTCGCTCACTTTGTCACACCATTGCCTCACTTTCTTTTGTGTTTTGAATATCTAAATTTATTCAGAGGCATGGAGTCGTGTGCAGGTTTTGCAATATTTTCTGGAAGAAATTTAATAAAATTTAGATTTTAGGGTTTTTCCTTCAGTGAATCTGTTTTTCTTAAACGGATCCAAATTAGTGAAATACAGAACAAAACATGCAGGACTCTCAGGTCAATGAAAAGATGGAGACTGACATGCAGTTCACTGCAGCCACTGAATAATGATTACGCTCATAACTGTAACGCTGATGAGGACACAAACCCACTGAGCTCCAGTCTTAAGAGCTATAGTACTGAGTGCTAGTTCACCTTGGGAATCCATCGAGGATTGTCGATGATACTGGATGATTCTGCCTCTCAGGGGTTTTTGTTGAATGCCATGATCAGTTTAAATGAAGCTGTGTAACCTTTCTGCAGGAGGCGTGAGCAGAGCTGATGGGTATTTACATCATCAACAGGAGACCAGAGACTTCTCAAAGCTTCATTATTAATGTTTCCACATCTATTATCTGTAATGAGTCTTTTGCCAACTTGGCTTTTTTTTGTGTATAACTTCTTATATTCCTAAGTCCCAAGCCTCGATACAGTCCCAAGGTGAAAATGTAGCAGCATTCATATTTCATAAAGCTTAATTTATAGCCGTGGACCCTGCGCTGCAGCCTGAGGCGTAACCTGACATACAAGAAATGTAACCACGCGATGCAACGACACAGACCACACTGGCTGCCATCGTTCTGAAAGCACAGGCTCCAGCCTCCTACACATCACATGCTCATGTGTCATCTCTAGGTTCTGTGCTGCACTGATCTCACGAATATTAACCTTTATTAAATGACACGGCATCAGGAGACGCTCACTTCCACTTGCCGATCTTGCAGGACTGATGCTCGAAAGTGTATGGACGTGAGAGTGTTTCAGTGGCTGTTGTAGAATGGGTGACATGTGTGGAAGGGAAAAGGAAGGACACAAATGTAAAACACGCAGGATGAAGTCGATTTAATGAGAACTAACAGGAAACTGCAGGTGCTGCAGAGACAAAACAGTTCAACTTAAATCCTCAAAACACAAACGGTGGAATTCAAACAACAGACAAACATGGAAAAGACAGGACATAGAGCTGATGGGGAAACGAGACAGGTGTCACTAATGAGTGGAGAAGTAGACGAGAGCTGTTCATCAATATGTGACGAACACAAGTACTGCTCCAATTCAAAGCAGCAGCTGATCAAGTACAGTCCAAATGCTTGAATGTGTTCTGCCCTGCCTCTTTTATTAAGGCTGGATTGGGAGGTTAAATAGTGTGGACATGAGGACAGCTAGTTATCCCCGTCCTCCAGAGTCTTCAGAGAAGAACTTGCCAAGTCCAAACTATCAAGTACAGAAGCCCACATATTGAAAAATGTGCAGTGAGATGCAAAGAAGTAACCGATTACAAAATAAATCAGGAAATACAAGGAAAAGCAAACTGGACAACAGACAAAGTCCCAAACTCAATATGATGATGAAACAGAAAGGCGTCTTAACTCAACATCAGGACAATGGTCTCTTATCGACTTCCTTGTCTGGCAGCAGGTTTGGATTTGAAGATAAAGGCAGATATTTTATAAACTGTGCTGAGTGACCACAAACATTGTGGTGAGATTAATTAACATGCACGGTCTGGATGAAATGAAACATCAGTCTTCCTCTGCGTCTCTGTCCCCGCCTGTCCAGCCTCTTTGTTCTCCATCGATCCTAGCCGGACCACTCGCCCGCTTCAAGTACGTCTTCATTTCAAACCCATCTGTTAATCAGCAGACCTGAAGAGGCCACGAGATCTGCACTGCTCCCACTAGAAAGTAGCATGCAGGATTTTAGATTTTTAATTTAACTGAAGAATAAAACATGAATGTAAATCTTGAGTAACTAAACCATGCTTACCGTCAGTAATATGGTTTAAAAATGGACACGAGGTTAACATGCAGGGTCAAATTTAAGTTCTGTCTGTTTGTAGCTTTGACACAAAAACATCACAAACAGCATGTTAGGTATGAAACCTAAAGGAAAGTTAAAGATATGTCTAAGCTGCAGCGTTTTTCTGGTTGATCACAGCTGGCTCACTCTGATCTGCATCCATTTTCCATGTGGATTGGTGAGTAATTACTCATTATACACATCAATATCCTGCATTATAAACTGGAAGCAAACAATTAGGCGTTTAGCTGATCAGTCACTTGTGGATATCGATCTGTGTGTTTTGATATAGCAGAGTTTTAAGCGTCCTGGATGAATAATCAATCTGTTTCCTGTAAAGAAATTTCCAGCAGGAAATCATACCGCCTCATTATCCCCACGCACCGAGGTTCAACTCAACCAGTGAGATTAGTTCTGCCTCCAGGAATCATGTGCTTCTATTGCACAGATTTAGCCTAGTTTGTTCTGTGTGACCAGCGTTTGGATGCGCTCTGCTCAGACCTTAACATTTAGATCTGATCAGGGCACAGATGTGTACATCCCCACAACGCATTGAGACCGTGTTTGAGAGATCTGATCTCTGACCACGTTTGAAAGAGGTCTGGTTTGGCGTTTTTCATCATGTGTCATGAAGCGGACACATAAGACAGAGCTATTCTCAGTTCTGGAGCATTAGAGACAGCAGCTGTTATAATATTCTACTGCAGCACAGACGATGTCGGGGTGCAAAACTGAGATGCGTGTTGAGATGTAAGGTGTGAACACGTAACTAAAGCTAGTGACATTGAATCTTAATGCAAGCTCTGAACAGGTCCAACCTTTTTCTTTGTGATATAGAGAATGCAGGACTCACAGATACGGATGCCCTGCCCCGTTTGTCCAACAACTTTGTTTTCTTGCAGGTATTTGCAGCATGGTCTGAGTCTGTTTACAGTCTCTATATAAAACAAAGGCAACAGCAGTAAAAGAACAAGAGAACATGATGCATATTCAATCTGAAACATAAACCCAGCTTTACTGTAACCCCAGGAAAAAAAAACCCACAGTAAAATACTTTCTTCCTCATCCCTCTCCAGCTCCTGCTCCCTGCAGCCCTCGCCACTCTCCTCCTCTTGTTCTGAAGTGCAGAGCAGATGAAGGTGGATCAGGGCAGCAAAGAGCACAGCAGAGGCCAACACTGGGGCTTCACACAGACAGAGCCCTCATTCGTCCTGACAAGTCTGGCAGTCTGAGAGGCAGCGCAAACAGCCTGTTCACACGCCTCATATATTACAGCCATCAGCAGCTCTGCACACACACACACACACTAACACGTATCACACAATGTCAAGGATGCACACACTTTTTTTTTTTTATTTGTCCAGGGAACGTCCGTTCCTCTCAGCACCACCTGCTACGCAGCATCACATTTACACTTTTTCAGACCAGTTGAAACCCAGCTGCCAACTGGTAGCTGCTGTGCAGATTCACTTGAAGAGTTTGGCAGTTAAATGCTTTACCCCAGGGCTCTTTAACAGCAGAGGAGTGTATTACTTATTCATGTTATTTACCTGCAGTTTCCCCAGACACACCAGGAAGTCAGGAATTCAAAATGCTAAGCTATCTCTGAAGCCTGGATCTCAAAGAAGAGCTCGAGAAAGCCAGAAGTTTCTTCAGTAACTGGACTCAAGCAGAGAGAAGAGGGTGAATATATTTGGAAACCTGTTTCCATGTTAGATGATAGACTGGAGACCCATCCAGGGTGGACCTCACCTGTCGCCCAGTGAGAGCTGAGATAGGTTCCAGACCCCCTGCAAGCCTCCAGAGGAAAAGTGGCTACAACAATGAATGAATGAATGAATAAATGTCTCCATGTTCAGTATCACAATAATCCTACGCTCTGTCTGCACTTTTTAGATGAGACATGAGATGAACACCTTCTGTTAACGCATTAAAATAAAAACATGGCTTTTATTCTGTAAAAAAACACAAGAAATACTTGTTATTCTTCATCGTTACAGATTTCATTTATGCAGCTTATTAAAGTTTCACTAAGGTGCATTTTAAAACCTAAAGCGTGACAGCTGATCAACGTAGACCCAACCTCTACTGCCTCAGTCTACCACGGAGCAGGCACATTTTCACCAGGACTGCAGGCAGACTGCATTTGTTATATGTCTAAATACTGGACTTAATGTATGCAAATTTGACATTGCATTTGCATGTGGCCTGGATATGTGAATGGCATTTTATCGTCATTAGAAGGAGCGTATGCATGGTGTGGTGTAACACAGAGGCCTACGGTGAAGGTCAGGGTAGACGTGTGTGACAAGTACAAAGAGTCTGACTTTGAGGATGCAGTGTTGCCCCACTTCCTACCACCACTGATATTTAAACTGTGAAGTGATCCTTTTAAACAAGTGGTTCTGATTCATCTACAGCAGCGGTTCTCAACCCTCTGTGGGTCCTGGACCCCCTGCATATTTCTGAACAACCCTGAGGAACCCCCACCTGCAGACACTGCCTTTTTGAGGCAAATACGAGCTTTTAGTTGTGTCTCAGCCACATTTGAATAAAATAATTCTATTTCTATAAATGTCATAGGATCTTTTTTCAAAGATATTTTATTTTCACGGACTTCTTGCAATAACACCACGGACCACTAGGGGTCCACGGGCCCCCGGTTGAGGATCTATGATCTGGAGGAAGCAGTAGACTGGGTGTGGGTGTCTAGTTCAGGGGCCACATACGACGCAATTTAATTTCCGATGGGCCGGACCAGTAAGATCATAACATGACAAAACACAACAACATTTCAGATTACGGAAAGTTTAGGGACAACACTTCTTGTTTCTGACTGGACAGAACCTGACAGCGTAACATCACTTCCTGTGTCTGTGCACGAGTTTTAAACCATGTTGGAAAGAATGGAGGATGAATGTGTTCCTCTATTAATGTCACTCTTGACATGCTTTCAACCCCTCATGTCCTTCAGAAAACTGAAAGCACGGTTGAAGGAGTTAGAACTGAGGAGACGAGGCAACTACATCCCCATCATGCGTTCCCTGCACATGCAGAAATCTGGCAACCATCAAACTCAACTGTTTCGTGTTGTGTCAGGCTTTTGTACAACCTAATGGACGTCAACATTAGAGCTACGTTATGTTACAAGGCTGGTAAACGTTGGCTGTGCTGTTTCTTGCTCCACGTTTTACTTTACTAGTTTCATTGTCAGCACATTTTTAAAAATATTTGTTAAGAAAATCTTTAAGGCTTCTATTTTCTTCTTCTCTTCTTCTCTTTTCTTTCCGTTTCTGAGCACCGGACTTGTGCTGACCGGACATTTTGAACGTACTGAACTGCAAATCAAATGTCAACATTCCACTTCCACATAGCTGACCATTCATGAGGAGTCTTTTCTTGACTGGCAGTGATCACATCAGCTTATCCAATCAAGAAACAAGAAGTGTTGTCTCTACTCTTTCCATAATCTGAAATGTTGTTGTGTTTTGACCTATAAATAACAACAACTCCAGAATATTTCCCTTCTACCAAACATTTTATGAGCAGTTTCACAGCTCTAAAACAGTGCGGCCACTAGTGGACATATTAGGAACTGCAGTTACTTTTATCAAAAAATTCCAGTTAACGTCTTCTAGTAATTTTTCATCTGTATGTTTGCTGCCCCTGCTTTAGAGTCATGTGTGATTTTACTAAATCTGTTGAAACATCAGATTAATGGTACCATTATCTGGGCACGTGGAGTGAACTTGTCGTATGTGAATCAAGCCGATATGAAAAATGTCTGCAAGAGGAAACCTCAGCTGTCAGGTTTCATTACTGCGCTAAAAAATAAAAAACAACCTCATGTGACTCCATATGGCACTTTGAGTAACAAGGTTCTCTGAAGGTCAGATCAGAAAACACAAGTCCCACGCATGCAGACGGCACGGCAGTCAGCGTGTGCAGTACATAAACAACTTCATGAGTGCAGGCGTAAAGGAAGGCTCAGAGAAGACTGTTAACACACTCACAGCCTCAGTATTATCTGTCTCTTCTTTGCTGGAGGGTCACAGGAAACCCACGGTGCTGCTCTTCACCGGCTCTAAATTCAATAAGGCAGTGACCTTGTGCAGAGGCATTGTGGGAAATAAGAGCATCTCCGCTGTCAGATGAAAACCTTGTGCCATCAAGAAATAATAATAAAAAAAAAGTCCATGGGCAATTTATACATGACTCGTTTATTTTATCATGACTTTCTTTTTAGAGGCACGCAGCAGGGAGTCAGGCACGCCAAACAATCTGGGGGTCAAACCTCTGATGGTAGATCTATCCACAAGCCAAGCAGTTAGCACTCAAACACACTTCTTCTTTTCTTCTTCTTCTTCTTTTTTTGTATTCAGTTTACAACTTCACCTAATTTAAGAATGGGAGTATTTCAGGAGTTGACGGAGGGTTAAAAGTGTGACGGGACATGATGGATTAAGCGTGTGTTGACCCAGTTCTCGTTAGATAAAGGGTATCGAGTCCCTCAGTAAATCGCATTGTCAAGGTACAATGACATTTCCTCGCTGCATTCGAATGGTTCAAAATAACAGCAATTGATTTTCAGGCTGTTGCATCATCCGTGTTGTCTGCAGACTTTCTAAACTTGGAAGAAACACACACACACACACACACACACATACATACACACACACACACACACACACACACACACACACACATACATACACACACAGTACCTCTCTAACACTCAGATGCACAGCTGAACCAAAAACTGTGCACAAAATAAGAAGTGAAGCATGAACCATGGCATCTTCAGCTGGTGTTACTGAAATGGTTCTGCTTTAAATCGGTGCTGTTGCAGCGTGGTACACTGCTTCCAGCACTGACACAGCTCTAGAATAGTTCTGATGGGATGGTCTGCAGTGGACTGAGTTTGCTTTGTTGCGGTGATGTTGTCTTTATACCATCTGATACATATATTTATGGAAAGTGATGAAGACCATGAGATGTGTTTGTGTCAGAAACTGGTGAGCTGTAGTTTCAGACTCCAAAAGCTGTGATTGGTCTGAGACCATTTCCTTTCTGACGCGTCTCAGAGGCCAAACAAAACCATCAGACGTCTTCCTTGTGTTCTATGTTGGAGGGATTTCACTGAAAGTCTTGATACATGTTTTCACTTCAGCTCCAACACACTGTGAGTCTGGTTCAATGATAGGCTGGAAATCACTTGATAACAGACCAGGGGTTGGGTTAACTGTGACGGAAAAATCTGAAGGCCATCTGTCATTTTGACAAATTGCAGTTCACACCCTGACCACTTGGTGGCGAGTGACGTTATTAATCGGCTCGTTATTTATCACGGTTGGTTCCAAACATTGCAGAACTATTGTCAGTGCATGATTTCCTGGTACACAAATAATACTATAATAATGGGCTAACCATAGACATATATACAATACGTATGTCTATGTCTATGCAGCTAACGGAGGAATCAGGTGAAAGTCCATTGGTAGGACTGATGGAAGACAAATTATTATTATTTATTTTTTTAAAAGTGATGGAAGTCTTGATTGTTTTTGTTCAAACTTCACTGAATCACTTCAACCCTACGGTGCCGTCTAAGAGCTGCTAGCGCTAGCAGTCCTGATCCAAGTACAGACAAGACGTGTCGGCAGCCCAAACTTTTTTTTTAACCATTTAAAGTCAGTACTGTTCTGAAAAAGTACTTGAGTACCTCTGTAACAGACTCAACCCACACATATAGTTGTTCCCTGATGCTACATGGTGCCCCATTGGCTTATATGTGCGTGTGCATGTACATGATTGGTTTCCATTTAAAATGACACATTTTTTTTGCTTCATACATTATTTAAAATGTCCTTTGCTGTGTGTTTCTCAGTGACCCTGATGAAGACCATAATAAGTTGTTCCTTATACTACATGTGCAGCTGGAGTCTTGACCTTCCTAAGTTTCTTTTCCTCCTTTACGCACATTGAAAGCAGCTGAAGCCAGAAATACAACTTTTTGTAAAGTACACAGACGCTGTGTGGTGTTTTAGTAGTATAATTACAGAAGCAACACATCAGCTCTTGTTTTTTTTGATAAGCTGGGTTTTTGCTGTGCACACAGACAATCCAATATGACTTCTCTAGAGACAGTATGAGCACCATCGTATTAGTTTACCCTGTAGCGTGCACCGATCAGGCATAACATTAGAACCTATTCCTAATATTGTGCAGCTTTTGGCTTCTAGCACTTCTCCAGGTCCAGGTTTTTTTAATAGCTGCATTTTTCACAGATAATGTGTTCCATTTCCTCCCTTACTAAAAAACAACACTTATTTTTAATTTGACAGTTATGATGACAAGACGGAGAAAAACAAGTTGTAATCGCAGCCTTTTAGTTTTCATAATGCTGAAGTCAACCCTTTACTTTAATATAAAAATGTCTTAGCAGATTTAAAATTCAATAACATTTATTAGAGAAACACTGTGAAGACCCACGAGAGAACCACAGCGGTGTTATATATGTGCCTGTTCAACTGTTTAATAAAACCCATGCGGTTTCAGATTTCCAACAAGCAGTCTAATTAAACGGAACCTTTAAAATGAGAAGCACGTGACAGCGAAAAGTGAATTAGCAACTCTTAGACTGGATAACCATTAATAACCATTTGCACAAATTAACGTTTCACCGTTTGCATTGGGGAATTAAAGAAAAGGCACAAGAAAGTCCTCAAAGCTTGACAAAAAGATCAAAACCTCTGTGAATGAGTTTTATGGTCATGGCCACTTTGAAAGACCTAACAGAAGCAGTATACAGTGTTTGGAGGAGGTTGAGGTGAGTGATGGGTGAGCAACACGCAGGAATTAGACTGAGATGATTTGTTAATGCCTCATTGTGAAGGTAGACTTAGACAAAGCTGCTCCAGTGAAGGTCAGTTGTGGTTAAAGTAATCTCTCTGACATTTTCAGTGTTTAAGTAAAATGCCAACCTTGTTTTAAGTCAACATCTGAATTACTGTCGCAGTAAGCCGTGAACCCAGCAATGACGTCGCCTCGTAATCTGCATGAGGCGTTTGCACAGTAACCATCGTTAAGTGTTGTAGGGACCAAAACGAAGGACGCACATGAGACACAGAGTCTTCATTACAAATAATGTTCACCTTCCTGTGCTGCTTAGAATTTATTACACAGTAAACAAAAAAACACAGTTAAGATGCTGCATGTTTCTGTGTTTCCTTAAGTTGTAACTGCAGTGCTGCAGGTGCAGACATAAGCTTCTGCAGAGGACGTCAATTAATAGGATCTGCAGAGGGCACACACTTACAAACAGAACTATAGCAACAACACTTAAAACAGTGCCTAAATTAGGGAGATAGTAATGAAATGAATTATGGCTCCAGCAGAGGATTATATATAAACACACAACACACAGGTGAGACTTGCAAGGGCGAAGAAAACAACTACACACAAGTCTAATGGAAAGACGCAAGGACAGGGATATTTACAAAATGAATCTGGAAGTAAGGAAGTAAAACACAAGACAAGAGGTAAGACAGGACGACTCACAGAAGAAAACACAAAGTGATTAAACTAATGGAAGAACAGAGAAAGACAGAACATCAAGGAATTAACCAAAACCACGTCCTGACGTTTATATGGAGGAGTGTACACTTGATGTTAAGTATTAACTTTGACACTTCTACAAAATCACATTACAAGCAGACATTTGTTTTTAATTTACACACTAACTGTGGTGACTCATCAGAGGATGGACGTGGGCCTTGTGAGGGGAGGGGCCTCTGTGGATCATAGTTACATCTGCTTCATTCAGACTCTTTATAAACCAGTCTACATATCGTCCCTCTAGTCACCGTCACGTCATCATTTATTTTGTATTTCAGGTTAACCACACCTATTTAACCAGCCCTCTTCTGCTGTCCCACACAAGCGTCCAGCGACTTTTACGATGACAGGGACAAGATGAGATTTTCATGGCCCTCCACCTTGCTTAAGTAAATTAGAATGAACTCTGAGTCTTGGAGGTATTTGACACTTGGCTCTGCATATGTCTCTCATTTAAGACTCCCAGTCAAACTGCCAACTCAAGGATCAGCCATGAACTTTAAAGTCACCTCAATATTACATAAAAATAAGGAATCCATTCCATCTAGGAGAGAAAGGAAGACAGAGCGTAGAGGGGAGAGATGGAGACAGCGAAAGAGTCTCAGCGTGTCAAACCCAAATACTATTATACTTGTTATAATTCATTATTATTTCAGTGACAGGGGTCCTGGTCTGAAGGTGACTTCATTACATTACAGGTTATTGCCTCATATATCAAACTTGGGTTGCCCCAATTTTTAGGCAGCAGAAGTGTCTGGCTGACTGTGAAATTGACTGCTCTCCATCACAGAGTAATTAGATTAGCCTGCTGGTTATGTATAAAACAAGAGCAGACAGTGCTAGCTGCTCTCCTGAGGCTGCCGGGGGGACTGAGGACGGTGATACGGTGATGAGGACACATAGACGTAGACTGTACAACTACTGTATGCTGTATGTGTGGAGCTATGTTCTAGTTACTGGATGGATGGATGGATGGATGGATGGATGGATGGATGTCAGGAGGAGGCACAGTGGTGTGGTGGTCATCACTGATGCCTCACAGCAAGCAGAAGGTTCTAGGTTCTAATCCATCATGTTCCGACTGGTTCCTTTCTGTGTGTAGTCTGCATGTTCTCCCTGTGTCTGCGTGGGTTCTCTCCAGGTTCTCCAGATTCCTCCCACCGTCCAAAGACATGCTGCTTAGGTTCATTGGTGATTCTGTCTCTCTGTGTTAGCCCTGTGATAGACTGGAGACCTGTCCCGCGTGGACCCCCACGCTAGACCAATGACAGCTGGGGTAGACTCCAGCTGATCTTTTTCTTTCGTCCGTGAGTTTCAGTTTTGGACTTTTAAACACTTTTACTTCCTGTTGTCATTATGAAAGGCCAGACCCCAATTGAGTTTATTTCTTAATTTCAGTGGTGCTTGACTGTTGTTCCTCGAGTGTTTCTTGTCTTACCTTCCTCTGGATCTGACTCTGCAGCATTTTGTTCAGCCGGTCTCTTTCCTCCTCGTGTTTCTCCTTCATTTGGGTCCTCACCCTTTTTTTGCAAAATTCAACAGTGAACATGTGTAATTCACCAGAATGCAGCTCCATGTATAAACCCAGTGGTTGACAGTGATGGTAGATTTAGATTAACACAGATGGAAATATTGTTCAAACTCTTTAATTAGCATGAATGCAAACAGGACAAGGCGCTGAACTAAATTTGAAGATATTGACGTATTTACAATAAAACTAAAGGAGCTAACAATCTATCTATCTATCTATCTATCTATCTATCTATCTATCTATCTATCTATCTATCTATCTATCTATCTATCTATCTATCTATCTATCTAACTGGATGAAACACGTAGCGTAGCATCAGAGCCAGTGCACATTTCATCACTCCTGTGCTAGAGTTGATATCAGTCGACTGTAGATCAATAAATAATGACTGAATCAGAATCTCAGAATTAAAATATTTACCACTTAGTGCCACTGTCAGCGTCAGCGCAGCTTTAAAGACAGACTCACTGATTGCTGTCTGGAAACAAAAAAGAAACTCCACTTTTTATCCTCTTTATTTTCAGTTATCTTTTTCTTGCTTAAACCCTTTCATGTCTTGATTAAGCCTCCTCTGTAAGCCTTACTAATCACTTGTATTTTGCATTATTTGACTGTGCATTTGCAGATATGATCATTTCATACACACAAAGTTTAAATTACTTTTGCTCTGAAAGTTTCCTCCACCATATTTCCCCTGAGGAAACCTGCGCCATAGGTTCCCGGGCGCTGTGTGTTGAGCTCAAATGTGTGTATCAGTCTTGCTGTGTGCCTATGAAACGAGGGTCTGTGTAACTGTTGATGTGTGCGTGCGCGCTCACGGAGTTTGTTTTTCCAAGAAACTGGCATCAGGAGCACCAGTAGCTATAACTAGCTCATGCATTTTGCTGAGATTGCTGCATAATTCAGGCTCCTTGCCTTTGTTCAGCACCACCCATAAAAACAAGATCGTTAACCTGCTATGTTTCTGCTCTCTGTTGATAGAGACATCTTATTTGTAGTGTTTTCATGATGTAGATGGTTGTGTTTGGTCATTAATTTTTCATCAGAGTGTCTAAGCTCCGTGGCGCAGCCTTGATCCAGCATGCTCCATCGAACCGCCTGTCTCGAAGCCAGAGCGTTAGCCGAGTCATCAGCCCCACTGCAGCTCTGAAACAGCATCTGTTTGTGTGCTTTTATTAATCCCCCAAGCTAAATATTGTCCTTCCTGAATCCAGAGCGAGAAAATCATTCATATATGAAGAAGTTAACATTCACCCGCCAACGCCTCGAACCTAGAATATGACGAGTCAGCTCAGCAATGAATCCCTCACAACCATCACTGCTGTACATTCACGTGTAAGATGAAACCAGAAGCTGACCTCCCTTTGACCATCCTCTGATTATTCAGTAGCTTGCAGCGGTTTGTTGAAACATGTGGCGTAATGAAAACCAAAGCATGCATCACCAGTTTCATATTCTGAGAAGAATGGAGGTGTTCTGTATAGTGAATAACATCTAAACCATCTTGTGACAGTTCAGTGTTCTTCTGGGAAACTTCTGGACCTGGCTTCATTCATTGGTGTGGATGTTACTTAGACATGTAGCACCCACCTAGACCAGACCAGGCACCCCCACCCCATAGCAATGACACTCCTTGATGGCAGCAGCCATCCCCAGCAGGATGCAGCCACAAAAACACTTTAGGAACAAGAACAGCACAAGGTGTTGACCTGGCCTCCACATTCACTAGATCCCAAACTGATCAAGTATCTGTGGGATGATCCACAGAGGCCCCTCCAGCTTGGAGGGTTTCATCCATATATTTTGGGACTGTCCTTAAATGGTGGATTATTGGAAAAGGTGTTAAAAGTGAAAATAAAAGGATTACTGACTTCGATTTTAAGTTAGATCCTAAAGTCTATATATTGGGGTCATTTCCTGAAGAGCAGACAGAAAGGGCTTTAAGGGATTTGTTGACAGTCCTGATTTTAATGGCAAGGAAAATGAGAGAGAGAGTAAAAAGTGTTTATTAAACAAAGGAGACGATCACAAAACTGTGAGACCTCTGATCACTCTCCAGTATTTATTTATTCTAGTTTTAATTAACATTGTACATTCATCTTTATAAGCGTTTGGTCTGAATATGTTTTCACTGATTTATTTTCCTTGTTGTACCTGCCTGGGATGCATCATGGAACAGCCAGTACTGCAGCAGCTGTTGATGTAAATGAACTAAGGGCAAGAATCCTAACGTCATCAAAGGTTGATGTGGTGAGGATGCCTTCTAGGACGCCTCCTTTTGAAGGTTCACAGGGCAGGGCCAGCCTGGAGGAGACCCCCGGGGTAGACCCAGATCTCACTGGAGGGATTATACATCTAGTCTGGTCTGGAAACGCCTCAGGAAGAACTGGAATGTGCTGCTAGGGAGAAGGACGTCTGGAATCCCTAGCTCCACCTGTTGCCATCACAACCCGATGTTGAATGGTTGCAGAAACGGATGGAGTAAAGGAGTAGCAGCTATGATGTCTCATGTAACTAATAACATTTATAATTATCAGTTTTCAGTCCTACACAGTTCAGAACCAAAGCAGCAGTTTCATTTATTTTCTTGACATTTGACTTGCTTTGATTATGCATAGCAGGTGTGTGCTATGCCCAGGAGGTGATTGGTGGGTTGTGTTCCTGGCTTGTGATTGGCTGCAGCAGGGAGCTACCTGTGTATATAAGAGGCCAAGATGGCGGCCGGTGCTGACAGCAGACATTCTTAACCAGCCACAGCTTTTAGTTTGTTTGTTGATTGTTAGTTCTGTTGGTTTCCTCTGAGTAGTAGGGGTGGACTGCCAGTTTTATTTTTTATCTTTTCTCCTGTTTACTTAGTTAGGGAGGTCAGTGTTTAGTCATTTGTTTGTTAGGCTATCTGGTTTATTTCTAGGTAGGATTGTGTGGTCTGTTTGTTTGTCCACCTTGAAGTTATCATCCACTCACTTTTAATTAGTTTAATTCTTGTAAATAAACGACCTTTCTTTATACTGGAACAATTTGCATCTTGGTTTCTACTTGGGACTCGGGGGGAGATGAAGTCTAATCATGTTGTGTCCTAGACAGGGGTCGCGTTAACTGAATATTTTCTGTCATTTTTTTTTTAAACGTGATGGAAAATTCTTAAGGCCAACCGTCAGTTTGATAGATTGCAAATCACACCCCTGACCACTCGGTGGCGAGTGAGCATATTAATTGGCTCTTGTTTGCATTCGAAACATCGCGGAACTTTTGTCTGTGCAGTTTCCTTGTACACCGATTACACTGATGCACACCTCAGAGCTCGGCTAACCATCGACCATAGATATACAATATATATGTATATCTGTCTATGTCTATGCAGCTAACCAAAATGGAAACTACGTATGACCGAAGCACTTCAGCACCACGGTACCGTCTAAGAGCTGTGTACGCTAGCAGTCCCGTTCCAAGTACAGACAAGACGTGTCGGCAACATTGACTTTTGTTACCATTTAAAGACAATACTGTTCAGAAAAAGTACTTAAAGTTATTGAAACTTTAATGAAAATTAAATGCTATTGAATATGTGACAACAAAAAAGCCTAGTCCAACCTCTGGTCCTAGACGTCCCTAGACGGGACACAGCAAAGCTCATGTGTTTATGGTCACTTCTACTGTATTTTTATGTGTGACATCGGCGTTGACTCGACTTTCTGCACATATTAGCTGACATTAAAAAGTCAGAAGTCGTTGAAGCCCTGGTTACTGTCTGCTAAGAAAACATTCCCCTTGGATTATTATTTGCAGGTTAGTTCTGAATAACTCAGAAACAGAGTCTGAAGCACAGACTGGATTCTGGTTCATAAGGCTCAGTTGTGTCAGATGTGTCACATATCAGGTGGTGTTCATCCACCTAGCAGGGACTGTGTGTGTGTTAGAGGTGGCCCGTCAGTGTTTATCCCTCAGAGGTCACCAGGCTGTTTGTAGTAATCGAGCTTTTTTTTTTTTCTTCTGGATGAAAAGACAGAGGAAATGTATTGAGGAGAAAATCCAATGGAAGTGTTCATCCTCCCTGATTCATTGGCCCATACATCAACACTGGGAAGCTTCACTGCTGATAGGGTCACTCTGTCCTCTTTTTATGCATCTGGACTCCTTCAACCTTCCTGCTTTAAACACACACACACGCATTTATAAGTCAAAACCTCTTAATGATCCCATTATAACACGATGCTACTATGCTCAGCACTGAATGTCCTCTCATTATTGTATTGTTCCATTTAAACAGTAACTCCTCCTCTGTTGTTGTTGTTTTTTTTTTTCTTGTGTGTTTTGTGGCTGTTTAAATATTAAATATTAACTCTCTATTTATTATTGATGAGATCCCACAAGTTCTGCCCAAAACAAACCGTCTGATTCATGCAAAGAGAACATGTGTGTGTCCCGTCTGCAGCACCAGCAGCTGATGTTTGGTTCAATTTAGGCAAATAAAACTGTTTGAGGTTAGAGGGAGAGTATATATCTAAAAAAAGATATGATCCTGGAGCCTGAGCAGCTCATTTACACCAGACTCTTAGTCATTGATAGGTAATTATGAACTGATTGGTCTGTGACCTTTTCTTTTATTTGCTCTGTCTGTTTATACTTATTACCTCATCTTTGTGTATTTCCCTTCCATTATCTTCCCACTTTCCTACAAGATGTGACTGAAAGAAGAAAGGGATGCAGGAATGGATGGAAATAGAACAACAGCTGATTTATGTCGGGAAGCAAAGTTGACGATTGAGGAGTTAGTGAACGTACCAAAGCTGTCCCAGCTGCTGAACGTGGGACATTTCCTTCAGGAATTTTCCGTCAGTTTATTCTGAAGCAAAACAAGAAGCTTAAACAAAAATAAAAGCCGTGAATGCAAATGAAATGTAACATTCCCGTCTAGCTTTTCTTTCACTCTTGACATTTATGCTCCCTTCTGTCTCCCCCCTCTTTTTATTTTTTGTGCGTGACATCAGATCGTAGAAGAAAGTGATATATTTTAAAGGTCTCTGGTCTTTTCACTCCGCTTGCTCTCCGCCTCGGCAACAGAATTAGTGGCACAGCGAAGTGTTGAGAATGATTTACCTCGAGGCCGGTGAAGGCTTCGAGTGTGTCCGACGGGGCCCTCATAACTTTACGATCTATAAAAACAACTGATGAACTTTTGTAGTGAGCGGGTAAGTGACAGCTCGGCCGGCCGGAGGCATTAACTAATGGCAGTGACATTTTATGACGTATTCAAGCAGGGTTTCTTTCTGCTTTATGCTAGTAATTGTCTCTGATTGTTTCTTATAAATCAAATTATGTTTGTAAAATCCCATCTGTGGATTTATACGCCACAAATATGGATTTGAGTACATAGTAGTTTTAAATGACAGACTCTGGAGGACAGCAGGACGCAGTTCAGTTACTCAATGTTTTTTGGAATAGGAGCGTATTTGATGATGCTGTGAAATGCATTCTGGGAAACCTGGCTGTCTCAAGTCACACAAGTTTTGGAGCAGTGCTGGTGACACTTAATAGGAACAAAAGTACTTGAATAAGTGCAACTTTTTGGTGCAGACACAGACGAGGTGAAGCAAAAACACGAGTGCTTAAAAGCAAGAAGGAATCTTTTTGTTCCTGTACAGAAGGATTGCTGATGTTAAGGCTGAGCTCACCTGCTGCAGTTGCATTTCTTACTGCCCTGATCCTTTTACCTCTGTTTGTGATCCCAAACTATTCCTGTGGAAATCTCCTGTCTGGTTCTTGAGCTGCTAAATGCTGCTGCATGTGTACGCTCCAGCGGGCTTTTACAGCTCTTATAGTTCAGGTCAGGAAGCCACTCATGCAGTGTGGGCACTGTTGTAAGCAGTGAAACCTTGAATATTGAACTTTTCATCATTTTGCATCATTTTTACTTTAGTTTTAAATCTCCAGCAGCAGTCACTAGGCCTTTTCCTCACAGGACAACCTGACAGGTCGCAGCAGGAAGACACACGTGCAAACAATGCAGCTCATTTCAGCTGAAAGCCGTTATCTGCTTCAGTTTCAGGGGCTTGGTTCACCGTCACACTACAGTGTCTTACTGGGACACTTGAATAGAACAGACGATCCTTTGTCATCGTTATTAATAACACCTATTTTCCTACAATGACAATACAAACTGTCATCTGTGAGAAACGACTGTGGAGGCAGCGAAAACGTGAGTGGATTAGCTCTTTAGCTTAGCTCCCCAATGAGACCTTTGAAACGAGTGATGGAGCAGCACCAGTTAAAGTTTGGAGCCAAAGATGGAGACCAAATCTAAACAACAACATCATTTGCATAAGCAAACTGGATGGATTATACATGAGGGAGCAGGTTAAACAAGCAGCGTTTCTGTGTGCTTATGCTGCGTTATTTCCATTTATTGAAATGAAAAACCGGTGTCTCCAGACATCAGTCTGCCTTCACAGGGATTTCTACCCACTCGTCGCGTTTTTTTAATGTTCTGATGATGAATTACAACAATTATCCACAGCCCCAGAAAACCATGCGTTATGGATGGGGGACGCTTGGAGGAGCAAAATAAAGCTGGGGAGAAAAAAAACATCCTCTCTCCTGTATTCATGAGCGCTGCTTTATCTGAGAGCAGCACGCAGATAAAGGCCTAACATTAAAGTCGTGTGAAAGAAAAATAGTTTCTATATATATATATATATATATATACACATATACGCACGGAGAGCAAAAAGACTCTGAAATAGGACCTGGCGTGCTGCAGTTTTTGAGGAGAGTGGGAGGCGGCGCGGCGAGCAGCGGCTTTTAGTCGCTAATCAAAAGGTCACGACGGCATTCAGTGTTTCTGCTTTCACCTTGACTGCCTTCACTCGGCAAAGCTCTGATATAAAATGTAAAATTTCACTTGTGCGATAAAGAAAATTCCATCAATCTTCAGTTTTCAGACTCTTTATTTTTCTGTGCGATACAGTTTTATTAGAGCTGGGAGAGAGGAAGAAGTATCTGATTACGAGCGAGCCAGCCTAAATATGAAATATAATTTGAAACTGTCAGTGAAGATATTTTTACTTGTTCAGCACCAAACAGATGAAGTGATGACTGTCTGGGATCGTTTTGCTGCTAAAGAGACTGATACTTCCCACTGGAGATGAACTGACACTAAAAGTAGAGCTGAAAGCAAAAGCAGGATAAAACTATTTCTTTGTGGCTGGAAACATGACTCTAGATGAAAGATCAGATTACTACATAACTGCTGCATGTGTGAAATAAATGAAAACATTAAGGATCAAGTTAAAGCTTCTGGTGTTTTTAGCCGTTTTTACTTTAGGGCCAGTACATATGAAAAGCAGCAGAACGCAGCAGCTCATTTGATTTGGATGCAGCTCATATTCAGATCCTGGAGTACAGAGCCAAACTAAAACCAAAGATCTGGACGACACTCCACTGTACAAGAGGCCACAGTAGCAGCAGCTGCCAGAACAGGACGGGGTTTTGTGTAGCGCTACACACCAGTGAGGTCGTTGTGTTGTAGCCATGGTTTCAGTCTGCAGATACCACTGCACTCATGTTGTCTCTAAACCACACGCCAATTAACTGAAGTCTGCAGATGTAAAACACTCATGTACAACTGTGCCGCCTTCACAGGGTATTTACTTAGCAGACTTTACCAGGGGAAGTGTTTGACTGGAGAATTCACCAAGCTGACATTAGCTGCCAACCTAAAGACGTTGATGTTGTAGTAACTTAACATTCATAGAGCTCCCCCTGGTGGCTGGCTGCAGTATAAGTCATAAGCTCCACCCCCTTCATGTTAGTGGGCGGGGCTTGGGACAATTTTGTGCAGGAATCTGTTCTGGAGTTTCTCCTTCGGGTACTGACTATGATTTGGTAAAGATCTCTCGGGCCAATCAGATCGTTTTGGGCGTAACAGCTGTCATACACATCATCTAAGAGCCGTGGAGTTGAGTTTATTTACAACAAACTGGACTATTCAGCTGCATGCAGAGTTTATTTTTATCTTCTCGTTTTTCTCTCATTGGTTGAAACATGCCTGATAATGAAACCCAAACTCATATTCTAATAAGACAGATAAGATAAGACAGGACTTTATTTATCCCTGTGGGGAAATGAAGGTGTTACAGCGGCAGGAGCAACGGGGCAAGATCCAAAAAGATAGAATAAAGGTAAGACAAGAGCAGCTACATAAAAGTAAATAAACGGCTCAGAGCTGAGCTGTTATTTACCAGCTGATCTTAGCTCCAATCCTCACCTGAGGTCATCAACTGTTGGTTGTGACTGAAAGAATGGCATCGTGGTTACAAGCGGCTGAAATGAGGTTCCTCTGAAGGGGGATCTGGTCTCAGCCTTAGAGGCGGGGTGAGGGGCTGGGACCTTGTTCTGATGACCCCCCGGGCGCCTCCCTTTGGAGGTTTACCGGGCTCGGCCAGCTGGGAGGAGAGCCTCAGGGCAGACCCAGAACTCGCTGGAGGGATGATGTATCTCATCTGACTGGGGAACGCCTCGGGAAGAACTGGAAGGTGTACTGGAAGAGGGACATCTGGAGTCCCTTCATGCCTCCATGACGTGACCTCGGATGAGTGGATGGGAATGAATGAATGTTGCATCAGGTTTTAGTAGCTAAAATGAATGAATGAATGCTGTTGGTGTTTACTTCCTGCTGAAAAGGTCCAGTAACATTAGTCCAACAAGAGGATCAGTTCACAAAACAGAAGAAACGAAGCGATCCAAAAAAAACCAAAACACCACGGAACAGAGGATGAAACATCCAAGAACAGACAAGCTGACAAAGACTAACAAGGCCCAGACGACACAATGAGAAACCAGTCACATGATCACAAAGGAGGGAAACACAGACAGGAAGTAAAACAAGACGCAAGAAAAAAGATTAAAAAGCTTTGGCACAAACAAGAAAGATGATGTTAAAAGACATTTTCAGCGTGCGATGATGAATTTTTCTGTTTTCTGCAGACTCATTCTCTCATCACTTACACACTAGACACTGAATGATATCTGCAGCAGCGTATTTCCATTTGTTCCCGTAGGTTATTTTGTTAAAGTTGGGCCCCTAAACCGCCGCTAACTGTCATGATCGGCTTCTACTTATTTTTCTTTAAAGTACTTTTCCCACTCGGGCGCTTCAGTTTCATGAGGGAATCAGAACGAGCCAATTGGTTTGTCTGCAGGTTTTGTCTCCCGCGCGCCACATCCCGCCGCATAGCGCCACAGGGCTTATTTTGGGGATTTGTTGGCAATGAATGGAATACTGCCGCGTCTCCAGGGTGCGACTCCTGATGTGTAAAAGCAGAGGGGATATTCCTGCTGATTGCAACTCACTTGGTCATTACCGTCCCTGCATCCCTTGCTGTGAGGAAGAGTGCATGTAAGTGTGAAAGTGCCAAATGAGTCTGCATTATCTCCCTTTGACATCCCCAGGAAAAAAAAAAAGACGCCACTCGCTCGGTCCACTCTCGCTGCTTTTCTTCTGTCTCATTTCCTCGCCTTGCATCCTTCCCTCTGCCCTTTCATGGAGAGAGAGCACAGCCAGCGTTAAGTGATAAAAGCAAGAGCGAGGGATGCAGGGGGAGGAAGGGAGAAGGGAAAACCAAGGGGATGTAGACATGAAGGATGGAAGAATGCGACACAGGCCGATACGAGGGCTATGTGAGGAGGATGTAGCCGAGATAAAAATCCGTTTGAGCTGAAGAGGGGTTGGGAGGAAGCTCACAATTTTCTGCATGAATCGGCTTGGCTCATCATAGCTGTCGGGGGAAATGTGTTAGTAACACTCCACGTGTGCATGTGTGTGTGATATGATAAACATTTGCTGCTGCTTCCAGCATTTCTCCAGCAGCCAAACTCCCCTCTCCGAACCTCAGGCTTCCATCAGCTTCTTCTTTGAGTCCTATGGTGCAAAGTGGACTCACACGTGTGCTCTCACACTGTTCATCAGTGATTACATCAGGCTTCTCTCCTACTACTGGGAGCACTCCTGAGATTTCATTAATTTATCAGCTTCTTTTTGAGGGCATCATCCAAGTCTGGCTGCAGGAGGGTGTTTACTTTTCTGTTTGGTTCATTTAAATATAAAACTCAGGTGTTAAGATCTGAATTGCTGCCTTTTCATGATGAGATCTGGCTGCTTTAAAAGAAAACAAAACTCTGGATGTTCGTCAGACCTGGGAGATCCTTAAGATCCTTAAGATCCTTAAGATCCTTAAGATCTCGCAGGTCTTGAAGCAGGATGTAAGCAAAGTTGAACACCATGGAGAAAACCAGTTTACATGTGTTATTTCATGGCATAGATTAGATTATAATCTAGTGGGGGAGCTGTGGAGTGCTGATTAGAGTCACGGGTTTGCATCCACCATGGTCCACGGCCAAGACGCCGTTAAGGCAGCAATTAAACAGAGTCAGTATGTCTTAAATTAACAGAAATTTACTAAATAAATCCTAATTATAATAAAATTAGGGTTGTCTATCTAGTACCTACGGTAAGAAAACGACTAGAGAAAAGCCTCATTCCCTAGAGTTCAGCTGTGAGAATTAAAGCTTCTCAGGTTTTATTTTTCTGTATTTTCTGCTTTTATTTTGTTAACCGTTTCCTGTTGTGTGATAGTTAGCTTGTCCTTCCTGCATGTTCCCACCTTTGTGATTGTCTTCCCCGCCCTGATTGTTTTCACCTGTGTCTAATTACCAGCATCTATATATCACCTGTGTCTCCTTTAGTTTTTTTGTCAGTTCATCCAGTTCAGTGGAACCAGCTCAGTCTCAGTCTCAGTCTTGTTCTGACCAGCTCTTAGTTTTCCTCATCTATTTAGTATTTGGTTGTTTTTACCCTTGATTATATTTTTGGCCTCAAGAGGTTTCGTCTCATTGTATTTTTGCCTCATGAGTGATTCTTCAGAAATAAAGACTGAGTGCATCTGACCGTCTTCTCTGTGTCGTGCATTTGGGTTCAAACCTTGTACAGCTGTGACAGAGAGTCACAGACACATTTAGAACCAGGTGCCCCTCCACATACCAGCTGCATCGAGCGAGCGCCTCAAATCCAAACTGCTCCCCTGGAACTGCACAGGTGGCAGCACACTGTTTGGAGGGTACGCACTGCTGTGTGAGTGAATGGATGGGTCTAACTGCAGAGAAAGAAGATCACTGTGCAGGATCTGTAATGGAAAATGAGTAGTTAATGATAAGTTAGTGATGGCTTAATGCTAGTAGAGAGCAGAACAAATGTTCGCAAGTAGTTTTGTCCTAAGTTCAAGTGTGAGACAGAAGGACAAAGGGACACTTGCAGCTTCAAGGTTCTTTATTGGCCATTTGTGCATAAACCAACAGTCCAGGCACAAACAACAGGGCTCTCAGAGTCAACAGTTTAGGTAGTAAGAAAGAAACTTTAGAAGCATAAAATCTAGAAATCTCTACAGCGTTAGGAATGTTAGGAGGTCGTTTGGTTTTGCCCACTCATAAGACATCAGAGCGCTCTTCATGCACATCTGTATGCTTTGCAAATCAAAAACAAAAAAGAATTTCACTTCAATCACCCTGCCACCATTAGGCTGTCACCATCAGCTCCAGAGCATTAGGCCCAGATTAATCATACCTCTGAGTGTGACAACGTACCACACACTTACCTCCATAAAACCTTGATCACACACATAAACATTCACCGCTGGCGCCGACGGGTTGAACTCTGAAGTTGTCCTTATGTGTCAAGTTGTGAGAAATGGTGCCTGGTGATTGGCTAGATGCTCTGCTATGTCACTTGGCTGTCAGTTGTGGGAAGAAATAATGAGTCTATGATGGCCTAAACTGACAAAGGGGCCATTTTGAAAGGCGAAAAAATATGGTGTAGCTTGATCGTGCGTGACACTGGGCAACACGAAGAACGACTCCGTAACCTCGGTCTTTTCAGGGAAGATAAACAAAACTAAAATTCATGGACTGAGCAAAGACATTCATGCCATGATTTATGAGTTAACAAACTTTTGTTGGTGTGCACTTCAGCTAAAGGAAACATGGAGGGGGTGGAGCTTATGACCAAGCTGTCATATGTGTGACTTTGGTTACAACCTCTTAAAAATAGAAAGGCATGAAGCATGCATGTGCAAGCTTTCCTCTTCAGCAATGTGCAAAACCATTTGTGCATTTTAATGTGTTTGTGCATTTAATTGGTGTAAGACCCAAAAAAATAAACCAGAGTTGTGTAAAGTCAATTAAAAAGAAGAAGCATCGTCACATCGCCTCCGTTACATTTACCCGGGGAAACGTGATTTTCCTTCCCTGATCATTTAGAACCACTTTTCTATCCCTTGAGCCTGCGTCTCCTGCCTGCCTCCCTTAAATAGGTCAAAAGAGGTGAGACAAATCTTTGGAGTTTAAGAGCTCTCGGCATGCTGTTTTTTTTTTACTTACCCATTTATACAAATTCTCTGCAGTGTAGCAGGGCTGAAATTGGATGTATATAAGAATAAATAACCGTTTGCAGATGTGTTTTCAAATGGTGTAAACACATCTTGTCAGCAGAATTTCTGACCTGACTACGGCCCCCGAGTGTGTGGCAAAGCTATTTAAATTACACAAGAAGCGCATCCACCAAGGCTCCCACGTACACACTCACACACTCACACACCCAGACTGTAAAACTCAGACATACGCCGTCTTGACAGAATGAAAACCACCACGGGTGCTTTCATCCACAAAACTCCAGACTCCAAGACATAAACACTCTCATTTAAGCTCAGACATTAAGTCCAGGCAGCGCTGAAGCAACCAGACAACAGATAAACAAAAGCAAATTAAAAGCGAGATCCCCTCGCTGATACTAAATACTCCATAAACCTCCCCGAGCGACCTCTAACGTCTTCAATGATTATATGGCAGTCAGACTCAAAACAAGAGGAGGCGGAGAGAGCAGAGAGAAAACAGAAGTGAAACAGTGTGAGACCAGAGACGATAAGAGACGCCGTGAAGGCAGAGATGAAGTGGAAATAAAGTAATGAGAAGAGATCAAAACAAGTAGCGACAACCGAAGACCATCAACATCTGTCTGTGGCACTGGCAGCCAAGACAGATGTTGATGGTTTTTCTACCACTCTGGTCTGTTCGGATGAGATGCATCGTCCTGGCAGTGAACGCTGGAGCTTCATATCTCGTCTGAGCCGTCTCCAAACCAGACTAATCTGTTCAGAAAACAAACCTCCTGGCATTGTGTTGTGTCTCTGCCTCTGACTTGACCACTGGATTCTACATCAGTCACATGAGATTAGACACAAAAGACTGAAAAGTTAGAAAAGTCTGTTTTAAGACACAAAGCTCACGGCTGGCCGTTGGACACCGTCGTCATGGCGTCTCTACACTACAGTGGACATAAACTACAGAGGGTCAGAGTTGACATCAGCTTGTCACAGTTGTTGTGTTACTCAAGCGCTTGGTGACATCATGGACGTCTGAGCTGAGTGTAAAATACAACAAACCAACGAGTGAAGCTAATGCATATGATTGGTTAACATTTCACCATATCAGAAATGATGCATCTACGCCTAAACTAGAGTCAGACATCAGCTCGTTGCTTCGTATCTCCATCCTCAAATAGAAATGACTCGTTGAGATAGACGTCTCTGATTCACCGCTCGGCTTAGCGACAACATTGCACAAGAAGCAACGAGATTAAACAATACGACGAAGCCTGAAGGGAACACGGACGCCTCTACTTCCTCAACAACACAACTGGCAATAATGAATCAACCAGCTGATCACCACGGATCAAGAAGAGCCAGTTCTGAATGATGGTTTATGACTCTTTGTAACCTCTCAGCTAATTCTTCTTGTTTCCTCTTCTGCAGATGAACAGACTACAGCTTTTCTTTCATTCAGCTCATGCATGGTTGTTCCTCTTTGACCGTTGGCTGTGTTCTTAGCGACGTGTTCAAGTGCAACGTTTGTGCAACAGGAGTTTAGTTACGTCTGGATCAAGTATTTTTGCACCCCGATCCGTTGGCTCTTTTTTTATTTATTCTTTTGCAGCTTTGACATTAGCCCCCCACCTTAGAGCAGAAGAAGGAGAAAACATTATGACACTACAGGGATGTGGTTTTGGTTCATAGCCGACCTAAAATAAATAACTAATGAATCCTGAATGAACCTAAGCAGCATGTCTTTGGACGGTGGGAGGAAGCTGGAGAACCTGGAGAGAACCCACGCAGACACAGGGAGAACATGCAGACTACACACAGAAAGGAACCAGTGGGAACATGGATTAGAACCTAGAACCTTCTGGCTGTGAGGCATCAGTGCTAACCACCACCTCATCACTCATTGATTCTTTACTAATTAAATCTTTTCAACTCGATTCAATTGAAAGTCTGAAGTATAATTTAAGCAGAGAGTAATAACGCACCTGGAAGGTCTCCACCCAGCCTCCACCTCCACCTCCCTGCTTCCTGTTTGATCTGTCATAATGACGGTGGGGCTGTAATGGAGCTGGGGCCTTGAGGACAGCATGTGCATGTCAAAGAAGAGATAAAAGATCAGGGATGGTGGTCCAATCTGATTCATCACCATCCCACCTCCAACCCCTCCCTCAACCTTCTGCCTGACCTGCTCATTAACATCCTGGTTGGACTGCAGATGGCCTGGCTCAGTCAGGGCCCCACACAGAGCAGCTCTCTTTGCTCCGGCTCCGACTCTCCCTGGTTCCCATTTTTCTCAGCTGTCACTGGTTCCCCCAGCTCACCTTCTCCACCCAGCGTTCATCTTATTTCCTCTTCTTGGCGTGACTTTTGTCTCCTTTCCGTCTCATCTTTCTCGTTTTCACCCTCTGCCTGTTTCTGTCCTCTCTCACCTTGACTCAGCTTGTTAACGGTCTCATCCCTTTACCGTCCCTTTCTTCTTCTACCCCGGTCACCTTCCTCACCCCACGGCATTTCTCTGCTTCCCTTGTTCTCCATCCATCTCATTTTCCCAGTCCCCCGCTGCCTCGCCCGTCACCCGCCTCGTTATTAACCGTTCCTCTACCCCATGCAGACGTCCCCTTGCATCAGCCTTTACTCATATTTTGTTAGTTTGAACACACTGACAGTAAGTTTGCACTGCTAACAAGTACTGTCTTTGCAGCCGCTGTCTGAATTACATTAATCATCTGTGTGAGTAAAGCAGAAAAAAACAAAAAACACAAAGGAGAGTCTTATGAATATGAAAGTGGTGTTATTTTCTGACCTTTACAGAACTCCTCCAGAGCCACGAGATACATGATACATTTGTTTTTCGTTGAGTAGCACCCACACAGTACCTACACGGCTGCTGTGGACAAATAGCTTCCTTTTATGAAAATGGAACAGTTTAACACAGATTAGATGCAGAGCATGAATCTGGTTCTCTGTGCTGCAGCCTCCAGGGCTGAATATGTAATCCAGCATGGAAGTACAGCTCCTCTAATGTCCACTAGGGGTTCTACAGATTAGTCAGTTTCTTGACTTCACTGCTTTAAGCATCAAGTAGACTAGTCACCGATCACATGACAATAACAACATGGACGCCTCCTAGACAATAAGTGAGGGGCCCAGTGGGTCGTTGCAGCAAACTAGCAGCAGTTCATCAAGTGTGTAGAGCCCGTACTATTGACTATGTACTACTGCAATGCACGCTTATCTGAGAAGACATCGGCTAACGATAGCAGAGGAACGGTCAATTAACAACTTCACCAAACGTCCTGCAGAGAGAAGGAGGCTGCACATCAACTATTTGATAAAGCTATTAGACCTTTAGCTGCTACACCATCCCATGTGCTGCCTGTTTTTATATAGGCTATACATATCTGCAGCTCACTTTCCTTTCCTTGCATGGCAGTCAACTTTAAAAATCTGAACCCCTTAAATACTCTAAAGAGTTAAATCTTTACAGCAGAACTAAATATGTTTAGAGCTAAACATACATAGATTATAACTAATCTCTATAGAACTGCTGGTATGGAATATCTTTAAGTGTTTTAAGACTAGGCACTTACCAGCAGGCCTGGCTCGAGAATATTGGATCACATTAACAAAGGATCATAATTTGTAGAGGCACAACAGAAGCGTTACTGATCAGTGAGGGAAACAGCCTGATTATTTCTGACATTCACTCGCAAATCAAATTTTAGTCACAGCAATGTACGAAATTCAGCTTTCACGCATCAGCGTAACCATATCAACTGCCATTTGTCACGTTCTAATCTGAAAGTGATTAATTTAATCTTTGCAGTGGTAGCACCAAAAAACAGGCCCCTCAGATATTTCTGCTTTTATTCATTGCACAGCATCATCAGGGGAGAATCTGACTCCCAGAGTCAGTCTGCTGAATGGCAACAAACCCCAAAACATCCAGTCACAGCCCTGCGACAGACCGTGCTGTCCCCGCAGTACGACAAGACACAGAACACAGTCATTCATTCATTCATTCATTCATTCATTCATTCGTCTTCTGTAACCTCTTGTCCCGTGTCCACCCTGGACAGGTCTCCAGTCTATCACAGGGCTAACACAGAGAGACAGAATCACCAATGAACCTAAGCAGCATGTCTTTGGACGGTGGGAGGAAGCTGGAGAACCTGAAGAGAACCCACGCAGACACAGGGAGAACATGCAGACTACACACAGAAAGGAACCAGTCGATGGATTAGAACCTAGAACCTTCTGGCTGTGAGTCAAACATCTTAAATCTAAAGTGTAGCTTCAAGACAAAAGCAGAGGATCTTATTGTGTAACAAGGGCTCAGCAACAACTGTAATTCCTTGCTCCAAGCAAGGTGTGAAACAGTCCTTCACACCTCTCCATGTCTCTATTAACATTTTATGTAAGTGACAATCAACACGACTTGAACCGTCACAGTGATGCTCAGACATTTCTGCTCAGCTCATGATGTGTCCTGCATAAAGTTAAACATGTTGTTATATTGTGGGTTGTGTTTAGTAGCTGTGTCCTCAAAGCTCAGGAGGAAGACTGTCACTCTCTTCAGTTCATGTTCCCTCTTCATCTTATCTACTCCTCTGTAATTTCCTCTCCTCGTCATCTTCCGTTGGCTACCCTCATCTCAGCGGCCCGTCTCCCATCTTCTCTTTCTTTTAATTTCCTCTCCTGTTGCTCCCCTCTTCGCACCCGTTATCAACTCCTCATTGAGTCTACTCTTGCCTCCCTCCTCTGCCTCTGCCCTTATTATTTGGTGTCCACTCTCCAGGCTCACTCTTCATCTTTACAGTGACAGTGTCAAACCAGAATGATGTCCCACTTCTACTTTGATGGTAACACCATAAGCTCAGTTTTCATGTTACAGAGCAAAGACATGCAGGAAATGTTAAGTGGCAACTCATGGCGAGGAGGTCCAGGCCCCACCTACAGCCTGTAACCATCAATGGGGAGTGTGTAGAGGTGGTTCAGACCTAGAAGGACCTGGGTCTACATCTGGATCACAAACTGGACTGGTGGGCTAACATAGACTCAGAAGACAACAAAAGTCAGAGCTGTCTCTATGTCCTCAGGAGGTTGAGGTGGTTTAATATCTGCAGGAAGCTGCTGGTCTTCTTCTACGCTGGAGTCCCTGACATCAGTGGTAGATGGAAGGAGCTTGAATATCCTATCTATCTATCTATCTATCTATCTATCTATCTATCTATCTATCTATCTATCTATCTATCTATCTATCTATCTATCTATCTATCTATCTATCCATCCATCCATCCATCCATCCATCCATCTTATTGAGAAAGGCCGACACTGTGTCGTTGAACCTGTTGCTGCGACCACTTCATCCAGAGAGGTAACTCTTAAGTAAAAGAGTAGATGCTGACAGATGGAACGGTTCTCAATCTCTGTATCAAATTGAATGGCCCAGACATAAATGGTGCTGCTACATTGCCAAAGGTGCAGTCTGTCGAGTCTAGTGAAGTAAAGTGTCCAGAGTGCATTAGGGGTCCGTGGGTCCAGCACTTTTCTCTGGAGACGGGCTAAAGTGGCAGCAGCCACTGCAAAGTTTCTGTTTGACCTGTGAGTGATGCTGAGAGGTGCAAACCCCTGTGAGGCCTCAGAAAGTGCTACTCCTGGATAGCACACCTGTGAACTGGGGCTCAGGAACAAAATGTTGATTCTGGAGAAAACGTGTCAGACAAGATGGCCAGGATGTGCTGACGCCTGGTCGAAGAGAAGAACATATCAGTGAATAATTCAGATTTAAAGCACACCGGTGGATGCAAACAAAGATTTGAATGCTTTTCTCTCCTCCTACCTCCTTGAACATTGTCTATTTCTGACCCACTCACCTTCTGGATTTGTTGAATACTGAAAACTCTTCTATTGTTGTAAACTACTTTACTAAACTAAACTAAATCTCATGTATGTGCATCGCTGTTCATTTACTGCCTCACCTTTCACTTCTTGTCTAACACAAAACTGCAAATGACAAACACGTTCTGTGAATTTAAAAAACTTCAAAAACAACCAGAATTAAGGAGTTTCAAACAAAGAAGCTTAAAGCAGAGACAAAATGATCTCGACCCAGACTAGCACCTCTGTATACAACCATTACAACATCCTTTTCTTCTCACATCAAGCAGCGTCTATGGCTAAATTATTTTGAGACCATAGTGCCTGGAAACTGCATTTGAGAGGAATAAAAATACAATATGAGGAAACCAAAGGCCTCCAGGAGTTTCTCTCTTTCACTGAGGATAAATCACATGAAGAAGAAGAAGAAGAAGAAGAAGAAGAAGAAGAAAAAAAGACTAATCTGAGGCTTCAGACACAATACATGACTGCGCCTTGGAACCCAGTCACCAGGCAGACAGCTTAGAGTTTACTTTTAAGGGTGCAATGTGCATAACATTATGTCAGCACTATTTATTCCCACAGCCGGGAGTGTGTCCTCAGAAACAGTGCCTCAGCAGCTAATGTATAAATTAGAGCAAACAGGAGCCAGTGGATGAACCGAGATAGGCGCCCTGCTTGGGGTTATTTTTCATTCTGTTTGAGAGAAAAAATTCTCCGTCACTTTGTTGGTGTACTTCTTCAACTCTCCTTTGACTCCTTCGTCTCGTCTCCTGCTGCCTCTGTCTCTTTCATTTCGGTGTTGCAAGCAGATTTACATTATTGTCACTGATGCAATGCTTCTGCATTTTCAGCATGAAAGCCAGATACGCTGTAGAAAATATGAAAACAAACAAATGGCTTACTTGAGTGTATGTTGGCCACGTCAGGGTTGGGACTGTCCCAGATGGAATTACTCTTTTGCATAGCACAAGTATATTGAATACTATACACTATAATCTCAGCTTAGAGCTCAGTCTTGCTTTAGATGTGAATGTGGTTCTAAGAAGCTGAGCATTGGATTGGATTCAGAATGTTTTTTTCTTTCCTTGTTATATACTGTACATCAGTAGTTTAGTTTTTTGGTCACCACATTAGTCCTGAGTCCATGTTTCTATCCAGTGAACCAGCCCATATTAACACATTGTTCTGGAGTGGTACCACCGTGGCTCATGTGGAACAGTTGGTTGTACTTGGGCAAAAAGCTGAACCCAAAGTTGCTCTAAATTGCCAGCGATTGCTGCCATTGGTCCAAACGGTGCATTCTTTTATGTTCAAGTCTGTTCCAGTTAAAATGAGTTCAAATACCCAGAAGTGTTCTTGCGCCCCCATTTTATCCAGGATACATCAGGAGGTAACTTGTGTGGACATGGGACTTTCCAGGTATCCCAGAATGCATTGTACAAGCATCATAAAATACAATGCTATTACAATTACAAGATGGCCGTCCTGCACCAGAGTCTGTACTTCAGAGTCGAACCTGTCATGTCCAAGTATGCAAGCCCAGACTTGGTGACCTAATAGTGATGATCATCATCTGCTTCCAGTTCATAGTACGCATGTGACCAAGTGCAGGCCAAATACCCAGACGTGCTCTTGCCCCGCCCATTTTATGTAGCGTACATTGGGAGGTAACTTGTGTCAGCCAGGTATCCCAGAATGCATTTCGTGTTCACTACCACTTGGTGCAAATTCCACTGTGTCCTACTGTCTGTGCTTCAGACAGGTAGACAGGTAGAGAATCATTTACTATTTACTGACTGCACCGATTACAAACATGACTAGGACAACTATTAATGATAAGACGACACAGAAGACTGTTACATGCATACATAAATAGTAAGTGAGATGTCTTTGTCAGTGTAGAAAGTCTTTGTAATGTCAAAATTCTGTGTTTGTTTTATTTGTATATAAACTGTATATCCAACCTATAGAAGACACCACAACCACTGATGACCTGACATTTTTTTAGTTCCATCTGGGAACCAACTTCTTTTGCTCTTTAAACCTGTAAAGGTGTAAGAACTGAGACAGACTCTGTAAAGCATTAATTGCTGTTTTTATTGACGGATTATCTCTGAGCTGTAACGGAGAAGTGAGCAGAGCGAACGGCTACAGAAGCGTACAAACTCTGACCTCCATCCGTCCGCCTCTGTCACAAACAGCTGTCTGTCAGCAGCTGCCGGGGGCGGGGGGCGAGTTGAGACGGCCGTCAGTCCAACTGTCTGAACCGTCAAACTTAAATTACTGCATGAACATCACTTCCTATTAGCCTGTGTGAGGATCAGACATCAGTGGAGGAGCGCTGGTATTCATTCAGCTTTGTTTACTTGTGAGGTGTAAGGGACGAGGGAGCCTGCAGGGCTGCTGATGGAGCTCTGAGTCTTATCGTTAAACAACAACAACTAAAAACGTTCTTTGCCTGATTGCAGGGCAGATCACTGCGCTACATCTGAAGCTGCTGATGGGAGATTTTGGAAGGCAGCGGTAGCCTCCAGGCAAACCCAAACTTCCCTCGTCCTCTTAATGTTTGTGAGAGTAAAGTTGGTGCAGAGTTGCTCCGTTGGGGACTGATTATGCTTCGGCAAAGATCTGTGATGGACAGAAGAGTAACAGTGACATAGTGTGGCTCGAAATAGTTGAATCACAATAGCTCGTTACTCACATTCTGGTAGAAGTGTTTACAGTAACTGAGTTTTTGAGTCTCTGGAGATGTTTGAGAACACTTCAGCAGAGGACTCTTCCTAGACTCATACTGGCGAGGCCCAAAATGGGTATGACGTTGGAGCTAACCAGTTCCTGTAAAGCCTGTACGACAGAAATAAAAACCTGAAACAATAGAGTGAGAAAAAAAAACTAGCAGTGAAGTAACGTTTGAGGTCATTGCATTAGTCACTGTCACATTCAGACCTCGGGCTCCCCAGCAGTGATCTGATGAGTCTGTCGCTGTGAATAAGAAGACAGGCTGTGGAGATATAATGGCTCCGGGTTGCACCGGCTGGTGGAGTATGAATCTATTTCCAGTAACGCCTGATGACTGTAACAACTGTATTTATTATCAGAAAGGGAACGACCGCGCTCGTCTTTGTTGTTCCGACGGCTTAATGATGTTTAGAAAAGTGTGATGATGATGATAACGGCACGGCTGAACTCTCTCATGAAGGTGTGAATGTGAAAATCAAAGCGCTGCTTCTCGTTATCAAGATGTGCTGCATTCACTAATTCTTTTGTATTCAGGTAAAATTTGTGTTTGTGTCTTTGCATCAGTCTGGCTGCGTTCAGCTCAGTCATGAACAGGAGTCACACCATCATGACCTTAATTACAAAGAGTCAGAACAATGGGACGGCTTCACCAGGCAAAGTTAATAAGTGTTCAGACTAGAATAGGAATAAATAAAGCGATAAATAAAGCATTACTTTGACGTTCTCTCTTTGTTTCCATGGAGTAAACCATGAAAGCTGCGTCTTAAATGCTGTATAGTCAAGATTCACTCCAATATTCCACTTTGCTATGAAACCTTGAATTAACGTTCCACCACAAAGTGAACAGCAATCCACCACTGTGCAGCAATCTAATAAACTTAGATATAACATCAAGTTTGATGTATTTATACTGATAACTACAATGGACGTCAGAAGAAGTCCACATAGTCTAGGATTCTCAGCTGGTCTCAGTCTGGAGCCACATACCAGGGTCAATACATCCTGACCTGATTTAACAACAGTCAGACCAAGCAAAAAGCTTTTTCCTAAGGAGATATGAAACTGCATAAAATAACCAAGGCAACAAGTGTCGGACACTTTTGTGAAGTTCTCAGCTCATGGTCTTTGCATGCAGGATGTTTGGTTTCTAAATGGCTCTACAGTTTAGGTTTCATGCTCTTGTGTGCATGCACTCTTCTACATCAGACACCAGAGTACAAAAAACAACATTTTAGATGGCTCCAGGTTATATTTCCGCGTCACCTTCCTCTAAATACCTAAAATATAAATAATGGGTCAGAGGTGTGCTTTAGAGTCATGACCTACCCGTTTAGAATCACTGCTCCAGACGGTCATGGGAGCTGGAGCCTATCCCGACCGGGACTGGGCAAGCGACAGAGTTCATGTCCAATTTAGAACAACTACTAAGTGCAAAGCACACAAGCTGCAGCCAGTGAGCAGATCTGAATCATCTAGACGTGAGGCCTCAGTGCTGACCACAGCACTACAGAACACGTCACCTGTCTGCTCTGCGTTGTGGGGATTCCTGAAAGTTAGGGCAGTCAGCAAAGTGGAGCGTGCTCTGTGTGCAATCAGACTAATACAGAAAACCTGACCTACATAAAAGTGTTTGGGTTGTCATGTTTAATCTGCATTAATACAAGAAAGTTTAATACAGCAAAATCTATTGGTGTCAAGATGTAGATCTCTGGATGGGGGACACCAGTGTGAAAACATCTAAAATTACACCAGTAAGTACCACTACAATTTACTGGTATTAAACAGGGAGATGTGGGTTTAAAGTTTCTTCAGTTGATTCCTACAAATAGCCCAGGTTACGTGTTTTGTTCACTTGTTGAATAAAACATTTTACATTTAATCTCTGGTAGCGTCAAAAGCTTTCAGCAACGAGGAATCATAGTGGGAGAAGATTTAAAAGTTAAAGTGGTGTTCAGGCTTATAACCGGCCTCGTCTAAGAGATATCCTCATGTGCTACAGGAGCAAACAATGAAGCTAGGCAACAGCTGAGCCTTTACTATAGCTAACACTATTTAATGTGCATAAAAAAAAGAGGCCAAGGTCATGGCTCCAACTTGGGATGCTAATTTTGTGAAGACCGTGAAACGAGTGGTGCATAAACTCAACTGTAGCACAAAAAGGGAACAGGATCAGTTTGTATTTCAACAGCCAAACAGCACACAGGTAAACAGGAACCAGGAGGGAAAATGTCAGGTACAGAAGGCTGAGATGGTTTAGCAGCAGACAGAGAGGGTCAGTACCAGAAAGTCTTCCATGGCAAAGAACAACCAGGCAAAAGAAGTATGACTATATACTGGCCAGGTTACAGAGGATGAGGAGCAGCTGTGTGCACAGGTAAACTGAGCTGATGAAGTGAAATGAAAAATACCAAGAGGGAGATGGGTGACTGACAGACTGCTTGAGCAAAGCCAACTTTACCGTACGTAGCATCTGACACAGATTACATAGAAGCACCATGAATATTTGAATCCTGCTGGTTTGCTGGGAGGAGTTTGACGTAGCAGGTGTCACAAAAAGACATCTTTGAAGCTTTTAAACAGTGGGACATTGGACAGTTGTTCTGGAGACACAACCAAAGACATCGCCACGCGTATATTTAGCCGCCGTTCATGCTTCTGCACGACATAGACGCTGTAGCCTATGCCAGAGACATTTATACTTGTGCTCAGCACCCAAATGGTAGTAGGTAATGGTTGTGCCAGCTGGGTTGATTTTTGTTTCTACTTCCTGTTTCACTCACCAAAGACGAGTCATACAAATGTTTGTATCTCTGAACCTAATCAGTAAACCTTTATTCCATCTTTACAGATCCAAAACAATCACTTAGAAAACTGCAGAGATTAAGAAGCAGATGGAAATAATAAATGAGAAACATGCTACTACCAAGAGGACCAATCACAGCTCTTGTAGTCAGGCGTTGCTGTGGTGCATAGTCACATTTCTGGGTAGGTGCACGTCAGGTTGTGATGCTATGGTCTGCATAGGGTCTGGGCTGTCGCCGTAACCCTAAAGCACATTCATCACTGTCAGACACTTGTAGCAGGTTGTCTGAGGGAGTTAAACGTCCAGTTTTCCGCAGCAAAACTCCATTTGAAAAGCATTTATTTCTCTAGAGGAGGTTGAGGGATCTGAACATTACGTGTGGCAGTGATTTTAATCCACAGCTCATATGTCTGTGATGTTTCACGCCCTGAAGCAAAAATTACATACCCATTTACCTGCTGTCATTCAGTGCACTCGCTGAAACTCCTAGAATTCACACTTTTTAAATGCCGTTGGAGTTTTTGCACCCACAGCCAAGTTTCATCACTCACCGGCGAGTTTTGTGCAACACAAGGAGAGAACTTTATTTTTTAACCCAAACATGCCAGAATAGTAAGACCAACAGCCAAGCTCATAAATATTTCATGGGATTTTTCCAGGCTACTGTTTGTTTGTTTAGCCAAACTGATTTTTATCCGTAGTGAGAGCTTCACACTATCTACACCGGAGACAAGCAGTCCATTTCTTAGGCAATCAGAAAGTGGGATAGTTTGCAGCTGCTGGTAAATATTTTATTAACACTAATTTTAGTTCTAAGCCCGCTGGTCGTGAAAGTCTAATGGCTTATCGGGAGAAATTACGAAATGTTTGCAGAACCTGTAATTTGGCAATGACTAAAATATGATCCAGAGTGGAGGAGCAGGACACATATTTCATTACTTTCCCTTTGCTGTAACATTAATCCTGACCAAATATGGTTCCAGACACGAGCCTGGGGCAAGTTATCTAAACCCTTTTATTTATTTATTTATTTTGCTGAAGTGCTTACACTTGCATAGCATACAGATCTGAGCTTTGTGGGGTTTTTTGGAGTGGAACAAACGTAGCACAGTCAGTTCTCTCCAAGCTGTTGCTCCAGTGTTTCAGAAGACGCTTCCTCATGTCGTGCATCTGAGCATAAGTGCATCAGCAAGTTGGCCTCCCAATAAGAGGCACCCTGTTGGACCTCCAGTGTCTGAGTCCATATGGGTGATTGGGGCGTAAACATGGCCGTTTCCTGGTGGTGATGTCTGCCGTGAGCGTCCTGCTGAGACAGAACCGCAGATGAAGTGACGCTGCCAACCTCCTCCCGCCTGTAAATCAAATAAACGGCGCCCAACATCTGGAGTGGCATGCAAATAATATGATCAATATTCCTCACAGCACGTCACGCGTGTCTGAACAACACCTTGCAGGATAATCAATACTCCTAACACGCACCCAACCTCCTAAAAAAAGCCTCTGATTCCGCCTCCCCTGCCAAATAAAAAGTTGGCAAATAAAAACTTTGTGAGGAGCTGTAGCGATGCTTCTTTCTAAAATGACAGATGGGACGCTCAGCGCACATAGCCTGCATGGCTTTGGTTAATTATGGAGGCATACAGTATATTGTATATATAAAACTCTCAAAAGCAGGAGTGCAGCTCTTCCCGGTGGCACGAGGAAATAGCTGACGGGTGCATATGGTTTGATCACAGGGGAGTTATTCTCTGAGTCTTTTATTTTTCTCTGGCAGTCGTGATGTATGCAGGGCTGATCTTTCCCTCTGTGCAGCCAGCCAGAGAATTCTGCACAGAATTGATGGGAAACCTTGGTACGCTGAAAGACATTACGTAAGAATATGAGACGCTTTTACTCCGAGTGCAGTGTCCTCAGCACTCAGTTGATTTGCATTATAGTGTCCTCGGTGGTCAGTTATTTACATGAGATGACTATGATAAGCAGGGCTGTGGATTCCACATTCGGACTGAAGCGTGAAGGCCTTTGGAGCAAGTAACCAGTCGCACTAACCAAAGGCATAAAAAAAACAGCTCTAGCAATGATGCACACTGATATGTTTTTATGTTTTCTCTTGTAAATCATTTCTAAATCCTGTTGGGTATCAAACCTAACCTGAAGTGCAGACACAGGATTGCATCTCAGAAATGTGTTTGTAGGAAAGAATGCATCCAAAGTTGGCTGTTAATTTAGATTTTATTGTCATTGCATATGCACACACAATGGAATCTGACCAGGAGTGCAAACGAACAACCCAATAATAGGAGGCAAGCTACGACTATTGTACAGCCTGAGATAAGTTAGCAAGTATTTTATTGTTCCACTAATGGAACGAGAGGACACGACATTTAAGTTTTTATTTATTTTTGTTGTGAAAAGAAAAACTGCCAGAATGATCCAAAGCAGGGTGTTTAGCACTGATGCCTCAGCAAGCAGAAGGTTCTGGGTTCTAATCTTGGTTCCTCTCTGTGTGTAGTCTGCATGTTCTCCCTGTGTCTGTGTGGGTTCTCTCCAGGTTCTCCAGCTTCCTCCCACCGTCCAAAGACATGCTGCTTAGGTTCATTGGTGATTCTGTCTCTCTGTGTTAGTCCTGTGATAGACTGGAGACCTGTCCAGGGTGGACCCCCCTCTAGCCCAATCACAGCTGGGATAGACTGCAGTGTTAGGGAGGAATTTGTGGTGATGCCGATGAAGAAGAAGAAGCAGAGTCGTGTATGTCTTATGCTGAAAGAGTTTATTTAGGCTCGTACGAGGAGACCAGAAGCTTCGTCATCACAACATAAGTGCATGAGTCCACCTCAATTCTAAGGGACAAACACTATTGTACATAAACATGAAGATGAGCATTAACACCAGCTATGAAATACAAAGTGTCATCCAGTGACGAAGGATGTTATCATCCAACTGCAGAGAGCCAGACAGTGAGACTGAAGACGCCAAAGATGGACCATGGCCTTGGGATGTTCCTCAGAGAGAAAATAGGGCAGATAACTGACCCCAGCAGTAGGGAAGAGAAATTATTCTCTAACATGCAGCACCTCCAAGCGACCCTCCAGAGGACACGAGGTTACAGAAGATGAATGAATGAATGAATGAATGATCCTAACCCAGCTCAGATTTTGTTCGCCTGCCCAACTCTATTATTACCCAGTTCCAAAAAAGCCAAAGGGGGTACAGGGTGTTGGTTCATTAAGGGCCCAGGGGCTGTGGGATGATCTGTTAATCATGTCAGCTGACCGTGTGATTCCCTTTAAACCCTCCTTTTTCATCTGAGAGCCGTTCCCACTTTAAATAGAGTTTTTAATTGTGTTTTATTGTTTCACTTGTTTTTATTATCTGTGTTTTATGTGTCTGTTTCTAAAACTGCATCTGTAATGTCTTTGTTAAACACTTTGTGAAGCTGATTTGAAAATCTCTGCAGAAATAAAGATTATTTTATTTTTTTCACCATTAGAAACGATCCTCAAACTGTACGACTTTACAGCACTTCTGTTACCTCGACAACTCTTGAGACTTTGGCCGCTTGCACTAAACGCATAATAATCCCAGTCACTATTTAGATCATAAACAGTGAAAGCATTTTCATTCACAGCGCTGTGGCAGCTGTGGTCCTTTTAAAACGGCTTCACTCTCACCTCCTCCGCTCCTGCCGCATCCAGCGTGTCATAAAGCCTTCAGTTCACATTTACAGCCTGCAACGCTGAGAAAGAGCAGCGCAGATGTGTGCCAGAGGCGCCGGTGTGTGTGTGCATGTGTGTGCATGTGTGCGTGTAGGTGTGTGTGCATGTGTGTGTGCATGTGTGTGTGTGTTTGATGTGGCCTTCATGCACGGGACATCTCGCTTGATGTGAACAGAAAAGGTGAGCTGTTGACTTTGGGAAAAAAAAGAAAGGATACTAATAAAATGATGAGTATGTGCAGCACTATGACTGTCACACACACACACACACACACACACACACACACACACACACACACACACACACACTGAGCAGCCGCAGAGTGGGAGTGAAATCAACACATCATCACAGGGAGTGACAAGGTAAAAGGTGAGCACGGGGTGAAAGAGGCGCCGGCTGACAGGACGAGCTGAAGAGCTGCTGTCACCGCGGAGGGTTGAAATAGCGAGGAGACGGAGGAGAGACAGACGTGGTGACAAAAGGGACGACAAACGTCCTCTGTTGTTTGACAATGAACTGTCAGCACGACAGAGAGGGAGTGAAATGAACGAGAGGACACGGGGGGAAAGCACGGGGAGGGACGGAGAAACCGTGGACCTGTGAGAAACAGAGGGATGGAAAGAAGAGCAGGAGAATGTAGGTATGCACAACGAAGAGGATGGAGGATGGACAAGAGAAGAGACACAATAAAGAGCTGGAACGATGGAGAGATGAAATGAAGAAGTGATGGGAAGATGAGGGAATAGGAACTCAACACAAGAAATGCTGGATGAAAGGAGAGGTGTGAAGAAGAAGGGTATAACATAGGATACAGGAATAAAGAGATGGAAAGATGAGAGGATGGAGATGTGAGTGGTGGCTGAAGGAATGAATAGAGAGATGGAATAACAAGAGGGAGAACTAAAGAGATGAAACCTGATATAGATGAATAAACGAAGGAAGAAGGAAGTGGCTGGGTAGTGGTAGGGAGATGGAATGATCCCTTCATCCATCCGTGTCTTTCTCCATCCATCTCTCCACTCTTCATCCTTCCTTCATCTCTTTATCTCCTACGAGCTCGGCTCCCGTTGGACTCAACATCTGTCTGCTCGCCGACTGAGACGCCGGCTGAAAAGAAAATCCTCCCTCCCTCAGATTCATCGCCGAACACAAACCAGTCAGACGAGACATCATCTGTATTCACAAGACAAACAGCACCCCCCGCTCCACCCCTATCCCCACCCCTCTCCCCCACCTCCCATGTGGGGGATCCACCCGCCGGCTGACCGGTGATGGGGATCGCAGTGGGTGCGGCACAGATTTGTCACTCCGGTCGAGGCCTCAAGCTTAATGTTCCGGCTAAACTGCTGCAGAATAGATGTTGACACAAAAGTGGCAGGTTCTGAAAACTGACACGGCCGCGGGGGTTCGGTGGGAGGATGCCTGAGGAGCAGAGTAAGTAAATGTGACGCGGCGTCGTACATCAGAAACGCAGCGACAGAACAGAGAGACTGTGAGGAGAGAGGGAGAGAGGGAGAGTGACACGGCTCTGTCTGACTCTCTGCTACTTCTTCTTTTGCATTCATGGCCTCGTTCAGATCCTTCTATTAACATCTGACCTGAGAGATCTGAACACAACGAGACAGCTTTTAGTGCTTGTGTTCACACCTGGATTTAAATACTAGATCTGATCTCAGTTTAGCTCTTTATGCAAATAAACACTGACATCAATCAGGGCTCAGTAGAATATTTTAGCAGCTGCTCTTTCTAATGGATCTCTATCTACTGCTGTTTCAGAACCAAGAACAGTGTCTCATGACTTATGTTACATTATTATATATTGATATCCGCCCTGATGTTAGCTAGATCTGCACAAATCTAAAAAAAGTCTCCAAGGAGATTGTAGAAACTACTAAAACTGGGTTAAGAACTGTCCAAGGCATTATTAGAAACTGGAAGGAGAGTGGAGAGGCATCAGGGTAAGAAGAGAGGCAGATGAAGTGATGCAGCCATCATGCCTAGTGTCTACTGTACAAGCCTGTGCTATGGGGCAGTGCTATGATCTGGGTCTAGGTTCATTAGCTGACTACCTGAATATACTGAATGAGCAGCTTATTCCATCAATGGATCATATTCCAAGATGACAATGTCAGGATTCATGGGGCTCAGATTGTCAAAGAGTGGTTCAGGGAGCATGAGATGGATTGTTCCACCACAGAGTCCAGACCTTAACCCCATTGAGAATCTTTGGGATGAGCTGGAGAAGCTTTGAGCAGTGGTCAGACTCTCCATCATCAATACAATGAATGCAACACTGGATGGAGAGAAATCTGGAGACATTGGAGAAGATTATGGAGACAATGAGACAGAGAATGAGCTGGAATCAAAGCTAAAGGAGGTCCAACCAAATGTTAGAGTCCCCCTTTGGTCTCATTTGGGCTCATTTTTCTTCTCTTTTCTTTTGTGCTGGTTCTTAGTCCTCCCACCAACCAGTAATACTCCAGCCCCCAACAATGATGATGCTTTTGAAAAGAGGTTTTGACAGATGTTTTCCTTTCTAGAGATCTTCCTCAGGGCCCTGTGCCACATTTGTGTTAGCCTGTTAGCTTCAGTCTCATTGTTCACACTAACTGTGTTTCCAGGCATGGCAGGCAGCTGTTTCCATCAAGAGAGCTCCAGTAAACACCATGGTACACAGCATGACCTGCTAATGCTGGTTAAGGCAGTGGAACATCTAAGTATAAAAAGTTAATTAAGTCCAAACCAGAGCTAAAAGGAAAGAGAATAATCAAACCGCTTTGGTTGGATGGAAAACAGACTAAATGAATGTCAAGATAAGATAAGATGAAATAATCCTTTACTTAATCCACAGTGGGGGGATTAGCAGCCGTGTAGCTGCACGCAGTTTAAAGACAATGCTCACAGGAGATAAAAAAATAAAGTCAACATTAAATCGGTACAAAAAGTTGATGATGCTCAGTGAATGGTCACCTGTTTGGTCTACCATCGGTAGAAACTGCAGATCACACGCTGAATTACAAGCTTTTTTAGAACGTCATAAACAGTGATTTTGTGCAGGACTTTAAAATAAAGATGCATTTGTTTTCACTAGTGTTCTTAATGAACTGTCAGGTGAGTGTGTGTCTGTGTCGTGTTGCTCTGCAACCACAAAAAGGCCAAAAACGCTTGATTCATGCAGTGTAGTTTTTATAATCTTGCTGTGAGATGTTTGGACACAAAGAGATGGAAGGAGCTGGAAACAAAAGAACAGAAATGAAAAAATGGGACAAAGAGCGCTGCAGTATTGGTAGGGTGTGGCAGCGGAGAAATCCAGCAGACCAAAACCTAGACAAGAACTCAGGAACACGGAGAAACGAGGAGGTGAACGGGAACGCTGGAGAACAAGAACAGAGGTAAATCCACAGAGGTAACTTCACAGATGACTTGACAAAGGAAACTTTACTTAAAAAAAACACAATATTATCCAAAGTACACCGAGTTCAGCCTGAGATCAGATTTATTGAATTTATTTCAGGCACTTTAAAGGACGTATCTGGAGCCTGGTGAGACAGAATAACACGTCTTATTTATGTAAAGAATGGACAAGAAAAAAACAAAGAGGATCCTTTAAATTAATAAAATAAAATGGACAGGCAGACACTGAAGGAGTCGGCTTTAAATCCTCCATGATGAGGCTTAAGTGCACAGGTGAATGGGAGTTAATTAAATGCATCGTATCTATTGAATACGTGTGTTTGCGTGTGTGTGTACTGAATGCTTACAATGGCGTAATACGGTCCTCGTCTGCAATAAGGCCGAGCAGTAATTGGGTCCTAGTGACTCTCGAGAAAATTTAATAAGAGCGAGGAAAAGATTAGGCAGAAGAACTGTTTAGGCTTATTAGACAAAAAAAACAAAAAACACAAACGGGGAGAAGAAGAGGACGAATGATGGAAGAGGAAAACTCAACAAAATCATTTCAGGAAGGCTGTGTCTACAGGATGGGGGTGGGGGGGGCAGATATAATTAGCATGATGCTGCATGTGTGTTGTGAGGCTTATTATTCTAATTATCTTGCTGATTCTCTCCCTCTGCTGTTTACATGCTGCATTTTCAGACGTTTTCCATCTTGTCCTGCTTGGTTTTTCCTCTTTGCTTTTTTTCATGTGACAGAAAAAGCCCCTCACCCTCCCCCACCCCCTCCCTCGTTTTCTGTTTTTTCTTTAATTTCTAGCTGCCCTTGACTAGTTGGTTAATTAGTTTTGCAGTAATTACCTGCTTCAGTGCATTGTAATAGTCTCACTTATTGTTTAGAGGAAAAGGGAGAAGACCAGTCACACAGTGTGGCTACAGTAGCAGTAATGGCTCCTACATCTTGACTGTTTTGTTGTTTTTCTTTTAACTCGCGTCCAGACTGAATGCCAAAACACATAGCAGAGGCTGAGGTGAAAACAGAAACTGGAGCTAAGCTTTTTGTCTCCCCGCGCCTTATTCAGATGGCCGTTACATGCAGAACGGAAAGTAGGTCAAAGGAAACTATTCAAGGGTTCGCTTTAGACAAGGTGTTAAAAAAAGATTAAAACACTGAATCACGATTAGATGCACGGTTGTCCATAGCTAATGCACGATGAAAGCGAATCAGTCGTACAGATGCTGTCCAGAATATCTGAAGATGATGTTGCTGTTAAAAAAAGATCTTTATCTATTTCTGCTCATTCCTTTGTGCGTTCTTTCTGCTTCTTTGGGGATTTTTTGGCAGATTTGACGCTTCAAGATGTTTTAACAGCCTTGTATGGGTAAAAAGATTTATTACGGTCACACTTCAGATTCTGCTTGCTTTCCACAGCTCTAGCTAGAATACAAATACTAGAATTGATTTACATATGTGTCACCTATGTTATGTTCACCAGTAAAGAGATGTCACAGGTCTTCTCAGGGGTCATTTCCTAGAAAACAAGAAAATAAATGGATCCTGCATTTAGTTATTTATGCTCATTCTTCATCCATAACAACGCCACCTCACCTGCAGGACTGCTGCCCTCATTACTCTGCTCAAACAGGTGTGTCTTCACACCAGACAAAGAGTCTCCATGGTCTCCTTCTTATGCATTGTGATGGCCCTGGGCCATTTTGTGTTTCGCTGGGTTCTGTGCTCCTCCCTTCCCAGGTTCTCTGCCTGCTTCCTCCCACCTCGTTAGGGAGATCCACCTCACCTGTGGCCATCTATAAAGGCATGGCCCTTCCAAGATCCCGCTCTCTCCTTCCTGGATGGCTGGTGCATCCAGGCACCTCAGTGTAGATTTGTTTATTTGGTTTGGTTTGGTGTTCTGTTGACTCTTTTGTTTAATACATTTCTGATTAAATTAAGTGGTCGCTGCGTGTTCTCCCTGTTTGGCATCGCAGCATGTTCATGGCATTGATCCTACAGTAGTGAAAAATGCTCCTACAAATATCAGACATTATGTTTTCACTAGGTGTTCAACAATATATTTAATCCAGCTGTGCATTATCCACATGAAGATGAAGTGCCTCCAGCATCATTAAACCTTTAATGTTTCTGTTCTGGAGTCAATTGGTTAAGATTAGGTAAAGCTTCTGATCTGGTTTAACACATAAAACCAACAATAACTCCATCAGTCATGTGCTCACTACATCCACCATTAATCCAGAAACGTTTGTCACAGATTTATTTAGAGACTCAAGTCATGTGTTTTGTTGACCTATCCATCCACCCAGGCAACTTCTCTACCAGGTTTAGAGGACATAGGTTGAGTTAGCTGTTTGACCAGTTCTTACTCTGCCTCTTTCTGTGTTAACAGGCGACCTGTTGCCCTTCATGGGTCTGCATTGTCTTCTTTTGTCCATCTTCCTTCTGCCTCAGATGTGTAGAGAAGAGCTTCTGCTGGAGCTGGGCTGATATGTTTAATAGTGAAGGGAACTCAAGGGATTGGGACTGAACAGCTGTGTAGCCTTAAGAAAAACACTAATCAGTGAGGCTAACTGGAAATAAAGGCTTCAGTTTGAAAGATCGTGTCTGTCACTGTCAAAGTTGATCATTTCTCCACATCCAGTTCACATGTTGCCTGCTTCCCACCTGCTTCCCACCTGCTCCATTGTCAAAGTTGACAAAATGCTGCTCTGTCACCAGCAACTGAAGTGAAAGCACGTGCTGCATTCATGGAAGCAGTGGTCTGACAGCAAAGCAGGAAATCAAATCTTTGGCTTTCTTTGGATACGACAAACAAATACACTACGCTCACAAAAAAAGAAACCCCCTCCCCTGCTACCTCTCCATTCTCTGCCTCCTCCTGACTCGCTGCTTTTGTATTTCCACTCTGAGCTGCAGTGGCACAGATGACAAGCATTGTGTGTGTCTGACTGCCACTTGAACAAACACTGCTGGCACCGCTGTGTGTGTGTGTGAATGCTCATAAATTGACACTCAGGGTGTCAGCACTCTGGCACTGAAATGGACTCTTCATGAATTCAGAGGCTTACCAGAGCTGCTGTTCATTTATTCACAGCGTTGTAATGAGTACAGACGGAGGAGGTAAGACAGTAGCCAACGTCACAAACAAGAAAGGGCTGAGCAAATATTAATGAACGTAAAGAGTCACTGTAATGTTGTCTAAAGCGCTAAGATCACAAACGACTTCAGTCCATCGTACTAGTTTTACCTGAGGATAACTTTACATCATTCAGCTGCTTAAACATCTTCTTATACTTGTGCAGACACGGTGCATGCTACTCAGGAGGAACAAACTGCACCTTTACATTATTTTTATCAGCACATGGAGTCTAGTGACATCACATACAATGCTTCCAGCAACTCCTCCACATTCAGCCAGACTTGTTTTGCATGCAAACCTGAGTCTTCATGGACTAATTTGGCTTCGACATTAACTTTCAGAGGTCCACTTACTTTTGCACCTCACAGATATGTAATATTGGTTCATTTTCCCAAGTAAACAAATGCCAAAGCATAATATCTCCGTTTTATTTATCTACTTTCAGGACCTGCATGAAAACCTGCTCATGTTTTGAGGCATTTTATGCAGGAATATCGAAAGTGCAAACATACATGGAAGCATTTTTACTTGAAGTAAGGCAATCAGCTTTCCAAACACTTCCTAATGTCTCCCGATAATCTGACAATGTGTCATGAATTGATCCCAAACTGGCCCAGATTTAAAATAAAATTCAAACTGCCCAAGTTGGCATGAGTCCGACTCATCGTACCTACATGCAAAAAAAGGAAAAGATAAAACCCATGGAGGCGCTGTGTGAACACACTCAGGCCCCAGGCAGGTTCACATCTAGCACCTCACTGCTGTGAAGAGAGAGAGCTAACCACTGCACACAGAACAGATCTTTTGCAAAAGAAGTCGAGAATGATTCTGTTCACATCTCATTTGCATGACACTGTTGTCTTTGTGCTAAACCAGGCTAAACACGTCACACAGCTATCTTTAGATTAAACACCACACAAACTGAATGGCTTTCATACCAGTCCATAGTTAACAGTTACACTTACAGCAGACATGTTGCTCCAGCGTCTGGGTTGAAGTAGTGTTACACGCAGCCAGACACTGTTAAACTTTGCTGTGTCCTGCTTTGTACCGTCTCCTGGCTCCTATTCTTCCTCCTCATCACGGTAAAGAAAGAGGTCACCATCTGTGGCAGCAGTAAAGGCCAAGCCAGACTCCTCATCTATTAATCAGAGCTACATTTACTAGCATACTTAATACAGCCTGCCAACTGCACGCGGGAACATAATGTGAGTAAATATTTAAAAAGCCGTATGTCAATTCTGTGCCAGTGTCTCCTCCGCTGAACTGTGGATGTGAACAACTTGTAGGTGTCTTGGAAAATGAACTAAGCAAACAGGTGAGGAGATGAAGAGCTGTTCCTTCCTCTGCAGGGAAACAAAGGAGCTAAGGAGCAGTCAGTGGAAGAAGAAGTCAGAGGCTTCAGCAGTGAATACAAAACAAGCGTCCATCAGCAGTTCAATAATTAACAGTCCTTGTTGAGTAGATAAAAATCACATTTTCTCTGGCTGCTTGGCACCAGATAGTCACCAGTTAAATGCTGCCTTTGATCAGGAGGAGAAATCAGGAGGGTTAAAGAGAGGGATCAGTGCTGCTCAGGCTCAGATCAGACCTGAGCAATCAAAACACATGTGTCCAGCTTTAATGCCTGTGTTCACATTAAAATGCATCTCCACCCGTGTCCCCAACCAACACTTGAGTTCTGATCTCAGTTTCGTGCTCTGTATGCAAATAAACACCAACATTTAGGGCCCAGCACCTCAACTGTTATATCCAAACCTGTCTCTACACACATATCCTATTCGTAATCCATAGGGTTTAATGTGACGTGGGTCCACCCTTTGCAGCTAGAACAGCTTCAACTCTTCTGGGAAGTCTTTCCACGAGGTTTAGGAGTGTGTTGATGGGACGTTTTGACCAGAAAGGAGGAAGCATTAGTGAGGTCAGACACTGATGTTGGACCAGAAGGCCTGGCTCTCAGTCTTCTCTCTAATTCATCCTAAAGGTCTTCTATCAGGGTGAGGTCAGGACTCTGTGCAGGCCAGTCAAGTTCTTCCTCACCAAACTCTCTCATCCATGTCTTTATGGACCTCAGTCATGTTGGAGCAGGAAGGGTCCATCCTCAAACTGTTCCCGTAAAGTTAGGAGCATGGAATCATTCAGAATCTCTTGTTCTGCTGAAACATTCAGAGTTCCTTTCACTGGAACTAAGGGGCCAAGCCCAGCTCCTGAAGAACAACCCAACACCATAACCTTCTATCAAACTTCACATTTAGCTCAGGGCAGTCAGACAAATACTGTTCTCCCAGATTCCTCCATCAGATTACCAGATGGAGAAGCTTAATTCATCCCTCCAGAGAACACGTCTCCACTGCTCTAGAGTCCAGCAATGGCTGCTTTACTCCACTGCATCTGATGCTTTGCATTGAACTTGGTGATGTTTGGCTTGGATGCAGCTGATCACCACGGAAACCCATTCCATGAAGCTCTCTACTGTTCTGGAGCTGATCTGAAGGAAACATGAAGTCTGGAGGTCTGTAGAGATTGACTCTGCAGGAAGTTGGTGACCTCTGCAAACTAAGCTCCTCTGTGGCCATGGAAGTGATATGAACACCTAAATTCAGTTGTTTGGATGAATGAGTGAATGTTTTTGTCAATATAGAGTATTTGTTAATGGTCATGTATGTATCATCTAACCAAGTAATGACTCACACAACAATCCATTAAGTCTGAAAAGTGGATCAAAGTTAACTTTACGATTTCTGGTAATGACTTTAACCAGCATCACAATCATTTCTATTCATATTGTGCAGTGAAGCAACATTTTTGTTTGGATTGTCGCATTTGAGAAGCTCAGTACGGCTCGAATATTATTATTATTACAAATAATAAAGCAGCTCTGAAAACTCTCATAATAAAATAAAATAAAACTCTCATATATCTGTCCATATGATGGTCCTAGCGTTCTCAGATATAGCCACTCTCTGTGTTCTTCTCATAACTTAGTCCTGGTGTCAGTTAAACCGTGATTAATATTCATTTTTCTGTTTCACATTCCTCACGGGAGCCTGACAGTCACGTAATTATCAAAATGAAAGACGTATGCCATTTTAAAATACGACATGTACATCCATAAATGAAATGGATTCCAGACGGTGTGTGCAGAGCTTCCCCTCGGCCTCCACAGTTCACACATCTCGAGGTCATCCGCTTGTCAAACAGCCGCTCCGATAATGTGTTAAGATTCACTGCGATTCTTCCGCCACCGCTGTAATCCCTGCGCCATGTTAAACATCCAATAAAACGCTGACCTTTTTGAGAGCACCTGATTGCTTGACATTTGCAGTGACAAGTAAAGTTGTGTTACCGCACTGTTACAGGCAGGGGTGTAAAGGAAAATCAATGTCAGATGTATGAGGGCAGCAGGCAACAACCTTGTGGCTCGGCAGTTAAAAGCAGATCCACTCTGACATTCTGGGCAGCGATCAAATATAAAGGCAGAAAAATGAGAGTAATTGGATAGCAGCGATGTGAGGAAGCAATTTATACAGTGTATGGCCACAGAGGTGAAGATCAATACTGTTTGAGTAAAACTTAAATAAAAAAATAAATGAAAAGACTGGTTTTATACTGGAGCAGGGGGAGATGTGTTTGCAAAATGTGATGCAAACCTGATCTCGTCTGATATGGCAGCAGATGCAGCTCTTATCTCATGTTATTCCTGTCATACTTCAGTCATGCATCACGATTATTTTCAATTTTCGCTGCAGCAGCAGTGTGTCTTCAGGGAAAGTGATGCAAGTCTGACTTGCATCACTTCGAGGACTTATCTGCTCCACCTCGAGACAGATTCTCAGAGAAACTGCTTCAAACGGTTCCACAGCTGAGGCTGGATGGTATAAGGGAAACCGTACCACTGCAGCGGCAGAACCACAGCTTTGGAGGAGGCTCTGTTAACAGTGACAAAAATCTGATGCTGTCAGCGACCTCTTGGGTGACCAGCGTGGTTTTAAAGTTGTTGTTCAAGGTTCTAGTGGATCCAAAAAAGGTTCAAAAAAGGCAACTGGACAATGCCAGGGAAAACGGAGGGGGAAAAGATGGTTTTGGTACGTGTGGACGAGTGAATGTGGAGGCCAGGTCAACACCTTGTGCTGTTCTTCTTCCTAAAGTGTTTTTGTGGCTGCATCCTGCTGGGGATGGCTGCTGCCATCAAGGAGTGTCATTGCTATGGGGTGGGGGTGCCTGGTCTGGTCTAGGTGGGTGCTACATGTCTAAGTAACATCCACACCAATGAATGAAGCCAGGTCCACAAGTTTCCCAGCAGAACACTGAACTGTCACCAGGTGGTCAGTGGTCATAATGCTATGGCTGATTTATGTATATATATACTGGATCTGATTAGGCTCAGCTCCGTGGTGGTGGTTAGGATAGAGGTCATGCCCTCTGTGTGTCCACCCATCTCCTGCCATCAGAGGTGCTTTGTCACCTTCCTCTGTTTCCACAGTAGCTGCTTATCTACTGAGGACACTTTCTGCTGCTTGACTTCCCAGCAGTTGATAGTCTGTCTTTTTATGCCTTCCACTAAAGCCCATACAGCAGAGATTCATTTTAACATGCTGCAGTGTTTCATGGTATAAAGGCAGGGCCCCTTCAACAATATATCCACCTCGTAACTGGCGCATGTCGCTGCAGACAATATGCATCAAAGAGTCTGAATGAGAAGAGGAAAGAAAAAATAATAAGAAATCCTTTGATCGCAGAGAAGTGAATAAAGAGCCTCGTTTCAGAGGAATGAACTCTGACCAGTCCCACTGCTCGATGGCATGCACAAGAAATAAAATGGCTTCTCTGCATCACAAACTATAAATGCATTGTGAATAAAAAAACAAACTAAAGAATCTGCTGCTGTAGCTGAAGCGACTGTGAATCCCCTTCCCTCCCAGCGGGTTTTAAAAATATCCCCAAACATCCACTTTGCTGTGAGATTTCCAAACACACAAGTGGAGCAGCTCCTGCCTGGCAGGAGGCCGCCATCCCCCGGGGTGCAGAAGAAAAGGCTTGCCTCGCGTCGGCGCGTCGCAACAGCTGCTGCAGTTGACCTTTGGGCCTTGATCAAAGAGGCCTGCTTTGTCTGGTGTTAATATCAAATGATGAACATTCAGCTCCTGCGCTGCCCTTTATTTCTGCTGCCAAACAGACAGCAGGAACACATCAGCCGGCCCTGATTGGTATTCTCAGACGCCTGTATAAATGATTATGAGGCTGCTGAATGCTGACGGACAGTGAGGAGAAGATGGGCTGCTTCAGAGCATCTTTAGAAGGACCAGGTTCACCTTCTCACATCAAACCAGATTTATTTTATACTTTCTATAAAATGTTTTTTCCTTCTTTTGCTCAAACCTAAAAGCCAGTTGTAAGAACATAATCAGACTAAACTTGAAACTAGATCGACTCCCTCTACCAACCACAATTTAATGGCAGGAGGTTTGGACGTTTACAGGCGCCAAATACTCAAACTATGGACTTCTATATTTGGTAGTTTGGACTCTAGAGATTGACGAGAGATGGTCATTCTGGTGAAATGAATTCTGTGATACCTGGCTGCAGCAAGTCCATACAAGTGGCCTCCTGATGGATCCTCAAAGGAACAGATGGAGCAAGAACACGCCCGGGTATTTGGAGCGTACTTGCTCAGATTTGCATTTCGTCAGTACTTGGGCAACGACTGTACAGACAAGAACTCTCATTGATAAACTCTCATTGGTCTGGAGTTCGGTCTGCAAAGGAAGGACCAATCAAACCTTTTTGAGGGGGCTTTATGTGGTGATGGACAGAAAAGGCAGTCATACACGTCACCTGAACGCTGTGGAGTTGAATTTGTTTCCAATAAAGTTGCTCTGATTGGTTGTAAGACTATCCAATTGTGTGCAGAGATGTTTTTCTTGGTACAATTTCATGGTTTGCCAAATTTCAAACAATGCCTTTAGTGCTCCACACACCAATGGTAGAACTACCATTAAGGGCAGGGCATTGACAGAAAAAAACATCCAAACTGAATTTCAGTGTGTGTATATGTCATGTTCTGAAATTTCACAAGAGGAGTCAGGACACACACCAGGGAATGAGGCAATGAGGTGAAATAATAAATCCAAATTAAGAACAAAAGGCGCAGCAGAGCCGAGGCAGGATGAAACAAACAAAGTCCGAGGAAAAAGGTAATCCGACAGACGTTAAGTCCAACCAAGAAAATACACAGAGCAAAAGAAAATCCAGGATCCTGTATGAAGCTCAGAGGTGTGAAAAACACAGAAACACAAGGAGGAAGGAGCAGGTGAGCAGAACAGGTACATCCAGGGGGTGTCAAACTCTTTCTAGTAACACAGCAATATGTTTGGGTGAAAATAAGAACAAGTACATTATGAAAAAGTTCATATTTAACGATTTAGCCTTAATGTCTCAGCGTTGTGTTAAGTTTGCATTTTGGTGGTGTCGACAAATTAGGAACAGCACTTACTTTATTGAAAGACAGCAATTAATGTCTTCTTGCACTTTGCAGATTTAGCCCATGCTCCACATTGGACCCTGTTGCTGGACAGTTTTGGCCCACGTGCCGTATGTTTGACACCCTTATACACATGGAGCTAATGTAGAAACTCAAAGGCAAACACACACACACACACGCACACACTCAGGGTGAAGAACCAGAACCACAAAGTGAATTACCAAAAATCCACGACGCTCCATAAACTAAGGAACAAAACCGATGAAGAATGCAGACATCATGGCAGAATGAGCCTTTCCACTCAAACAGATGCGTAACGCACTTAAAGCGTAACATTCTTAATCCGTAAACATTTCATTTAAAAGGTGTTGGATGTGTAAGCCCTCTCTGAATGCAGTCACACCGAGCTCCATCACCGCCCACCGAGCAGAGTAAACAGCGTTTTCATATCTCCCCAGCGTTAGCAGGAAAGTGATTATTTGAGCAATGTGAAGGCAAAAGCTATCAGGCATCGCAGAGATGGATTAAAGCAGAAAAACGGCCGCGCTGCAAAGAATCTGGGATGAAACGGGACAAACAATCAATGGGTGAAGCATAATTCACAGCATGTGGACGTTTTACACACAGGAACACGTTTAGGAACTCTGTTAAGATTCAGTCAGACTGATTCAGCATCTCTCTCTCTTCTTCTTTGCCTTCCTCTCATCCATGGCAGAAGGTTTTTTTTTTTTTCTGTCTTCATTAATTATGTCTCCTGTTGAACTCTCCATGTGCAGCTGCCCTTTGAGTAACACCTCCACGGCCCAGGAAAGCAGGGAGCGTGTTTCCGACTGTGTTTAAAGTGTCACGTGAAGCTTGATGTGAACCTTTGGTGCCCTGTGACCCAGAATAAGCCAATTAACAGGATGTTTACAGGAGGGAGGTGTTTGTGAGAAGTGGATGAATCAGATGAAGCTGCTGAGCATGACGTTAATTCAGAACACCAACAAGAAAGATCTCACCTTTAATAGTTTCTGGGTTCTTTTTTTTGAGACAACTTCAAACCAGGCTGCAGAGAATACGTTGCCATGTTTAGTCTGGCAGCATGTGAAGCAGATTTCAGAGTGTGACTGGTGCTCACATATGACAGATGGACGGACGAATGGATGCAGCGATCAGATGTTGTAGTCAAGCGTCATAACCCTCTGAGGCGGTCTCTCAATAAAGAGGTCTAACACCGACAGAAGGTGCAATAAAACAACATAACTGACCCAGATGGGCCCGGTCTAAACAACTAAAGCCCACGGAGGGCCACGGGACCTGGTGTCTCTACTCTAACCTGATCCTGTTCATAAGAATCAAAAACAAGAACAAGAGGAAGATCTCTGGACCAATCAACAAATCAAGAGCCAAAACAAAAAGCACAGCTCCTGCTGGAAGTAGGAGATTAGAGAAAGAGGATTCCTCCAACACTCATTCATGTGTTCTGATCTGCTTCACCTTAAGGGGAGAACACAAGACACCACAAGTACTCAAACGTTAGCCTTGCACACTTGGTAGTTCAAACATTAATAGTTTATTTCTGAAGTACGAGCAGGAGGATGCAGGGCGGTTATTGTGGAATTGGAACAGCAGCGTAGTGTAAATGCATTCTGGGACACGTGGGCGTAGCGAGCACACACACACGTTACCATCCTTGATATAAATGCATTTGGATGGTGCTCGGTCAGATCCAGATTCTGAACTGGAACGGTGCTCAGGCAGAGACTGATGACGTTTCACAAGAACATGAGTCCAGACAAGAACGTGCATTGTTTTTAGAAATAGAGCCTGTAAAAAGCAGACTGATCATCTCTCAGTGAAAGATAAGATTTGTGTTTTCAAAGTCGTAGTCTGTTCAATGAATTCATACATTAGTCCGTTCCCATAGACCTCCATGTTAAAATGTCCACCTTTACAGGAGAAATAAACATGTTTGCATTTATATTTCAGATCAATAAAGTCCCCATCTACTGAGCGTGTCACTGTGATCATAATTGAAACTGTCTGATAAAGATAAGCTCTTTAATATGAACCTTCATTGTGTTTTATTTATTGCCTCAAAGAGGCCGACTCTCAGGCTGCCCTGCACCAGGAAGCAGGGTGAGCCCCTGCATGTTAATGCATCCAGTGTCACAATGAGTCATGTACCACTTATTTAAGTTATTTCCCTCCGTGCAGAGGTCTTCATCACTGCAGCTGATCATCACCTCCTGATAAGATCTGATGTCACTTTTTCAGCATTTAACATTCATTTGAATTTCCTCCTCCTCTTCCTTATCATCCATCCTCCTAACAAGTTCAGAGTCCTTTACTCTCTTTTCATTACGCGCTAGCCGCTTGCTCTCCTGCTTTCATCACCTCACAGGTTCATTAGTATGTCGGCCTCGTCCGGGCCGGGCTCACGCTTTAAACGCAGACATGTGGCGTGCTTCTCTCTGCTGAGGGGACGTGTAGATATGTGCAGCTGTGTGTGACGTGCATATATGTTCAGTTCATTCGTATGTGTGCAAACTGCCGCCTCCGATCCATTACAGCCTTCCTGCAGATTAGATCCCAGTCATTACGGTGGGCGGACTTCTTTCACGTCAGTCACCGCTACGAGGAAATGTGACATCTGTAAGAATTGTGTTTTATATTAAAGCTAAATCAGAGAGGGAGAGATGGGATGGAGAACATGCAGATTGATATGTCGCTGTGCATCCATGCTCATTACATGAACTTCATCTGTGTGCTGCCCACAGCACAGAGCTCCAAGCCTCCTACGCATCTGACGACTTTATTTAAAACTCCAGTTTGACTTTTAAGGAGAAAATTCATTTGATTTAATTCTTTGTTTCTTTAAAGGAAAGTCTCCTCATTCACTCAATCCCTTGACTCGTTTTCCGCTCGGATTCCGTTCAAATATTAATGAAACATCTCAGTTTAGAGCTTTTTGAAAGTGGCAGCGCTGCATCTTAACGTGAAAACAACCTCTGACTGCTGCAGCTTTGGTGAAATACGAAGTGACCTTTCTGCAACGTAACGGCTGATGAATAATTACTTCTACAGCGACACAGTGAATACCTGCCCACAAACTGCTATGTTGTGCTTTTCTTATAATCTAAAATAGACACTCTGACCTGAATATATTTATATATATATGATCTTATTTCCCCTCAGCATGGGTAGTGAAATGTTTTATCATCTTGACAAATTGCAGGTTGTCTCAGAGCTGCACAAACTGCATGGCGTGCTCGCTGCCGTCGACTTCCCCCGTCTGAGTAAAACAGTTTCATCTGCACATCTTTTTCGTGTCCATGGATTTAATAAAGGGAGTCAATGAGGAATAACTCCCGGACTCGACTGTGCAGCGGCGGCAGCAAAAGAGCAGGTCAGCCTCGCGCTAAAGATTGAAGTTTGAGTTATAGGATCGTTTCTCAGAGGATGAGCAGCGCGCTCTGTGGGGAGAAGTTATCTCAGAGTTAAAGCTGACGAATTTTAACTGCACACAGGCACCTTCAGGATGTTCCCCTCACACAAATATTCATAGAAAAAAGGTTTTAGGGCAAAAAACTGAGGCCCAGTAAAAAGATCCATCATTGTGAAGATTTGGACCGTAGATTTTAACGTCACCATGAGCCTCATGGTAATGTTTCTTTTTGTGTCTGCTGCGTCTGTACGGACGGCTCGCGCAGCTTCTTCAGCGTCTAAGACAAAATGTTTTCTTTCCGTTAATTAAATTAACTCTGCAGTGAAGTGTGTGCAGACGCAGAAAGAAACATAATGATGTGTCTGATATCTCTGCAGCCTCCATCACGGTCAATAAGCTAAATATGAGGTTAAAGACGTCTCATCTACATGTACAAGAAATAGAGACTGACATTAACAGGACAAATTAATAAGGTGCATTAACATGAACGTGTCCAGCCTTTCAGATCAGTTTCTTGATCCTACATCCTTATCCTTATACATCCCCCAACAAACCGGAGCAAAGCACAGGACGCTCGCAAAAACAGACCGGCTTCTGAGATTGAACCCTTCCTGTGTCTGCTTCCTCTTTTATGTGTAACGTCTGATCCAACCTTATAAATGACCAAGGACAGCGCAGCAGCTGAGATCTAGCTCTGGAAAGAGATCAGGGTCCATGCTGGGACTGTTACCTGGATTCAAACTCCAGCTGCATCTATGAACGACGTTTAAAACAGTTTGACTGAATATAATCATCTAAAGACTCTAAACTGTCAGAACAGATTCATTGTGTTCTACATTAATAACCAGACATGTCCTCAGCTCTGTGAGCTCATGTGACAGCTTTCTTTCTCACCGCTGCAGCCGTTTGGACGAGCCAATCATTTATTACCGTGATCATTATTATTCATTCAGTGAGATCACGTAGATCCCAGGATAACTCCATCCTCACTGGATGTCTTATTATCAAGAGGAGGAGAAGACACTGTATTCTGCTTCTTCTAATATACACTCACGCTAGTTCATTAGGTACACTGATTAAAAAAGGATGCATCCTAATATCCAGGACTAAATGTAAGCTCCATGTGTCACAGCTCAGCCAGAAGGTTCTGGGTTCTAATCTATGGGTCAACTGGGAACGTGTCTCACTCGTCTTTTGTCTCCATCTCAATGTTTCCAGATACAGCTGATGGTTTCAAGCCCAGCATTAATCAGTTTTAGTCACTGGGGTGGCCAAAAAAACAGGAACACCTTTGTGTGTTATTAAGTACAGCTAGCTAACACTAAAGCCATCTGATACAGCACTGCAATAAATTCATGGAGCGTTAGAGAAGTTCTGCTTTTCATTTGCTTTCTTTTAGAACAATCTTCTACATCTAAAACTCATTATTAGAGCAGAGCCTCTGACTGTGATCCATTTCACCACCTTCAGGTTCCTCACGGTTCCTGTCAGCGACGGTTTTTAATCCGCCATGCGTCGTATTCAGGAAGTCTCCTGATTTGACAAAGTGACTTGTCAGGAAAGAGTAACACAAGGCCACAGTCAGTCCCAACATGAAGAGTGCTTAGAGCAGGAGATGAAGAGCGGCTGCAGGATGATTAATATGACAGCACGCTTCCAGTTTCTGCTGCAGCGGTGGATTACGCTTTATGAGTCTGCTGAAATAACACAAATGCAAAAATAAATACAAATGACACGGCTAATTAATAACAAAAAAATAAAGATTTGAAATTTGAAAAGACTTTGAAATCAGATGACATAAAGTAAACTCAACAAGATTTTAAAACAGTGCACAGATAATACTTGTTGTCTTAGTGACTGGACTGATTCCAGGACTGGGCTTTTTAAGTGTCAGGAATCAAACAGCGGGCCACGGTGGCCCTTGAGTTTGGATTTTCATTTCGCATTAACTGCTCCGGCGGAAAGTCGACCTTTGCTCTGCGCGCGGATCGAAGCGTCTCTGGCTTCGTCTCTCCTGCCGGGAGCCCTGCGGGACCGCGGCATGTTAAACACCGCCGGGTTCACTCAGGAATAAAGGCTAAGGTTAGCTTTGATGGCACATTTCATTTCTCCCTGCAGCTCACTGCACTCTGAGAGCTGCAGGGAGAAATGAATGGTGGCACGTGTTGGTCACCCTGCCTGAGTGGAAACGACAGCTCTGTTATTTATGACCAAAAGAAGAAGTGAACTCTGCACGGTTAGATGAATAAAATCAGGAGCGATAGCACCTCTTTGGCTGTGTATTAACATTTGTTTTCTTTTTAAACCATAAATTTAAAACCTGTCAAAGCCTGCAGAAGACCGAGCTGTCACACACATTTTGCTTCCAATTGCCATAACACGAATTTCAATCAATCAAACTTTATCAAAACCACACAAACCAAACAGCAAAATACCTGATGTGTCCTGCAAAATGAAGCACTGAACCTTCACCACATACAGCATTACTAAAATCAAACTTTTGCACCAAACTGCACTCACTTCATTCATATTTCCAGATGTTTATCTAACCAGCTACATAATGAAAGCATTATGATCTTTAGTATGCTTCGCTGTAACACTAAAATAGTTAAAATTGTAGATATAGATATAGATAGATATAAAAAAAATTAAAAATTGCAGAAAAACAAAAGAAAATCTTGAAAACTAATTATTCAGCATCTTGTTTCACAGCTGGGTCTGTCCACAACGCCTCGTCCACATCACAGGAAATGTCTTCCCTTGCCAGACATCGAGGGAAGAACCATATCCATCACTGAATCACACGTACATCACTTTCATCACATGCCTCTTCCATAGCCTGCACACAAAGGGCTGCAGGTCGTATCTAAAAGAACTCTTCTTTGGGGTTCAGAAACGCTGAGTGTGGTGGGAGGTTCTGCATGAGAAATGGTGTGTGGTCAGCAAACCAGTTTTGGACTGGGACTGCACGATGAAAGTTTCTGGAGTCTTTCCAGAAATGTGAGAATACGTTCTTTTCAAAAAGCTTTGCAGGGATTGGAAGTTCAGACCCAGATGCAGGAGTTTAAGGAGGCAGGAGTAGGAGAAAAGATGTTTTAATTAACAAAAAACAAAACTGAAAAAAAACTAAAGACGCTGCTGACAGGGCAGGAAATCCAAAAAGCAAAATTTAAACTCATCAACAAAACTATGACACAGCATGAAACGTGGACATGGAACATGAACAAGGTGGACGACAGAGACATAGAGAAAGAGAAAGGCAGGACTGCATATACACATGAGGAACAGGGCTGATGAGACACAGGTGAAGCAAATGAAGAATTAAAGCAAAGTGAAACTAATGATCTAATCAAAAGAAGACGCGGGGTAACAAAACAGGAAGTTCAGAAGTTAACAAAATAAAACAGGAAGCAGAAAACCTGAACACTAAACCATGACTGAAAACATGTTGTATGGCCCACGGTTGGCATGACGATGGAGGACACCACCGCCAGAGCACAAAGCAAGGTCCATAAAGACATGGATGAGACAGTCTGGTGACTGTCCTGCACAGAGTCATGACCTCAACCTGATAGAAGACCTTTAGGATGAATTAGAGTGAAGACTGAGAGCCAGGCCTTCTAGTCCAACATCAGAGTCTGAAGCTGTTCTAGCTGCAGAGGGTGGACTCATGGGATGTCACTTAAGTTCATGTGAGTGTAAAGACAGATGAGCCAATACTTCTGGCAGCAGAGTGAACAAAATCAAACTGAACAGTGGCCTGAGATCTGCTCCAGTGCTTGAGCTAGGTTTCAAAGTGCACTAATTACATTCTGCTGTATGATATAAATATAAAAAGTGAATGTTAAATGAGGTGAGCTGGACAGGCTGCTTCTCACTGTAACTGTTGGCTAACAAGCTCTGGGCCCGTTCAGCTACCAACCCTGGAAAGCAGTTTGACAAATGAAGAATCTAAAATCAGCTCGGGGCTTTTAAATGAACTGGGCATACATAATATCCCATCTGTGTGTGTGTGTGAGTATTTGACGGCGTGATCTGATTCAACTCATTATCACTAAATAGAGGGGAGGTTACATGTTGTGTGTGTCTGCCCTGAGGGAAGCTGAAATCGTTAACTTTCAGCGGTGACACTCTGTGTGTTATAAGGAGAGCCTGAGGTTGAGCAGCTCAGTCACACGGCCGCGGACACGAGGGATGGCAGCATGCAGAAGCAGCACATGATGAATGAGGCTTTACCAGGCCAGAAGACAAGGGCTGCAGCCAGAGACATGAGATGTGGAACATGGATTCATCCACAGCAACAGAAAATCAATTAAAACGCACCAGTGTGTCCGTCTGGGCGTGTCTGAGTGTAAAAGCTGCAGCTAAAGTCATCCTAGAAGTCATGTCAGTCCCAACTTTTTATCCAGGACCAGATCCCAGACGCTGACGTTCTAGGAACCAGACCTGCAGGAGCCAAATGTGTGTTTGCATTTACGTATTTGAGTCTGTACTGACCCATTTAAGCTCCAGATGGGTGGGATGCACACTTTACAGTCGTCTTTGTTGTTGCCAGTCTTCCCGTCACAAATTAGAAAAGGTGACCGGCTCCAAAAAGAAAAACAAAACAAACCCACAATCTGTTGTGGTCATACTGGAATTATTGAGCTACTTTACAAGCAGATGATGTGGAGGGAAAACGTCACTGTGAATCAGTTCATTAAATATCAGACGCACTAAGAGCTAGCGGCAACAAAGGCCAGTGACTGGGTCAGAAAGCTGCATCAGAGTACACTCCAAACCAGCAGGTGGCAGTAGTCTGGATTTGGGGAAACTAGATGAGTTTGGGCGTTTATCAGTATACGTCATGCCATGAGAGCTTCTCAAAAAAGGGAAGGCAACACATGAGGAGCTCCCCCTGGTGGCTTGCTGCAGTATAGGCCATAAGCCCCACCCCCTCCATGATAGTGGGCGGGGCTTGGTTCAAACATTAAAGTACATATCCAATATATTTTTTCCAAATATAAGATCTGTTTTTTTTAGGTTTTTATTTTAATGCTGGTGTTTATTCAATGTGTTTAATTGTCCAGTTTTCTGAGACGTTATTTGACGCTAGAGAAAGAGGATGTGACATCATGAGGATAACATCTTTGATTGACAGTGAGGTCCACGAGGTCGTCCTGAATCCACCTGTGCACCCGTTTTAGGGATTTGTATTCAGAGCAGGAAGTCAAAATAACTATTTGTCAGTTTAAAACCTAAAAGGAGCTGTTGTGTTGTAATCTGTGCAAACGGATTCACTGTTGATCCAAAGCTGATGATTCATAAACCCTCCACAGGCAGAAGGAAAAGCCAAAATGTAAGAGCCCGTTGTTATCAATCACGTGACCTCAGGTCAAACTGCAGCACTCGTTCTAACCAGGAAGGCATTCAGGCTGATGACTTAAAGTGGCTCTGTGCAGCATGAGGCATTAACGTGTTCTCATGTCGTGATATCGTGATTCCTCTGTAAAGGCTTCCACTCAAGCACACGGAGTAAACACAGCAAGAAGCATCTGAAAGCTGCAAGTATTAATGGCAGCAATACTCTGCTCTGAACAGTAAATATCTTTTTCTTAAAAGAAATAAATACCATTATTCTCAGGAACAGCTGGAGATAACTGCTGAGGAAATTATTTTTAAATCTTCTCCTTGGAATCCAGGAGAAGTAGCTTTCTGAACAATTATTTGTGGTAATTAGGTCAGGAGGAGGCAGCAGTGTGCTGGGTGGGGGGACGTAGCCCCCGGCCGCCCTGCTGGGGAGTGTTCACCTCACGGTTCATTACTGGCGGCTCTGCAGACGACTGTGAAGGAGGTAAAAGACGGCTCATCGTGTGTCAAATAAACGCTGGCTCAGCACGGTGCATCCGTCTCTCCTCTCTAAAACAACACACAGAAGCCCCCGTAGCCTGGTGGCTAATACTTTCAATTAAGGAAATCCTATTTAGCGCTTATTAGTTGACATGTATTAGTAGTGTCTAACAGTAACAATGGCTTTTCTCTCAGCGCTTTCGTATGTAATTCTTATTAGCACCAGGCAACAGATTTGCTGCTTAATTAGCATGTTTTGCTCCGTAAAGTGTTTCTAAAGTAAATGAATGATAAAACAAAAACGACTCACTGCCCCCAGTGAACCCAAAAGGAGCAGCAGCAATTAAGATTATGGCTCCCATCTGAAGTGACTTCCTGCTTCTAGCTCACGTCATTAGACTGCACCCCGTCATCTCTTCAAGGGAAACGTCCTTTGCAGATATAGATGTGCAAAAAAAATGGATGCAAACGCAAAAGGCAGGGTTTGATATCCCACAATGCACCTGTTTCTTGATGGCAGTTGTCGATTTTCTGGTATATTGCCATTACTTTCAGCTGTTCCTTTATATAAATCATTTTTTAAATAGTTTCTTGTGTCGTGTTTTACTTACTTCCATGTACCTGTGTCTTTGGGTTGCTTTTGTGTTGAGGAGCATAATCAGTTCCATTCCAGATCAACTTTCCATCACAGGACTTGTGGGTGTGGAGGTTTTTAGAGTTCACCTCCAGTGCAGGCAGGAAGAATGTCACCATACTGAATATAATATGTTAATTTAAAAAACAAAAAGCCCTTACATCTGCATGCATCTTGACTATTTCTGTGGTGTGGTTCCCTCTGTTCTTGGAGCTAAATCACAGATATACTTGAGTCCTGATTGGCCACTTACTTGGACCCCAGCTCTTTAGATTCTGCTGTTTGAAATGAGGCTGATTGCACAGGCTACTCCACCATTACGGTCCGATCTGGTGAGTTAAGCTTTGTTTTGCCTCCTGATCGTTGCTGTGAGTGTATGATGTGCCCTAATGCACTTGGACCTTTTGCTTTGTTGTGCAAAAAGCCACGTTTTCAGGTGCATTTTCTCCAGAGAAGCAATTTGTCCCATTGATCCAGACATATAGTACCTTGACGACTCCATCTTGCGCTGTGAATGCATGCTACACCCTTTAGATGAACCGGCGCGGCGTTGAAACAATTGATTTGCTAAGAAAAGTGTGTCTGCTGTGCTTGACGTGTTCTTTTGTCCCTTTGTTAGGTGTCCACGGCTCCTAAAATGAAATCAGTGGAACATTGTGAATGTTTATTTCTAGTTTCATTGAGTGTAGCAAAAACAATCTAAAAGCAATTTTAAAGCTCTTACCTTGACTCCACATCTTCACAAAATCAGCCAGAAATCAGACGGAGCCTTAAAATAGCTCGATTTTGTTTTGTGCATATCAACTGTGTGATTCCTCTCATTCACTGAGCGTGAAGTGTACTATCTGAAGACTTTTACGGCTGATTTTTGGATTTAATAATAGTTCTGTCAGTGGTCTATTTCAGGAGACACGGTGGTTATAATGTGAATTATGGGATTGTGGTTATTTTCATCTGGAAAAGGCGTAAAATAATGAAGAAGTGTGTGAGAAATACGTTTAGAACTTTACAAAGAAAGTAGAAATCTTCATTACGACTTCATCTACTGCAGTAAAACGTCTTTTTCATAAAGTCAAACATTCCTCCAGTTATGAAAGGGAATAAAAATAGGTCACGTCACGTCATACTGAAAAAATCAAAATCAAATTCTATAATATTCCTTTGATGCCTTGCAGCCGCTGATTTCCCTAATTGCACGTAATGGCAGTATTTTTTTTTTTTTGTATTTTTTTCTATTCATGACTTCCTGAGTTATTTCTTTTCTCCTAAACCACACTGCAGGATTGTGCAAATCCTGATTTCTTTCTTATTTAATACGCCTGGCAGCTCCAGCACCAACCTAAGTTTCCATCAGCCTCAGCCTTGTGGGTGGCTCCTACTGAAATCCCCTTTGTGTGTTCCCTTTGTTTGCCCCTGCCGGGCTTCCGTCTACAAAGAGAAACATGGCTCCGGGGCATCAGGCGGCTCTGGCAGCTTAATAATTCATGGCTTGTCACTGCGAATCATGGCACACTCCCCCACTGCAATCACTGAGATCATTTGCTCAGCAAAGCCCGCTAAATGCCTCTGCCATTTGTCACAACAGTAATTAAACGTTTCACATTGATCCGGCCACCTGCGGTTGATACGTCTGACCTGAAACAAAGTGGGGAAACACACAGGTGGCGGCGTTAGGGGCTCATGTGTTGTGTGGAGTAAACAGGAAGCTCAGGCTGGAGGAGGTTTCCACACCCAGTATCTCTTTTATATTTTTATTATATGTTAAATTATTTTAATAACTGTAACATGGAAGGAGACTTTGGTGTGTTCAGGCTGTTCAGCTCTCATTTCATTCATTTTTTACCATAAAAGAAGTGAGCCCTGCAATGAACTGTACCCGCCTCTCATCTAGTGACAACTGGGACAGACTCCAGCCCCCTCACTTTGCAGAAAATGAATGAATGAATGAATGAATGAATGAATAAGAGGCGTGCAGAAGCACAGAGACAAGTTTTGCATGAGTAGGATCTAAGAAACAAACCCTGCGCTGTGTCTGCAGGAGCTGCAGCACTCGTTAGCCCAGCATCAGCAGCTCCAGCCCTCAGCTCTTCATGCTAACACTCATACGTCAGCCACATTTTGTCAGCGCTCTGTTCCCAGTGCACACCTGCTGCAGCTCTACGTGGCTGAAAATGCGTCTGCAGAGGAGAGCTATGTATAGTGCATGTTAAAAGCAAGGTGTCTGGATGTGCTGTGTTGATTCAAATGGACGTATAGATACAGTATATGCTCCACCAAAAGCTGCTGAGACAGACAGCTGGAAAATCCTTCTGAAAGGGTTTCTGCGTAAACCCGTTGAGATTTAAGCCTGGCCCAGATTTAAGATGACAACTATGACAAAAAAAATAAAAATGGATGGTGGAGTATTTGATCGCTCCAAGATCGCTCACTGTGGTCCAACTACAAGACGGATTATCCAACACTCGGTCGTCCCGTATGAGGTTGTTTGCAGTTTTATTTTCAGCTCGTTTGTTTCACTTCCTTTATGTTGTTTCTCAGCTGTTCATTGTAGCTTGGTTGGTGAACATAAAGTCAAGAAGGCTTTGATTTAGATACTGAGATGTACTGTACATGCAATGATAGGTTGCATTTAAAAAAAGTTCTCAAATGGAACAAATGTATGCAAATTCATGTTGTTCTGTATAATGAGACCTGTGACAAACATTTTATTAAACTTATTTCCTGGCTTTTGACTCAGTTCTATCGAAATAGTCTGGGTCTGGTTAGGTCACAGGTTCACATCCCCCATTTCTCCATGAGGTGGTGCTGGATTTCATTACGAGACAGTCCTCCAATCAATCAGAGGTTTTTCGTTCTAAACTAATTCAAAAGCCTCTGTGCTCATGATGACGTGTATGTTGCTGTCCCTTCTCTTCGGTCCATCACCACATGAAGACAGACGTCCTACTGATCTGATTGGTCTGGCAGATCTTTGCCAGAGCTTCATCGGTGCCCAACGGGAGACTCCAGACCAGCTTCATATCTGGAAAATGACAGAGGGACTGACCTACTCAGTGTCCTGCAAGGCCACCAGCAATATGGGACAAGATTTGACCTGTCGTGGCCCATTTGAACTGGCTTCATGCTTCCTAGCAGCAACATATAGTTAGTTTATTATTGTTTGTCTGTTTGATGTTACTGTTAAAGTTGACGGATCAGTTTGGTTGTGAATAACCTGGATCAAAGATCCCTGTCTACGTTTACGTTTAAACTACTTTATCATAATTCATACGTTCATCCTCATGACTATGTTGTCTCCTGCTGATCTGTCCGTGGCCCTGACAAACGCTGCCAGTCTGACCTTGCCCGTGTCACACAGTGTGATATCCCTGTGAACTTGTGTCAGTGCTGTTACAGTGTGTGGAGCCTCTCATCAGTCACTGTCATCATCGGCCCCTGTAGAGCTACACCAGAGGGAAAACAAGCAAGCGTCTTTATTTCATTTGATCGTGTTACTGTTTAATTAAAAACCCCACATTGAATAAATAAATCATTCACTCATTCATCTTCTGTAACTGGACAGGTCTCCAGTCTATCACAGGGCTAACACAGAGAGACAGAATCACCAATGAACCTAAGCAGCATGTCTTTGGACGGTGGGAGGAAGCTGGAGAACCTGGAGAGAACCCACGCAGACACAGGGAGAACATGCAGACTACACACAGAGAGGAACCAGTCGATGGAGAACCTTCTTGCTGTGAAGCATCAGTGTTAACCAGCACACCACTGCAGAAACACTTGAAAGGTCTGAACATGGCAGAAGCTTCCAGCAATTAATGTTGGCCTTCAGAGAATTATTCAGTGAAAAAATAAATCCAATAACCAGCTGTCTTCACTGTTTAATCCTTGGCAGACATCCTTCAGCTACGGTTTGTTTGTGTAACCCAAAATCAAAGCGATGTCTCCGTCACTAAGTGGAGAAAGCACAGCTCACTCCTGAAGACTGAGGTCAGCTGTCTGACAACTTTACTGAGGTTTGTTAGGAGCGAGAACGTAATGAGGAAACAACGACAAAACACCAGGATTTATGGGTGAAAGGAGACAGACGCCGACGCCTGACTGTCAACAGCCTCTAATGAACAAACTGAAGTGAGGAAGACTGGAGTGATGCGCATATCCACATAATTCTTTATGTTTCCCAACTGAGACTTGAGGCGGAAGGGCAATTACAGCGAGCAGCACAGACAACAAAAATAACTCAGCAAGAATCCAGCGACTTGTTAACACGCTGACATTTGACATGACGTTTGTTTTTTTATTTGCTGCCAGTCGCTGTCATCTGTCGCACACTGTTCATCTTCACCCAGAAGTGGTAAATACAGAATGGCTGTGATGTGTAGCGAGGAGGTGAGAACCAAAGACAGGACACAGAAACTAAAGACTAGACGGAAACATTTATAGTTTGATGAAGACGACGAAATGATGAAGTGTGAGGAACTCTGGAAGGTCACAAAGCAGGAACTCAAGGTGGAACTCATCAGATGACCTGATAAGTGCATAACATTATGACCACCTTCCTCATACTGTGCAGGTTTCCATTGTGGTGACTCATCAGAGAATGGACATGGGCCTTCTGAGGGTCTTTGAGGGGAGGGGCCTCTGTGGATCATCCCATAGATACTTGATCAGTTTGGGATCTAGTGAATGTGGAGGCCAGGTCAACACCTTGAGATGTTCTTCATGTTCATCACGTCCAGCTGTGCAGAACCTGATCACGTTAAATCTTTCTGGGTTCGTTCATCTCCTGTTTTATTTTGTCATTCCAGACGTCTCCACCTGTGCCTCATTATTCCCTTTGTATTTAGTCTCCATGTTCCCTCCCTCCAGTTCATCATCGTACCCCACGTCAGTATGATAACTTCTTTCCCCTCATTATTTTTTAGACTTTGTATTTGCTTACTTTTGGAAGTAAAGACTTTCTATGCACCACCTGAGCTCTGAATCGTGCATTTGAGTCCCCCGCTAACTAGTTCCTCGTTAAAGGCTGCATCCTGCTGGGGGCTGGCTGCCGAGGGGTTAAACTAATGAGGGCGGAGAACACAGGGAGGAACCAATCAAACAATCAAAGGAGGGAAGACACAGAAAGTAAAACGAGAAACAAAACACCAAGGAAGAAATCAATACCACCACAAGAATAGCAAGAGCAGAAGGAAACAATTTATTTTTCCAAAGTTTGTGAGATGATGTGGTTTATTTACAGTTTTTAAATCATTTGAAAATGTCTGTAAGACTTAGTCAGTCTGGAAAATGAAGTTACTGCAGAGCTCCACTCAAGCTCCACCCCTTTGGCAATTTCTGGATTAGCTGGGAGTCAGGTGGAGGCAGGTGCTGCCAAGATGGAGACGACCAGAGAGACCCCACTGAGCTTCAGGAAAGATATGGATGATGTCATGGATGGCTCATCCATCCATGAAGGCTTGAGATTTGATGTGTTAAACATGTATCCTGATAATTTCTGGTATTTATCGATAAAAATGATGATAAATAAACACCAGTTCAGTCTAATCTTTTTGACTCTAATGCATCAAGTTTTCTCTGAGTTGTTGTTTTGTTCCCGGACTCTTTGGATGAAGTCGACGCTGCTTCTGCATCTTTGCTCATTTTCTGTCTTTCTTCATCTTCTGGTTTGTGCTTGTGTTTGAGGTGGTGGAACAAATTAGTGCTGTTACTGTCCTTTTTATTCACTATTTGTTTGCAAACCTTGCATGTTGTAATTTGCTGCTCCACGTCAGACTTTTTAACCCCTTCATGCCTAGTGTTGCTAATTCACGACGCACTGTTTCCGTTCAGACTGCAGCTGAAATAACGCATGTAATACTCCAATGTCGGTTTGTGCACATTCAAAAAAATCCTAGGAACCTTTAGCAAGCACTAGTTTCTGGTAGGACCGGCCGGAGTGGTAACAAAAATACAAATATTTAATTTCTTTATATAATTGAAAAATCAGTTCAGGCGATTTTTTTAGTTTCTCTCTATGTGGATTAGCACAAACGTTTAAAGTTGAGTGAAACAGAGCTTAAATGTTTGGAATATTTTTCTCTCACGTCCTCTCCTTTCAGTTAAAACAAAAACCAAAGTGTAGTCCCCTGTTACATGTGAATTCCACTCTTGGCTCTTGACGTCGGAGCAAGCCGAGCGCTCAGCTGGTGCATGTGAGGAGAAGCTGCCAGTGCTCCATTAATTACAGGACAGGGTGTGAGTTGGCTGTGAAAGAAGATCAACAAATTCTGTTGAAGGAAAACTGACACATGCTCACAAACACACACACACACACACACACACACACACACACACACACACACAGAGGATTAAACTGTGACACAGCCAACTGTTGATTCAGCTCAGCCTCTTATGGAGCTGATCATAACGACACAGTTCAACCAGCTTCCATCACATGTGGTCGACATGACGATGTTTTTATTCACATACATGTGACCATACCTTTTCACTCTATGTGGCAGTAGAGTTAGCTGATCAGACTTCTTCCCTGACTGCCGTTAAAGCGTCACAGATCCATTTTCCCGCTCAGGTTTTTGCAGGTTAGCGTTGGAGCCTGGAGGCCGCTGTCCCTGTCCAAGCTGGAGACGTCCTGAAAAGCTTAGCTCTATTTCTCCTTGCCATGGATTCTCCAGCTAAGGCCTTACCTGCAGCTCTTATCACACAGGATTTCACACTAAACGCTCAACACATGGCAGCAGCATCACAGGAGACTCATTCATAGTCAGAGATTTGACTGTTTGATTAGAAATGCTCAGGTAGTGGAGTTATACATCAGCTTACTGAATTTATTTAACATGAGAAAGTGTTCACTGGGTTGTTTTCTTCCAACTTCAGGACAAAAAAACAGCTCTACAGCTAATTTCTTTGTTTGGGACAAGTGTGCAGGGTGCGGTTGAATTATGCCAATGCTTACAGGTTGCTAGCTCTCTGCTAATTTTTGAATTAGTTGGGAGTCAGTTGGAGTCAGGCACTGTCAAGATGGCGGCAGCCAGAGACGCCTCATTGAGCGTCAAAACCTCTCTTTAGGAAACCTGTGGGACACAGTGAGTGGTCTTTATCTGGGTCCTTGTCATTTTATCAGAATAGCTTCCATGCTGTCTGATGCCTAAGTGCAGGTGTCATGTGTTCATAATTTACCAAAAAGCTCTGCGAACCTGTTTTTACCACATAAAGGTCATGGCCATTATCATAGTGATGGCTGTAGGGAATGTGGAGATGTCTCCCCTGAACCTCTATTCAGTGCTAAAGGGCAGCTCAGTCTGGATTACTGGAGCTAAGAAGTAAAGACATGTCTTCTACAAGAAATGAATTGTTATCTGGATGAAGCCTTGGATGCAGCGGTGGGAAGACGGTGTCACTTAGTACAATGATGATGACAGAAGCAAATAATTAGTTTAATAAGGTAGATTGATGATGGATTCAGTCCTAATCATGCCACTGTCATATGGTCCTCTGAATGTTTTCTACCACCCTGTTTGGTTTTTCTTGTGTTTCCTGTTTTAATTTTTTGTAAGCTTCATCCTTAGGGTGTACTTCCTGTATTGCGAGCCAAAGCAGCCTTAGCATCAAAATCATGTGTGAAATGGAGCCATCCCAAGAATAAGCTCAAAAATACCCACTGTAGGAACATCACTTTCCATTCCTGACATGTTTCTGAATCAGTTGTAATAATGAAAGAAGAAAGAAGGAGCTGGATGAGGCCTTGGTGTCAATGACATGTCAGACTTTGAGGCTTTGATGTTATTTGTCCTTTTTTCAGACTGTAAAGGCAGTGGTTGATAAAATTACCAGAGAGGGAAACAGAAAGTCAAAGCTGTGGTCCATAATCTAACAGCAGATATGAGGATGCCCATTAACATGGATGCCTACCTGTCTGTGGCCTTCATTATCCAGATGGTAACACCTGTCTCCAGTCAGCTTTACTGGGTGCAGTGAAAGTCCCACAGGCACACATGGCAGAGAGTTGGCTCGTGTGATGACATCCCTCATAGAGGAATAGGGAATAACGTGTCTAGTAACTGATGTTTCACCAGATATGACCTGCAGCTCCACCATGCCATCTGCACTGGCCTCATTCTAAACCTGAGCCCAGCCCCCAAACTAAAGCTGCTCCAGGAGGTAGAAACCAGGTGAGGCTGCACATTTCAAATGCCCCAGTGACTGGTGGAGCTCAGGGAGTCTGTGGGGGGCAGCTCTGGCACATTTACAAACCCTGGGCTAACATCTGATGGATATATTAATGTGACTGTGTGCATTTTGATTCTCCCACCATTCAATGAAGCCACTGCGGAGTTGATATCTGGCTCAAAACTGACAGTATTATTAAAAATGGTAGAGCAGATGATACAGGAGGAGGCGAACCATGCAACAGTTCAACAAGGGAACTGGGCGAGCACCTCATCACTCTCCAAAACCTACAAAGTATGAACATCACATCACTGAACGTCCTGCTGGATCCTTGCTTCAAAAAATGGTTTATGTAGCTCAACAAAGGCCAATGACGCTGTCAAATGACATCTGAATGTACCATCATCCCAGGCATCTCCATCTGCAGCATCAGCATCCTCACAGGATGCTAGAATTGAAAGCTGTGTCATTATTTTTGCTTCGGTTTAAGGTCTATCAGGATCATTTAGATGCCTCAGTAAAGGAGAAACCACAACGTGATTACTGAAGCCACAGCTGAAGTACAGGGACATTTGGCAGAACCAAAGATTCCCAGGAACATTTATCTCAACTTGCTGTGGAATTCTTGTGTACCCTGCTTCATCTGAAAGCAGGACAAAAGGAGGAATGGTCCAAACCCCAGCACTGCTGAACATACTGTTTCTGAATAAAGATGAAGCTGCACGAGCAAATTCACTGGCTTCTTCATGTTCACTGGTCCTCACCTTATGAAAAGGCTGCACACTGAAAACAACTGTTCCCCATCATTATGAATCAGTTATTGATGAACGTTTGACAAATACTATTAAATTCCGTTGTACTGGTACATAGCCACATTGTATTTATATTGATGGATACATGTGATGCCTTTATTAGGATGAATTGATTTATTTTCCCATGGCAGTCCTCATGCAGGGCAGAGTTTATTATTGATAAAATGGCATATTATATAATATATCTGTTTGTTTAATAGTCTTGGAGGTTTGTGTGGACACGAGGCCTCCAGAGATCAACACATATGTGAGCTTCACCTCACCATCACTAGAGGGGTCATCACTAGTACACATGGACAGAGTGGTTAATGAGACACAGGTGAAACACACAAGGAGAAACCAATCCATCAGTCAAAGCAGCAAGGCAACACACACCAAGGGTAACAGAAAACATTCAAGAGACCAGACCATCACAACGTCAGGCTGCACATCATGTCTTAAAATGAATGTTCTTCATAATGATTTCAGAAGTAAAGCAAGAAGATGAGTTTCCAATAATAAATGAGAAAGAACAGGAGACTGCAAAGGCTACGATGTGGTCAAGTAAGCAAGGGTCCCTTTAATAATCAGATGAGTCTTGTGATGTGTGTAGAGTGTATGTCATTGCTCTGCTGGTGTCATTTGTACATGATTTAATCAAGCTAAGCACAGTTCATGATTGTGGGTAATGGCACTTGTGCGCTGGTGTTGTGGTCCCGCAGTCTGCCAAGGGAATGAAACAGCAAAGATGGATTAGCAACGGGGCAAAGTGGACAAATGACAAGAAGGCCACAGAAGCCACAGAAGCCCTGCAATGGCTTCTTCAGTATGATCTGGAGCTACATCAGCAACAAACGTTAGACATTTTAACCGCATGATGAAGAATAATAACTTAAGTCAAGTTTTTACTCTAGTACTGCAGGACTAGACCCTAACCTTAACCCTACCCTCTGCACATAGCCTACGCCCTCATCTGTTCATGTTTGTTTCTACTTCCTGCTTCATTTTTGCTGAAAACAAGTGATTCTGAAATTGCAGAGATGGAGAAACATGCTGCTACCAACCAGACCAATAAACTCTTGGAGTCTGAGTCGCCGTTATGCACGTACATTTCTAGGGAGATGCATGTCAGACTAACTTTTTTCCCTCATTGGGTCCATTCTATCCTGAGCACCAACACACCTCCATGAGCTCATTTTCAGGAAGGATCCTATCAAAGGGCTGGTGCCGCTGCCACAAAAACAGCTTAATTTTTATTTATAGAAATGCATTATTTTCTCCATTGCCCCTTTAATGACTACTTTCTGCACATGAAATGTTTTGGTTCTAAGCAGCCACTGGCTTCGTTCCATCCTAATGCCGAATTAAATTCACCCCAAATTAAATTATCCTCAGTATCATCAGTTTATTTTGGAATTAGAGTCACTCTTTCTCCCTATTTACGCCGTATTTTCACAGCCTCAGTGGTTTTTCCAAAGACATGCCACTAAATGCCTTTAATTTCATTCTCCTGTCAGGCGTGTAATGATGTTGTTATTGCCAGCAATGTAGATGCACACCATATATGACAGCCGATGTCAGTGGTCATTACCACTAGATTCATATGGAGCAGTCAGCTTCAGCCTCTCTGCAGTACGACGGTAAGAAGCATCAGCGTGAGATGGTGGAGACACTTGATGACCAGAACAAACTCAGACGTGTTATTTGTAACATCATCTTTAGTTTTGTTGGTGCAGCATTTAAACTCTACTTCCTTTATTCCGTCTCTCCTGCTTCAAATCAGACTTTATCTTCATTAAAACGTTTCTTTCTCTCATTTACCGGTGGAAGTAAATTAATAGATTTACTTAGCTTCCTTATTTTAGATTGTGCTCAGTCCTGATGAATGTCTTCTAAATCATGCATTTAAATCATAGACTATATATAAATATGGACAACACGTCTCCACTTCCTTGCATTGGCTAAGCTGGCGTAATTTCCAGGGATACGGGCGGTGCCATCTTGTGAGTTTGGATCCAGAGTCTGATCAGTCCAAGGGTGTACACACAACAAACAGCTTTTAATGGTTCTCAACAGGTCATAATGCTCACCTGTTTTATGTCTCTGTCTTAAAGAATGCAAGTTGATCCATCAAATCAATATGTAATTCATAAATAAGTCATTAAAACGTAGACAGACATGGAGGCATGTGATTAAACCGTGCAGTCAGTAATATGTAATCACTTTCCTTAGTGTTCTGCAGAGGCAGTATATTAGCGCTTGTACGTGGGAGGGCAGACATACAGCATGTTTAGATTCATGCCTGGAGGCAGCTTAAAGGCTGCTTTGGCTCATGGTGTTTCATTTTATCGCTGTGTAATCAAACTCTCACCTTCTCATAGCACAGCATGTGGTGCACATGTGTCGCTTTGACTTTTCAAAAGAAAACCTTTACGTGGATGAGATAGTGTACTGTATAACTAGTCTGTTTCAGTTTAGTTTTCGTTGCATAGATCCCATGTAGAAGGATAAATCTATCTTAACCTTCAGGTCAATAAAATCATAACCCACCAGCTGCATGTTCCCACCTCACTGGATGTTGAACTGATGTAACTGCACGTTTATCGTGACATCATACAGGGCTGATGGTTAAAAACACATCTATGTGGATAGATTGTTCTCAGACTCAGAGATCTGGTGATCTGTGGCATGAAAATAAAACCAAAGGTCTAATAAAAACCTGGTGGGCCTTTAAAAAACTTGTCAGTGTGAAGGCTAACCACAGAAGCGAGAAGCAGAACACAACAAGCTGATTTTCAGGACTGAGGAAGCTGTGTTTATTGAGCTGGGTGGCGAGTGCTTCCTTCCTGTTCTTGCACAAATCCAGGGGGTCCAAAACTAACAGGTACAGGAACAGATCCAGGCGAAACAAGCAGGAAGAAACCAACAAGCTGCATCAGAGGAGCAGGGTGGAGTGAAAAATAAATGTCGCACAGGTGACTGAGACTACAATCTGGCAACGAGACGGAGTGGAAGCCTGGATGAATGAATCACTGGCTGCAAAAAGAAAAGGAGCCTCCAGAGTAGGAGGCAATGGACATGACTAAACTTCCTTTAACATAAATCTGGAGGAGGAGGAGTACCTTCAGTGCAGTCTGCTGTCAAAAGGAGCCTTCTGCTAATCTATGCAACAGCTTCTATTTTGGGATTTCTGCAGCGATCGCTGTGCTACAGTACAGGAGCTCAGCAGGACGGTAGGAGACGCCCCTGATTACAGCTTTTCACTTTAATCCCAACACGTCCTGTTTTACTTCTCTGCCATGTTTGCTGCAACACTGCATCCTCTCTTCACACTGCTCACATTTTCACCTTTTAGAATGAAAACCACTGCACAACTTTTTTGTGTCAGTCCTCTTTAGTTAGTTCTAGTTTGGGCTCTAACTTCACGTCCATCGTTGTGCATTTGAACCTGCCGCTTGTGGCTTCCACTGATAGTTAATATCATATCCGTCCTACAACCGGGTCCTTGTGGCTGAAAAAGCTGCCGCTGGAGTCAGAAAGATAACATTGTCTGTGTTAATTAATTAAAGATATAACTTTACTCCCTGGCGTTCTTCCTCTTCTCCCCCTGCCAGGAGCAGCTTCCCACTCTCACTGTCAGAAATTATAAATAACTTTGGCAACAAGGCCAGAGTGAGGTGGTGATGCTGCTGTGCAATGAGCGAGCGTCGGAGGTTGGGGTGTAAATGAATTAATGGTGGAAAAGTCTTTCCAAAACCAGGAGACGTGTTGAAGAGTATCCCAAAAAATTGCCTTAAAAATTGACCTTCATCTATTTTAGAAGAAGATGGAGATCCTTGGAAAGCGCAGAGACCACTCAGGGACATTTTATTCACCAATGAGTCACAGTTTCCTTGTAGATTGTCACTAAAAGTTTAAAGCATCTAGACAGTGATCAATACTTAATAAACCAAAATTACTGAAATTATAGCAGGCTTCCTCTCAAGCCAAACAGATGGGAGTTACCTCTGCTGCTCAGGGCTGACAAACACAACATTTCTCTTTAACGTCTTCGTAAACTGCTCGTGTAAAAGGAAATCAAAAAGATCCAATTACCTCAAAGGATTTCATCTACACATCTCACAAACTGTCCTGCTCTTAATTTACCCAAAATGCTGAGCCAATCCAAACAGCGGCGCCTTTAACTAATGACTGGACTATAAGTTAATGAGCGGGAAAGGAAATTGAATTAGTGCAGACGCCTGGAAGATCTTCAGCTGCTAAGTCGTTAATCCATGTGATATCTTCACCGCTATAAAAAACGGGAATCTGAGCAGGTTTTTACAGCAATGCATTGCTCTCGACTTGTTTGTGGGGTGATGAAAACCTGATTTAAGTTGCTGTTTGCTGTAGTGGAGTCAAGGATAAACGTGATTCAGAGGAACAAACTGAACTGGAACTTTTGGATTTCCTTAATTTTAAAAAAATGATTTTGAGAATTGACATTTCTTGTTCAAACAACGTTGGGACAACCTGCATAATGTATTTGTTTCTCTTTCTTCTCCCTGTGAGGTCTGGTAGTGCTGCTCATTAGTTGATTCAACCCCAGACTGGCCCATCGTTGCCCCTCATAAAACCAGTCTCAGTTGGACTGTGGGGAGAAGCTAGGGCTTTACCACTACACCACTGAGCCGCCCAGTCTGTGGAAATATAGATTTGATCAGAGGAGCCCAATAAGACGATGGTGTTCACAAAGGTAGTCTGAGTAGATCATGTGCCATGCCAGTCTATCGTCTGTGTATGACACTTGGTTGATGCACAATACAATGATGGATTGATGGGCAGCTAGTCTGAGATCTACCCAAGCATGCACAGTCAAACATGCAAGCTGCTGCAAGACTCTGGTGAGCTAAGTAGTTAGCCTTTTCAATTTATACCATTTATAAGGCTAAAGAAGGGTTATAACAATGGTGGAAGTGCTGGACCAAACCTGTGCCGTGGAAGTCATTAGAAGTCATGACTTCATCAGAGAATGGACGTCGGCCTTCTGAGGGTGTCCTATGGTCTTTGAGGGGAGGGGCCTCTGTGGATCATCCCACAGATACTTGATCAGTTTGGGATCTAGTGAATGTGGAGGCCAGGTCAACACCTTGTGCTGTTCTTCTTCCTAAAGTGTTTTTGTGGCTGCATCCTGCTGGGGATGGCTGCTGCCATCAAGGAGTGTCATTGCTATGGGGTGGGGGTGCCTGGTCTGGTCTAGGTGGGTGCTACATGTCTAAGTAACATCCACACCAATGAATGAAGCCAGGTCCAGAAGTTTCCCAGCAGAACACTGAACTGTCACAGGATGGTTTAGGTGTTAGTTACTTCTCATCAGTGGTCATAATGTTCAGTGTGAACCAGAGTAGTGGATCAACAGATCAACAATCCCATCCCTACGTTGCCGTCACGCCTCAAAATGAGCATTAAAGTAAAAGTTTTCTTCTTTCTTATTTCATCAACAACCTTTTTCACTCATAGATCATTCAAATCTTCATGAGCAGGTGAAGAACTGAACGGTACGGCAAGTAGTTTTTAAAAGTGCAAGAAAGCAGACCTGGAATATAAAAATAGTTTTTGGTACTCGGGGCGCAGACTGTTGATATTCTTCTATAATATCATGGCTGTTGTTTGGGTGGAGTGACTCAATATTTAATGGGGCAGACAAACAGAGGCTGTTTGCACCTTACCACTAACACATTTTCATATATTTATATTTACTTATGCAAATGTTCTTTAAACCTACATTTGAGGATGGATATTTTCCTACTGTGCATAAGTTGCATCAGTCGCTTTATTTCTCCTTCCCTGCTGTTCTTGCTGTTCCATAGCAAGCAAGTAGAATCTGGGGAGAAGCCTGTTTATTGGGAGCAGAAGTGTTTCTCTGCTCTCTAACAGAGATAAGCAGATGCAAGAGCGTTCAGCAGCACAAGGTGGATTTAGTGTCCTGCGTGGAAACCTGTCAATTGCAGACAGCTGCAATTAGAATGATAGTGGCCGGCCATATGCTATTTTACGTCCCGTCCGTTCCTCTGTGGGGCTCAGCCCGTCCCCGAGGATTGGTAACGCCTTTGGAGCGAGCTGAAGTGCTAGCACTGCTCCCTGTCTCTCTGCCTGGTGCTTCTCAAGGATGTTTCCCCCTCTGCACACTGAAAATATGGCCAGGAGCCACAAGTGATGTCTGGAAATGAATAATAAAGCATGTAAGGGCTGCACAGAGGCTGAGCGAGGACACGTGCTGGAGCCAAATTTGGATTTCTTGACGGGCTACAACCCAGAGATTTGCATAACAGCCCACAGGGTCTTCCCTCTGCTCGGTCCTCTGCTGGTCCTCTGCTTATATATTCTTTGTGCTTCTTTTCTTTTCCCATCACTTTGCCTCCCCTTTGATTCATTTGTCTCATTCCTTCTGATAATTTGCGCTGCAGCCATTACACTGTCCCCAAGGAATCTGCTCAACGGGGCAAACGCCACTTGACTCCACGGCCAATGACGAATGTGTTTTTTAATTCCAGCCAGTTCACCAAGCGCTTGTGTTTACTCTATCAGGAAAGGGGAGCTTGTGACATTGGAGAAAATGATGGTAGCAAATTCCCATTTTCTATCTTAATTTAAAAGTTGGGAATGCAATTACCTGCCGCAGCACTTTGTTTTATTTTCATTGAATTTAAGCCTATCCCAAAATCTTTCTTGGTCCTGCATTTTTAACAGAAAACAGAGTCCAGCATTTGAGTCAGAGGCTTCCTAGAATCAGTACAATGCATATGTGGAAACACAAAAAGCGTTCTTCAGATGCTTCTAATTCAGCCTTCACTCGTTTCAGAGCAGCCAGTGAAAAGGTTCATAGATATTTCAGTCTGGACCAGAGTGATTTGAAAGACGAACTTCATTATTTTGTCATAACGCTTGAAGAGGAATGAATGCGATGAATGAGTTTTCTCTTTTTCCGCTCATGCAAATCTCTGAGAGTGAAAGTATCAAGGACATCTTTGCAGATTTACCTTTTCACACAGATGTTAATGATCACACAGAGAGAAACGAAGCAGAGAGAACGTTTATTCTGGGAAAGCTACAGCTCTCTTGTACTTCTTGGATTTCTCTCCACCTGTAAGTAAGACTCAAATCAACAGCAAGAATGAGCGAATTCGCTGGAAGACGTTCAGAGAAATGCACTGAATTCATTAAATGAGGACGATGAGGCGGCTCCGATAAAGTACTGAGCAACAAAGAAAAACTTTTCGTCTTCAGTTATCCTTGGCTTGTTTGCTCCATTTATTTCTGTCCGTGTGCTTTTTATTCAAATTTGACCTGTAGTTTCTGAGATTTGAAAATTGAAACAAGAGTAAACGAGCCTAAACGCTCCTCTGACGATTCAAACTATGCCTAACAAATCTTACATAACATAACTGGAGACCATTTCTTCACACTCCTCCAAACGTTTTCAAACGTGCGACAAACAGAGTTCAAGGCCCAGACTTTGCATGAAGGGATTTATTATCTGTATGTTTTATCATTTTGAAAACTCCAAACTTTTCATGCAAATGATTTATTTTGAAAATGTGGACATCTATCCTGAAAGCCAGAAATTTCCCCTGGAGCAACTTCTTCGGCCGAACAAGGACAAGAAGCAGCTGCAGATGACTCGAGCGTTAATCTCTGTTTAGATCAAATATGCAGCATGCCTCTTGGCAAGCTGTGATGCCAAATGCAACGGACAGACTCGCGCTTTTGAGGCACCAGTCAGATAAGAATTAGCGCTGGTTTGTTGCCATTAGCATGCTAATACTGAATAGCTAGCACAACCTTATACAATCCTAGATGTACGTACCAGATGGACACTCAGACTTGTGAGATGTGTTTAAGTTGATGTTTTAGACACAACCAAACCTCGGTGCTGCTTTTGGACTAACAACATTTCATGTGTGAAGAGTAGTTTGACAATAATTTACTGTGATAAACGTGCTGGGCAAACGTCTCAGGAGCCAGCTACCTGGATGAGTAGCTTAAAAAACTCCTGAATTCTTTAGAAAAATACAAAGTGAAAAGTAAAGGTCCCATAATAACAACTACAGCTGGAGCTGTGATGTAAAGAAAGCTGAATCACTTTTTAACTTTTAGCCCAGGCTTCAGAATGACCAGCAGGGCCATGCCCGAGGTGGAACATTATTTTTTTATGAGCCCATATCCCAGGATGAGAGCCTGCACTCCACCGCTGCCTCTCAAAATACAAAGTTGAAAAACCCCGAAACCCACAAGCTAACCTGAAGTCTTCAAGCTTTGAAGAAATATTTATCACCAATGGGTTTTATCTCCATCTTTTAGGCCTTGGCTACTGATAATTCAGGCAGTGGAGACTGAGGCAGTGACTGTGATCACGGTTCATTCAAGTTTGTGCAGCACTGGAATGCTTTGGTTTGTTCTATTGTTCTTTAAACTCATGCTCAGTTCTTTAACTGCAGAGGCTTTTAAACTAAAATCCCAGAGATAAAGCATGAAATCAAAGCATGCAAACATTCATTCTGATCCGTGAAGACCATTATTCAAGATAAAAAAAGTGAGAAAACAATGAGGCAGCGGCAGCATCCCTGGAGGGGTGAAGTTCACAGTGTGCACATGATGCACAGCTAGGAATGGAAAGCAGCGAGACATTTTCCTACCACTTTGTCTCCCCTAAATAAACCGCATAATACCAATTTATTGTACCCTGCACCGCGTGACAATTACCTGCTATGTGATTGTGTAGGAAGCAGAATGCATTGGGACTGTGTGACTACAGCTTCACGCAAGCTGTTCTTTCTGCAGCATGGATGATTGCATGAATGGCTGAATGTTTTATAGTAACCACGGCCCAAGTCCCAACATTTTTTTCTTATATTTTTATAAAGAAAACATGTAAATAAAACTGATAACCCAGATGTGTCCAGATAAATGAACGTTGCAGCACACTGCATGTGATAAAGAAGCCAACAGACCACGCAGGTGTGCAAATGTGATAAAGGGAAAGAGGCTGCTATTATCTAACACGCTATATGATTAGACTGCATATCATGCATTTGTAATATACACCGCATGCAACGTCTGTAAACTGATTATCTACCCACTACAGTAAGATGCATTCAAATTTCCATTGTAATGGCAGCTGGAGCGTAATAAAAATAGAGGTGGAAAAACTATTATTATTATATATTGTTGTCTGCAGCATGAGTCCATGTCCATGCAGCAATGGTGAATGTGCAGAGATAAAACTGCTCCTCATTTCCATCTAAATGCAGCTCCTGCAATAACAGAAACCACTTGAAAACAATTAAACAAGACAAAATCCAGCAGAACAGTTCTGACTTTATTCATCTGCACCATCTGGTTGCTTCTGTCTCCAGAAACTGAACATGAAATGACTATTTCTGGACTCATGTCAGTCCAGCAGAGAGCCTGCCTGGCCATCTGTTTCACATGCAGTCTGCTAGTGGATGTGATGAAATAACTTTGTTTTACATGGGATTTAGTTAAACCAGTCCTTTTCAGACTCTTTGAATTCGTCCTCTGTGTCTTTTAGGAGACAGTTAAACCCTAACAGACGTCTTTAATTAGTCTGGTTGAAACTGGACGAGCTAAGACTGTCACCTAGACTTTTTTTTATTATTATTTTGTTTTGCAGAAGGGAGTTTGGTATTTCTTGAATATAAATGGAAGCATTACAAATTCAGGTAGTGTCTGACTTGTGTGTCAGAGTTTAGCTTGGTTTCTATAACACTACACGCTAAACTGCAGCGCATAGAGGAAACAACACAACATGCAGACTGATCTTGAGCTCTGGGACCCATCAGATATGTTCATGTGCCAGAGCATAAATGACATTTCTTATAAACTCAAAGTTGTGGTGTGAGGAAGGCCTGTTAAGATCAGTCCATTCACACCCACTCAGCCCTAAGAATAGGTCTAATCAGGCGGCGTAAGGACACACATCTGCGTGGGTGGACCGTGGCTGCTACGTTTTGGTTGCGATATTGTGTACCTGTAATGTATCTGAAGGCCAGGCTCACAGTTCTCTGCGTTTGAAGCTTCTCTCGTGCTCCTGAGCTGCTGATGGTAGGAAGAAACACGAGCGTCTGCACTTTTGCCGAAGGAGTCCGTTAAGCTGCCAGGATTAAGGCTGAGTTTAGGAAGGTCTTCAGATTCACCGTCCTCCATTCAGGAGCGGGATGAATAATGATGCATGAGGAGCAGTCAAGTGGGTGCAGATTGAACATTTGTTTAGGGAACGTGAACATGCAAGGTAATAATGTGGCGGGGGTGGCCCATACTATAAATGTAGATGGGGACATGAGCGTCTGGAGTCTAGACACTGATGGTGTAGGAAAGATAGATGAAGTAGGCAGGTGAGTGAAGGAGACGTAAAGACTTTTAGGATGACCATGGAGACGTGGAGATGGGAAGGAGGAAGGAGGAAGGTTGTATCAGACAACCTTTGATCGAAGGGTCAGAAAGATGACGAGGGAATGAGATGAGGAAGCAGAGCGAGTCCACATGAGGTCGTGAGTGGACAGATCATCCCTACAGAGCTTCATAATGTTTCATTCAGACGTCACAACCAATCAGTATCAGGTTTCTGTACATTAATTAAACAAATCTATTTGTCCCTTACATAATATCTTTGTATAGTTTACTGCTTCCTGCCTTTTCCTCCTTTACCCTCCACCAGATGACGGATGTCTCGTTGCTCATCATGAGCTCCCTCCACTGTCCCTCATCCGCTGGGAGTCCCTCGCTCAGCTCCATTTGCATTGTCCCCTGTTGTTCTCTCCCTGTCTTGCTTTTGTCTCCTTTTCTCTGTCTCTCCTTCACATCTCCTCTCGCCAGTGCTCGATGATGGATGTCGCCATCCGACGGGCTCTCGGGCCTGCGATGCCGGAGGACCCAGAGGACAGCGGCCAAGCCAAACCTCCCCAACGAGGTGCTCATTAAACTCATCATGGGAAACTAATGAGGATGAATTTGGAGCCTGGATGTGGTTTAGTATCAAGGGAGTGCTGGGCTTCTCTCAAAGTGTCTGTTCATCTGTTATACCCAGATCAGTGAAGGAGTTTTTTCTCTCGCTCTCTTTGGCTTCAGTCCTGTTCTCTTTCAGTTTGAATAGATACAAAACAAATAAGCAAACAAACTGAGACTGCCAGAACTAGTTAAGTACATGTCAAATGTACGTATCAGGGCCATCTCATGACCAAAACAGGCTGAGAAGAGTCGACAAAGCAGAAAAAAGCTTGGTTTAATTCTTCTTTTTGGAGGATGTCTGTCATGTTTTCTGTCGTGGTTTAGTTTCTTGGGTTACTATTTACTGTGTTTTGTTAAGTTCTTGGTTTTTCATAGTCACGGTTAGTGTTTCCTGTTTTATTTTGTTAAGTTCTGGGTTTCCTGTTTGTGTTACTCCATGTCTTTTTTCCTTTTGATGAGGTCACTGGTTTCACCTTGTCTTGTTTCTTGATTTGCATCACCTGTGTCTCCTCTCTGTTCCACGTGTGTATATATAGCCCTGCTCTTCGCCTTTGTTCCCCTTTGTGTCATCCTGTTTGTCAGCCATGTTTGTGTTTGGTGTCATAGATGTCCATGCCAAGTCATAGTTTTCATAGTTTGTTGGTTTTTGCTTTTTTGGGGGGGGGGGAATATTCTGCCACATCGCCAGCGCTTTTGCTTTTGTTAGGTTTGTCTTCTGCTTTTGAGTCCTGCATTTGGGTCTGAACCTCCATTCCCTGATACCTGACTTGACAATGTCCTGTTTCCTTAGATTTATCTTTCATTGTTGTGAAAACTAAAAGTGAAAATAAAGCCAGAGAATGTGCATTTTTTTTTCCCCAAACACTAAGATGTTTGACACAATGAATTCAATTTCCACAGTGGATCCTAAATTACAGTGGAGATTTTGTGGCTATCAAATGTAGTAACCTTTTATTTAGTTCATGACTCTGGTACTTAAGCTCACTACACAATAAAATCAACGTAAATCAACAACAAAAATGACAAAGTTGTCTGAGTGTTCTGGAGAAGTTGCTCCGTTGTCTGTCTATTGTGTGGTGGAGGGGGAGGTCAGGGTTATCCATGATTGATAACCGTTTGTTCAGTCTGTTGGCGTCACTGGCTCTAATGCTGTTCCCCCAGCAGAGAAAAGGCTGCTGGCCACAACACACTGGTAGAAAATCTCCAGCATCTTCCTGCACACACTGAAGAACCTCAGGTTCCTCAGGAAACAGTCCTTCTTCTTCTCATTAAGAATGAAAGCAGGGCAATCCAAAGAAAACACTCAGTAAAAAAAAAAGAAGCTGAACCGAAACTCAAGGAAGCATCAATGGGCATAACTTCTCAGGGGTAAATTCACAAAGACAGGACTATAAACACAAACGTGCTGATGGGTTGATGAGATGCAGGTGAAGCTACTGAGGGCCACCAAGGAAGAAACAGGAAACAAAACCAGAACCAAACGGGACTACAACTGAGGTAGCCAGCCACAATATCATGACACATGGATCCATAATTTACCTAATCTGGTTGCCATATCGTCTCTGTAGCAAAGTCTACACGCACTACAAACAGACTACAACAGATCTGCAGCACGACAACCCACGACCTATTTTGAGGAGTCGGCGGTGTGCACAGCTGCTCCCTGAATGTTGAATGAATGAGCGAGCTAACTCAACTGTTGTCAAGCTGTCGAAGCAGGACGGCCATTCAAAAAAGGAGAAAATACATCTTTAACTGCAAACAGAGTGAGCCATGGTTAACGTTTTACATTTCTATCGCCCAGTTACCAGGACAACGGGCTTTATTTTGGTTTTATTGCAACACACGGTAACTAAACGAATCTCTTGCTCTCACTGGCTTGCATTGGTGTTACCACGACACTTCATAGTCAGTCTGAGCACACGTCACGGCCCCTAATCCTCGGGCCCCTTCTACATTAACCATAGCTAATCTGCTGTACGTGCAGCCCTGTGAGAGCGGCTTTATCATTAGAATACAAGAGGATGCAAAATACAGTGTGCATTCAGAAATATTCACCCAGGAAGACTTCCTTTGCTGCATAGACACGTTCAAACAATAAAAAAATCAATTTAAAACCACATGAGTGCATTAAAACAAGGTATGATGATAAATAAAACGTACAACACAACATGCAGCAGCTTTGAATAAAGTGTAAGGATGATTCAAAGCGTCGCTGGCATCCTACCTTCAGTTTAAAAGTGCTTTTCTTCATTACTTTGCTTAATTTGGATTCACAATGGTCCAGGGACCATCAACCCGTCTGTGTCATTTAATTATAGGTGTATGAAAGGAGAGTTTTCCCTCCCTTACTCTTTTAATGTTTCCTGGAATTGATAAGAGAGAGGAAGCTCATCACATTACATCGCCGAGCTGTGATCCTCCTTTGTTGCAGCTCACTCACACTAATGGGCCTCATCAGCGTCGCAGGCAGATACTCGACTATTAGCCACCGAGTCGTAATGGGAAACATAGCGAAGGGAAGAGTGGAGGGAGAGGGAGTATGGGAATAAGGGAGGTGAAGAGGAAAAGAGGAAGAGGGAATGACAAAAGAGGGAGTTAGGAGGGAAGGGACACATCATGAAAATGTTATAGAGAACGAAAATCACACAGCATCTGCCTACCTTTAAAGCCTGAACCCCCCGTCCACATATAAAGCGATCCACTTCAGCCCATCTCTTTGTATCTGATCAGTCTCTGGTTGCTTTGGTAACCCTTTATTTCCCACCCCAGATGTTTCAGAGTGAGCAGCAGAACATAAAATGATTGGTTGGTGTATAGACCTTAGATAGGAGGTGCTAGGAACCAAAGAGGTGGACGACAAACGTTTGAGCAACTCAACAACCATCCAACCAAGCTGTGTCCTAGTGACCTGTGGTGCCTTTAGAAACCACCTAACCCCCGAACTGCTCTCGGGGCACCTTGCATGGCTACCAGCTGTACCAAGTGTGCTCAGTTGGATGGGTTAAATGCAAAGAAATGCATTATACACAACTCACACAAAGATAATTTGATCTGATTTGACTAAATTGGTTACCGCCCAAGGTCTCCAAAGGTTTTCCCTACTCTAAACATCGCTGGATGCCACATTGCTGCTAGCTGCTTCTTGTATGTAAGCCCCTTGATGGTGCTAGCATGCTATCGCTAATGGACAACAACTTGTGCACATAATAGTCCAACGGTTGATGTAAAAATGTGTTATACGTCCCAACTCCCATCCATTCATACATCTAATCCAACATCCATCAACCATCCTCCGTCCACCAATCCCCACCACCATCAGTTCATCCATCTGTTCATCTGTTTCTACATCAATACCATCCATTCATCTTTTATATACTGAGAACAAGGGAACAGACCTAAAGGCTTTTCCTCAGGTCCAGAGGCCTATTGGTGGTGACATGACTCCATCCATAATACATTTCTCTCACAAGGAACCGGGTGTAGCAGAGTGAGATTTCTGAAGTTTGTGAACTCACACACAAACACAGAGTTTGAGAAACTTCTGAGATTCTGATCCATGATGGATTCCAGGACCAGTCTGCCAGCACAGTGTGGCTCTGATTTGTCTACATGAGATGCTCCAGTAACAAGAGGACAAACTCTGCTGCTGATTTTTAAGCAGGCACCCTGAACAGACACGCGCTGTGAGCTGACAAATTCGCTTCACAGAGGATGATCGTGCAGCCACACAAGCTCAGGTTTTCAGCGTCAAGTGTCCTTTCGTGTTCGGCGCTCACCTGCATCATGGAGGTCAGCGGGTGACAGCGCCGCGCCGTGAAAAACAAATGTCGACGATGCTCCGAAATCTCAACTAGCTGATTCCAACAAAATACTCAGCAGGAATTATTCTGCATCCCAGGGCTCTGTTAAGCCGCTGGGCGCTTGCTGAAAGACTTGAGGGAGAGATTCTCATCATTGTCATCAACCAAAGGAAAAAGGTCACAGATGCAGAGTCATGTGCTGGTTGAGATCTTTCGTGTCTAGATTTTGTGTTTTTGGAAATTAATTTGGTTTGCATGAAAATTAAATGAAAAGAATATGAATGTGAGCGAGTTGTTGGTTTTAGGACTTGAATATTTTACCTTAAACACAGTTTGAAGATGAAGATTTGCATTGAGAAGCTGAGCTGAAGACTTTTGATCAAACTTGAACTAGACGTTATGTTGTGCAGCGAGGGAACGACTCCAGCAGCAAGACTTCACCAGGACAGCGCTGTTATTCCTTCACTTATAAGTTACTTTACAGAAATTTAAATGTTTTTTGAATCAATTTACTTGTAATTTAGTTTGTTTAACACTTTTAATTTAATTCTTCTACTTTCATGAAGCATCAGTAGCTAAACTGCTGCCAACCTGAAAAACATATAAAACTCTTCCTTGTAATAAAAGTGACACTTAAACAACAGTCATACATCCAGTGTGTGTGTGTGTATACGGCTAGAAGGCTTCTTTCTCTGGCACCATCCAGTGGCTGTGTCTAAAAAAGTTAATGTGATAGAAAGGGATGAATGCCAGCACACCTCCCACCCCAGATACAAGCCAGAACATTAAGGCAGAGGCGATTCTAGCATCTGCTGGGGCCCCCCGGGACAAACACTTCCACATGAGAGTTTGTCAGGGACGACAGATCTGGACACAACGCCCTGCTGGCTGAGTTAACTAATGTCAACCATCAGTTATTTTATTTAAATGTCTCTCCCCTACAGCTAAGGCTGGGCTAGCAGCATCCACTTAGATATTCAGTGTTATTAATAACCCTCATTATGTCTACAATTAGCTGCGTTTCTTTCTTTTTCCACGCCCAGATGGATAACTCTCCACTGGTGTACTTTAAAGAGTCATGCATGTGACATGTAACAGGGTTGAATGTGGAGACTCCTTGTGTCAGGTGTGATTTTAAGTTCATCAGACCTCCGGGGCCCCTCTGCTGGCCCCAAGCAGCTCCCTGCCTTCCCTGCACAGCGTTCGACTTTAATTTCAAATTCAAAGTTTCTAATTAATCCTCCTCAGTGTCACTTGACGTGTGTGTTTAATGCAGTGAGAGGCAGAAGCTGATGAGACATTTCTTTCACGTCATGTCTTCCTGTCTGTTTGTGTGTATACCCTAAGAACCAACACACTCCAGAAAAAAAGGCAAGGATGTAACCCCCCCTGAAGACATGTATTGAGGACAGACACAGCGGCTTCACGTCTGGAGGCGTGCAGGCGGTGGAACTGCCATATGTTCTCATGAGCTGCTAGCAGATGTTTTCAAATTCAGGGAGTGGGGGAAATGGGAAGACTGCTGTAAAACTAAGTGGAAGCAAATTAGCACAAATTAACAACAGGACATTGATTTTTAGCTCTTAAAGGTTAATGTGGTTTGTGACTCTTCTGTCTGAGAGAGTGTCCAGGGAGGGGGAGGCAGCAGAGAGAGGGAGGCTGGAACAAAGAGAGAGAAAGGGGGATACTCATCCACGTAACCCTGAAAGAAGAAAACGATGCACGGACACAGACGGCAAAACAATTAGAGAGGAAATGATTTAAGAGCACTGAGGCGATGAGTGATGTGTAATAAGGCCCAAAAAAGACATCTCTGTCTGTTATGCATCATTAGGTTAGAGTTCAGTTATCAGTGTTTGTTGTTTTATGGATATCATTCAGACTCAGCTCTTATCAGAATGTCACTCTACTAACACTCATTTCATTATCAGGTGTGTTTCAGCTGAGAATAAATACCTCTACACACACGACTGGATCATCATCCGACCAATCACAGCAGCCAGGCAGATGACATTAAATGATTATTTAATAGTTATTTTACTGTCAGTATCTTCTACAACAGACATGCTGGTGGACTCTAAAAGGCTCACCTCCCTGACAGCAGCCAATCAACACACAGTGCTCAGATGATGTAGAAGACTAAGCTGTTTTATTATTTTTATTGATTCTTATTGTTGTTCTTATTATTTTGTTTTTATTCATTTTATTTTATTTGTAGTTTTATTATTTTTATTTATTTTATTTTATTTGTTCTTGTTCTTATTACTTTATTTTTATTTATTTATTTTTATTTGCATTTTTATTTTTATTATTTTTATTGATTCTTATTCTTGTTCTCATTACTTTATTTTTCTTTATTTTATTTTATTTGTAGTTTAATTAATTTTATTGATTTGATTTTATTTGTTCTTGTTCTTATTACTTTATTTTAATTTTTATTATTTTATTGATTTATTCTTATTTTTCTTCCTGTTCTTATTATTTTATTTTTTACTAATTTCTAGTTATTTTATATTTATTTTTATTCTACTTATTATTCATATCACCTCTTCAATAACATAAATATAATTCTTGTAATTCCTGTTTACATTGGTGCTTTATTTTACTCTTCCAGACATGTTTACATCCTCCATAGACAGTTTGGATAGTTAATATATTGATGGCATTGGAGCTTTTTTGTCTATTCTTCATATTAAACATGTCTTGTTCTTCCACATCATGCTCCTCATTTGTGCCTTAAATTTCCCCCCAGTTTTCTGAATCTGACTATAATCATTTCCCACCAGAGGCGTCTCTGTGGTGGGGCCGTTGGTCTGGTGTGTCCCTGCTACATGTCTTCAACTTTAATAAACAACAATGTGAGTTTTTCCAGTTGAAAAGTTTTGACTTTTGACACAGTGACATGAATGGATGCACTGTTCACACTTCACTCAGCTCATTCAGTCATTTTCCACAGAGACATGAGGACACATTAACAGGCTTGTAGCTCGTTTCCACAGGGAGACTCTCCACGCAGACGTTTGGTGTGAAGAAAGCAAATCACAGTGGAAACTTGTAGCCTGTCTGTGTACATGTTAATCTCTCTGTTCAGCTTTACTTTTTCATTTGACATGTTTTCTTAGATGAAGATAACTCAGCTTGATTTATATCATTTAAACTCTTCCAAACTCACTTATGCTAATTTATGTGTTTTATGCCAGAGAGCAACTTTTAAAGAGAATCGGCTTGAAATCATTTGAAAGAATGGTCTACTTATCAAAGCCACTGTATGTGCTTCAGTCAGTACTTTATAGAATAAAGTCACATTCCTTGTATTAGTAGAGGCTGTACAGACTCGCCAGCTTCACTGCTGTGTCACAACGCTTTACGCATCGTATGGACGAGTCACTGATGACTAGAGCAACAAGGACGCCTCCATGGAGACAGGTGAGGAGCCCAGCGGGTCATCAGGTGTGTGGAAATACTTCACTAAAGATGAATCCCATCAGCATTTAATTATGGAGTCTAAAAGGAATTTAAAAGATCCTACATTTATTTATGCTGCATTCAAATAGCACCATGTCCTTTGAGGAGCTGAGGCTTAAATTTAATCTTAATAATACCTTCAGTTTAGAAATTTTGTTAGATTAAATCAACATAATGCCCTCACTAGAGCTGCTTATTCATCTTTGGAGGACAGTCTGAGACAGGGCGTCATTTCCTCTCCTGAAAACTCACACAAGAGATTGAATGTCTGGAAAGAAGACCTGAGCCCATATTCCTTCAGATTCCTTCATCCTCTCAGAGAGCTCCTAGCTTAGCATAAACATTCCTAGCTAGGAGTCTTAGCTTAGCATAAACGTTCCTAGCTAGGAGTCTTAGCTTAGCATAAACGTTCCTAGCTAGGAGTCTTAGCTTAGCATAAACGTCCCTAGCTAGGAGTCTTAGCTTAGCATAAACGTCCCTAGCTAGGAGTCTTAGCTTAGCATAAACGTTCCTAGCTAGGAGTCTTAGCTTAGCATAAACGTTCCTAGCTAGGAGTCTTAGCTTAGCAGTGATTCCATAAAACTCTCAGAGACTCTGATCAATGAATGGACAGAAACTCTGATCTCAGTGAGGAGGTGTGGTCGACCCTGTTGCTAGGTATGAGTCATCATTTCAAGAGCTGTGATTGGTTGATACTAAAACCAGTCTTTAGTTCCACGTTACACCAGTGGAACTAAAGAAGATATAACAAAAACCCTTCAAATAACTCGACACCATTCACTGCTGGAGTATTAAACTTAGTCTGGAGGGGTCCTCTCGTCCCCTCATGGTTGGGTGAACGCTGCCGCGTTGGACGTGTCCACAAACACTCACAGAAAACAACAGCTGTTCAGGAGCGTCCTTATCAACAGCCCTGCACATGTTTCATACTGTACACACTGACACCCACAGAAACCTGCACACACACCTGGCAGCGCCACAGACACACTATTTCACACAGCGTACACGGCGCCTAGGCCGCTGCACACTCGTACAGTACGAGCGTGTTTGAATGTGTGAGTTGTTCATGCCAGAGGAGGACGCCATCATCTATATTCATAGCGTCTGCCTAAGGAGAAACGGAGCAGCTCACTTTGTATTTGACACTAATGCACAGAAGACACGGAGCCGCTTTATAAATAATGATTCATCCTTCAGGCTTTGGGTCCTCCCTGCTGCTCTTATGAGTTCCGTATCAGAATTTCCTTTTTCTTAACGTATTATTAAAACATTTAATCTGACTTTATATTACCTTCTGTTTTTCATGCTTTCTCACGGTTTTATTCTCCAAGGGAACACCTTCTCTTTTTAGATTTTGTATAAATTTTCCTTTTTCATTATTCAAATAATAAGTAATTATTCTATTAAATATCTGGAGGGGGATGCTAATGTGTAACACTGCACCCTGGGTAATAAGAACATCATATGTTTTGTAGGTAAGATCATTCTTTTTGCAGTAACTGGTAAATCTAGTTGTTAAATTAATTTGGATTAAAAGGCAACGCTCAAAAACTAGTAGATGCACCTGAGGGAGTACACTGGTGTGACATATGCATTTTAATGACAAAGAGCCAACTTTCCAGCACTGGGACAGTCATTGTACTCGCTCCTTTTTCAGATTTATCAAGGCGTGTTTTATTGATGCCGGCTCAGTATATATGGCACATTTGACAAGATGGAATCTGTCAGAGGAGGGTCGCTCCACCTCCTCATACTGAGTGAGATGTACAGGAGGAGGTCAGGGCTCAGCGGAGCGAGTACATATTTACCAATGATCTGTGTGGCAGCTCTGTGATGAAGAGCTCAGCCAGAGAGGCCTGTGATGCTCCGGAGCCGGTGACCTTTCAGGCAGACGGACGCAGAGAGACAGAAAGACGTGTGGACGCCACAACTGGAAGTGACACTGACATTTGTACGCTGCAGCATGCTGACCTGCTGGGATGTGATCATCCACCTAAATATTAGCCAAACAGTTCCACAGCAGGGGTTCCACAGCCAGGGTGGCATAATACTGCTCTGAGGTAAATGCTAACACATGCTCACGCTAACATCAGGGACGTTTCTGGTTTAGCATGAACTCAGATCACAGCATAAAAAAATGACAATTAGTGCAACAAGTTTGTGCAAAGTAAAACTGTAAATTTGTAATAGCTAACTAAATATTTGGCAAACTAATATTGCTAATGATTGCTCTAGACTGAAATCTAAAATATCACCACATTCTTCCTCTAAGAAGATACGTAGCTATGTAGGCTTTGAGGCTCAGCTTACCGTCTCTGGCCGTGGCTTCGTCTGACTCCCAGTTGTTTTTTTCCAGATTGAAAAAAATGAAGTTGAGCGTGACTTGAGTCAGGTTTAGCTCGAGGCTTCTCTGGGCGGCTGTGTACGACCTGTTCTAGCTCCAGCTAACCCTGCCTGAATGTCCTGGAGCAAGTCAAGTGAACTTCACCGTCTGTGTGACGCTGAACACCTGTTACTAGAAACCATAAGTCTATTATATATGTATACATATAGCAGCATGTCTTTGGACGGTGGGAGGAAGCTGGAGAACCTGGAGAGAACCCACGCAGACACAGGGAGAACATGCAGACTACACACAGAGAGGAACCAGGAGAACCATGGATTAGAATCTAGGCATGGAGAAACTGACGCAGGCTGTGAACATATTTTCTTTCTGCTCTAAAGTTGGACATTTTAGCATGGAGGTCTATGATTGACTCACTGTTAGAGGCAGCCTCTAGTGGCCAGTAGTGGAGCTGCAGTGTATTATAATAGCTCAGTTTGTCTGCACTGGACATTCATTCAGGTTAACATGCACCTTCTGCAATGGAAAAAATAGAAATGTTAATGTTACCTCACACCTTTGTGCTTGGCTAACTTAGCTATGCTATATATATAATCGAATGCCATTCGGGAAATTAATCTTTGAGTATATTGAATGAAACTCTAAATATACGGAATGAATCCTGAATATATGGAATGAAACTTTGAATATACTGAATGAAACTTTGAATATACTGAATGAAACTTTGAATATTTTGAATATGCTATGTGTCATTGTTATGGCTCTCTGCAGTTGTATTAGCCAATGTCTACACTCCTCCATGTACACATTCATCTACACAATGATAATATTGTGAACAAAAAGTCACAATCTCTCAAAATAATCTAACAACCGTGACCTTCCTTTGTTTTGGGGTGAGTTACACTGGGAGGAACATAAGGTGTGTCATTCCCTTTAAGGCAGTCATTAATGATGCCTGCGTTCCACTTGGGGGAGGTCGTGCTCTTGTTCACGTTGGTTCACTGTCATGACTTTACTGGGACGCTTAAAGGAACAGAGGCATCCCCAATTACTACCTGTGCTTTCTCTACTATTATATCAGTGATGGAGTTTAGCTTTTCAGCTTCGCATCGCTGGTTTCAGTGAAAGACATTAATATATATATATAAATGTGTGTATGTTAAGCTCTAGTACTTGGAGGAATGAGTCCGTGCTGAGTCTATGGAAACCAAATAAATATTGCAAAACACCATGTTTTATTCCTCTGAAATAATTAAGGCAATCAGTCAGTTGACACTTTACTGTCGTCCGTCTGAGACTCCTTCAGCCAGCAGCTTTGACATGTTGTCAGGTTTTGTGTAAAATGTGAAGTGAGATTCATTATTCAGTCATGGACGCCGTCCTCTTTGTCATGCATGTCGAGCATGTCGACAGGACATCAAAGAAGGAAACGTCCCTCTCATTTCACCGCCGGGATGCAGCAACAACATGTTATTATAAAACGTAACTCTGGGGATGTATTCACTGATGGAATTAAAACTATTCTGCTTTTAAAAAAGGCCTGGACACATTTCTTATTCATTACTTATTTTTTATTTATGTTCTGTCACATGCTCACCTCTCCTCACCTCATTCACTGTTTGTTTCCTTATCTTTATTCAGCTCTACATTTTAGATTAATGCTAAAGACATCAAATCCATGAAAGAACAGATGCAGGATTATGTGGTAAACAGAAAAATATTGAATAAACCAGATAATGATTTATATTTCAGAGTTTTCTAAGTAGCCACCTTTTTCTTTGATGACAGCTTTGCACACTCTGCGTTCCCAGAGGTGTTGGGCTTTTGTTGGCTGCTTTGTGTTCGCTCCGTCTCAACTGGGTTCATGTCGGGTGATTGTGAAGGCCAAGTCATCTGAGGCAGTGTGGAACTACTTGAACTCTGTGAAGCCTTTATGTGCGATCTGATCTGAGCTGCTGCTAATTTGCAGTTTCTGAGGCTGGCAATGTTATACAGCCATAACATTATGACCGGAGAACATCTAAACCATCTTGCTCCAGTTCAGCGTTCTGCTGGGAAACTTCTGGACCTGGCTTCATTCATTGGTGTGGATGTTACTTAGACATGTAGCACCCACCTAGACCAGACCAGGCACCCCCGCCCCATAGCAATGATGGCAGCAGCCATCCCCAGCAGGATGCAGCCTGACACCACAGGACACCCTCAGAAGGCCCATGTCCATTCTCTGATGGGTCACCACAAGGGAGACCTACACAACATTAGGATATGCCTGATCGGTATATAGATACACATATGCATGCATGTTTCAATAAGCAGCTACAACTTAAGCAGCTGCAACTACCAAGTGGACACATAATCTATATCTCAGCCAATCAGCTCTCAGGGATAATTATTTTGACTTTCAGCAAAGCAGTGGGAATGAAATGAAAGTTAACCACCGCCCGTATAAATATGCAAAGGTTGATATTTGAAGAATTTGTCAAACTCTGTCAGTGGATGGATAAGTACCTAATCAACATGCAACTCATCCTGTCTGTGTTTTTCCTATTCATGCCGTACCCTTTCCTCGGTCGTTCCACCTCAGTGCATTCAGAGTGAAACTTTACTTGTTGAGCCTGCAGCCTGACATTAAAGATTATGGCAGAAGCGCTGCTAATTTTTTATTTCATTTTCACTGCTTTTGAAAGAGCCATCGTCTAAAGACCAGCGTGCCCTGGTGTATTGACAGCCTGACCTTCGGTTCTGCAGATAATGAGAGGGAAAACCGAGTAAACAGGTTTCTGCTTTTCACGGCTCCCAAAGAGACTCCACTCGGTTCGGGCAGAGGCAGGAGGAGGAAGGAGAGCTGGGCTGCTAAAATCTCTGCGCCACTCTGCTCATTACCGAAGAAGCAGGAAGGAGGAAGGAAAGATTTAGAGACGAGGGACACAGCGAGAGACTGGAGGAAACAAAGAAGTGAAAGACTGGCACGTTTCTCCTCCGCCATCCCCGCCGCCGCCTCCTCCTCCTCCCTTCCCCCTCCATTCCCCCTCCATTCCTCCTCCCACTTTGCAGAGATTTAAAAAGATGAGATCTTTCAAAGTGGAGGCATTATCTTAAGCTTTCCTCTGTTGTTGTATGAGCTGCCGAGGCTTTTCTCAGAGCAAACATGGCGAGGTGAGCAGGCAGGACAGAGCCCGCCTGGGGAGATTAAAATCTGCAACTGAGGGCCCATCTCGCCGAGAGCTGTCATATCTGTTTACTGGTTAGCGGTGTGGTGAGTGGCTGGGGACGGCGGTTTAAGCCCGACGCCACTGAGGAGCTTTCTCACTTGTGTTTTCCTCCCTAAATACTTATCAGCATGTCAGAGAGCTGGCATGGAGCGCTGCTGAATTGAGGCATCTCGCTGAAAATAACTACGGCCCAACCTTCTTATTAGAAAGGGTCACGCATCATTTAAAAACAAATCACAAAGCAGCAAAGCAAACCTTTGTTGCTTTTAAAGGAATTTCTTCCAAAATATTCACTGATTTTATTAATAGGAATGTGAGTAAAGGTTCATTTAGATCACTCTGGGACCAGATGGCGTAACCTACGTATGTAGCCTGCGCCGCTGTGAGCCGTTTATATTTGTACGTCGTCAGTCTGACTCACTCTGTAACAACACCACCCAAACAAGCGTTTTTCTTTCTACTTCGTGCTTCAGTTTCGCCGAGGACGAGTCATAAATGTTTGTGAATGTCTGTGAACCTCCTCAGTTAACCTTTCCTCCATGTGTTCCATCTTTATTGATCCAATCAATTAGAAAATTGTGGAGATGGAGAAGCAGCTGGAAATACTAAAACAGAATGATGTTACTACCAAACAGACCAATCAGATCTCTTGTGGTCATCGTAATTACATTTCTGGGGAGGTGCACGTCAGACCACAGCATTAGGGTGTTGTAGAAGTCTTTGCAGAAGCCTAAACCGCACATAAGTCTGTCACTGTATATTTAAAAAACAAGCTGAAACAGGTAGGGCAGGTGAACATGTGAAGATGTTTCATCCAAGTAGCTTATGACTACTTTCCTGTGATTGGAGGAATCTGATCTGATAAAAACCCTCAGAATATGTGGCCATCACAGAGAGGAAGAGAACAACATGAGGAGAGGCACTGTCATCCTTTATGAGGCTGGAGAACATCACATCCAGCTCAGTAACACACTGAGGCAGACGTTCAGTCCAGTGCACTGACGAATTAGAGACGACCACAGGAGAGACAGCTCTGCAGGCCAGGATCCTGCTGTCCACCTACACCTGAAGGACAAAGGACACTCATATGAGGACAGAAACGTACTCAGTTCATGGAGGTAGGTCAGATGGATTGAAAGGGAGCTCTCTGAACCGGGGAGGGAGCGGAGATATAATCTGCCAACAGTTTACAACACAGACCTGCACCCAAAAACCTTCAGCCCAGTTCACACCCACGGATCAGTTGATGCTTTAATGTTCAGAGACTTAGAGTCCCTCTTTGACTGGGGAATAAAACTGTCAGAACTGATTCCTCCAATCACAGGTGAGTGTCTGCTCATTACCAGAGCCTAGTGATCAGCAACACCCATAGATGTTTCTATTAACACTCCTCACCGGTCTTTAAACTAAACGTTTAAATCATCTTCAAACAGGATCTTTTTAACAGTTTTAGTTTCTATTTTTCCAGATAATAAAAATGTGACAGTCTTTATTTAGATGTCGTTCTGTCACATCTTTGTTCTGTCATGTTATATAGTGCTTTTTACTGTTAATTAGTTTCCATGGAGCCAATGACAGATGCTAGTGCCTCGTTGCCAACTCTTCCTTCATATTCATTGTTGCCTGATGGATGCAGCTTGTTCGTCTGAATTCATTTTGCTAATTTCAGTCTGGATAATCTTTGTTCTTCCTCTGCAAAGTTTCCAGCTGTCATAGAACAGAAAGCAATGGCCCAGGAAAAGAATTAAACATTCCCCAAAGGTAGAATAGTTATCAAAGATGTCCAATCAGTGCTTTACCTCATAAATCTTTCATCTGTGTCCTTTTTTATTTTTCTGTTCTGGTGTATGTCAGAGGAATAAACTGTCAGCCAAACACACGTCAGAATGTGTACCCTGAGCTAGAGTAGGCGTTCTGAGGAAATCATCGTCCTCTTCTGTCGCCTTACCGCCGGTGGGCAGCTGTGGCTCAGTAGGTGGACTGAGTCGTCCATGAACCAAAAGAGTTCAATCCCCAGCGCATGGACCACACAGATGTGTCACTGTGACTGTAAAGCCAAAAGGTAGAAATGTGCTATTTAGAGGTGACTGACGGCAGCAGTCACACTTCACACAGCCTAAATGCTGTTTGCTGAAATTAAACCGAGCTGGTACATAATGCTGCGTGTCCTGCCTCTGGGAAAAGAGAGAGAAAGATATTTCACTGGCGTTTCTTCAGTGATAAAGAACGCAATCTCCGAAGAAACCACCGATGTCCTCGCCTCGCATCGGATTAAATTGTCCATCTAATTGGGCCAACATGGCTCCTCTTTAAGAGAAGACGAATCAACAATCCAGGATACAAGCACATGATGATAGAGGAGGGAGAAAGAAATGTGGAGAAGAGCTGCACCCTGCTGAGAACCTGAAGAGTGGGCTGACCATAAAACCACTTCTGTTCTTGGAGGATAATCAACTGCTACACCTCTGCTACTCAGCCAGCCTTTCCTGCATCATTACATATTGACACGTGCCAGAACCCCAGTCATATTAATTAACCTCTTTAATGTAGCTCCAGTGGTTACAGCCAGCCTGTCAATGCTCTTAATCAATGTGTGCATAATTACAGCAAACAGTAGAGTTGATTCTGCCTCCAGCTGACGGTGAAGCCGCGACTCTTTTCACGCTCCAGATTTAATATTCATGTTTCTCTGTACGCTCCCCACAGTGTGTGTTGTGTTAGAGAGTCGATAAACCTCCAGTGGACGGTGATAGTTAATTGCTCAAAGAAAAGGTCAAATCGATCTTTGTATTGTAGCGGGCACGGGTTGAAGAGCAGAGGTCACCGTGGTGAGAAGGATGATTTGTGGCACGTGTGAGACGCGTGCAGGATCTGCTCAGACGCTGTTAAAACATGATTTACTCCTTGTTACAAATGTCTAAAATGAAGAATATGTTGTATTCGTGTTACCTTGTATTTGTGGTAGCATTAAAAGAACAAACACCAAAGTCTATTCCAAGGAGAAGAGTCCTCAAACTAGTCCTCTAATTACAGAATAACAAACACTTCTGTTAAAGCCTGACACACTAAATATGTAGCTTCTGGCATGTTAACTTGAAGATGATAGGTTCGTAAGACCTTGAGCCTCATGTACGAAGAGTTGCGTAGATTTATTTCTAAATCATGACGTAAACACAGATTGAGAAACAGATGCATTGTGGGAATCTGATCTACCTGGCTGACATGAGGATAACTCCGTCCCACAAGGCTTGCATGGCTCTGCTCAGGTCGACTGGCTCAGGTCCCGATCGGTTGGAGTAATATGTTCACATTGAGACAGTTTCCCCAGCATCACCTCTAGTGTCAAAAGCCAAAGGATCACATCTGTAGAAGTCCTACGTACGCCAGACACGTCGTTGGCGTTGGCACGTACAAAGTTCCCGGACATTTCACTCTTGATACATCTGAACTTTTACGTGAGGCCCCTGGAAACTATAATATGATATAGTTTTAAACCTTTGATATCACGTATTATACAAGACTGTGATGAAAACTTGACTTGACTTGAATTCACTCATTTGTCATAATCTTGTAAACATTCATTACAGACCCACACTGTGACCAGAGAGCAGCTATGCATCCCTCCCTGTGGGCATTGAACAGCTTAGATATCCTCCTCATTAACAGCAGCATATGGATTCTGCGTTTTTTTTTTTTTTTGTCTTGAAGATGTTTCACCCACTTATCCCAGAGGTTTCATCAGCGCTACTATTCATCAGGAGGAATGATGAACCCTCTTGGGCGAGCAGCGCTGAGAGTCTCTTCACTCAGTGAAATGTGGTCTCATTGGAAATCTTCCTTTTTAGGGTTTCCCCGTGAGAAAATGTGCAGCTGAGGTGGAGAGAGAGACATGCTCAAACAATTCCATTGTTACCAAGTGAGCAGTGTACGCTATATTATATACGGTATGCTAATTCAATCAGCGGAAAAGCGCACAACATCATCTCATCTTTATTTTAATTTCTATGTGATAATGCAGCAGTTTCTGTGTTTCTGGAAGGTTAATGTTTTATTTCAATAAAAGTGCAGCGTTGTTAGTGGAGAGACAGAGATAGTGTACAGATACAAAAGTCATGTCTAATAAACTTTGCAGACTTCTTCATAAAATCTTAATTCAGCATTGACGCTACCCCGTAAGCCAAGCCAGAAAACTAAAAGCTAAAATATAAATCATCATTACGACCGTTTGATGAGCCTCTGTCACGGTTTCACCCCGCTGGAAAATGAAAACACATTAGGACTGCAGAGACGTGCAGCATTCTCCACTTCATTTTCACATTTACATTTCACCTGGTATTTATATAGAGCAGGATTTAGACTGAGTGCAACTGTGGAATAAGTTCAAGTCTCTTAATGGACCACAGTTCAAACGCAGCTCATCTACAGAGCAGCTGGAAATGTTTGTTTGCAGATGACACTCGATGCTATTTTGCAAATTATTTCAGGTTTTGTTGCTGCAGAAAGATACAGTCACACAGAATAAGATTGGACCTGGATCTGTTTTATTTGATTCTTGAATTGAATTGGATTAAAATTTATGTTCAATTTAGTGAAATTACCATTTTGTTAAACTCAAATAAAAACTAGCTCTGCCCTCTAAGGTTATACATTCATTCCTTAAACACCACTGGAATCTCTGGCATTTAGATGAACCACTGAGCTGATCAGCATGTGGCAGCGCTCTGTATTAACACTGGTAAGTTATGTGCAGAGTGATAAATCAGAAAGGATTAACAGGCCGCCTGTGAAATACGCTTTGGGTTCAGCAATGCATCTGCAAAACACTGAGTTACATTGATCAAGTGTTTTAAGTGACAGTATCTGAGGATGATATTGAAGGAATGAACATGTCTGTATAGATCAGGGTCACTTGTCAGAGGCTTTAATACGCGACACCTATTTGTGCAAGTAACTGGTGTTGAGATGTCGTCCAACCTTCAGTGAAGCTAAAACGTTTAAAAGTTGTTGTTTTTTCTAATTGGATGGGAGTGTGACGACGGATCATTGCTGATGTATCCCAGAGTTTTACCATGTGTAATATCATTAAAGCTGTCAGAGCTCTTCCTTCGTTTACATCTTTCCTGCCTTGCTGCAGGGCACTGGGAGAGATCCTGACGTCGTCACTGTGCCAAGTGCTACTCTCATAGAGACCCAATGTGCAAATCCTGAATCCCGGTGTGACAGGTGTTCTTCCGCCTATGAGCAAGCGTTCGACAGCTGCTACATCACAATCAAGGTGAGACTGGCGAACAGAATGTGTCACTGAAATCCGTCCAAGTGCCGACGGAGTGCAGGAAGTTAGCTGAGGCTGTTATTCTGCGTGACGGCGTGTGCAGCGATGATAATGTTACAGCCAAGAACGTACGTAAAGACTGTGTTTACTGTGTGACAGCTGACATTTCACTAATCTCCTGGGCATGTTTGACGTCTGGTGGACACAGTGATTTGAGAGACATGACGTGTTGGCAGTGAAGAGCACAATCCAGGCAAATGGCACACACAGAGAAGGTCAGAGTTCATGACCTTCTTCGGTTTTCTCTTTACGATAGCAAAGAATAAGCCGACCGTGAATCCTGATTTACCACAGAAGGAGAAGACGACTTTATCCTGTGACTGGTGTCTTAATTAATTACTCCCGTGCGAATTAACAGCGATTAAAAAAAAGAAAAGAGACCGCGTGACGAATGAGCGAGGGATGAGAGAAAAAAAGCAAAAGGGAGAGGTCACTGAAAGGCTACGTGGCTGCACAAGCAACTGCCCATCATAATTCAAAGCGCTCCACTGTTCAGTCTCAAAGGCAGCGCGGCTCAATTTGTCCTGCGGTGTAATTTCTCATATGGGCTGGTCATTCACGGCTTATCACGGCAGCATTACCACCAAATGGTCTCGGCTAATTGAAAGTGCAGGAACGAGGCTCTCGAGCTACACGGCCGGGGCGAAGGCGCAGCGCGACAACAGGAGTCCTTCAGCCGGAGCTTCACTTCCTCCGTGTTTGCTTTTAGATTCATCTGCAGGTGATTAACCACGCGGCATTCTCCGGTGAACTTTGAGTTTCTGAAACAAACTGTTGTGTCTAATCAGTGTAGAAGACAGCTTGAATGTGCTGGGTGACACTTGGGTCACGCTTCTGTCTCTGTCTGGATTCACTCCGTCACTTCAGTCATGTTAACCCCTTGACGCCTTATTTTTCCTACAAACAAATACATTACAAATTTAAATTATACACTTTACACTATAACACCAAGTATTATAATCCAATTTGAATTCAAGCGTTCCACATGTGACTGCTAAACCTTAAAACGTTAATTCACAAACGAACTTCCTGTTGGTTAGCTTCCATTAACCGGATGTAGTTCCTACTCCGACTGGTCCTACGAGAAACTAATGCTTGCAAAAGGTTCCTACGTGCGTACTGAATGTGCACAAACAGACACTGGAGGATTACATGCGTTATTTCGGCTGCAGTCTGAGCGGAAGCAGTGCGTCAAGGGGTTAAATGAAGCCTGTGCATCTGATGAACTGAAGAAAATGTTCCCCCATCGCCTCACGGGTCAGAGTCCACGTTTGCTCATCTAGCCAACAGAAACAGATACGGGTGCATTCGAGGCATGATTGAAGCAGTGTGCCGGCTCCACATGTTATACCAGACGGCAGCATCACTGACATCATGATATACTGAGGAGAAATACACCAGAATAGTCAGTAATAATCAGTACTTTAAATATGGATATTAAAAGATGTACTATAACTGATATTGGTGTTAAGTTATGGACATTTTTATTATTAATATCACTATTTTTCAGCTCACTTTCTCCTAGTGTTGTTCACTTCCTGTTTTACTTTGAAATCATCAGTTAATCTTTCTATTTGTCAGCTTTACTTCCTGTCGTGCTGATTGCTTTCACCTGTGCCTGCTCACCTCTTGCCTGTGTTGTAGGCCGTGTACTCTCCTCATCTCCTTGGCTCTGTCTGCTCTGAGCTTGTCATATTTTCCTCTTTCATACGTTTTTGGAGTGATACAGTTTTCTCTTATTGGATTAACACTGGATGGAGTTTTCATTGGAGTTTCTCGGCCTGAAATCTGCTGCAACTTTCTACTGTAAGTGTGATCAAGTCATTCGTGTCTTAGTTTGTGTCCTGCATCTGGGTCTCCTTTAACTAATGAAGTCAACGTTAGTTTTATTAAAAAATAAAAGTTTAAATTTGCTCCGTTAATCAGCGTTTCTGTGCAAAGGGACTTGGATTCAGAAATGCTACAAACTGTAGACGCATGCATGCAGACGTGTCTGAGTTGGACGTGAATGGATAAGAGTTTGCTAAAGATTTGCTGTCATGTTAACAGGCCGTGCGTTTGCCAAACACGCTTAGATGCATGTGCAGCATCTGGTTCATCAACACAAATGTAATCACTGTGCTCGAGGGACATCTTGAAGTCTTTGCGGTCTTCTGCATGAGCCATTAATTGCACTAATGACACAGATGGACACACAAAGATTCATACGTAGTATCTCTGCCACGCACACACACACGTCCTTCATCCAGCATATGGTGCCTCATGTATGTAGTTATCCATCTGTGCAGAGTGAAAGATTCAAAGCAGCAGCTGCATCTGCTGCTGGTGGCAGGGATGTTAGCTGAAGGACTTCTCTAACTGGATACTGTAAATGGATCAGATGCAGACATTTGGTCACAGCATCTGAGAGGGTCTGTCCCTCCATCTCTCTGTCAAGCTTCCATTCAAAAGTTAAAGGTCAGAAGTAAACCCGTCATCTCTCGCTGAAGCTGCTCAGTCCAGAACCATTTAGTGGTGTGCATCATTAAAAATGCAGATGACAGAATGTCATAGGAGGAAGGAAAAATGTGTTTCACTTTCTTGTGTTCCCGTAGTTAGTTGCTGCTTTTGATACGGAGGATTAAGTATTAAGAAAAGTCAATGTGAACTTAAAATTTCTTGATTTTCTGTTTGTGTCTCCAGCTCTGAAGGATTTAGCCTGGTGGATGATTCACATTCAGTTTTAATCAGAATACAAATCTGGCACAAAGCGGTGGTGTCAAACTCAATCAGAGAGGGAGGCAAAGTTAAGAACTGAATGAGACTCGGTTTATTTTTTATTCATACAGAGATTTGAATTTTACTTTTTCTAAGCCTTAATAAAGAATTTAGAAGTGTTTTCTCCCAGATTCAACAGATTTAAAGTGGACAAGAAGCCTTGAGTCAGTCTGTTATGAGTCTGAGAGTGATAATATGTCGAGCCGGTTCAGGTTTGACTCATTTGTGACGTAACCAGCTCTGCCCTGTCAGTCAACGTTCCCTACACGCCTTCAGACCACCTCCTCCTTCCATCTTCACAGGTAGCGACGCAAAGCAACGCCACATTTAGTTCCAGAAAACATCGGATACACATCGACATGAAGCTGGCATGGACCTGGCTCTGTGGGCAGGACGTTAGTCAGGTTAGATTGCTTCTATTTGCTCTAACATCGATTCCAAGGCGTCGAATTTCAATACCCACATCATCACAATCATGCTTTGATAATACATTAGACGTAAAAGTAAGCGGTCTGTTGTTCAGTGGAAGACGAGGACTCTTCCTACGCTGAGAGTATTTTAGAGTCCTGAACAGAATGACCTCCACCTTCAGAATCTACACAAAACACTGAAACTCCCCCGACCTCTCAACCACACACTTAGCCCAAGGTCAGCAGTGTGTGCAGGTAGATGGGTTAATGAAGGGGCTGCTGGCTGCGTGTGTGTGGACGGACAGATAAATGGACAGTATGTGGCCGCGGACGGACCAATGTCTTCCCGCTGCGGCTGCCAGGTGTCATTGATCACCCCCTCGTCCTCCATGCTGCATTTTTAATTGCTTGGTGAGAAAACAAATTAGACGAGGCTGTGGGGCGCTGGGAGCACAGAGGTGAAGCCGGGCCACGATCGCTCAGGGTCCTCATCAAGCACCGTCGATAGCCACGAGGACGCGAAGAGCAAGGGCTGAGGGAAGACAAAATGTCCTGTCATGATGTGGTTAGACTGATCTACACTGGTTTTACTGCAGAGAAGAAGACCACCAAAGCTGAGCCCTTATTAGGAGACATACAGTCACCTCAAGTATGTAAAAGTTTCCAAATCCGTCTCCTCTGTCGTCCTGCTTTGTCTGATTATTGGAAATAAGTATTCCACGTTTTCAGGTGTGTGTTCTGTTACAGGTGAAATAATCTGCAGTGAAGGTGTCATTCTGTTTTTGTGCTGCTCATCTGTTCCAGGCTCACACCTCCTTCCTCTCCTCAGCTTTTCTAATGCATGTGTGATGGTGGCTCTGCTGTTGTGTTTGATGGGGTTCAACCACATCGAGCCAGAAGCTGATGGAGAAGCAGAGGTGTTTTATTGGGACGCAGCAATAATGAGACACACTGAAAGAATAATAAACCAGAAAATCTACTTTTTATTTCTGTTCAGGATGACAACCAGAACCAAAGGCTTCAGCAGCAGATGTTTACCTGGATCTGCCTCCGTCTGCTCGACGTCACGGCATCAGCTTCTAGATCAGTGTGCAGGTAAGACTCCCTCTCACAGAGGATCAGATCAGCAGGCAGGTGAGGCAGCGTACACTTCAGGTTAGCTGCTGCAGGAACTAAAGAAAAAGCTAAAAACCAGGATGCATAATTATCCAAACAGCAATACCCGATATACCGCAAGAAGATTCTCCATAATGAAGATGTATTTTTAACTTGAGAAGAAAAATTACCGTTAAATATTTAATGCATTTATTCACCACACTGTATTGTGGTTTTACAGAATCTGACAGTTTTAGACCAAACTAAATACAACAGAGTGCATATTAGCTCAGAGCTCCTTCAACACACACATGCCCTGACCGCGATGTCAACATGTGGCATCATTCCAGCGTAAAATATTCATGAACCATCTGAACAAAAGCCAAGGCCGCACCGCCACCAAGCACGACCGTTCTGGGGTTAAAACGTGTAAAGTGCTGCAGACTTTAGAGACTTAATTCACCGGAATCAGCGGCTCCGTGTTTGTTCTGCACGCACTGTTACGTGTCATCGTGGCTTTCTGTGGTGGGGAGGGTGCTTTCTGTTTTAAGCTGAGGGAGAGAATGCCAAAAGAAAAAAATTAAATCATCGTACGGTTCGTATGAAAAAAACAAAGATGCAACCAAACAACCTCAGCAGTTTTCTCTTAAACACGTTTGTTGTATAGTCGATTTCATTTTATTGTAAACCGACGTCCAGGTGACAACTCAATGTGCGTTCAATGTTCCTAGTTTGTGTCAGTCCTTACAGATCCCATCGCTGTGAATTTAATTTAAAGTGGAATAAACGAAGCTGAACTGGCCTCATTGGGTTTGTTGAAAATCTTTAATCTGAGGATTTTAATTTCTAAGTAGCTTCTAAGTTTTTATTAACCTCTGTGGTTGGTGCTCATGTCAAACTCATGGAACTCAGGTAAGTTTCCTACATTTATGATTCTGATCATTTACAAATTGATCGGTTTAAAAGGTCTTCATACTTCTACAGTACATGCAGCCTTTCTAATTTAACTGATTCATCAGAATGGTGATTGCAGAGTACCGTATACCATAAAGAGTCTTGCATAAAACTAAATGAACAAATGCAGCAGTTAAAGTGTGATCTGTAATATTAGCAATGCAAATGAAGTAAATGTGCATTAACACAAATTAACCACACATTCATTTCTTAAATGTACCTGGAAGGCACCGTTCTCATGTTTGTGTTACTCTCATTAATATCTCAACCACTCAGAAAGCTTCTCTGCTCGGTTCCTCTGATCTGTTTGATTCGTCCTCCCACACCGGTAGAGACGGTGTCTCCTGGGTGTCCCATGTGGTTGCAAAACTAGACCAAGATAACGTTGCTTCTGTGATACGGTTTCCTAGACTGTCCAGCTCAGTTGATGAACGTAACCTTCCTGTGATACGAGAAGTAGTAACTCAGCTGAGTCAAACTTTGGGGGAATCCATTTAGAGTTCCTGGAGGTTTTGATAACTATCAGATATCTTGGTAGTGTATTGGTTTCAGGTCAGGAGATGAGGAAGGTGATGTGTTTCTGTTTGGATATCGTGTCTCAATCTGGGCTCTAAGAACTGTGTTGTTTTTTTGTTTTGTGCAAACTGTCCAGTAGTTTACAGAGATCATTTCCAGTTATTCTAGAAGCTGCAGTGTCTGAGGTCACTAAACAGATTCTTGTTCTGCCCTGAAGTTGCTTTACATCATTTTGTACAGCTATGTACAGAGTTTGTTCCCAAACTAAAAAGCAGGTTTTCAAACTTCAAACAGGTTTACTCCCTGGTGGCTCCAGGGTTCAGTTTGTAACGCTCTCTCGTTGTAACTCCAGGTGATAAAGGATATAAGAGTGGTTTGTGTTTTGCCTCCTGCAGCCAGCATCAGCAGATACGTGAAAACAAATGCCTCGGTCTTAATTATTCACCTGTGAGGTATGGAAGCACGGCTAATTAGCTTCCTCATTAGTTCCATTTTGTCTTAGAGTGTTGGAGGCAAACTATTCAGTCTTTTTCACAAATTTAGTTTCATTAGTGCCAGTGTGCATGTGAAGAAAAAACATCTCCTCAAACTTAGTTTCAGAAGCTGAAAAACACATTATTAGATTTCATTTTTTCTTCTCATATCCTGGTGGTAACTTCAGAGTGAATCTGGAATATAACTTCACACCTTGAATGTATGAAGTACTCCCCCTATACTGGTGGTGGCCAAACAAAGGCCTGCAGGCTTTTAATCCGGAGCCATCGAGCTAATATAAAATCTATTTAGTCTTTTTCCTCCTATACCCTTTTTACATTTTAATTGACGGCACACACAAACACCAAGACCCTTACCAAAGCTGAGTCTATCGTCTCTACACATGACTGCACACATGCAGCTCGCTTGCTCTCATAGGATAGCAGCAGCTTCTAGTAGTTTTATATATAGTTTTTTTTTCCAGCATCTCTTTGCCTCCTGGCGACGCCTTGCTTGAATTAAAGTATTTCCAACCAACGCTGTTTCAGTCGACGTTTAAATGTGATTGTGGGACTTCTTGGATTCAGTCCTTCATTATTAAAAACAATATTTCTACTGCCTGTCTGCTCTCATGTTTCCCTTCCACTCATCACTCAGGATCTGTCCTGAGAATTGTCTAAACCAGAGGTCTTCAACAGGGGGTCCGCGACCCCTAGGGGGTCCGCGGAGGTACTGCAGGGGGGTCGCGAAAATGTTTTGATTGATTAGACATTTTTTTATATTCACCTCCACAATTTTTTTTAAACACACATGAAGTTCTTTTTAAATGTTATACAGCTTGGGGATTATGGGGAAAAGAATCAAGGCTCTAACTATTATATAACATATATTTATGGGCGATTTCCTGATAGTAGTGATCATAAACGGCAACAGAGTCAACCATCTTGATGTAACCTGTTTGTTTTTTAATATCTTAGTATTGAATGCAGAACAACAAGGTACATTTCTACAAGGCACTATAGGACCGGTTTAATATAAAACACAATTTTATACAATATATATATATAAGTAGGGGGTCCCCGCTCCATCTCTCCATCAGATTGGGGGTCCTTGGCCTGGAAAACGTTGAAGACCCCTGGTCTAACAAAGTCTGAAATGCAGTTTGGCCCTTGAGCCCTTTCTTCGTCTCTTATGCTTCTTCAGTGACGTTTAGTTTTTACATATTACTGGCCCCTGCAGGATAAAACTATTTACTACCACAGCACTTTAGACTCTGCTTGCTTTCCACTCTGCTGCTTTGACCATTTCCTGGTTTCCAAAGCTATTGTGAAGGTCGAGGTCAAGAGAACAGAACGTGCATTCATTAACTATGCATTAATAAAAATGGACTAATAGGCTTTCATTAATGCATTAACTTTAATGACTTTACCATGTTTCTGTTTGAGTGTGCAGCAGGGAGGATAAAAACTACTTTAAAGATGTAGCCTAGTGTCAGTATGCATGGTGGGGTCTGCTGTGACCTGCGAGGGATAAATAATGGTTATACGAGTCCCTGTTAAGTGCCATTGTAAGTTAATCTAACATCACTTCTTCCTGAGAGTTCACCTCTGCAGGCCTTAGTGGTGCTAGCTAGCCCCAGACCTGAAGCATTTGCCTCATTCATAACCTTTTATCTGGGAGAGCGGAGGCACGCACCATCGCTCCTCAGTCACTGAATATTTATTCAGGAATGCAGGTTTGCTATCAAGGTCAAACAGCCTTGACTCTGCCTTCACAGCAGAGTCATTTACATCCCCCGAGGTGGTGGAGGGAGGCGTGATAGCGAGGAGAAAGGAGATACAGGGAGGAAAAGCGAGGGGGATGCAAAGACAATGCAAGTTTTTGTGCTTGTATCTGCTCGCACTCGCTCAGGGCGGAGACGTCTGACGGAGGAGACGGTCGGTCGGTCGGTCAACACTGGAACTTTTTTGTCTACATCAAACCGTTATCGCTCAGGGAAAACTCTCACCAGCTCTCAGAAACTCTTTGTCAGAAATCCTTACATGCTGATAATGCCATATCTAAATGACTGCAGCGTCTGGCTTAGAAGAGACGCCGACAAGGAAGGAGGAAATCTGTTAGAAGATTTATCTCCCCACCTGTGTAATGACTCTTTGTATTATGTTTATCTCCAAAAGAACACAGAGGGAAGTGATGAATGCTGCTGATATGTGTTGACACCTCTCAGACTGTGATTAAGAACCTTTTATGATGCTGTTGTGGCACATGTTGGCTCAGGTGGAGGAATTAGAAGTCGACGGAGCAGGAACCTGGTGCATTAATGACTCAAGTGTTTGCTTGTTGACTCATCTCCTTGAACTCTTCCCTTCGTATCCTGGACAGTCTGACTTTTATGACTGGATTCACCTCCTGACACCTTTTCATTCATTTTTCCTCACATTAGGAATAAGTTACTGTTCCCTTCTTCTCCTGAAACATTAAGCGTCGTCTTCAGTTTTGCTTTTTCATCTATTTTGAGAACAATGCTTCTTTTGTGACGCCGTCTTCCTCTTTCCTGTCACATCACTCCTTTGCCCCCTCTTCCAACTTCTTGCAGACAGCTTAAAGGGATTTGAATGAATAGAAGAGAAAGGAGAAAGAACGATAAGAGGATAAAATTGAGAGGAACGATGAAGCTTTTCCGATTCTCGACACGTGTCAGCCAAATGGAGCCCGGCTGCCAAGGCCTCGTTGGGACGGCCAGGTCAATGGAAGCGTACCTGATTTGGCCACCCAGCCATGTTTCTAATCTGTCACTGTCCATCACTTCCATCTTTACTTACTACTTTGGGTTCTGCTCAATCTGCTGTCAGCCGGCCCTCAGCTGACATGCTGGAATAGCAGCAGACTTATCTGAAAAGGACTCTAACTTTCCAGATCGGTGAAGTCTGGTGGACTGCAGGGATCAAGGCCTGTCAAGCTTCTCCACCATCCAGAGACCAAGTCTAAGCAGTATGTGGGAGATCAGATACAGTCACTTGGTGGCTCAGGAAAGAGGAAATGCACTTGGGAATTTGATAAAAACGTTAAATATCCTAAACCATCCCACACATTGTTCACCCATCCAAATTTGAAATTCAAAACAGTCTGTTATTTATGTGAATTCTATTCTGTGAAGTCTATTACTGAAAGAAAACTAAATTAGAAACAAACAAAACATAAAAATCTAAAAACCTTTCTAAACCATTCATGGAATCTAATCCACTTCTCTGTTCCACAGTAAATGTGGCCAAACATATTCTGTTTAAATACCTTCATTATCTTATCGCTCCTGCTCTAAAGCCAGGAACCGCAGAGTTGCACAGTTGCAGTCCAGCTTGGTTAAATCGCAAAGAAAACAAGAATACGTCTTCGTGCTCCTCTGTCAACTAAAGCAACACAAGTGATGTGCTTTGAGCTGCAGAAGGAAGAAATCCAGACGTCTGTGTTCTCTGAAGAAAACTGCTTTGAGGCTTCCTTGGATTTGTTGCCAGAGTTGATCGATTGATTTAAGCATCTTGGCGACCATGCATAGGGTTACATAAAAATATAAAATCATGTTGTTTTAATAGATTTCAGCATTTACAGAACCTAAAAACTAATCTCAGATATCCGAGCCACAGTGCTGCTTGGCATTACTCTGAGCAGCATGCATGAGAATAAATGATGATATAATGGATTTGTGTATACTTCCCCCACTGATTGGTCTGAATGCCTCGCTGCTGCTGCTGCTGCAGCTGCACGGGGCTCCCTGTACTGTCTAGTCTGTCCTTCTCTGTCCTTGTGCTGTCTGACATCTTTTCACTTCATTTTCATTTATAGTCTTTTTGTTGCTTTGTTCAGATAATAATGTGTAGCATGAGACTTGGTGAGTGAGAGTCTTTATCTGACCAAGATCCTCTCAGAAGTGCAAGTAGATAAGCGCTAAGCATGAAACTATTATTTTTAGTAGCACGGTGCATGTACTGGACATGGATGGCAAATTCAGGTGATGATGGGACTATGGTCACTGAGCCTGGTAGAATTTGCAAAGTTGTCTTGTATCTGTAACCTTGAGCTAACGTTTGACATGTTTTATTTGCTTTCTTGTCATAAGTGTTGGATAACTGAGCCTGGTGGTTACAGAGAGAAATGGTCCCAACTCTTGTCACTGTTTGACACGAATGAAACAAATAACAACTGCCTGCTAATTACTGAGGTGCTGCTGAATGGATCTGCAGCTATGCTACCAGTAACGGCCTGCTGGCGTTATTTTATCGATTGACTGCATACATATAACATGGTGTCAGACTGGAAAACTGAAAAAATGCCAGATGTTTATGTAACAATAACAACAATAGTGGTGGATCTGAAGCTCAATCACACACGTTAAATACAGAAATCTAGTGTTTTCACTGTAAAGTTGCCTCCTTTAGAACAGCAATGAAGCGGTCTTATGTCTGGCTCCATTTAAAAACCAGCGTCAGTGTCTCCTTCCTGTGGCAGGAAATGAATTCCTGTCACTTTCATACTCAGGTCATGTTATCTTATGACATTGTGCTCATTCCATTGTGAGTTCCTACAAAGCTCTCAGTGATGCCGCTGTGTCAGCACCCGTGTCTCCACAACTAATCCGCTACGCATCTTCTGCATGTACAAAGAAACCCCGCTGCACAAAATCCATGTACAATACGCAAAGAAGTAGAGCACACAGAAGAGTCGTGAATACACTCTTAAACAAACCTGCTGCTGCTCTCCATCCTCTCCCCCCTCCTCTTCTCTCCAGCACACATCATGACACTGTTTTATTATTCTGGCCCGCGCATCGTGTCTGTGAGCCGGCAGTCCCATGGCTAACGGGCGCCACAGTCCATGCATGCTGATACCAACGGCGATGATCACGACGGAAAGGATCACTGGGGTGGAGGAAACCAGCGCGGCCCAGGGAGGACGGCATGCCGTGGAGGTGTGATGCCGTCTCTTCTGCTTCTGTTTGCTCTCGTCTCTTCCCCGCTGCCGTCTGGTGTCATTTCAGACTCTGCCACTCCGGCCCGCCGCGCGTCACTTGACCTCCCTGCCCACCTGCTGATCGTCCTCTTATTACCGCCTTACTATCTACACCAGCCCCATTTGACAAGTCATTTATCACAGTGTCACTCTGCTTCTATAGTCCTAGTGTCTCATTAATCGCCGGCTGATTCCGACCACTGTTTGCCTGCCTTTTATTGACTCCGACAGAAATTAAAATGTCATTTGACGTGTACGCCCTGAGTCCTCAGCCAGCCCTGCTTCTTCATCCAGTCTTTACAGGAGGAGCATCAAGACAGAAATACGTGAAAAACCTTTACACCAAAGCTGGAATTTTAACTTTTTAAATACACATGACTTCTTTTAGTGGGCGGGGCTTAGCTGGAGGCAAAACAATCTACAGGAATCGGTTAGCTAACACGGATTAGCAACTTCTGTCGGCTTGTTTCTGGCAATGGTGGAAGAAAATGAGAGTTCTTTATCTGAGAATGGACGGTCACTTACTCGCCAGGACTGACGGCGTTACCTGATAAAGTTATCATTAATAGATGGGACCAGACTGATCGACCCTTACGTGATAACAGATGGAGACTCTGGCAGAATTAGCTACAGAGCAACAGTTGGACACTAAAAGAAAATAAGGACATATAAATCCTTAGGAGCCTATAATAATGAACAAGACTTAAGAGATTTAACAGATTAGTTTTTTGTTATGTTAGCTAAAGTTCTGCCTAGCTAACGGCAAGGCTGGAAAACAATGAAATGAGTATGATGCAAAATATCTAAATTGGAGAAATTAACTTGGAAAAGAAAAACATTAATATTTCAGTAGTTTAATTTGTTTTGTTATTTATCTTTCAAACTAAAAGGTATGTCCCATTTGCTGACTAGCATTGCCCTTTAAGCTGAACCTGCATTCATGAGGTCTTGGCCTCTTAAGAGGCTGTCAACGCAACACTTTTTAGAAAAGAGCACGTACCTTTTTAGAAAATGCAGAGCTGAAAGTTAGGGAGCATTTGCCTTATCCAGCAGATATTGAACGACATTAGTATACATTCTGAATCATGTTTGCGTTCACCCGATCGATGCGAGTCAACCACTCGGTCTGTTTAACTCTGTTTTTGGCCTCTGCGTGGCCCTTTGGCTGCTTCACTGTGTTCACTGGCTACTTGCCATTCACCGTTTGTAGCACTCAGCAGGTCTTTAGAGTGTCTGCACTGGATTTGCTGAGAAGTTTGATAAGAAATGAGATTGAACCAAAATGCCAAGAGACGTGTGCTGTAAAAAACAAAAGACTTGACTCTAAACATAATCAGAGATTATCTGTGCAGCAGCCAAAGGTAATTTAAATGAATATGCATTTAATTATTATAAAACTTAAGTCCTTGTAATATCTCTACCTCAGCTCACGACTAACTTGACATTGGACCTGTTACTCTTTCTCCCAAAGATAAGCTAAAAAGAATTAAAAGAAAAGGTTGAGCATGAAAAATTATGAAACAAGGAGTGAAGGAAGAGGATGGGCAGAGATGACACGGATGGATAGAAAGAAAAAAAATCATCTGAGGAACAAAGTTTGCTGCAATCCTTCTGCAATACTTTGACAATTTCCTCATCCCTTTGTTGTGTTTTGGTATGAATTTTTCAGACGAGCAGGGGAGCGGCTCAGATACGAGGGTTACGGCTGACAAGATGACAATTGTTCTGATAGACGGCAGATCAAAGTCGTTTTAACGCTGGAGTCAATCAAATGACGAGGGGCGAGACCAGATTACTCATCCTATGTATACACACACACACACACACACACTAAAATCAGTATAAGCAGAAATAATACAAATAACCTATGAATTATTTTCCCTTTGCACAGCACTTGCTTGAATTCTGTTTTTGATATTTCTAGTATTTCACTGAAGTGGTGTTTGGCTCCTACCCTGAAAAATGTAGTGTCTGCACCATCACATCAAAAGTTAATGCAACAGGATTCGTGTGTCTTGTATTGCAGGCAAACATCATCGCAGTTCATTCTAAAACATTTCATATCTGAGAAAAATGTTCTTTAGGACAGGAGTCCCGACAGAACTCTATGTAAATTTTCATATTGCATTATTCACACAAACTCACATTCATATTCCACCCAAACAGCCAGGAATAATGATATTAACTAGAGCTTCATCATAAGACCCAGAAGCAGCAGAAAACTTTCCAATTCAAGAAAAGAAACAGAGATGGCAATAAACAGCGGTTTATCATAGGTAAACTCAGATCATCCAGGATGCATCAGGAGCTGGCAGCAAAGACAAACTTCGTCTGCTTAATCTCAAACTTGAACACACCACATGGTTTGAAATGAACAGCACGACACAGACTAAAGAGTGCTGTCATGCCAGGTGAGGCAGCATTAAACACAACACCTGGCATGGTCTCACTGGGAAATGGATGTAAACACAGACTGCAGTGAAACAGCTTGTTAGAAATATGCTGGTTCACCTCCTGTCCAGTAGGGGGAGGTAATGCACCCATACGCTGGTTTTAAACTTCCTGCAACTTGTAATACTTTGCAGTGAATCATTTTTTTTTCCAAATAGAATATCAAACAAGTGCAGATGAAAAAATGTAATCGTCTATGTTAGCTAATGTTAGCTTAGCAGGCTAGACTTAACCGTTGCTTGGTGGCCAGCTCCTCTATGTCCTCATACATGCATTTCTCTCATTGGTTATTGTGAAAGTAAGAACTGACAGAAACATCCACAGATGTACATTTATCTTGCTTTTCTCTTCTCTTTCTTCCGTCTGTACCCGGCTGGCCTTAGGCAGACGGGTCCCTCCATATGAGCTGGTTCTGTTCAAGGTTTCTTGAGGAGTTTCTTGCCACTATCACCTTCAGGCTTATTCTGGGGGTTTCAGGCCGGGTTTTGTAAAGCGTCTTGATATGTCTGTGTAGGTTTCTCAGTCATCCAGGTCATGGTATATCCAACAAAAAGGTTCAAAAAAGGCAACTGGACTTGTAGAGCTTTTTGAGAAGAAGTTTCACCACTCATCCGAGTAGCTTCTTCATTTCTAGAGGATTTGTTGTAAGTCTGAGGTTTAAATAGGAACTCCTCCTGAACTTGCTTGTTATGCTAATGAATTAGATTCAGTCCCTTAGAAATGAAGAAGCTACTCGGATGAGTGGTGAAACGTCTTCTCAAAAAACTCTACAAGTCCAGTTGCCTTTTTTGAACCTTTTTTGGATATAAAGTGTTGATTTGTATCGTTATTGACGTTATATAAATAAAATTGAATTAAATTGAAAGTTTAAACCCTAACTATCAAATATGATGGATGCTAATTGGGATTACTTTAATAGAGAGTTTAAGAGCAGATCTGCACATCTAGCCAAGATCAAGGACCAAGCGATGTCCAAACTGGATTTATCTGACAGGCTATAAATCTGTTAATATTTTGTTTCGGCTCTCTTGTTGTGTGTGTCAAATTCTTCCTTCATGAGGACCTGAATGTTGCTTTGATCAGATTTGATTGACGTTCTCCATCAGAGTTTGAAACTGCACAGACAAAAACAGCTGACATGTAAAAACGAGTGATTTGGTAAAGTACCCAGGCAGCAGCAGAGTGCCGTCAGAAGGCGTAATACATGAGAGAGCTGGGTGTCGTAGCGGCGTCCTGCTCCAATCAATGCCAGCTCTCAAGCTGCTGCAGGCCTTTCGGTTCTTTTTCCAGTTGACGGCCTTTTGCTAACCTCCACCTTGAAATAGCCTGCTGCCATCGTGCCCCTGTGTAGTAGAGCAGATGAAGTCCCAGTTGGCCAGTCCGTCTGCACACTCGAGCATGGTGATGACTCCCGACAGTTGGCCGGCTCTGCTTCCTCCTCACGCCGCGCTGCCCCTTGGCCCCGCCACCACTGCTGCAGCTGTAATGACTGGAGACCTTTAAACCTCACGATGAAGGAGGCCTTCAAACACAGAGCAAAGAACTGCTAAAAATACAATGCAGGGACTGGAAGAGCAGCGTCTGCTCCAGCTTTAGCTGCGCCAAACAGCTTGTGTGTGTTTGTGTGTTTGTAGTGGTTGGTGGGGATGTCTAGGAGGGGGAAATCAAAAATAAAAGAATACAGGTTAGCAGTCATTTTGACTGCGTCCTTGGGGTTACTGTTAGATCTTTGTTGTTGTTGTGAGAGTCTGAAGGTGAGGAGCATCGGGTGAAGTTTCACAGAGAAACTGTTTGTTCTTTTAACCAAAAAAAACTTAACAACAAAGAAAGAAGAGCCAAGGTTAAACCTGTCCTCTCTGCTGGTCTGACTCACTGTTTGGCCTGTTGACAGATCACATCTCAGCCTAAAGCCATGTTTTATTCATCATACCATCATCTGAACCACCTGCATCTGCTGGACAGTCAGACCTGACTCCGTAGAGTTGAATTGTAAAAGTAAAAACTTAAACTTGCTCATGGAGACTTGGTTAGATTTGATACTTGAACAAACTTGGAGTGAGAGTTTTGATTACGTTTTCTTAAAGTGGTCAGAAATAACTGACAAAGACGCACCCTCACTCATTTCTGATCTGTTTGTTTTTAGCTCAGAAGCCAGACCAGCGACGCAGTTATACACGTCATCTGAACGTCATAGAGTTGAATGTATTGTTGCCGTCTAAGAGGCGTGCTGTTTAGATTCCTCTGTTGTATCTCTTGTAAAAGATATCGAAAGCAAAATAACTTTAAAGTTAACTTTTGTTGCTGTATTATCATCCAGTTGAAACATGGGCTGTAATAAAATCCAAACGACCTGCAGTATTCATGTGGGACCTGGCTACACCAGGCTATTCCTGCTTTGCTTCCACCCCCACTTGTTGTTTTGAGGAATAAAATCTGCACAGCATCATTTCTGTGTGAGCACAAGTGCAACCAGTAACCTCGCATCATTCCAGAGCCCCGCGCTGACCGCTCATTGTTTCAGACGAGGCCCTCTACACAAAGTCAATTTAGAGTTTGCTGTAAGTTCAACTCTGTTCTGTCAATTCCATTAGCGTTGGAGCTAATGGACATATGCAGATGGGACGTTGCCACGGTTACGGGCAGCTCAGATTGCTTCACATGCTGATTTAGAACAGTGTCTGAGGTGGGGCTACTTTCTGTTATAATTACAATTATCGAACAAATGAGTGGGTGGGCACGTTTGGAGAGAATTGGCGTCTGTCTACCTGTCAGAGTCTGTCACTGCAGCGGTCAGATCACTGCTGCTTCTTCTAATGGTGTTTGTAAAGCTGCTCACTGTTACCTGCTGTAATTTTTTCCTTCACTGGTACTCAATGATCCTGACAGTCGTTCAACGAGTCTGCTTTCATTTTCTGCCTCGCAAACATTTTTACAAACATGCCTCTGACCGGTTATATCTGTGATCTCGGTGAGAAAAGAAAAGATATCTTAGAATCTGTAAATATGTTTACATATGATCTGTCACTGTAGGCTTCATGGTTACCAATCAAAATGGTAAAGATTTCTTTGTTTTTTGCCCCAAAATGGATTCCACCCATCCAGCCTGTCTCCAGACGCTGTCGCCCATGAAAGGACGACCTTCAGGCTTCCTAACCACGCATTGTGTTCAGTGTTTGTCAGCGAAACATAGGATTTTAGCGGATTACATCCTTTAATTTCCTGAAGAAAAAAGCTCTGTTTGTGTCTCGTCTTGCTGTCCTGGGTTTTAGTCCTGTACCTTTGGTCGCACTAAGTGAACCGGCAGGAAAATTGTTGACGAATTCTCCCAGATCTCTGCTCTCAGACTGTAGAGCTGAAGTGCTGCACATGACGGGTGCATTTGTGGTAATAGGGGGCTAAAAGGATGGGATCTTGCAGCAGGACTCAAAAGAGACCAAAGAGTGTCATTTTGATATCTTCCTGAAGTAGATGTGAGCAGGGGTCCCTCAGGAGAGCGCAAGAATGTCATTTTCATCAGAGCAGCATCTAAGACTGAAGAAAAAGAGTAGAACACACTGGTGCAGGCAGAGGAGGCTGAGGGCCATAATTAATTCCTATATTTCTGATAAATGACGCAGGTTGATAAAGGTCATCATGTTCTTTTCTTATGAAAAGGAAAGTCAAAGCAGAACGAGGAAAATTACCACCATGTTTTGCAAGGACGAATCCTCCAGAGTGTGATTGTGTGGGGGAAGATACGGTCATCCAGCACAGAGCAACTTTATAAACGCTCACTTTTGAACTGAGGAATGTTTTTACTTTTCTCTATATGAAACTTTAACAGACATGCAGCAGGACTTAGTTAAAGAGAGAGAGGTATTTGTGGTTTCTACTTCGTCCCTGATGGGGCTCGCTGTGCATTTCCACCACCAGACATGAATTAGAGCATTACCTTATGTGATGTTTGATGGTTGTTGGTGATGCAGCATGCTGATAGACTGCAGCGTAGAGGTCACAGGGCGTCTGCATCCGCCTTGAAAACTCAAAGAATCTCACTGATCTGAGCCTGGTATGGGCTCCATGTTTTCGTGTCTACCTTTGTTCCAGGTCAGATCAGACTTCAACTGATTACAGGGAAAGAAAGATAAAAGAAAACTGAATGAGTTTGATAGTGGTATGATGATAAAGTATGCTGAGAACAGACGGCTCATGTGCTTCATACTGTGAGCTGCAGATATGTATAACCTGTATAAAAACAAGTCAGTAGCATTTAATAATACTCTACAGCGTGTTGTTAGATGAGATAGTGTTGCAGCTTCTCTCTGTTACCACAGGACGTTTGGTGAAGTTGTTATGAAGTTGTAACTGACTGCTGTCCAGAGGATTTGGACCGACTGTTTCTGCTAGCGTTAGCCTAGCATTTTTAGTCAGAAGGCCGCCATGGTGGCTCCATGGTTTCACCTTAAGTCTGATTGTTCAGCGCCTCAGAAATGCCACTGATCCACCGGCCTGAGGAGGTTTTGACTTCTTACATGGTGCTGCTTAGAAATATAAACCTGATAAACCCTGACCATCATGGATTTAGTCAAAAGATGCCACAAGTCCCATCAGAGCATCAGGCCGTATAGTGTGAGAACATGAATCGTAGCCTGTGAACTTTTGAACTCAGCGATCTAGTCGTTCAGTTTGAGATGAATCAAAGGATTTAAAATATCTTACAGTGTATGCCCGGCCTAATACGGTGAATCCTGACACTTCAGTGGTCAGTGTATCAGCTCTGAGTAAATCTGTATCACTGGTGCCATTTTTAAGTGGCTCCTCCACCGTATTCTCTCCATTCTCCGTTCCCTCTGTGACTTCCTGCTCTGGTGAGGCCTCGGTGAGTCCGTGCAGCGCTCGCGCCGAAGGTCAGAATCTGTGCAGCTGGTGCCAGCGTGACGCTCTCAATCCTCAGATGGTTAGATTGTTAGAAGTGCCCTCCAGCTGCTCCCAGAAGGGTGGAGCAAAGTGTCAGCTTCCCTCACTGAGGTTAAAGGAGAGGGAGAGGGAGAGAGTGTGCAGGGATTTAAATCTCTCTTTCTCCTTTTCCATATTTCACTGTCTCACTTCCTACTTTCACACTGTCTGTTTTGTTTTTTTCGTCGTCCTTGCATTCACTGTCCTTTCCAGGATAATATGTAAAGGACATATTTACTTGATATAACATTTTACATTTGCACAGTCTGCACATACAGATCTAATCGTGCGTCATCTAAAAATGTAACACGTTCATTATCCACATGTCAGTGTGTCCTCATTCTCTCCTCCAAATCTAACTGTTGAACTGTTAAAGATATAAAACCAGAGAAATGACAACGAGACACCACTGCTTTAAACGCTTATTTCTGCAGTCCATGTTTACTGTAAAACTGTCTATCTACCAACTGGGCACCATATGCACCAACAATGTGTCTGAATGTTGCATCCCAGTGTGGTAAGAGAAACGAATCTCAAAACCTACCTGGAGCATCGTGATTTGTCTTTCTAAACTTTAAATGAAACTCATAAAACCTTGGAGTAGATTCAGAGATTCTTAAAGGAGTTCTGTACATACTAGAGTTCTTCCTCACATGGTAGTGTCTTTGGTCCATCTTTATCTAGCACACTGACTAAAGTCACCATTTTATTTTATTTTTAATCACTAAAAAGTGCCCAGCTCTCACTATGTACCAGCTAGGGCAGACATTACGAGCGATGTCCTGATGGGTATCGAGTCCAGTGCAGGCATTTTTAAAATGATTGGCTCTGTATTGGGCTTCAGCCAAACGAGATCATTTGTTATTTATTCCAGGTCTGCCATAAACCAGAACCACATCCCTGTAGCGTCAAAACGTCTTCCTCTTCTGTTTTAGTGGCGTTCAGACAGAAATGTGTAAATTATGCAGCGCTGATGCTGAGTGAGGTGGAAGTAGATCATCATTCATTGGACTGGGACTCAGATCAGATGATACTGGATATTAAGAGATTAGTATGAGATCGAGAAGGGGCGGGGCAAGAAACTTGATCGGGACATCCCTAAAATCACATTACAGAACAGCAGTTAGTGAAGTTAGATGTATAATGAACTGCATCTGCAATAATCTGCACCATAGTGTCACATTATTAGGAGGAAGTTTGTTAAAAAATAGTATACAGGTCAACCATGATTATTTTAACTGAAATAGAAAACCACAAACCAATTAAAATGGGCTTTAATTTAATTAATTTACTACCACCCTGTATCAGCTGTTCACATTCGCTGCTTTTCCAGAACTCAGCAGCTCCAACATGGCTTCTAGGGACTGTGTTATTACTTGAAAGCCTCCTGCTCTTTGGTAGAAGGTGCTTGTTGTGCTGCTGCTGCTGCTGCTGCTGGGATCGCAGTCAGGTGTCACTCTGGGATGAAGTGTACAGCGGTAGCTCGAGGAGGTGTGTGCCTGTGTTCATGCATGCGTCTGTATGTGTGCGCTGAGCCCGCTGATCCCTGAGCTTGCCGCTGTCTGGGCTGGAGGCCGACGGCTCGAGCTGGACGGACAAACGTGTGGTTGTTGTTGTCGAAGTTGATCCCTGGGGTTTGAAAAGCTGGTTCCATCTAACCTCTAACCTCGCACCGCTGCCTCTGGCACACGCAGACACACACATTAAAAACTCAGCCCACACGGCATGAAGGGATAACATAACAAGCACAAATGAAACGGAACACACGAGTTATTCAAGACACACAAAGCAAAGAAAAATGAAAGAAAAGGATAAACGTCTTATCGTCTTATCCATAAATCCACAACAAAATGACATAGTATGTAATGAGTAAGGCGCAGAAAACATTGAGCATTGCAAGAAGGAAACCTCCCCATAGGGTAGAGTTTCTAGAAGATGTATCATTCAAAAAGACCAGTGGGGAGTGTAAAGACATTCACATACAGATACTCACCTCTAATTGTAAGAGTTTGATTTCATCCTGTTTTCCTTCTCCTGAGTTTTACTGTAATGATCCATTAATGGTCTCAAAGTGGGAACCGGGGATGAAACTTGTCCAGAGAGAGGGGCTCTCCAATTTGACCTAGATGGCTTTGTCTTTACTCATCTTTCTAACCATTTGTCTCCTCTGGCTGAAGTGTGGCTGTTATCCTCAAAGGAGTGTCCATTGTCCTTAAAGTGTAAGTAAAGTGCTGCATCCTGGCCGCCCAAGAACCCATTCGCTAACACGTGGCTCTACACAGGAGAGCCAGCACCTCAGGCCAGGATTCAGAGAAGATGGATGATTTCATTGTTACAGGCCCCAGGCACGTGAGCTTCAGATGGCTGCCACCCACAGATGCTGCTAATAAAACCCCAACTCCCTGCCAGTATTTTAGAAATGAAGACACTACTTGGATGGAACATCTTCAAGAAACCTTCCAGTTTTTTTGTTTTATCCTGAATGACTGAGAAGCTTCAGGCACACCATCACTGTGTTTATCCAAAAAGAGTTTACAAAAGGCAACTTTTGAGAACTTTATCAGTTTCAGAAATTCACCAAAAATAGAGAGGAAGAGGCGGAGCATGCGCTTAAAGCTTGAGCACAGTTTATAAAATGTTGCTTATGTGGTTGTCCATCAGCCTTTTCTGCTAAGCATGGTGGCACAGGAGCATGATATTTAGCCCTAGTAACCATAATAGGCTCAATATCTTCTCCAGCAGGAACACGAGCATGTAGTCCACCATTGTTGTTGATGTTGTGAGGCGGCTCGTGGGAGTTTGAAGGCTGCTCGAGAGGTGTGGCCATGACATCACTGAAACGCATTTACCCGATCTTCTGCGTCCACACGAAAACTCAAGAGCTGCGTTTGCTAATTTTTCACCCTTGGACCAGGTTTCAGAAAAGTGCATTTTAATGCAATGCGTTTACAGGATTCATGTTGACGATCGTCTAAAACGATGCAAAACATCTGTGTTTAAACCAAAAAGCGTCTCCGTGTGGACGAGGCCTCATTAGAGCACCATTCATAGGGCAAGAGGACAGAGACAAACAGTCCACCCTCAGTGACAGGTCAGTATCTAACCATTAACAGACACTAGTCATGACAGTTTTTGGCTATTAACAGAAACAAATCAAGCAAGTGTCCAATGGGTTACCCACAGAGTCTCCTATTTAACCTCTAAAACTGAAGAAGCTACCTCTCAAAAAGCTCTAAAAGTCCAGTTGCCTTTTTAAAAAGATTTTTGGACATACCATGACCTGGATGACTGAGAACCTTCACAGACATCCCTGTGTTTAGTGAAGAGTCCCAGCATTAGTCTGTGATGACTTTGAGTTTTGAGCTTCAGCAGTAAAAGAAATGAGCCGTCCATCAAATCTAAATCAAACCAGTTTCAGTTCTTTGTTGATGATACGTTAGCTAAGCTTTTCCCAAACTACACCGCAGTCTTTTAAATTCCAACCAGACATTTTTAAAGTTTTGATTTTAAACTAGTTTCAGAGACGAGAATTTAAACTGAGGGGAAAAAAAAAACTAAAAAATATGAATGGAGAATACATCTTTCAGAGCCAGGGGACTGAGATGGATGGCTTCAGCATCATGAGTCACACAGTGAGTCAGACACTAGCCACTCCGACTGTGATAGAATCCCAGAGGTCGTAATCGTATATCAGCAGTATTATACTTACTACGCTGTGTTTCTGTGAGATATCTAAAAATGAACCCCCTGAATTAGTTCATATATTTTCTTTTTAATATCAGAGAGTGGCTGTATCTGTTCTGACGTGTCCTAAAGGAATTGGAAAACAATTCATTCTAACAATGTGTGGAATAATACTCCTGGTGTGCTGCTCAGATGTTAATGAAGCGTGAATATTTTTATTTTTTGGCATTTAATCTAACTGGTTTGTGCTTTTTCTCGTCCATTTCTCTAAATCCGTTTAGTGCAGTCCTCTTGCATGCATGAGATACTGAATCCTTGAACAATATCAAAGTAAGCCCCTAAATTTCACTGACATGAAGCCGTCAGTAAATGCACCGCACAAGAGAATCTCTGCACGTTTCCTCCATTACAGACGCTTCCTAATATAAACACACACTCTTTGCATCTCTCTCTCATTTCAAGCGTCTCTTTCTCACTGCTTTTCTCATTCCACTGATCTTCTTTCTCCCTCTCTCTCTCCCCCTCTTTCACTTTCTGGCTCACAAATCTTGAAAATTGAGATCTGAAGGATGGTGCCGCAGGAAGCCTTGATACAAGGCTACCGCTCTCAGTCAAATGAAGACACTCCTTTGGCACAGAGAGGCGGGAGAACAGAATCTCCACACCTCCCCTCTCAGGGGTCTTTAGAGCGAGTGGGTCGTCCTCACACGCATTTCACTTTCATTCCGGCAGTAACGCTGAGACGTGCATTGTGGCGGCATCTGAAACCTGAAGTATATTTATATTTAGCCTTTTTACGGCAGAGTCTACAATGCAGTTCAGTTCTAAACTCACCACAATAACAGAAATTGGACTGGACTTGCATTTACATTTTGATTCCTTTTGATTCTCCACAGCTAAGTCAGTTCTCCACGTGGCTCAAGATAATTTCATGCACTCCCATCCTGCTCACATGCACTGCTGGGGACTGATTGAACACCTGCAGCTGCAGCCGACTGCACATGCTTCTGCCTGCACATGGAAATGCACGGGGAGAGCTTAGGATTTTAATGTGTGCCTTTTTTTTCTGAGGTTATTTTAGATGTGAGACACTGACTGAACATTTGAATCCAAGTACAAGAAAGTGTGTATCTCTGCTGAATGATTGTTGAAGGATCAGTAAAACAAAAAATAAGTGCTGTAAGAAGAGATTTAAACGAGGTCACTGACTCAGCTGACCTGATATCTTGAGGCAGCTTGTTCCATAGTTTCAGGACTTTTACTGCAAATAGACTCTCACCTCTACTGTTTAGCCTCAGGAAGAGAGAAGAAAAAAAAAACCTCCAAGTATCTGCTTCGGTGCCAATAAGACGTCAAGTATGTTGTGTATTCAGCATATAGCAAAGAGAGAGCGCATGTGAACCGTAGAAGTCACTTAGATCTTAAATTCCATTCTCAAATGTTGTGGAAAGCAGCACAAGGAAGCTGTTGTGATGTCTGATTCTTCTAAAAAGGCTGGCTGATGAGCTCGCTGCCGTCTGGAGCTGAACATGGATTTTAGGTTGAGGCAGCTGAAGAGGCGTGGGATCAAGGCTTGTGTAACAGTCTCTGTGTCTCTGAAAGATAAAATAGACTTTTCCAAGTGTCCCAGTTTTGTTTGAATCAAACAGCAGGAGGTGGGGGTGCTCCAATTTTGACATTATTTAGTCAGTCATGCCCGGAGCTGGTCGTAGGGTGGCTGAGAGCCACGGCGACTTCAGGAAACACGTTCAAATAGACAAAACGTGAAGCGTCCTCGTCAGTTTGACGGAACATATGCTGCAAATACAACGTGTAATAGTAGCTCAGAGATGAGTTTGCAAAGGAGAACTGTCCCGTGCTCTGGAAATTGTTAATTTCCGTATATATTATTTTAAGAGACTAACAGTCTGGGAATGAGATGGACTTTAAAGGCTCTGGGTCCATCATCAGTGGAAAAGATAAGCTATACTTAGAAAATAAGTGGCTCTTTGATAAGATGCTGAACAATGAACATCTCTGTAAGGAAAGTCGTTAACCAGGACTCATGCATCACACTTTGTAGTAACCTGATGAAACCGTTTGCTGTCTCACACAGGTCCCTGTCCCCAAGCGTTTGTCCCTCAGGTCGGTTCGTTTGTTCTGGTGTGAACACAGCGATCACAGTCTGTTCAGGAACAAATGAACCGAGCTGGTCCCGGTTAGAGAGGGTGATATTAGTACGACTGCAAACGCTCCTAGTGGCAGTGTGGACATGTCCCACCAGGACTACCTTATATTTATATACGGGACGTCCCAATCTGATACCAGTCTTTTAATATTCAGTATGGACAGATCCAATGTTCAATAAACAAAATCTCCTCTCCTGTGTCTTCCTAAAGTCTGTCCTTATCTTCCTTGTCTTCTCCTAGAGTTGGTCTCCTGTGTCTTCCTAAAGTCTGTCCTTGTCTTCCTTGTCTTCTCCTAGAGTTGGTCTCCTGTGTCTTCCTAAAGTCTGTCCTTGTCCTCCTTGTCTTCTCCTAGAGTTGGTCTCCTGTGTCTTCCTAAAGTCTGTCCTTGTCTTCCTTGTCTTCTCCTAGAGTGGACTGGATTCAGTCCAATAAATCTTCCAGTCTGTGTTAATGTAGTGTGGAGAGGGTAGCTGGTACCTTGTGTTCTCTCTGCTCATCCAACGCTGCCATAAACTCCCTAACCCTCTCTGGAAGATGTTTCTCCTTGACGCTGTCTCCAGGAAACGTTCAGTGTTTGTTGTTGTTGTTTGGCTGCAGCCTTTGACTGAGTGGATGATGATCAACTACTACCACCTCACCACACATCCACAGACACTAGATACTGACTGACTGACTGGAGGAAACTTCTTCTACAGACACGTTCAGTCTTAGTCGCATGATTTTATATTATCTTCTTCAATCTTTAGCATCTTTGACATTAGCCAGCTACAGTTAAACCTGCACCGTAAACGTTTTCTGCACATAAATTCATGATCATTCTCAACTTGTTGTTCATATAGAGAACTCTGGTCCCTGAACCACAGAACAGCAGCAGAACATTGTTGCTCCTCTTTCCATTAGATTATTTCCTGATTTCATGAAATCCATTTCCTTTTCCCACAAGCAACTTGTGTGAACCTGAACACCTAACTCTCGGCATGTGTTTGTGTTCCCGCCGTCTCCACAGAGCTCTCTTTGTCTCATCATTTCAGCCCAGGCAGCCAGTGCTGCTTCGCCCTCCGCAGCCGAAAGCAGCGGCTGCATAATTCAACCGGAACGATGGAGACTCCCACAACGATTGAACATAATGACGTGTGAACCCATTAACCAGCTAATCAGAAACGGCAATGGAGCTAAAGATGATGAAGGTGATGCCGGTGAGAACTCCATCGGCATCATCAACCCCCCTCTCAAAGAGAGAGAAGGGGCTGGCGTGTTGCTGCATGTGGCCACCGACGCTGGATGCAGGAAGATGCAGATCTACCTGAGAAATCAATCTGAGTGTGAAACGTTCTCAGTTTAATTTCTGAATGCAATTAGAAAATCATGTGAACCTCACGAAGGATGCTTAGCAGTAAACCAGGAACCGTACATTACTTGAGAATTATATTCTCCTTACTGGAGAGTCTTTTGCTATTTTTTTGGTTATGACATGTAGTTATCAAGTTTTCTCTTTAGAGATCAGTTCAGAACTAAGACTATATTTCCCCAACTTGACTGAAATCATTCTGATCAAAGAATAACTGTTCCCATGGACGCTTAATGAAATGATCTGAATCAGTGTTTACATGCGCCTTCTGGCTAACATCATTTTTAACTTGATGAAGCCAAATGACACGTGATTGAATTGATCACACTAAAATAATCTCATCAGACCACGTTAATTAGATCCAATACAAGAAGACGAAGACCAAGATGTCTCCATTGTCTCTCTCCGCATTGATTCAATCTTGGATCATCTTGTTTTTCTACCTCCGTTTCTGTCCCTCCTGCAAACTCCTCATGTACGTCCCAATCGAGCGCACATGTTGTACCCGACTCCTCCCTGTCCACGCCCCCCTTTGAAATATGAAAATTATATTTAAATTGACTCATTGTACCTGCGATTCCCCTCTCTGCACGATCAGAACATCTTCACAGAAGAGAACAGGAGACGCTACTCACTGTGCAAAAATGTCCTCTTTGGGACTTTTTGTCCTCCATGCGCCACAATCTTGGTTAATTGCCTTTCTACGCATCACATATGATCTGTACATTGAATGAAAATGTTTCCTGTTGACATTTACAGATTCATCATGTGATGGCGCTTTCATATCAACGCGTGTGCAGTCCATAGCTCTGATTAGATCCAGGGTCGACTGGCACAGTCCAAGTACAACTTCATGGAAATTTCACTCTTGATACATCTGAACTTTTCTGTGAGCGTGTACGTACGGATCAACCTCGTTCATGAGGCCCCTGACGTTTAGCCCACGTGGAGCTGAGAGGATGGATTTATTCCAGCCAGGGAGATGGTTACTAGGAGCCAACCAGCATTACTGCACACACACACAAACAGAATAAACACACAGAAATGGCAGGAGACACATTTGGTTTATGTTATTCAGACGAATTAATCTCCCATACGTCCACACTCACAGGGACGGGACGTAATCGACGGGGGGTGAGGTCCCCATTACTCTCGTTATACGTGTAGAATTCACAGCTCCACTGCGTCTCTTTTCTCTAAAACACTTTTTAAATTCTTCCAGTTTAGGGTGGGAACTAAAAGAGATGCACATTTTGTTTGTCAGAGCTTGTTGACGCAGTCTGGAACCTGCTCATGAAAAGCCACTTTACAAACAAGCGGCTGAGATAAGTTCTATCCTTTTATACGTAAGTGACTTTCATGTGTAATTTCTTTCTGTGACACGCTAACAGAGCATATATATATATCCCCCTATAGCGTCTCCGTGTTTGCTCCTTCCAAGAAAGGGCATTAAAGGCGCGCGTTCCTTTGCCAGTGAAAGCATTATGCATGCATAATTTAGATGAGTGTTCGCTTTGTTTCTATACTGAAGCCTCGTGGCTTCCATTTGGTTCAAAGCGCTGTTCATCCATCTCTGTTTCACCATCAGCACTCACAGCCCGCTTTCATTTGCCAAGTACATCCTGACGGGGAAGAGGAATTAGCAACTGATGTTTCATAGTTATTCTAACGGGCAGCGAAGCCAAGAGCGAAACGCCATCTGAACAAAGAGGACGTCTCCGAAACATTTACAACTTGTTTTTATTTATTTCTTTACTTGACGCTGAAGTGAAAATGTGCTTCAATATGCTTTTATTCTGTAGTTTTACAGTGTTATTAGCTTAAAAACTGCAATATTGAATAAGCAGAGTCTCAGATCTGTACTTTCTGTGGTATTTGTGTGCGCATGAATCACAGCGATCAGCCTGAAACCAAGCTGCACGTCGTCTTTAGTATTAAATTACGTGTTTTCAGCGAGGGGACAAGAGTTTAATGAAAAAAACTAATTTACCTGAAGTTACAATGCTAATATGCTGGTATTATGTTCTCCATGTTTCTCATCTTGGAGTCGTGAGCTAGCTTTCTTCAACGTTTGCTAATTAGCGCTCAGTACGAAGTGCACCAGAGGCTGAAGCTGATGGAAGGTCATTAGTCCTGTAGCTCATGATCCAAAGTACAAATTAAAATTGTGACTTGAGGACAATACATGAAACTTCAGCAAAACTGGCTGCGAGCGTTTGGACGTGTCCGGTCAGGGTAATGACTGTAAGAAGGCTGCTCACAGTCTGAGAAGAATCAGTCCAGACAGATGAGCCATTCTGAGTTCATTTAGCTCCACGTGCATGAATTATGATCCACCGGCTGATTTTGAGCCATTAGATTGTTTCATTTAGCCAGCGAAACATAAAATTCCAATTAGGAAGAAGTCTGTGTGTCACTGCCAAATGTAAGAATGTGGAACTGGGGTGATTAGCTCACTAATTTACACTTTTCACTGGCATTAGCTTTGCATTGATGTGTTGGATGGGGCCAGGGCGGCTGCAGCTTCCTCCTTGCTGAGTGGAGACTTTTTATTTGATTCTGCTGTAAACAGCTGAACGACAGAGAGACGCGAGGTCAGCTGTGATGAAAAGTATTCTAGCAGTTATTAAAAATGCAGTTAATTGGTTGACATTTTGAGTAAACTGCAGCTGCTCAAGGCAAACTCTGTTATTTAAAAGACGACTCACTGGTTGCTGTAACGTAGTTGTTATTTAACTTCTTGGCTCAGAATGAGGTTAGCTAGGATATATTTATCCATATTTAAACTCAGGAGCTCTTAATGTCAGTAGGGGGTGAATGAGAGGACACCGTAGGGCAAGTTGTCCAAGCTACAGCCTTGTTTTTAATCGTCCATTCTACAGATATAAGGGAATAAGGAACAAGTGCATGAATGTGTCGTACTATTAACAGTAATTGGAGCTACTGTCTTGAAGAAGGCGCAGTACACACAAAGTGTGATTAGAAGAAACAACAGACGGCAAATGAGTGCAGACAGTTTGAGACAAAAAGAGGGGAAGCCTGTTTGATAAGCAACAAAGGTGTCTCTGTGATGAACCTGAACATCAGCCTACGTGTACTAAACTGAACGAGAAAGTTTAGTTTCATGCAACAAAACTCAAGAAAATACCACAACAGCCAGTAACAAGGTCGATCAAATAACTGCCCAAACACAGGGAACCTTTCTCTGATGGTGATTTGGTGGAAACACAGCAATACGACTAGAAAGTAATAAAATATAGTGCCAAAAAATTAGTTTTCTTCTAAAAGTTTCACAAAATCTTTTTTTATTTAATGAATTCACATTTTATTAGTTATTCTAATATCACCTGAGCCTGTATTCACCAAACGAACCTGGAAAGAATTTTTGCAAAAACAGGGCATGAAGGTGTAATTATTACATCCTCAGATTGAAGAAGAACTTATCAAAGTATTTACCAAATCAACAAAGTCCACATTTCTCAATTTGTATTTGGTCCAATCAAACACTTGTCCTTTTTTTTGTTTTTGTTTTTGTTTAATCATTTCTTTTTAGCCAATAATATATTTCATAATTACCATACCTGAACAGACATGTAGCAGTGATGCACAGTAAGAGTCAGACGTTTTCACATCTGATTTCTGTTAAACACGATGCAAAAGCTCTTTAAGGTCTGAGCTGATTAGATCAGAATGTAAAATGACATCAAAGTGTGATCTGTGCAGATGAGACTGCAGTAAATGATCAAGCACATAGTAAACATTAATTAAATTAATACTCATATAGCTGGACTTATTCGTATTTATAAGTATTTATAAGTAAAGTGCAATCATTTTTGAGATTATTACCTGGAAAGCTTTTTTCTTTTTAGCCATTATCTTCTTAAACCATGGAGTGCATTAGAGAGCAGCATTAATTGTCCTTCTGTGGAAGGAAGCTACTACCAAGATTGAACAACTCCCCCCGTCCCCCGTCCCCCGTCCCCCGTCCCCCGTCCCCTCTCCGTGTAGAATAAACAAAGTGATTTTCTCTAACGTTGGGACAAACCAGTTTGTTGCTTAGTTATTGGTGAAGGTCACCAGTAATCACCCCCTCCCTTCGGCTGTAGACTACGTCGTGACGGGAGCCTTCTGAGTCCTCTGCAGTGGATGATCAGCGACGGTCCAGCTGTTGGTATTGACGGCGGCTTACGGAAGCATGTCTTTATAATTGCATGCGCTGCTCAGCCACGCCGTTTGCTGCACTCAACCACTGAAGACAAAAGAATAAAAAAACAGAAGAGATTGTGATGAATGTGTCTCCAAAGTACAAAGAATACATAAAGTGTGTTGTGCTCCGCTCTCCGTCGCTGGGAAGCAACAGGCCGTTATTATTTTCATAACAATTATTGATTGCACCCGTGCTAAAGCTCTCTCAGCAAATTAGGTGTGTGCACCTATGTGTGTAGTCATGGACATTTTTGCTCTTTAAACATTTGTGCACCTTTGTGTGTGTGTGTGTGTGTGTGTGTGTGTGTGTGTACAGTAGCTGTGTGTGAGTATATTTTTTTTTTTATTTAAGGTTGACACAGAAACAAAGCAAGCACATATGTGGATACTAGGAAGTTTTTTTTTTCCTCTAATGAAGAAGAAACTGCAGAAAGGTCAAATATACTGGAGGTAATTACATACTATCTCCTCCTCCTGAGAGCAGGTAACATTTGAGCCATCAAATGTCAAATGCTAAAGTCATTTCATCCATTTTAACTCAAGTAAATAAAGAAGTAAGTTGGTAAGACACAGCGTGCATGCAAAAAATATAATGAACCGCAAAGTTCATGTGACCTCAGTGAACTATGATGGGTCTGCATTAAATGATCAGATGATTATGAGGCTGTAGAAATAAAATAGGGAGAGTAAACTCAAAATAACATATAAAAGGTATATGAAGTCTATAAAGAGAGTTTATATTGTGTGTGTGTGTAGTGTTGGCTGTGTGGTGGGGGCTCTGTGGTGGGGGGGGGGGGGTGCGTGCCAGGACTTAAAGCGTCCATGTGTTGTGTTTCGGTGCGTGAGCGCGTGCGTCTTTAAATATTCTAATCGATGTTTACGACCCCTGGCAGGAGGAGAGCCGACGGCGTGCCAGCTCCTCTGCTGCAGCTGGGGGACTCTGTCGACCCCCAGCACACGCACACGCACATGCACACGCGCACACGCACACGCGCGCGCGCACACACACACACACACACACATACCTCTCTCCTCTCACAGGTTTCTTTAACCTCTAAGCTCCTAATTCTTCCTCCGTCCTTTGCAGTTCTTTCCCTCCTCTTTCATTCTTGTCTTCATCTCTGCATCCTCCTCTATCTCTACCAAGTGCACGTCTCTCTCTCTCTCTTTTGGGTTTCAAATCATGCCCCCCCGTCCCCTTCCACCACTGCAAGGAAAACTCCACCTACTCAGCGCTGTTAATGTAGTCACTGACAGTGCAAGCTCCTCTCTCTCTCTCTCCTCCTCTCTCTCCCAGGCATCTCCCCCAACCTTCCTCCTCCTCCTCCTCCTCCTCCTCCTCCTCCTCCTCCAGCATCCTCTCACATCGCTCTCTGGCTCCACTTGCGCTCGCAGCCTCCTGCCCGTTCACCGCTCTCCTCTCTCCGCCTGCCTGTCCTCCTCTACTGCACACACACACATGCATGCACACACTCCTTCTCTATGTGTCTTCCTCCCTCTCTCTCTCTCTCTCTCTCTCTCTTTCAGTCACACTCCTGTGCAGACTTGGGGAGCCTCGGAGATGAGATGATGCTGCTGCTGGTCATTCTGTTGGAGCTCTTTTGGTGATTTTTCTTTCCCCTCTCGTCCTTTAAAGAAAAAGAAAAAGAAAACTAGACTCAGAGCTATGTTGATGCAACAGCCCCTCTTCCCTCTGCGCTGTGTTGATCTGCCTGCCTCCTGCCTACCATCAGCCCATTTTAGGGGGATTTAAGCGACAGAGACAGACAGAGAGAGAGAGAGTGCTGCGCCGGCTGTGCGCTCTGCGGTTCTGGTGCGCTGGATCTTCTCCTGCTCCTCTTTATCTCTCACTGAAGGATGCTCGGCTCTCTCCACGGTCAGGGATATAACCACCACAGCTGTCAGTACTCCTGCCCCTGCTGCCCACTTCTCTGCCCCGGTCAGCTCGCGGTCTGAGGCGCTCCGGTCCCCATACGGGAAGAAGAAGAAGCATGTCAGAGGCACCTGTGCTGCACATGGAAATGAGCGGTCCGCTGCTGGCTCTGCTGGACTCCAGCCTCTAAACCAGACTTGAGATTATCAGAAAATCACTGAAGGAGCTGTGGATCCTAAGAGTTCCTTTCTGACCAAAAGGCTGCAAATCCCTGTGTCACTGTTTGCCGAGGAGCACCAGCTGCTCCACCAGCTCTATGGTTTTCTGACTTGGCTGAGGCTGCTATTTTGGCATCTGACTAAGAGGTGAGGCTGCTTTTACTCTGACTTTGCCGTCTTGTTTCTTTATTTTCACTGCTCCGTTCCTCCTCAGCATCACTGAGTCTGTACTTCAGAGAGAAACGTCTCCGTCCCGGTGATGTGGCACATTTTGCTCTGCTGGATTACTCTTTGGGTCTGCTACAGCAGGAGTCCGTTTCTTTCCACTGTCGGTGTGTAAACACTTGCCACAGCTTTGTCTGATTAGTCACGACTGGCGACCTCTGTCCTGTTTACTATGCATCATCCAGCGAGTGTAGAAATGCTGAAACGAATGCCGCTGCAGCTCAGGAGCCAGAGGTGTTTCAGTCTGAAGAGTTTGTCTTGATCTGTCGTCTGGTTTGAGTGCACAGGAGTCGACACTCGGGGATGAACTGAAGTTTATCACAACCATTCTTCTTCTTTATCATCAGTGTGTGATTCATTTTCTGTCTTTACGCCACAGACGCATCGTTTTGTTTCAGAGTGTAGGTGCTGGAGGTTTAGTTTCTCATCTGTTTCTGCCTTATTCTGGGTTAAACCTGCAGAATTACAAGATCTGCCGTCAGTGTTTCCACTCAACAAGCTCATCTTCCACTTGAAGTGGGACGTGTAATTGTCTCTGGATGTGGACCGTCCTCGTGTGCATGTGTGGATCTGTTTAGAATTCAGATTACAGTCTGCAGAGAATTAGGACGTCTTCTGTAGGGCCACAGTTTATGCTCGGTGGGTTATTCCTCCGTCAGACTGAATAACAATATGCTCTCTGCGTATATGATCACCCCTATGGGAGGTAATTGCATTCACCGGTTCAGTGTCCAGCTCGTTCGATGCTGGAAACCAACGGGCAGCTTCATCTGAGCTGTCAGGATGTGACATGGTGTGTCTTATCTAATGTTTGGCAGCGGTCTGCTCGCGCGTCAGATGGTGTCACTGGACCATGTCTGCGTAAAGTCAGGGGTGAGTGCGCCTCAAAGTCTACTGTACCGTCTGGATCAGTGCTTTTCATGATTTGCTGAATACATTATACAAATGAGCGTGGCTGCATATGTGGACTCCAGTAACTTTTGTTAAAATGATGTCCTGCCTCAGATCAGCCGTTCAAAGATCCCCGCAGATGTGTTCATGCACGTAAATACATCGCCCTTGGAGCCAGAGGGCAGCTGGGATCAATGAAGGATTTAAAAAGTTCAAATTGATCATCTGAAACCAAAGATATTTTTAAATGCATGCCTCATGTTTCTTGCATCCTCTTGTTAGAGATCTCTAACCCTAATCTGTGGTCTGGTGAGATTAGTCGTGCAACGAGATTAGAAATACTGCAAAAACATTACAAACATTAGCTTTGCAGAGTCCCATTCAGTTAAAACAGTTTGCAAACTGACGTGTTTCTACATGAATCAAACTGGGACATTCAGGAAATCATTTCCTCGTTCCCTGCATCCTCTCGTTAGAAGCCTCTGTGCCGCCTCACAAGACTGTTTGTATGAGAACATTCAAAAACATTAGTTTTCTAAAACCTCTTTCATAACTGAGTAAAGTTGTTTGGTTCCCAAACTGCAACCTGAGACCATATGAATGGATTCAGGAACCAGCATCTATACCCAGCCCTACTGTACATGCACCCTGTATCAGTGAGTCCTGCACAGTAACGTAATGTGCTCCAGTTAGGACACACAGTACTATTGATCGCAGCCAGTTTGTCGTTGCCGTGTAGCGTTTTGCAGTACATTTATTTTGGCTCCTGTGAGTGTTATCAACTCTTCTCCCTGTCTCCACTTCCTCCTTGCTCTCTATTGTGCATTGTAAACAACTGGGAACATTGTAAAGCTCGTCTTTCAGGGCCGTGCGTTCTTCTTCACTCGCTTGCAAACAGAAAATCTTTCATCTCTCCAGTCGCGTTTCTTTGGTCTTGGTTTGCAGCGCGGTGCATTGAAGAGCGCGCTGTACAGGCTGCAGGAGGGAAGTGATGTGCTGACGGCTGATGGAAACAAGGAAAACCCTAAAGAAGCGAATGATTGAACCAAAGTGCTCTGCACATCATCAAAGCAGTGAAGCAGAATGAGTATTTTGGAAGAATGGTTTTCAGCCTCGACTCTGAGCTTTGCTTCCATCTGCTGTGCCCATGTTAAGGAGCACCTGAAGAATGGTTAAAGTCCTCTCAAAGACATGTCTTTTGTATTCACCTGTAAAGCACAATACTGCATAATGGAAGAGTTTGCAGACAGAATCCTGACTTTAGTCTGGAAGGACAATGAGCTGCTGTGGAGGCTGATTTAAAGGACAGAGCAAACACCACCATGGAGGTGACTCCCTCCATTCTACTTCCACAGTCAGCCTCATAAGCACTATATTATATATCTTGAATAGTTTTTGTTTGCTGGATCGTCATCAGAGTTAAAAGGCTCAGTCTTGTTCTGTAGCTTCTGAATTGAAACACAAAATTTTAAAACACTGCAAGTTTTACACCTGAAATCACAACGGCTACATTTGCGTGTCGCTAGCTGCTGCTCTGCACTGAACAAAATCACTGTGGACGTCTAAATAAACACACTGATGGCTTCTATCCATAGACTGTAGAAAAAAAAGTAGATGCTGTTGGTCAAACTGGTGTCATCTTGTGAGTTTGGAACCAGAATCTGAGCAGAGTTTCCTACACTCATGGTCCCACAGTCCGATTTATGGACAGGTTGTCGGTGGCAACTGTCAATCATCATGACGTCACGTCTTATTTTTACTAAAACGCGACTTCTTGGTGTAAAGTTGATTTAACTCCCTAAAATGACAAAAAAACAATGAAATGAGAGAGGGGGCGGAGCTTATGACATAGCCAGCCACCAGGGGGAGCTCTACATGTTTTAGCTTTAGAGCTGTTGTCATGGCGTTTCTATCCATCAACAGTTTTTTTCCTGCAGTTTTTCATTGACAGATGATTTTTCGTCTTTGGAGAGTTTCATATTTTAAGACGGTTATCGTTTTACTACTGCTTCTAGTGTTTTCTCACCACTTTAAAGCTACTTTTCCAAATATTATTTTATTATTTTAAACCATGGATGATCACATTTTACCCTCAGTCATTGCAGCTTGTTTCAAATATGTGATACTGGGTAACTGAGCTTGAATATCACGCCACCTCTGACACATTTCGTATGTTAGTTTAATGCATTTGGAGCTTTTTAACCTCGTAAAATGACGGGATGATGCTTGTTCTAAGTGGTTCTTCTTTGAGATGAGTGTATTGATGTGTATACATGCAACATGAGCGATGTGTTTACTCATACACTGTTAGATGATTCCAGGCTGGATATGAAGCTGTACAGGTTGTTGGCTGAAAGATGATCAGATTATGTCTCTGGTTACCCAGCCACTTCCTGTCTGCCATGTCATGTTGTTCTGCGTCTTTAAACATTCTGTTATTTAGCTCTGAAGCAAATCTTCATTCAGACAGTACCTTCTGCTTATAGGCCATGTAGGTTCACCTAACGAGTAACTGGTTGGTCTAGCTGAGTTTTAATGGGATGTCAGTTTCATTAGTTCTGATCAAAACGCAAATTTCCCAACAAATGACATTTATGCTGCCATGATGGACATAATTCATCTCCTTTGGTTTATTTACTCTAGTCAGGAGACATCTGGTTCAGTCTGAAGCTCCTCAGAAAATGAGAAAATGTTGTGCGTCTCTTCTTTTCTATTATTTCACTTTGGACACAACCCAAACTAACGATGAACTCACCGTAGAATGCTGCAGTGAGGCAGGTATCCTCTCTTTCTACATCACGCACCCTTGTCCCAAATAAATAAAATCTTGTGGCAAAGTAAGAACATTTATTTGTCATGTCCCTCGAGAAATGTCTGAGCGACGGTAGGTAAGAGGAGGAGGAGGGAACAGACGGCAGTGGGAGGGGGACTGGGAGGTGAGAAATGATTAAGCAGGGAGGATAAAGAGGACAGATAGGAACAGTGGGAGACTGCAGGTGCTGATCAAGTGTCGACGACAACAAAGTTCCCGTCAGAAACGGACGCGGCGACGTCGGTCACCTGGACCAGGCGACGGGAGAAGAAGCATGAATAATGAATATTAGGGAAGGCATCGTGATGAATACTGCAGAAGATGCTCTGAGGTGTTTCTCTCCTCTACCTCAGCGCACTCATGAATTACTTAGGCTAAAACCTAGCCCCTACACCCAGCCCAGCTTCACACACACACAAGATGCATAACTACATTAGAGCTTGGAGGACGTCACCTAAAAGTTGATTTGGAGCCAGAGGACGATCTGCAGCGTCCTTTAGCATCACAGCACTTTAAACAAATCAACTCATTTTAGTGTTCTGATGACAGCCTTCACTGTCCTTGTTCAGCCTTGAGACACACACCTTAGTGTGTGTGTGTGTGTGTGTGTGGACAGATGGTTAGGTGCATTTTATGTGTGTGACCGTTCACAGACGGAGACAGAAGGCAGGAAATGGTGTGAAGTTTTTCGTCGTGCAGGTCGAATCTCTGAGCTGCAGAAATCTGGAGGCTGAGAAACTTCAGCACACTTACTACGTTTATACTGCTGATTTACAGCCGGTATAAGATGACATAACAGTTATTTATTTACATCCAGCAGCTACAGACCAACATGCGGATTCAGTCAGTGAATTAAGTTGCGTCTGTAGCCACCAGTAGCATCCGTCTCCTCACATCCAGCTGCTACGAAGCCGTTTAAAGGTTGAATAGTTCAGTGTTTGATACGTCTCCTAACTTATTTTCACTATTATTATTTTAAGTAAAATGTAAATGTGTGATTTGTTGAAAAGTTGTGCGCCCTACTCTCTGGGTAATGTAGTTTAAGATCTGACCGCTGAGATTAGCAGAAGCAGAAACACGTCCTCACTTTTAATAAACACACTTTGGTTTTGTTCCAAATCAGCAAAAAAATAAATAAAAAAGATCCCAAACCAGCTCAGCTCTCTGTCTAACCACAAATAAACTCCTCAACCATTTGATTTGGAAACCCTGGTGACCACCTGATGAATCAATACCTGTGCTGCTGCAGTGATTGTGGTCTCTGCTGTGTCCTCCTCTCCCTCCTGAGGGAAGTTTCTTTAACTGCTAAATGCTCCACGGTGTTCAGCCGCTGGTTGCAGACTGTTTTTGTTGGTGGTGACCAGGTAGCGTCTTTATAGAGCCCTTTTTGCTGAAAACAAATGGTCCTGCTGCAGCTGGAAACGACTCCATGAGAGCGGAGAGGGTCAACAGTAAAAATAAACAACCAACTGAAACTTGCTATAAAGCTCCATAAAGCCGAGGCCAGCTGCAGATTCAGAGGGAACTCTTTTTATTATAAACTAAGGATGGCACACTGAGACTGTCATTCACGCCTCCTTTTATTACTTTTCTAATATTGAGTGTTTTTTATTTTTCTCATACAGTCTTTTTATTTGCTTCCTTCCTTAGTTTCATTTATTTTCTTATTTTCTCTTTCCTTTCCGTATTATCTTTCTTTCCTTCGCCCTCCCCCCAACCATACAGACACATATTGTATATGCATGTGTTTTTATGTGTCCAGTCTGCTCCTCGGCCCAATTAGTCTCAGCAGCAACATGAAACGGCTTCTCTGAATTCACCGTGAACATTTCTTCCGTCCGTCACCAGCGTGCTGCTCGGTGGAATCCGTGTGCATGCATGTGTGTTTTCATTGTAAGCAGAACTGCCTACGTGTGTGCATGCATGAGCATGTCTGTGAGGCTGGATGCCCTCCCGATGGGGCACAGGGAGATCGGAGGCTTGCTTCCTCTCCACTAATTACCCAGCAACAGTGCCCACTAATTGTCAGGCCCTCACACACATTTGATGTCTTTAAATATCCGGCAGCGTGAAGCCACGTAAACGAAGCAGGGAGTAGTGAGAGGGAGGAAAGGGCAGAACAAAGTAGGTCAATGGATCCGCTTTGAAGCTGTGTACAACCTGAACCTGCAGAAGAGTCGCGGCTGCATGTGGCGCCGCCTCCTCACAGCGTAGCAGGCAGCAGGTCCGCATTACAGCGTTACACATCAGCGTGACATAAATCAATAAGCTAACAGTAGCATCAAACCTGAGCCGACCGTTGACCATGACTACCTGAGCCCTGCAATATTTATTTCAGTCTGCCACTGGGACGTAATAAAGTGAACACCCGTACAGTCTAATGCAATCCAGTGCAATGGTCCTTCAACCAACACGGCCATAATCAAAGAGGTATCGATTCAGGTTGTGTTTTCATGTGGGAACTGGCAGGAACCCCTGGACCCAGAGAGAGAGCGAGCGAGGGAGCCTAGGATGATTCAAACTGTAATTGTGAGAAGTTTGCTCATTCACTCAGGCAAACACTAGACACAACTCTCTGCTTATCAAAAATTTAATGAACAAATCTTTGCAGCTGCACTTTGTGTGAGTCTGAATCAAGTCTGAACCGATGCCACTGTATGCTCACGCTCGGAGACGTTCACCTTTTAGGTTTTTTACATGATAATCCATCAAATAATAACAAACTGACACGGATTTTAGTGTTTTAGTTTGGCCCAAGTGACCTTTACTGCAGCCAGCCACCAGGGGGAGCTCCACATGCTTTGACTTCACTGACGAGGAGCTGTCATGGCGTCGGTTTTTTATACAGTCTATGATTTGATGGGAAAGTGTATTTGAATGATTTTTTTTTTTTTTAAAGCTGTGCATGTTTCCTAGCACAACCGTTCCCCGTCCACAAACTGTTGTAGAGGACTTGCTCTGGGAACTGGTTATGCCCAAAGATGTGCAGATCTACAGCGGTGTAGTCACATCTTAACACTGTGAGGTTGAATTAGTTTGATCCACCTGCAGATACAGAGTCTGTTGTTTGGTTTGTTTTGTCTCGGTTGAAACATAATGAAATCCAAATGGAGAATTACTAGACTCATATTCTGGTGAGAGTTGTGTCCATCTATCTCAGGCTATGTCTTCCGATTGAGACTTGCGGAAACACGTTTGTATAAACTGTGCTTTCAGCCTCGTGTCCAGACATGTTCAGGACTCTCTGCGTGACTCTGTTAAAACAGTTGATGTGTTTTTGCGACACGCTGCACGGATCCAACAAGTGTTTCCATCAGCTGGAGGGGCATGCTCCGTAAATATGCTGGAAATGTTTGGTGATTGTCCTGCACAGTATAAAAATCTATAGAGACAGTCTAAAGCTCATCATATGCAGATAAATATTGATTGTGACACAGTTCCAAAAGTGTCTCCCAGCCTGCCATCGATCAGTCAGCAGCACAGACGGAAATTACGATAAAACTCAGAACAACTCGCTCAAAAACAAACCTGCTCTTCACCAAACTCACAGCTTGGATTCAATTTTGGGCTGAAAGTAAATCGGATTTACAGAAGTGACAGCGTGTGTGCGACCAGAGCTGATGTAACACTTCTTTTTTTTATTTCCAGATCACTGGTCAGTAACACAAATAAGAGGGAAGAGATCTTCCAGCAAATCAAAGACGGAAAGTTTGTTTCACCTTTAACAAAAATGTGTCCAGCAGAGACGGGATGATACGGTCCTGAACCTAGAGATGTGTGCTTGGTGTATTCACCGTATAGTTGATATGAACAACTTTAAAGCTGCTTGAGTGAAAGGAAAGGTGAAGAAAAAGCTGATAAACCTTTAATACGACAAAAATTCTAAGATAATTGTAAGATGGAAGTGTAATGGCTTTTCCTGATTGCACGGCTAATGCAGGACATAGAGATGGACTTTTATTTTGCCAAAAACTGGATGATTTAAAGCTTTTTAAGTTTAAGAAAACAAACCGTAACAGTTTGACATAAATAATAAACACAAGGAAAAGAAAAACTGCAAAGATTACACGTCGACCGCTAACAGGTGGCTGTGACTGTGTTCACCTTGAGGTTTTTATGAACATGTTCCATTGTCAAATCCGTTTTGTAATAAAATGGCGGTCTCATGTCTCGGGGAAACCTCCCCCGTCTCCTGTCTTCTCCATAAATGTCTCTATCTCCCTCCCCCTGCCACTGAGAGACACTGACAGCCTGCATTAGCGACGTGGAACGGATTTCACTTAAGAGTCTGAGCCCTTTGAGGAACTGATTTGTCTTGCAGAGAAGACAACACAAAGGTCCGTTGGATTGGGAAACTCTGCGTGGAGGAGGCGAGCAGACAGACAGACAGACAGACAGCCGTGCAGAGAGACGGGCTGGTGCTCGAGGGAGCTGATGGGCTTTTCATTACATAAGTAGAGCAAATAGATTCGATAATGACTCACATCACTTATGTACACAAGGAGAGGCAGGGGCCAGGAGGAATCTGTAATGCCAGATAGCTCTCATGGGTTCCTCAGGGGCCACATGGTAAATATGTGTAGCTTAACGTCCTGTGAAGGAAAATGGCACCTGTGGACAGCGCTCACTGTGATGTTATGGATCTGCATTAACAGTGCATGTGATTTAAACCTGGGATAATGGGACATAAGCAGTATAAATGATGTCTGGCTGCATTTGGCCAACATGGAAGCCTGCTCAAACTCTTCCGTTGTTTTTTTGTAGGGAAAAGTTGGTCTGGAGTCTCTCTGTTGGGAAGTAATTATTTTCCTGGTCAAATCAGTAGGGCGGGGCTTTATGTGGTGATTGACAGCAACAGCGATGTAGACACACGGTGCCATAGACTGTAGCACACGTGGACGGCATGAAAACGGCTCAGAAGTGAAGCTGCTAGCAAGTAGAGCTCCCCCTGGTGGCTGGCTGCAGTATAGATCATAAGCTCCACCCACTCCATGTTAGTGGGCGGGACTTAGACCAAACTAAAACACTAAAGTAGATGTCAAATACAAAATAAAGATGGTTTCAAGAGTCCATTTTTCAGAGAAGTTTCTTTTTTCTTTTTGGTATAAAACATGATGTGACATCATGATGATTGACAGTTGCCGTTGACAACCATGAAGCTATCCCGTAGGATCAGGTGTTTAATCTAACATTTCTTTGAAAATGGTGGTAGAGCGGTAGACAGTGGTTATTGTTCTGTTTACATAGAGGTCTTACTCCACAGCTGTTGACACGCATTGAGTCTGGATGATGAAAAATGCAGAAAATTCCTTTTTTTTGTGTTTGTGCGTGCGAGCGGATCCACCTCCGCTCATGTCTGGTGCTTTCCCTCAACACACCTGCACCTGTATCGATAATTCATGAGTCAACCTCTGTCGAGACATTTGGCAGCTGCCGACGCTGCGTTCCTGAGGTAAAGCTAACTTCATCAACATTTCATCGGGATCCCTGCGGAAAAATGTGTTTCTTTGTTTTACCTTTAATGATGTATGATGTCAACTCAGACACGGTAAAAATACTGTCAGAGCTGCTACTACTACTCCTCCTCTACCAGGTCACGTACAGTAAATAATGTTTGTAGGGTTTTTTGGGGTGACGCTCTGAAGCACTTTTACCGTTTTAGAGAAATAACTCAAACGTCTAAAGAGTTTAGATTGGCTGGTGTGAACATCTTCTGCTAACAGCTGTTTATGTGACAAACACTGGGGGGGTGTCGGGGGCATGTGTGCAAGTAAATATCACAACAAAGATAAATGGTTGATTGTCTCACAGAGGAACTCTACAGCTTTGTTGAACGCTTGTGTTGGAAGAGACGAGCCTTTTGTTTGTCTCATTAGTGACTTTAATGAAGCACAAAGTCTTCATTGTTTGATTTCTTAAAAAAAGAAAAGAGGCAGCTAATATTTCTACTATCAGATTTTTATTTATTTTATTTGCAAAATAAGAATATTTTGCATTGGCATGAGATTTATTTGACCTGCTTTGGACAGAATAGCCCTGCAGTTTGCAAAGAACGGATATAAAGAGCAAACTATTCTTAGTTCCATATTTTGGATTTCAAATCTGGATGATTCAGATTCAGGTGCAACCGTGATGTGCAAGATTAACACGAGGTTAATGAGATGTGTAATGAAATGTTGTGGATGACAGAAGCGGTCAGCTGAGAGCAGAAAGCAGAAACTGTCCTTCAGTGTTTCCGTGGGTGCAGCCGTGCTCTGGTACGTCTGTCAGACAGAGCAGTCTGCTGGCTGCGTGGCTGCACGGCTGTGTTTCCTGGTTATGTTTCCTGGTTATGCCGCGTCCCTTCCACTGTTTCTGATAAACGTCCTGACTGGATGAGAAACCGTTTCCAGTGATGCACTCCTCCGTTTCCACCACCACCCTCTTTAGTGCTGGTTCTGTCAGTACTTTACTCCAATGAGTGAAATGACATGGAGCAGCTGACGGTGTTGTCAAGCAACAGTAAACGGTCCAGCCCTTTGAGGCTAACACTGGCTAACATGCTACTGTAGATGAGTATTAAAGCTGACAGTTAAAATCTCGCCTCCGGTTCTCTCTGAAGAACAGACACCCTGCTTTCTCCCCGAACATGTTCTTATCCACGCTCATTTAGTCTGGGAAGGTTTTTAGTCATCCAGGTCCTGGTGTGTCCAAAAAAATGTAAGCTGAAGCACAGGGAAATGGACGTCCTAGAAATGTTCCTCCACCTACACCTGGAGGACACAGGACACTCCTTTAGAGGACAGCAGCGTCCACATTTCAGCCTGAAAAGACAGATGAGTTTGAAAGAAAGAACAAAGAAGACATCTGTGTCAAAGTGGAGAAACTGGAGTTTACAACAAACACATCATTTAGCATTTTGCTTTCTTTGATTAATTTTCTTCGCACAGCAAAATATGACAAAGTTCCTGTGAGTTCTTTATTGTTCTTTTTGATTTGGAGTTTTGCAGGTGCATTACCACCACCTGCAGCAATCTTTCACGTGAGATGGTGCGTTCAAAGCTCCCTGATAACCTGTAGAATCTCTGTTGCAAGTGTGAGATTAGAGAGAAAAGTTGTTTGAAGATGCTTCATTCAAGAATTCAGATCAGTTCAGAGACTGGTGGGGATGACTAGGGTCTGACCCTGCCCTCTTTCTCCAGTGAATGAAACACTTGACGGGCCATTATCGGTCAGAGGCTCTGATCTCCAGGTGTGAATGGATGGAGACGTATGACAGAAACACAATCTGCATTAATTTACCACACAGATGTTCCTGTTTAAGCCCAACTCCTCACCAGTCTTTGAGAACTGAGGAAAATGAATGTCTCATTGACTTCAAGAAACTCCAGAAGGTCCAGTTGCTTTTGATTCAGTGTTTTTTGGGATTTAACGTGACCTGCATGACCGAGCAGTTGGACCAATATATGCAAAGTGTGCACTGCAACCAGGATTCTAACTCAAAGTCCATCTTTAAGAGAAAAGTGATATATAGATGATGAATTTTGTGAATAATAATGAATCATTTCTGTTCATTTGCATGATCTAATGCAGGACTATTGGACTTGTGTCATGTCAGGAGATGTAATCACTTCAGTTCTCCAGTGCACTAACTTTTACAGGGCTGTCGTGGCTCTTAGCATCCCCAGCCTTCATTGCTGAACTCAAATATTTACCACACGGCGCAGTAAAGGAAACATGAGTCCACGGGGCTCCTTCTGGCGCTGAATTACAGCAAACTGCAACAAACCGCTCAGACGGCGGCGTGGAGCTAAAGAACATGCATTGATTTGTTTGTCAAAGTGGGTGAATAATTCTGATGAGATATTGATCGCAGTAAATCAAGACATAAGTCACCTTGGTTAAGGGCAGAGGGGCCCTGCTGATAGATTATATGATGAATGTATGATTATTGAGCCTTGAAACAAGGCATTGAAAAATGAGCACTTTGCTGACTGGCTCTTAAAGCTCATCATTCACTGAGGGATTTTATTGACAAGAGAACACAACTGAACAGAAACAGAAAAGGAGGTGAAGTTTTTCCTCAAATGGTTTCATGCTCTGACATTACACACTGTGGTGGCACCGTTGTGAAGCAGCCTGTCCTCTCAAACGGGGCGGGAGCGTTGCATAATCTGCGCGCCGCGAGATTTTGGTCTGCGTGAACGCCGGCGGCTTGAGAAGGATGGTTATTGTTTCAGAAATAGACGGAGCGAGCGAAGGGGAGAGCGAACAAGAGGAGAATGAAAGAGGGGTTCAAAAGGCAGGAAAGCGAGAGACGGACTTGAAAGCGACGACGAAATAGAGCATCAGAGATATGAGGAGAGGCCGAGACGGGACTGGAGAGGAGGGAGAGGGAAGATTAGAAAGGACGGACAGTCGGAGGAAACGCAAAGCAGAGATCATGAAGAAGACTGACGGCAGCAGAAGTGTCAAAACAATAAAATAAAAAGCGAATCGGATTAGATTTGGTGTCAGGAAGTCAGATAACCCTCCATGCTTCTGTTTTCTCTCTAAGCAGGAATACTCTGGAGATGATAAGAACCAGTTTTTACTAGTTCTTCAGTCATTACCTCTTTAGTTTAAAGTTCTGCAGAAACACTGTTTCTGTTGCGTCCCTCTGCTCCCACAGCGGCTTTGCAGCAGCCGTGTGAAATGTAGTGAAATGTATTATTCATTTTTGTGACTATTTCTGTCTCAGCTTTGTGTTGCGGTTTCACTGGAACAGATTTAGACATCAGCTGTGGTAGCCCGTCTGTCTGTCTGTCCTGGTTTCTGTCAGTATCACAAACCTGGGCCAGGTGTTCCAATGTGCATGGGCAGAGTAGTCTAGGTCACCGCTCTACACACTGCTGGGCTGTGGTCACAGTGATGACACCAAGCGTCTGTGGACTACCTCTCTGAAGCCTTACATTATTATTATTGAATGGGAGTCTATAGGGCTCCAGCCGTTGACGCCAACATATTGGTGGGAAAACTCCAGCGCTGATTTCAGGTTGTCAGAGTTTACTGGACACTTTAAACAGATAGAAACTGACCAATACAAGGTAAAACTCCACAGATTATATATCACAGACCCTTATGATCAACTCCTCTTTGTAATCCACATTCTAAACATCAGCCTAACTTGTCTTTATGAACAGAAATCTGTTGGACATGGTGTTAAAAACATGATAAACAAAACACTGGATTCTGTACCTGATAGAAAGTGATTGTTACACAAGACAAACCTGTTTCTTGAGTTATCCCACCACAACATTTTATTGCATTAATCCACATCTGACGTCTTGCAGGATCTTTGGGAATCCTATAAAATGTTTTCCTCTTTGCTTGTCCCTGACTATTCTGACATTCTGAGTCAGAACAGCTGTGGATCATTTTCTGATCTAACTGATACAAGGATGAGTTGTACCAGTACAAGGTGACGTCAGCTACCAGAGCTCTGCTGGACCTTGTCGGTGCATATTGCTCTTTGAGCCTCGTCTGCAACGACTTCACCGTCTTTTATATCCAGTTTATAATTGTGTTTTTGTTCCAGCTCTCTCATTCACCTGTTTGTTTTGCATGTTGATTTACCCAGAGTAAATGTGGGCTGCATGGGAGTTTGTCTTCAAAGCACTAACCATAAACCTTAACCTGCGTCTCAGCTTGAATTGCACTACAACTAAGACATCATAATCCACGATAATACCTCATCATCTAGCTCTTAAAGCTGTAGCTCTTGAATCCAGTCTGACCAAATAAATAAATGAATAAATGGACTGGGGTCTCTCCTTTAATTTCCTGTTTATCCACGGCGGTTGCTGCTGCTCATGCTACCCCACTGAGCCTTATTTTATTTCAACAAACCACCGTCACTGCTGCAGGAAGTACTCGGCTTTACGGCGCGTTATTTTGATGGATGAAGAAGGAAAGTAGTCAAACTCTATGAAAATGCAGATTCTGTGTAGCTTCCTCTGCGTATCATCCTTTCAAAGCAGCCATAACTATCTGCTATCAGGCCTTCTCTCAGCAACATGCTGTGGTGGTATATGATTAAATTTCATGAGCCACTTTCCCTTATGTTGATGTGTTTGTTTGCTTTTGAATTCCTGCTGTAATAACACATTCAAAGGAGGAGCTCATCCAAATCCAGCGTGTGAGCAGCTGTGCCACTTTACAGAATATGAATGTGCGTTAGCGTATTTATGCGTGTTTTGCACTTTTACGTTGGCTGGCGTTTTGCGTGAAAGAGGAAATCACCACCGGATTCCCGGCAAGACTCCTTCTGCCTGAGCCGCCGAGGAAATTAAATGAGTCAGGATGTAAAATTTATTCATTATTTGATTTCCATCTCTTGACGCCGGCCCCTGAATCCCTCGCTGCAACCGGCTCAGCACAAGTGCCTCTGGCGCGCGGCTCGGGGTTCACAATAACGCCGCCGTATCATTTGAATGCAGATGTTCCCAACAGAGGGCGGTTCTGGCGCCGGTCAGAAGCTGAACATAATGTCAGTCGAAGCTGAAGCTCTTGTTTATTGTTGCTTTTTTTCTAATAGGCATCACAGAAACACGGTAACCCGACTGGAACGCTGGTGGCTTTCGTAATGGATCAGCGGTAATGCATCTGTGTATGTTTATTTCAGCAGACATGTGCGTGGATGCATGCCGTGCTTTTCTTTGTGTGTTTGTGTGAGCGGTTCATTGTTTACTAGAGGACAAAATTAGCCGCAGGGGCCCGGATTGCAGAGGCTAGCAGTATTAAGAGCTAATATTGACTTGATGACTGATGGTCATATTTACCTGTTGAATGGATGGCTGCTTTGACTAATGACTACCTGAGGTTTCATTTTCTTAACCCCAGATTTTGCAAGGATGGCTGGCGTAAATTAAAAGATACCGAGCGGGGAAGGGGAAGAAGAGGGGAGGAGGAGGAGGAGGAGGAGCAGGAGGCAATGGGAGATGAAAAATGGGTAATTATTGAAGACGTCCACAAATCCTCGGCGGGCATATTTCAGATGCAGAAGAGAGTGTTTGTCACAGCAAATGGTTACGTGTTGGAGTGGAGTGCAGAGAAAACTTGCAATTTCTTGTCAGTTTTAATCTCCAGCTTCCAGTCAGTCAGTCGTCGCTCGCTGCAAATGAATGGGGTGCTGCCTGAACGCCATTTCAAAGGGAAGTCGTTGTTTTTATCTGTCTTATGTCACGTCAGGAATATCCTTCTTCTCTGGAGTCGGTCTGGGCTCGAGCCTCCTCAGCTGAAACAAACCAGACTGGGAGGATGAGCAGGGACTATTACTGGTGTTGGTTTTGTCAGCAGGCAGATGCTGCACGAGGAAGGATCTAATTAATTTACTCAGTTGAACACAATGGTCAGATGGGACTGGTAAAAATAGTCTGCGACTTAATTGTGATGGGGGTTTGCCTTGGAACGACATTTAGAGAATGTGTGTGAGGGAGGGAGGGGGTGAAATGAGCTCAGGAGCGATTATATCATAGTCAGAGTTGATTTTGCTGCTAATGTCCCATTTCAGCAATCACTTGGAAAACTACCCAAAAGAGTGAATAAGCCTTGCTGCTGTGTGCCAGGATGAAAATGAGATTTACAGTATCATTCCCAGAATGCTGAATAAATAATACGCTGAAAGGGAACGAGCCTGAAAACGGATCCGGACGTCTTTCGGTCCAAATATTTTAGGGGATGATTGGGCCACTGTTTTTACATGTCAGTATGTAGGGAGCCTGAAATGAAGCTACTGATAAGACACCTATGATGCTGGCCAAAGTGAAGGATTTAATAAATGAAAAAACTCTCAGATTTGATCTAATTTCAGAATCGTCACTTCTTAACTCCATAGGGTCACATTTAACACGGAGGAAGTGAGACTAAAAGCAAACAGGATGAAACAAAAAGATCTTTAATGAAAAGGTATTCTACAGTGCGTCCAAAGATCCATATGTGATCCAGAATAAGATACGTAGATAGCGGAGTCAAACCCAGAAACACAAGGGATAGACATTGGAGAATCAACAGAACACAGGAACAATATTCACAGTATTCGTTGATCTTACTGATAAGCAGAACGTCTACCTGTGTCTATGTAACACACATAGAGAGAACGTGTGCTGAACGTCGACTGTGTTAACACTCACCTTTCTTCTGTCTGGCTACGAAAGAACCTTCACATCATGGGTCCAGCTTAGGGCTGTATAACCTGCCCATGAGGCGATATGGATTTATGGGGAGAGTTTGGTGCAGCAGAAACATAATCAGTCTTCACCTGTGCTCAAAATATTTGTGGAGAGAAAATTGTTCTGGAGTCTCTTTGTTGGGAACTTATTACTCTCTGGTAAATGCCTGTTGGGTGGGTCAAACATAAGGCCCTCAGGCCAGAATCAGTGGGACGAATTTGCAAAGCTGAGCACCAAAGAATTGAATTTGTTTCCAACAAAGCATCTCTAATTGGTTGTAGGATTGTCCAATCGCTTGTTACCAGACTCTCATTCTCATAAGAATTCAGTCGGCCTGCTCCAGACTAGAAACCAGCCGCAGTCATCTCCAACTGCTGCTTGTTGTAACCTCGACATGGACTTTCCAGACAGTCAGACATGACTCGGTGTCAGCTGTCTTCTGGCCACAGCTGCTTCTCTGTAATGAGTCTCTCTCATTTTCTGGGGTTTTCTGATTTGTTCCCCCGAAACATTTCTTCACCTCATCTACTCTCTACCTTTGTGTTCCCCTCTCTTGTCTCCATCTCTTGAAGGATTATCTGTCCACCTGGCCTCAGCCACTTCACTGCCTCCAGGGGATGAGTGGGTGGAATTGGCAGTGGTACACAATATTTACCTATTATACTGTAGTGTAGTGCAGCAGGCCAGCATGACACCCTGGAGCTCTGACAAATTTCTTGCAAACTGAGTCGTTGATGTGTAATTTGCGCATTTCTGAAACATGAAGCATTTACTAAGGATTTAAGTAGGCAGCACTTTATCTCACTTAAAGTTCAGCCTTAGTTTCCGCTGCTCGTGATATGAACGTAAGAGATTCTGCATGGAGGCGTGACAGAACATGATCAGCAGCGTTTAATTGTTGGCAAACGTTAGGAGAAACTTTTTATGCGTTGGGAGATTTGGAGGAAGGAGGCAGCGAGTGCTAAAAATGAAAAACGCTCCCAGTACATTGAAAGTTTACCCATTTTGTCACAGTGCCACCAACAAGATGAAGCATGTAGGTGGAGAAAATGAAATACGGCAAGGCTGAAGGAAGTATGAAAGACCCAGAGATGAAGCAATCAAAGCCATTCAGTTAAGAACACAATATACAGAGAATACAGTCACGGTCACATCAGTGTAATCTTTGTACATCCAACCTCTGCCCTTACCTCGTCCCTGAGAGCTTTTATTGAATGAACAAATTGGTAGATTTGATCAAAGATTTAAAAATACCACCATTAAATCTACAGAATGATCGTCCTGAAACCACAGTAACACATATGAGGTCTGCAGTGAAAGGATGTTTCTCTGATACACAGTCAACTGGTACAGTCATTTATTTTTATACCAGCTCTGAGATCAACACAGAAAACAACTAAAAAATATAATACTATGAACTGCAGAAACTGAAAAGCCTTTATTTTCATCGTATGCATAATACAAGGAGAACATGAAATATCCATCACAGAGGTGCTTTTCAAAAGAATAAAATACACGCACCCGCAAAACAATCCGAGACCAGAATAAATGTTAAATATCGTGCACAAGAATTTAAAATATTCATGTGTGTATTATATCTCATTGTGTTTGTGCTTGTTGGGGGACTGGACGGCTTTGGGGAAGAAACTGCTCATGGGTCTGCTGGAGTGAGTTTTTATGGACACATATGGGCAGAGTAGAGGTGCAGGTATCTCTGATGAATTGTCGTGAATTAAAGATGGAGGGCAGCTGATGATCCTCTGTGTTGTGTTGATGCATGAGGTTCATCTCGCTGAGCTAAATGCTACGACCACAGAGGCTCAGATGAGTCTGCTTCCTCTTTTTGGCTTTGTTTTGATCAAATGTGCAAAGAAGCTGACATGCTAACCTACTGACATGCTAACCCAATGACATGCTAACCTACTGACATGCTAACCTAATCACTAACCTGTTGTCATGCTAACCTACTGTCATGCTTTCCAGCTGACATGCTAACCTACAGACATGCTAACCTACTGACATGCTAACTTACAGACATGCTAACCTACTGTCATGCTAACCTGCTGACATGCTAACCTAAAGACATGCTAACCTGCTGTCATGCTAACCTAATGACATGCTAACCTACTGTCAAGCTAACCTGCTGTCATGCTAACCTAATGACATGCTAACCTAATGTCGAGCTAACCTCTCATGCTAACCTACTGTCATGCTAGCCTACTGACATGCTAACCTAATCGCTAACCTGCTGACATGCTAACCTAATCGCTAACCTACTGTCATGCTAACTTCAAAGCCTGCTACTCCGTCATCTTGACGTCTTTTCATGCTCCTTGACTGTGACACGTTGTCGTGTCCTCTCTGACTAAATGTGTTGATCTGATTGGTTCACGTTAGATGGTAGCAGACAGATGTGTCATCAAACCACCTGCCAAGTCGTTTTCTTGCTCTTTTCCAAACTGCTTCCAAGGACACCTTCTCAGATGGTCTTGTGTAATAAACCATCTGCCGTGTCGTGTTACCAAGACGTCCCTATGAGGTGTATTTTTGTCTCAAACCCCAGAACCAGGACTGTCTTCATTTGCTCCTAAATCTTACCTTGGAAAGTTTTCTCAAACACTTAAAGTCTTTATTCTTCTCCTGTATGTAAAAGCAGATGCTGGGAGTGGATGAATACAGTAGATACTTCCATCCCTGCTCACAGGCGGCCGGTGAAGGCTGGTGAAGAATCTCCTCCTGGCACTGAAATCAAACTGCAGCCCCAGTTAGCGGTGGAACATTATGTCAGGCTCTTGTCCAATGAGCTGTGCTGTGTTTGCAGCCGTTTGGCAGCTTCCTGTCACATGCCATCAGACACTTCCAGGTCTGGGTGAGCATCCACTTTGTCCTCACAGTGAAACGAGCAGCGTTTCTCCATCCCTGTGAGTCAGCGATCCTTTCAGCTCTGCGGCCCAAGATTGCCCACAATCCTCCAGGTTTTCCCTTTCAAACAGTACAAATCCATTGTGGGCTGAGGAGCTGCTTTTGTTCTCTTCTTAATGGAAGAGGAGCCGGACAAAAAGTCCCGCTGAAATGGCTTCTCACGGCAAAGCTTATAAAAATCCCTCTTAATGCATTTATCACATATTAGTGCTGCAGGCATTTCTCTCTTAAACGCTACAGATTAGAACCAAATTACTCAACACGTGTTTTATTTTTTTATTTCCCAGTAATTCTGATGGATAGAAAGGAAAATGTGATTCATCCAAACACAGAGGTGTTTAAGAGGGTGAGCATGTCTATCTGATGTTAAGGATAACGCTTTTAAGAACAAACTAACTAAATCAACAGAGCGGCTTCTTTAACATTTCAGAGAGGATCTTTACCTCACCTCCTCCTCTCGAGGGCAGATGGGTTGATGTGTTAACCCTCTTCACTACAGGGGACTGAATGCAGCAGAAGTGCACCAAAAAGGGCCCTTATTAAAACACCCCAGCACTCATTTCCTCCCCTCACGGCCTCTCGCCTGCAGCCATAACATCAGCACCTGCAAGCTGCCTCCTCTGACCTGCGCAGGTGCTCCGCTTCTACTCTCAAGCCAAAAAAATAAAAAGTAGAAGGCTAATTTTGACTTGAGGGGCTCTTGCTTTGAATTTTACGACGCAGAATTAAAAGACTGAGGGAGGGAAATAAAGTCTTGGATTCTAATTAAGGGAGTTTTGTGCATCCCAGGGAGAGATGATTATGGAGAATAAAAGCTTTTAACAAGCATGGCATAAGGTAATCCAGCACTCTCGCCCCTCACATCGTCTGAATGATGCCCTGGGCATGTCAGCTTCTGCGGCTGGAATTCAGTAAAAGCACAATCAACCTGAGAGCCACAACTGCCTGCCTCCACAAGAGACTAATAATAGACTTTAAATAAAATACTGTGCGATGTATTTTGTCTGTTCTGAACATCTACGCTCTCCCTCAAAGTGTTTTTGCAATTTGCTAAAAGGACAGAAGTGATTCCAAGCGAAGAAAGAAAAATACTTCTTCCTTTTTAATCATTCAAAAATATACTGAGGTACATGGACGTTGGCATCATGGACTGTTTGCAGCTGGTTAATGCATAAATGATGTCAGACTGTGCATCTTCTGGTTACAGGAGCTTATTAATTCCTCCATCCACCAGTGAGTGAGTGCGGCCTGTGTGGCACGTCTAGCTGCAGATGTTATTAAAGTTGGCTGAGGTTGTCAATTCATGGAAGACACACCTGGGATCCTTGCATTTACATGATCCCAGGTGTTGTCCTGTAGCAGAGGTCATGGAAAGTATGAATCCACCAGACGCTGTGAATTAGACGACCAATGGCGACTGTGATTGGTTTAAAGCAGAGTTTTGGGGTTGGAGACCTGAGAATAAAGATAAGTTTGATGCAGGCGTGCACTCCTAGCTGTAGTGTTGTAGTACTCAAGACTGGTCTTGGTCTCGAGATCGCATTTTCAAGGTCTTGGTCTGATTTTTGTAATGACGTGAAGAATTTCTCCACATTGGGTTTGCTTTATCACCTGAAACCCAACCTGTCTTGGTCTTGTCTTGGTCTTGGTCTTGGTATGCTCTGGTCTTGGTCTTGACTCTATCTCAGTTAGGTGGTCTTGACTACAACACTACCTAGCTGAAACAGAAATAGAAAACGACCAGAATTAAAGAAGACGTTCATCTGATCCGTCTTCAGTCTCATTTCTCCGGTGCAGTAACTCCACTCAGTGTTCACCTTACTATGGTCTGTTCCATCCTTCTGTGAATCATAGCTAGCTACAGCATTGTGCTCTGGCAGCCGGACAAGTTACATAACACGGTATGTTAGCCCATATGTCAGTCTAGCCGGCGCTCCAACCCATAACCCAACTTAAACCCATTATTTACAGGATTCAGGTCACAGGATGAACGTCTGAACATTTACTAGCTACCTTCATACTCATTGTCTACAGGCGTTAGTGTGACTCTAACCCTGCCTACTTCATGAAGATTTACATTTCCTTTATGGACAGGAAGATAATGTGGACATCCCGTAATAATGTCACACAGGTCATTTAAATCCATGAAGACGAGAAAACAACGTGCAGTAATAGATTACCTGAGAATGAGCTGCACACACTCCATATAACCATCTGCATTTCCTGGAGTGGATCTGCTCTGAAGGCTGCTTGATGATTTATTTTATTCTAACTGTACATTTCCATGCTGCCTCCACGTACATGGGTTATTATGCAAGGAAGCAAATTGGATCATGGGAAGAGGTTGTGAATCATCCATTACGGCTCATGAAACGGTTATGTAATGCTGTCTTCATGCTTTCAGCTCTCTCTGGCTATGTCTTCCAGTGTAACATGCTGCATCCGTGTAGGATTTTATTTAAATGCAGTGTTGTCAAACAGAGGAGGATTATGAGGTGGGTGACACCACGCTCTGTCAGCCACCACGCTCTGTCAGCGGAGCTCCATGGGAAGGAGACGCTAAAATGTTCCTGCAGGAGAAAAAACAAAAAACAGCTTTATGGCCTATGACATGGGATGTGTTTGTGTATATGTAGCTAAATGTGAGATAACACGTATCACCACTGTCATTCAGACTCCCTGCAGTGCTGCGAATGTATGGCTAGAGACTGTAATATGTGCGAGAGTTATACTCCTTCCTACTGACTGAGTTTCATTCAGTGTAATGTGGCGAAACAGAAGTGAACAGACACAAAAAAGGAGAAGAAGCTGCAGGAGGAGGAGAACCGGTAGTTTTTGTACCGTAAGGTGAGTCTTGTTGGGGAAAATGAACAAGCAGTTGAGGTGTGCTTGTAACCTGGTGGGGACAGTGGACATCTGTGATCACTAGATGTCAAGTTGCACGTCATGACGAGATGCAGTGTGAATCTTTTTAAGGGTAATAAACACAGTTGTGCACTGACTGCCTTCCATGATCTCAGCTACTTTCCCAAACTTCATTCCTCCCAAAGACTCTCACTCCAACGTCTGAAAAGTGCAAGCTCAGAGAGTTTGGAATCTGATCATCTTTGGATATCGTGCAGCGGCCGTTTGAAGCCTGAGGCGTGTTCAGATCTAGTGTCATTTGTGGATATGTGTGGGATTAGAAACTGTGCCGTGCACTGTGAAGACTTTGAGCATCATTCAAACTTTCTGATCAATTTGCATGCTAATGTTTTTTATGTCAGCGTCACAAAGCGCCATCCTACGTCTCCCTGTGAGACTCTCTGTGTGTCAGCGATGGTGTTACCAGTAGATTGGTAGATTTTATCTGAGTCTCTCATTCACCTACGCAACAACTTGGTCACGTTTTCTCAACTTCTGGTTCCACTTTCATATCATATTTTTGTGTTTATTGAAGAGTATGTGTTTGTTCCCAGGTTTAATTCATACCTGCCTTAACTGGCCTGCTTTGTCCTGAGCTGATGTGGCTTCAAGTCACAAGAAAAGTGTTAATCTATGCAGGACAGTGAATGTAAGGGAACCACTGTTGGGGACGCTTAGAATGAATTTGTCCAGAAACCACAGGCTTCAGTGCTCAGCATCCTGTCATGTGACTGTCCCCCTCATCTTATAATGACACCTTTATGTTTTGTGTCACATCCTTATACCTACGTACAGTGAAGCATTGGGTGTTGGTCAAACATAAAGATGACCAACTTGGTTCCCATCCTGGTTTCTAGTTTATCATGAAAACAGTTGTTAACTGCATCTTGTTGATGTTCGGAAAACGTGTCTTTTATTTTGGTAACATCCTTTCTTGCTGCTGGATATGGAGATTTGTTAGGCTGAGGATTCCCAGCATCCGTCTTTGTGAGGATATCCATAGACATAATTTATTCCCCTCACTGCCTCTACCTCTAAAACTAATTCTATACCATCAAACATACCTGCAGAAGTGACCATGAAGGGTTGCACATCATCTGATTGTTTTTGTTGCTTGATTAAAGTCGACACCAGTTACTCACCAATGACATTATCAATAAAAACACAGATGAAAGTAATGCTTTGCATCAGTGACATCTATATTCTAGACCTGAATCATCTGCTGAGAACAGACAGATATGTATAGCCTGTATAAAAACAGGCAGCACCGACGGCACAATCAGTAGCATTTAATAGTACTCAAAGTTAAAAAATAAATAAATAAAATGCATTTGAAGCTTTCTCCATCAAATGTGCAGCCTCCTTCTCTCTGTTAACTCAGTCTGGTGAAGTTGTTAACTGACTGCAAAATCCAGAGGATCTGGATTTTGCAGTAGTACCTTTCCTGTATTTCAGAAGTGACTTACATATTCTGCTCGTCATAGTAGTATAGGCTTCATCTTTAGTGCAGTATTTCCACACACTTGATGAATGACCCGCTGGGTAACTATGTTCCTTAAAGCGTCATGACACAGCAGTGAAGTTGATAAACTGACTATTGAACTAGCACCAGGACCATCAGGATCTGTCTCTGTGTGTCTGGTCCTCACAAACATAGCTTTATGTGAGGACGGACACACTATTTTACTGCAGGTAAGGACAGCAGAATCCTTCTCCCGCCTGCTATAATCCCATGAAATAGAACTAAGACATTTATGCATACAGCAGTGCCGTGGTAGATAACAGCATCAGAGGGCTCGCTTCATAAATGTGAGAGGGATTCACCAGGCTGAATGGTAATGCAGAGGATCCGGGCCGGGCTGCAGCCGCTGTGTTGGAGCGGTTTTGTTCCATCAAAAACATTAGTCTGTGTAATAGAAGAAAGGAAAGATCATCAATGACGCCGGCGCTCGACGCGGCGGATGATGGAAAATAAAGTTGTTAGGAGTTGTATGGATCCTGACTTTCATTTGTCCTCGTCCTAGAGCTGATTCGCAAATTAATCTGTCAGCGCTGCATGGCCGACGCGTGAGGGAGGAGGTGTGTTACAGCCACAGTCTGTTTCTAGAGTTCACAAACGAGCTGGTGAGGAAAGAAAAACAAAAGCGGATCATGCATCTTCTGTTTCTATAGCTTTGTGTGTGTGTGTAGCATCACTAAGGTTAAACATTAAAAAATGGACAAATGCTAAATCTAAGACACATGCTAAGTCCAGACGGGCGGCAGTCTCCATGAGCAGCAGTCAGTCTGGTGGCTAAACGTCCATAACTTACACAAAGTAGCAGGATAATGATGCCATAATTAGAAAAATAAAAATAAATCCTCCACGGCCATTTGTTTTGGGATGCATATTTAATTTGAACAGATGGACCGTTTGTTTGCAGAGCTGAAGTTTTTTCATGCTACTGTGGTGAAGCTGTGGAGCCCTGATGCAGGTTACAGCTGGTGGACTGTGAACTACACCATGACCATGAGCTTCGTGTGGTCGGAGAAGGCTGCAGACAAAATATTCCAATCTTATTTTTTATTTTTCGCAGACGCTCTACAACTACTAATAGAACACAACAGAAGTGAACATAAACACAAGAGCTTATCAGCGCTGCAGATATATTTAGCCTCTATAAATCTGCACTGTCACTAGCGTTTAATAGTACTTCACAGCTTGTTGTAAGATAATATAATGTAGCCGGGATAAAAATAAAAAGCCACTTTATCTCTGAAGCCTTCTCCGTGTGCTGCAGCTAAAGGTCTAATAACTTTATCAAATAGTTGATGTGCAGCCTCTTTCTCTCTGTTACTGCAGGATGTTTGGTGAAGTTGTTAACTGACTGCTGTCCAGAGGGTCTGGACTGTTCCTCTGCTAGCGTTGGCGTTAGCATGTGTGTTTTGCAGTAGTACTTTAGTTGTATTTCAGGACTGACATGTCATGATAGTATGAGCTTCATCTTTTGTTATGAACCAACGACCCACTTGGCTCCTCATCTGTCTTCTAGGAGGCGTCCATCTTGTTATCGTCATGTGATCATGTGATGACTAGTTTACTTCCTGGTTAAAGCGTCATGGCACAAGTCGACTAGTCGGTACGAGCGCTAGCGTCCACGGCAGGAATCTCCACCTTAACACGTCATCTCGTCAGCAATGAACCTGTTCTGATCTTTATATTTGTGTCAGTCTACTTATTATTTATTGTTTTATTTCTGTAAAATGCCAAGCTGCAGCAACACATCTCCACATTTCCCTGAGTCCTGTGTCAGAGAGGACCTTTTTGCAGCTCTCCCTCCGTTCCCAGAGGGCTGAATGGAGCTTTCCTTCCCCAATTATGTTGTCACATATGAGAGAAGCTAGTCATCCTTTATCCAGCTTTCTCTTTCCCACGTCCGTTTTTTACTTTTCTCTCTCTCTCTCCTCGCTTGCTGTCTGTCTGCCATATTTTTTCGTCTTGCTCCCCTGCCAGAAGTCCATTGAATTTCCTTTCATCTCTCCTCTCTGTTTCCCCGTCCTCCTGTCCACATTATCGGATGTTAGTCTGACAAAGCATTAACTCATCTACACGAGGTGTAAGGCTACAACACTCGTATATTCGTCTCGAGATGGGCTGTAGATCAGGGTGAATGGGTGAGTCAACACACTGTGCTCCTCATGGCTGAGCCTCACCAAGCAGCACATAATGGCAGCACATAAAGAAAACAGATCAGGCCTGAGTCATATGCTGCTTTTGGGAGAGACTGAAAACTAATGTGGATGCCAGTTCAGGAAACATCTGTTTGGTTTGTTGTGGGAGGCAAAGAGAAGCAACTTACTTACTGCTTTATTTACTCGCTGTAATGTAATGATCTGACCGGCTGTCTGCTTTCAACGCTTCAGTGTGAAGACGGGACTATTTTAGGCATTTCAAGTAAAAAACAAAAACTGGAAAAACACTTCTGATTGGATTTTTATTTTGAAATCCAAAACTAGTAATAAAAAACTCTTTTATTCTGTAGCCTAAAACAAAAGAAAGTTTCTTTCTTCTAACGTAGCCATAGTTTCCATCAATGAGCAGATACGTCTGAAATTTGCAGCAATCAACACTTGTGCGCCGCTCTCACAGACGTGGATCATTACGACAGCCCGGGGCGTGTTCAGCTCAACATTTTCAGATATTTCTTGCGGAAAAATTTGATGTTTCTTTATATCCAGAAGACAAACGCTCAGAGATAAAATCACATTCAAAATTCAGACTTCATAAATGTAATAATGCAGCATCATTACCAGAAATGAAACTCTTGGTGCATGGAGCCACTCGACTTTACAGAAGCAAAAATATATCTGGTATATCTGGCAAAAAATAAATGTATAGGAACAGAATAAAGTGGCGTGTGTGTGTGGCAGTTTAGCAGTTCAGTAGCTTGATGGTTGGTCATGTCCATCTAGGTCTAGACGAGAGCTACAAAGCCATTGGCTGCTGTAAACCATTGGTCCCATTGGGCCTTGCACCGATACTGGTCCGTGGATCATTTGGTATCAGGACGCAAAGAAAGCATAACCGTTCACGATCGCTCGTCTTTCTGAATCGACCACTTCTGCCTTCACCTCACTACCACACTTGAGTTCTTTTGGCGTGTCGCTCTTGTGGATCTGCGATACAAGCTAGCCCTCGCAAAACTGAGCCAAAAACAAAGTGCACTGAAGAGCTTCTTCAGGAACAGGACACGAGCCAACGATGAGACAGCAGCAGGGTCACAGACTGCCAACAAAAAGAAAGCTGCAGAAATACCAAGATACCAAGACGTCTATCTAAGGATTCATCGCAACAGATGATCCACAAGCTCCACAAGCTCCACACCCACTCTGACCGGCTTCTTATTGAAGCTATGAAACCCTCCAAACTGCATGAACCTGGTCCCTGGTACAAACAAGTTCGGGGGGCCGCTGGTCCCCAACTTCTGTTTGTTTATGAATCAAATAACGACTTTGTTCTCGTCGAGTGAAGTGGTGATTGAGTGGGTGTGTTGCTTTAAATTCCTAAAGTTCTTGGTGTTTTTTTTGTATAAAACTCAACCGTAGCCTTCCACCACCACTGTGACACAGGTCAAAACCTACCGGACAATCAGGTCCTACACAGAAATCCGTTGCCCCAGCCTGGCATGTAACACAGGACAAGTCAATAACTAAGCCTATACTGTCAGAGGTAACTGCTTCCTCTCAGCTATAAAGACGCCTATAGGCAGAAAGCTGTGAACAGATATCACATTCACTGTAGACGAGACCGGACTAAGAATATGTGATAATGGAAGCAATGTAAATAAATTACTCCCTTTCTATTCATTGGTGGCCACGGGGCTCCGAGTGACGACAGGAACCATTACAATGACGGATATGAACCAGAGCCGTGTGCTCATCGGGCCCCGCTGCACGCTGGGAGCCAAGCAGGCGAGGCGCCGAGAGAAAGCCGGGCTCGTAGACCTCCTGGGGAAAACAAAAAAAAAAAATCACTGATGGGACGGGGGAGGTGAGAGTTGCAGCCTCTCCCCAGACCATATTTTTACGATCACATTATATCATCGCCGCCGTGGGGGTTACGGCCACGTTGGAGAGGAAGGGGGTTCTCTGCAGATTTAGTGGTCACGGTGGTGAGGAGATGTATATTCACTTTATGGTCATTAGCCAACGAGGAAAGTGCACCTTCGCTGCTGGTGCTTTGGCTCCTGTCCCAATTGGTTTGAAAACGATAGCAAGGCCCTGGTAGTATCATTTGAATCCCTGTTAATGCTCTCTGCTATTAGCCTAGCCTCTGAGGAGACATGTGAGATTCAGTCATCATGCAACACATCATATCAATATTCATTATCGCTGCTGCAGAGCCCTGCCTGACTTTATATAGCGCTAATAACTGAACTGTGTTATGTGGAGGCGCTTTGTTTATTCTTAGTTGGATGATAAAGTTTTTAAAAAAAGTTTAAATGCGATCATTATACAGAGAAATATTTAAAATGTGCTTTTTATTTATAAGTATATTTTTATCATATTTAATGTTTTTTGTTTCATTATATTTTCTTTATCTGAAGCTGCCATTTGAACACATTGTATTTTTAGCATCAGTTTAAAGCAGCACCTGATGATTTCTGCTCGTTATTGTTGACTTATTTATTTTTTTTGACAGCCAAATACCGCTCCCGCTTAATTACTGTGTTCAGATCACCAGGGGCATTGTTCCTCTAGTAGAAGCTGAGGAATGGCAGATGGCTAGACCGACGATACACACACTACAGACACACACCCATTAGGCATTCACGACTCAAACAGCCCACATTTACACCCACAGAGGTACGAACACGCATGCACAGACACGGCAACCCTGCAACCTTGGTAATTAGAACCCAGTTGTCTTTTTGACACAGTCAGACTCGTCGTTTGCACGCCAGCCAGCCATGCGCCTCTTAGTCTGAGACGCACACAGAGAAAAGAGCCGTCAGGTAACTAAGGCCTGAGTTATGTGACACGTGAGGATGGATCAAGAAAAAATGATACATGAGAACGGGAGGGAAGGAGGGGAAAGAGGAAGAGGGAGCTCCTTGTGAAACATTTCACTGTCAGAAGCTCCTCAGATTTATCAACCCAGTTTTCTTTCTGCCTTCTCTTCAGATAATTGGAAGGTAGTGTCTGTGTGCACAGAGCCATGGGGAGACAGAAAACATATTTTGGCAGGGCTTGACAGGTTAGACAATGGTGGGGGGGGGAAAGAACAAATACTGTCAGGAGACAATAGCAGGACTGGAGGGGAAGCTGCACAGCATACGTGCACCCATGTGCATGTGCAACCTGTGTGTGCACGCTCCAGCACCTTTGCTGGGGTGGCCTTGCAGCAGCGAGACCAACAGATTGTCTGCTGTTAAAGGTCACAGCTTAATTACGAGCAGTAACTCATCGAGTCGAGCACAAAGAGATGTTGTCCACTTCACGTGCCCAGGGAGACGAACTAACAAACAAACAAAAACGTTTAAGTGGGAAAACCAACAACTTTGCTTCTAGCTAGAAAAGCAATGAGCTACTGATATCATGCAATTATCTGCTATAATGTGTCGCCCAAGGCCAATTAACCCCAATAATAAGAAACTAAAGCTAGCCTCTAGAACAATCTTACATTTACCATTCATTTGTGTTTATGAATAATTTGCATGTGCTAAGGCAAGTTAGCATGTGGGGTCCTGTGGAACCGTCCCAGCTAGAGGGGTTCTAAGTGATGTGACATGTCCTCCCTGTGTCTGCATGGCTCCTGTCCAAAGCTGTTCATGTTGGGTTGATTCTAAACCATGTCCAGGACTGTTGATGGTGGTTTGTCTTTCTGTTGTGACCTGTCTGGAGACTCTGCGTCCAGGTCAGGGGTGGCAGCTGGTTTTTGGTCCCATCTCATGCGGCTTGGACCAATGCTATTATGGTCCAAGCCGTAAAACAGGGAGGAATAAGGCCGGATTGGACCCTTTGGTGGGCGCCATCATTGATGGTGGGTAGACTCTTTGGCAGGTCGACTGAGGCTCAGTAGGTAGAGCTGGTTGTCCACAAACTGGACAGTTGATGCAACATGCCAAACTCCAGAGTGTCCTTGAGTAAGACACTGAACCTCCAGCTGATCCTAGTGCATGGCGTTGATGTATGAATGTGCGTTTACATGACATTTACTATTTGTTTCATGTTTCTGCATCAACTCACAGCCATTATATTTCTGACTGGACTGACTCCTGTTTTATTCTAGACCAAGCCTCACTGATTAATCAGTTAATTGAAAAAAATAATCAGTAGATCATTGATGAGGGAATGACTCATTAGTGTCAGCCACAGGCAGACAGATGAACTTGAGTTTAGCCATGGACCGTCAGCAGGATTGTATTTTAGCTCAGCCGTCAGAGCTGATGAGTCTACTCCTGACATTATTGGACACTGAATTTGGCTCTGGCCTGATCAGCTCTGACTTGGCCCCACAGTGGAAACTTGGAGATGTTTTATTCATCGTGTCTAAAATAACCTAACCGGACATAAACCACTTCCTGCTGTTGGGGAAGGAGGGGGGGTGGGGGTCCTTACGCGTGATAGGCTGGAGCGGGCCGTCTCTGCCTCCTAATAACACGCCCTCTGGCAATCTGCATTAATTCTCTGCTCCCCCACAGGCTGTGTTCACCAGAGCCGAGTGTCCGGTGCACGTACGCTCCAGGAGGTCATCATTTCAGCGTACACGCTGGCCCCGATAAAACCACAATTACAACCTTGTTTGATAGTGTAGTTTAAAATCATGCTGAGGCCTGAGATAGAGCTGTGCCTCCCCTATACTCTGTCATATCTGTTTTTTTTTAGGTGAAACCAAAGACCCAGACACACACCGACAGCTGCTAGGAGGCTATAGAGTCCAGCTTTTAGGATTACTTTAATGGGACTGGGGCAGTTTTAAGGAAATATAGGAAATATGAGAGAACATAAAGAGAGAGGAGACGTTACAACTCATACTACAACCATGCTGGACACGTATTTCATGTAATGTGCATATGGATGGTCAGTGAATCCAGAAGCAAACTCTGTTCCTCTGTCCAGTTGGGTTTCCTTCTTCATTTCTTCTCCACTGCTGTTCAGTTTTTGGAATATTTGAACGCCAACCATCTCTGCTTCTTCTAGGCTGGTTATCAATCACAGAAACTGATGAAAGCGGAAACACTTTACCCTCATTAATACCAGATGGATGAAGTGCAAAATGTTACCAGCATGGTGAATGAATGGAAGCAAATAAATAGAACTAATAAATATAGAACAGCTTATCGTAAAGTACTTTATATGTAAAGTGTTAATGTAAAGTATTATTTATAACTCCTCTCTCTTGAAATGATGACTCATACCTAGCAACAGGGTCGACCACACCTCCTCACTAAGATCAGAGTTTCTGAGAGTTTTATGGAATCACTGCTAAGCTAAGACTCCTAGCTAGGAACGTTTATGCTAAGCTAAGACTCCTAGCTAGGAACGTTTATGCTAAGCTAAGACTCCTAGCTAGGAACGTTTATGCTAAGCTAAGACTCCTAGCTAGGAACGTTTATGCTAAGCTAGGAGCTCTCTGAGAGGATGAAGGAATCTGAAGGAATACATCCCCAGGCCCCTTGCAACCCTTCACAGGACAAGAGGTTACACAAGATGAATGAATGGATGGATTTTAGATGATGCACCTCTAAGGTTAGGAATCTGCAGCAGAGAGTTGTTCTTTGCATTGGAAGCTGATCTCCAGTCTTTCTGTTCTTTATGCGTTGATAGACAGACGAGTAACAGTGATGTAGTCGTACATTTCATCTGAGCACCGTGGAGTTCAGTTTGCCTTCAAATTGCTCTGATTCCTTCTAGGACTGTCCCAGTGGGTGTAAATGTATTTTATTCATCTGTATCGGCTGAAACACGTCCCATAATGAATACATGTGGTGTGTTACCAGACTCATTTACAGAGAAAGATTGAGCCAGGCATCACCAGACGAAACCTTAAGCGATGCACACCTGGACATCAGGTGTAATTCTGCCTTTAAAAGTTAAAAATGTGACTTTTAAATCATTAACGTAAATGAATTCAGAAATACTTAGTATCTTTGAAGTGTTATCCTATTAACTCAGGGTTATACAGTAGGTGTCTCTGTGTTTTTAATGATTAATTTATTTACTATGCTCCGCGTAGGCGCACGCTGTGATCAATTTGTGTTGCTGTGAAGAGGCAGTGAATTCGTCCACCCTCCTCACTTAACCCACATCTGTTTGAATCATTAACACCACCTCCTACTTCTCCATTCTGCTCGGCGCTCCTTCCCTGATTAAAAAAGAAATAAAGAAATAAAGAAAACACCGTTTGATTTATTCACTGCCACAGGCCAGCTGAGCAATCGTCCACCCCACTGCTGGCTATCAAGGGCATCTCTGATCTGACTATAAATAATCAATTATTTCAGCTAATGACCCTACAAGATCCCCTTTAGACGAGGTCAAGCTTCCACTTGGCAGGCGCCCTCCGCCCCCGCTGAGCCGACATTAGCCGGCGCTGACACGTCCTCCCAGCCTCCCTGATGGACTGAAGGAGCCGGCTCTCCTCTGCTGTGACAGAAAACTCTTGGTCCAGGCACTGAGCTGTCTCGTCAGCCCGTCCATCTTCCCAAGCAGTCAATCTGCAGTGTTTTCTATATCAAGGGTGTTGTGCTTAATTAGACGGTGGCAGGAAATGGCTGTGAGAGTGATAGTGATGTGCTGGAGGTCAGGAGATGACTGTCAAACTGTCATGTAGGGAGAAGATAATCAGTACGTTGGCCTGCTGCTTCCTTAAGGTGCGCCGCGTCCTGTCTGCACGGCCACAGGTCCATCTGTCCTTCAACGGCTTTACTCTGTATTTAGCTTTCAGGTTTTTCACTTTGATTTTAGGGTGAGGTCTTGTTGTTTTGTCCTTCATACTGAGATGAAGTAACAGGCTTTTAGCTGCTTATTTATGCAGCAAACGGATACAGAATGTTTAAGTGTGTCCAGATTTCACCTGCTTTTTGTCTGGCATGTATCTGGGGTTTCACCCCGTACTTTGAGAAATAAGAATAAGAAAACCTTTAATTGTTCCACAAGTCTGCCACCAAAGCTGCTCCTCAGTCCCTTCAGGTCACCTTGGAGGGGAGCCGGACTCATTGTCCAGAATGGAGGACAGTTCACCCCCCACCAAGTCCAAGGGGACAGAGCTGGACTTCCTGATAATCTTATCCAGCTTCTTCGAACCTTTTATATGGCAGCGATCTCACGTTGCCCGTGGTTACGGAGAAAGCGCTGAAGAGTGAAGCGTCTCTTGTCTTCTTGATGTAGTTTTCCTGCTCAGGATCCACGGCGGGTCCCACGGAGCGTCTCAGGAGGGATCCCGTGTCCGTCCCGAGGGAAAACCACAGCGCCACGCAGGACAATCAGCCGCTCCCTCCTCTAACCAATGCGCACGCCGCTTCTTGCATAGTTACGCCGCCGGCTTCCTGCGTAGTAACAGTCTGGATGTTGTTAAAAATATTTGGCTATGGCGAAACTAAAAAGTGCAATGCTGCCAGAAGAAAGTTATAAACAAAAGCAGTAAAGCCGTGGAAAGCAAGCAGAGGCAGTTAATCAATAGCAGGTACACAAACTTCTGACTTCCAGCATACTCTGTAGTTCAGATTTGACAAGTTTGATCCTGACGTACACACACAGTCATACTGGAACCAGAAGAGCCCAGTGAAATGCATTCTGGTCCACACAAGTTACCTTCCCGTGCACGATGCATAAAATAGTCTGAGCAAGAAGAACTCCTCCACGCTGAAGGAGCGTCCTTGGTCACATACGGACTTTGAATTGGAGCAAAGCTTAGGCAGCGATTGATGGTGTTTCTCAGACAAGAAGGAATATGGATAAATAATAAATAATTTCACCTTGTGGATTGCAGTAATACGTCCTGTAGTCCAGTTATTTAAATAGTAAGTTCATCTTCAAAGCCCGGCCAGAGGATTCTCTTGATGAGAACAAAATGATCTGCATTTACGGCAGAGATGCCTGGACAACAACACTCTGCTCAGTATTTTCATTTCATTGTTTTGGACTGCTGCAAAAAATAATAACATGCATTTGCACGGAGCAAGCTTTGTCTACTTCCATGCTGATAAAAGGAACAACTGAAAAGCAAACATGAGATTAACTTTAGTTTTATCTGTGAAAATGATGCAATTATTTCTCTGCATGAACTTGGCTCTCATGTGCTCTTGTGTGTTTTTATTTTATACCATATTATATATGCAGAATGATGGCCAAAGGATGAGCATCTCTTTGTGATAATGTCATATCTGTTGCTGTGTTCTCCGTTAGACCCTCCAGTGGAGCAGATCCTCAGCTCTTATTTAGCTGAAGGCTGTCATTCCAAACAGGTCTGTTTTTGGTGTTGACTTTTAGCGTAAAACATAATCCCCTGCAATTAACTGGCCCACAGACAGTCCCTGTGCCATTCTGCGTCTGGCAAACAGAGCCGCTGCACAAGTTAGTGTTTCTGGTTTCGCTAATTATGTTGGATTTGTATTTGTAAGTCTTCAGCGCGGCCTGATGGGAGATGAAGCAACATTTCATTTCAAACAAAAACATGGTTTAGCCGCCGTCTGGGGTGTGTGTGTGTGTGTATGTGTGTGTGTGTGTGATTTCATTATTGTTACCGAATGAGTTTCAGATTCCTTGCTGCAGAGCCGCGCTCCACACGCCTCAGTCTCTCAGGTTCAAGGGAAGCTTGTTTTCCAATAGCTATATTTCGCTGTCGCCCTCTGGGGATGATAAATATGCTTGTTTTACAAAGTAATATACTTTGAATATATAAGCTGCTCCTGAGCTAGGTTCAATTTCTCTGTTTGTTAAAGTAGGAGTTGGTCAGATTGTAAATGTATGAAAAGGAAAAATCTAAAGGATGAATTGATATGCTCTAAAAAAAACACATGTGGATCTGATAAACCTAAACTAAAATGTTTAATTGTCTGCTGCAGTCACTGAACAATGTGACTGCATCTGCATCTTCACAAATAATTCCCTAACACTGTCAAATTATCTTATAGCTGAAATATCAATTAGCTCGGCTGTTATCTGCTTATGTGGGAGAAGAAAGGAATCAGTTACATGGAAACAAAAATCCTGTTTTTTAATTTGTTTCTCAGAGTGATTCACTGAGCCGGGGCCTGTGTCTGTCAGTCGTGGAAACGGTTTGATTTGAACCAGAAGAAAATCCTAAAGCTTTTCTTTTTTTAGATGAGAAATAAGATGTAAATCATGAAAAAACAAAAATGTCATGCACCCTCGCTGCAGCTCAACGTCTCCATCAGAAGAGCCATCAGTCGTATCCTCTGGCTGACACAGGATTCAAACAAGGGGGGCGGACATGTTCTTCTTGTCTGAATGCAGAATGGGGAAACAATGCCAGGCTGCTTCCTTTCCTCTTCTGTTTCCTTCCCCATTTATTTCCCTCTCTGATTCATCTGCTAAAGTCTCCTGCATCGTTAATAAACCGTATCCTCCGAGTGAACCCGCTGCCAGTGTGCCGGCGCTCCGTGGGCTTGGAGGGAGTTTAATATCTGCCACGGAACGCAGCGTTCCTCGCCACCGCTGCAGCCCTCGCCCCTGACCTCTTAGACAACCCCCTTGTGGGAAGATTTTACTGTCCAGCTGTGTGTTGATTTGCAGACGTGTCTACATCAAAATCAGTCACATCAGCGTCCAGTAAACAGATCGGCCTGCGCCGGCAGCGCTGGCTTCACATCATCTGGAATTAGGAAGCGCGGCTGCTGCTGGATGAATCACTCATGAGTGCAACGTTTTATATGTTATGGAGGCAGAGTCCGTCCAGAGTTTACAGCACAGAGGCTGGAAACCAGAGCAGCCTCCCCACCTAAAATGTTTTGGAGGCAGAAAGTTGGTCAGGAGGTGCAGTTGGAAGCGATTATGCAAAGATGTGCTGGGCCAATCAAATCAATGAGCAGGTTTTATGTGGTGATGGGCAGAAGAGTGACACCGCTGCACTTATACGCCTCATCTGAGTGATGTAGGGATGAATTTAACTCCAACAAAATGACAGAGCTATGTGACAGATATCAGAAATGCCTTAAACGTTTAATGCCTCGTATTTCTGATCTTTGATTGGTTGTTGTTGAGCAGTTGTGAGCAGAAATCCAAATGCCGTGTTACCAGACTACACCAGGCTACAATTCCTTTTTCAAAATATGAGCTAAATGTTGGCCTCTTTTTGGATTATTAGTGAAGTTACAGTAAATAAAATGATCCAGACATGGAGCTTGTTACAAAAGGAAAAGCTGCACCGACCACTTTCATATCAAAACTAATTGTAAGAGAAACAAACTAGACGGATGAAAGTCTGCATGAAGAGGTTCTGGTGTAGTGGCCTCAGGTTGGGTGCTTTTTATTTTTAGCCAATGTGACTGTGCATTTGTTCAGCGGCTGCATGACTTATGGTGTTGGCCTTCACCTTTGCAAACTAAAAGAACAGCTCATAAAGTATTTGGGAAAATATAAACTCGAAAGGAAATAGTGCTCTTGGCTCATATTTCAGGGTGTAGGTGGGTTGAATAACTCACCACCTCTGATGTTTGTGAAGAAAGATCCCATTGGTTTGGGCCATTAGCTTAAAAATAACAATTTCACGTTTGTTTTCTTGGAGATGATGGGACAGAAACGTACGATTACTGGTCAACATGACTAAGCCATGGTGAGACAGAGGTGCTGTCCTCAGTATTCAGTGTGATGTCTGTGAGGTACAAAGATGCTTCTCAGAGATCAAACGCTTCAGAGTCAGTAAAAGCTGGATCAGGTGTTTCATGATGGAGTTGTTCGTTGCTAAGATGAAACACGTTAGATGTCTTTGTGTCCTTGACCGGTGAAACCACATCCTCCTCGTCATGTTCCAACCAGACTTCCTGTGGTTTGTGAGTTACGTCCCCGTTCAGTCCTCTGTGGTTCCATCCCGACGGCCATTTGTCCAGCGTTGCCAATTAAAAGCTTAATGATTTTCCCAAGTAATGATGTAGCTGGTGGGCAAACAAACATAAAACAGGTGGGAGTGGCATCCGTCTTCCTAGCTCGTCTAAGCATGAAACGTTTTACACGAGCAGCAAGAATTTAGTACATGAAAAATGCAAACATCCTAAACCATGCCCGAGCTCCAGTACAAAGCAGAAGATAACTGGTCTTGACAAAAGTACTCCATAAACTGGAAGCGCCGTTCTACTAACTGACAGAAGCCAGATGTTCTGCACAGCTGCCTCAAATGGAAGTAGAGCGAGGCTTTTTAACAGACCCTGATGAGGATGACCAGGAAGTCAGACAAACACAGAAATACCCAAGACTGTCGCATTAATAGTTGTTGTTATTAAACCTTTACGTCTTCTCTTCTATCAAGACATTCAGCTGGTCGTGAGTAGCATAGTGACTTACGTCCTCTTAACGTGGATTTCTGTGGCCGAAGGATGGAAGAATGGCGTCTCTCAAAAAATACTGAAGCATGAATAAATTTGCATTTGAAGCTTGACCTAAATTAGGAACTAAAACTCTTCTACTTCATTTTCGACCACTTTTAAAAAGCCATCTATTACAGCTTCCCTGACATTTAAAAGCAGCACTAAATCAACCCTTTAAAGATAAGTCAGCTGTGACTTTGTCCATCTCCTGCTTCTCTACTCAATTTAGTCCGAAGACGGATTAAATCAGAGCCGTTGTTTAGCTGTCAATCACGTACTATATTACACTACACAGTTTAAATTAAGTGTTTATATTTTCCAGTTTGCATCAAAGGTCTGCAGACATAATCACACACAGGGCAGATCAAATGCATCCATACAAAATCCATCTTTCAAAGTGAGAAGCAAACCTGTCAAAAACAAGTCAAGTGTTTATTTATGGTTATAAATGACCATAAAGACTTCACACTGGTGCCTCATTACATTTGCTATATTTAGTTTTTGGTCTCCGTCGTCTTCATCCATTCAAAGCTGAGGCCTCTTCATCAAGTCGTTTCCTCTCAGCTGCAGAGCATGTGACGCTCACCTCAGCGTCCCAGAGTTAATTTTAGTCCAGCAGTGACACGAAGCAGACAGACAGTTTGGACTGATAAGATGACCCACGGCTGGTCATCTGCACGCCGCTGAGCCTCAGTCGTCGCCATAGCGATGAGACTCTCTGTATGTCAAGTAACGAGACCGTCACTGAGAAATGACAGCGGAGGTTTGAGGTTAGGATTCAGACGCAGAGAGGAGCTGCTTCTTGGCTCTAACTTCATGAGTGTCAGCAAATTGCAACCAGCCTTGCTAGCCTTAGCAGCTAGTCGTTACACACCAACATGAACGATGATTGCTTTCACAAATTAGCCTCGTCGTTGCTAATGACGACCAAAGTTTGTTCATTTCAAAGTTTAACTCGTGTCACAGACGTCAGCTCAACCTTCACATCAGCGTGTCCAGGACAAAAAAAGATGGTTATCAGTTTGGACATTGTTGATGCATACAAATACCGATGCTACTAAGGTGCTGCATGTTTTTATACAGGCTATACATATCTGCAGCTCACAGCATGTAGCACATGAGCTGTCGTTTGTGTTTCATCACATAACGGTCGACTTTAAAAAATCTGAAGTCCTGCAGCCTCTTCCTACCCTGCACTCTGCTGAAGTGGTGAAACCACAAATAGGGTCAAGAGAAGTCAGGACAAAGCGATAAAGAAGACTCGCTTCAGAGGAGGATGCTGGCCAAACTGTCAAACTCCTCCTCCTCTCACCCCCCGTACGGGACTGTCGGGTCCTCAGGAAGCTCCTCCTGTCAGAGTCTGCCGTCCCCACTGTGCGAGGAGGAGGAGCACCGTCGGAGGTCCTTTTGTCAGACTCTTAAACATCAGCATTTCTTTGCACAGTTGCTGAGTTTCCTCCACACCTAAATGACCACAGACGCCCTCTGGACAATATATCTCTGTATCTCAGGAAATGTACTCGTTCATCATTTCATTCTGTGCCACAGTTTTGGTCTTTTCTCGAGTGCGGTACCTACAGTATCTCTCAGGTATTTCTCTTACTCATCGTGTCATTCCTGCACAGTATCTTTATAAAATCAACTGGTCCAGTGACTGTAAATGTGTTTGTATCTTTGGTTTTTACCGTATTTTATTTTTAGTCGTGCCTGTGTTTTTTGCGCCGTCTTGTTCTGCTGCTGTAAATTTTCCCTCGGGGATCAATAAAGTCTCATCGTATCTTATCATATCATGTGGTGTTTTGGAAAAAACTGCAGCACCAATGAAAGAGGGACTTGAAGTTGGTTCAGATGTTTCTTCTGTGGTTCTGTGGTCTGATCTTAGATGTCAACAGGGATGAGGGATGCTTCCAGGTCTTTTTGAAGTCTGGTTTCAGGGGAGGAGCTTGCAGTTTGGATCCGTCCAGTGTGGTTCTAGCCGTCACTGCTGACCATTAGCCTGTTATCTGAGAGGTGTGTGTGTGTGGCAGCTGTCTGGTTTGTCTTGTCGTATCCTGATGGATGGTCTGATTCTGCTATGGCTACCTTTGGCTGATACAACTGGCAATTAAAGCCTCCAGAACAAATGAATGGCAAATTAACTTTCAAGCACCAACTCCGCTCTGCCTGTCACTAAATGACCTGGAGGAACGCCAGCGACCCCTCAGCCGCTCCGTCTCTCCGTGGCAGCAGAGCCAGACGCCTCGGCGGCTGCAGCAGCAACGGCGGCGGCGGCGGTCGGCTCTTTATCAATCAGCCTCAGCATCCGTCGTTCCAGCCTCCGCCACCTGTCCCACTCCGTCAGTGTCAGAGCACATTTCACGAGCAGGCCAAAAGCAGGCGGCTAGATTTAGCTACTGGCTCACAGAAGGGTTTCTTCACGGGTCATTACGTGCCAGAATAGTGGGCTGTTTACGAGGCCATTACCGCCGGCGCTCGGGGTGCTGTGTGGTTTTTGGGGGTCTGTTTGTCGGCCGAGTTTGAGGTTTATTTAATTATATCTTCTCATCTGGGATCATGTAAGAGCAGAATGTCCAGTTGGATGCGGTGAGGGCAGACTTGGCAGGCGGTCAGAGGCTTCATTATTAAACCCTTTGTGGACTTGAAAACATCCTTTATTCTCCACCAACAAAGCTGCAGCGCAGGTCATGGACAAGTATGTCCTCTGTCAAATCTGAATGAAATATAGAACAATGTGTTTATTTCAAAGAGGCGGTGCATAGCTTAAATCATGGTGTTTATCCAGACCAGGGGCTGTTTTTAACGGAGATGTTTTATTAGCTCCATTCCTCTTCAGGGTTTCAGACGCTTTGACAGAAAGATTGTGAATATGGCTGCTCGCTTAATTCTCCCATGATGTCTACATTTGTGGTTCAGATCTGGACTACATGTTGCCGAGAGGTGTTTTCTCAGATGAGAATGGTAGTCAATGAAACGCTGGGTTGACATGAATAAATAAACCTTAGGCGTGCTAACCTCCTGCTCTTTCTCATAAAGTGAAGATGCCAGTTGGGCATAAAATACATTTCTGTCGCTTTGTTTTATTTAGATTTAACAATATAATCACGCTATTTTCAGCACATCTCAAAGGAAGGCTCCGTACTGCAATATTAGCTCTTCCACTTATCAGACAGAGAAATGCAGCACTGCCTCTAATACTCAGCTTAAGCCTTGTTAAGTTTAGGTAAATAAATAAAGGCTCTGCTCCACACGTGCGTAAAAGTCTCTGAAATATTCAAACCTCTTGTGAACATTTGCTCTTAGAGAACAGAAAAGCAGGGTCTCTTCATATAAAACCACAGATTCTTCACACTGATTACCTCTGAACCACTGAAGCCTCGAATGCATCACGGATGCATCGGCTTCACAGCTTCCAGTCCAGACGTCCTCGTCCTCAGAGCGTCTCCATCATCCTTCGCTTCCAGTTCAGACGTCCTCGTCCTCAGAGCGTCTCCATCATCCCTCGCCTCCAGTTCCATGAAGACGTTGGTCTTTTTGCTAATGCATCAATAAAACTGCTCATATAATCGGACACTCTGGTAAATTTTGATTAAAGACCTCTAACACTTTGGCGCCTGATGGTCGTCTCCATGTCATAAAGCTGTTATACAGCCCTCAGGATGAAATATAAAACGCCTTCCATTATCCTTGCTTATTTCTCTTCCCAAACTGAGAGCAGTAAAATAATAAAGTTCCAAAGAGTGAGATTAAAGCTGGGCTTCAGTAATTTATCTAAAATGCTAATATTTTTTCAGGCTAAAAAAAAATGGTGGAATAATTGAATCCACTTGAATTGTGTTCTGTCCCAGTCTGGTGATAAGGTGGATTTATCTGCTGGCGCTGGCCTTTTGAATGTTAAGTACTGTCATTTCTTTGGTGGAGTGAGTTATCTGAGGCCATTCCACTGGAAGGTCTGCATAAACACAGGGGAGATAAGGACTTTCTGGACTCATGTCACTTCCATTTCCAGTTTTTAACAAGCTCTAATCTTCCTCAAGTGAAAAATTAGAACCGTTTTCCATATTTATTAGATAAATGTGTGAAGTCTAACGTATATTTCTGCAGACTTCACTTTAATACTCTGAGTTTTTATTCACTTCCAGTAGGTTTTTGTTTTATTCTGAATTAATTAAATGCTTGCCTGATGTTTATATTGTTTTTTTAATCCATTATTATTTAATATTTGTGTATATTTACATAGATTTTTTGCATATGATAATAACTGGTGTTAAAATGCCTCTAAAATCAAATGTGATTGTGTTTTTTATGTGATGTTTTAAAAGACTGCGTCTTTCTGCATTTTCTACATTTCTGTATAAAAACACTCAAAGCATCAGAGTATAAAGGCTTTAGAGTAGACAAAGAGAACCCAATCAAGCAGAATTCTTATGTATTCATTCAAGAAATCGAATCATTTGTTCATATCTGTGAGTTGCACAAACTAAAACGATCCTTCTACATCATCTGTTGGTTTCTGTTAACCCTAGAACGCCAGCGCTGGGTGATGCTCACCAGATCGATTGTTGTCCCGTGATGTTGGTTGTGTTGCTGCTGTCTGAGTTGCGTGGGTCCTTGGGTTCCTTCAGTCTGCTCCCTGACGTCATTGAAGGTAGGACTGTTTCTCCCTCTAATGTCTGTATCTGTGTTAGCTACGTGTTCGTTAGTGTTTGTGTATTAAATCAGATGCTGGTAAGGCTACGTACCGCACACAGCTATCACCCTGTCACAGGCTTGGACTTCAATCCACTGTGTATTATTGTACTTCAATATGTTTTTAGTATTTTATATTGGGTGAAATATACCTGACGTTAGTGATGGTGTAAATAATTCTAAGTGTTGTAAGGTTAAAGGTCAGACCTTTGACCGTCCTTTTGTCTTGCTGCAAAGAGACGCTGAGCCTTTTAAACCTTATTATTCTGGTCCTGAGTCTTAAAGTGTGTTTTATCAGCTCTGACTGGTTTTGATTTACGTCCCGGTCATCACTGAGAGCGTCCTTATGGCTCCGCCTCATTCATTTAAACAGCAGCCTGCTCTTGTTAGCATGAAATGACTGCAAGATGTTACCAAGACGGCTGAGGAGTGGTTAGCTCTGCCTGTGAGGGCTTTGTGAGAAAAGAAAACAGAAGTCTGGAAAGTGCTGATGTGGTTTGAGACAGACAAACCAACAGCCTGGCTGACTGACCAGCATCTGGAGGCCCTACCTGGAATGAAGAGAAATAGAAACTCATTAAAAACTACAAAAGTGCAGCTGTAGGTAAAAGGACGCGCTAACATCTGGGACTTGCACAGTGGCTGCGTTTGCATATTCCTGGAGTAGAGTGACTGTGGACTGAGCTCAGGGTTTATTATACATTAGAAACAAGTTAAGCATCTTTTGTTGAAGTTTCTTTTGACTCTGGGGTTCAGAGCTACGACTCTGCTGTGCTCCAGCTTTTCCTGGTCTGAGTACCTTAGTGTACGTTTTCTTTGATAGCGTAAAGCCGTGTCTGACGGCAACGAGCGTGTGATTATGATATCTTAAAAGGTTTCTCAAAAGCAGTGCATAGTTTCTATTATAATGAAAGCGCTCTTTTTTCCTGTTGACCTTCCTTCCCAGAAGACGTCTTTTCTTTGGGTTCCTTTGCTCGTGTTCCGTCTTGGTTCTGTCATTGTCATCAGGGACTGAAAGCCTCTTTTCCATCACAAACCTGCCTTTTGAATTAGTCACTTTTTACTGTGATTTCTCTCGGAAATGACTTGTGCTGACATTTCTATGCAGGCGATCAGTCTTTGTTGGCGCTGTTTAATCTTGCATTTTCCCCTGGTGCAGCTGCACTCTTCAATCATTATAAAGTCAGAGGAAGAAAGCTGAATGCAGGATGGATGGAGCGTCGCTGTACGTGTTGTTGTTGTTTGCCAGTCACAGCGGTTGCTTGTTCTTACTGTCCTTTCATCACTTCATCGTTGCTGTCTGTACTTTGTCTTCCTCCTGAGCGGAAACCTCCAGACTTTCTGTGGAAGCAACAATGAGCACAGTAGCTGTGTGAAAGAGGAAGGTGTTGACAAACGACTGCAGCTTACCAGGTTAGTTTACGGCAGTTTATTATTCTGCTCAGACAAACGGAAGCACCGAAAGTCACAAAGACTCCACACAAAAAAATAAGATGAATAAAAAATCACGTCTCATATTTTCTTCATGATCGAGGAGCAACTGAAAATGTGAACCGGTGACAATCCAGAGTCCTAATGTCCTGACTTTTATCATCTATGTGGGTCAACCTCCAAAAATGCTCCGTCACTCATTACCACTCATTACCACAGTTGTATTTATTGCACTGATTTAGTAGCGTGAAGGTATTTGTATGACTACACAGTTAGAAGACATCCTACTCAACAGTGTCCTCCTGCATAAGCAGAGTTTATCGTCATTCATTTAAAAAAGACGCCACGGCCGCTGTTAATGATAAATGATCACCTGGAAGGAAGACGCATCATAAGTGGTGTCTGTTCATTAGTAGTGAAAGCCTTTAGAAATATTCTGTCCTTGTAGCTGTTAACTAACTAAATAAGAAATAAATATAAATGACTGAATATGAGTAAGAAGAACTAAAAAGTGTCTTATTATTATTATAGTTAATTATTGAAGCGATCATGTTGATGCATAAGGAGCCGTGTTGAGTTAAGTTATGCTTTTATTAATGAGCCTTTATTTGGTTTTATTACAAGAGTTTTTTCACTTCACAAAGAGGAGACGACGGTGAGCATAGAAGCTTCAGGGTTCAGCTCTACTCTGAGCTTTGTATGTGACGTTAGGGTGAAGATAAATAAGTCATAACTTGTTCTTGTGTTTGTGAGACTTCAGACGTGAATAAATATTATTTTGTTAGTAGTTCTTGAACACGGTGATCCTGAAGATACTGTACATCACCAGGTAGATGTCCTCCACATAAAGTGACCTTCACGGAACGACAGCATTATTAGCTTCAGAAAATTAATTTGGACATTTGGGAGTTTGAAATGTAAATGTCATAGCACTTGAGTAAATAGCCAAAAGATGTCAGGGTCTAATGTGTGATGTTTAAAGCCTGTTTGGTTTCCTTTTACCTTGAGCTGGAGAGAGGAGGAGAAGGAGAGGTGAGAGGGAAATGTAGATTTAAAACATCTGCAGGAGTCAAGTGTTGAAGAGGAGGCCTAACCTGCAAGTAAATGAGTGGCTACTATTAAAGTGTTCACTCATGCCAAAAAAGAAAGAAAAAGAAACCCCAGATATGCTTCAGATGATTAGTCTTATTTAAAAGCAGCTTTGCAGATAGACATTATTTCTACCGCTCACACAGAACTGTAGCAGAAAGGCTCACGTTTCCACCGCTGCTCCTCTGACGCTCCATTCTCAGGAGCCGATCAAATCTTTCTTTGGTCTTTCAAATGCCGCAGGGCACCGAGACAAAGAACCGGCAACCGGTGCCGTGAAAGGTTTGAGTTTTGAGTAAGAGTGTGGCTGCTGAGCTCTGCAGCATATTCAGAGGTAACATGTTGCAGCGGTTTCTGCTGCTGTGTTAATGAGAAGCACGACGCATGCAGGAGAGAGTCTGAAGGAGCTGAGTGTGTTTTAGTGCTCCTTTCAGATCTGAGCTGCTAAGTGTTCAAGCACTGATTATATATTTGTGGAGCATTTTTAAATGTCCCCCACATGTCTTCATCTAATGCGCTCATATTCCTACAATTAATCTCTGACAAAAGAGTCAAGTCCTGTTTATTTTAGTTTGCACGCAGCCATTAAAATGTTTTTCAGCCTCTGCATTTCTTGCACGATACGTCTATATGCGTCTCATTTGCTTCTACTCTCATACAAAGAAATCATGACTTTCCTGTGGTACTGAAAACGCCTGAGGCAGACTTACAGGACCCCAGCGCTCATACATGGCATGCAATGACGTCTCAGTCTATTTGTAAGAAGAACATTTCAGTGCTTATGCTAATCCCCAACTACGTCAGCTCTCTCTGCCAGATGTGCTGCAAATGAGCTCTCTTCTAAAAAAAGCCTGAGCATGATTGTTACAGTTGTGGACATAGTTTAAACAGCGACCCAATGAAATGAAAGGAGCCTACGCAGCAGCACAGTTACAGTTATCATTGGCTGATGGTCCGTGCCTGGGAGTCACCGTTGCATCTTTCAGACACAAACTTGGATGAGGTTGAGGCAGATGCTAATGGCGATGCTAATGGCTAGCATGGTGGCGCTGCTTTCCAACGGTTTAGACCTATAACACTAGGTTGATTTTCATTTAGTTACTGAAGCAGATTATTGAAGCTTTCCTATTATTTTGTGGTAGTTAAGTGAAGTATTATTATACTGGGCTGCAGAAGAACCATCCTTTACTTTGCAGCTACTCTCTATGTGGAGACATGTGTCTTAAACACAGACTTTGATGATGTAGTTTCTGGTTTCCCTCTTAGAAAGCCATCTACTGTATGTCCTTTAAAAGCCCACAGCGCTTTGTCAGTACGTCTGATATCGGTCTGCTGCAGACAGTCCGCCTCGCCTTCGTGTGTGGCTCTGAAAAGACGGGCCGTTTTGAGAACAGTGGCGTTCATTGGAAGGTCAGACTTGGTATGGATTGCACAGCTTGAATGCCTCGGGAACAGTGACAGGCTGCTCACGTCTTTCTACTGGAGTGGATTTTTATGCCTTCCTCACCGCCCAGGAGGAATCTGCCGAATGTACAAAACGGATACTTTCCCAAACAATGACCAACTCCAGCGCTGTGGTAAAAGCCTCCTCAGTGAGACTCTTAGATTTAGTCTTTATTGGACGGTGAGTGGTGAGGAAAGTGGGGACTGACGTGCTGCACATTCCCTGTAACCAGTGGCTGCTGTGTCAGTTCTGTGCTTGATCGTTCAGCTTTTAATTCTACATCACTGCAGTTTGCAACTCATTAACTAGAGACTGGCAGTGACTTCTGTAAGTTGTCTTTTTATGCTTTGGGAATACATAAAAATGCAAATTCGTCAGAGCTCTATTAAAACTGGCACGCACTGCTAATTGGTATTTAACTTAATATGACTCACTTGTGTAGCTGTCTTTGTAATTCTGATTTAAAGTAGTCGCCGGCTGAATTGTTAATAATGTAGTTGTAAACACTGTGAAATGAAAGGCAGTTATACAGAGATCCTTAACAGTGGGGTATTATTTAGGTCCTGCCGTTCAGACATTAGCTTCCATCCAGAAACCAAAGACCAGCTTGGTGTAGCACAGGTGTGAACATGGCCAGGACACGTTTGATCCAATCTCAGACCACATTTACAGATATTCCTTCTGTAGTGTGAACACGCAGTTTGTACAAGGTTCAGATATAATTTGAGCTTTGCACTGAGCACTGGGCATCTCCTCACGTCATGACGGACACGTAACAATCAGCTGTTGATGGTTCTGATGCAGCAGTAGGTAGAGATTCATTAGAGACAGCGGCTGCTACAATATTCTACCGACCACATGATGGCGCTGCTGATTTACAGACACACACACTGAGATCAGATCTCAAGTGCTGGCTGGGGACGCATGTGGAGACACATTTTAATGACCACATCTAGTTAAAGATGGACAGGTGAGATCATATCACCTGTGTTGGATGTTCCTGGATGAGGCCGTAAACATCCGTTTACCTGTGTAGGTGTAGAGAGTTGCATGGAGGTGGTAAAGCTCAGCCTTCAGCGTTAGTTTCTTGCTCTGCAGGATGTTCTGGTGCAGCAGTAACTCTCTGTACTCTCAGCAGGTGGCTTCTCAACATGGTGCCAATGTACAGAGCTGCAGGGGAACTTTGAGTGCACTTTGACTGCTAAGACTGGAAGGAATTAATGTACGCTGCTGGGATCCACGGAAGCTGAAAATAACTCAAATTCATTGTCTGCACATCAGTCAGCAATCTGTTCCATTTATTACATTATTATTTCATCAGGTTAAGGGCTTTTAAAATGTTTAATTTAAGAGAGAGAGCTCATCTTTGTTATAGTCCAACACGAATAGTTTCAACGTCTGAGTTTTAACAACGACTAGAAAACTAAAAGCAAACTACAAAAACATCCACATTTCTCTGCTATTCAGTCTTTTAAGGTAAAAATGCCATAAAACCACCAAATCAAACTTTCCTTTGTATTAATCTGTACATGATGACGTGAATGAATTTAAATCAGACCTTCAGTCTCACATCTGACATGAACACACAGTGCACATACACAGGCCTGGCCTTTCAAGGACGCACCATACAGGTGCTATTCATCAGTCCTCATTGTAGACTTTTACTCTGTCTTCTGTCTTTCTGGAAATACTTTTAATCTCCTTTGTATGATCTGCACTTTTTCATCTTTTCTATTAAATTTTGATTTCTTTGCAGACCCACATTGTGTGAAATAATTCACTCTTCTTCTACTGTTAAGCCTTTGTAGCTCTGTGTGCTCCTTTATATTTATCCCCTGTGGCATCCTGGTAGCGCCCCCAGATTATATGATGTTCATGATTTCACTGGAGGAATCCACACTCCATACTGTACACACACGTACTGTACGCCGGCTTAGATCTGACCCCGTCCCACGCCACCGCCGCTCTCTTATTTGTTGCTGCTCTGATCCGACTCCTAATCTAATGAAGCCACAGGATACACATTGCCCGGCCGCAGCCAGCAGACAGGCGGGTCATGATGGAGAATTAATGACTCTGTGGTGTGGCGAACACTTCCTCCTGGGACGTTTTATTTTCTAACACAAAAGCTCCGTGCAACACTGTGGATTCACATCTCCCCGTGGTGATTTGTCTCCGGCCCTCAGCCACACTCGCACTCGGTTACTTTACCCCTCTGGCTTCATGCGGCTGCAGTGAGACTAAACAGAGGAGATAGATAGCTGAGCATCTTCAGCTATAATGGAAGGGAATATGCTGCACTTAATCAAGGCGTTCAGGGATTGGATCATCAGTGGTTAGAGAGCACAGAGAGTCACCACAACTTAGAGTTTAGTTCTGTTGTCATGTCAGTTCTGGACATGGGATGAAGTGAACACAAAATGTTTGGCATTTCAAATGGGTGCACTGGCTGTAAATGATAAGAACACCCCCAGAAGCTAACGGTTAGCAAGCTAACAAGTGGGTAGTTGACTGTGGGCAAATTGTACTGGGGTCTAGAAGCTACCGAAGCTAACAGTTAGCAAGCTAACAAGTGGATAATTGAATGTAGGCAAAAGGTGTTGGCATCTAAAAAACTACCGAAGCTAACAGTTAACATGCTAAGAAGTGGGTACTTGACTTAGGCAAATGGTGTTTGCCTACAGAAGCTACCGAAGCTAACCGTTAGCAAGCTAACAAGTGGGTAGTTGACTGTAGGCAAATGGTGTGTGCGCCTAGAAGCTACCGAAGCTAACAGTTAGCAAGCTAACAATCAGATGAATATAGTCAATGCAAAAACTGAATATTAATAGAATATTAATATTCATGAAAACGCTGACCTCTGACCACAAATTTGAGCTTAGCTATGAGGACTTACACACCACAAGAGTGAGTGGCTTAATAAGGTTAAGGTTATTTCTATTATTTTGTCCAGAAATTTAATATAAATCTGATTTGTGATTGTGGCACTAAAGATGAGAGCTTAAATACTGCATCACTGTCAGCAGTGTCTCGATGTGCACCAATGAACACTTAATTAACCCTCAGTGAAGGTCACAGGAATGTTAAATCCTGTAAAAACTGCTAAATGTGTTCAATGTTGAACCCGAGGAAATGTCGTGCATGGTTTGCTTGTGATAAATATGCTGGAGGATTAGTGACTAAACCCTGATCTGTAATCTGTTTGTTTTCTGTTGTTCTGTCTTTTCAGAATCTGTCATCCCATATTTAATTTAAATGTAATAAACCCTCAGTTTTCATTTTAATTAATCATTATCATTTCTATCATCATCATCGTCATCATCGGCACCAAGTCGTTCTCCAGCAGATGATTGGAAAATGTCAAGTATAACCCTGTATGCAAACACAATGAGCTGCTTGACTTGGCTCAAATCACATTAACGTAATGGGAAAGCTTTGATTATGAAGCCATAAAATTACATTTTAATGAAGTAAATGGAATTATTTTGCTTGACATGGATTTCTGAGCGCTGGTGGAAGTGGGGGGTTTGGGGGGGCTATTCTTAGCGTACACCTGAGCCTCCTGGAAAATTAGGATGGAAATGTAAGGATGAAAGTCAGATTAACCCGTGCAGCTGCACATGTGCTAAATATAGAACAGCAGGGAGCCGTAGTTGTAAGACTCAGGGATCTGCATTCTGGAAAAAGGAAATCGATGATTTGCTTTTCCAGCTTTCCCGAGCATCGGTGCACAAATCGACTCGTAATCCTCCTGCTCAGTGATAGCGCCCTGACCCTGGCCGAGGCTAACGGTTGCATACAGCTCACCGGCTCTCCCCACTGACTTCCCTAGACCAGTGTCTGCGTTTTACACACCGTGGCATCCTGAGCTCGATTCATACCGAACCCTACAATTCATGCTCAGTATCATGACACCGACTCCCATCATGCATCATGCTTCAGCTGCTGCAGGCCGTATAGATTTATCTGCGCTTCACAGGAGGAGAGTGGCGAAGGTTGCGAGCGGTCCACAGCAGCCTGGAGAGGCCTGGTTTGTGTTTTCTGTTGTTTTGAAGTTGAGCTAAATTCTCATTCAGCATGCAGTGGCTGATTTATTCGTTTCTGTTTCAGTTAAAGGATTTTTAAAATTCCAAGACAAACAAACAAACAAAAAATACCTACTGTGTGCAGTTGGATCTAAATGTGTGGCTTTCTCTCATGGATCACAGTCGTATGTGCCTCATATGTAATTTATGACTTTTCCTGAAGTCTGAAAATTGGACGTAACTTGGGAATTTCTGCACTTTTGTAAAGTCTTTGTAGTATGATTTAAAACTGAACAGGCTGCGCTGAGAACTTGGATGTTGGGCTCATTTGCATGTATGATCATACCCAGATAAACCTGTCGTAACTGAGTTAGTAGAAATGAAGCCTTCTGTAATCAGTCTGCAAACCAAGTGACTCAACTAAACTTGTTCATGAACCTTTAACTGCAAACAAAGTGTGTTGCATAGTGTCGTAGAGCCTCTACTAAATGCAAAGTATGTCATTGTGTTTGTATTCCATTCCAATATACAGTTTCAGCTTTCTGGAGTGACGAAGTGATCAAAGTTCATTTTCACTCAGCACAGAAATGAATGGAAGTCAATGGCTTCCTGGAAAAATACATTCACACTGTTATTAACGCACTCAGTGAAATACTTGGAAATTCTAAATTGCAACCCTAGAGTGTTATTGTAGGAGCATAAGAACTTCACCTTTACAAAATAAGTTTAAATAAGTTTTTCATTTTCACGTAGAAAATGTCACTGAGCACAGGGACGCAATTTAAAATGTGTGCTGAGGTTCCTTGTCTCATAAAGTTAAAGTGCAAAAAGGTTAACTGGGATTTCAATTAAACCTGAAACCAAACAAAAGGATGCACCATCATCATGTATTCATTTTGAGCTCTTAAAAAAACTCATGACCAACCGCTTGAACGTCTGCTCATCCGTTGCCTTCTATAATCACAAAGCTTCATCCTCCTCCTCACAGATCCTCTCCTGCAGCATCACAGCAGCCCGTCACATTCTCACTTAGTTTTTTTTTTTTTCTTGGACACTACAATCAAACTTGTAAGTGAAGCACTAAAACACATTCTTTGACCAGTTTCTTGCAGCTGTTGATCCCTGACAGCGATGAAACTTTAACACCTGCACGCAGGCTTTAATCCCACAAGTGCAGAGTCGCCGTCGGCTAAAGTCTGATGTTGAGAATTTTTTGGCAGAACCATCACAGATCTAAAAAAAAAAAAAAAACCTTGGCTGCGCTTCACCTGCCTGATTCTGCAGGTTTAGATTTTAAAGCTGCTAGTATTTAAATATATATGGCAGCTATCCCATGTACTTTTTTATTTAAAATAAAACATTTTTCCTTTTGCATAATTTTTGCAAGAATGGTTAGATTTCAGCTGATTTTAATGTTTTGAACGCTATGAACAGTTTCTGTGGGTTTCAGTGATGACTGACATGGAGGAGACGCTAAAGCCTTAGAAGCTCCTCATAGTTTAACTTTAGTGCATGTATAGAGATTTATTTTCTTCTAATAGAACACTTTGCTGTCCTGGTCATAACGTGACATTGATTGCATTCAAGGGAAAAGAACAATAGAAACAAATGATGTATTTTAATGTCATCTTGAGAGTATTGTACATTTTAAATTGCGTCCTTTTTGTTGTGGGCTTTTGAGTGAACATAATTAAAGGGCTGAGTGCAGATTTTGTTCACCCTCCTTTTGTCTGGAAGCTTAAAGCGGTTTCCTTTCAGGGTCGTCTTCTGCTGCATCTCTGTGTTTTTGTTTTACTCTCAGGTAGATGGCCTGTCTCCGTGGAGAGACGTTATTGTTGAAGGAATCTGTGGCGGTTTCATTTCATGGCATTGTTTAATGTTGGAATAATATGGATGGCTAAATGTGTCAAGGTCTCGGCCCTACAGGTCGATTTATATTTCTGCATTTGGATCCTTTTGGAGTCTTGAGTGAAGTCATCCAACGAGCAAATAGTGAATCTGTGAGAAGGAGACATCCTGTATGTGACCGACCAATCAAGGGTCAGGAGTAGAACACATATCATCAACATCTTTGAAGCAGGTGGATAATATTCATTGTCTCACTTCTGTTGTTGCAGTGATGTTTGCAGGGTTTGTGTTTGCTCTGTCAGAGTTCAGTCGATGCAAACGGAAGGTCAAGAGCCACGACTCTGTTGGATCCTCCACAAAATAATGATTCATTCACTCATTTACACTCAGATCCTCCAGTATAGTTTAAAAATCACAGTTACTAAAATGACGGTGACCGACCTGAACAAAATGCAAAAGACGGTTTGTGTCCTTTCAGTTTGTCTTCAAGTTTCTTCTCTTGGATATGAATTACTTTGATCATGTCATGCAGCGTAACTAGAGTTTCAGCATTTGAATTGTTTGCATATAGGGAGTGCAGGTGTAACATGTTGCAGCTGTGGTCAGTGACGGCGTGTCTGTAACCTCCTCCATGCACCATGCAGAGGGACGGCTTTCTGTCCTGGTGGAGGAAAGTCTGATCTTAGGACCTGCCTTAAAACCTACATTTCAAAGCGTCTTGTTGGTCTTGTTGTTCCTGGTTTAATCTGCAGTGATACTGTAGCTGGTCTTTAAAATGCTTAAAGTCAGTTTAACTCCTCTGTATCTGAGGATCCTTCAGTCCTCCTGCTTCTATGTGACTCGGAGCAGAATGAGGCTGAATTTAAGCTTAACACATTCAAACAATCCTTCACATTTTCCAGCAGCGTTCTATTATTTTGCATAAGTGCCTCAACTCTTTGTTACATGAAGCTGATGCTTTCTATATTATTAAATTCAGCATAGTGCTGACAGACAAAAGAAAAACCAGCTGATGCTACCTGTTTAAGGAGGAAAACGACGGCTTTCATCAGCTCTTCTCTAAAACCTGCAGCTTTTAAGCCACGTAGTTTTAATGAAGACATAAATAAACAGCGACGAAGCGGAGACATGTTTTCTGCTTCTTCGCCTTGTTCAGTGTTTTATTATTTCGTATTTGCCAAGCTTTTCTCTTCCGGTCGGCAAAAAGACATAATGAATAATTTAAACCCCATAGGTCTGTATCACGGTGAGGAAATATATTTAGCGTCTGATGGATATTAATGTTAATAGCGCTAAGCGTATTTGAATCCAATACAGTTGGTGACAGCGCAATCTCCCTCAGATTTATTACACACATGCTGCACACAAATATGCTGCTGTTGTTTCTGTCTGAAATCAGCCGCATGTTGGCCCAGTCATCTTCAGCACATTGTTCCGTGACAAATGGCTCACTTGGAGTCAAAGAGGAACGGGGAGCATTTGTAAACAGCCAGGGGCGTTCTTCAGCATTTATTACAGAGACATTAATCTTGATCCATGTTAGCAGACACAGTCTAATCGGTTTGGGATACATGTGATCGTGTTAAAGCTGGAACATAACGGCAGTGAATAGGAATTGGGTTGGACTCAGGTTGTGAGCTAACCTGCCTCAGTGTATTCTGTCACAAAGTGTTTGGTTCGGGCCGTAGTTTGTAGGCGGGTGGTGTTTCTGTTAAATGAGGTCAGATCATCGATGTTTTACTCTTAAACCATAAAAAGACTGAGGTCGTGCTGTTTGGGCTTCGTGATGCCTTCAAGGTCCACGTTGATCTGTGGCCTTTAAATCTGCATCTGATACTGACAGTGATCTCAAGTTTAATTAAATCACTGGTTCAATCCAGTTTTTTTTTCGGCTGAGAAAACTGTTTCTCTCTCTGCTTTGGGATTTTAACGACTCGTTTAGACTATTAGTTCACGTTCTCAGCTACTGCTGGTTCAAAATGCTGCTGCTCGACTTTTAACTGGTGCCAAGAAACAAGAACACGTTACCCCGATGTTAGTGGTATTTTACTGGCTCCCAGTTTGTTTCCAAGTTTGTTTTTAAACGTGCTCATGGTCTTGCTCCACCACACGCTCCCTCACACTCTCTCAGGTCGGTAGATCCATCGTTGCTGGTCGTCCCAAAGACAAAGAGGAAGCTGAGAGGTGACCGCTGCCCCCAGACTGTGGACCGACCTGCCTCTGCACATCAGGCAGGACAAAACAATAATGTTCACTAGAGCTGGGTTTAAAAGAAATAACATTTCAGATTCAAACTAATCAAAGGAATGATAAAATCCTTTCATCGGTTTTTGTTTTTTGCGTTCTGCATCCTTAGTTCACACGTGAGGGAGAACTGAAACATGACAGCAGCTCCAGCTCTTTGAGCACCGTCAGGCCTGAAAGCTGATTGGATTTCAACCAAGTATGACGACAAAGAAGACACACGTGAGATATGAAACTAGAGGGAGAAGAATGCACCACAAATCTAGAAACAGTGAGAATAGTTTGGGTTTTAAATTGTTTTAAAACTGAATGTTTTTAAATATTTAATCAAATCGAGTCTGAACAAGTCAGGAAATCAGAATCGGTTAAACCTTTGAGAATCTGTTAAGAATTAAAATATTGGCTCCTGATAAACACCTGATCCAACATACAATATAAAACTAGAGATAATGCTGGTGGAGTGGGCAGAGGCTTCTTCTTCTTCTGTTTTATTTCCAGCATATTTGATGATACCCAGAAGAGCCATCTACTGTGTCATTAAAGGTCTGTAGTGACTGATGCTTTGAGGCTTATAAACGCTATATCTGATCAGATCATTTTATTTAGCGTCCATGTGAACAGATTAGTTGAACTCTCTGATCAGGTTAAATGTAAACATCAGTGGTCTTCCTCCTCCTGTTGCCTTCATCCATGTGTAGTGCACATCAAACATTACACAGGCAGCTCATTAACCAGTGTTAAGAAGGTAAACATCAAGGATCCAGCTTCCCTCTCTACCAGTAAAAGCATCGTTCATTATTTCCCTGTCCTCAGTTTTCATGTGAAGCGTTCAGGTGGTTTGATTTGTGTTTGATGTGTTTGCTTTTGATGTTTGTCAAAGTGCAGCCTCATCTTTAATCTCTTTACAGTAAAAGTCTTAATGATTTATAGCTGCCGCGTGGTCATTTATTTAAACGTGTTAACTTAAATAAAAAGGGTTTCATCTGTAACGTGAGCGTCTTACTTTGAGCTTAATCAGCACCACGGACAGCGATCAATCTGTGGACACTCTCAGGACGACGTGGACATCGATTAGACTGCACTTAGAAAGAAGTCTTTACATCTTGAATCGATGTTTTTGGTGTTCCTCGTCCATTTTTTCACTTTACAGATGAGTGACGCTGATATTTGAAATAACTTGGTGAAGCTCTAATCCCCTACCTGCACGGTTTGGCAGCGACTGACTTATCGTCAGGGCTGGACACAGTAAGTGGACACGAGGCCTCCGTCAGCACACCTCAGCTCCCTTTGTGTTAAAATATACTGATTGAAAAACCTGTGTGTGCTGATTCTGTTTGGAATAAAAATGGAAGCAGGAGGGGCTTTGCCTTGGTGGCATGTTGTAAAGGAGCTTTTATATGCTTTATCACACCGGACCCACACAGAAAGTGGATTATTGCACCTGGCTGCTTGTAATGGCCTGTGGGACCACGGGCTCGTTGGAATCCTATAAGACCAGTGGATAAGACCCTGCTGGGACCCTGACAAATCCACGGGCTTACACCGCTGCCTTTGAAGGGATGGAAATCACGACATCACTATTGGAACAAGGATTGGCATCGGGAGCTATTGTGCGAGGTCCCAGCTAATGCATTCATCCTGCGGCTCACCTGGATTACACTGCTCTACACGCTGCTCTTTCACAAAAGTTACGCTGCCGTGTCAAGTTTTCATACTGTGAATCGTAGCTCTATCAAATTCCTCCAGAGGTGAAGAAGGAGCCTGAGGAGTGAGTTTTCATTTTCTCCACAGCTGCTTGAAATTGATAGAGGTGTAGTGTGTGGAGGGGTGGCCTTCACATCGTGATCAGCCTCGTTCTGTTTTTCTTTTCAGCTCTTGAATCAGAAATGACCTCGGCTGACATGATGACATGATGCAGATAGATTTTGTTTGTTTAAAATATATTGATTTCTTTGGTCAGTTCATGCAAACGTGTTCCTGGAAGCTGTGAGCGGAATAGAAGAGCACAAACGATTTAGAAAACTTGTGTAAACACAGGATTAAATTTAATTGAAGGATTAGAGAATTGGACAAAAAATACTAGGAACAAAAATATGTGGAATAAAGACAACTTTTGGTTTTTGAAATTTTCCGTAACAGAAGCTTATAAATGACAATGACGTTCAAAACTGCAGCTCTTCTAATGTCCATCAGAGTAGGGATGTGTGATATTTCATCATTTACGATATATCATCAAAAACATTCTCCATGGTAAGAATATGTCATCCAACGATAAAAACCATAAATTCCCATTGATGACGTATATATGTGCCCGACTTTTCAGTTATATACAGAAATGAAATATTTGTATTTTTGTTACCACTCCGGCCGGTCCTACCAGAAACTAGTGCTTGCTAAAGGTTCCTAGGATTGTTTTGAATGTGCACAAACCTCCATTGGAGTATTACATGCGTTATTTCAGCTGCAGTCTGAACGGAAACAGTGCGTCACTAGGCATGAAGGGGTTAAAAAGTCTGACGTGGAGCAGCAAATTACAACATGCAAGGTTTGCAAACAAATAGTGAATAAAAAGGACAGTAACAGCACTAATTTGTTACACCACCTCAAACACAAGCACAAACCAGAAGATGAAGAAAGACAGAAAATGATGGACCAAATGCTCCAAAAACTCATTTTTATATAACTCTGTTTACGTCAACGTTTAAATGTATGCTAGTCTAGGGGCGTGGCTGCTTTGATTGACAGGTGGCTGGCTGTACTTGACTCCACCCACCTGCCTCAGCTTTACCACTTTGTTTAGACCAATTAGAAGAGAGCGAGGTGGAGGGAGGCTCTGCTAAGAAGCTTCAGGGAACGTATGGATGACGTCACTTCTGCTCATTATTATTTAGCACCAACAGTGACCACAGATAGAAATGATCCTAAAAAAACATGGATTCCCCATCGATCCATAAATGATGTTAAATTATTAATTACTTTTATTCTTATTAAAAAGCTGACAGCGTGTATTAACATCGGTTCACAGACGTCCTGTGAATGAGCTGGACTCAGGTCATGTGAGCACACAGCATCATGTAGAGACTGACCATCACGGTCACTGGACTGGTGTAATCCAGGGATTATAACTGAGCAGACGCTGAGTATTAGACGTGTGAGGGAACAGTTCAGCCTTTGTGAACGTCTCCTGTTCTGTATCAGCCAGAAAAAACAAAAGACTTTACAGGACATGACTTATGTGTAGAGATGGAGATTCATTCCCTGCACGTGTTCAGAGCAGAAACGTTTATTTCCTCCACTCTCATGTCTTTGCATTTCTTCTTCTTCTCCTCTCTTTTATTTTTGTTTACCACCTAACTTCTACCTTTCCCTCAGCTTCACTCAGTCTTCTTCCAGGCCTCCTCTCCTCCTGTCTCCTCTAAACTCTAACTATTCTCTTCTCAGATGTTTTTTTTTTTTCCATCTTCTCCCATTTTCTCCTCTCTTCTCATCTCCTCTCCTTCGCTCCTGTTCCTGCCGGTGTGACTTCCGTATTCCTGAGCAGACTCTTGGAAGGCGTAGGAACCTCACATGGAGCTGGACCGCTCCATGTTCGTTTATTAGAACCTTTCAAAGCGTTTCGACTTCACCGAGCAGACTGCCGCGTGAAATATTACCTCTCTGTCTGCAGCACTCTGGTGCCACACTCCTGGCTTTCACTTGTATTTTTATTTTTTTATTTTATACCTCTATATCGGCTCTATTCTGCATCAGGAGCCATTTGGCAGAAAGAAGTCTCACTGCAACAGACACGGAAATGAGAAGATGGAGAAGGATTCTGTTTTTTGACGCATATCCACTTATTTGACGATCAAACCTCCTCCTCTCTCATCATCTAGCGTTCTTCATTCATTCTAAATTGCCCAGACCCGTCTCTCTACTTTTACCACTTAATCTGCTTCTCTTTTTACCAGGAATTCCACTTAGAGCTGCTTATCAATTCACCGCACACCGCCCACTTACCCCTGTACAAATGAGCAAGCAGGCTGGAAAACGGGCAAACAGACGGACAAATAAATTCTATAACAAGATATAATTCATCAAAACACAATCAAGAGTGAGCGGAAAAGTAAGCAAAGTCGAACACAAAGTCAATCAAGTGAGAAAGCTGTAACGCCGTGAAGCTGTGACGAAAGGAAAGGTTGGACAAAGCGCCGCTTCCCGCGCACATCTACATGAATTATGGGACTAAGATGGAGAAAGAGACGATTGTTAGTCTCTGTTAGGCGCTCTGTCTCTTTTTACCATCAGCTCGGAGCAATATGCTGAATAATCATTTGCTCCAAGGACAAGCGAGCACCTTTAGTGAACTTTCAGGAGAGTCTCAGCAGCTACGGGGCTTCCCACCCTTGGGTGCTGGCATTACTCTGGGTCACTTCCTGCAGCACAAAGAGACCTTCCAAGTCAACGCTGAATCCTCTGGTTTACTGCCCAAACCCAACGACTCCTGCCAGCCCCGCTTCCCAGGGGCTCCCTGCCCTTGCTCCCCAGCCCGGGGCCTCTGCACTGGGCTGGAGCGTGGTGCACGCCCGGCTGAGCAGCAGGTAGCTGTTGTTGGTGCTGAAGCATGTAATGCTGTTATCACGGCCTCTTAACTTCCTTCTTAGTCCCAAGCTTGCTCTCTGGGCGTGACTTTCAGACAACTTTGAACCACTGCAGAGGAACGGGCGTCCTTGCTGGGGCAGAGTGAAGATGCCTCCACAGAGGCGCTGGCGTTGCCTGTGTTTTATTAGGTGGCGGTCGTACAAGGCCTGCAGTCAGACAGAGCGTGAGGACAGACAGGTGGTGATATTATATTGGAGCTTGGGGGCGCCTGTTATTCTGCAACCTTCTCCTGCATCTCTGGCTCTGTCCTTCAGGATGCTCAGGGAACATTAGCCTCAGACCTCGGCTTTATTGCAGAACATTTCCAGCTTGTTTTTCCACATTAGCATTTAAAGAAGAGAGGCTCTGTTTTAGATTTGATGGCTGTCACATCCCAAACGTAACTGAAGATAAAACACATTGATGTAGTTTGGCTGCTCATCCCAGAAAGAAAAACGTTTAATGAGGACGTTTCCCAGTCGAAAGCAATCTGCAGAAAAACCAGAGCTGATAAATGTTCAGCTTTATTTCAGACGTCTAGTCTGTTTCTGGACTCCTGAGGTCAGAAGTGTTTTGTTGTGCCCTGACTTTTATGCTAATTCTCATTAAACTGGAGCCTTTTTATTTGTAGCATCTAGACTTTGATTTATTGTTCCTTATTTTCAAATGGTTCTTCAGGTACTTTAAAAGTAATGTTGACTTCTCAGACAGAGACGTCCATTAAAGAGGCCTGGAAAATATATTTTCTATTTTCACGTTCCTGCTTTTCTAATCTAACTAACTCACTTCGTCTGGGGATTTGTCTCCAACCTGTAAGACCTACTCCTGTGACGTTAGCTTGAACAGTGAGCGACTGTGATTTTGATCATAACCCTGTTGGAAATAAATAAGATGCATTTGAAATTACCTTTCTATCTGAAGAGACAGATTTTACTAGAAACTTTTATTTTACTGCTGATGAATGTAAAGTCTGTGTCATGATGTGTAGCGAGGAGCTGGAGACAAAAGAAGTTTAATAAAAACTCTGTAGGAGGAGAAACAATAAGAGAGGGCTGCTCAACCTGTCCAACCAAAGTCCAGGTAAAAAAGTAAGGAAAGTACGAGATGTAAAGAAATAGCAGGAGATAGAAGGAAAGACACGGACTGACAGCAGCATCAGTGAAAATTTTATTTTTATGACCGAGACAAGACGTTAACCCTCTGAGGTCTAATTGTCCGTTTTTTTTTTGTTTTTACTACTTTTGGTTTTACCTTTATATTTCATCTTAGAAACAGTTTACCTTACCTTGTTGGGTCTCATTCTTTTCAGCACAACCTCACATGTGTGATTCTAAAGTTATTTTTTCATTCTGACAAACTGTATTAACACAGTGGACCTAAAACCACACTAAAAACATAAAATCTCAGTAGGAAAAACCTAGACTTTTCACTGTGAAAACCACAAACATATTTAACGAAGCATTTTTATAACTTAGAATGTAAATCTAAACTGTAAATTTCAAAAGTTTATATAAAAAATTTGCAAACAAAAATGCAGGAAATGCATCAGACGTTTTTGCAACTATTCAGGCGTCACAATAAGTCATGTAAGTAAATACATATGGTCACAAACGTCTCAAATCACCAAAACTCATTTCTCTCTCTTCATCGTCGTCTCCATAGATCATCTATAGCGTCACTCCCACAAATCTTCCTCTTCCCTCAACTGTTACCATATCATTTTCTGATTGGCTGATGTGATGTATTTTTCCACCAATAGGGAGGGTTTCATGTTTTGTTTTTTGTTGTTTTTTTTTTGCTTTCGATCACCTGAAGCTGACTAGCGATCTCTTCTTGCTAGCGTTTTCCATTTTGCTGTATCTTCCTGCACCAAACACGATGACAATATTCAGGGAAAAGCTGTTTTAATAAGTCCACTTTTACTTGGCCTCCATCACGGTCACTGAGATAACTATGAAGTTAAAGACGTCTCATCTAAGACCTACTGACCTCTGACCTTTGACTGACACATATTTAAAGAGTTGTAGATTAAAGTTCTCCATAAATGTAGCTCCTGGACTGAATCCTTCTCGTGTCCAAAACCAAAGAAATACTGTAAAATATTCAAGTTTGCAGACCTGCACTTTATTGTTTAGGATCTGAAATGTTATTTTCTTTAATTACCATAACGATAATTATGAGCTGTGTCCCCTCAAATGCACCGGCAGACGAGTTATCTCAGTGAGTACGTGTTCAGTCGTTGTTCTGCTTCTGTTTGTTTTTAGAAAATAAATCTTCGACGTGTAAAACAGCTGAAAGGATGAATGCTGTCAGCTGTCTGAAGACTAAATTAGAAGTGGCTCAAAATTAGCTCGAGCTCATGAGGTGAAGTAGGGACACAAACTACCAGAACACGTTATCAGGACAGATGTCCTCTGGTTAAGTATAATACATCTATAGGTGGCTGAGAATCCTACAGTTTATTCTAGATACTATCTTTGCTGCTCGTCCTCAGATTCAGACAAAGCGTCCGTACGGTGCAGGTTATGTGCTTCAGGCTGTAGGAATCCTGTGGCGAGGCCGTCAGAGATGATCAATGCCCACTTAGCACACGTACGCAGGCTAAAGTCAGACAAAAGGCATGAGCACAGAGCATGTGAGGACAGAGGAGGAAGGAGCAGACACAAGACATCTCATCACCTGCAGCAGCCTCCTGGTCACCGTCTGTGCGTGTGATTATTAAAACACAGCCGGGCGGCTTCAGACTGGGACCAGCAAACATGACGGGGGAGGGAGGGGAGGGAGGGGAGGGAGGGGGCCAGGTGTGGGAGCCAGAGACGACTTAGTCAAACGGCTGCCTTCGTGTCCACGGATGCAGCTCGCTCAGTTTGTGTCCCTCAGTGTGTCCCTCAGTGTGTCCCTCTGTGTGTGTGTCTTTGGATCTTTCCACTGTGAATGTCTTCCTTGAATCCAAACAGTCCTTTGAGCATAAAGAGACAAAGTGCACGTACGTTTAGTTGGGATATAGTTGGACACACTCATTAATGAAGGTGCACATTGTGTTTTGTGTTTCTGTCTCATGCTTTCTCAGATACAGTAACTCCAGTGGTGTCTAAGACTTTCAGTCACTTCCTGCAGCAGTGGCCTCATCTGATGCCACCTGATCTGACCAGAGAGATAAAACCCAAACGCTCCATCGTGCTCTGACGCCCTGTTCACCACAGGAGTCAGCATCTTTTTCTGTCTCTACCCGGCCGGCCTCAGGCAAATGGCTCGCTCCGTATGAGCTTAAGGTTCTGCTCAAGGTTTCTTCTTGAGAGCCTGACGATTCCCCACTGGCTGCACCACAAACAAAAGGGTATAAACATAGACGAGCTGCAGACACGACACAAAGTCTACCTGTGAAGCTTTACCTGCATCTCCAACATGCAGCTCTCACAGCTGACTTAATCAGACGTGATCGACAGCTTCAAGAGCAACATGAGCACTTTGCTAAGTCGGTATAGAAAGAATAGAGAGTGACTGTGTCTGAATGATCTGCTCTTGGTGTTGTGACTTTTTACAGTGTTGGCTAAGTGGCTGCTTGAAGAATGAGTTGAGTTTCACAGAGACATAGAGTCTTGCATATAAACTAACATCATTTTTCATTAAGTGTAAATAACCTGGACAAAACGAAATTTGTTCTTGTTCGTGCAGCCCTTGGAGTGAGAACATATTTCTTTCTTCTTGCAGAGTGCATGACAAACTTCATAACCTCATGAACTGTTGATTATTTTAGATTATAGTTGTAACTTAATTATTATTTCCAAGTGAACAGTTCAGATTATAGTTAGAGACTGAACTTTGTGTTTGGTTGCTGGTGCCTTTAAACGAGGGTGCTCCCATGTTATTATTAAGAAATGAATCATTTTCTAATTAATCATCATAGCAACAATGATTAATTATTGTTAATAATTATATTTGCTGCTACAAATCCCAGCAGCGTGCTACAGTGGTGAGCGTGCAGTAGTTTTGGGCTGAGAGGAGAAGAGGAAGTGGTGAAGCTGCTAGCATCAGTCATTAGCAGCTGATTGCTGCGCTGACAGCGCTGAAGGAACTTAATGAATTCCATAACTTGCAGCGGCTGTTTGCTGTTTTGATGGAGCGGTGGTGGTGGTGGTGGGAGGCAGGAAGATAAAGAGACGGAAGCAGGGCAACGTGTCAGATGTGATGTTATTGACTATGCTGGAACAATTATGTAGCCACTGCTGACCTCATTATCTCACAAATCTGTGCATCCATCAAGGCCCAGCTCAGCGCGCTGACGTTAATAGACCCCCGCCACGGCACACCGTTTGACTCCAGCCAAAGGGGGAGCTGCTGATGGTTGTTGGAGATCTGGTGTCCTGGTGTCATGCATGTGGACATAACAATCACAGGACGTCTTCCAGCATAGACAATGAATGCACTAATACTTGGACATGATTAACCTAAGTTGACAAATCAGGAAATATTCTTGGAGTTCTGCTCTTCATCCTTTAAACGTCTCAAGTCTGGGAGAAAGAAACCTGAAGTTAACATGTTAATGAGATGCTACGCTAATGCTCTCTAGTCTAAGAAGCTTTTTAGCATCTTTCTGCTCAGTTTAACCGTTTTCTATTTGTCCTCATCCACCTGGTTTCCAGCAGTAACTCCTCTGGACACACACACAGTTAGCAAACTAGCTGCTGAACATATAGAGACCAAGCTGATTGGTGGAGGAGACCAAAACAGAGCTAAAATGAATAATCCTGTTTTCTCTCTTTCAGTCTTTCTTTCCTCTTCTTACTCATTGTCTAATTTTTCGTTTTCGTTTTCTCTCTGCTGATGTAGTGGAGCTAAAATGAATTTCTAGAGGCTACACCAGCCGAACTCAAACGTTCCTTCTTCTCAATCAGCCTCGGTTGCATTTAGCTCTACAAGAAGTTTGGAGTTTGAGAGTTCTTGCAGCTTGTTCTTGTCACATCAACTGGGCAGAACTTTTTTCTCGTGTGGCGTCTGACAGCTATTCTGTCATTGGTCAGAAAATAGAAGTGGGCGTGGCTAATGTGGACAAGCAGAAGCTCCCAGATGCCTGTACTCTCCTGGGTAGAGATGATCCTGTGTGTGGGTGCATGCTGAATGAAAGAACAGTGCATCTTGTCTTCTATCTCCTGCATCTCCCACAATGCTTAGCCTTATGATGCGTGCTGCAGTGGGAGGAGCCTGTGAGGACTTCCCCAGAGTTCATCTCTTGTGAATTATAAATGACCTGACCAGAACAAACTTTCTTTTTGTTCTCACAGCGTTAGCAGAGAGAACAAATTTCTCTCTTCTCACAGAGACGAGCAAAAAAAAAAGAAGCCTCTTTAAGACGCTGATATGCAGGGATGTGATGGAGAGTGCTGCTGGCTGCGAGCGTTTAGACTCAGCGGGGGGACAGAGGCTCCAGTGTAAAGAGGGAGAGGCCTTTCTGCGCCGCGACCGGACGAACACAGCGGTTGTTGAGGGAAAGGTCAGGGGAATGGCTTGATATTCTGCAGCCGTGCTCTTTTTGGCAGGACACTTGACGACGCAGCGGGCACTCGAGCCTGAAATGATGTTGCTTTCTGTGGCCAGGAGGCGACGGCTCCCGTGCCACGCAGCATATGCAGGACGCCATAAATCCTACAGTGTAAATAAAGACCTGCTCCGCTCCACCACGTCTCACTCCTCCTGCGCCTCGGCGTTTTTTTTTTCTAAAAGCTTCCCGTCTCTTTCCATTTTCACTCTTCTCAATTTTTCTTCCCTCTGTTTACTCCTCTCTATCTCTTTCTGTTTTCAGTTTTTTTCATTTTCCCTGGTGATGTAGAGGTAAACAAAAAGGTAGCTGATCTATAACCTTCAATGTGTCTTTTTTAAAAGCCTTTCGTCCACCAGAGGCTTCAGGAAAACACTGCTTTATATTATTAGATCTTTTCCACGTCTAGGTGTCCTGTCTTAGTTTCATATTTTTTGCTCCTTTGTGTTTTCCTTCGTGGGATTATGTAAAACATAATCTTCATTCTCATCCGGTTTGTGTCAGGTTGTTACAGAGAACGAGGGAAAGGTAAATCTCATTTAGTCACGCTTTGGCTTTATTAACTCCACAGCAGGAGCTGACAGAGCTTTATCCTTTGACAGATGCTTTGAATCCATACCCCCCATTATCAACACAAATATGCATCCCCTAATTACAGCCCCCCATCCCGCAGAGCCTATACAGCGTCCGGGCCCAGCAGGTGTTTCACTGGCATTTAAGAATGACTCTCCTGCACACGTTGTTTTGTTTGTCACCATGAATTAAATGTGTTGGAAAGAAAAATGCTTCTCTTGCAAACAGAGACATGCTTTAACTAAGACGAGTGAAAACTAACGACGATTCTCAGAGTGACTGGACTTGTAGAGCTTTAAAAAACCCAGCTGCTCTTCTTTCAGGTCGTTCCTTCTTAAATAAACAGTAAAATATGTGGAACGTCCGTTACATGCACTGAGACTTTGTCTACATGTGGCTAACCTTTATCAGTCGGTACAATAACCATGGATTAATCCACATAAAGAGAAACCTTTGCGTGCATACATTCATGTCATTTTCATTTCATGGGATAAAGAGTAAAATGGCTCTTTTGATAGTAAACAGGTGCAGGATCGCTGGTCTGAACCGTAGCTGTAAAATATGCCGTAAACTTTTACCATCTAAGGTTTTACCAGGTACAGCTGATGGTTTCCAGTCTAAGAGTTGAAAGTCTACCAAATATTCAGTCACTATCAGGTTTAGTAGTCTAACCATCCTCATCCAGACCAAACCTTTCTCACCAGCTTTATATTCACCCACAACATAAACGTCTAAGCTGCTCAGATGGACATAAAAGCTGAGAGAGTCCACAACGGGACATGCTGCTGGTTTACATGATGCTTTAATGTTTAACCTTCATCAGATCTCAGCATGTGTCTGAGGACGATGAGTGAGTGACAGAGGCTGGGCCGCTGCTCTTTATCCACACAGGGAGACTTTACATTTTAGGCAAAGATCATTTATGGAGGCTTTGGTTCCAAGTTCCTGTCTCTTAATATTTCATTTCCATATCTTAACATTTAGGCAACCTTCAAACTGACTCTGACAGCAAAGTGGACCCTTTAGTTGAGACGGATCATTAGTTGAAGTTTATCTTTGTACAGCTGCAAAGGATTTACAAAAATCTGCAGAAGTGTGTTAGCTATGAAATGTATAAATACTATATACATAAAACAAAGGAGCTTTTAAGTTTTATTTTCCAAAAGTTCACCCACTCTGGACTCTAAATCAGATCGCTCAATTCAGGAAATATTCAAAACATGCACATGAAAAATAAAATTACAGGACACAGGCGTGTTTGAGAATCTAACCTGAGCTTGTGGCCACAGATGAGGAGAAGGTCTGATCATTAATAAGATGCAAAATAAAGCAGCTTTGCACAGAGTATTTCTTTATGCTTCAGCCTTGACAAAGAGGAGATGAATATTTAATCGTTTCAGTCCACAGTTCATTTAGAATCACATCTAACTCTGCTTCTCTTCAAGATGCAAAAGTAAACCAACAATCTAAAGTACTGACAGTTCTCCACTCAGTCATCTAGAGCCTTTATCAGAGCTCATGTCATTTCAACTCTACAGTTCCATTTCACCGTTGGATCCATTAACCACAGGAGGAAAAGTACCTGAAGTCTAATAACACCCTTAAAGTAACAGCCTCTACACTTTCTAATGAGCTCATTTACACGGCCTTGTTTTTCAAGTGCGCGTGTCGTATGGATCCTATTAGCTCGTGCATGAGAAACAATAATTAAGTATGTTGTCGATTATTATATTTCTGTGCCGTGAAGGCGGCGGCGGCGGCGGCGGCGGCGGATGTGTTCTATTATAGGAAAGGGCTGCATTAAAAATGTGATTTTACCCATCAGTGACTCGTAACCTTAATAGCAGACTTTCCATTATCTGAATTACATCCATTAACATACTTGAAAGCTTGGTACTTTGCTGAGAGCTGTTAATGCCACTCTGAAATCACACCCAAAGTCTGTGGAGCAGTCATGGCTGTCATTTAATACAGCGGCCATGTTGTTGCTGCTGTCATACTTTATATTACCTTAGCATTATATATGAAGCAAGCCACGGATTCTTCTTTAAACGTGTTGACACAGCTGAGTGCAGAGGAAGTAATGAGTGTTTTTATGGAGATACAGAGTCTATAGAGGATGGAGGTTGGTGCTGATGGATGGGTCAACAAAACCAACCAACAACCAACTCAAAGATGTCCTGAAACAGCTGTTTAGGTTTGGAAACATGATGATAAATCTCTGATAACCTACAGGAAGTTGGCCTTTAACCCAAACCTAAACAGACGTGGTGTGAGATCAGAAACTGTGATGTTGTTCTGTTGGTAATAGCGTCCAGTGTAAACATGCATGATCAGTTTTTTAGTACGTAGAGGTTCAAACTTTGGTCCTCTAGTAGAGGTGTACTTGGCTGGTTTGCACCTCATCTCAGACTCAAGCTTCCTGTTTTAATCCAGTTTCTACCTGACCATCCTAACAGTTAGACAATAATCTGAGTTTATGTTTTACTTATCCGACAGTAGTTTGGAGCTGTAACCCTTCCTCTTAATATGGAGGGATGCTTTTCATCTGGACATTCAGAAACCTTTCTTGGACATTTTGTTTTCTGCCATGTTCCACTTTACTGTAGCCTGCGTCGTCTCAAGATCAGTTATTGCTAGTTATCTTAAAACGAATCACTACCTGTGAGTTAACCGGGAATATCTAGCTGAATCAACACTGTTAGAAGTCACTTTGCAACACGATTATTTATATGTAGAAGTCACACGTTATAGTTTCATGTTTCTTTGGTTTCATGTTGAAGTCCTGATAACCTTACCTGGGATTAATCCCAGTCAGTGGAGGCTGATGGACGTTTTGTTCTTGTGAAGCACTGAATGCAACAGATAGAAAACGCTTTTCAGAGAATCTGTTGCTTTGTAAATACTATGCCCTCTATGGATAGATATCATGGGATGTTTAGAGAGGAATGAGTGAAAAGAATAAATAATTAAATACATGGGTTGAACTGAAGTTGACATGGAAACTCCTCCATCAGAGAAGTTTGTTTTACCTTTCACCTAATGTTCCTTGGTTCAGTCTGGCTTCACCTCAGCTCTCAAAGTGGTTTTTAGTGTTTGATCATTTATCTGAGCTCAGGACGATGATGCTACCGTCATTACTTCTCTAAAAGCCTACTTCATGGCATTGTTCCCTTTGGAGAAGGCTGATGTTTAACCTCAGATCTGTGTCTATACATTGATTGAGACACAGTTTCTTTATCTGATGGATGTTTCTTTGAGCACCGGAGGTGAGGAGCCAGGTGTCTCCTGCCTCTTTAACTCTTTAACAAATTTGCACTCTCATCGCAGAGGCAATTACCAGCGCTAAGAGTATGACGGGAACAGCAAAATGTGAAAAGCGGTGAATTGAATGTGACAAGACTGAATAAATTGCACCACTTAGCAGCCATTCCTACTTCCTGCTGTACGTAAGTTACTGGTGATTAGATGACTCGGCAATACTTTACCGCAGCCAAGCTATTATGTTCAAGTTTAACATCCCATTTTGCATCCCCATCTTCCGATCCAGCAGGTTTATACAACATTTGGACAGAGAGGTGGAGAGTTTTCAGCAGCAGTGAGCTGGTGCTTGGCGTTTAGCTGGCAGGAAGGAAGGTCGTTTTCTTTTATTTTTATTTATAGTAAATACTTTTCTTGCAGGTTAATTATTAGCCCTCTACTTTAAAATGTCACCAATTTTATGTATTTTATGGATTACTACCTCATTTATTCTTCTGCTGTGACTATGTCTTCTTTTGGAAACAGTTTCTTCATAAATCGTCCTTGGATCATAAAACAGCAGCGGTGTGAACAAGCATTAAACATGCTCTGCCTCACCTCATTATCGTCCTGTTCCACCTCCTGTCTTTTAAGAAAGTTACTCAGAGCTGCCTCAAATCAAACGGAGGAGAATTGTTTATCCTGTAATTGCCTCTCGTGGCGATGCAGCTGCTGTTTGGTAAACGTTTTACGTTGGAAATATAGAACCGCGTCTCGACTGATGCACGTGTCCCAGGAATACGAGCGGAGAGTGGAGCCGTTTCATTAGCACTGTGAAATGTTGGATTATACTCTGTGCTTATACTTTAAATTAAAAAAGGGGACGTCTGAAAACGAGATAAAAAAGGTAATAAAGGTACTCCAGACAAGTGAAATGATCTCTCCAGGCAGCAAATTAATTTCACTTGACAAGATTTCTTGAATTAAGATTTAAGATTATGGTGTAAACAGTTAAAATACGAAAATAAATATCTTATAAAACAAGATAAATTATCTAACACCGCTTTACGAAGTGGTTGTCAGTGGCAACCGTCAATCATCGTGATGTCACATCCTGTTTTTTATAGCGTTAAATAACTAAACTAAATCAAAACTTCTCCAAAAACACTTCAGCAGCATTATATTAACTATATAAAACGACAGAAACCATCCTCAAAAGAAAATGTGTTAGTAATTTACTGTTTTAGTTTAGCTCCTCCTCCTCCTCCTCCTCTATTAACATGGAGGGGGTGGAGCTTATGGAGCTTACCTGTACTGCAGTTAACCACCAGGGGGAGCTCTACCTGCCGACATACTCCTCATTAGTGTCTGAAGTTAGTTTTAATGAGAGAAGAGAGAAGTTTGAGACGTGTGGAGACCTGAGGACTCACATTATGGTTTATTAAATGATCATGTGCTTTGATCTTTCTACTCGTACTGTAACTAACATAGAACTCAGAAATCGCTCTTCAGCACGAGTTGGCCTCCGCGGCCTCAGAATGAGTTTTTGTCTTTGTCTCCTTAAGCGCCCTCAGCTTAACCGGCCTCCCAGAGATCCAGTAAATCAGAGTATGTGCTGCTTCCGTCCACAGCTTGAATGTGACGAGGCCGAGGCTGAGGTGGAGGCGGAGGCTGAGGCTGAGGCCGTCTGTGTGCATTAGTGGCCTGATGAATAGAAATTATGTTTCTGCACATTTTTTTATTTATTTTTTTTGCCACACGTGTGGTGAGGCTGATAATGTTCCCATAATGAAAGTCGGTTCCGTCCGCTAACAGGATTAGAGCTGGGAAATGAGAACGCAGCATTTTCCTACAAGGTAGCGCCAGTTCCGTTTCAACGAGCCTCCGTCTCATAATTCTTTGTCTCATCACTTTTTCGCAGATTGTCTGTGTTTTAGTTTTTTTTCTTTCAGAACCCGCCACATGCATTTAGAGCAATTTATCGTACCTGAGTGCTGCTCTGGCCGCGGTGGAACATCTCCTCATTTATCCTGCCTCAGTTGTTAGACGGAGAAAATCCAGCTGCAAGAAATAAGAAGAAGTGTTATTTTCTAATTGAGTTACTCCGTTATTACACTGGAACTTATAATTGAGTGGTCTTACTTTTCACTTCTAATACCAGCACCAGGATTAATCTCTCTCCAGTTTGAAGTCTCACCTCAAATATCTCACCTCATGGCAATCCCTGAGATCCAAGGTTCCTGTGGTTGGGAGCACCTCTGTAGTGTGGAAGTGACATTTCTTTTATTATTTTCTAACACTTCATGTTTTTCCCAGTGCGTCTAAAGACCCAACATATATAAAAGATCCAGTCGTTGTTTATTTGTTTTCTCCGTCAGTCATAAAATGTCTGAACTAGTGAGTCAAGTTTGTTGTGCGTTCTTACGTTCTTGTGAAACACCAGAAACCCTAACGCGTTCTCGCCCCACTCGTTTTATCAAACCTGGAGGTAACTTGCATGGATCTGGTGCAGCCAAGTATCCCAGCATGCATTTCTGCATGTATGCTGCCGTTCTATATCCAGAATGACTGTCCTGCGCCCGCTCGTCCTCCAGGGTCTGTACTTCAATCGTCCACGTTGTCAGATCTGAAATAATGACGTATAAAAGTCTTACATACTTTTTTCTCCTGCCCTGGTTTCACCTCAGTGTCTGTGGCAGGAAATCAAATTAGAGTCTAAACTGGTCGTAGGTGTGAGTGTCTCTCTGTCTTATCCCTGTGATAGACTGGACACCTGGAAGTTTTCTTTGTCTCTTCACGGCTGCAGAGCAGAGGCTTTACCTCCTGATTAAAATATACTCCCATATATCTTTTAATTTCTTTTCTTTTATAGCACTAACTATAACTAACACTAGCATGGCCTAGCATACAGTAACACACTGACACTGCATTATTAGACATGATTACTAATCAGAGCTATTTTGTTGTCAGTAAATTCTGCTCACATGTTCGTCTTTACTCTTCTGTCCATCACCTCATAGAGCCCACTCAAACATTTTGATTAGCTGAAGCATCATCAGAGAGACTCCAGACAGTCACAGCTGAGACGTATGAGACAATGAGATGTAAACGTGTATTTAAGTGGACGCAGATCTTTAGCTTTTTGCAGACTGCTGTTAAATAACAACACTTTTTTTTTTTTTGCACATGCAGTCTAGAAGTGTGAGATAAGGTCACACTTCCTCTCACACTGGTTCTGTATATCTTTCACCCACTTAGCCCCTCCCCCCCTCCCCCTCCAGCTCACTAATTACCTTTGGTTTTAAGTAGCTTCATTAATTCTGTAGTAACGATGCTGTGCTGACCACAGTACCTGACACTAATTCATAATTAACACATAGCCCTTCCACAGTAACAGGCAACTGCCTCCCAGTAATTCATGCAGGGCCGTCTAAATGCAGCGCTGCTCTCTGCCTTCTGAAAGGAAGCGGTGGCAAATGAAGCTCCTGCCAAAGTGAAGACATCAGCAGATATTTGATGAACTTAGGGAAGTCACCTTTAGACTGGATTAAGATCACAAACCAGTATCTTCTAACCAGAGAGACTTAAAAGGCAACGTTTCCCCCAACCCTAACCCTACAGTCTGTGGTGTTTGAGCTGCTGCTTTCTAACGCGTAGAGAAGCTCCATCAGTGGACGACATGACAACAAACAAGTGGCTGTGATGGTTGTTGGATGGTTTCTGTGCTTCGGTTGCATTGTTCTTTACACTAGAGCAGCCATTGAGGGCGGTTAAGGTTCTGATGCTTTAGTTTTCAGAATCAGAATCAGAATCACAATCAGCTTTATTGGCCAACTATGTGCACATACAAAGAATTTGACTTGCTTTGGAGACGGCCTACAGTCTGAGTTAGCATGTTGCTCACGCAGTAGCATGTGTATGTTTTAGTTGCATGTATTTGAGCCACAGAGACCGTGAGTCAGAACCTTTGGCGACTGTGAACAGATGAGTTTGTTTAAAAGAAAGTAAATGATCCTGGAGTAAAAGTTCAGGATCATTTGTCGGTTTCATGAAGATAAAATAAGTGATTGTGTCTCACATTCAAGGGTTGTTTGAGTCAATCATCCAATCCTCACACCAAAGCTTTTCAGGTTACACTGTTAGAGTCCTGCCCTCCTTGCTCACTGCTCTGTGATTCAGCCTCATTCTCTGATCATGTTTGATGATTTCTACAACAACTTGTACAGTTAGTCAAATAGTTCTTTTCAAATGATAACCAAAGACGTCTGGCAGCAGCAGCAGAGAGCTTACATTCAGAAATAAAATCCTTGCATTTCCACAAAGAAATGTAGTTTAAATGAAAAAAGAAAAGCCATAAACTGTTATTCAAATGATCACTGGTTTGAGTTATGGGCCCTTTTCTTTCACACAGTGAAGTCTCTGAGAAGAGTCCTGACAGAGATGGAGCGCAGGAATAATTGTTTCATTGCTCTGGTTGGAGCAGCTCATCCATCAGGCTGCCACGTGTCCTACAGTGAGTGCATATAATGTGAGGATGAGGATCCTATTTGAAGATGATGAGGATCCAGAGAGAGAGAGAGAAGCGAGCTCTGCACCGAGTCACATGAAAATGTTCTTCCATCATTTTAAAGGAAGTAAAATGTTAGAGGAGCTTTTTAGGGAGACGTGGCATGGTTAAACATATCAGCTGTTACTGATATAGATCACACTTTAGATAACATTTAACCTAAACCTTAATGAGCAGCTACGTTCATGTGGACAATATGTCGTCAACCTGATCAATTCTGACCGTTTACATGCTGCAGTGATTCTGCTGCTGTGGAGCACAACATGTACTGAAAAAATGTACCAGAAAAAGATGTTTCTCAAAACTTTATTGAAAGAAGATGACAACACAAGTGACTCACAGGTGCTGTCACATGGATTCCAGCTTGGTTCATCTTTCCAAACCCTGATTGAAGTCTCCTTCTGTTCTCTCTGACCCTGTGAGGCCTTTTTATTTTGATTATTAGTGTCCATGTAATCCACTTGTCCTTGTGCTTTCATTTGGATATAAACAGTGTTTTTGTTCCACACAACCTCATCAAATTACCATATATATGTAGAAGGAATCAGTCTTCAGCTAAAAGGACTATTTCATTTAATTCTACCAAGGATAAAGAGGTTAGTGGAACCTTAAAGTGTCCAAGAGTTCTCTTTGCTGCAGAGGAGGCATCCATTAGGAATCCACAAGATTAGCTCTCGTTTAAATGCTTCCCTCAGTTCATCTGAACACCAGCTACTGGAAGAAACGATGTGAATCAAACTGCTGCAAAGAAAAAACACCAGGTAGCTGGAGAGACCAAGAGGAAGAGAACGTCTTGGTTTAAGATGCAGAAGGAATAGAAATCAGGTCAGTCTCTTCTGACTGCGGTGGTTCCATGCCGCATTTTTATCAGATAATAACTGGATTAATCAAATATTAGACAATGGGCTCTTATCTTATTTTTGGACCAAACCTCTAGTAAAGAACATGCCAAAGATGTCCAGCAATATATGGAGTGAAAAGTCTTTGCAGCAGTGAACCAGGAGCCTCGTAGTGATTTGACTTTAGCATCAATAGTATTAACCTGAACTGAGTAGTGATATCAACAAACACAAGACTTTAAAGCCTCATGCGTAGTTAACTATCAGACCATCATCTGCTTTAATCTCCCAACAAGATGAACACACTGCGCCAACATTTCAAGTGCATTACTTTCAGTTATTGTTCCAGATGGGAAGACAGCTGAAAGTACGCACCAGTCAACGGGCTCAAAGCAGCAGACCTCATCAGATACTGACCCACTTCTCACTTTAAATATATCAAACACAACCCTCAACAGAGCCGAGCGTCCCTCTTCCGCTAATTAAACCGCCTTAGAATCCCTCTGTTTACCCAAATGAAGTTTCCGTGTCAGAAGACGTGTGCATCAAACGTGAAGCGGCTGAGCCGTGCACACCAGCGTCGGATGTTTTCTCTCTTTTTAAAGCGTCGCACTCGAACCAAGGTTGGTGTTAATGAGCACGCTGCGGAGACACTCGCCGAGTTATTTTGAAGTGTGCGGTTCATGGCGCTCGCTCCGTTTGAATGTGACCCGGCAGGGTAAAAAAAGAAAGTGTCAGAAGTTGAATAAACAGCGTTAGAGTTGGCGTTGTGCAGCAGGAAGACGGAGCGAACAAATAAAACCCTGAGACTAAAGCAAACTCATCGTCAGCACGAGACGGGGATGTGAAGTGACGGTGATGATGCTGAGGTGATGCATGTCTTTATACAGGCTACACGTATTATACAAGCAAACATCCCATCTGTGACGTCAGCAAGAGCGTCTGTTGATGTCCCGACCTCTTCCCATGGCGTGATACTGTACGTCGTAGTTATTCAAGGTCCTAGATGATGAAAGATGATTCATCCCATCATCATTCTAGTGCCGTCTCAAGTAAAACATTTCATAAGTCATGACATTCGCCGTGTTTCCAAGCAGAAGCACTCCTGAGCCTCTGTTGTTACTCATCACAGGGTAAATAGACTCATTCCTTGTATAAAGAAGACACACGGCCGCCATCATCATTCCAGCCAGGTAGTGAATTAAATCAGTCCACATTTTGTTTTTCACCCGCTCGCTGCATTCTAATTCACTGTTGTCCTCTTTCGAGTAGTACCGAGACTTTGTTGACGAGATGAGGAGGACGCCAAAGGTCGTCTTTGGTCTCTCTGCCTCTTTGTAGTTCAGGCTCTCCCTTACTGACTGAAACCAGTCAGTAATCCAGGCAGAAGTGAGGCTGCCATGTCCGCGTGGACGTTTGTGTCCGTCTCTGAACTAAACTTTTAACAGGATACAGTTACTTTGATTATTCTTTCAAGTGTAATATTTAATTTGATTCATCCACACATTCTCCACTCTGAAAAGGGAGACTGATTTACACAAACTTCTTAGCCACTAAATTCTTCCTTTAGATCTTCAGATTTGTGGGTCCATGTCTGACATTCCTCAGGTTACTTGTATTTGACCCAAAAACTGAGTTAATGACCGTCAGTAATCCAGCCCGGAGGCAGGCTGCCATGTTCTCCTGATTGCTGTGTGTCTCCCAGAGCATGTAAGCGTCAGCGTGCACCTCTGAATGTGACGGCATGTCTGTAGATCTGCAGGAGGATGAGCTGCTATGGTTAGTCTCCAGATTATAATATTTACTTTGTCTTTTCATTCCTCAGCGCGTTTTTCTGTGTCTGGCTTGTACAGAACAAACTCTATTCTTAGCTGCATGCAAGTGTGGGACCTAGCGACCTGTGAGGGCACCCAACCCATCACTCAAAGAGGCCATGAGCTTAATTATGCATAATTAAAAGCCTTGATATAATATAATTTAACACTGGCTGCAGGCATTTGGGCGCTAAGATAATCCTTTGACATGGTTTTAGCTAGCTGCAGGAATTAGCTAACTGCTAATGGAGCGAGGACGTTAAAAATCTGCATCTGAACAAGAGTTTGAACTGGACATGTGGAGTCTAATGAAGATGTTTCACCACTTATCCTTTAGAAATGCAGAAGCTACTTGGATGAAATGTCTTCAACAAACACAACAAGTCCAGTGTCCCTCGTCTCAGCTCGTACCATGACCTGGATGACCTTTGACCTTAACCTTTACAGCTGTGGAATAAGTATTTGTGGTTTAAATTAGATCCAATCTTCTCATTTAACATCAAATATCCATCCACATGTTCACGTGTTCATGCCGACCATTAAAGTGAGCCCTTTAGATTCACTGTCACATTACACTCAGGAGGGGTGAGTCCAGCTGTCAATCATCATTGTGCCACCCTCTTTTTGTGGTTTTAATTGTAATCACAGTGAAATACTGCTTGATATATTCCGATGACAGCACTTTAATAGAGCAATTATAGTTTGATTTCTGCAGATGAAACGGCCACCGTCCTTAACAAGTCAGATTAATAACAGTCACACTTATTAACTGTATCATTTCATAGATTTAATACCGCTGAAGGCAAAGACAAACGGACGTGTCTCCTTCATCATGGCACGCTGGCCAAAATGAAAATATAAAAGCAAAACAATCACATTAAAGGAATGTGATTAATTTGATACAAAAGAGATAATATTTCATAGTTAATGGAAACAGATACCACCGCTGCTTAATGAGAAGCTGAAAGCGAGGAGCCACTGTCACCTCATTCGATTCTTATCCTCTTAGGAAATGAATATTCACGAGGATGTAATCACAGAATATCGAGAGCTGGAACAGACATTCTTGTTAAACTCATTATATCCGAATGGTCACTGCAGCGGAACAAAGGAGCGCGTGAAATTCATCACATCCAGCAGAGCCAGCAGAAAGCTGTGCTCCCAGACAGCTGATGTTTCTATGAGATGCTGGAGATACGGTCTGGTGACTCCACTAGATACGCGGCTCTCTGACGTACGCTCATCCACGGTCCGTTTGTTAGAGTTAGACGTGTTGGAAGAAGTTTGATTGATACCACTCAGATTATTTTTGCCAGATTTTACCCACAATTCAGAGTCCAGACCATAAACATGTACAACACGTCTCCTCTTCCTCTCATTGGTCAAACTGACTCTACTTTCACGTCTTGTCTCCATCTTGTGAGTTTGGATCCAGAGTCTGATCAGTACGGTCTGAGGGCGGAGCCACGTGGAGCCGTGATATTGATGCCCCGCCCACTCTTCCTCCAGACTCAGTCAGGTTTGATGCCCCGCCCACACCCGGAATATGAAGTAGAGTTTTGAGTCGTGTTGAGACCGATCCGTGTGGACGCAGGTATTCTTGAAACGAAGCCATGGAAAACGGAGGAGGAGAAGATGGTTTTGGTATGTGGGGACGAGGTCTTAGTGTTTTAGTTTGGCCCAAGCCCCGCCCACTAACATGAAGGGGGTGGAGCTTATGACCTGCTTATACTGCAGCCAGACACCAGGGGGAGCTCTACTTGCTTTAGCTTCACTTCTGAGCTGTTCTGCTGTCCATCATTATACTGTTTATGCTCTGAACTAGTTGGTGACAGCGTGTGAAGGGAACAGACCCCACCCCAGTCACCGTTTTAATTTTTTGAGCCAAATCTGGACTCAGTCGGGTAGTATGAACTGATCACTGACCCAACTGCAAAAGGCCAGATCCAGAAGATGTCACCAGTTGGTTTGTGGACTACAGATGCTGAAGTTTCTTAATGTGCATATTGATTTTTGGAAGCAGAAGGGTAGAGAACATGACTGCTGTGTTTACGTAGACGCTTATATTTCATTTACCATCTGAGTCAAAGTTAAATCAGAGGAAAACTGCCTCATGTGAACAGACTGACCAGACACGACTGAGAGGAGTAGTGTCAATCATTTTTAATCCCTTCGTAAAGAAAATATTAGGTTGAAACCCATCCTGTAATGAATCTAAATGTCGTGAGTCATATTCATAGAGCATCAGGAGAGAACAGATCTAGTCTTTTTTAGAAATATATTTCATTTCTGTGTTTGTTGCAGCTCGGTTTCTGTCCTTTTGTCTTTCCTCTAAACCCCTTGACAACGTTTGGAGGCGTGGAGTCGGCCCCGTGCTCCTGGAAGCTTAAATGAAAGTACTCTTAATCTTTGCGTTCTGTCATTTTATAGTCCCAGAAAAGCCGGCCCTTCTCCACCAGATATATTTTCACTTTTATTCTTTCACACTCTGATCTTTGTCATAGTCATGCGGAGGACTTCTCTGGACTCGTGCTGCAGGATTACTTCATTCTGTGTGTGATAACGATTCTTATCTCCTCCACACTGATTTGCCGTGGTAAGGCTTACTCTGTTACACACGCTTTGCATGATAAGGTACGAACGTTAAGAAACGCTCACTTCTTTAAATCCAGTTTTACAAGCAAAGAAAAAAAATAAAAACCTGCCGTCTCAACCTGGAGGAGGATGAGACCAAGTGAAGCTTTTCTTTTTCTTGCATTGTCCACTTTGATGTTTTTGTGATTATTCCAGTAAGAAGGAAGCTCCTCTCATGGTTTGGAAGTAAACTAATACTGCTCTGAGTCTGTTTCCTCACCAGTGAAACACGATTGTTTGCGTGGTGATTCATTAATATGTTTGACACCACACCCCTCCATGCTAATGCATCCAGACCTGCTGAGTGTGGAGGGACATTGAATGCACCGTCATACGCGTGAAAGCAGTTAGAGACGGCTTTGTGACGTGGACCATGATCATTAGAGGACGGTTCGCTGTGGCCATGAAGGGATGCGTCGGTGTAAAATGATCAGTGCGGCATTCAAACGGCGACGGAGCACACAGTGTCTGCCAAGAACGCATCTGATGCCATCTGTCTCAGCAGACAGCAGCAATGGAGTCATAAGAATGGGTTTCATTATGAGGCTGTTTCACTTGTTACAGGAAACAAACCGGAGTCCTGCAGCCAGTCAGAGCGACGACGTATGTGACAGCAGGGATTAAGACCACCCCGACAAACGGCTCAATCACTTTCAGCTGCAGAAGCTATTTCACCGTTAGAACAGACGTCATATCAGACTCTTAACAGCTCTGTTCTTTGTTTTGTTGTGAATAAGTTCAGCTCCACGGCGCTCAGACGACGCGAGGCCGAGCAGATCCAGGCTGGAGCGTAATCGGTTCCCAGCAGAGGGGTCTGGGTGTTTTCCTCAGCTGAGGAAACTTAAACGTCCCCCTCTGAAGCCCACTTCCCCGCAGAGCTTTAAAAGTGGTTTCCATGACGATGTGCCGAGGCATACAGGGTCAATGGAAAGATGGTTGATGGCGACAGTGAAGACAGAGTTGGTGAATGAATGAGACAATAACTGAGGAGAGCGTTGTCACGTCTGAGCCTTCATCTCGTGTCTCGCTCATCTCACTCGTCAGCGCCGTCCCTGACTTTAGTTTATTTAGTTTTTAAGACAATCAGTCGTGCTTTCATTTAAAAGCTCTCCACTCCTGGAAGCTCTCATTACGGCCGGCGCCTCTTCAAAGAGACTCGGCACAACTTGGCATCTGTCAGCAGCTGCAGGCTCGTCCCACTTTGGTCCCACCTGAAGGGAATACCGCCGACTACTCTACAGCGATACGGGGATGTTAGCATCGCCATGGCAACGTTACACACCACCAGTTTCCGGCGACGGTTGGCTAACTGTCTCTCTGACGCTCTTTTCCTCTCATGTCACACAGCCCTTCCTCACTCTCGCTTTCTTCCTCCCCCTCTGCTTCTCTGTGATAAAATAAAACCCCAGGAACAATTAATTGAAGTTCCTCATCCCCCTCATCATCTCTGCTCCTCGGAGAGCGCTCATATCTGATCGTGACCTTCAGATGTTTCATCCCCGCTGCCTCTTTTTGTTTTCCTCCACCTGCCGACAGAAACTTCCTTTGAAAGTTATCAGAGACTTTTGAACTGATGCCACGAGGCACCCAGACTTTCCTACATCTCTATTGTTTTTTTAACAGCAGTGCTTCGATGTCCTTTCTGTTCTGTCAGACGCCGTGCAGAGAAAATTGTCAAGAGATGCGTGTGAGACAGGATGCAGGGACAGGGTTTGCTGTGATGCTCAGACAGATCCAGCATCTCTTTAAACGTCGTCAAACGTCGTCAGATTCATTTTATTCTATTTCATTTTCTTTTTCTTTCTGAATTTGACGTTTGTTCATCTTAAATCCAATCATGCAGGGCTGTAATCAGAAATAGAAACTTGATTAAGTCGACACGAGAGGTTAACACGACCCCGCGCTCGGTGCCTGTGGCGTAGCTAGCACTGGCTTTCACATATCTGTAGTCAGATATTCCTCATACCCCAACGGTAGCCATGCTTTCCTGTATTTACTTTGTCCTTTCATTCAGGACATTTAAATCCATGCTTTGCTTTGCCTTGTTGCTGCAAACTTAAAATTTACTAGTGATGTTACGAGACGTGCTGAGGCTTCGAAGCATGTGTCGAGTCATGGAGGGGGCATTTCCGTAAAGCACGTATCAAGGCTTCCAAAGTCTCGCTGCCTGGCTGTACCACATGACTGCTTCAGGAAGTGATTCGGATTTTACCGCAAGGTTTGACCCCTCAGGTTTTTGATAGAGAGTTGTGGTTAATTCAAAGTTTGGGAAAAGTTAGGTCAGAGGTCTTTAACAGCTGAGGTACTGCAGGGTGTCGCGAAAGTTTTGATTGAGACATTGTTTTTATATATATAAATATATATATATATACCTCTGCACTTTTTTCCCCATAAATTTAAATGTCATTAAATACACATGTTACATAACCATCTCTGCATCAGTTTGCCCTAGAAAACGTTGAAGACCCCTGCAGCAGGTGGTTGAAGTCTATGTCATAAGCCCCGCCCCCTCGACACTGAAGTACACACCTGATATAGTTTTAGTCATTTTCGGTAGCTGGTGTTTGTTCTAGTGTTCAACCTTCTAAGAAGTTTAGTTTCAGTTATCTGATGCTATAAAAACAGGATGTGACATCATGATGATTGACAGTTGCCAATGACAACCTGCTCCTTGAAGCTGAGTACGTGTTAAAACAAAGCAGCCCATTATAAAGTGAATACAGCAGTGAGTGTAGAGGACACGGGCGTAAATAAACATGTTTAACTGCTTCTTTGTGAGATTCCTTGAGTGCTTAGATAGACCACGACCAGCTTTTATCTTTAGGGAATGAAAGCAGACTGCATGTTAATGACACTGGGCGGTTTCTTGACTGAGTTTGATTATGTAATTTAAGCAGTGAATCCTTAATTAGCAGCACATAATTAAATGTGCTGGCAGTTGTCATGTCAGCCTGCAAAGTCCAGTGAAGCCAGGTAAAGCTAGAACTTCTTAAAATAGCATTGTAATTACTTCAGGCTGTAATTAAAACTTTTAAGTGGCGCGCTGTGAATGTGCTTTAAAAGCAGAAACACGTCGTGTAACTTGAGCTCCATCTGTGGTTAGCCGTCCATTATCTCCGCCTGCTTAGCCTTTGTGTTGTTACAGCCACATAACAGTTTGTTTCTGTCTTGGAGTGAATGCTTTTTCTTTGACTCTCCTGCAGACACTATTCATCCCGTATCGGCTGGTTGCTCTTGAGGTTACTCTTTAGTGTGGCCCTAAGTGCTGTTGTGCACCATTATTCTAAACACATTCAGAGTGCTTCTTCAGATCAGGAAGAAAGCAGCGAGCTACAATCACCTTGGATGTGAGGCGCAGCATTTCTTGTCTGATAACAGTGGTACAGTGAAATAAGAAACACTTGAGCGTGAGAGGAGTGTGCGCCGACTCAGCTTGAAAAGGAAGCGCCGTTTCCTCCCCCTGCTTTTAAAACGTCCCTGAAGTAGCCTTCGCTCCACCTGCAGCTGCTGCTGAGTAGCTGCTGGACAGCGGCAGGTGCTAAGAAAGCACATTACAAGCTCTAAAGACAGCGTTCCCCAGCACAGGATTAATGAAGGTGGAGAAAAACATGAAAGTGTTTTTCATCTGGTTAATGCTGGATTCATGCCCCGGTCAGGCGTCGCTGCTTCACAGCTTCAAAGAACTGGAGGTGTTTTTCTGCGCTGCCTCTGGGTCTCTGTTGTTCCTCCCTCCCATCTGCTGCAGAGACGTAGCTCGTATTAAACGTCTGAGGAAATGACCACCGGTGATCAGCAACTGAAGAAAAAAATTCTCAAAGAATTCATTAAATGTCTGCTCCTGGAAGTCGTTAGTGGAAAAAACCTTTTTTTGTTTAAATTTAGATTTTCAAATGTATTAACCTTTATTAGAGTTTATTAATTACTAGCCTGAAAGACAGGATGACTGTCCCGCCTGCAGATCATTAGTGACTCCACTGGGAACTAATCATGCTCCAACAAAGATCTGTTGGCCCAATCAGATCGTGTGGGCGGGGCTTAATGTGGTGATTGACAGAAGAGAGACAGCAAGTAGTCTTACATGTCATTTAATTAATTAAAGCAAGCTGTTTAGAGTCCACTATCAGGTCAGGGTACCCTTCTACTCCACCAGCCACAACATTATGACCACTGACAGGAGCAGTGAATAACATCTAAAGCATCTTGCTTCAGTTCAGTGTTCTGCTGGGAAACTTCTGGACCTGGCTTCATTCATTGGTGTGGATGTTACTTAGACATGTAGCACCCACCTAGACCAGACCAGGCACCCCCACCCCATAGCAATGACACTCCTTGATGGCAGCAGCCATCCCCAGCAGGATGCAGCCACAAAAACACTTTAGGAAGAAGAACAGCACAAGGTGTTGACCTGGCCTCCACATTCACTAGATCCCAAACTGATAAATATTAGGTCATAATGTTATGGCTGATCGTGATGTCCAGTGCCACAGACAGATGATGGACTAACATCTAAAACATTATTTGAATGGCACGCTGTAGACGTGTTGGTCCACACTGCTCTAAACCATTCTTTTAATCCTTTATTCTCACTCCAACTTGACGACCTCTCTAACCGTTCTAATTCTGTGATTGTCTCCTTTGGCTTCTAATTTACTGACTCTCATCGTCTAGATAATCCAACAGCACTGATGCTATTTCACTGTCAGACTTTAGGGCTGATGCTTCACTTTGAGACCGCTGCACACAGTAATGTTGGGGGGGGGGGGGGGGGTTCAGATCACACACGCACCCAGACGACCACACAGGCGTATAAATCACGCCTGCAGACGCTCACGGGAGCACACATATGCCTTTAGACACACTCAGACACACACTGATGGCTTTCCTGGAGATTCACTGCGGCTGTAAAATTATCTTGTAAAAGAGTGGGGGGTGGGGGGGGGGGGTGGGGGGTGGGGGGGGGTGCTTCAGCTCTGGAGGGTTCATTAACTAACACACACAGACACACAAACAGGCATAAAGTGACCCCTGCAAGGAATTCATTAATTTTTATGACCCCTCTCACCTCGTGGCAGTTCATTTGTTCTCTGACCCATTAGGTCGGCAGCGTTTCAGAGCTCTATCCTTTTATTTTAGGGGGGTCCTCTTTCAGGTGCTGGTCCACAGTGAGATGAGATGATCCACCAGAAAAGGCTTTAAAATCCAGTGAAGCTCTGCCTGAGGAGGGCTGTCACAAAAAACCTGTTACCGTTTATTAATCTCTTTCACTCCAAGCTCAGTCCTGAACTAAAACTATTAACATTACTGAGGAAGAAGAAAAGATTTGTGCTGAACACATCAGATTACTTGGAGTCTAGATGGTGTCAAATAAAGAAATGACTGCGACGTAAACAGTCCAGCATACTGCTCTCAGACATTTTAAGATGACCTGTGTTTTAGTCTTTACTAGAGTAGAACACATACGACAGTCACATAAGAGTGCAGATAAGTTTGGTTTGGGGTTAATCAGATTTAGAGGGGTGGTGTAAATCTTTGATTGTCTGATCTCTCTGGCTGAAATAAATCCATCGTCTCTGAGCATGTCTGCTCCACCTGGGCTAAACATCAGGTGAGGAGCTTCCAGGAGGGACGGAAACATGAAGGTAGAAAAACGAGATGAACCAAGATGGAATCAATGTGGACAGAGACGATGGAGACGTGGAGACATCTTGGTTGTCTTCTAAGACTCTACACATTCAGGACGTGGAAGTAAAGATGGAGAAAATAGACTTTTTCTGTTCTATTTCCAGTAGATGTGATGCTCCACGTCTTCAGAACATCTTCATCAACGAAGGACTTTGAGTCGTAAATAAAAAGTCACTGAACTTTCCTCTAAACTAAATCAGTTCTCTGTGTGTACACTAGATGCCCAGGAGCTGCATGAAAGCAGGCCAAGTGCAGCACGATCAGAGTTCACGAGGTTAAAGAGCATTTGTTTCTACCTCAGCTCTCAGCTCCTGTTCAGTCATGTGTATAACGACATGCAAACAAAATGATTACACCAACTCTTCACCTCCCTCCCTCCCTCAGTTCCTCACATGCTTTCTCTTCTGTCTCTCATCTCAAAACATCCAAAAGGCCAAGATACTAAACCGTGATAGCTGGTGTCATTTTAATGAGGCTTTATTGTTCTCTGTGCTGCATTAAGAACCAGAATAAAGACCAAAATAAAAAGGGAAGTAGTGAAAACGTTCTTTAAAGCTCCCATGAGGAATGTATCCGTGTGATTAGAACGCCTTTTAAAATGTTCTGATAGCAGAAAAGACTTGTAATGACTCAGGAGGTGACAAAGCGTAAAGATACTGCAAATAAAAATAGCAGCATTGTAGGAAGCATTTATTTATTTAATCACAATAAAATCTACAAACTATTAAAAACAGAAACCGTACAAGACATTTACCAGAATGACTTTTTCTAGCAAACACACTGTTCTTAATGCCTTTATCAAGTCTGAGTTATGTCATTTTTAAACTAAAAGTCATGCTGTGCCTTGGCTACCTCCCCAGAATACTGCACTAAGTCCCAATTAGTTCCTGTTAAATTGTCTGTGACTGTAACCTTGTCTCCTTCACATTCTGCTTATGCTTGGAACTTAACGCCACCTGCATGTGTTTGACTCGTTATGTTCCTGCACAGTATCGGTGCTGCGTGTTTCTGCAGAACGTTCTGATGTTTGTTTTTAATTCACGTTGCTGCGATATTACAGAAGCTACGGCAAATATGTTCATATCGATGCAGTCACTGGATTTAAAGACACCGTTAACATTTACCCATGACCATGATGTTTACTTGTCACTGATTGTCTATAAAGATGGATGGCATCACAGCTGTTTGGAAGCGTCTCCAGGCCACCATCATCCTGGCAGACCCTGTCTCAGCCAAAATCAATGCTAGTTCAAAAATGGCCAAAGAGGTTTGGGCATGAGTGGAGCTAAGGATGGGCTGATAACACCCAGGCAGAGACCGAGCAACCTGTCACTCAAAGCAGGAGCCTATCCCAGCTGTGATTGGTCTAGAGGGGGGTCCACCCTGGACAGGTCTCCAGTCTATCACAGGACTAACACAGAGAGACAGAATCACCAATGAACCTAAGCAGCATGTCTTTGGACGGTGGGAGGAAGCTGGAGAACCTGGAGAGAACCCACACATGTATTTTATTCGTATAGAAGCCTGCACTAAGCTATAAACATGTTTATTTCAGCTGAACATCGAGGTCTTTGAAGGTTGACTCGCTTTTGGAGCCACCACCTAGTGGTTATTGGAGGAACTGCGGCTTTAGCACTCTAATGGAGTTGGAGTTTTGATTCCCACCGTCATCAGTTCCCTGCAGTTTGTTTGTCCAACAAATATGGAACACTTCTTACACCGGATGAACCGTCCCCAGTGAATATAATCCACTCAGAGCTTTCAGTTTCTTCTTTAACATTATAAGTCGTACGAAGATATAATCTCTGAGAGACGGGGTTGAACTCCTGATGTGTCTGATTATGTTGCATCCTCTTACCTGTTTTGCATAATTCCCCTCCAGGTGTAGCGGCATCTTACCAGTGAAGCAGGTAATGTTGGAGATCTGTATTCCTGAGGATTTAAAAGCTTAAAGTCTGATTCTTAAATGCTATAAAGACTTCACAAAGAAACTGTCACCTCTCTTATAGACATTCCCACCGCTGCCAAACATAGGCTGGTAATTGTTTTGCCTCCTGTGTGTGTGCTCAAGTAACTGCCCATTTAAATGAATACCAGGACGTGGCTGTGATATATTTTAGTCTTCTGAGCAGACGTCTGTGTTGTCGACCTCGTTCCTCTGAGTATCTTCTGTTGTATATTCATGTTGGCATATTCAAATCTGGCAGTGAACTATCTGTGAACTCGACCAGTGCCACGACAACTTACAGCCACAGTTAAGAGACTCTGCTTCTGTTTGCAAATATATGTGCATGTGTGATGGATGGGCTGCAGCGAGGAAGAGGAGAAGAAGAGTGTTGAGCTTTCTCTCTGGAAGAAAAGGCAAATACTTGAGCAAAGGCAATTTGATTAGTCAACCGCCATTGGATGGGCAAAGGTTAGAAGAAGAATCTGTGAAGAGATAATCTCATCATGGCCACTGAGCAATGCAGGGATTCAATAAAGCAAGATTCAGCAATTTGTTTCCATCGCCGTAAAGTAGAAGTTACAGTCGAGCTGCGACGGCGCTGAGGAAATATGACAGAGCAGGAGAGCGAGGACTCGTGGGTAAAGTGGTAGTTAAACCCACTTACACTCAATTTAACCAACGTTTCCAGTTGACCTTAATCACTCAGATGATTGAAAGCACTCGTTCCCTCCATCTGAGTAAGTTTTGGACGTTTCTGTGTGAGCGAGCGGTAGGATGTTACACGCGATGGCAAAGCTTTCAGCAGCACGACGTTGAGGGTTAGAAGCAGACTGGATTTTCACGGCTCAGCGCTGCACTAAATTATTTGAACTGTAACCCTGTTTGCTGTTGACCTTTGCATCCAATCAGATTTTGGTTGACTGGGAAGTTTAAATGTGGAGAAAACATCTCGGGGGTATGTTTCATTACAGTGTTAGCTCGTCACAAGCTTCTTTTTGGCAAAACTGCACCAAACAAAAACTAAAAAAAGGAAGCAGTTATTATGAGCTGGTGTCTTTAAAATTCAGACACATGTTTGGTCGACTGAGGCTGAACAACTAAGGCTGACAGTGTATCCCTTCACTGCAATCGATAGCAGCTAGTTTGCTGCCTTTCACAATCATTGCGGTACATCTGTGTATGTGTAGCTCATTGATGAAGGCTTAAGAGCTTTAAACGAAGATCTGGCTTCAACTTTGAAAGCCAAGTGACACGTTAGAGTCAATCCAATTGATCACCAGTGGTGTTATATCTGACATGCTACCTTTAGCTGTCTTTATGCTGCAGATGGTTGCTGCAAAGTCTCTGATTTTGACTGACTCTGTGTAAGAGGTCAAATTAAAATCTAGTCTGTTTTGAAGCTGGATGTTTGCTGGATTCACTTTATTCTGCTTATCAGACGTCAGGTTATGTTCCTCTCCCTTTAGTCACCTCCAGTTCATCCTGGAAGACCCCAAGGCGTCCCCAGCCCAGTCCTTCTTGCAAATTTTGGGTCTAACCTTCGGTCTCCTCCCAGCTAGCCGTCTACAATAAACCTCCAACCTCAGCTGCCCCCTCTTGATCCAAATGGCTGTATCTGAGCTTCCTGTGAATGTATGAGCTCCTCATCTTTAACGCTTGTGCCCATGCCGTTCTCTCCATCAGCATCCAAAGTTCATGAGCATAGGTGAGGATTGGTACATAGATTGACTGAGAAAACAGCCTAGCTCCCCCTACACCCCGACAATCCAAAAATGGAATCACTGTTGGATTTGTTTGTCGCTCTGCGAGATACAGAGGTGGAAGAAAAAGATGTAGGCCAAGGGAAGAGAACAAGTCTCTGATCTACAACCAAGAAGACAGCAGTGCAAGGAGAGGCTGACAGAAAAGGGATAAAGCTCTTGTTGTCTTGTGTCCAGGTCAGAACAGGAAGAGATGAACAAGAGGTGAAGAGAAAAAGGCCGGAGCTGTGGCTTTTGATGCTTTCTGTTCTGGTGAAGAAGTAAAAACAAAAAGAGAGAGATGAGTGTTTGTAGGAGCAGGAAACAGCAAAGTTATGATGAAGAGCAAAGTGAGAGAGTGAACAACGTGCAGGAGGAAGCAGAGAGACTTTTGGACGGGTGGGGGTGGGGTGATTCCCAGACCACCACTATGACCTTCTGTCCCACAATCCATCAGGGCGTCGGAGGCTGCATGGCCACACGCCACGATGACAAATCTGCCTGTCAGCTGAACACAGTCCAGCATGACAACTTGGCATTTTAACAGCTCAGATTAACTTTCAAACTTAGACACTTAGACGAAGACATGACATTCACTTCTGTGTACGCGGTCACAGTTCAGGAGCGTCGACATTTCACTCGTGTAAATGAGCGCATTGATAGAATTTGGAAATCATGCCAGTGGTGTTATATTAACGTTGTAATGGGATCATTTTCAGATGCTACTGGTTCATTTAACAGCAGTACTGGTTTTGTGTTCGGTGACGCAGATAGTTTAATAGAGTTATTTTCTTCAGATCTGTGTTTCTGTCATAGAGACAAGACTGAAGCACTCGCCCTTTACTTCAGGTTTGGTTCCACTGTGTTCATCAGCTAGTACCTGAGTAATGGGGCTCTATAACAAGACTCAGATCTGATGACACACTGTTTGGATTTCACTGTGGGCTGTGTTTCAACCATAACAAGATAATTGCGCTAAGATGACATGATACAACACTACGATGTTACGATAAATGCTACAATTTTTCACCTAATCTTATCTTCGCAGTTGCTATTGCAGAGGCTGTAGTAGTGCTTCGCACAGCCCACTACTGGCCCTATAGCTTTGCTATATGGGTCAGTAGTACATGCAGCAGACCCCTCCCAGCTCCACCTGAAAGCCAGCATCAGGCTAAGTCATTGGTCAGCTAATAGTTAACATATATTAGCAGTGAAGTTATGTTGGGCACAAACACACTTAACACATGGATAATTCACCCTAATATAGTCCTGTATTGAGTGAAGTGGTCATAATGTTTTGGCAGCCTGTGACTGTCATGTAAAAATGGAGTAGAGGGGTCATAGTGTCAGGTGTGGCCTAGGCTAAGAGGAATAATAATTAAAACATATTTTTATTGAACTTCTTGTCGTTCACCAGTTTCTGATATTTTAGCTGTGTATAACGCAGCATTTCACTGAAGTTGTAGCTTAATAGATGGCATATTTTATGTCTGCACCGACCTGGCGCCTGTATAAAGCACTAAATTAGGTTTTGACCACATAATGAATGTAGTAACCTAACAAAAACATAGACTATAACCTATAACATTTCATAAATGTTAATGTCAATTTTATATTTCCATTGAGCTATCACTTTTGTACAGTAAATGCATGACTTGAACATTTTCTGTTGACAATATTGTTAGGTTAAAAATACAAGGCAATGCAGATTTAAGATTACACTATTGCTGTAGTAGCCAGGCTAAGCCCAGTGATAGCCTCGTTTTTTTGTCCTATAGTTTAGTTTATCCTACAACATGAACAGAAGGGATTTTGAAAATGAGATAAACGGGTCCAAAACGGACCCGGGCCGGATGAGCCATATGAGTCCGCTGCGTGTCCGCAGCGGATGTATATGTATCAATTAGCGGGTCCCAAACGGACCCGCCGCGGAGGTGAGGCTTTAATCGCGGATGCGGAGCAGCGCGGAGCCACGGCGGAGTTCCTCAGTGCATCTGGACCCCGATACGGGTCCGTTCCGGAAGCCGACATACATCCGCGGCAGGTCCGCTGCGCAGTCCTTTTGCTGTGTGGGATGATGCACGTTTATGCTTGTTGAACTAGTGGTACTTATTGCCTCTGCGAAGGAGGTGTTTGTTGACTTTCAACTTGTGAAGGTTTTATTTCACTTACACTGACACGTGTTGTCGTCCAGTCTCCACAGATCACTTAACTCCTCTTTGCTGCCGCTGCACACGCTGCGTTTCTCTTTTCTCTCTCTCTCTCTCTCGCTGTGTGTGAAGAGCAGCCCCGCCCCTCAGTGATCAGAGCGACAGAGCGGAGGTTTTATTTTTATATTATTTTTTTCAGAGAGAGACCGAGAGCAGTGCAGGGACATCTAATATGTTAGCATGTTGGCATATGTTAACGTATGCTAACTAACATATGCTAACTTCCGTCGAAGTTAGCATATGTTAGCATATCCGCCACAGGCCTCGCTCCGTCCTTTTTTTTTTTTTTTTTTTCCCCAAGCCTCGCTCCCTCTGTGTGTGTGTGCGCGTGTGTGACGTCAGTGAGACAGAGCGGGAAACAGCCCTCCCCCTCCTTAACTGCTGCTGCGCAGGTGCTTTGATTAACCAAGAAGCACAGAACCACTCCCTCGAACCACTGCCATTTACTAAAAACGTATGCCAGTTACTCACAAACTTTTTTCACAGTGACTACCACAAGGCTTCCATGAACACAGACATGTATTTTTTATTCTTCCTAGTGTAAAAAAAGTGGACATTCTAGCGAGTTGAAAACTACCATCCGTTAAACTTCTGTGACGAAAAACTTTGCTGAATTAACATTGGGTCCTATGGAGCAGTTAGGCTGTCCACTCCTCACTTCTAGGCTTCTCATTCAAAAACTGTGAATCCTATCGGTTAGGTAGACACATTGTAGGCATCAGGACAAGTATGACTACTACTTTGGAGAAAATTTTGTGTGTAGAGTGAAATTTGTGGAAGCAATCACAGTTTTAAAAAAATATTTTGAACATTTTTTCAGAGCAGCCCGCCCTCTAACTGTTGGGCCTCTCACTCTAGCGCGAACATTCCGCGCAATACACACCCATTATAAACCCGAAAAAACAATTTTCGCGACTATGTCGCAAATAGTTCCGACCTGGAGAAACTGAATAATAGCACACCCGCCCCGATCGATACGCACGTTCTGATGTATTTTTCGTGTATGTGCGATGAACTGTGCGGGAGGAGATAGCGACCGAAAATCCGTGGGAATAATAATAAAAATAGACGACAATAACAAGTAGTGGGCTGTGCTTCGCACAGCCCACTACTGACCCCTATAGCTTTGCTATATGGGGGTCAGTAGTGGGCTGTGCTTGCACAGCCCCACTAATAACTCTGCATCCAGTCGTAGTCCTACAGTACAACAATCAGAGAAGTTTACTTGTAAATAAAAGCAGTTCTATGGTGCTCTAATGACGTGTATGACCACTTCGTAGGGGTTAAACAAAAGACACAGACTAGTCTCTGATAGAAATACCGTAGAACGTAATAAATCTATATTGTAGATCTGAATCCATCTGCTGAGAACAGACTGCTCATGTGCTACAGACTCTGAGCTGCAGACATGTATATGTATATCACCCGATACCGATATATTCAGTCTTTTTACACCAAAATTGGTAACAACATAATATATCACCTATACCCAGATTTTATTGTGATGTCCCACTGGATACAAACAAAATAAGTTACCGAAAAAAGTGCCATTCATTTATTTTTTGTGTTTTTAGAGAGAAAGTTTTGCCTCAAACACTACAGACAATATCAAAACAAGGATGACAAATGTAGCGTATAACTCTGCATGATTCTTCCTGAGGTGGGTGATCAGATTTGATGTATTAAAGGAAGACGCCTTGTTTCCTCCTCTCATAACCACCTATGCTTTGTTAATAGGTGAAACCACGGACATCTCATACACCGGGCGAGCTAGCTTGTTAGCCACGGTTAGCAACCTACGAGACTAGCGTGTTGTTGTTATTTTGCGTCATCAAGCACGCGCCTGTTAACGTCCCATGCTGCGTTCATGCAGACTCGGAAATGCTGAAGCTACAGAACAAACATCGGTTATAAAAACCCGATACCGATAATTCCCGATATTACATTTTTAACTTGATATCGGCCGATAATGTCGGACATCCCTACTAAAAAGCAATTTAAAAAGGTGTGTTTTTATCAGATCTAAAGGTAGGAAGGTCGGTAAAGTCGCAGATGTGTTTGGGGAGAGAGTTTCAGAGGGAGGACGCAGCTGCAGAGACGGCTCTGATGCCCCAGGTTCAATGGTTGGTCCTGAGTGGTGGAGTAAGGAGGTTTACGTCAGGGGGATGGATCATGGCGATGGAGCAGGTCAGTGAGATAAGAGGTGAGGTTGTTAACTGACTGCTGGTGAGAGGATCTGGACTGTTCCTCTGCTAGCGTTAGCCGATGTCTTCTCAGATGAATGTGCATTGCAGTAGTACTTTAGTTGTATTTCAGGACTGACTTACATATTTTGCATTTTGCATGTGACGTATTTCCAAACACTTGATGAACCGCTGCTCGTTTACCTTGCTCCACATAAAGCCCCGTCCAGATAATGTAACTGTCCCAGCAGATCTTTGCAGGAGCATCATCAGTTCCCAACGGAGAGACAGGGCAGATGATATTATCAGAGCATTTTCATTAAAGATTAAACTACTAACAGCCTTGAAACTGAACCAATACACCAATACATTTGTGGGCCATGACCCCAAAACAATCGTCTAAAAGCTATTAAAATGCAGGACGTAGTACTGCTACAGACTCTGAAATAGTTCCCTGAGAGGGATATAAACCCAAAAGTTTCTGGGCCACATAAAGTTTGCTCCATAAATCTTTCAATGCTCTCCTTGAAGGTGTAGAGATTTTCAGAGGCCAAACAGCTTCTCGTTCAAAGGACTTATGTTTTAAGGCGTTGCTCATAATGGGATGGTATTAGCCTTCGGCAGACAACAGTGTATTTAGAGGCTGTGACCATTATCACCTTTTAAAAATTCATGCTTTGCACATTTTCCAACAACCTCCCTGCAGATGCTGGATAGTGTTGCGCTGGGTTGTACGCGTGAGAGGTTTAGCAAGCACTCTCAGAAAGCTGCTGTCACGAATCATGAATCACTGTTAGATTTCTGAGCAGGTGAAGCAAAGAAACACGTAAAATCAGATTTAATATTTCTTGTCTGCTTCAAGGAGAGAAAGTGTGGAAGAATTTAGAGACACAAATATAAAAATAGACCCACGGTACGTTGTCGTGGAGGAGACGTCCCACATCCTCCCTCTCTGCTCTTTGCTTCAACATAGAATAGCTGAGTCATTTATTGGCGCTGACAAGTTGAAGATTTGTGCTTCAAAGGAACAGGAGTATGCTTTAATAATTAATGATCTAAAAGTACGTGGACAGATCTTCATCTCTGTGCAAACAATCCTTTCCGCCGGCGTTCCAGTCATTGTTGTCTTTTCAAAGGATCCTGGTCTCATCATAATGAGGCCGTGTCTCGTCTTCATTCAGCTTTTTGACTCTCCTTTCTGTTTTCACCATCTCCTCCTCTTTCTGCTTCTCTGACACCTACTCCCGCTTTATATTAGCTGACAGCTTCTGAACTGCAGAGTGACTTTTAATAAAAGGCTTTCGTTCAAATAGAAGGTTTCATTGTAATCAGTGATGAGCTTCATCCTGACTCATCCTTTTCCCTTTATCTCACCTAGTGCACAAAACTGTCTTTATCTCTCATTCTTGTTCCAAGTCATTTTGTTCTGTTTGTTCCAGCCGATGGACTCCTGAGTGTTTGAATAAATTGGATTTGTGAATAAACGCTAATTCCTGGAAATGAGTCCCGGTCACGTGATGTTTACCAACCTGCTCACGCCGTCGTCTGAATTCATATCGGGAGGATGCAGAACCATGTAGATGAGGCTAGCACTTTGTGTCGTGTTGGTCATGACAGGCACGTAGACGTCTGTGTGAATGACACTGATAATTGGACTAATTAACCTCTTTAACCCCGCGGAGCCATCAGCAACTTTACTTTCATTCAAGAGTCCACAGACTTTTAGTCAGAATCAGTGTCAGAATACTTTATTAATCCTTCAAGGAAACTGTTTTGTTGCTTTTGTTGACAGTTGCTAGATGAATAAAGGTAATTAAAATAAGTATAAGTTTAAAGGAAATAAGTATGATGCATTTAAGGAACAATATTGCACAAGTATTCACAACATACAGAGGTAGAATTTGCAAATAAATTAAGAGTGTCTAAGTGTTAAAGAGTGACCAACACTCAGTGGGAGGAGTTATAAAGTTTGATGGCAGGAATGAGCTCCTGTGGCGTAGATAGGTAGATAGATAGCAGCTCCATGAATAAAGTGCAGTGATGTTTAAGTTCAGTTAAGGCTCAGAGTTGAGCAGGCGGATGGCGTGTGGATAGAAACTCTTCTTCAGCCTCTCAGTCTTTGCCCTCAGGCATCAGAAACGCCGTCCTGATGGCAGTAGAGAGAAGAGAGAGTGTCCGGGGTGACTGGGCTCTTTCAGGATCTTCTTTACCTTTAACCTGCAACGTTTGGTGTAAATGTCCTGCAGGTCGGGGAGGGGGGTTCTCTTGAGGGCAAGGAAGTCCTGCCTGGTACAGTTTCCCATCCAGGTGGTGTTGCTCCCACACAAGATGCTCTGGATGGTGCAGGTGTAAAAGTTCCTGAGCACCTTGAGAGGAAGCTTAAAGTCTCTGAGGCGTCTGAGGAGGTAGAGATGCTCTCTGGCCTTCTTCACCATGATGTTCAGATGGTGAGTCCATGACAGGTCCTGTGAGATGGTCACTCCCAGGTATCTGAAGGTGTCCACTCTTTCCACCTGGATGTTAGTCCCTCTGCTGTTTTCTCCACTATCAGTTCCTTTGTTGTTAGAGTCTGTTACTGAAGGTTCTCCTTAGACTGGCCAGTGTGTTGTGGAGTGGGTGAGATGAGTTGTCCAGGATGGTCTCCACTCTTACCAGCATCCTCCTCTCTGACACTGTGTTCAAAGAGTCCAGCTCCACCCCGACAGCATCACTGGCCTTAAGGATCAGTTTGTTGAGTCTGTTTGCGTCTGCCGCTCACAGCCTGCTGCCCCAGCTCACTGGCCACCACAGACTCACAGAACATCCGACAGATGTTAACGGACCTCAGTCTCCTCAAACGGTGGAGTCGACTCTGTCCCTTCTTGTAGTAGCCTCAGTGTCTTTGACCAGTCCAGTGTATCATCAGTGTACACTCCCAGATACTTGTAGTCATCCACAATGTCCACCTGGGCCCCCTGGATGGCTCCTCCTCATGTCCACAACCAGTTCCTTGGTCTTCGTCACATTCAACTGAAGGAAGTTTCCCATCACAGCTCTGTCCTCAGCCTCCTCACCATCACTGATACATCCTACTACTGCAGAGAATCTACAACACATTTCAACAGTGCAGAACAAGTGATAAAACGCATTATCCAAAGTGAAGCATGCATCACTTCTTCTGTTTTTCACTTGTGTGTAATGACTGGATGTGTTCTGTTAAACTGAAGCATAAGCAGTTGTCATCTGTGTTTGATCAGATTTCATCTACCAGAGTAAAAGCCGCCCTGTTACCAGACATTTTATTTAATAAATATTTCATCCCTGCAGAATTTTCTAAAGCGGTTTGCTCGACACTTAACCATGATTTACCCTGACGACATATTCGTCTTGGTGCTTTCAAGATGGTTTGGAATGAATTCAAAACAAAATAAAATAATAAATAAATGTGTTTCTATCGAGAGCCATGATGAAACATTTAGTCATATTCACGTCATGATCAGGCCGAGTCAGTGGAAGTTGGTAATTGGGGCAAAGCATTTCCATTTATTCCCTGGTGAAAGCAGTTGGAGAGAGCAGGCTTCAATCAAAGCTGTGTTTTAATAATAGACACTCACAGTAGCAGCTGAATGTAGTTCTTCAGAAGCTCGGTTGTTATTGCTGTTTGCTCCTCTGGCTACGCATTCAACTCCAACATCGTCAGTTTAAGCACTTTGACTGAAGCACGAGAACAGTTTGTCAGAGTTCAGCTGTCATAGCTGTGATGTTGATGAATGCATAAGGTCAGGGGTCAGACTATGTGTTGGCGGAAGTGGGCGTGGTCCACGGGCTTGATGTTACCGTCACGAGTGTACGAGCTGTCAGGAACTGAGCCCAGGATCTCAGTTATCTCTCTGAAGGACTTGTTATTTTTATCGCCTCAATTAAATCAACATTCTCTTTACTCCTGGAGTCTTTGTTAGCGTTGTTAGCTCCCAGAGTTTCCTAATAGAGTAGTGGTGTGGCCAAGCAGCGCTGTAAGGCACCACCTGACTCCCTTTTACCCCTCTGTTTCCTAAAGAGAGGTTTTAAAGCTCAGTGTGGCGTCACCAGCCATCGCCATCTTTGGCTAACTCCATCTAACGTCAAAAAGCTGCGGCGTGAGTGGAGCTGGTATTCTGTGAGAGAACCCACCTGTCAATCAGAGCATTCATTAATTAATACAAACCTTTTTTCAACAAACAAAAGTAAACTTTACCTTGTCATAGGTTCAGTGTAACAGGTTTGCATGGGAGACTCGCGGGTCACGTTCTAATTCAATCCGCGCCCTGTCGCCCCCTGCAATAGCTCTGCGACCTCCCTAGGGGGCGCTCCCCCCACATTGGGAACCACTGCTGTAGCATCAACTTCTCAGATAAACGGGACACCTGAACGTACACTGCTATGTGCTTATACTGTATGTTGTAGTCCCATGGAGGGGGTGGAGCTTACGTCCTATGCTGCAGACAGCCACCAGGGGGAGCTCCACATGCTTTGGCTTCACTTAAGAGGCGTTGTCATGGCGTCCACTCTTTTTACAGTCTATCCAAAAGTATCAGGACAAAAAACAAGTATCACAGCAATTAACACAGCATGCAAGTTATAGAATATCTAAAAGGCTCTGGCTTCTATGGACATTAGAGGAACTTCAGACGTTGCTGCTTGGCATTCACTCACTGCTGCTTTGTGCTGACAACATTTAACTGATGAGCCAATAAGAGAGCAGCATCTCAGTAGGGTCATAACGCTCGCACTGGCTGCCAGAACGAGGACAGCCAGAGGCAATCTTTCACCTGATCATTAATTCACTGACGGACTGAGACTGACGAGACTGCTGAGCTGAGATCTGCAAAGGAAGCAAGCTAAAGCTAGCCAACTGCTAGCCGCAAATGAGAGTCCAAAGGGCTGCACTGTGCTGAGGGCCATGGATGTAGCCGCGAGCAAGAAACTGGGGTTAACTAAGAGTGGAAACACTTAGAGTGTCGACCTTTAGTCGTTGAACCGATGAACAATTACACTATTTTACTTTGTATTATTACCATCACAAATCCATTAGCATTGTTGAATCTTTGGATGCATGTTGAGGGCCTTGGCTTCTATTCATCACCATGCTGTACATGTCACCTGTAATAATATTCAGTTTTGTCAAGGTACAGTCCGTTGTGCAGGACACATAAACTCCTTTTTAATGTTGGATTCAGGCGGATGCAGAAGAGACAACGTCTGACTCCAGTGAGACAATCAGAGAAGCAAAATGTTCCGTCAGTAATATTAGGAGGACAGAACGTTCCTCATCCATGTGAATTTAAATCTGATCTAAAACACAAATACGTATTTCTCTTTGGTGCTTTTTGTGGCATGAGCGTCGTGTTGTTCCAGGTAGCCGCTAACACCAGCCACCAGCTAACGGTCTATCTGGGGCTCAGCAGACCGCCTTGTTATTCTTGTTTTTCATTACTCATGCAGGTTGTGGTGCGATGCCGGGAGGGTTTAGGTCATGTTGCCCCCTGGAGATTTCCATCCCTGCTCCCACGACCTCGCACAGCGCATTAGCATCGCGATGACAACTGTGAACAAACCTGCTGCATCTGCTGCAGCCTGCTTAGTTCTCCGCTCAGGTAGTCGGAGGTCATACCGAGTGCATCCAGAGAAAGCGTACCTGCACGCATCAGAGGTGTGTGAATGAGAACAACTAGACAAATGTGTTCTTTTAAACTGCCGCCGGGTTACATGTTTGGAATAACGGCAAAAAAAAAGGTGTGATCGCTCTAAAGCTTGTTCACAGGAAACAGAGGAAAGAAGTAAATCCTTTATCGCTGTATTTTCTCTGCTCCACACAAAAACAAATTAATTCACATTAAATAGAAATTAGCTTTCAGAGCTTAAACAATGCTTTAATTAGGGATAATTATTATGAATTACTGTTCATAAATCTATCAGTCCTCCTGACTCCTAGACTGAATATTGAACTTTCTTAGTAGAAACAGTTGGACAGGTTTCTGATCAGGAAACTTTGAAGTTCTCTTGATTTTCTGGTTCTCTCTGGTTATTGGAATAAATCCATCCTCTCTGCTCCACGTGGACTAAACATCAGGTGAGGAGCCTCCAGGAAAGACAGAAACATGGAGATAGAAAAACAAGATGGAATCAATGTGGACGGAGACGATGGAGACGTGGAGACATCTTCTTCTTTCAGTAACGTTGGGATAAAGCTTCCTCTGCTGCACAGCTGCCAAACCACTTAAAGTTCTACAGTCATTGATGTTTTGATGTTCACACATACATCTGATTAGATCATTGAAGATGTAAATGCAGCTGCTGTCTCTTAAAGTTTCTTGAAGGAGCATCAAGGAGACGTGAAGTTTGATTATACCTGGCATTTTGAAATACAGGAGGTAGCCATCAGTATTCACTGCACATGGACGACACTGAAGAGTCTGCAGGAGATGACATGGAAACAGAGAGAGTGTTTTAGATGTTGTAGAAAGCTCGTGAAGCCTCGTAGCTCACTCGTCTGTTCACGTCTCCTTCAGGACAAAAGCCCAGAATAAAAATAATGTGTCTGGACGTCGTCGGTTAAGAGGAGAGGGTGGATTCATGGATTCCTCTAAAACACGTACCCAGACTACAGTCCATTGTAGTCCTCACAGGCCTTTCTGAGAACCCTCCCACCTTCCAGTCAGTTTATCCTTTTCTTTCTGGCTCGTGTTCAGCTGTTGGACAGAAGTAATGAGAGGAAGAAACAGACCTGCTCTCACTGATCTGTGCGTAAAGGTCAACGAGTGAAGAGAGTCGGCTCTGGATAATAACAGGAGAAGAGGAACACTGAGCTGCTGCAGTGTGTGTATACAGTAATGTGGGAGTAATTCATGTGTATGTTTGAATCCAGGTATTTACAGCTGTAGGGAGGCGGAGTGGCTCTCAGTCAAACCACTAATTCAGTTTGATCTAGGACTTTATGGCTGGTTACAATAAATATTTGCATTTCTTGCACTTTGAATGGGTGGAAATGTAAACACCGCTACAGGATATGTCTTGAGAAACTGGAGCCTGGAGGCCAGACCACGAGTTTTATGTAACAGAAATTTCCTCTGAGGAACAGCTGCAAAGATCTGCATGAGGATGTTGGAGTTTGTTTACAGCAAACTGTGTCTAAATGCTTTCAGGACTCTCTGGTTGCATGAAGAGGTTTTTGTTTTCCTCTGGATCAGTTGAAACACGTCCCGTAATGAAAGCCTGATGAAGTTTTAATAGAATCATACAGTATATTCTGATAAGAACTAAGTCAGGCTACAGCAGGCTAGAGACGCCACAGGACTGTGGTCTCATAAGGCCAAACTGTTTACACGCTATACTTTTACACAAGTGATTGTTGGCAGATTGAAGCTGACGCTGGATTTAAATAATGCTAGACTGGGGTTAGGTGGACCTATGAACACAGCCGTCTCTGAGCTGAGCCCTGTTAGAGAGGGAGGCCTCAACCTGACTGGAGTGTGATGATCACACTGAACATGTTCAGTGTGATGATCACACTGAACATGTTCATATACAGAAAATCCACGTTTGATTCAATCACTTCTTGATTTCCCTGAATCAAATTGCACCTACGCAAAAATCTGTTTGCAAAAACGTTGTGTTGAGATCAATGCCAACACCAAGGTTAGCAGTACTGGTGAGAGATCCTGCTCTCATAGACACCCACATGACTGGACAGGTGTGTGGAGATGTAAGCATGGCTTGAACTTCTCTATTTTTTCATTATTTTTTCTATTTCTCTTACAAATGTGTTGCTGTGAATGCATAAAGAATACGCCTCCTCTTCATTTCTAATTCCAGGTCATTCAGAACAGATATGGATCCTGTTTCTCCAACACACAAGGTCAAAAGAACTCAGCTAAAATCACGTTTAGCCACCTGATAACACAGAACAAAGGCGCTAAAAACACAGTTTATACACTACGTTTGAACGTTGCTTCTTTGCTCTGCATGTTCATTCTTGTGCTTTTGTGTGTGTGAGTGTCTCTGGACATAGTTCAGCGTGTCCCTTGTCAGGAGACGAGAGTGTTTAACAAATGACTGCCAAGTCGGGGACACAGGGGCCAGGGACCTCTGCAAGGGAGTCGGCCAAACAATAAATCTCAAAAATCAATATGACAGGGCCCGGGGTAATCAGTATCAATGATTTTAAACTGGAATAAGTCCCTCTGGGAGAAGAATGATAAAATTCTTTGCGCTCTGAGTCTGAAAAACATCCCGAGGATGAAGGATGGAGTAGAGGAGGAAAATGAGGAGGGGGGTAAAGAAAGGGAGAGGGTTATTGATGCCTTTTTTCTCTTTTTTTTTTTACCCAGAATGCCCTGCAGCAGGGTTAGAGTCTCTGTTCTGCTTTCTCTGCCTGTCACTTGCGCTCTTTCCTCCTTTCTTCCTCTTATCTTTCATTCTTCTGCCGTCTCCTCTAGTCTTCTTCACTCCGCCTTGTGTTTTACGCTCTTTCTAGTTTCAAGCGGCTCCGTTCACCTTTTTAACGCTGCCTCAGTCAAACGGTTTGACGGCCTTTTTCTGTCTCTGTCAGACCGGATAGCCTCAACTCTTTGATTATTTTTTATTCCGTTTTATTATTTATAGCCCCTCAGGGTTTATTTTTGATACCACGGTTCCTCTCTTCTTCTGCCATGTTTTTTTTTAAACCTATCAAACGTCCCATTGACCCCCATTCAAAGACCTCAGCTGGGATTATTCATGTAGTAGAAGTTATGTGTTGAGGAAAATACGTACAACAAAAAATAACCTTTAATCATTAAAGGGTTATTGTATTAGATATTGTATTAGACAGGTAACTCATGAAACCAATCGGAGGCCTCCTCATCCCACGGGATATATGAATATTTAACAGAGAAAATATGTTATTAGAACGATAAGAACCGTAGGGTCTGGACGTGTGTTCACCAGAGAAAGCAGTTAATGTTGAGATGGATGAATTATTCTCACCACTTGGTTTGAAGGCTTCATTGATCCTTCCTCCAGACGACCCACATCGACTACCTTTACAAAGGCAATACGTCTTCAACCTGGTCAATCTTTACAGTTTGACTGTCTTTACTCTATGTGCTGCCCTGAAACATCAGTCACTGCAGAGCATCTGTGCAGCAATGAATCTGATCTACAGAAAACAGAACAGAATAAAGGACAAAATAGGAGGCGGAGAAGAAGTCCTGGATGTTTAGAGGAGAAGAAGGTCTCCATCGTCTCTGTCCATGTGGATTCATCTTCTTCTGCCTCCATGTTTCTGTTCCTCCTGGTAACTTCAGACCACCAGACTGAAACTTCTGTCTCAATCACATCAGCTTGTCTGGAGGTGGTTCCATATACTAGTGTCCATTAAATGATAGTGATGTCTCCTGAAACCAGTCCAGAGGTGTCTTCTAAGGCTGTTCCATATTCAGTCTAGGTAATAAGGACGACTGACTCATATTTAAAAGAGTAGTTCATAACAACCATCCACCGCGCTGTAATGCAGTCGTGACGTTGTCCATATAAGGACCTGTGTTTACTGGCTTAGAGAGCAAAGTAAAGGAGTGATGATATTCCCTGCTAGCCTCTGGGAACAGTTTATTTCTGCAGCATCCTGAGCAGAACAAACAGGTTCTGTAACAGCTTTATTCAGAGTATTCACTGTCAGTGCAGTAAACGTATATATTGACGTCATATTTAAACAAGTCTACGTACTTCGTCCTTTCTTTCTGTGTTTGTGGCTTTCTGGTGTAAACCTTCATAATCCATTCAGTTGGAAAATATTCGCTCCTACTAACCACATGAAACTTGATCTGACGGTTTCTCTCTAGTTGGAGTAAACCGCCATGTGTCAATCAAAAAAAGTGTGATCACACATTTTGACAAATCACAGATTAGTAAATCTGTCCAGCACATTCTGAGTTTGAGTTTCCTGCTTGGCTCAGTCTGCTCTGATGGACGTGGTTTCATGTGGAAATCCATCAAAATCTAGCAAATGTTGGCAAGCAGGTGTTGGTAGCTTTGGGTTTCCTGTGCAGTAGCTGCAGGTCTCTGGAACGGTGGCCTGTGCCCTTTAGCTGAAGACCGTATTTAATCACCCCCCCCACCCCATCAGAAATATGTTGAACGCTTCCCTGTCATGCTTGAAACATCTGGGCCCTCTGTGGGTAAATGTCAACAAGTAGCATTCTGTCAGCGTTTTAAACATTTATCTGAGCCGGATTTTCCATTTGAAAAGTCTGCTCCTCCTCTCATCTGCCCCGTGCCCCCCCTTAAATGCATTTTAAGCCCAGATAACGACCTAAAGTCCTTAAACTCGCTGCAGCCAGAGCTTCACAGGCATTCATTCACCCTTTTTTTAGAGGGAGGTGAGGGGTAAATGTTGGCATTCGAAATAACTCCCGTTCAAAGGCATGCAAAGCTCTGAACACAGAGCGGGTAGGCCTCTCTTTAGCTGTGATACCAGAAGGAAAGTGAAGCTGGCAAGTCTGACAGTTCCAGCTGCACAGTATGTTTCACCGTCACTGAAAAAAGTTAATATGTTAATTTGATTTTCAAAGCTCATAATGCTCTTTAGTACATGTTTAGCTCTATTTTTGCTTCTTTCCTGATGTAACAGATGATTTAATCATCATTCATCTGGTCAGCTTGTCAAAACTAATGTTCTCCTTCAGGCCTCAACATGAAAGTAAGGCCTTGCCTCTGGTGGAGGATCCAGATCCATTTCATCATATTTCACACATTTTTTTGCTCTTTTAAAAAGGTAAATGTGGAACGAACGGAAAGAATATAAAACTCAGTTGTTCATTCATATGTGGACCTTGGACAGGTCTCCAGTCTATCACAGGGCTAACACAGAGAGACAGAATCGCCAATGAACCTAAGCAGCATGTCTTTGCACGGTGGGAGGAAGCTGGAGAACCTGGAGAGAACCCACACAGACACAGGGAGAACCACCACGACGCTGTTCCCCCAACACTTCAGTACTAACATGATGATGTTTCACTCGTTTGCCTTCTTCATTATTTACACTGGTAAATAATTCGTTAAAATGGGTCCATGAAAAAGTTCATTTTGTGCAGAATTTAGTGGCGTCCACAAACCTTTAGCTGAATTAGTCATTTAGTCTGAAAAAGTCCAAGAGGCCCTCTAAAGGAAGCTACAAAGATTAAATCAATGGTTCAGCAGAGAAATGTTATAGTTTTTTCTGGTTTTCTAGTAATTCCATGTTTTCAGCCAGTGCTTGAAGACCAGTCACACATTTACAGAACAGGACCTGAAACAGCAGTTAAAGTGGAAACTTGGAGTCACTCCGTTGGGAAATGATTGTGAACAAATCATTTGTCTGGGCTTCATGTAGAGATCGACAGCAGAGTAACAGTGAAGTAAAGTCAGAAGTTGTTCTGATTGGTTGTAGGACCATCCAGTTGCACGCAGAAGCTTTTTTTTCTCTGTATTGGTTGAAACATGCCTCATAATGAATGTGACATAGATATTCAGAGGTCCTCTCTACAGCCAGTGTTTGCTTCATTTGTCCTTTAGAGAACCCGGTCTCTCTATAGATATGAAAGGGTCCTACAGAGAAGCTACAGAGAAGATAACAACTTGAAGCTAGAGGCGATTATACACTAATGAAAGCTTCTAAAGGATCCCTATAAATCCTGCACACTGATCCTGTAATTGATGGAGGATAAGCCTGTGGACCACAGATCGCTAGATGATGTAAGTACCATTAAAGATGAAAGAGTTGAACAGTTGAGTCGAGTCCTGTGAGGCTGCCCTCGTCAGGAATCAGCTCAAATGAACTAAAAGGCGAGATGTTAGACTTTTAGAGGAAGTTCTCACAGTCTGTGGAGACCAGCTGAGGACCTTTCTGACCAGGCCTCGCTGCATTTCTGAGGCATCAGGGAAATCCACAATTAAAGAAGCCGAAGACTTTCTTCTCAAAGCTGCTGCTGAACCAGGACATGTTCTGGTAACATATTCCTCTTGTAATGCCAAGCAATATGAAACTGCAGCAGCAGCAGCAGCAGTGTAGGAGCGTGCTGTGGACTGGAGCACACTCAGGATTAGGTCAGTTCACTTGCAGATAACTGGTGCCTTGCTTGACCTGAGCTGAACCTATTCTCTCTGTTTCATATTGAACAGATACTGTCAGACATGAAAATGTCACGCTACATCAGAGGAGAACAGTAAATCTCAAAGGTCAGTGTTGGAGGAAGACGGTCGTCTCGTCCACCCACACACTCTGTAATGCTGCGCTGTGTCTGTGGCAGGAGCTGGCACTGGCTGCGTTTTTAGGAGTTCATCTCTCCAGTGGATGAAACTGAGAAGCGTCTTCATTTCCTCGTTGGCGTGCTCGTGTCTCTTCCTACCTTCAGCTCGTCTGCTCATCATTGCAGTTTCCAGCCTCCCCTCATTATCTTTTCAGCCCTCGGCTCATTTCTTCTGTCTTATCTCAGATTTTTACATTCCTGTCCCTCTTTTTCTCTGCCTGTCACTGTCACTGCGGTGCAGATTAGTGGCCATCAGGCTGCCTGATGTCGATGCTGACTCATGAGCCTGTGAGTCTGTTTGTGTTTGAGAAGCTTTGAACGCTTTGAGGTTAATCTTCTGTCAAATCTTTGCGTTTAACCTTTGCTGTTGCTTGCATGACTCATTTTCTGTGCCCTTACAGTCACTGTGGAGTTTACATTGTTATATTGTTGAGAAAATACAGCTACTCCAGCTTTGTCTCTTTTGGGGTCTTGTGCTGCTTGGACAAAATGGGATGTCCCTAAGTACGAGGTCTCCCTGGTAGGTCTATGGAGGCTGGAGCCCTGTTGCATGTCCTTCCTTTTGCATCTATGGCTTTTCTTGACCAATCTGCACTCATAAGACCCCAGCTGCAATTTCTGCGGACAGAAGGAGACACTGGGACACATACTATACTACTGAAAAACAGCTTTAAGCCATGGACTCTATAGTCAACATCATGACAATGTGCTTCAGCCTCATGCTAACACAATCGATTGGGACGGAAGCAAAACCACCAAAGCCCAATCTGCTGCAGGCTGCCAGGTCCTGAGAGATGAGGGTTGACGTTAGAAGGAAGCTGCCCCTCCTCCCAGATTTTATTCCTCACTCAACCAAAGATCACAAATTAATAATGCTTGAGCTGACCGCTCCGTGGGAGGTAGGACCTTAAGCACCAGCCCTTAGTCAAGGACTGCACAGATAGAGGATGGCAGGCCTGGCTCTACCCCGTGGAGATCTGATGCAGAGGTTTCATGGCTAGATCAGCATGGAGGTTGCCAGCAGCTCTGGGCCTAGACATCAGAGGGAAAGAACAAGCAGCTCATAGGATGGGGGACGAGGCAGAATGAGCCACGCTGGTTATGTAATAGGAGAGAGGAGGAAGGCAGGTAGCCAGGGGCAGATGAGCAGTGACTTGGCCACCACTGTCGGTCCGGGAGTGTTGTGGTTAAGGGTCGAAACACTTAGCAAAGGTTGGGTATCACCTGATGACATCTGCTCTTGACCTAAGGCTACAGTTCCCTCTTAAAGTAACTGAATCCTGCATGAAAAGAGAAGGAAATCTTGGAAATAACAACCAAAGAATGTGGCAGCAATCACTGACGCTGCCAAAAGATGAAGCGTTTGCTCATTGGCATCCTTTCACGTTGCTTATTCTTTCAGTAGGATTACTAAAGAGAGTTTAGAGCTGGTTAACAAAGAAAATTAAAGACTGGAGGATCCACCAGAGAAGAATTAACTCTGGTGTTACAGGTCAGCGTTAGACAGCTGTAGACGGGTTTTACATCACCTTGAGAATAGACATGAGATCAGTGAAATGTTGACTTGTTCTCTTTCTTTAATGGGTAATTTCATTTCCAGTGAAAGGTCAAGAGATGACTCAATTCACGGGTTTTCTCTCATGTCTGCTGCTTTGTGAAGGCAGGGTTCTGGGTGAGAGCGCCAGGAAGGAGACGTGGAAGATGGACAGATAAGAGCTGAGATGTTTGTCATTTGAATCCTGCATTACCACGGTTGATCTTCAGGCACGTGGAAAGTACAATCACCCCGAGCTCTCACACAATGCAGCAGTAAACCACGTCTCTCTGCAGAGCTGTAGCACAACATTCAGCTTTGATACAGCTGGTAATACGTCATGGGAGCTGTGAGAGCTGAAGGACCCTGGAAGGTTTATTATTCCTGCCTTCACACACAGGAGCCTCACAGATGCTCATGATTTACACACAGGCAGTTTGTATGTTGCTGCACTGACTGTGCAGGCGACGTCACCTCTGTCCATTCTGCTCTGCTTCATCCTGACCCACACCCAAGGCAGTATTATTCTCTGTAAACTAGATGTGAAGAAGTAAGCAGCGTTGTGAGGACTAGAAAATGATGCATCCACAGGGACAGCGTAACGACTCTCGTTTTACTACCTGCATCTTTGCTAATGACCAGCGGGAGATGACCCCATTGGTTAAAGTTATAGCGTCGTCTAAATGTTGCAATCTTCTGTAATCTTCATCTATTTGTGCACGTCTTGGGAGAGATGTCATGATTCCAGAAAGCCTTTGTTTATTTACTAATCCTTTTGGCTGCAGAAGCTTTCACCACAGCACTCCAGAGCAGATGAAGCTAAGTCCACGTTTGATGAAAGTTGAGCTGTGCAGAGCTGAGGCTGGCATTTTGGGAGGTGCAACGGTTAAAGCGGTTAGGTGGCTAGAGGCGGGAGGCATATGTGGACAAAGAAAATTAAAAAAGACTTTGCAGATGCATTGCAGTGGTACTTTAGTTGTGTTTCAGGACTGATATGTCACGGTAGTATGGGCTTTATCTTTAGTCAACTTCAGTTTGCTGCAGCGACTCCTCACCTGTCTTCTAAGAGGCGTCCATGTTGTTACTGTCACTAAATAGATCATGTCCTCTACAGTACGTACAGTCGTGTCTTTGTTCCTGCAAATTCCCGAAGCTGCACTTCCTGAAGTGGCCACTAGAGGCTCCATTAATCTCTCGTGTCAAAATGTCCAAATTTACAGCAGAACTATAACCTGGTCCTGAAACCAGTTTGAGTCTCTATAGATGACATCTGCACCAGGAGGCTGTTTATTATATGAAAGCTTAAAGTTATAAGGTGGCGTCTGCTTTGAGTGACAGGTGTACTCACATTTGCCAAGGTGCTGGTAGACGTTCTCCAGGATACACGAGTGATGAGCTGCATCTAGACTGCAGAGTGTGCTGGATTTCCTGAAGACCACCATGAGTCCCATATATATTTGCTGTTTGCAGTCACAGCCTGAAGCAGACGTTAAAGCTTTACGTCTGCTTTTATCTCTTTTATACATGCATGCTGTTGTTATTGAGCTCGGAGCACTTTCAATAATCCCACTGTACCTGAACGCATCTCCACAGAGCGTTTTGATCTGTTGTGCTGAGGGTGCTGCTGGTTTTCTGTTTTTTATTTTAAATCCCAGTTCAACCAGCGAGAGTCTCCGGAGGCTTCTGTAATCTTTGCAATGCTCGGTTATTTTTTTATTTTTCTTTAAGCGCATCTCCTCGTGTGTTCACTGCTGTGGAGATGAACCGGGGAGTTAATCTGTCAAAAAGCCAAGAATTACAGCTGTCACACATGAGGAGCTCAAAAAGTCTGGAAAATGTCCGAAAAAAAGGAGAGAGAACATGAATGTGGATCAGCTGCACAGACGTGGCGTTAACGCATCAGTGGATTTATGGACGGCTTCTCTTAAATGAGAGAAAGACTTATGGGATGAGCGTTCTTAGCAGAGATAATAGGAGCTCAGGGTGTTGTCGTCTAAATACTAATATGCAACAATTAGGAAGCAGAGAAAGCATCGTTTCTGTCTAATCCTTCTTGATTTTGTAAATGTTGGCAAGAAACAGAACATTTAGCAGAATTTGGTTCCAGTTCTGGTTCTGGAGCAGAAGCACAGGTACTGTACGTGGTGTCTAAAGCTTCATTATGTAGCCGTTCTTGTACGACTCAAATCCAAAGGTTTCACCGTATCAGGCCGTTACCTCGCTCACAGGAAGGATAATTGTCTCTGAGGCTCTGCGACGCAGCGTGTGAATAAATAAAAGAACCACAAAATAAAAAGCTGCATTTAGATCAAACAATTCTATAAATCTGTAAAATAATGACCCTGCTGCTGCCACATCCATCAGACCTCATGCTTGTTAATAGGCTGGAAGGTGTGAGAAGGAGGCGCCTGTTAATAACTCACCCCACTGTCCCTGAGACCTCTGTGGACTAATTAGGAGGAGCTGGTGGATGCCTGCTGGACCAGGAGCCATGAAACTGACTCTGGCTGATCTGGATCCTCATTTCTGTGAGTCAAAGAGCTGTAGACCATCAGAGAGGGTCAGTCCTTACTTAGAGGCTAAGTTACAGATTTACCTGATCCAGAATCAAGACTCCTTTAGTGTCGTTCTGTGAGAACATGACGACATTTTGTCTCCTGGAGGTGATCACAGGTTTCACAGCTGTGGGGAACAAGCTGTGTCTCAGTCTGTTGGTTGTGGTTCTGATGTTTCTGTACCTGTTTCCATGAAGGCAGAGGTACAAACACCCGAGCCCAGTCCCTCTTGTCCTGTCCTGTGCAGCTCTCATACCACACTGTCACACTGAGACAGAGGATGGGTTCTGTTGTGGTTCTGTAGACGTTTGTGAGCAGTCGACAGTAGAGTCCAGCCCTCTTCAGCTTCCTGAGGAACAAGAGTCTCTGTCTGACCTTCTTCACCAGGTGATCACAGACCAGAGGCCTCATGTACATAGAGTTGCATAGATTTCCTTCTAAATGGTGACGTGGAGATGCTCATAAACGAACGTATTTGTACGTTTTTGATGAAAGCTGTGCAGAGCTGAGCCTGGTATTCTGGGAGGCTGCATGCAGACTTTACTGGACAGTGGCTAAGGAAGCATATGTGGAAATGTAGAGTCGGATTAAACTGAACCATGTCCTCTACTGTACTCTGTTCATTACCAGGGGCTCCCCTCTCCACTAATTAAGCAGGTAGACGATGCAGACGCCTGCACAGGATGAGCTGATGGCCGTTAATGTGACTTCTCATCTTATGAGCAGAGCGAGGGATGGATGGATGGAGAGAGAAAGAGAGAGAGAGAGCGTGACCTAGAAACTTAGCTGGGATATTTTAGAGAAAGAAAAAATATGTAAAACTCTGCGAAAGGCAAGGATGGCAATTTGAGCAAAGGGAAGATGTGTTGGGGGCGTTAAACGAGCATTGAAGATTATAAATAACTTTGAGTTTCTTATTATTTTTTGTTTTCTTTCCTTTTCTTCCCGTTTCCCTCGTTTCCTTTTGATTAGGAAACTGCACAGTCTGAGTATATGAATGAAGAGAAACGTCTTAGTCAGAGCCTTTTCACATCTCTGATATCAGGTGTCCTTTCATGTTGGCGCCCCCCCCCCCCCTCTGGAAAACCTCAGAGCGTGTTGCTCTGGTGCAGCTTGATTGGTTTGCAGTGGCGCATTTCTCAGCCGGCCTCTCGCAGGATATTTGCAGCGTTCAGAGTTTCTGAATCCTTCTGAGCCCCGTGTGCCGTCAGCCGCCGCTTCCGCAGGCTGCCGAGGAAATTGAGGCCTTCATGTACCCAGAGGAGTCGAGATTTATTCTTCCTTCTTTCTTTTTTTTTGTTAAATAATCTGTTGGTTAGAATCCCTCCATGCAGACACTGAAACACTTTCTGTTGTGCAGTTTTGTTTGTGTGAGATGCAGCTATAGCTGGACGACTAATATGTCTGTGAAGGTTCTCAGTCATGCACGTCACAGTTAAACAAGGGGACTGGACCGGTTTAGATTAGCTTCAGGTCTAAAAGGCTGGTTGGGTTTTTAGTAGAAACATCTGTAACATCCAGATACTCTGAGTCAGAATAATGGCTTCAAATATTCAGACACAGACCAAAGTTCTTTTCACTGTTTACTCCAAACGACAGACTGCTCACTTTCACACTGACTCAGGTTTTTAAACGCTGGTCCAGCCTCTCAGTCGACCCCTGTAGCTGTGCATAGAGTCACCTTACCTGCTGTTTTAGTCCACTTTAATGTGGAAATTGGACGGGAGTGGGTGTTTGAAAAGAGAGCGCGCTGCAAGTCCCAGAGGTTGGAGTGTAGGCGTCTCCAAAAGCTAATATCTGCTGGAATTTAATAGATATTTGACAAAAATAGAGTAAAAAATAATCGTCTAAGAGCCTTACACATTTTACAACTATAAAATAAAACTGAAAGAAGCTCACTTGTTGGGTTTGTTGTCATTCAAGGAGCTTCTTTGGTTCTAAAAGACTGATGGAGAGTTGGGTTTTAATTAAATTAAATGTGTAGGTGATGAAGATCTGTAGATCCTCCTCTCTGATTGGACGAATCTGATTTGATCCTGTTTTTCTTCACCAATAAAGTGGACTGTCACAACCCAGAGCCATGACCTGGATGACTGAGAGCTTCACAGACGTACATGACTTATCATCGGTCTGGTTTGGGATCGTTAGGATGGAGATTTGTTGCAGCCCCATAATCATGAAGCTATCTCAGCTATTAAAACTATTTATACACTATATGAAATGTCTAAGAGCATCAGACCGTCCTTAAATTACCGTAATAACATGAATATTGGATTCAGGTTCAAACAAGCAGCAGCTGCTCACCTGTTGAATTTCAACAACATGTTATGTCTGGAGTCGTTTAAATAATTGTAAATCTCCATGATCTAAATAAACCAGAGCACAAACGTCATGTTTTAAAAAGTGGAGGTAACGTGAATATTTAGTAGAGAACACACATAATGCTACATGAGTCGACCGTGTCGTTTTCTCCGTCAGGTTAAATCAGAACAGATCAGGTGAGCGTCAGTGTGTGACAGTGTATTTCCGTTTTGTTCTGAGGTCATGGAGGAGTAAATGAGACGCTGGTGGTCCGTCGTAGAGCTGAGACGACCTGGTTGTTATTCTGAACGTTTCCTGCTCATTTCTGGCTCTTTGACTCCTCGAGCTGTCGCTGCTTTATTTAATTCTCTTTGCGTGAAACAGTGAAAGTGAAGTCGCATTCAGGAGGTGAACACGACCCCCCCTCCATCCCCCCTCCACCCAGAGACGGCACAAACAAAAGACAGCACGGACATGATAATAGCACGTCACTGAACGGAGCCTTATGGGGACGGAGGATCCAGTTTTTAATTCCAGTCCTCAGCAGATCAGCGCCACTCTTCATTAACCTGCCCCGACCCGCTCATTAATTCACATTCCTGCTCTAATTGGGCGGCCGTGTGTGTAATGGCTCCTGTATTCTTGTGGACTCCGTGTAGAATAGAAAGGCAATGATTAAGAAAAGCAGAGAGAGCGGCTTGTGTTCACGGCTCAGGCTCCGTCAGCGGGACGGACACGTGGGACACGAGCACCGCTCCCTCAAAACACGACGACTGGAGTGAGTTACGGTGGAGGACGGAGCTAACTCTGGAGTAGCTGCTGCTCTTCTATCTTTGTGACTGTGACCAGATGTGTTGGCGTCTGACTCTTCATTTAACCACTTTCACACGTTTGAAGGAACGTTCCTCTCTTTGTAAGCGAGACCAACAGGACAGCAGGTGTTTGTCAGTGACTCACTCTACTTAACGCTTTGTCATTAATTGGTTCTGGTTTCTCGTTAGCGTTGAGCTCCCACACACAGGCTATTTTTCCACATTCGCTTTGTTTCACTTTGGCAGGTCATCCTGGTCGCCTCCAGTCCGTATTTATACCAGCAGCACTTTAACAGCAGCTAGCATCACACGGGGAACGCTGCTGATCGATGTCAGACCTTTACCATGTGAGAAAATGAACTGAAAAAGCAAAGATGGCTCTACTTATGAACTGGAAATCTGCTGTTAAAGGCTGGAAACCTCCAGTTAAGTTTGAGGCAATGAGTAAAGGTCAGGTTATCCATTTTCAGGGATTTATTTGAATAACTTCCAGGCACCTCAGAGGATGATGTCCTGCTTAGACCACGGTCAGAATTTTTTATTCTAATCCGTTATGCAATCAAGATACCTTAAGATGTTTCCACACCGTTCAGTTACCCTGAAATCACCCGGTGCAATCGTTGCATCTCCATGAAGTTCTCGTGCATCTCCAGAGAACAGGATGCAGCTCAGATCGTTTATCAGTTTGCAGGCGTGGGGTCATCAGTGAGCATCCATGCTCTGGGTTTTAGGCTTGATTCAACACACTGAATCAGAGAGAGATTATTCTGATGTGTTTGACTCAGCTATGAGCTAGAAAGCTAACATGACACCGTCATGATTGAAGGCCACCACCGTGCGTACATGAGCTGCAGCTGAAAGCAGCGCGTTGATGGCAGTGATCCATCAGTTTGCTCGTAGGGACAGGGAGCCTACGTCTCACAGCTTGTGTCTTCTAGTCGCACTGAACTGTGAACTCAGGCTTTGACTACTTCCCTGTTGCTATGGTCACCCTCTTTGGATGGAAGTTGAGCCGTCACAGTTTGACTGGAGCGACTTGGCAGGTGTCCTTTATCTGGACTTAATAGACGCCCTGCAGCAGACGTGAGCACATGCACGAGGGAGATTAGCGGGTAGCGGGGGTGGAGAGCCAAGCCACTCGAGCTCGTATCCTTCATGTGTGATTTATACTACACATGTGCAAATGCTCCGTTGTCACCTCCTTTTCACGCTCGCTAAGTCTCAAAGCGTTGTGACGAGTGGCCGTTAAGCAGAAGCTGCTGATTCGTCCACATTTCTTTAAACCTCCATATGCTGCTGGCTCCGCTCCGCTGAGCTGCTAATTCCTTAAACTGTAGTTTTATGTCCCAGCTTTAAAAAAAGGGAATCATTAAAGATTCAATCCAGGTGTGTCAACAGAGCCGGTAACAAGCTCTGTGAGCCCACGCTGGAGCTTTCTGATAGAAAATGTTTGTGCAGCTTCAGCTTCAGCTTCAGCGCGTGGTCAGCAGACACACTTAACCTCTCTGGCCTCATGATGAGGAAAATGAGATCAAGGCCTTTTTGGTTTGTTTTTTTCCACAGAGGTGTGGACATTTTGTCCTGCCATTGTGCCATATGAGCACCTCAACTGGAACAGACTGGACAGTGTTTTCTATCAGACTGAAGGAGGTGGATGTGATAGGAAAACAATAACTCCTGATATCTATGTAGCAGCTGCAACCAGCCAGGCCTGCGAGCCACACTCTGGTCTTAATAATAATGCTCATAATACTTTTTGGACCCCGTGGACCACATGGGTTTACACCAAAAAGCAGGTCAGGTAAGGGATGAGGCTGTGGAGGGCTTTGAATGTTAGGAGGAGGATTTTATAGATGATGTGGTGCCAGTGAAGCTTCTGGAGAACAGAGGAGGTAATGAGAAGGGTTGATGATTCAGGTGATGATCAAGGCTGCAGCATTTTGAACGAGTCACAACTCAAGGAGGGTCTTGAGTCAACTAGCGTAGCATTTGGATTTCATGTTTCACCCATGCAACTGTCCACCAACCAATCAGAGGCATTTGGTTGGATCAAATTTAATGATCAGATTAACCCGACGCATCTTTACTAGTCTCCTGACTGACTTTCCACCTAAAATACTTCAGGGCTGGTGGTTCATCTTAGAGGCTAATGTTTTATAAAGCGTGTTAAAATGATTTACCTGCGTCACTTTGAGGATGAAGCTTGTTCTTGTTTTATAAAGTGCTGACATGTCATCTTTCTCTGTGCCTGAGCTATCACATCTTTTTCCACTAAAGCAGATGTGACTCAATGTAAATCTGTCTTTGTAAAGTTTTCATTAGTCTTGAACGTGTCCTACTCTGCTCATTCTGCTCATATCAGATGTATTTTCTCACCGACATCACTGCAGCAAAACCTGCCTCTGGGGCTTTTCTCATCATTAAGACTCTTTACCAGTTTGCTGGTCGGGACATCAGCGTCAGACTCAGAGAGATTACTCTGACTGAAACAGTTTGTTTTAGGGTAAATGTGGAGAAATGAACAGAAGCTACCACAGGTGATCAATCTGTTTTACTTTTTAATATCCAGTCCCTTTTTTTCTAGATTACTAAATGACTAAATAATGACGGTGATTTAAGCTAAAAAAACAAAGTCCACACAGCAGAACGACCTCCTGAGCTCTGCCTGGCTTCGTCTGGGAAAGAGCAAATTCTGCTGATGGCGTCTCTTGGTTCTTCCTGGTTCTGGAATGAAAGCGATGACTGTGGGAGATCTGATCCCATATCAGCACTCCCTAATTGGAGGCTCTTGGGAAATAAGCCTAATAATGTTGGTGTGGGGGGAGCTGATCAGCTGAGAGGAGGCCCCCCCCTTCACATGCTGACCCTGTCTTTCTACCTCCTCATCTCAGGTGATTAGAGAAATCCCTGGATCCTGTCAGAACCTCCGCATCAGCACACTCATACACTGAGGTGAGTGTGTGTTTCAGCCTGTAACCTGTGCATGTTTGTCGTTCTACGCGTGTCTTCCTGCGCTGCATGTCTGCTGGAGCCTGGACGTTATGTTTATCTGTGAAGGACGACTGAAGAGGACGCTGCAAAACCAGCGTCTGTTGTTCTACTAGTGAAGGTAAAGGTGACTCCAGTCATCTTGATGGACGTTCAGTCTGACGTCCAGGCCACAGATACTGATGAACAACCACATATTAATGGTGCAGAAAATAGATCCGGACTGATCTGGATATTTCTTTGCTTAAAAGCTACATTTCTTTTTTGTGAGTTCCCAAATCTGAACACCTCTTTAAATTAACGTTTGCACAGAGACAGTCTTTGGGGCTTTGGTTTCAGGACTGTCCAGCTGCATGGAGAAGTGTTTTTGTCTCTGGGTCGATTGAAGCGCGTCCCGTAATGGGATCCAGACGCAGTGTTACCAGACCTGAGTCTAGCTTCTTCAGGCTGGACTGTAACGGTGCCGGGATGTGATTTATCATGGAGACAGATCTCAGCTTCACATTCATGGTCACGAGCCAAGTTATCATCTGATGCAGTGGACTCTTTATTGTCCTCTCAGTGAACAGATGATACTGGAGGAACAGTCCTCAGGTGTCCCAGACCTGACTCCTACCTTTGTGTCCAGAGTTCGTCTCTTTCTGCTGTAACCGAACGCAACGAGAAGCTGCAGCTGCAAACATTTAACAAGACATTAAACCTTTGCTTTAACGTCATATGGGAGGAAATGAGTCGAGGATTTGTTTGTGATTTCATAAAACCATTTCCTGTTCTTTGGCTTTAGAGGAAGCAGCTTCTGGCTTCTGTCACGCCTCAGATCAGGAGAGGCAGCTTAGTGCAGCTTCTACATGTTATAGATCTACAGGGTCAGACGTTCACCTCACGACTGCGTTCTCCTCCAGTGAGAGTATAAACTCTATTATTAGGGTTCAAGCAGCGAAGCTGCGAGAAGCCCTATAGGGATTGTTAGTCTTATTATTCCGATTCTTCCGCCATGGGCGTCTATGGCAGCCCATAGAACCGTACGGTAAAAAGTTGTAAAAATTGGGCACATAGCTTAAGGCCAGTCTCAATATTACTTTGACTGGGTTGCATGTAAGCGCTAAGTACGGTCTAGCGCCACCAACGGGTCAAAGTTCGAAGTACATTTGTGCATGTAACTTTTGAACCGTGCGTCCGATTTTTGAAAACAAGGTATCGTTGGAATCCTTGGATCATGACGATTGCAACGCACCCTATGACGTCATAATGCATCAGATAGATTTTTCGCAATTCACGATTTTGTTGAAAAACGAAACTAATTTTCAGCAGTCACAAATTGTGTCCGATTCTCACGGAAATTGTCACAGGCAGTCTTCTGACCAATGCGCACAAAAGTTACTATCAGGCGTCTGCAGCTTCGAAAACCGTTTGGCCGCTACAGCCAATCAAAAGTGGCGGCGAAGGCGGCGTTTTACATTTGAGCTCATATCTCTGCAACGATTTGGTGCACTGTAACCAAATTTGGTACCTCGCTTCCAGACACTGTCCCAAGTGCACAAACAAAATCTGGTGTCTTGTGGCAACTAGAGGGCGCTATAATTAGCAAAACATTGTTTTTGCTCATATCTCTTGATGCGTTTTTACTTGAAATTAAATTGTGATATCCGCACATACCGTGGGTTGCCCCAGTGACAGTTCATACCAACATTTCGTGTTAGCCAATTGGAGTCGGCGGCGAAGCCCCAAAACAGGAAGTTTGCTTATATCTCGGTGACGCTTTGACGTCTGAACACCAAACTTAGTCACATGCTTTGAGACTCCCTTAGAAGTGCGCAATAAAACTTTGGTGTCATTCAGCCACTAGGGGGCGATGTAATTAGCAACATTGCGTTTTTGCTTATAACTTTTGACCCGTATGCCTGATATTCAAAAACATGGTACTGTTGGACTCCTTGGATTATGCCGAGATCAACGATACCGATGATGTTCATTACGCCCCAATGGATTCTCCACCATACTGGATTTTGTTGAAAGCGAAACTAAATTTTCAGCGCTCGCAAATTTTGTCTGATTCTCACCAAAATCAGCACAGACCGTCTTCTGACCAATGCGCACAAAAGTTACTATCAGGTGTCTTCAGTTTCGAAACCGTTTGGCCGCTACAGCCAATCAAATTCGCTGGTGAAGGCGGCAAACGTGATACAAGGTCATATCTCGGGAACGGTGGTGACGTATCAAAACTAAATTTGTAAGTTTGTTTGGAGACCCTGTCCCGAGGGGACATGTCAAATTTGGTGTCATTCGGCCACTAGGGAGCGCTGTAATTAGCAAAAGTCTCTTTTTGGCTCCAAATGGCGCATCATTCGGCCACTAGGGGGACTATTTAACTTGTTAACCCCTAAGCATATTTTAAGATAAACACCTAAAAATACATACCCAAAGTAAATGAAGAATTGTTACACAATTACATGGTTCATATACATGTCCTTGGTGTCTGGGGACATCTAGAGACCTCAGGGAATCTATTCCCAATGTCAGAAATGTTTTATCTGTTACTATACTTGATTAAATTGTAAGAAATGAAAGGAGAAATGTGAAATGTCTGTCCTCGCCTAATTCTCCCCCTATTTGTAAGAGGATAACACTATGCCAGCAATAATCCCATGGACACAGGGGCCACTGGTCACCTTCAGCTATGTACTGACTACACATATAACAAATCTAGTGTAATTAGGGTTCAAGCAGCGAAGCTGCGTAGAAGCCCTATTGTGATTCTATGTTTTCTTATTATTATTATTATTATTATTATTCCTAATTCTTCCGCCATGGGCGTCTATGGCAGCCCATAGAACCGTACGGTAAAAAGTTGTAAAGATTGGGCACATAGCTTAAGGCCAGTCTCAATATGACTTTGACTGGGTTGCATGTAAGCGCCAAGTACGGTCTAGCGCCACCAACGGGTCAAAGTTCGAAGTACATTTGTGCATGTAACTTTTAAACCGTGCGTCCGATTTTTGAAAACAAGGTATCGTTGGAATCCTTGGATCATGACGATCGCAACGCACCCTATGACGTCATAATGCATCAGATAGATTTTTCGCAATTCACGATTTTGTTGAAAAACGAAACTAATTTTCAGCGGTCACAACTTTTGTCCGATTCACACGGAAATTGCCACAGACTGTCTTCTGACCAATGCGCACAAAAGTTACTATCAGGCGTCCGCAGCTTCGAAACCGTTTGGCCGCTACAGCCAATCAAAAGTGGCGGCGAAGGCGGCGTTCTACATTTGAGCTCATATCTCTGCAACGATTTGGTGCACTGTAACCAAATGTGGTAGCGTTGACACTATCGGCTCTATTGCAAAGGAACTGCTTGAACCCTTCATTGCTGCTTGCAGCTATATTTTATTGTTGTTTTAGTAAGGATAGGATCAGGCGGACATTCGTTTGGCACAACTTGGCACAATTTGGCACCAATTTTCCACTTCCAAGAGAAAAATGTGTGAATAGAGTCATTTGTCCTACAGGGCCTTGAACTTCGACAATTGCTACGAAAACAGTTCTCTTAAAGACACAAAATGGCTGCCTGGTGGACTTGCTCGTGCGTCATGCGTAATGGCAGTTCTCTCTCTCCAGCTTCTGTATGTTTACGCATCGAAAAAAGTTGAGGTAACCCGAGGTTTACCTCGGAAAAATGGACCTCAATCAAAAGGTTGTCATCTCTACTACAGAGCTGCAGTGTAATTTACGCTGCAACACCAACACACAACCAGCAGATGGAGGCAAAGGACCGTATATGAAATCGAGCAGTGACGACACTGTTTACACAATCCAGGCTTCCGTGCTATTTGTTTTGAGCGGAGGACTCGAAGGGCAGACTCGAAATGGCCACGAAAGGGTAGGGAAACAAATCCGTCGCTTTTGGTGAAATCTGCTTTGTTATTTGATGAAATATTGAGACATAAACACAGAATTTCACGTGTCAACGACAAAATGCGAACATTTGCACCGTCGTTGCTACGGGGCTTACGTTCGCTGGTTTAATCGGACTATGTTTTGCTTTGTATGAGCGGAAGGATCAACTTCTCTGGTTTGTTTTGATACCTAACATGATGCAATCGAGCGAGGGGATACAGAGCACCGCTGCATTTAGTTTCGGCTGTCCCGTATATTCACGCAGCTGTTTTTTTTTGTTTTTTTTTAGTTAAATGTTTAAATTATTGCCGAACAAACTGTCCTTGAGAAAAATACACTTAGACTGTTGTTTTGGTAGCTTTGAAGCCTTGTCTTTTGGAAACATTTTGAATAAAAACCGACCGCAGCATGTAAATAACTTTTGATACGCCGTAAACATTTTAACGCTATTCTGGACCCGGTACCGGGTCCGTAGGGCTTAGAAAACATCGTGTTTTTACTTATAACTTTTGACCTGTATGCCCAGGGATGTAGTGGTGCGCAAACGCACGTAAACGCCGTTTACCCACCTCCAGATTTAAGGAAATAGCGTTTATGAACCTCTAAATATAGTTTACGCACTCCCAAGCATAGTTTACCCACCTCCAAATACACTTTACGCACGTATGTCTCTTGTTTTATACAGACATTAATACACAGCTATTTCGTTATTTTTCAATTGGCTACACTTAGTAGATCCTGCACAAGTTTTGGGGGGTTTTAATCTGTCTGTCTACCGATCGCCCTCTTGCGGGAGCCAGCAGGCTGTGCGATTAGGATATCAGGTGATTTCTGAAGCGTCGGAGCATCCACCTTTCAGCTGATGCCAGCAAAACGTCTCGACACAGTGAGTCCAAAAAGAAAAATAAACTTCATGTTTTTAGGATAAACTCCCCATCGTTCTGGTTTGTGAACCATACTAACGTTACGTTGTCATGACGACAGCAGGTGATGCTAGCTTCATGTCACGGACATAATAGAGAACTTAGCAAGTTAGACAAGACAAGTCACTTATTCAATGTGCGTGTCAAGGGCGGACTGGCGTACGGGGACACTGGGGATTTCCCCGGTGGGCCGGTGGCGTTGTGGGCCGGGTCATGAGAAAAAGAAAACTAAAGGGGAAAAAAGTTTGTAGCAACGGCCAACAGCGTTGTAGTCCGCTTTGGGGGCTGGGTCGGACGGCTATTGTTGTGATAGGCTATACCTGTGGTCACATGTCATTGCCTAGGCCAATCACATTTCGTCCTTGTGGGTAAGTCCCACCCATTTCCTCAGGCTGCTGCGGCAGTTGTCAATCACACTGCGCTAATGGTGCCAGACAGCTTTGGTAGATTGATAGCCAGTGCTGTCCATTTTTAAATAACATTTTCATTGAACTGCGCTTATTGTTGTAATTGTGGTGCCGTGTACGGCCCTTTGGCTGACTCTGACCGGTCCATGTCATTTGTTCTCCACAGATCATCCGGACAGAACTTTTTTTATTTTGCGTGGTCACATGCTAATGCTAATGCCGTGTTAAACATGCTGCTATTATTTGGCTAACGGTCACTTTCAGTGTGTGCGTATGTTAGCATGTATGCTAACAGACTGATGTTTAGCTGCAGTGCTGTCATTTATAAGTTTCTGTTAGCCGTGTGTGCTGTTTCAATAAAGCTGGGAGGAGGAGCTAATTGACGTACATGCCTGTCGCACGTAAAACACCTGCGTATCAGTTCTGACAGATTGTATGACCTGTTCCCATTAAAATCACTGCATGCTGTGTAAAATCACTATACTATATATCGACTATAAATTGGCCCCTACTGCGTTGTGGTCTCCCTGATCCCAAAAAGGCGGCGCTCATATCTCTGCAACGATTTGGTGCACTGTAACCAAATGTGGTAGCTTTGACACTATCGGCACTATTGCAAAGGAACTGCTTGAACCCTTCATTGCTGCTTGCAGCTATATTTAGATATATTTTTGTTGTTGCGTTCCGGTCGCTGTAGGGGGCGCTGTGACTGTCACAACTATAATTAATATACATTTAGAATATTAATTTAATGCTACAATATAAAGCAATGCAAGGTTCCTAAACTGTGCCTGAGGCCTCTGACTTCAGGATGTCTCTGCCCTGAGCCAGTTTCCTGCTGAGCGTCTATAAGCTGGACTCATATTTACATTAAGATGATTCACATGTGAGCTGAGCTGCAGACTCACAGCCACGACTCTCCCAGAGGATGTCGATGATGACAAGCCAAGTGCAGATTTAATATTCACCTTGCATGTTTGTGCATGAGTGCTCACATGCCCCGGAGCAGCCGTGTTTCTGTCTCTGTTTTTTCAGCTTTATTCTTCCAGGAGGTCGCTCGGTGTTTTCCAGCAGGAGCCTGCTCCATATTTCATCAGTTTCCACACTTTGAAAAAAAAAAAAGCAGCTTCCTGACAGTGAATGTGCATTTTTTTTTAACACTCTGGGATTAAATGCTTTGCTCTGAGGCATCTCAGGATCTTGTAGAGGGTTAGAACGCTGCAGCTGTCTGGTGTTAGCATGCTAATGATTCAGAGGAGAGATACAGTAAATAGTGACGGAAAGAGGAGAAAAACATTTCTATAAAAAGACAAGACACTGACTGACAGGCTGCATGTTCAGGATTCAAACATTCAGAGAGTTTACTGTCACATACACAGAATAGAAACACGTTTCTCTGCACTGTTCTTCCTTTAATAATATAAATAATCTACATATAAAACAAAATATAAGTTAACTGGTGCAGATATTAAAGTGCAGACCATATGAAACACACATCTGAGCACCTTGCTGCATCAAATGGATGATTTCTGTCCCGTCACTACTAAACGACTTCAGGTTGGAAAGACACAACGTGAAGCGTGAACAGACGGGACTCTTGTTCCTGTCACTTCATTTCCATCAGTGCTGCTGGTGGAAATATTCATCATCACAATCACACAAGGAAGCAATATATGTTAATATTTAATATCTGTTTAAGAGACCTGGACACTTCTCTGGCTGATATATAAGAAAGATGAGCCATTTCTATTTTTAGATCAACGCTTCAAATGATTGACTTTGACTTTACCAGAATGATTTAAATCTGAATCCTACAGAACACTCAGACCGTGAAAATAAGAAGCAGCAACTTAAATCAGAAACACGTCGTCTGTGTTTAACAAGCAACTGAGGGCAACAAGAGCTGAGGAGTCAACAAAGCTTTCAGTGTCCCTGTATCTGGAGGCTGAGCAGCTGGTGTCCAGGATGAAGGTGGTCACTAATGATGGCATCCAGGGCAGGTAGAGGGCAGCTGGTCCACCTTTCAGGTGACCTTATGACCCTCACCAGCAGCCTCTCTTCCTCCTCCTCCAGATTTTTCCTTCTTGAGTTTCCTCAGGAAGTGGAGTCACTGGTTTGTCACTGTTACAGCAGCGCTGGCTGACCAGGAGCAATGTCAGTGTTGTTTCTGACAGTCGAATGTTAAAAAAGGACGGGACAGAGATTTTACTGCAGGATGAGTTCAACAGGATATGAGATGAAAAGAAGGGAGTCAGGGGAGGCTGAAACGCAAAGAGAGACAGAAGATAAGTAAAGAAGCAGGATGGATGATGGATGGATGGAGAGAAAAAAATGAAAGTAGATTAAAATGTGTAGAGGAGGAGGAGAAGCAGAGAAAGGCAGCCAGAGCAGGATAAAGTGGAGAGGGTCATATGACGTCCTGGCAGTTCTCCAAAGGCTCCCGCCGGCGATCCAGCTGCTTCTGAAGGCCACTTCCAAAAGCCTGTTAGGACAGCCAACAATACAGGGAGAGGAGGAGGAGGAGGAGGAGGAGGAGGAGGAGGAGGAGGAGGAGGAGGAGGAGGAGGAGGAAGAGGAGGAGGAGGAGGAAGAGGAGAAGGAAGAGGAGGAGGAAGAGGAGAAGGAAGAGGAGGAGGAAAAGGACAGGAGAGAGGGAAGGATGGAAAAGGAGTGGAGGGAGAAGAGACGAGAGAGAGAGAGAGACCTGCTGGTTCTCCTGTGACAAATAGTTAATAGTTAAAAATAAACTCAAATGATTTATTCATTCATTTAGTTGGGTTTTGTTTGAGCCTCATCTAATTAAACTTTGCACTTAAAGGAAGTGTTGAGCCTGGTCCTCACATACAAACATGAAATATAAAGTGTTAGAAAGAAAAATAAGCAGATTAAGACAAAACGTGCAGTTACTCTGTTCTTTTGGTTTCCCAGCTGGCGCATTCTCAGGGGAGAATAATCAACAGGTATTTCCCTTCAGGTAATAATTACTAAGAATTATTCTGGTGGGACATAAGTTGGAAATGTTCCAGCGTGTTCCTTCAGTCTGACTCTCATTCATTCATCAGGAGCTTCCTGCTTTGTCTGTTCAGAGAATGTGGCGCTGTCCGTGGTGCTGAAGACCTCAAACCATGAACACGTTCATTATTCAGGATGTTTAATGAACCTGAGCAGGCGGTTTAGAAAGAGATATTTAAAAACTCAACGACACCGACAGCTCGTTACTCCGTCATCTTTTCATCCAGGTTTCGTCGTTTGCCAGGGTTTTCAGAAACATTCAGGATCATGAAAGGTTTAAGATGCTTCTGTCCTCCCACCTTCACCCTCAAACCTTCCTTCTCTCTCCACTACCTGTTTAATAACCAGCTATCTGCTCATCTCCAGCTGGACTACAGGACCAACAGAGGAGATAAACTAAAGCGTTTTAGCATTTTAAACCGTCACTTCTTATAGCATAATGTCTGCAGGACGTATCCTCCTCCCCGTGAGGCCTTATGATAATCAGCCCACATGTGCCGGCCGCGGTGACGGTAATTAATGGCTACACAAAAGTTGCGAGGCCGCTCGGCGGCGTACAGTGACCTCCAGACACCAGAGCAATGACACGGTGGGATTTTTAACGGAGCGGAGAGCGACGCTCAGGGGGAAGACTTGGAGGCAGATTAGTTAGCAGTCTGACCTTTCCCTTAAGGCACCGGCTCATCGCCTCCTTCCCTTTGTCACTAGATTAGAGAATTTAAATGCAGTGGGAGGCCGGCTGGGGATTTACTGCACAGCACCGTCGACCAGACTCTGCCACCATCTCCAGCTCTCCTCTGTGGTCGTGTCACCGTCTGAGACATGCAGGGAGGGAGGGGGAGAAAAGCGATGAGACGGAGGAGATTAGAACGGGATGGAGGCAAAGGACAAAGAGAAACAAAGAGAGAGAGAGAGCCAAGCAAAGAGATGTGCAGGGAGGCGGGTGAAGGACAAACACGAAAAGCAAATCAGAGAGAGGATGGGATGAGGAGGGAGTTAACAAGTGACGAAAAAAAGGAAGAAGAGCGAGCAGGAAGGATTAAAGAGGAGGAAGCTTTGATAGACACACAGAGAATTAACGGAAGGAGAGAAGATGGCGACAGATGAAAGCGAGGGAGCAAAGAACAGAGAAAGAGGTGAGGAGAGCACAAACAGAAGCCGGTGGGGCTGTTGAGTCGACAGAAAGGAAGCTAACGAAGCTGCTCCCAGCTCAAGAGATGAAATGATGAAAGGACTCTCCGTGTTGCTTCAGGGAGTCGACTTATCTCCACACTGACGACCCCGAAGCATCGTCACCCAAACTGCTCCCTGACTAAATCAGAATGTAGCAGCCTCTGCGTCGTTACTCCTCTTCTCTCTGGGCGCCGTGATGTAAAGACGGAGGAGCCCAGAAATGATCTCACTCAGTTTGAAACAAACACACACGCTGGAAGTCTAGTTTTCATCTCTAATGTCAGACGGCATCTTTGCTGCTTGGTGAGTTTTTCAGACTTCGTGAAGGTTTAAAGAAAGTTCAGCACACGTCCCTTAAAACATCAGCAGAGCTTTACACTCAGTCAGACGTGAAGTTAGCTCCTGTTAACTTCCTGTCACGTCGCTCTGACCTGAAGTGAGTGTGTGCATAAACCACAGCCTTTCTGGACACATCCTGAACTCACCTGTGCTTCCTCAGGTGGGAAAGTTGTGGATAAAGCTAACATTTAGCTGACATATGTCCAGTCTGAAGGAGCTCTGTCATTTACCACAACATGCTGGCTTGTGGTTCAGTAAACGTGCTCTCATCAGAGTCATTACTGACAGAACACATTGTCTAAACAGGTACAATTAAAGAAGAAACACCAGAGTCTGCAGCAATCAGCCTGTGTTCCTGTAAAGTCTCATACATTTGAAGTCATGCTTCTTTTTTTAGATGATCTTGTTCCATGGCTCTTCATTTCATTCAAAGATGCATTTGTTCAGTTTGTCGTTCAGAGTAGAATAAGTCTTTAGTTTTGTGTAACTCACCCCCGTTTGAATGCTCTTCACTTACGAGCTTGTTCCACCTGTTCTGATCTCAGCTTCACTAACTTTCTGACTTCTTTCAACTCAACAATTCCTTAAACTCCTAAATCTGCGCTGAGAGATTGTTCCTCTGCAGGAACAGACAAAGGAGTCACGTAGTTGTGTCTAATGACAGAAAGGCATCAGCTTTAAAAAAACACGTCTGACAAAAAGAGTTGACAGAAACTCAACATGTGCTCGCTCAGACAAACGTCCCTGTGCCCTTAATTAATGCCACACTTCAGCCATCAGCAGGCTCAACTGTGAAGCTTAGGAGTGTAAATGTGAGGTACTATAACGTAGGGGAGCGCGGGGCTCATTCAAAAACAGACACCACTGTGGTGATGATGCTGGGTGTCAAGCCGTTGGCATGGCAACCCAACTGTCTTCAGCCGTGTCTTGATCCCTAGAGACGGAGCAGAGGGAGAGAGAGACGAGATCTCAGAGGGCTTTGATGCAGACGGAGTCGACGGCTGCTCCAAAACATTTGAATAAGCTGGACTCCTGGTTTGGTCGAAGCGCTTTTCTATGAAGTCTGAGGAGATGGACGACTGTTGGTGCTTAGCTCTGATCAATACCTTTAAAAGAACACGAGTGTTAAGTGATTAAAGAGACAGCGTCATCTCCAGCAGACTCGCCCTCGTTTCACCTTGTTGTTGTGGACATACTGTGACTGATGTGTCCTCCTCCTCCACTGCATCATTGTTGGCACATTTGAATTCATCTTTCCTGACTCTTTTAGCATTCAGGTAATCAGCTCTTTAATTATATTTGCATTTAAATGAAACAAAACAAATGCAAAGGGGAAAAAAAGCTCAACTCTGTTTGTTAATTATTATTTCATGCTGCTGTTAATGAACTTTATAAAGGGTTGTTTATATATTTCACTTATTCATGTTACTCACAAATAAACCTGACCCCTGATTTAACATTTTGTGATTATTCTAATGAGAAAGACAGGCATGCTGACACAAAGCAGCCGAGGGTGACGTCTGGAATGAAGAGATACTAATTTCTGCTTCACCTCCAACAACAAACGAATGCTTCTTTTAAATGTTTAAATGTATAAATGGATCATGATTAAGACCCAGAGAACTGTACGTATTCCTTCAGAGTACTCCAGACTCCTCTAAAGAGCACCAGAATCTATAAAATAAAAACAGGTAGGACCCAAATGTAGACGCAAGGGGAGGCAAAGGAACTTTAATGAAAACTATGGAACAAAAAATACTGCAGGGAAGAAAACTCCTCTAAAGTGAAGCCAAAGGAAGTAGAGCTCCCCCTGGTGGCTGGCTGCAGTGTAGGTTATAAGCTCCACCCCTTCCAGGTTAGTGGGCGGGGCTTGGACCAAACTAAAATATTTAAATACACGTCTAATATATATTTATATCTTTTCAGGGATGGTTTCTGTCATTTTAGGTCGATAATATAATAATGATGAATGTTTTGGATAAGTTTGACGTTATAGAAACAAGATGTGGCATTATGGTGGCTACCAGTTACCATGGCAACAGCTTTGTGAAGACCGTGATAGTTGTAAGTCCAGAGTCTAATCCATCATGTCCTTGTATCAGGTGGAGGTAGAGCAGAGCGTAGTATTAATGAAACTGGAAGGAAAGGGGGCGGGGCATCAATCACGGCCCCACGTGGCTCCGCCTCCTCAGACCGTACTGATCAGACTCTGGATCCAAACTCACAAGATGGAGACAAGACGTGAAAGTAGAGTCAGTTTGACCAATGAGAGGTCTAAGGCAGAGTGTTGGACGTCTGGACGGTGGCATTGGACAGAAATGTTGCGTCTCATTGTGAGTTCTGAGCTGATGTACATTTAGATAAATTCTCTTTGTGCTTCTCTTTCTGTGACGTCAGTTGAAAGTCAGAGCGGTGCCGTACCTTCGCTCCCACGGCTCCACAGAAAGATGAGAGGTGAGCTACGCTGCAACAAAGCGGTTCAATCGATGCCGCTGCAGTTTCTGCTGGTCGCTGACAGAGTTCAATAAACACCATGAATTATTCACATGTGCCTGGAAAAGTTTGCAGAAAGAAACAGAACGCTGGAAGTTAAAGAACATCCCTGAACACAGACTCGGACGCAGGAGGCAGGCAGCAAATTAACAGAGATGTTGTGATTTTGCACAAAGCGCGCTGGCTTGAATGCAGATGGTAAAACTAATTAATTGCCTTTGGCAGATTCTAGTAGCTCTTTATTTGTTGTTTCTTACTCTTTCCTCTTATTTCATTTTCCCCCCTCACTCCTCTTTCCTCCCCCCCTCCTCCCCCCCCAGCCAGGACACACACAAACATCCTGAACGTTTGCAGACGCATCAACCGGCACAAGATGGTGTGTTGATTGAAGGCCAGCCGTCTGTACTATTTACATTTTTCTAGCCGATGCATGCAGAGATCAAAATATCTGAGCTTATTCTGCTGCTGGTTTTCTTTAAGGCTCTAAAAGTCAGAAACATTTGCAGAGACTTAAAACCTGCTTAGTGTAGTCGGCAGTTCCAGGTGAGATCAAGTCTGATTTGTACTTTGCCAAAGATTTTCAGTCACGCAGCGAGGAGCACGGCGTTTTGGAAAGCCTCCTGCATCGTTGTGTTTGTGAGGATTTAAAGCTCCTGTGTCGTGATTCTTTGCTGTTTCCTGTCTGATTCTTTGTGTTTTCAGCTTTACTTCCTGCCAACGTGCTTTTTATTTTTTCCATCTGAGTCTTGTTCCTCTGTTTGCTGAACACTTTTTAAAGCAGGGCATTGCATCAAACCAGTTCAACTTTTTCACAGTTTTTCTCTTGTTTTGTGTTTAGCTATGGTCAGAGTCAGCACTGGTAGCATGAGAGGACACCTCATTATTAAATGATAACCTACAGAGGCCTGAGTCAAACGATGTGTCACGCTTTAGTCCCTAACATCCCAGCGTCCCATCCTTCAGTCCACGTACAGCATCATTTATCTGCTCCGCTGAGATCTGATGTCTTTTCAAAGTGTTGCTCTCATGCCTCTGAGCCGTGTGCATACATATAGTCCTGCCTTTGCTCCATTCCTCTGCCACTTAGTTCCTGTTCCTAGTTGCCGTTTCCTGGTTCTTTGTATCTCCGTCTCTGTGGGGAGCCCGGCCCCGTTTGCTGGCATGAATTGTGCAGGAGACAGACTCATGAAACTTCATTCAGTTGGTAGAAAGTGATTTATCTACAAAAAGCTGCCATGCTACATGCGTTAAAAAAGGTTACGCACAAAATGAGGCGTTTACTCAACTTAACCCAGAGAGAACTAAAGTCACCTTTACAAAACATACATTAGATTTGTGTTTGACATGTTTATTTTAAAAGGATCCCCATCAGCTGACAAATGAATGCACATATCCAGTCAGATCATTTAATTTAACATCCGTCTCTGTCTTTAAGAGCCAGAATAGAATGACAGAAAATATATTTACCATCTAACATTTATTAAAGTGATAAAGCCAAACGCCTGCTTGATTAAGACAAGTATTAACTGGGAGGATATCTTGAGTAAATATATCAGGAGAGAAGACGTTTATCTGTCTTGTCACCTCGTTGTGCTTCTCTGAGTCGCTTTAATCTCATTAGCTGAGACTGATTCTCCCCAAAAATTAATTATTCAACATAAATTTGAGCTGCAGTGAAGTGACGACGGACCCTGGATCACTTTTATTTATTTGATTAATGGTGCCGTGGCATGTTGAACAGCTCTGTGCGCTGCTGTGAAATCTAAATTACAAAACATACCCAGGTCATTTAAGTCAAGGAAAAAAAACACACATTGTATAATCGGGGGAATTTCCAGCGGCGGTGGATTCAGTCCGGCAGCGATTCCTGATGTATTCATCCAATCGCTCAACTCAATTACTCACACACACCCAGGAGTTGTGTTCCCCACTCAGCATTAACACCATCCTCCAGACTTGCCTTTGGCAGCTGCAGTCGGAGGGAAGAAAGAAGTGGGCTCTGAATTATTGAACAAATCAAGGTCCCAGGCTATGTATTTATCTGATATTGGTAATGAGGCCGCTGGAGATGGTGCCGTCGGTTGTAGAGGGAGAAATTACATCTTGATAAGCTCTGCAGTGTGTACTGGGTTTGAACCCGAGGACAGATGATGACTTCACTGACCTCAGCGTGTTCTGCTTCTGTTTTCCTCCCAGGACCTGCTGTCTGATCATTACATCTCTATTATCTACACGCTCAAGTGGAGCCTCTGCAAACGGGTCTAACTGTGTAGCATGATGTTCTGTTGGACTAATGAATGTACTGCAGCCTGTGTTTGCTACTGGCTGTTTAATCCCTACGTCAGGATGATGATGCTCGTTCTAAGGTTCCTTCACTCTGACGTGGTTGTTGCTCCAGAATATGAAGCGTTTGTTCCTCAGGTCGGTTCATTTGTTCTGGTGTAAACACACTGATTGGTTGAACCGAGCTGAGCCCAGTTAGAGGTGGATGGGTCCACACAACGGCCTTCTAATGATAGACCAATCAGCCACAACATTAAAACCACTGACAGGAGAAGTGAATAACATCTAAACCATCTTGCTCCAGTTCATTGTTCTGCTGGGAAACTTGTGGACCTGGCTTCATTCATTGGTGTGGATGTTACTTAGACATGTAGCACCCACCTAGACCAGACCAGGCACCCCCACCCCATAGCAATGACACTCCTTGATGGCAGCAGCCATCCCCAGCAGGATGCAGCCACAAAAACACTTTAGGAAGAAGAACAGCACAAGGTGTTGACCTGGCCTCCACATTCACTAGATCCCAAACTGATCAAGTATCTGTGGGATGATCCACAGAGGCCCAGCTAAAATGACCTGACATTAGACTGACAAAAACAGCTACACCATCCATAGACTTGTAATATTTTTTATATTCTGCTTGTTTGACTTATTTGGACTGGGAAAAGTACAAGAGTGTTAGCTAGGAAATCACGGCCTGGACCATCTACTAGAAATCAACTCTCAGAAACAAAGGGATGAACGATAAGTGAATAGTTTTATACTATACATTCACATCAGGACTGAGCTTTGAACTTCTAGTTTTAGAGTGTGTTTTATCGTGATAATGATTTCCAGATCATTTTTTGTGTTCTCTCTTCAAAGTAGCTGCTCAGTTAAGCACTGCAGCCGGTGTTTGGGGACCAGATCGGTACAGGCGTCAGGAACAGCGTGCATTGAAAACACAGAGAACAAAAGGAAACAAGCCTTCGTGGCAAATAGAGATTTGCCGATTTAATCGAGCAGCTTTTCCTCCTGAAAGATGAGGAAGGGATGAAAGAACTATTCTCACAAAAAGCTACTCTGAAATATCCTTTTTTTCCCCGTGTCCACTCCCGTTTCGTTTAAGCAGACAGTGGCTCTGTAAATACAGTTTTTGGAGTGGTACAGTTCAAACTGTTATTACCTGCCTTGTCTGTCTCCACTCCTGCCTGTGATCTATTAAAGCTCTTTCTGCTGCCGCGGATCACAAACTCCAACAGAAGTGCAGAGTGACAGTGAAACAGACCGCTGCGTTGCTTGAAGTTTGGCCGCAAGAAACAACCACCAAGCCTGAGAGGAAATGCATATTTATAGGTACAAGCACATCATCTCTCTGACACCCTGTCCTCCCTCTGCACAGCTGAGTGCTTGAACGTGACGTGACTTCATCCCGCGCTCCTCCGTTTCGCCCGGTCGTCCATAAAAAATCGTTTGCTTTTTTTCCACCCTTGATCATTTTCTGCTGACGGGCGGCGGTTCACTTATCAGATCTCTCTAAAGCCCAGCCCTCATCCCTCCACCGCTGTCTATGGATCCCTTATTTAAACAGTGGTTTAAATGTTAAATAACAGAGCCTGAGCCTTGGCTCTGCGGTGGGAGAACTCCAGAGTGTAATCTCTGTCAAGTGTTCAAGGAAAAGTTCATGCTAAACTGTAGCTGAGGAATTCTATTACAGTGATAATGTAAAGTGTTGGACTGATCAGAGCAGGGAGGCTCAGCGATGAGGAGGAGGTTTACAAGTGGACTTTCATTCCATCAGGAACAGGGCAGAGGTTGTTGTTGTTGGTTTTAGACAGAGAATACGCTAACCCAGTCACCAAACTTTTAAGGCATGAATTTAGTTTTGGTATTTCAAGGTTAGTTTTGGTCTAAAAAATGTGAAATAAATAAGTGTTTACTTGATTTTCAATTTAAAAAGCTGAAAACATAAAATTCGAAACATCTAAATTTACCTTTCCTCCTTATAATACATGAAAAAAGAAAACAGAATGAGACTTGCATATAATGAACACAGTTAATCCATCATCCAACAAACAACAGATTTTAAAATGACATTTGTAATTTCCTTTCAAGTCTTGATGATGTTTTTCTGCACATTGTTCCAAGTCGTATTTGATTTCTTTAGTCAAACCATGCCTCATGATGAAATGCAAATGGAGTGGTGCCAGATTTATACTCTGATAATAATTGAGTCTGACCACACCTGGATACTCTGCAGATTAATTTACAATCATTGTCTCTTTGCAGTAAATAAGTGAAGCTTCCATCAGCTCAGTTTTTATGCAGACGATGATCAACTCTACATCTATGACAGTTGATGCTGATGATCACATTGACTTTGAATAATAACATCAGTATGTATATAGGTGATGCTAAATTCAGACCAGTTGAATCAGAAAAAGTCAAATTTTTATAATTTTTGGTTTAAATAATAAAATTTTTTAAAAAAGACGGAGAAATTCCTGTGATTGGTCCACTTGGTAGTAGCGTGTTTCCTGAGGAGGTTCAGAGACAGAAACATCTGTAAGACTCGTCTTCGATGAAATTTCAGCCAAAGTTTTAGTTGCCATTGTTGAAAGTGAAGCAGGAAGTAGAAACCGAAATTAATCTGACTGACAAAAAAGACACAGCTAGACTAGAGTTTGCGAGACAGACTGACGAAGTATAAACGGCTCATATCGTCGTAGGCGTATGTAGATTACAGTGTTTACTCCTGCAGAGGTATTAACCAAACTTAAGTTGCATATAATGAACAGATAAAACAGGTCAGGACTTTTATAATCACACCTGACATCTGTCATTTCCTCCTTTTCAAGTCTCGTTTTATAAACGACAGAAGTTCCCACATCATCAGTCCAGTACTGGAGTCCTGCTTTTGGCTTCCAGCTAGTCTTAGGTTTTATGATCTTTGTTCAGAAATCTTTTTCATAAACCTGTCCCTGAGCATCACTGATATACAGTCTTGATCTATAACGTATAATAGTTTATTGTGGACTTTACAAGTCTGTAAACGGACCGATACTGAAGTCAGCTCCTCCAGTTCTGGACCCAAACTGTGGACGTTCATGTCTTTAACTGGCAGTCTGTTGAGTTTATTTTTTATTTCTTTCTTTTTGTGGAAACCTTTAGTTGAATTCAGCGTCTGCTTTTTTTTTTTTTCACCATGTGGACTGGTGCTATGTAAAATGAGTTTGTGTTCTTGAATGTGAGTCTGATTTTCATCCTTAAAGTCTGTGTGAAACAGTTTAGCTCTAAACTTCGCAGCACGTCTTCAACACATTAATTAAATCATGTCAGCTTCATGTCAGCTGCTAATTATATTCTCCTCTGATTGGCAGCCAGACATAGTGTACATTTCTTAATTAGTGTTGATTCCTAACAGAGCCTCTGTGGTGGCTCAGGGCTGGGTTGCTAGGAGATTGGAGCGTCAACAGCTTTTATTCGGATGAATGGACGAGGTTACTGTATGTCAAAAACACAACACACACACACACACACACACATCATCTTCTTCACTTATCATGTGTGAGAAAATCCAGCTCACACACAAGTATTTAACAACAACCTGATGTCAAATAACAGTCTCAGACTTTCTTTAAACTTTCAGCCTGACAGTGACGAGATATCACGTTAGGACTTTTTAATAAGCAAACTTTTTTGTTGATGTTCCCTAACTAATCATTCAGTTTATATCTGTAGACGATTTGATTTGCAGCATTGCATATTGAATATCTGTTTTGTTCTAATCTCACGATACATTTTATTTTCATGGTTCGCCTTGGAAAGCTCACAAGGTCACCAGAGATTGTGCTCTGAGTCTAGATTTGAAGATTCTTACAGAGTCTGATGAAAGATTTGATTGAATGCAGGAGGTGGAATGAGTTGAAGAAGGTCAGACATTGATGATGGGGCTTTATGGAGAGCTTTATAGCATCATCTGCATAGAAGAGAAATTGTGTCTTGTATGTACAGAAGATAAAACAAAGAGGAAGGAGGTAAATAATGAATAGTAGGGGACCCAGAACAGAGCCCTGGGGGACACCTCTGGTAACGGGAGATGACTGAGATCTGAAACGGTTAAGCTAATACCAATGGAGACAAGTTTTTGTTGTGAGATATGGTATCTAAGTTTGGGCTAGGATCAAGGACAACAGTTAGCAGAGTTAGCTTCTGTAAGGAGGTAATTTGTGGGACTGGCACCTCAAATTATGAAGAGGTACAATTTTGATTATGTTTCTGTTGCATCGTATTCATACCAGATGCACAAAGGCACAGACTCATTCTCTACTTCCCTCTGTTATATCCCTCACACTGACACATAGCACTCACAGATCAGCTGGGTGGCAGCCAGCGCTGACTCGTAGCTCGGTCTGTGTTCACCAAACAGCGCTACGTATGGAAGTGTCTGACATTCAGTAGCTACAATCCCAACAACACTGATCAAACAGCAGATACAGGGCTTACACACACACACACACACACACACACACACACACACACAGCACTGCTCTGCTTATCAGCAGCCGGCAGCACAGGTCTGTACTCTCCACGTTAAGTTAATTTCAATAGGCGGCAAATTCAATGGCACTTCGGTTCGCTTCAGCCTGACTCAGTTCATCTTGAATCCATTTGACTCACTTTGCTTTAGCCCAGTGTAATTCAGTGCCTTCTATTTCTTACACTAAATGAGTCGCAAACATTATTTTTCTGACCGTAGCCAGTGCAGCAGCGATCCGATCTGGGCAGAGGAGGCGTTTCACTCGGCTCCTTTAAATCATGTCCGGTCATGAAGCAGAAATGAACGAGTGAATGTTAATGACACGTGTAAATGTGGTCTGACATGTAAAGCTGCAATCCTCGAAATCACCTCCGCATTTGCATTTAAATGGATGTCCATTTTCTGTCACATTATATAGATAAGGTGGTTCAACATAATGGCATGTAATGAAAATAATTTAGGGTCATTTTGCCTCGGAGCAGTTGTCACGAGTGGCTGCAGGCTGTAGAAAATGTTCTTATTGACATCCATGAAGCATGTGCTGCCTCCGTTAATGACTACATACACAATGCCTCTCTATCACGGCCAGTCTCTCTAGGACTCATGTAATAATTGAACGATTACAAAAGCAGGAAAGTGAAAGTGGTTTCTTGTTATTAACCCCAACTGTGAGTTTTGTTTGCCTCAGTCACGCTCCCTAGTGGACGAGCACATGAACGGCTGTGGACACTAGCATGTGTGGTACATCAGCTTCTCAGTTTTCAGCTGGGTCTGTTGTGATCACTTGCATCGCTTTAAGGAGGTGATTCTAAACCTGCAGGAACTGAAGGACGTTCTCAAACGGCCTCTTGTCAGGGATGTGGTGCACTCATGTAGCACTGTGTCTGCACGGCTGCAGCTGCAGCAACTAAACGGACTTCAAATCACTTGTGCAAACATGCAAATTAAATTAATTAAGCTCCTTAAAGAAGTGGTGAAAAATGAAGAATTATTTCACAGATTGCGTCTTTAGAAGACACTGTATCTGTGACGAGTTGCGTGGAAAAGTCAAACCTCCAGCAGCACCTGTAACGTATAGAACAACTTTATTAGACTGAAGTGTTTGGGCTTGTTGCCCTCATCAGACTCAGGTGAAGTTGTTTCATATACTTCAAGTGTTACTGGAGTCTTAACCTTTGTAAAGATGACACATTTAACCAGACAATAGAGGAATGCCATGAAGGAGAGTCTAAAATAAACTGCTTTTGCTTTTGACATGTTTAAACTTCATGCATCCGGACCACTTTCATGTGAGTGGTGGAAATTAGAGCGCCCGCTGCAGCTTCTCTGGCGATAGATGAACTTTTTGTTCAGCGTTCTCTCTGCAGAAAAACCAATGAGAAGCAACCGCTTCTTCGCTAAGCCATTCAATAAGCCGTTTGTAGAACAAGGATTTCCATTTGCATTTGGAAGCAAAAAAGAGGAGATCCTGAGATTGTGGATTACTCCCCTGGCTTTGCTTTTGAAAGGAAGAATTAAGAAGAGGAGTTTTGGGAGCTTTACAGGGCAAATGGAATTCAAAGTAGTGTGTGCGCGCAAGCGTTGCATGTCTCGATCTATTTCTCCCCACTCTGCATGCTGATGTGTCTGGTAAACGAGGGCACAGGTGAGTACTACAGGTCCTCAGTGTTACAGCGCAAATAAAAGGTCAAACGTAGAATATATAAATACAATCACATGTAATTAGATTATATTTCCAGATGAACCTCTTCTGGGACAAACTGCAGTAGGTTGGAAATGGAAACATGCTCCATTTTAAAATATTCCTAATGAATATTATTATTAGAATGAATATTAATATGTGTGGAAGCTAAAATGTCTTTATTGAAAAGAATTAGGCCATGAAACCAGACTAACTTCTCTTTTGCTGCATGAAGTTGGTCTGAAAACTGATTATGCTCTGCTGGGCCAGTGAAATGATTTGTTTGTGATGGACAGAAGAGTAATAGAGACGCAGTCAAACACGTAATCTGAGCGCTGTGGACTTTAATCAGTTTACCACAAAATGGCTCTGATTGGCTGGAGGACTATCCAGTTGTGTGCAGAGGTGTATTTTTTCTTTGTACCAGTTCAAACCCTTTCAATAATGAAGTGCTAGCAGACTTCTATTCTGATAAGAATTGAGTGTGGCTTCACCAGACGACGCTCTCTCAACTGCAGATCAATTTGGCACCACGGCTTCTTTGAAAAGGTAAGAAAATGAGTCTGGAGCTTTCAGAAGCTCTGTTTTTTATTCAGGCTGATTTTCTGCTGTTACCTCACAGAGGTCGGATAAGGTCGGCTTTGTATTTCTAGTGAGACATAGAGGTGTCAACATCTGTCTGTAGATGCATCATAGAGTGGACATGAGGCTCCTCTCACATGTAAACCATCTGGTCTGCACATACTGACACTTGAATCTTCATAATTCTGCAGAAGTTTCTCAGCATGTCGGTGTCCATTTAAAGCTACCGTCTGACATTTGCCTCTGCCTCCTCCGTTCGTCATGTAACTGTAACACATCTGCTCTGAGCCCTGCTTGTTAAACACGTCATGTCTTTCCTCGTCTCCCTCTGACCGCCTTCATTTACCCTCTGCACCGCGCGCTGTGGAAAAGAATAAATGTAGCAGAAAGAAATCAGAAATCAGAACAATAAATGTTCTTGTGCTGTTTAACAGCCGTTTACTGTTGGCAGTCGTCCGCCACCGCTCGGCTCTGCTCCGGTTTGTAACGAGGAAAGAGGTGGAAAATGTAGCCACGGGCGAAAAGCTCAGAGAGAAGCAGTCGAGCTGGTGGCAGATCGCTCTGTGTATATATTTATATATATATATGTTCTTGTCCTTGCTTCTCCACAGAAACTTTATTTCAAATGCTTTTGCAGCTTTGTGCTAATAAATGCACTGAACGTTACCAGACACCAGAAAGACAAGTAGATTTCTGTGCCTTTTGTCGTGACCCATGTCAGTTTGCTTTATGTGGAGAGTCTTCCTTCCATTGTTCCATTGTGGTGCGTCCTGGTACCACTGCTGCTGTGTGTTTAGACTGACAGAAGCTTTCAGATTGAGAAGATCCTCTTTTCTTTTCTCTGCTTTCATTCTCAGTCGTCCTTGGTGGAACACACTTGATATGCATTGTGCTGCAGATATACAAACCTCCTCTCATGCATATGGTCTTAAGCTGAGCTAAGGAACCGTAGCCTCTATAACATCCAGTCAAGTAGAATATGAAAGGCGGGAGTTATGCTTGCGCTCTGTATGACTTTGCCTCAGTCTGTAGATTCAGATCAACCGATCTGAGGCAGTGATAGGCTCTGAGCTGCTGGCAGGTTTCCCCGGGACGCTACAATGATCTTCTGAGAGCTGGGAGGAACATTACTGAAGGAAATGAGTGATGGTGAGGAGATTAACCACTTCATGAGCTCGTCCTGGTGCAGGGAGAGCTCCACATGTTTCAGCCAGGGAGACACACACCTGGACTCATGTCTGGGGCACTGAATTACTCAAGGTGTGGACGAGGGTGAAACTCTTTGGGGACAGATGTTAGGACAATGGATGGCTTTTGTTTTTGGGATGAACAGGGACGTTTCTCTGGTTGTCCAGCCACGGAGGAGCTGCTATTAATTTACAACCCAGTCTTAACATTTGTCCCTAAACACTTTGAGTCTTTCTATGTCTTAGAGAAAGTTTTTGGATTGTAAATAAAAAGATCAGTGACACTGTTCATGTCTGCTTTATAATCCTATAAATGAACATGTCAGAGTGTATGTTCTTGAGGCAGGCCGTCAGGTTTTGCAGAACGTTGTCCTAATTATACCCTCTCTGAAAACCAACTCAAATGAACCGCTGCACAGTTACTCCAGGACGCTGTGAGGTTATTATTAGTTGCTGCATCTCGTCGGCTCCGTGGTTTGTGTTGGTTTGAGAGAACCAATCAGCTCTACTGACAAATCCCCTCTGATGAGCAGGCTGGGAGACGAGGGAATTAACAGGAAGCAGTTAATGTCCCAACCTGAGTGAGTGAGCCCCGTCCGGACCCTTCTGCAGAACCAGTTTATCGACGTCTTAAGGCTCGGGGTTGTTAGCTTTTTTCCTGAAGTGCCAAGTCGAGATGCTTCATGCCAAAAAAAAAAAATGCTTACAGATCGATACAGCTTTTCAAACACAATATGTTCAGGAATGTGAGGGAGAAGTGTCTGTAGCCGATGCACTGACATTTTCTGCTTTGGGTTTTGGTTGTGTTCTGCAGAATATTTCACCTGGAAGAGGCAGTTCCTGTCACTGCATTTTGTCTGTTTTCACAGACTTTTATTTCATTACCATTATCTCATCCGCTGCGCTTCCCTCCCAGGACTGAGAACGCAATCTGTCATCCAGCCCTGACAGTCACACCCCACCAAGACGGCCTCCTCGTTTCTGACTCAATGAACCTGCGGCGGCGGTGCCAAGCCACGCTAAACGCTGCGCCGTTTTTCATGCCTTTCCCTGTCCCATTCTCCTCCAGCTGAGTGTTGGCTCATCAGAGCAGGCCTGTCTGCCGCCTGCCAAAGCCATCACCTACGTACATCGCCGTGCTCTAACGGAAACATAATCACTGCTTTCTATGGAAAACCAAACACCGGAATATAATAGCAGCAATATGTTAGTCTCTGTTCAGACAATATGTATGGATTGGCCAGGGAAGGATGCTGTGTAAGACAGAGACGAACAAACAAAAAGAAAGTTTAGATTTTCTTTACTGCCTGAAAATAACTCATTCTCATTTTCCAAAGTTAATTGTTCAACCAGTTAACTTTCTTCACCTGCAAATGGAGTTTGCTTGTTTGTGATTCCAGAAAAAGCTAGCTTAGCTTAGCAATAAAGCAGCAATAGTTTATTTGGTCACGTGTGGCAAGTGAACAAGCTGCACAGATAACATTTATCTACACAATACTCTGCTCAGCGGTAGTCTAGGTAGCTACTGTTAGCTGGGATGCTAAGAAGCAGGGATAAGCTGCTATTAGACAAGAGGCTGGGAAGAGCTGCTAAAAAACAGGAGGCTACGAAGCTAAGAGGAGGTGCTATTAGCTGACAAGCTAGAAAACTCTGAGATGCTATTAGCTGGGGAGCTAGGAAGCCAGGCGCTACTTTTAGTTGGGGAGCTAGGAAGCTAGAAAGAGGTGCTATTAGCTGGGGAGCTACGAAGGAAGCTAGGAAGTCATGCTATTAGCTGGGGAGCTAGGAAGGAAGCTAGGAAGACATGCTATTAGCTGGGAAGCTAGGAAGGAAGCTAGGAAGAGATGCTATTAGCTAGGAAGCTAGGAAGGAAGCTAGGAAGAGATGCTATTAGCTGGGAAGCTAGGAAGGAAGCTAGGAAGACATGCTATTAGCTGGGGAGCTAGGAAGGAAGCTAGGAAGACATGCTATTAGCTGGGAAGCTAGGAAGGAAGCTAGGAAGAGATGCTATTAGCTAGGAAGCTAGGAAGGAAGCTAGGAAGAGATGCTATTAACTTTGGAGCTAGGAAGCTAGGAAGAGATGCTATTAGCTGGGGAGCTAGGAAGCTAGGAGGTACTTTTAGCTGGGGCGTTAGGAAGCTAGGAAGAGATGCTATTAGCTGGGAAGCTAGGAAGCTAGGAAGCCATTGTACAGAGCTGTTCTTTCCTAAATCATGCAGTTGTTCTACTATTTATTCGTTTTAGATAATCATGCTTTGGAGAAACTATATACTGGTGGATTTAAATGTTTAGATGAAGATAAAAAATGATCTGTTTATCTGTTCAACGCACTGCAATGGTACAAGTGACATATCCAGCAAATTCACTGCATTCAGTCGTTGCATCCAAAGCTACGTTGATGTTCTCTGTTCGACATATTCCGGGTATATCTTTATTCGTCCTTCTGATGGAGGTGATGTAGGAGTCAACCTGCAGCGCCGATCACATAATGTCTGGATCTGAACTTGTGGTTCAGTGTCCATAGCGCGCACGCAGCAAAAAGCCTGGATAGGCTTCTCAGCAGTTGCCAGTTAATCCGTTCTTATCTTTTCCTTTTGTGTCATTCTCAGACATCCCACAGGTGAACTCACACTCTGAGTCTCTGTAACCATAAGGTCATCCTGAGACATGCTGCCTGTCATGCTGTCAGCCTTTGCTCGCTAAAAGGCAAAGATGCCGCCGTCCTCGTTAGCATCGCTGCCACCTGTAGCTCAAATCGTAATTATCCGGAAGCAAGTGTTGCACTGGTCCTCACACCCACTCTCACATTTAATCAGCATCCTCTCCCAGATTTCTACTTCTTGGCCACCCCACCGCCAAATTGCCTCCTACCTCCTCTGCAGCTTCATCTTCGTTGAACAGGAACAGCTTCTATTACAAGCTAAGCAGATGGCTGGAGCCTGGCGGTGGCGCAGTGATCATTAACCTGCTGGGCTTGTCTCGATGTGTACCTTGTCTCGTTTAATTTGAATCTCCCCTCTTGACTCCCGAATGTCAAAACTTCCCCAGACTCCCAAACTTTGAGGCTCCAGAGTGCAGGAGAGCTGAGAGGTGTCTTTAAAAGTTAGTCGGCTCATGAGGAGAGACGTCTTTTTGAGTCCGTTTAATTAACTTTTTATGTCGGGGTGTACACTTTCGCCCTTTAGGTTGAATATAATGGGGTTCAGCTCTGAGTTCACCGGTGACAAACGGAGCAGTTTAAGGTGGAAAGTCTCCTGGAGGGAATCTGAAAAGTCTTGAGTTCTCGAGGGTAAATCCGGGTCATAAATCTTTAGAGAATCTCACCTCTGCATTAGAAAGCCTTTGAGGATGACTCTGAATGCAGAGTCTAAAGCGTCACGTCTGACTTCTGACTAAGAGTTCCAGTGTTTATTTAGCTGCACCTGAACACATCATGTGGAGAACAGAAGTGCAGCCACTGCCCTGCTAATGCATTCTGCACAATCAGAGCTGCAAAAACCACTCAGAGAACACAAAGACAGAGAAGAGGAAGAAATTAAATAAAGAGATTCTCATATTGAATTAAATGCTAAGAAGAAGGATGAGTTTAAGGACAGTTTGGGATCTGCAGCTGCAAACGCAGGGGATCAGAAATGCAGTGGGTGCTAGTACACAGGAAATGTCTTTATGCCGAACAACAAAACAAACGTGTCTGGTTCATTGAATTACTGTCTGACTCATGTTGATGGTTCGTTTCTGTCGCACATCTCAAAGACACCGCTCTGAATCTGCAGCAGTGACATGTCTGTGTCAACTAAAGCATTCCACACAATAAGGACTTAATAGAAAACAGTCCCATTTTTAAGTTAAGTGCACATTTGATGCAGTTGACTGTTTCCCAAGCTCGTTAAAACTGGTCCCAGTCTCGCTGTGTTTTCAGAAATTACCCAAAACAACATTGGTGGGGTCATTAGAGGACGGCGTGTGTTTGGTGATGTTCTCTGGCTCATTCATGGCTTTAACACTAATATGATTTCTAAGCATTTCTGCCTAAATTGCAGATCCAGCAGGAAGGCCATTGTAACTCATTAAATATGCATATGGAGAAATCTCAGCGTTGCACTAAAATGCAGCACAGCGGGTCGTTCCTTGTAGCACGGAGCGACGCTTTGCAAGATACCAGGATATGAGTGTTTTCTGTTGAGCTGTGACACAGCAAAAATCCTCTTTAAGCCAAGTAAACGAGCGCAGCTGTAACTCTTTGAGACAAGCGCGAGAAGCGTTGGACAAAGCTGATGGTGAATGACAGAGTCAGAAGACGAGTGCGGCGCATGTGTTTGGAACGGGCCGGTGGTGACTGACACGTCCATTGATTGCTCATGATTTCAGATCACTTTCAGGGATTTCACTGAGTTCAGTTCGTCTGATAGATGAAGATGTGCCTCCTGGCAAAAAACGAGGCTGGAAAGAAAAGCAAGCAGAGAATGCAGCGCATCGCCGTGAAATCTAAAAGATGAATTTATACTGTTAACAGTCATGAAAGAAGAAGTCCTGCAGATGTATTGTTTTTCTGGCTATGAGGGTAATTAGGCTTCATTAAGTCGTAATGAAGAACACGAGTGTTTTTTTTTAGAAATATAAAAATAAAATCTGTTATTGTGACCTTTTGTTCGCCTCCACTGAGCCGCGCCAACGTGTTAAAGAAAAAAGTTACCGAGGAAATGAGGTGCTGAGAAGAAAATGAGTGACTCCTTGAAGCGCTTCAGTTTTAGAGCTGTGTCAGCAGAAAGTCTCAGAAAGTTTAGAGGTGTTCAGTGACGGGAGAAGCACAAGTTTCCATTTATACATTTATTCAGCATATATCATTTATTAGTCAGTTGCAATATTATTCAGTTTTTATCTTAGTAGCTCAGTTTGTAAATTTGCAGAAAGCACGAAAATGATTTTCTCACAGTCTAAAAAAAGTTTCTGCCTGATGTCAGAATCATAAAGATAAACCAAACTTAACCGACTCTTACGCAACTAATCAAGAGAGACAAGAGCCAGTTAATATGCTCACTCACCACCAAGTGGTCTGGGGGTAAATTCACGGTTTACCTTCAGATTTTTCCATCACCATTTTAAAACAAACAGTCAGCGATTGAAAATATTGGGTTAACGTGACCCCTGGCCCTGTATGACCTGTGTGACCTGTGTGACCTGTGTGACCTCTGTGACCTCTCTGACCTCTGCCTATAGAGCCTCTGTCCCTTTTCTTCTCTCACCACTGTCTAATGATAAAGTCACACCAACATTAATCCATGTTCGTCCTCACCGTCGACAGCAGAGCCTCAGATGCTTTTCTTTGACAGACTCTTTGATGCTGTAGTTAATCTGTCACTGCTGTTAAAACACATCAGTGACTCAGATGTAAATACAGAGAGATCTATCTGGTGTTGAATCCATTTGACCAGAGCTTGAACTTAAAGTCTGTTCATTTACATGTACACGTCCTGCACTTTAGATGTCTCTCTGAACGCTGCCACTGGCTGCCAAATAGTCAGACAGTGCAGGACATTTATTTATGAAGCGTATGCAATATGTAAATTTTAATGAAAATGGAAAATTGAAAATTGCATTGCTACTATTGAGAGATCACCTAACACCTACCAGTCCTTGAGCGAAACACTGACCCCCAGTTGCTCCCAGTGTTTGGATGTGTGTGTGAGAGTGTGTGTAGTTGTGTCAGTGTGACTGTAAAACGCTTCGAGCACCAACAGGTAGAAGAGCTCCATATAAATATGAGACCGTTTACCATTTACTACACGTCTAAAACTCCACTGGGAACCTTTTACGCCGTCGCTCTCATCTTCTACCGCTGTGCTCGCAGGAAGTGACGAGGTCAAAACCAACGGAGTCACTAAATAATTCCATCCACGTGAGCGCGTGAAGGGGTTTACAGCTGGATCCTCCCTTTGTTTGCAAAAACAATTTGAATCATGAAGTTTATGGAGTGAAGAATATGAGCAAACGATTCTCATCCCAAATGGAGCTATGGATTTACCTGAAATGAACGCCGTCCCTGTCCAAATAAGACCCCACGAGAGGTTTTTACCATGTTTAGTCGATTCCACGCAGCATTTGCATCTGATTAGGATTCATTTTGTACTGTCGCGCTGTGATCATCCCGTCTTTTAGATGCTGCAATGAGGCGTTGAGGGGAAAACGAGGCAAACGGGGTCTTTTTGATGAATGTGGGTCCGTGGTTTCATCACAGCAGCAGAGTCTGAAGCAGTTAATGTAGACGCCTGAATCAGCCTCACAGCTGGAGGACGACGACAGGAAGAGTAAACAAGAGAGAGAGAGATTTGATTCTAGTTGGAGTTGGGAATGAATATCCATATTTATTCATGATGACATCTGTGACACAATCCATATTCAAGCGAGGTTGTCTGCATGTGGACCGGCTCTAAAACCCCGTCACCGGGGCCCGTCTGCCTCTGTAATTGGCTGTTTTCAGACCCACAGAGATGCAGGCTGGGAAACATCCAGACACTCCAGGTTGGGGATTTTTGACTTCGGTCTGATTCACACAAAAACACAATAAAAATAACAACACTGGTTATTTACACTAGAGCTACGAGACGTACCCAGAGGGACGGAGACAAGCCGGGGGACGCATGAACGCGGAGGTGATTCTAGAGACACGCTGCTCTGCTAGCTGACTCATTTTAGCCACCGGAAAAACGGGAAAATAACGTTATTTTAGGCAAATAATGACTAAGATCATTCAGTTATCTATTTAATATTACATTAAAAACGCCTGGATCGACCCTGATACCAGTCTGGACATCCATCTGCTTCATTTACCATTGTCTGTTCTTTTTATTTTAGCCTCCTCCTCTTTCTTTTCCACTCTCTGATGAATAACTTGTTGTGTTTGTGTCTTGTTGTCTTGTGCTGATTACGTCAGGCGGTCTGAGCTCATTGCCGCTGCAGGAGGTTGTTCCCTCATCCACGCACGCAGACATGGATTTATACACCGACAGGAAAACACAGACAGATTGGTTTATTTGTTATTCAAATGTTCCTCGGAGGCAGAAATAATCTAATTGGATGAATGAAACATCAAAAAGGTGGAGCTGAAGAAGCGCGGGGCTTTTAGCCCAGCAGCCTCAGACTCAAACACTTTCTGAGTTTGGGAGAAATTAAAGAAAGAAAAAAAGAAAAAGGAGACGTCTCCAAATGTTTTGTGACCTTTAGATGTAACCGTTTTTAATTTAACAGCAGTTGTGTTGAGGAGAATTCTGATTTTCATAGTTTCCTGGTTATAAAAGCACAGCACGTGAAACTGCAGAGGAATTAAAACGCTCATAGTAAAGACTCATGCAGCTCTGTGAGGACGTAAGGCTGATGGTAAATAAACTCAAACTGTCAGATAAGTTCAGAAAAAGTTTGACCTGAAGTTGGAACAGGATGGGATTTAGAAACTGTCTCTAGGAGACATCAGTGTCAACCTGCAGCCTCAGAGATCTGTCCTTGGGGAGATGTGGAGAACTGGTTTGATCCCATCTATGGCTGAGGTGACTGGATTAGAATTATTGTTGTATTCAAATGTCTCTTCTAGTTCTTTAAGCTCTAGAATAGAATTTAAACTCCTCCTCCTTCCATCCGAGATCCTTAAAGTCACATCATCCCATCAGATCATTTCCATCTCAAAGTTCAGGTCTACTTATGGTTCCTAGAGTTTTAAAAAGTAGAATATGAGGTAGAGCTTTCAGCTATCAGGCTCCTCTCCTGTTGAACCAGCAGAGGAGGCAGAGGCTTTAAGATCAGGACTAAGACTTTCCTTTTTCATCAAAGCTGATAGTCAGAGCTGGACTGAACCATCTCTTAGTGATGCTGCTATAGGCCTAGGCTGCTGGGGGACAATGCACTGTGGACATGTCCTCTACTAGCATGCTAGCTACTGTCCTGTAACTTCATCATCATCATCAGATTCTTCATGTACGCTTCAGTCAGATGGACGTTTCTCTCCTTCCTCCTCTCTTCTCCGTCTCTGCTCAGCTGCTCTTAGGCAGATGGTTCCTCCATATGAGCTGGTTCTGGTTCTGTTCAAGGTTTCTTCCTGTTTAAAGGAGTTCATGTTCATGTTGCTCTGGGGTTTCAGTTTTGTAAAGCGTCTTTAGATGATCTGTATTGTTATAGATGCTATAGAAATAAAACAGCTTAAACCAGTTAAAGCTAGACGAGCAGCATCCACTACACTTTACTGTTATTATCAAGCATCATCATCTGCTTCTCTTACCGCTGTCGTACTTACACATGACGTGTATTATCAGGACCGAGTTGGGGCCCTGTCATTGACTAGTTGAGCCCTGAACCAGTTGCTTGTCTTGTTTCCACCGAGGAGGTCGTGGTTTGTTATCACATTAAATCTGATCCAATTCCTTTTATCGATATCATGTTCAGCCTCCCAGTGACATGAAAGACTCTGTAGAAATAGAATAAAGAATAAAAACATGCAGGTTAAATGAAGACGTTAGCAGCATGAGACATTACTGCACAGACCAATGCACAGCTCTGACAGCGTAATAATAATAATTATTACTGCACTAAGCTGCTGTTATATGTGGCACTGTTATTTATTTTATTTTCAGATTGAAGTTTGTGTCTCGGTTAGATCAGGTTTAGCATCAAAGATCCATCGGTTAGGTTTAGATATAAGATCACGTGGCTCTCTGATGCTGCAGAGGGAGGCCGGAGGCAGAGGCTGCTCCATGAATCAGAGCGTGGTTTTGATTCCTGATGGAGCACATCCCCAAGTGTCTTTGGCTCTGGTGCCGGCGCGGGTAGCTGTGTCATTAAATATAAATATAAAGACCAGACCAGAGCAGAGCAGACACCCAGGGCTTTGGCCAAACATCCTCCACCCTGGGACGGCTGCAGCTGTAGTGATGTAGCTCAGATTTACCATGAGGTGTGAAGTATCAGCTGGAGGTCTCATCCAGTTACTGCTATCCTCCAAGAATCTTTTTATTATTTATTTTTTACTAAAGACGTCAGTGAAGACAGAGAGAAGCGTCTGTCTACCTGATAACCTAAAAACTTTAACCAAAAAATAAAACTAAAGATTGTCGTTTTTTTCACTCTGCAGCGTTCACTCCCTCCGTCCTCATCTAAATTCTTGTTTAAAAGTCTGTGTGTGAGCGCGTGCCTCGCCTCCCCTGCGTTTTTACGTCTTCATCATTATCCAGAGCCCCACTGCGTCACCCCTCTCTTTACCAGAACCCTATTAGGGATTTCCCTTTTTATTTATTGATTAATACATCATCAAGTGGAGCTCCAGACGCAGCCCAGAGACAACAGCGAGGTTCCCCTGGTTTCTGCAGCCTCCATTTCAGCCGCTCACTTAAGATTCAGGACTCGCCTCGCCTGTTAGACAATGATTGCTATTATCCTTCTTTTTTTTTTCTTGGTGGCACTGCTGAGAGAGAGGGAGAGAGAAAGAGAGAGGCTGCATTTTTTATTGCGGCTTATGTGGAAGTTAAAGGGAGAAAACAACAAAAATCCCAAAGAGAACTGTCCAAATTACCAGCCTTATAAATGGCAATTTAGGGTGTGGATGTATCTGCAGCTTAACCTGCTTCACAGGTAGATAAAGGGATTTAACCTCTTTTAATAATAAAGCACCTTCCTTTATCAAAGGCACAGAGCTGTGAAACTGCTGGATGTTACATCAAAGCATGAAGTATTCCCCCGACCGACCTCAGAAATCAGCCTCACCACAAACAAGCGGGCAGAGAGAAAGGGATCAGTGTGGCTGTGGAGAGAGGGAGGAAGAGTCGAGAAAGAAAGTGGAGCTTTGTAGGAGAAGCTTTGTGGAGCTTTTTCTTTTTTTTCTTTCCTCCCTTGCTGCCAGGCCGCAGAACATTAAAGTGGAGGAGAGGAATTTGCATTCTCTAAATCGCTGGCTGTCTTTCTCTCTGTCCTGGACTCACATGCTGACTGTCAGGCACGTGCACGCTCACATGCATGCTCCTACGTAGCTGGGTTTACTCTTCCCTGCAAACCAGCAGTTGGTTTTGTAAAGTGTCTCGTATAAAAAAAAAAAAAATTGGGACTGAATGAGAAGCCTTCATTATCCTTGGAAACGTGAGTCATGCCGTCACAGCTTAAAAACAAATACGTCATCAGAGTCTGCCCCGTTCATGACACGAGCCAAGTGTTCTCAAAAAGAAGGACCGTCTTCAAGTATTCACATTAAAGTAAAAGTGCAGATAATCTGGTAAAACTACTGATTCAACTGCCATTAATGAAACTAAACATCTGCTGATGATTTTGCAAAATGAATAATCTGGACTGAAGTAACCGGAGGACCTGCATCTGGATCAGTTTTAATGATAAACTGAGGATTTGTAGGGTTGTTGTTTCTGTTAAATATATTGAATGTACATGTTACATCTATTTATACATTTGATAAAATGTTTTTGGTTGTAAACTGTAAAGTTGGGTTACACTATAAACTACTCCTCTTAAATTATTCTGCTATAGTAAAGCAAATGAACCAAATTAACTTATAGCTGAGTTAACAAATCAGAATTCAGAGTTGAGCAAACTCAAAAACAAAACTTAAACTATTTAGTTTAATTAATTGCCCAATTTAAATTTTTATCTAAGTTGCCGTGAATTTTGCGTTCACTCAGCTTTTCTGTTTTTGCAGTGTAGCCTAAAAACCACGTGTTCCTGTAGCATTGCTAATCCTTACCTGAACGTGTTTTTTCAGATTAGAAGGAGAATTCTTTAACATCAGAAGCTCGTGGAGTTTAGGTTTGCATGAGACACGACACATTCACCACGACAGCATCAAACATTGCTGTTAAATAAGGCCGTAGATGAGGAAGGTCTCCTGAAGCGTCGCTGTCTGCAGTACGCCCTGGATCACCTCCTTCCTCCATGCTGCTGGAGGTTCTCTCGACACCTTTCCACTGATAACTGTCCCTCTTCTTCTTCTTCTTCTTTTGACTTCCAGTCTCTAGTCTGAGGCTCCAGTCATGTCCGATCATGTCATGCTGAAATCACAGCAGCTGAGATCCAGCTCTGGACAGAGATCTGCTAAGAGATCAGTCTTGATCCATCCAGACTGTTACCTGGATTCTGCTGCATCTATGATAGAGAAACATTAAGATCAGTATTTTATCTAAAGACGACGTATAAAACATTTGCCAAAGTGCTCATTGGTCAGATCATGACTAATAACGTCTGAATGAACTCTAGCTGCTGAGTCGCTGAGTGGGAGTCGATGGATGTAGGTGGAAAAGAAAAACAGTTCAATAATCTGCTGGTGCATGTTCCTAAGGACCTGCATCGCCCCCTTGAGGTCAGGAGGTCTAACTGCGCTGGTATTTGTTCTTCCCAGTGTGTTTTTGCTCTGGAGTGGAGGCTGGTGTCGTGGAGCGAGGCAATAGTGCCGCTGATGATCCTCTGTGCTGCTGATGACCCTTTGTAGAGCGGTTTGATCAGCTGCTGTGCTGCCACGCTGTGAGGCAGTATGTTAGAAAGCTCTCTGCTGAGCCACGTAGCACACAGGTCCTCCTTCTTCTTTGGAAGTCATAGGAAGTGCAGGCGCCGCGGTGCCGCTTTCTTTTTATTTTTTAACAACAGCTGTGATGTTACTCGAGTAGGAGAGCTTGTCAGGGATGTGGCTTCACACAAAGCTCAAGCTGTGAAGATGCAGCTGATGGTTTCACCTCCAACAAAACGCAAACACAATATAAAGATCAATACTTTGTTTAGTGCTTTAACCAGTCAGATCATCCTGTTTTTATTTGGATCACATAACGAGTGTTTTGTCCTTTAACTGTCTTTGAGTTTCATATATTAAAGGACAAAAGGTACATTTAGGTTAAGCATTATTTATGGTTTTGTTTTATCTCAGATTTAAAAAAAATAATAATTAGAAAAAAACATAAAAATGATTCCAAACCAGTCTAAATCATGATCTCCCCTGGAGTCAGTCTCTGGACTTCATCCTGGTAAATGGACTTGTGTCCTGCAGAGACGAGCCCCACTGTTCTTGTCTCATCCTCATGTTTTCTAATAGAGCTGCTGGAGGTGTGGGTGGGTGTACAGGCATGTGTGGAGGAACAAATGTGTGTGCTGTCTCTAAAAGCAGTGACATGAATTCAGCTTATTCAGAAATGAACTTCACACAACGCACAATAAACATAAGACGTCACTGTTCCTGTCTCTTTGACTCTGGTTTGCTTCTCATTCCACTGAAACATCTCTGCAATAATAGAAATATCAGAAATCTCATTAAAATACAAAACAAACTCTAAAATGATCAGAGTTAAAGCGACACCCTTGGGTTCAGGAAGAACCAGATACCAAAGCTTACATCTAATCCTGAGCAGTTGTATTTCACTAGTTGTGCCTAATAAACTACAGCCGAGCGTATTTTGGAAGGATAATGAAACCTAAATTGCTTTTTCTCCCCCTGAATACCAGCATCAGTCGGTCTCTGCAGCCTCTGTGGTGAATAATACCACATTAAAAGCTTTTAGGTCCAGACCCAGAACATGCAAAGAGAGCAGCTCCTCAACACGACATTTGTGGTTTGACTTAATTAAACAACTAAAATTTAAAGAACTGAAAATCAAGTTTGTGACGAGACACAAAACATTTATGTAAAGATGTAATGACCTGCACAAAGGACACTAATAATAGATGAAACAGCTTTATCAGAGGGATGTGTTTCAGCTCGTGATGTTCATCAGGGTCATCAAGAAACCCAGCAAACTTTACATTTAAATAAAAGTGACCAATCATGTTCATGCGCATACACAGGTAAGCCCATGATGCACCTGCAAAGTGGGTCTTGTCATGCAAAAGGTCCTGGTTTGGGCCTGTTCTGCTGCATCTGGACCAGGACGCCTTGTCCTCATTGATGGACCAATGAACTCTAAAAGAAAATGTCAGGACATCTGTCCATGAGCTGAATGTGAAGAGAAAGACAAGGAGAACCAAGAACACAAGTGGTTCTACAAGAGAACGGTTAAAGAAGAACCAGATGAATGTTTAGGAACGGCCAAGTCAAAGTCCTGACCTTAATCCAAGAGAAATGTTGTTGTTGGACCTGAAGCAGCAGTTGATGTGAGGAAACCCACCAACATCTCAGAACTGGAGTGGTTCTGTTCTGAGGAACCAAGCTGCTGGAGAACACTGATCAGCTGGTACCAGGAGGAGGACACAGCTGATACTGGACACAAGGAGGACGTGGACAAACAGAAAAGTCTAATATTTCTGTTTCATCTGTGTGCTAGGGTTCTCTTTGTCGGCTGCAGTTTTGAGTTGTTTATGCAGAACAGTTTTAAGTTCTGAGTGGTGCAAAGACTTTAAAGCATCTACATGTTTTACCTCTTTATTTAAATAGTTTCCAGGATGTTTCTGGATGACCCTGATGAAGGCCACGAGCTGAAACATGCCGCTCTAATAAAGTTGTTTCATCTCCTACAGGTGATGATTCAGTCTTAAACTTCCTACTAATCTATTTTCTGCTCCATGCACCTTGGTAGTAGATCAAGTCCTAGATAAACTTCTACTTTTTTTTCTTTTATGTGTAGCTGTACAATCCGTTTTGATAATAAAGTACAAACTTCCATATTTTCCTGTGAGTTGTGACGTAGACTGACACACACTCACTAAACTCCAAACACGCCCCCGTGAATTTGCTCATAAAACACCGGAGGGGCCGAGCTCAGGATGTGGAGAGGGAGGGGTCGTCATGACAACACAACACTGTCAGAAAAGAAGCCCCGCCTCTTTAAACTTCAAACCCACATGTGTCTCTGGTTCTAAATCAGGCAGGAAGGCAGGGCTGCAGCTCAGAGCAGCAAGACGAAAGGAAAGCAGGGAGGCAGCCGGGTCACAGGAGTCCACCGAGCGTCCAGGAAACAGCTCGCAGCACAGGGGCTCGGCCAAAAGAGGCGGCGAGCACTTTGTTATAGGAAAAGCTGACAAGCGAGTAAGGCGGCAGCGGGGAGGGAGGAGACAGACAGACAGAGGTGGCTGCCTGACTTTGAGTTGGTCACTGAAGGCCTCATGCAGCTTCTTAGCAGCAACTTAATTCAGTTTTTGTCTGCCTGACCCACCTCGACTTTTAGCAGAGCTCACCAGGAGCCCAGGAGGGAGGGGAAGAGAGAACGTAAAGAAAGGAATAAGTCAAGCGAAGGAAAGAAAAGAGAAAGGAAACATGGTAAGTTTGGTTTCTCTGCATTGTCTCTGGGCTGCTCGTGGATTGTGACTGGGTGGTGGGCGGGGAGGAGGTGGGCCGAGTTCTGGCTGCTGCATAAAGTGGATCACATTAGAGCTGGACTGACTCCTTCTGAGCTTTATTTGCTTGTTTCTCCTGGAAAAAAAAAATCTCAACTTTATGGAACAAAACAAAAAAAGCAAGCAAAACATTATAACCACTTAGCTGACGCAGAGTCTCCAGAGACGTTTAGTCTCAAAGCAGGAGGTTGGTTTTAAGAAGAAGGGATGGAACTTTATTTTTCCTGCAGATTTGAACGTTGCACGGCTGTTTGCTCTGAGTTTCACTCTCAATCTGTGCGTTTAAAGAACGGCAGAAGAACGGTGGCTGGGTGGGCTGACCGGCCCACTTCCCCGTATCAGGGCTGGCAACACATTTGGCTTCAATTACCTCGTCCCTCTGGGGAGAGAGCTGCTATAAATAAGTAACAAGAAGCTGAGTGTGGACAGACTGCAGCCTACTGTCGGGGTTTGACTGTAGAGGGGGGAGCCGCATGCCTCAACACTGACTCTGGTTCTGCTCTGCTAGGGAGGGATCAGTTGTGGTGAAGTGTTGTGTTTGTTGTTGTGGACCTGAGAGTGTGTGTGTTCAGCTCTAGAGAGGGTGAGACTCATGTCTTTAAATCAGCTGGTTCAGCTCCCAGTTACAGCTGACTACTGTTTCTGGCACCACAAGATGTTTCTAGATACGTCTCACGGATTTAATCAAAGTCCCTCTACTGGTCCTAAATGTCCTAAAGTCTGTCCTTGTCTTTCTTGTCTTCTCCTAGAGTTGGTCTCCTGTGTCTTCCTAAAGTCTGTCCTTGTCTTCCTTGTCTTCTCCTAGAGTTGGTCTCCTGTGTCTTCCTAAAGTCTGTCCTTGTCTTCCTTGTCTTCTCCTAGAGTTGGTCTCCTGTGTCTTCCTAAAGTCTGTCCTTGTCTTCCTTGTCTTCTCCTAGAGTTGGTCTCCTGTGTCTTCCTAAAGTCTGTCCTTGTCTTCCTTGTCTTCTCCTAGAGTTGTCTCCTGTGTCTTCCTAAAGTCTGTCCTTGTCTTCCTTGTCTTCTCCTAGAGTTGGTCTCCTGTGTCTTCCTAAAGTCTGTCCTTGTCTTCCTTGTCTTCTCCTAGAGTTGTCTCCTGTGTCTTCCTAAAGTCTGTCCTTGTCTTCCTTGTCTTCTCCTAGAGTTGGTCTCCTGTGTCTCTCTAAAGTCTGTCCTTGTCTTCCTTGTCTTCTCCTAGAGTTGGTCTCCTGTGTCTTCCTAAAGTCTGTCCTTGTCCTCCTTGTCTTCTCCTAGAGTTGGTCTCCTGTGTCTTCCTAAAGTCTGTCCTCGTCTTCCTTGTCTTCTCCTAGAGTTGGTCTCCTGTGTCCTCCTAAAGTCTGTCCTTGTCTTCCTTGTCTTCTCCTAGAGTTGGTCTCCTGTGTCTTCCTAAAGTCTGTCCTTGTCTTCCTTGTCTTCTCCTAGAGTGGACTGGATTCAGTCCAATAAATCTTCCAGTCAAAGTTAATGTAGTGTGGAGAGGGTAGCTGGTACCTTGTGTTCTCTCTGCTCATCCAACGCTGCCATAAACTCCCTAACCCTCTCTGGAAGATGTTTCTCCTTGACGCTGTCTCCAGGAAACGTTCAGTGTTTGTTGTTGTATCCTGATCAGGATGAAGACGTTATGACACTACAGACACGTGGTTTTGTTTTGAACAACTACAAAAGATCAGGTTTGGCAGAAGCCAGACATCGATCTGATCACGTCCCTGAAACAGGATTCGTTCTAATATTTGTTCGAGGCCTTTTTTTAGACCCTTTTCTCCGCATACGTTTAGTCAGATCAGAATTAATGACAAGAACAAGTCAGACACGATGGAGACTGTGTTGTTTTCTTTTAACAGGGACGATGATTAAACTCAGTGTGGCTTCACAAGTTGACACTTTTCATGATTTATGTTGGATTGCTGCCATTTTTCTTGCAGAGGAGGTCAACCATTGTTGTACTTCATTGTTGGTAAATGCAGCACCACTGAAATAAATTACTCATACCATCAGCAGGTTTTCTCACAAGTCCCTAAAGTAGACAAAGAGGATCCAGTCAGTTATAAGAGGCATGAGATATTATGCTTGTGTGTTTGTTTAGTCTGGAGAATGAGCCAAGTTACATATCTTTGAGACGCTAAAGTATGTGAACCCTTGTTCCTGGTATCTGGTGATGGATTCACAGTCATGTGACACATCTAGCCAGTAGATTCTCACAAGCACACATTCACACAGCAGTGCCAAGGACTGGGAGTAACACAGGGTTCAGTGAATGCTCAAGGACACTTTGGCATGTGGTCCGTGTGCTGGGATCAAACTGCTGACGCTTTGGTTCATGGAAAACCTGCTCTACCTACTGAGCTACAGACTTCCCTGTGGAATCAAAAGAGACTAGCAGCGATGTGGAGACTGCAGGTTGAAGTACTGATAGTAGAATTCCTTTGTGCACCTCACCAAATGTTTTTTCTCCTGACTGTCCACCGCTTTGGTTCCTGCCATTCCTGCAGTTTCTATTCAAATAGCAAATAGCTGGCTACGTCCATGGACAAGCAATATATTTTATGTTCCGCTTGTTTCTCTTGGAAACATCTGAAGTGGAGGATTTAGCAGGTTTAACTGAGGGAACCAGAGCTCAGAGCAGCATGGACTCACATCTGATCCATTTTCATATTCACTGTCCTTCCATTTTGTCAAAACACGGCTGATTCTTCATGAGCAAACCTGCAGGGTGGATATCCTCTGAATGCTTTGATTTGTGCTCTTTAAAGCACCTCACTGCTGCTACAGTTTAAAAACATGGTCCAGGCTTCATTTACTTTTACAAAAATTAAACTTGTGAGAACTTGTTTACGTGCAGAAAGAAACCTTTCAGACTCTAAATTGCTGCCTCTGGACTTTTAAAGGTCTCATTACACCAATTTTTGTGACGAGATTATGACGTTGGATAGAAATCTGTTCACCAGTAGGATGCTGCAAACTGGGAGATCATGGAAATGAAAGTATCTATCAAACATGTATCATCAGAGTCTGAACACGCTGTTCAGACTAAGATGGATGTTTCTGGTTTTCAAACACAACCAGTGGCAGAGTTTAGGACGTCTGGTCATTCACAAAGGTTTGGGAAAGTTTGGTCTAAGTTTGGTCGTTTCATCCCAAATACTCTGTCCTTGACTTTTTAAATTAAAGTAAATTTATTTTTAGGCCTTTCCCACTAATAGGTGATAGGTTGCTGTACGTCAAAGCACCATTATCCCTTAACCAGTTCTCTGACAGGCTGTCAGTTTTACATACCTGGCTGCTGACACATCCCTTCCAAAGACATCCAGCTTGATCCAGACCCTGTAGTAAAGCATCACTTTGTCTAGCTCTGACACCAAAGTGTCCAGCTGTTCAAACATTCTGCTTTAATTAAAACATTGCCATTGTTTTTCAAGGTCATAGCATATCCAAGCAAACTAGCTGAAATAATGAGAACTGGTCTCGTTGGGTTTCTAGAAGATGTTTCATCCTAGTGTTTGGTTCTATAAGGCTGTTGGTGAGTTGTGACTTCAGTGAGAACCTCTCTGGGTGTTAACCACATGAAAATCACATGACTAGGGTGTACTATCAATCAGATACTTACCTGTGATTGGAGGAATCTGTTTCAGTCCTGTTTGGTTCACTGGTGAATGGTAATCTAACAGTCCATTAATGTCCAGAGTCTCCAGTCTCAAGACGCAGACCAGAGTGAAAGCACATTATGTCTCTGTTGTTGCAGCAAGAAGGTTCTGGGTTCAAACTGGTTCTCTCCAGGTTCTCCAGCTTCCTCCCACCGTCCAAAGACATGCTGCTTAGGTTCATTGGTGATTCTGTCTCTCTGTGTTAGTCCTGTGATAGACTGGAGACCCCCCCTCTAGAGCAATGACAGCTTTAGAGGCTAAGCAGTAACGGATAACGGATTAAATCTCCACTGTTCAGTTTTTTTATTATTATTTATTTAAACATGGATGTCTTTCTTGACTTCTCTTTTAAATCCACTCATTTGTTGGTCAACAACTGTCACATGTTAGCCACAGAAGACAGATTGGAAAACCATTCTCTGACCAGGGTGAGGTGCACTTGGATATAATCTGCCATGAATTGACAGCAGTCTTAACATATTTCTCCAGGGAGTGTCACCCCTGTTCACACATTGAGACTGGAGCCTCTGGTCATTAATGGGTTGTTAGAGCGTCTTTCACTAGAAAAGAAAACAAGATGAGAATAGTTTAATCTGGTCGTTAGAGACTCTAGACATGTGGATTTAATGTGGGCAGCACCCTCAGATGTTCCTGTTTAAAGTCTATCTCTCTCCAGTCTTATACTCAACAAACTACTTGGATGTAACATCATCACTAAACTCTACAAGCCCAGTTGCCTTTGTTTTTTGGAAAGAGGACCTGAAAAGTTTCCTTTTTACGCTTTTTAATTGCAAAGAAAGAAAGAAAGAAAGAAAGAAAGAAAGAAAGAAAGAAAGGCAGCTGTCCTCTTCTTTCTACTTTCATTACATTTGTCTGAAGTAGCCTCCACTGCCAGGAAACCCAGAGTCCCACTGCAGCTCTGACATGCAAAGCAGCTCGCTGCTCCAGGACACACAGCAGCTGTTGGTCCACACACACAGTTATATTAGGAACAGAGTCAGGGCTCCAAATATTCCCCAACGTCCTGCCCCCACCTCCGACTCTCTGTCCCTGCCTCTCCGTGTGCTTTTTACTGTCTGCCTGCCTGCTAGCCTCCAGCTGTCTGCCCCGACCACAGACAGATAGGAGTCCAGAGCAGCGTCAACATATTTATAGCTCTGAAAGGGAACCCTGCATGAGTGAGACTCCACAATCACGTATTCTGAAAATGAGCATGTGTCTAAAATCATCACTAAATGCTCAGAAAAATGAATGATATCCTCATTAGCTGTAGTTTATGTACTAAACTGAGATGCTGCAGGTTTAACACAAGTTAAATTTAGAGTGGTGACTGTGTATCCTCCCACTAAGTTACAGAAGCCAGCAGCAGAGTCTGAGGGCTGTCTGCTGGTTGCTGAGAGCGTCTGGACGCGACGCTTCCACCGCTCCGCCGAGCAGGTGGGAGGCGGAGGACGCTCGGCCGTGGTTATTAGAGCTACTGTAAAAGTTTAACTCTGGAAACTTGTCATAAAAATACATGATTGTTTTAAGAGGGACAGAGAAACAGTTACCAAGACGGAGACCAGAGGAAAGTTAAAGAAGACAGGAGACCTGGGGACAGACTCATAGTCAGGGAGTTAATCTGTGCACTGTCAGGATCCAGGGTAGAACTATACAGAAACAAAACCCCACTCTCTAAAAATACCAAAACTAATTCTGCAGCAGCTTCAGACGAACCCCGTGATCGGTGCCGGCTGCAGGCCGCTCTGATTGGAGCAGCTCTGCGTTATGTTTTATGTGTGAGTCAGTGACTGGGACGCTGCTGAGCTGGATTTATAAAAACAATACGGCTGCACATCACGTCTCCATTATACTCCATTTATTCAGCGGCTGTCAGCGTGCCTTGTGGATTTAAATTGCAGCCACCGTAACTGATCAGACTTTTTCATGGCGAACACAGTGAAATGTTTGTGCCTGTCATCGTGAGACTGCATCGCTCTCGTTTCTCGTCTTTGACTCGAGCCAATAACACGCTCACACACACGAGGACGCGTCTCATTTTACTCTCAGCGAGAAAGAAAAGAAGCCAAACCATCAGCCTCCTCTTTTAAGTGTGATAAACGCGTCCCTGTCTCACAGAACACGAGCAGAGTCTCCTTGGGTTTTCAGATCTCCTCTTTCCTTTCCTGCTTTTGATAACGTTGACGTGTCTGTGATGAAGCACATGCTGCTGGTTGAACGGCACAGAAATGACAACGGCGTGATCTGCAGAGTAACTTTACAGAGATCTGTCAGCGATGCTCCTCGTTGTTGTTGTGCATCATCTCCTCCCTCGGCCCGTTAAATAAATCTGAATGTTTTTAGAGCTCATGTGCTCTGCTTTAAAACCAGAGTCCAAACCAGATTTGATGAAACAAGTGAGGCCTTTTCCTGGGAATCTATTTTACAGATAGAGTCTTCTTTCATGCAGTGTTTCTGTTATTGTCTCCTCCCTCCTGCAGACAGATGGATTGATAGAGCTGTGGGTGAGTGGGGGAGGAGGGGAGAGGGGGGAGAATGAGAGGAAAATGAGTCTGAGAAGTGGATGTGAGGAGCTGGGTGGAAAAAGCAGAGAGGAGAGAGGGATTTGCTGAGTGAGTGATAATTTGAGGATTAGAGTTTGGAGCAGGATGGAAGTGAGCCGAGCCAAACGCTTCCCACATCCGCTCGGCGGGGCGCTGTGAAGTCATTTCAATGGAAATTATGACCTCGCCCGCGTTGTTTGTGGCTGTGTCTCTGCGGGATAGGTGGATCCTGAAGCCCTCCAGAGCGCTGTGGTCTGAGCCAGACCAAAATGAAATGATGTTCATTCTTAGCTCGCTGTTTAATGAGCTGCGTCCTGAAAGCACCTGGACGCCCGGGGCCCATCCATTACGCTCCTCTTATTATTTAGTTTCTATCACAGAGCGATCAGCCATCAGGCAGGTCAGTCACCAGGACACGTCCACATTTAATCTCTGTGCAGCCATTTTTCACGTCACTGGATTCTTCAAGGAATCTGAGAAACAAGACTCAGAGTCCACGGGTCCGTCAGGGCTCCGGCTTTAAAACGAATCAGGAACAGAGTTGTTTTCCTCCGCTCAGTTCAAACTTTAACTGTCACTCAGGCGCTGAGTGCTTCCCCTGCTTTATTTTCTGAAACAGCTTCTTTTTCGTTTCTTTCTCTTTTCTTTTTTTTTTTATTACCCGGCTGATTGTGCTCGGCATGAGCTCTGTGATTGCGGCTGCAAATTTCAAAACTCAAAATCATGTTTTTAACAAAGCAAAATACTTCTAAAAGTTGACCCGGTCCTCACAATTGAAGGCTATAACGTGTTTAAAAGCGCCAGCGTGTAATGACTGCAATCAGTTCATCCTGTACATTTACAGTCTCCCACCAACAACGCTGGCTCCGGGCCGTCGGGCCCCTGAAGGGTCCACGCTGATGAATGAGTGTGTGATGGAAATGAGTTTGTTATATGCTGCTTTCAATCTGTTAAGGGCTAAGGTGGAGACGCTTGATGTAGTCATCAGCCTGGTTTGTTCAGGTTTGGGAGAAAAACGAAGACGAGTCGGCTTCTATGGTTTGGAGCAGAGATGCCTTCACTTTCACAATGATTCACATGATCTAGATAAATGGATGGACTGGAAATAAAGATAAATGCTCCAGTATTTAATATTATAGGAGCAACTCGTTAAAGATTCCCTAATATTTTGTTGCATATTTTACCGTGATTTGATATGAACCACCTCAGATACTTTCTTTTTGTTTGCTTTATGCTGCATTTTATAGTTAAAAGAAAAGAAAACTACTTCAATGTGCATTTATTTCTGTACTTCAATATATTTTTATATTGGGTGAAATATTTCCAACATACTCAGCTGGAGGACTTTCCTTCTTTTGTCCATGATCCAGTTTAAATCCAGCTCATGATAAAGTCCCAGTGAAGAATCACTAGACTCATGTTCTGATAAGAATCAAGTCTGTCTACACCAGATCAGGATCAGGATCAGGATCAGGATCAGGATCAGCTCCAGCTTTACGCTGATCAAACCTTTGACATGAACGTAAACTAAACGTTCAGTTTTTAACCTAAACATCTCACCTGTAAACTTTCTCTGTTGTTCTTAAAAATTCCATCTTGAACCACTTCCTGTCATCTCCCTCTCTGCTCTTCCTTCCTGTCGGCCCAGAATAACTCATATCCCCTCTGGCTGTTTGTGCTCACGTCTCACTGTGTGTCTTTTAAATGATTAAGAACCTGTACGTTTTCTGTAGAGTGTTCTGTTGACGCTGAGCAGACGTCATGTAAAGACAGAAAACATCCCGTCCACGGTCAAACTTGGTGCTGAAGCGTGATCTCAGACTCCTGCGTCTCTGGAGCCACAACATTTCATGCTGATCTGATCTGAGTTTTGTGCTCTGCATGGAAATAAACACAGACATCATTTGTGGTGCAGATTCTACTGGATCTCTACCCGCTGATGTTTCAGAGCCATGAACAGCTGATTGTTCTGTGCGTCATGTCTTGGGGAGATGATACGTGTTTTAGAACAAGCTGTGAATCTTCTCCCTCACATTAGTTATTCAGATTATCACTGAACCCTGAAAACTCTTGGCGTAATTTCACCGTTGTGATGTTTAAAGAAGTGACGGAAAAATCTCTGGTGATAAATGTAAATATAGACGGCGGCCATTTTTGACTGACTTGAGTCCCCTTAACAGTCGTTTCAGCTTCTAGTTTACGCTCTCAGTCATGTGTCCTCTCGGTGCTTCCTTCTCTCTCTGTTCGGTTTTATTCTGTTAGCTGATGTGAGATATTTCAGCCTCCATTTTTTTATCTCTCTGTCTTTTCTGCTTTTGTCTTCCATTTCTCTCGCTTTTATTTTTATTTTTAAATCTCCATCACGTCCCAGACAGCGTACAGCATGACTGATTGGCACTTACCATGAAAACTGTTGTTCTAAATAGTCCCAAGTCTTCCAAACGCGGCGGCAGCTCGCATACAAATGAACACTGAGCGCGCATCAGAGAAGATGGACAACTGCAGGCGAGCTGGTGTAACGATGATGCTGTGGATGAGCGGCGGGCGCAGTAACTGCTGCAGATGTCTACAGGAAAGCGTCTTTGAAGTGCAGAGAAGTCAAAGCCGCCATCAGTCAGCTCCTCGACGGCTGAGGAAATGAATGCAAAGAGGTTTCAGTCCAGAATGAAACTACGGGCTGGATGAGGAATCCTGACACGATGAGGATGTTAGATGAGCTGCATCACGTCAACAGTCTGCGTCCTGTAGATAATGATAATGAAACATGAAACTCCTGAGTGAGACACGTAAGCCTGCACCATCAGAAGAGTAATTTATTTTTCCACAAATGTACAGTTTAAACAAAGCAACGCATTGACTAAGGTTTGGTTTGGGCAACTCAGTGAAGCCTAACATAAACTTCATATGAGCGAGTAAAGGAACCTATGCCTAGTCACAGATATGTGGACGTCATATCAAGAAGAAAATGAGGAAAATAATATGAACTAATTAGTTTCTTATTTCTAAGAACACTTGAGCTTTTTTCCCTTTTCATTTAATCATTTACAATAGAAGTTATTTTTAAAACTCCTGTTGAATAGGTGTTCCTTAATGTGAGCCAGGACTCGTAGCGAGAGAAAATAAAAGTAAACTAGAGGAATTAAACTCTTCACATCTCTGAGTATTCAGTTTTTTGTTTAAACTACTTGATGACAGCCTTCTTTTTAGTAACGCGTTGCACCATGGCTGAGATGTTTCACAGAACCACAGGAGGCTGATGGCTGTGCATAACCAGAGAGATGGTAGTTTAACATCAAACTCAACAACCTTTGGTCGACTAATGTCTGAAAGGAGCCAGTGTTAAATGAGAGGCAGACCATGACAGATAACTCAGCCCACACTCACACAACCTGTGTGGATCTTTATTAAGCACATTCCTCTCCTCAGTGTTATGTCCAGAGCCCCGTGACCTTCAACCTGGTTTCATCTAACAGATAAAAATAAACTGAAACTTCAGATGTTGGCCACACAGCGAGGTAAACTCTCCAGACCACAGCAAACCCCAGCGTCTGACCTTCCCCTCGTCCTCTGAGCCTTACCTTTTATTTATCGTTTATCACACCTGGAGCTTCATTCTCTCTTCTTTCGTTTTCCTTCCTCAAACCGTTCAGCTACCAGCGTTGTGCTGTGATTTCCTCCTTCCTTCCTTCTGTTAGCGCTGTGCTAATCACAGCTTTGCTTTGCTAGGTCTGCAGGTTTGCTATCTGAGCCGTCTGGTGCCTCAAACGTCAGCGTGGCGTCGCCCTGGAGCTCTTGAAGCTCTTCACACGGAGCACCCGGCCGTCACAGGGCAGGCTGATATCTGCCGCCTTGAGAGTTTCACCTCAGACTCTTTCTTGAGTTTATCAGTTGAGGACTGTCATCCTGTAATTGTACAAATCTTTCTTTGTTGCCATAGTTACTGATTGCTGGCAGGCAGCTGGAGGTGAAGCTTCTTCTCTGTGCAGACATCACACTCCTTTAGGGTTGTTGTTGTGTGTCAGGTGGCAGTTCTGACCACTCCCAGGTCAGTGCGTGATGGTAGCAGGTTATCTCCTGGTTAGTGGCCTCTGTGCTGAGCTGGAGGCGGAGTCATGGAGTCATGAGCAGTGCTAAGGTATTTATAGATAACATGCAGCTTGCAGGTGGATCACTGTCATGATCAAGCCAGAGTATTTACCACCTCCTTTGACGACGGCTGAACTTTACACAAGTTCATTTCACAGATAACTGAGTCCCTCACAGTGAACTATGCACAGAAATAGACTGAAAGGAAAACTGAGAGGAATGTTTGATGATCCAGCGTGAGGCTTGGTGTTTGTTGCTGCACTAATTGTGTCCTGTTCCCTGCCATTTCCCCTGAGCTACGACCAGCTGTTTTGGTGATGTGATGCGGTGACATTAGAGAACAGAAACCTGCAGTGTTTTCAGTTCATAGCTCCAAGACAGAGATAACGAACGGCACGCTGCTGCTGCTGCTGCTGCTGCTGCTGCTGCTCTTCAGTTCAGAAACCACGTTAGCAGCTTGTTATCTTCACCTTCAGGTTGCATCTAGGGCTCGACACAAATGCGCATATGCTGCATGATTCACAATTGATACGTTTACATGTGAAGCAGCTTCTAATAAGCACGTAAACACCTGATCTGATCGTTCCTCTCCGGCTGGAATAAAACCATGTGATTGGTAATGTCGTGCTCTTGCTCTTCTGGCATTAAAATACTTGTCATGACAAAACGCAGTCATTATCAGATATGTGTTTCTCTGATGAATCATTGATGCTGAGCTGCTTCAGAGCCTGATGAATTATTTTCCTTTGGTCAAGACTCCCGCTGAGCTCAAAAGAAATGTGGAAGCCCAGAGCAAACACCGCAGTCCAAGAATCTGCCTGCAGGACGCTGCTCTTGGCTGCAGATTAATATTTATTTACTGTGGTTTTGGAAGGAGACGTTGTGTGCCATCTGGGCAAGCCACAGAAAATCCACAAGCATCCTCTGAAAAATCCCCCAGAGACCAATCCAATAGTCAGAGAGATCCTGCTAACGGATGGCCGGCTAAGCCAGGAGAAGGCGTCTGATATTTTTTGGATGGCAGTCAATTCCTGCATAATACCAAGAAAACACTGCGAAATGACTGAGACTGAGGCTCTAAACCAAACACTTCTCTGCTGGAGAGGAGCTTCCTTCTTTGTGCCAGCAGCATTTTAATCTAACAACACACAGCAGAATTTTCACTTGTCCTGCAACTATGTCAGGATGCAGCTTTAGTTCTGTTAAAGTACCGCAACTAAGCTTTTATTGCTTTTTTGTTCTGCAAACATTTCTGCAGGGTCTTCATCAAAACCTACACCTGCAGAATATATATTTACATCTCAGCCTCCATTCAGACCTTACATTAACATCTGGCCTCGGCAAACTGATCACAACGGTCCAGCTTAAGTACCTGTGTTCACACCTGCCATTAAAATGCGTCTCCACAGCCAGTACTCTGAATGTAGATAAAGACAAACATCATGTGGTCAGCAGAATATTGTTCCAGCCTCAGTCTCTGATGGATCTCTACCTGCTGCTGGATCAGAACCATGAGCATGACTTGGAGAGATGATAATTATTTTGGCACAAGCCGTAATTTTACTGCTTTGCTTTAGGAAGCAGTTTTGGAAAACTCACCAGAGGTCTCATGTAGGATTGTGTGCCTTCCTAATCAGGCAGGAAGTGTTGGTCGACGATCATCTCCTTGGTCTTCTTCACGTTGATGCAGAGGTTGTTTTCTCTGCACCAACCCTCCAGGTGTTCTACCTCCTTCCTAAAGTCGGTCTCGTCGCTGTTAGCGATGCGTCCAACCACAGTTGTGTCGTCCACAAACTTCACAATCAGACAGCTCGGGTGTATCGCTGAGCAGTCACATGTGAGCAGGGTGAACAGGAGGGGGCTCAGCACGTACGAAGGCTGCGTGCGCATGAAAATGGTTCTGTACGTTCTCATTCATGGAAAAGTTCAGATGTATCAGGAGTGAAATGATCGTGAACTTGTCTGTTCCTTCACCACATCATGTCTGGTGTACGCTGGCTTCTACAGATGTCGACCGATCGACCCTGAGCAGAGCCATGCAAGCCGTGTGGGACAGAGTTATCCTCATGTACCCACAATGCATCTGAACAAGTCAACATTACAGAGACGGTTCTCTATGTTTTAAAAACATAAACCATGTAAGTGTTTGTACACGAGTCCCCTGGTCTCCAGTAATAAATGTCACTTCTGAGGAAATCTGTGGCTTATCTCCACGTGGCTCCTTCTGCATGAGATCTGATCAATAATTCACCACACGCTGATACGTGAATGACATATTTGCATTTGTTTAGTCTTGATTAGATTTATTTCTTATTTAGTTAACGGCTCCAAGGACAGAATATTTTAAAAGACTCTCATCACTCATGAACAGACGTCACTGGTTCATGTGATCATTTCTACCAGTGGATGAATGAATGAGTTCTCCTCCTCTTCCTCAGATCAGCCCTGGTGAGTAGCTGGTCTTTAATGTGACCCAGGACTCATTGTGTGGAGGTCACATGTGTCCCAGACCACCTCCTCCGCATCCTTCACACCTTTACTCAGACCTGACCACTTGTGACTGAGGTGTGAACAGCGACATCGACTCAACAGCCTCTTTAAAGCCTGTGCACAAACAAACAGCTCTCCATCTGGGTCCCAGCTACATTTAAATCCCTAATACCTGTTTTCCATTAGCAGAGAAAGTTAATATCCCTGCTTGTGAGTCCAGGGTCGGCCTAATCAATACCAGTGAAAAAGGGCAACACAGCCCAGATTAACCACAAATTGTGTATTTCCATCCCCTAGCCTTCAGACAGCACTTTGTTTTGCTGCATTTCATTGCATGAAAATCAGCATTCAGTGACCAGAAACTATAAAACTATCCCTGAAACGAGGAGCCTGCGTTTAGATTAAAGGCTTAAATTAAAGCTATAGGGTGGTGTGTTCTGGAGACGCTGAATCCTTTGGAGACGCTTTGATTTTCTGACAACTGCAGCTAATCAGCAGCCTATTAGACGCCGGCGTGTTCGTCACTGTTTCTCTATAAAAGTCATAAAACATCAGTGCTCCCTCAGGTATGTTTTTTTTCTTTTAATAACAGATCGTGCAGCAGAGTCGGTCACTTGTTTTGTCAGATTGTTGCATCCTTTATAATTTCCACAGGCAGGGACGTGAATGAAATAGCTTTAGATTACCACTTTTTATTTTCAGTTTCTCCTGGCGATGGATTAAGAGTGCAGCCTTTAGTTCAGCTGTCACGTCTCTGCGTCCGTCCGTCCGTCCGTCCGTCATCTCTTCCTGACTCACCCTCAGTTTTTCCTGCACTTAGCTTCACCTAAGTAGAAAAGCCTGTCTGACACTAATTCTCTGTTCGACCGAAAAGCAGCCTCACGTGTTTCAGCGTCCAGGTGCTTCAGCTCCGAGAGACGTTCACTGAGGCTGGGATGGAAGCAGCATTAAAAGCAGCACTCATGTGATGTGAAGTCACGTTTGGCTTCAAGAAATATGACTTAAAAATAAAATAAATGCGATTTCAGTTTTGTTTCAGACTGCAGTGGCTCCTCAGAGTTTTTCATTACATGTAAACACAAAGAGGCAGTGAAAAGTTCAGCAGAAGTGCTCGGCAAATAAAGTAATTGTTGTTATTCAGCGCCAATACTTCCCCTGAGGCTACTTCCACAGCCGAGCGTATGAGTGTTTATGGTTCATGACACAATTATGATTAAGATGTTAGCCTCTCTCACGGCTAGGAGGGGGCAAATAGGAGAGAGAGAGAGAGAGAGCAAGGAAAAGAGACAGGCAATTTAGCATCACTGTCTCTGTGGTGGGATAAAGGCGAGCAGCCCAGTGCTGACCTGTCACTGTGCTGCCTCTGATCTAAGAGGCCTCTTCTCTCTCTCTCCAACCCAAACATTAGGTCTTGTTCTTTCTTCTAAGCCCCTCCCCCACGTCCCACTCTCCCTCCTACCAGCTACAGTATCATGTAAAAGGATTTATGCATAAAACAGCTGATCAGTGTTCTCCAGCAGCTTGGTTCCTCAGAACAGAACCACTTCAGTTGTGAGATGTTGGTGGGTTTCCTCACATCAACTGCTGCTTCAGGTCCAACAACAACATTTCTCTTGGATTAAGGTCAGGACTTTGACTTGGCCGTTCCTAAACATTCATCTGGTTCTTCTTTAACCGTTCTCTTGTAGAACCACTTGTGTTCTTGGTTCTCCTTGTCTTGCTGCATGACCCAGTTTCTCTTCACATTCAGCTCATGGACAGATGTCCTGACATTTTCTTTTAGAGTTCATTGGTCCATCAATGAGGACAAGGCGTCCTGGTCCAGATGCAGCAGACCCTAAAAAGAACGTAACCACCCTGTGTTTGATGGACGTCATGAGCTTCAAACCCAGGCCCTGAACGCTCCACCAGCCTCCTTTACTACAAATAAAGGGAAACTTTTCTTGGACACCATTTCGTAGCTCTATAACCACCACGGCCCTCGTGTGTCGTTAAGATGTCTTAGGAGGAGCTACTCCATTACTCTTCTGTTACACCATAAACATTTTGGGGCCCCGAGGTGAATATTTGCTTAAGTACATTATACATAAAACATGCAGCATCAGCATTATCTGCACAGTGAGCAGAATTAAGATTAAATAGTAAAAGCAATATAATGGAGTGGGACGGCACCTCGGTGGTGGAAATTCCCCCAATCTGCACGTATTTATTTTTACCAGAGTGACACGATCTGTGCAGATCATCCAGCCTTGAAAAAGATTTTAATCAATGAGACCATTTATATCCATTGTGATATTAATATTCTTCATGTTCAGCAGAAAACACAAAGTTGGAAAAAGTGCAGATGAGTTTGAAGCTCTTCATCTCTGCTTTGTTTCTGACAAGAAGTTGTAGGATGTCTCTACTAAATTCTGGCATCACTGGAGCCCTTCATGGTTCTTCTCCTCAGTTACCTCCTTAAATCCTCTACCTTAAACTCTATTTGTCTCACCCATCACTGCCTGTCTGCAGTTTGAAAGCTTTTCTGCTCTGCCTGGTTCAAGCTCAGGCATCTTAATCACCACAGGGTGCTGATCCAGACTCAGAGCCTGGTCTCCTGTCCCTCCACTGATGCCCTCAGGTTTGTTTAGCTCTGCTTTACAGGGACAAGGTCCAAGCCATGATTAAACCTTTTAGTAGAAACAGTAACAGAGTCATACCAATAGAGAAGCTGTTCACTTTGGTGACATTAAAGCTTAAATTACTCTAATCATACTATGAAGTATCGCCTCAGGGATTACAGGCTTAGCAGCAAAGACAGGTAGATCTGAGATGAGAGCTTCTTCTGTGAGGTCTTTTCAGCTCAAATTAGCGCTGATGTTTCTGTGGTTATGTTTGCCAGAGTCAACATAAAGTCTACACCCACAGAAGCAGTTTTTACTTGGCAGTGCTTTGTCTCAAGGCAATGCAACTCAGGAAAACATGTGCAAATAGAAAGAACACAGGTAAAGTGAGAAAACGTCTTGATCAGTTTGATAACGTGTGTGATGCAAACACTCATGACCTCTGTAAATACAGAAACATGTGCTGCAAGGTGAGCAAACAGAAATGCTTCCAGGAGCCCCCAAAAAGAGTTGAACCTGCTGAGGAGCATTGGTTAGTGGAAGTTCTGGGACTTTTGGAGTTGTTGACGTTTGTTACTCAACAGTGGTGATGGAATCCTTTTGGGCCTTTTGGTTGTTTTGCATTGTATGTGTTGGAGGGGGAGTTTTTCTTACTTTGCTCGTGTTCTGTCAGTTGCACTTCGTTGGGCTCTTTCAGCACCTTAGCGTTGAGCTAAATGTTAGCTCAGCAACATCTGCAAAGTTAAGGAGTTCATTTTAAGCAGGTAAATGCAGAAAAACCATTTTAGCATGCTTGTATTTGGTGATGAGTTCTAAACATGGACAATGGCATTAGTTTCAAAGTAGTTGGTTCAGTCAAAGTTTTGGTAGATAGTGTCAGATAGTCAGACATCACAGTTTGTACTTTAGTAAGTACATTTGTACTTTTAGGTGACGGGTGATCTTGTCTGATCCAGTTTTGCATCATCAGTATCAGTGTTCTGGTCTGTACGTCTTCTGTTGTTGTGTTTTTGTGATTCGTGATCACTGTTCAAAGTTCAAAGTGCTCGTCTGACCAGTAAGCCTCTCGTTTTATTGAGGATGCATCGCGTGGTAACTTGAGTGGACTTGGTACAGGCCAGGTATCCCAGAATGCATTTGACGGTGTCATCAAATACTCACAGCTGTTCCAACCACAGAATGACTGCACTGCGTCCTCCCATCTCTACTTCAGAGTTGGACTTGTCTTAGCTACTGAATACGCAGCTTTAAAGATCACATACTTGGCATTGATTATCTCACAGGAGGTCAGTTGACTGTCCTGACTACACTCCTTATATCAGCATATAAAACCCAAACCACTGAGTGGCCTGATCTTTGCTGGGTCATGATGTTTTCTGAACAGTCGCCCATAAACTAGTCACGGGGAACTTTTTTTACATCAAGAATAGAGACTTTCAACATCAACATTAACTCAAATAGTCAATTATTTAAACGCTATAGTTACCATTCTGTTCAGAAACCAGATTTCTGACGATCACACGGTGCAGCCTCATTCATCCTCTGATATAATCTGGGTCTACTCTCTAACAACAAACCTCAGCATTCTCCTGTTGAATATTTAAAGCAGTGTTTTAAGACAGTTAGTCAGCAGCACGTAACATATGTGATTCTCTGCCACAGTTTTGCAACTCATCCAACAGGCGTAAGCCTCGCCAAACGATTTTAATCGTGTGCTCAACAATGCTGCTGACAGGCATGCTAAAGCCACTTTAAAACAGAGAGAAGATAAAAGCATTTCTACTTTTGTACCAGATTAAAAAAAAAAGAAAAGACGGAGCCCAGAGTTACTCAGCTGTTTAAGCATTCATTATGCCCTGCAGTCAAGCCTGGCCTCACGCCTGTACGCCAGAATTAAACACTAAAATAGTTGCTTCTGTTCTTCTTTTCAGTTTTTTGTTTAATCACCGTGAAGCGTCTTTGTCAGGTTGGGCTTCTCATTAAACTGTTTACTGTTGTACTGTGACCTTTCCCATATCTTTAAGTACTAACTGCACTTGTCTCATCTGTAATGGGACGGTAAGCAGCCGCCGTGTACGACAATGGAGCGTGCTCAGTGCTGCGCTGAGGAAGTGGCCTCAGTGTTAATGAGGGAGTGGGACAAAAGGAAGGACTGCTGCTGTACTTCAGAATAAAGGTCACTAAAGTACGTTAAATACAACAATGCTGTTTTTTTATTTCCCTCCAGAGCAGCATTGGTAGCTAGCTAATCTATGACTGCTATGATGTAAACCTGACCACGATAGAGTGATGTGATGAATTAGCTCTACTGCTTTACCCATCCCTTCCTGCATTGCCATCTGCATATATAAAGTCAGACTGTGGTGTCAAGCCTAAGCTCCGTCTCATAATAAAATGTCGACCTCTATCGACCCTTTATTAGTCCCTCATGGCGTCTTTCTCTGAACTGAACCCAACTATTCGTTGACACAGCAGCTAAACAGCAGAAGCTGTGGGTTGCCACTTGTGCAGCGGTTAGATGCTTGGCTCAAGGGACTTCAGCCATGGACACAGGGGGATGTGAACCCGCGACCTTAAATTCCCAAAGCTGCTTCTCTAACGGCTCAAACCTGTGACCTTGGTAGCATAAGCACTACCTGGCTCAGCTATCCAGCCTCATGATGAATCCCGAGGCGTTTCCAGGCCAGTCAGGATATATAAGCCTTACAGTGTTGTTCCATCCCGGTAAACCTCCAAGGGGAGGGTCCCAGGAGTCGTCCTCACCTGACGCCTGACCCTAACGAGTCTCTGTTGACGAAAAGCAGCTCTACTGTACGTAAGACGTCTGACCTCCTCATCTCTAGAGCTGAAGACCAAACATACAGAGGATCCTCATCCTCAGTACCATTGTTTCGGTCACTGCTGAAGGTTTATGGTCATAGGTTTGGAGAGTAGACTGGTTTGTAAATCATCAACTTTGATCTTCACAATGGTTTGATACCATTTCTTCACTGCATTAACTCGCCTTTCCAATCAGATGGACTCATCATAACTTAAACTTTTGTTGTTTGAGGACAGAAAAAAGTCACAATTCACAACTACAACAGGTCCTTGTTGGGAAAAGATAATGATTAGTTGTTAATCTGTCATTCTGCTAAGGACAGTCAGGAAACATTTGCATTCAGTAAGAGTTTAATATCATCTGGAGGAGTCCATCTTCTGTCAGCTCGCTTTGTCTTTTATCCGTCTCCATATCTGTGAAGAGCGTTTTAATGTTCTGTCTCTGAATGAAAGACAGTAATTATATGCGGCAGTATATGAGTAAGAGTAGTGGCATTAAAACATTAGTAGAATATATCTTGCATATGTGATGAGGTTGTCTTCAGAATGGACTGATGTTGAGTTAGTTTAATAGTCTGAGACGGTTTTCATCAGAGTTTCATCAGATTCCTCCTGCCCTTTGCCTCCACTGGTTTGCCCCGTCTCAGTGCTTCTCTCTGATGTTGTTGTTGAGGGTTATAAAAGGAAAAATAATACTGAGGTTCTGGTGCTTCGGCCGTACAATAAATAAAAAGAAGAAGAAGAAGTGGAGGGGCTCTCCAGACGAAGGAAAAGGACAGTTAATAGCAATGGAGGAGCGGTGTAAAGCGATTCACTGGAACTCCTCGTTCCTTGTTTATGGCCGGCGCGGGTGCACAATGCAATAAAGAAAACCCACACATGCCCCGTGTATACACAGAAGAAATTCCAACAAACAGACTTGACACAAAGAGGCTGAGCTAAGAAGTCATTTAGAGAACAGCTAAGACTTATTAGCATGAAGGGATCTGTAAACTCACCGGGTTAGGATTGATGAAACTAAACCAACAGTGAGGGAAATGTTTAGCAACTTTTCTGTCAGCTGATCACATTTCATTTCCACTTGTCTGTTTACCCACCCGTTGGCAAGCAAACGGCTTCTGGCTGTCGGCCATGTTCTGTATTTTGAGGCATGCGGCCCCCTTTAATGGCTGATCCATTGGCAGCAGCCGTCGGGTCCTGGTACTGATCCACATGTTGTCAATAAAAGTCCTAATGGGGAGCTGCCTGGCCATTTGGCAGCAGGAATGACCAATAACATTTTGTAAAACCTCATTTCTCTCTCTAATCAGAGACAGACTTTGTTTTTGGACTATTGGGTTTTCTTCAGGCTCTCTGAATGAATAGTTGGCCGTGCAAAGTGGCACCATTGGACAGCAGTGGAGGCAAAAAGGCCAATGATTTGATTTGCCTCCAATTTGCCACTTATTTTCTTCCTCACCGGCTCTTCAGCTCCATTTTCTTAACACACACACACCTCGTTGTGTTCCTCGGCAGCCCAGTAACCCAAGAGTTTATTGGAAAGCTATCAGTACATTTTGTGCATTGATTGAGAGAAAGCACAGGGGAGGGCACAGTCATATTTCATTGTTGCAGGACATTATTTGATTTGTGATACACTTTGTGAGGGCGGTGTGCAGGAATAAAAAAACAATCAAACTACGAGCACAGTCAGTTATAATCAAAGTTCTAAAACCATTAGCTTTGTTATTGTGTTTGGATTTTGATTAATGTTCTAACATCTGTCTGTTAAGTGTAATATTTTATAGTCCATAAAAAAGTAACATGCCTACTTCCAATAATTAAAAGATACCCTGGCTTTCTTTTATACACAAACATTTAATATAGTTTCTTTAATGAAGTAATGAAAGCTGTCGGAGGCTTTTGAAGCTCAGTGTTGTGTCTCCAGCCGTCTCCATCTTGGCATCACCTGACTCCACCCAGCTAGCAGACAGCTAGCAACCTTGAGATCATGTTCAAGCCTTGATATAGACCCTTTCTGTGTTAGTAAACATGGTGACATGTTTTAGTGGGCGGAGCTTAGATGGAGGGAAAACAATACACAGGAATAGTTAGCTAACACGGACTAGCAGCAGCTTGTTTTTGACAATGGTGGACGAAAATGCTAGGGGAGGCTATTACACAGGCTAATGGCTAAGAGGCTAATGTAATAGCAATCTGTTGTTAGCTGTTATGTTTAGCAAAATATGAAGTAAGGCTATCATAGCTCATTATTCTAATATTAGCTAGCTTCCTAGAGGGAGCTAGCTAATGCTGTTTTGTGAAGGCACACTCAAACATTTTTGATGATCGCCTTGGTTTCTATGACCACGTTTACATGGTCTTTAGTATTCCGATTTTGATCGGGATATTGAAGTATCCCGGGTTTGTGTTTGTCCATGTAAACACCATATCCCAAATTCAGAAATCGGGATATGCCCATATCCCGATTACAAGAAACCCGGCTTTGCTACCTGGAGTACTTCGATAGAAGCCGGGATACTGGAGCATGTAAACACCTTATCCCAATTTCTGACGGCTGCCCACTGTCTGCGCATGCGCGAGTGACGCCAACCGACGCACTAGAAAAACAAACAACATGGCGGCAACGAGAAATTCTCGCTTTTGGAGCGACGAAGAGACTGAATTTTCCCTTAAAGTAATGAAAGAACTAAACATAACGACGTGTTTAGATGCAGAAAACACCGAAATGCTTAAAATCTGTTGCGGAAAAGCTACGTGACGCTGGTTTTCCACCTCGCTCCGCTGAACAAGTTAGGTCCCGTTGGAAAACATTCAAAAAGACGTAAAACACGCATGCGCAGATAGGATGCAGTGATCGGAAAACGGGATACTGTTATTTATCATGTATACGAGGATATGAATAACCGGGTTTCTCTGTGGCCATGTAAACACCATATCCCAAATATGCTCAAAGCCGGGATAAGCCTCAAAATCGGGATACTAAAGACCATGTAAACACAGTCAATGATCTTATTGACTCAGAGTGGGAGCTGGTATGTGATGCGAAGATGAAGATGATAATCCCTGTATAGCTGAATGGAAAACTAAAATCGGTCTGACGTTTTGACATGAAGTTCTGTGGGGACGGACTCTCTTTTGAAGTGGACATTTAAGGAACTAGAAGTGGTCAGCCTTTGACAGATACTTTATGAAACGTCCACATTTTAACCACCATCAAAAACACAAACTAGCTACATATGTAGCTGGACCTTAGTATCTGTGGCTGTAATATGTAAAGTTTATTAGATTACATGATTGGTCTAACAAATCAATACTGTTCCTGATCATGTCCAGTGTAGATACAGGCAGAGGAGCTATGTGCTATGCTAGCATGCTGCTGCTGCTATGCTAGCATGCTGCTGCTGCTATGCTAGCATGCTGCTGCTGCTAACCTTCCTGTGTAATAGTGCTATATTGCCTGTTTTTGCACCGTTTAAACATGGCGCCATGTTCAGACCTTGTATTTACATCCAAACCGGGTGATCCCAACTAAAGTGGTCTGCTTCAAGTCCCTGTGTCTCCACATGCGTCCCCAGCCAGCTCTGTAGATGTGATCTCAGTGTGTGTGTCTGTAAATGAGCAGCATTGCCATCATGTGGTCAGTAGAATATTAATGGATCTCTACCTACCACTGTTATTAAAGTTATTATTTATTTAATTCACACAGTAGCTGATGAACGCGCAGTGTGTTGATAACGTGAGGCCATTCCTGAAAATGAACACATTTACACACTCGTCCATCTGACTCGATGCCGGTGTCGCTGTGAGTGTTGATTTCCTGCCAAGCAGCTGAGGCCGTCATCTCCACAACACCTGGAGAAACTTGGCAGCTCCACAGCTCTCTGCTTTGTTTGTATTTATTTTCTTGCTCTTTTGTTTCTGCGGTCAAGGACATTTTTCACTTAATTCCATCTTTGTAAAACAGATTTGTTGAGGGCTGCACAAAAGCGACCTTAAATCTGTTTCAGTGAATTGCGTTTTTATGACACCTTAGTTCTGAATAAAAACAGTTAATTTGAGAAGCATCCTGACTTCTGTCCTCCGATAAAACACCTGCTTTGTAGGCATAAAGCAGAGCAGCAAATTTCAAGTATTTACCGTAAGCTGTCCTATTAAAAACCTGCAGATAAATGCAGACAAACAAAAAAATAACTTTCTGTTCATACTGTAGGGATTTCTTCAGCGCTGTGCTCTGTCTCAAGACTTTAATGTTTCACAGACTTGTTTCTTCTATTTTCTCACCACCGCCGGCTTACTGAATTCTACTGACATAATCTGTTTCATTTTGAAGTTTCCGTTTCATATCAGTTTTGGGGTCAGCTATCTGAGCCTGTCACACCAGAGGAGGGAAAAAAAAGCTAATCTAGAGGGAGGAAATGGAAAACCTGTCCGCCGGTCTTTGTGTGTGTGTGTGTGATTTTCATAATCGAGCTTCTTGATGTAAACAAATGTCACCGGATTCCTGTCAGCTGAGCTGGATCGTGCTCAAACAGGTGATTGGACGGGACGGCGGTGTGTTCGCCGTGACTCGCCGCCGTGACGGCCGTGTCGCCGTATCTGGAAAGTGTTTGCCGCGGCAGGTGTTTGCAGATGGAAACAGAAAAGAAAAGTGCGATGCGGGATCAGGCACGTTATTAATCCCCACTCACAGGCCGCGGGCTCTCTATGAGGATTTTGCCAAAGAGCTGATCAAACATCCTGGGCTTCTTTTGGCTCAGATGGATGTTTGTCGTTGTGTTTGTGTTTGCTTCTGAACTAAATACTGAGAATCGTGTTCTCCTGGTAAACTGTCAGATCAGCCTCTGATCTGAATCTGTGATTATGAAACAACACATGGAGCTCTGTCCAGAATATGATGGAGCAGGAGACACTTACTCTTCACTTGGATCAGCTTTGACATCATCTCCAAAGACATTAGCATCAAAGTGGGTTTTGATATAGAGAATGATTCATGGTGATCTCAGTGACTCCCCTCTCTGGCAGCGGCAGCTTTTCTTTTAGCTCATTGGCTGTGTTTCCATGGATGCTAGCATTCCAGCAGCCTTACATGGTCACACTCCAGCTGGACAGTCCTACAGCCAATCACAACCTTTGTGTTGTAAACAAACTGAACCGTAGGAAGGTCAAGACTTAAGCAGCACTTGTAGGAGATGGATCAACTTTATTAGAGCGACTCGTTTCAGCCTTCAAGAGAAGCACACGACAAAAGACAATTTAAACAATGTATGAAGTGAAAACAACCAATCATGAACATGCACATGTGCATATAAATCAATGAAGAACCTGCAATACATCCACATACAGTACATGCATAGCAGCCAGGGACACCTGTAAGTGTGGGTGGACATAAAGGGACCATTCAGAGCTTACATTAAGACACTGGTTCCTAAACTTTCTCTGCTGGGACCCCCTTTGGTTGCTAGCAGTGTCCTTTATTGATTCATTCATTCTAGAGGGTCACACGGGACTCAACTGTCGCTCCCACCCTACAAAAGCTCCCTATGTTATCTAAAGTTGGGCACACTCACCGCATTGCAGCGTCATTTTTTAATTTCATCTCCAGCTCCGTTCCCGTTGATTATTTGCTCTGTCCTCCTGCAGGAATACCGTGACCTGCAGGAGTCCCAATAAACTCTCACCCTCTAAATCCATCCGCGTCCTGCGACCCCCCTGCAATGGCTCAGTTTTATTCTGTCCCTTAGACGTCTTTACTCTCATTGGTCTCATTCTGTACAAAGATACGTCTCTTCATTTATCTGCGTCTCCCATCAAACAGAAATGAAAATCCAACTGTACACACTGAGATTTCTCTTTTATTTATTTTTATTTTTTGCTGACTGAGTCTCCTCTGGAGCTTTCAGTTCTTTTTCACAGGGTTCCTGTCTTATGCCATTTGTTTCAGTTAGCTAGTAATGTGTGTGGTTGTCAAAAACGATTGGCTTTGGTGATGTGAGGCACGCACGCCAAAGCACGGCGGACAGTAAATTGTGTTTTTCCACAGAGTTATTAGGCCGTTATTATGGCACGAGGAGTGAACAATGCCTCCTGGTCTTCACAGGCGGACAATTAGAATCATCATTAATCGCCACTATCAGCGCATCAACAGGGCAGAGGGGGTAAAATGGAGTTATAGACCACTTATGGGGTAATCAATCAACGCGACTGCTAACTAAACTGTCTTTCATTGTGTCAGAGCCGAGTGGCTGGTCAGCGGCGCATCACGGTGGATTGGAGTCGAGTGTGTGAGAGGAATATTTACGATGTGTTATTTGTACTAATGTGTTCAATCTCTTATCGTAAGGTCATTCTCCACAGAGGCTCTGCAGAGATAGCTGGGTGTAGCCAGACACAGTTCTTATCAGAATATGACTCTGCTAACACGCCATTTGAATTTCATTATGAGGCGTGTTTCAGAAGATACAGAGAAACAAAAATATCTCTGGATGCAACTGGATAGTCCTCCAACCAATCAGAGCAACGACGTATGTGACGTTAAGCGGTTAAGTTAATCTTGACAAATGCTTTAATTGCTATTAACTGTTCTACGGTCATTGCCGCCATCTGGATGTCGTTATGAGGCTTGTTTAGAGCGATATAGATTTAATAAAATACCTCTATGTGCAACTGAAGAGACATTTTGTTGGAAACAAAGTTAACGATATAAATATTCTTATCTTGACTGGATGTGAATACGTGGATGAGTTCTTGCCTGTTTGTTTTATCTTGTGCAGACTTAGTAGAGGTCAGGTATCCTGGAAAGTATTTCATGAGTGTCATCAAATGCTCTGTAGCTGTACCAGTTACACAATGATTGTACTGCATGCAGCATTTGTCTTCTCCGTGTCCTGCATCTAAAGGTCTAATAAGTTCATCAAGTAGTTGATGTTCAGCCTCCTTCTCTCTGTTACTGCAGACGTTTGAACAAACAATTAGATATTTGCTGAAGCATAATCAGTTTCCAACAGAGAGACTCCAGATCAACTTTCTGCCACAAAAAAATAAAATAAAAACAATAAATAATTAAATAAGGTGCAGGCAGAAAAGTCCACAAGTTTTTTAAATAATTGCCCGTTAGGTTCCAACAATGACTGAACACATGAAGGACACAGTAGGCTAGATTGTCGCTGTTTTTACGGCTGCAGTCCAACACTTGCTGAACATTTATCAGCTAAACAGACAGACATTTCTCTCAGGAGACCTAAAAGACCAAATAGGAGCTAAAAGAAGAATAACTACTGGACTTTAATGCAGAGTAATGCAGCTTCATTTGAAGGATGTGAGCTAGGTACTCACTAAAACTTTTGCCATTAGAGGTTAACAGATGTTAATGTGTTTGCAGCTACTGCCTACTGCCAAAACATCAATTAGTGCAGCTTTAACTTTATGTAAATGCCCTGTAGTGTTCTTGAGGGCAGCACAAATGATAAACAGCAGCTCACTTAGCCAGTAACAGCTGTATGAATAAACAATGCCGGTGCAAACAAAGACGGCCAGAATATACGGTGACAGTCGTCTCAGCATGTTCATGTTTGCTTTATTCTTTCTGTCTCTTTGCAGATGACCCAAGAACAGTGCACTCATAGGAACAATGTCCAGAGTTCAGAGAAACCACAAGTGTACAAAGTGGGAATATACGGCTGGAGGAAACGCTGCCTTTACTTCTTCGTCCTGCTGCTGATGATCCTGATCCTGATCAACTTGGCTCTAACTATCTGGATCCTAAAGGTCATGAACTTCACCATAGTAAGTGTTTGCTGTTTCTTTTATTTGATGTTCAGATCTGGGACAGGATCCTGAAACGTCCACGCCTGTGCTCATGAATGAAGCAGTCATTGAAACATGTAGGATTAATGACAGACCATAATATGCCACAGGTTAAAACCCAGCGTTTGAAAGGTTTCTAAGCTTTCCAGGAGGCTGAACAATGCCTTGAAATTGTTGTATATTTGAGTTATCCATCTTCATGACTGCAAATCCCTTTTCTCCAGGAGCAGAGTTAAAGTCTTTTCATTTTGTATTTGTCATTGCTCTCCCTGTAAAATAGTTTTTTTCTTTTGGGTTTGAATCCTCGGTGGTCTGAAAAAAAAAAAAAAACTTTGAAACTTTAGTTTTGTGCAGTTTTGAATTGTGGTGTGAAATGAATCCCAGAGGAACCGAGTTTCAGCCGCACGAGGATCCATTAGTCTCATTGTACCCACATTTCTACATTTCTATATTCTGTTTTTCTACACAGATATTCTCTATGAACCCACGCTCAATGAAGTGCCATGAACTTTTCAGTTAGTATTTGAGCTGTCCTACTTCAGAGCTCCATCTATCTTTGATGTTCTACCATCAGATTAAATTTACACTTGGAGCTGAAGTGCGTCAGGTTCATCCTGATGTCAGGTTCTGCTCGCTGTTGCAGTTGCAATTCAGGGGTGAAGGTTTTCTTCAGTTTTATGGGTTTGTTGTGTTTACAGTCATGGCTCATTGGTAATGTGGTCAAACAGTTGCTGCAGACTGTTGACTGTAGATAAATAAAGGTCATCCAGGTCATGGCAACCAAAACATTAGCTGCAACAAGGGCAACTAGACTGATCCAAGCAGCTTCTGCAGCTCTTTAAAGAGGAATACTGGACAGTAATGTTGAGTCCATGTGGGAGGTCATGAGTACAGGTAGCCTGGTAGACTGTAGTGTGCATGTTGAGGAGGAAAGAAGTCTCAACATGTGTGTAGAAAAGCCATCTGGACAGAGCAGCTTCTATGGTTTGATTCCCACCACCCTCTGAAACACAAACATCTGAACCCTACAGCAACATGCTCAGACTGTACCCACAGGGATGGAAGGGAACGAGAAGGAACAAGCAAACACTCAGAACATGTGGACATTCAAACTGGGAATTTGTAAAAAGCACAAAAAGAAATCCCAGAACGGAAAGAGAAGACAAGAACAAGAAACACTGCTGTCTCCAGTGTGGTTGGAGTATCAGGGAAACTCAGGAGACTTCCTGTTCACTCCAAAACCAGTAACTGAGGCTCAGCACAGGAGAGGCAGCTCTTCTAGCCAGGACTCAGATGTCCACAGACACCTGAAGGACAAGGGACACTCTTCAGTTTTCTTTGAAGACAACAATTTGAACCAGAGAAGAAAGAATGTTTGAAAGAGGAGTAAAGGAAGCTATAGTTGGCAAAGTTTTCTTTAATTTAATCGATTTCTCATCTTTGCATTTACTCTTTACTGGTACAGTGGTCAAACATCAAGCAGATACATGAAACATGAGCAGCTTGTGGATGTGAAGGAAGCTAACTATGCCAAACTGGAGAACACGTCTCAAAGGGGAGATGGACTGAGATATAACCTGCCATCCATTTACAACATGGTCTGAATATCTTTCCTCCTTTCACACTTTGAGTCTGGAGTTTGGAATGATAACAGGATCAAGACTGATTCCTCTAAGTTTCTGATGAGCAACAATCACAGACTGGTCGTTTAAAACGGATGAAGCTACTTGGATTATTGGCAAAACATCTTCAAGAAACTTCTAGCAACTAAAGGAAGGAATAAGAGACATCACGTCTCTTATTCCAGCTGTGTGGATAGATCCATCTTATTTATTTGTACATACTGTGACCTGAGTGACTAAAAAACCTTCACAGACGTCTTCAACAAACCCGTCTTACCCGGCTGACTTTGTTTCCGCTTGTTTTTGAGACTGTAGATAAAGTTGGAGTGTCTGACCTCTGCAAGAGGTTTGAGTGATGAAAACTTTAAGATGTCTTGGACATCATGAGGAAGTGCTTACTTTATGATTTATAACTCATCCCTGCAACAGTTGCATTCCTTTTTCATTCCTCCTTTGCCGCTTGTCTCTGTCTTGTAAAAAAACAAAACAATCCCAAAGCAATTTGTTCTCTCCACAAGGAGTGCATTTATTCTAAGTGAAGATCTAAAGGATAAAACTTCCACTCTCCAGAGCTGTCACCGTCCTCCTTCTCTCTGAGCTGCATCGTGCTGCCACTGCATAAAACAGAGCGCATGTTTGCTGCAGAGCTGCTCCCGTATTAATCACTGAGGATCACACATTATGTAGATTCATTGCATTTATTTGCCTCCATTTTTTTATGCTAAGAAATCACTGGTGGGACGTTTTCACACACGTATCTGGTCAACAGCGTTAAATCGGTTTTATTTTACTTTGCTGTCTGCATCATTATTCATAGCGTTTATATCCTGAGGATTCACAATCGTAGAAAATATAGATGATTAACTATGTCAGTGCAGTTCTAATGATGAAACCATGTTCATGTTCCTCTCCATGTCTGCAGTTTATTTCTAAAACTCTGGGATGACGAGCTTTAACTGCGTCTCTTTATTTATTTCTTCCATTTGTCCTGCTTCTGACTGTCCCTGGTATGTCTTACTCTCCCCGCTCAGTAATCTGCCGGGCCTGCGATGCGTCGCAGCAGATGCAACAGAGTACGACACACAAACACACACACACAAGGTTGTTGGTGTGAATAATACATGAGGCTTGCTTCACAGCAGGGCTTCAATATGAGATCTACATAAATCACGGAGCAGTTTCTCAGATGCTGAGCCGTGTGTTCTGACGGAGAGCTGCACCAGCAGCGTCATGTTTTTAATGCATCGGGGGAAAATGTGGTGGATAAGTTTGGAAAGGAGGATTTTAGATTCAGAGCAAACCAGGAAATGGCACACCTGCTCCTATTTCTGGCTCTGCACACTCACGGGTCACGTCTGGTCGCCAGTGTTGCCAGATCTGGTGGTTTCAGGTCCAGTTTGAGGATTTTGAGGATTTTGAATTTAATTTTTATATTTTTTATTTTCACAGTTGGATGGTGAACAAACATTTGGGCCGGTTTGAGATTTTTTTGCTTTTTAAAGGCGATCTGTGTGAATGGTGAGAATGTTGGATCCAGACACAGACATTCACAAGAGGAAGCTAGACTGGTTGAAATAATAAAGTTTATTTTAATGCAGACTTACTCAAGGTAACAGAAAGGTAGGAAAGATAATCCATAAAACAAACATGAGACAAAAACCTGGGACGCAGGGAGACACGAGGAACTGAAGCGAAACACCAGGAAACATCAACAGAGGAAACTCCACAGTGATGACACAGGACAAAGACAACAGGCAGGACGGTATGGACACACATGGACAGAGGGGTTGATGAGACACAGGTGGAACTAATGAGGGAGGGAAAACACAGGAAGTGAAACAGGACAAGAAACATCAAGGAAGAAGAAAGAAAACCAAAGAGTGTCACAAAAATAAAGCAAAACTTAATACCACAACAATCTGAAACAAAACCAAAGTCCATTTACTGTTCCTAACAGTACTGAGTGTACACTGCTTGTGCTTTTCTCTAAGAGCAAAGAAACTCTGTCTTTCAGTGAACTACATGATGTTACTTAAAGTCATTGAGGTGTTTGGCTCCTGCAGTTTGTAGCTGGATGATTTCTATCCTTGGCCATTGTTATTATTTTTTCAGTTTAGTTTTTATGATAGACTACTCTAGAGTAACCGGTCTAGGTGGTAAAAGTATGAAACTAAATATTGATCCAATGTTTTTGAACAGTTTTTGTGTTGGAAACTTTTAGCTGTATCTGGCAACACTTTCCTTTCAGTCTGAGTTCAGGACAGAGATGTTAGTGTTTCTGAGTTTCTAGCATCCTGTCCTAAATAAATGTTGGATGTCACATGGACGTCATAATAAATCTTTATTTATTTAAGGTTATTTAAGGAACTAATCCAGTTTAAAGTTCAGTAAATTCCAATTCATTAGCCAGTTCTTCAAAAAACAAACGAGGAACCAGGGAACCCTCTGCTTTTCAAGATGCTGACGTTTATTATCAACACGATTAGAGACTCAACACTGAATCTAATGCAGATGATGCACATGTGTCATTTAAGCGCGCTCCCTGTGAAGCCCGTTCTTCCATCCTGCTAATTGGAGACGTCCTGATGAATGGAGAGTGTCAGAGGATGCTAACCAGCTACGCCAGCATTACAGCACAGCTCCAGGGACGACAGTACCGTTCTGTTTGTTCATTAGTCACCGGGTGGATTGCCATGAAATTATCTACAGATGTTCGTTGTTCCCTGGAGGACGATGCCTAATGACGCCGTGACTTTTCCCGTAGATCAAAGTTTTCGCGTATCCTGCTGAATATCTCAACATCTGCTGGATGGACTGGTGCAGACGTTCACAGCTCTCACACCATTCATCCCAGAGACAATGAGCTTTCTCTTTTATTTAGCAAACACCGTGTTGATTTTGAGCTCAATGCATGCTAATTGCAGAGCTGCTGGCAAAAAAAAAAACTGACTAGCTGACATTTTTTTGCATCAATCAGTGTTTATAGCAAAGAATAGAAGTTTTACTGAGTGGTAAGTGGTTAAAACTCAGGTACGTGGACCAGATGCCACAGTGTCCTTGAAGAAGACGCTGCTCACAGTGGTTGTATGTGTCACTGTGACTGAAAACATGATATAGTCTGCAAGGGCTGTGGGGAGACTGGAGCCTGTCCCAGACGTCTTTGGGTGAGAGGTGGGGTCTACTCTGGACAGGCCACCGGGCTATCAGTTGGTCCACAAGGGCTCATATTGTGGTTCTGTGACGATACTGAACTGATTGAGTAGAAGGAGATAGACCAAGATGCCTCCACAGCTGGTTGTTTTCCATGTTCAGAGAGAAGAGAGAAACCATCAGAACAAGAGTTTACATGGTTATCAGGAGCTTACATCTTCCTATTAAACAGATTATCAATCTGATTGGACCAGTCTGTTCTGAGGGTTAATGAGAGATTATTATTCGTAGAACCTCTACATCTTCAGCGTGGCCCAGAGAACAGATCTCGTCCCGCCTCAATCAAAGATGACACCGTCCTTGTCAGAGCTATTTTTGGGATCCAGCTGAGCATGACATCTTCAGATTAACTCTGAGACATGAGTGAAAGTCTCTCTGAGCCCTTTGAAACCCATGAATGTTTATGTGATCAGCAGATGTTTGAAGGTTTATTCCTGCGTCCAGAGTGTGGCGTGGGAGGAGGAGGAAGGTGGGAGGAGATGAAATATTTACTCTGACTGCAATTACAGAAACAAGTGTGAATAATTAATATGGACAAGCTGTGGACATCAGGGGGTGAGGATGTGAGCCCGTTATAAAAGAGGCAGGCGTCCATGGCAGGTTCAGGACCATGGAGTTTAGTTGTGCAATAGTACAATGACAAATAAAGGACTTTACTAACTTTGCAGTAAAACTCCTTGGACTAACTTTAACCTGTGTAGTTATCACATGTTGAAGGTATCTCAACATGGTCAGTTTGTGTTTATGCGCTTGGATTTGAAGAGTTTTTAAAACCTTAATGTGACTTTGATGTTGACACTTATCCATTGTGCTGAGGCAACAGGCAACAGCTTGGGGCAAGTAGCAGTAAGAGCCCCTTATTTACCCTTGGGGTCCTGTGACGGGTCTCTAGCAAAACGATGCAAAACATCGTGTTTAAACCAAAAAGCGTCTCCGTGTGGACAGTCCTGGCTGGGGACACATGTGGAGACAGATTTTAATCCCTGGTGTGAAGGTTGAATGTTGCAGTAGCAATGAGTTACTTGTTTAATATGGATGTAGGGCAGATAATATGCATCAGCGTACATGGTTCAGTCTGCATATTAGCCTGAGTCCACTCCATCCAGCTTCTACCTGTCTGCAGACACACAGAATCCCTGCAGTGGCTTCCAGTCCAGCAGTGAATGAAATGATTAGACCGCCTTTAAGCAGCTGCTGGTGGTTACAACACAAACAGACGCATTGACACACATTACTGCCTGACATTTCCTCCATCTGGGACTTCACTATCCTCTTGTATTTCAAGCTATTATGGAAATTGGTGTCAAGTCCAACTTAAGAGCTCTAAAAAGTGTCTGCTTGAGCGCGTTAGCACAGGTCAACAGCCTGGTACACACAGACAAGGAGACAAAGACTGGACCAGAGGGTATAAACGCTAAAGAGCACAGTGTGTTTATGCTACAGGACATGCTAGCTGTTTGACCTGTGTCCTCCTTTAACTTTCAAAATAAAAGCTGGAGTATTGGCACCTTTAAACCATCAGGTAGACTCTAACGTTGTGTCGTCTTGTTGCTTGGTCCCATGTCTCTGGTTCTGATCCAAACGGGGATCGTTGCTGTGTTTCCTCTAAAACTAACACTGGTCAGAACAAACTAAGCAGCCTCTTAGATTTGTTTCATGTTCACATCTTTTTGAGGCAGTTGAACTTATTCTCACTCTTCTATTTAAATAATACATCTGTTCTTGTAACGAGTTGTTGAAGCTGTTTTGTACTTATTTGTTCATTTGCTCTTTTTTTCTAATTCCCTTTGATTCATGCTGATGAACGTTCAGACCTTATGATGAAATACACACTGCTGATCATGAAGGTGGAATAACTTTGATTTTATTCCTGTTTATTTTCACATCAGTAATCAGTCTGGACCAGGTGCAGTGATGAAAGGTGAAAAGAGTTCATGCTTAACAGCTGTTTGGTGTTTTAAAGACAAGACAGTCAAGACTGTGTTCTTTTCCTTCTTAAAGTCTGAATGCTGTAGGCCTGACGTCAAAGAGTGGTAGCACTCCAACAGGACGGACACAAACAAGCAAACATTGCTGATTTCCTTTAAATATCACAGAGTGTGGTCTGTAAAATCATCAAACTTCATCAAGAGGAGGATCATTTGAGACCACGTGACTCACCAGGGTGACCACGACTAAGTACCAGTCTGCAGACACCACAGCAAACTGTAAATCAAAGAGTGCTTCAGCATGGTTACCGAGCAAGCGTCCTGGTCTGAGTGTTCAACACAGAGCTGCTCGACTCCACTATGAAGCACAGAGTACAGCATGGGCTCTGTCCACATGGTGTCTTTATGTCCTTGACCGTTTAGATGGAAGACAAAGGACGTGGTGATTATGTGCTGAGATGTGTCCACGACGTTCGCATCTAGGAAGCTACTCAAGGAGGAGGAAGCTCAGTGATGGTATGGGCCGATATCATTATGGAGGAAGAACACAGCTGGTGGTGCCGGATGGAAACATCAACACTGTTGTGGACCGGGACGTCCTGGTTTGCCTCCTGCATGCAAGAAGGATTTCAGCTGCAAGACGACACTGCAGGAGCACAGAGGGAAGCTTCAGCGAGAGAATATGTTGATGCAGAGCGGCTGCAGATGTCCTGGGCCTGCATGCTCCCATCATATGAACACTATAGAGCGTACCTGGGATGTCTTAGACAGAGCCTGACCTGTTTTCTGTTAAATGAACCAGTTTGCAGGTGAACTGTGGTTTAGTTTTTACTGTGATGTGTTTTATTTTTATTATTTTAATTACAGTACATTGTTGGAAACTGTTAATGACTTTCCTTCAGTCCTGTAGCCCAGACACGTTTCTCACCTCCTGCTCCAACACATGCAGCATGAGCGTCACATGTTTCCAGTAAATTACCTGAAGTTCTGGAGGCTAAAGCAGCAGCAGCAGCAGCAGCAGCATCTGAGCCCCTCAGCTGAACTCCACAGTCACAAAGGGTCAGAGAACCTGAGAGCTCGGGGCAGAAACTGTCATTAAAAGTTAATAGAGTCAGCATAAATAGAAAACCAAGAGTTAACGAATGCTGCCAGTTAAGGCTGCACTTAATTAGGTCACTTCACATTTTTCATTAAGTTGTCAACTGCAAGCGTCAGAGCAGCTGCTGCCCCCTGTGGGCGGCTGGGACGCCTTTAGGTAATAAAGCACCGGTGCTACTAACACGTAAGAATAAAACAGCACAACACTCAAAAACTGACTGTTTTCTTGCACCAGCGTGTTTTAATAGAAGCAAAGAAGCTGAGGGATTTAATGATGAGATCTGGAGCTGCACAGGCACGAGTGACGCCAGGCGACGCACTAGAAATACAAACAACATGGTGGCAACGAGAACTTCTCACTTCAGGAGCGATGCAGACTGAATTATGCCTTAAACTAATGAAAGAACTAAACATAACGACGTGTTTAGATGCAGAAAACACCGGAAAAGCTACGTGAAGCTGGTTTTCCACCGCGCAATCTGTTGTCAAGTAAACAAAAGACGTAAAAGACGTAAAACACGTAACACACGCATGCGCAGATAGGATGCAGTGATTAGAAAACCGGTTACTGGTATTTATCATGATATGAATAACCGGGTTTCTCTGTGTTCCCTGTAAACACCATATCATGGAGATGCTCAAAGCTGAGATACTAAAGACCATGTAAACGCAGTCCATGTTTCCAACATCCCATCATGCTAATAGTCTGGTTGTAGTGCTGGAGGCAGATTAGGATGACTGCACCTCATGTACATGGCAGTTTAGAGTCAGTGTGGTAGTAATGAGGAGTTAAAGGAGGAGGACTGGGTCTGGGAAGGTTTAAGGTCCTCTTGTCTACAGTCTAAATCATGAAGCATGAACATGTTGCAGAAGGTTCTGGGTTCTAATCCATGTTCCAACTGGTTCCTCTCTGTGTGTAGTTTGCATGTTCTCCCTGTGTCTGTGTGGGTTCTCTCCAGGTTCTCCACCGTCCAAAGACATGCTGTTTAGGTTCATTGGTGATTCTAAATTGGCCGTAGGTGTGAGTGTAGTTTTGCATTTCTCATGTGCTGCTCTTCTCCTTCGTCGTACTTTTTAAATCCAGTCAGCTCTCATGTCTCATGTTTTGGATCTCCTTCACACGTGGTCTGGTCTCGTGAGACTGGTTTTGCATCACTAGTCTGCAGCCAGAGGAATAAAATCTGATTTAAATCAGAACTTTTTAAACTCACTCCTACAAATTAGAAGTGAAAAAGAGGCGCAGGCAGGAGGAGTGGAGCTGTACTTTTTAAAAGTGAATTTAAAGCAGAGTCTGCATTCAGATAATGTGATTTCAGTCAGACTTTCATATTACAGTACACACAGCTGATTGACTCACTAAACCTGATTACGCTGATAGACTGGAGTTAACTTTGTTAGGACAGAGAGCACTTTAACACGGCGCCTGAGCAGCCTGCTCTCTGCTCTAATGACAGGGACAGAAACAAAGGCCCCTCCATCCTCTGCACCTCGTATCCCCACTGGACTCTCTACTTAAAGCCAAGCGAGGTGAACTCTGGTGACTGTGCGATACGGATCACTCCTCCTCAGAGAAACAGATGAATCCTGCAGGAGGAGGTTTTGCAGCAGCTCCACATCGGCCCACTGAACCTGAATCCTCGGCCTCCAGCCAAATCCCAGGAGGGACCTTAGCGAGGCCTGCTCTGCCAACAGCTCCGTCTCTTCAGGCCTCTGGGGGGAGCTTGACCTTCCTCTCTGCAGCCAAACCAGCAGCACTCCCCAGCTCCCTGGAAGCTCGCTGTCGGATCGTGTTTATTCATGTCGTGTGGTTTGCTGAATACAGAATTTAGAAATTCAGAAATTTGGCAAGGTCGTAGCGGAATCTTTGAATCTGAAGTGAGAGCTGTTGTCATCTCCAGAAGAAAGAAAAGCTGAACATGTAAGGTTGTATTTGTCGACCGGGGGAGATTCAACGCGCTCTGCATTCAGAGCCGTGCAGATAGGTGAGGGTCTGTTTGTGCAGGAGTTGAGAAACCTGATTTTGAGTTTGGCTGTGATGAATAAATACGACCGGAGATTTCTGCCTCCATCCTCCGTCTGTGTGCAGGCAAAAAAAACTCAGAGCTTATTTATCCAGAGTCCCAGAATCCCTCCTTGGAATGAAACTGAACGAGACTAAGAATAGAGAGTAGGACGAGTGTTTGGTGAAATTCTTATTTTTAGTTATTAACTGTTGGATTTTACAAACCTGTTCATGTAGCAGTGAATCATTCTGCTCCGTGGGAAAACAGTGATTCCTGTAATTCTACCTGGTGTCATGAAATGCTTCGAAACATAAGGAACATGCACTGATCAGCCACAACATTATGACCACTGAGAGGAGAAGTGAATAACATCTAAACCATCTTGTGACAGTTCAGTGTTCTGCTGGGAAACTTCTGGATCTGGCTTCATTCATTGGTGTGGAAAAAAAAATGAATATGAGAACCAACATCACCAAGGCTGCAGCTTGTCGTCAGAGTTTAGCAAGCAAAATAAATTAAAGCAGTATTTTTAATTCTTTAAATTTTTCTCTTAAAGTTTGACTTAAACATATGTCAGCGTTATAAAAACTGAAATGACAGAAACCATCCTTGAAAAAAATAATTATTTGACGTGTATTTTAGTGTTTTAGTTTGGGCCAAGCCCCGCCCATTAACACAGAGGAGGCGGGGCTTATGACCGCTACTGCAGCCAGACACCAGGGGGAGCTCTACACGTCATGGAGTCTGTGGGTTAGAATCAACCCAGAAACACACAAGACCCATTACACTTAATATAAGACACAACTGCCTAAAGAGTACCATTTCAGCAAGGACTTGTTTTAAGACAATAAATCTTAACTATCTTAAGTGTAAACGTCTTGAAAACATCTTGCTTTGAGTCATGAGTCATATGAAACAAGCTTTTTTTGACTTTTGCTGAGGTTTTTCAGCTGCTGTGTTATTTGGTAAAGATGAATCATCTTGCTTCAGGAATTAAACTTCCTGATCCTATTTCAAGTTGGTGATGAAATCTAGGACAATGTCACTATATTAGATCTTACAATGAGTTAAATACACTAAAATAAACATAACATTAACATAAGTTTTTCTGGCTAATTTCAAGATCACCTTTATCTCAAAATCTTATTTCAAGGAATCTCGACAAGCCGATTTTCACGCCTGTAGCTGTAGAGGAGATGTAGGTCAGACGTACATGCTCACGCTCTTCAGTCAGGATGAATGAACTTTATAACTGCAGCGTTTAGAGCGTGCAGCCTGTATGACACACAGCCCTGACCGTTAACTGGTCTTTACGTGATGACCCACGCTGCGTCACCAAAGCTCTGAGAACAGGAGACGACCTCAGACCCACTGAGATGTTTACCTCCGCCTCTAATCTGAGAGACCAGCGTCACACGTATTTATGGCTCGGACAGAAACACACTCACAGCTCACAGATTCTGTTTCACACACACACACACACAGTGCTGAGCTAAATTCAGCCTGTCATATAAAGAGCTGTGGAGCTTGTTGTTGAGCTGCTTTATGGGACAGAGTGATTTGGGCCGAAGCAGCAGCAGCAGCAGCAGCTGGAGAGTCTTCAGTCAACCTTAAAGCAGTGTCATTTTCTATTAACCTCTGTCTGAGACTCTTTAAGGTGTCCTGGAAGCAAATTATTGTTGGTGTTTGTATTTTTCTTCAGTCCGTGACATCTCTCCTTCGTTCACCTCATTCACTATAAATAGTTTACTGTAGTGAGCAGTAAATTGAGTTTTCAAACCCTGACAAATCATTTTGTGACTCTTCCACCGAGTGTAATGCAATTTTTGCGTGTATCAAATGAGGGTAGATACCGTGGACACTGTCATTAGCTGAGCATTGCATTGTGGGAATGATGTAGGGCACTCGTGTGCAGCTGCTGCACATTAAGGTCTGAACCACACAGAAAACGCCATGACTGCTCCATTAAAGTGCAGCCAGAGCAAGTAGAGCTCCCCCTGGTGGATGGATGCAGTATATGTCATAAGCCCCGCCTCCTCCACGGTAGTGGGCGGGGCTTGGGTCAAACAAAAACACTAAAAAGGATATTTAAGTCATTTTAGGTAACAAATATGCTAAATCATGTTCAAGTGTCAGTTTTAGGAGAAGTTTTGTTTTAGTTTTTCTTTCCAGTGTCCAGTTTTATAGAGGTTTATGCTTAAGTTTTATTGCTTTTTTAACACATTCACTACTATTTAATTCACTTGTTTCAATAATGACAATTCTTCCACATGCATCCAGTTATTAGAATCGTTCCTCCCTTAGGCCGCCCGCTGGTTCTTATTTAATCAGCCACTGAAATGGTCAGTTATCAAGTCTTTTTTGAAGATAAAATCATCAACATTTTTTATCATTTTTTAAGACTTTGAGCAAAATGTTAGGTCTTTGAATACCTTTACTTTTTTCTTTTTTTAGGTGCAATTAGTATTAGTCTAAAAAAAGGGACAAAGCTAGAATATGAGGCCATTTTCTCTTTGCAGATAGCAGCTCAGTCATAATGCATTTGAAGGCTCTCAGTAGATAAACATCCCTGGGTCTGCTGAGGATTGCTGGTGATAGCGACAGGAGAAAGAGCAGTAATTTTCCCTCTGATTGCAGCCTGCCTTCCTCCGAGCAACATTGATAAGCTTTTTCACGGGTTTCACTCGTGGAAAAAAAAAGGGATGGGCAGAGAGGAGTCAAACAAAGAGAAGATGAAGAGTAGGGACAGTGATGATGATGACTGATTGAAAAAATAAAAAGGATGTTATTCTTATTTTTCCACTGCTTGTCATTCTGTGGTATTGCCTTGATATTACTGGTCTTTGATGGTTTTATACGGCGCCAGCTCATAACCAGCCTGTGACTCTTCGTTTTATTCATTATTCATTAGCAGATGAACTTTTTCAAGATGTTTTTGAGAATTTGTTCCTAGCTGTACATAAAGTGCAGATTAAAGAGGCTGCTTCATTACCATGACGAGTCAAATGACAACGTGGAAACACTGAGACAAATTGTGAGAAATCTGAACTTCCTCCTGGTTTAACGGAGCCTAAAGCGAGTTAGCGGACGCCAGCGATGAATCATTTAGAGTGTAGAGTGTTGACTTTGAGTTGCTCTCAGCGTCTCCCACTGGTGTGTGAATGTGTGCAAACACGCTCTATAAATACAAGGCTGTTTGGCATCGTGGTGGAGAAAACAGGAAGCCGGTCGGTGTGCTACGACCCAAATGATCCCACATTCTATTTAAGGGGACACTGTAGATATCATGCTACATGCTAGCCTGGAAGACCGACCCCCAAACTCCCCGCCCATGATTCTTTTGTGGCAGAAAGTTGGTTCTGCAAAGACCTGTGGTTTGGTTGGGTTCTATGTGGTGATGCACAGGAAACAGTAGTCTCACATGTCATCTGGATGCTGTGGAGTTGAATTAGTGGCTCTGATTGGTTGCAGGATTAGACATTTGTCTGCAGAGGTGTTTTCTTTTTCTCTGTATCAGTGGAAACGTCCCATAATTAAATCACATTGGTGTGTTACCAGACCTTCTACCTGCAGACTGACCATGTTAGAACTTCATGAAACAACAAAGCAGTGGGTGCTTGTGAGTGCAACACAAGTCGAATTGATCCATGAACACTGTGGATGCATTAAAAGTGTCAGAACTTCTACCGTCTCACTTTGATCAGGTCAACGTCATATGTGTCCTTCAATCAGGCTTAAGAGAAAGTTACAATCAGAATTATTAGCAATGATGTTCAAAATGATGATATGACAGTTAAAAGGCTCAGAGAACAGGTTAACCAGTTAAATCTGCAGCCAAAGTCAAGGGTGTCACTGTTTTCTTCATTCTGGTCCAACGTCTTCTCCAGTGAATTAGTCCCAGGCTGCGTCCAAACAGCCCACGCTGGACACCGCTCCACAGAATACAGAACTGAGCGCTGGCTGCATTAAAGCCTTTCCTCTTGATGGGATACGAGTTATCGGCTCTCATTGGGGACAATTAAACCTTGGTACCTCCAGCAGCCTCCACTGAAAGGTCACCGGAGACAGGGAAACAGGCAGGAGGGAGACGGAGGCCGGTGATAGGCTGTTTTCACTGAATGAAAGAGCGAGAGAGAGACAACAGGCATGCAGCGAATTCTGGAACTGTGAAATGGAGTTACAGCCGAAGACACTGATTATATTTGAGGCAGAGTCGGATAAATTCATGAATTCGGCGCTCGGGGGATGACTAATAAAGCTAAACTTCAAGATTTTATAGCCCCTAATGGGAAAATTAGCTTGCTGCAAGGCATCCAACATTACGCATAATTACAACACATGAAGAGATAAAAACGCAGAAACATACGGAAACGACAGCAGCGGGCAGCCTCAGAGATGTGTTGGTGTCGTCCTTAAATCATTTCATTCTGGTCCTGCTGTGTGACGGCCAGGAACCAATGATCAGAGGCGCAATAAACAAACTAAAGCGAAGCTCCATGTGCTGCTATCCATCACAGGAATTATCCTGGAGCTCGAACTGTCTTCCTCCTCTTTATCGTTTTAGTTTTAGAACCAAAGCTACTGCACTTTATTCTGAAAACACAGAAATTAAATTGTCTAACAGAAATAAATAAATAAAAAGATTTGTCTTTGTGGAGGTAGACCTTTCACCACTCATCCGAGTAGCTTCTTCATTTCTAAGGAACTTGTGGGAAGTTTGATGTTTAAAAGGGAAACTCTGAGGGTTATAACACAGAGTTTCCTTTTAAACCTCAAACTTCTCTTATTTACTGTATAACCTGAAAGGAAGCCACATAATTCAGCGTCATCCTGGATCAAACATGCTGTTTACGAACGTCTTTCTTCTCAAATCAAATCATTTCTAAGATCCTGACCCTGTCATCTGATTTGATGTCAGGCCGTGGACATACCTTCAGAGTGTTGATTTATTATTTTCAGCTCCCACCTCCCGTCAACACCTTCTAAATTAGCTCTCATATCAGGGTCTTCTGATGGTAGGTGTGATTCAGGGCTCAACGTTGGGCAGGATTTCATCGATTAAATTTAAATCAGATGGTGAGGATCCGTCAGTGAGTACCAGGAAACCAGATCAACTTCTACAAACAGACTGATTCTGAACTGATGATGCTCCAGCAATCAAATCGCTTGGGGGCGGGGCCTAATGTGATGATGGACAGAAGAATAGCAGTCATCTGGAGCGTGGTGTTGGATTCATCTACAACAAAGAGACTGCCTTTCAAGGATGGCACGTTTGTCCAAGACGTTTCATTTAATGGTCAGCATGGTGTCAGTGCAGTAATTCTGCTTGTGTCTCATCTAGAAGAGGAGTTCTCTTATACAACACATGCCAGATATTAAAAGTTCAAAACTCAAGCTCATGTAAACTTTGTGGTTTTGGGTTTTGACTCATCTTGTGACTAGAGTTGAGAAAGTTTCTGCAGTTTTTTTTTGGTGCAGATTGGAGATGATGGGGTCAGGTGAAGGTTTGTCCGTCTGATCAAAGAAAACGTCAGGAGATCGTTGGCTTGCGTCATTTGTGAGGTTCTTCAGAGAGACGGGGAGTCTGTCATTCATCACCCAGCGCTCTTCAAATGGAGGACGATGACGTGCAGAGGACAAAACAGAGACACAAAGAGATTCAGACGCTCTCACAGCATGACGGGACGTTTGTGAGGAGGCAGAAACTATTGTCTCTGCTTTCGTCTAAAATATATATTTCCTCCAACCTGAACACGCGCTCATTTTGCCGATGGCTGAGACAGAAGTGTTCTCTCTGACCGGACCACCCGCCGAGCCAAGCACAAAGACCATGAAGTCCTCCCGCCAGGCTGGACATAATAGCAGGCTGATCAGTCGATGCTAATATTGATCTGCACAGCGGCTCAGAAGACAGACGGCGTTTATCTGCATGAATAAGATCACCAGCTCTGACAGGGAGAGAGGAGAGACAGGAGGAGACAACGTCCACATTTACCACAAAACTTCAGCTCCTGCACCAGAGCCCAGGCTCCAAGCTGCCCTGGAAGCAAACCTCCACATAAATATCGATTCATGCAGCTTCAGCTCTGTCAAAGCTAAACTCATGACATCTGACAGAAGGACTGGACGCACTGGACACAGTTTCATTATCGCTGTTAACTGACGTTCTGCTGTGAGATGTTATTTGTCAGTAGATGTTTTATCTTTCAAACAGAGGAAGACAGTTTTGATTTGTTTCATTGCTGGTGTTTTAAAGAGCGCCAAACAATCAGGACTAAATGAAACACAGCAGAGGAGAGCTTTACATTTCTCTGTCCTCCTCTACTCTTCTTCGGTGGTTTTATTATCCGCTCAGTTACTGACTAATGTTATAAACAGTCGGTCCTTGTTTTCTTCTCCTTAGGTTCTGTTCAGATTATTAGAGGATTAATTTGAACACACACATCTGATCTCAGACCACATGTGGAGGTGACCTGAGAGTCTTTTGATCTTTGGTAGGAACACACAGAGAGTCCTGGGTTCCATTAAAGACCACGTACTCATCAGAGGTTTTTGTCTCATTCATTCATTCATTCATCTTCTGTAACCACTTATTCCTCCAAAGGGTCATGAGGGTCTGCTGGAGTCTATCCCAGCTGTGATTGGTCTAGAGGGGGGTCCACCCTGGACAGGTCTCCAGTCTATCACAGGACTAACACAGAGAGACAGAATCACCAATGAACCTAAGCAGCATGTCTTTGGACGGTGGGAGGAAGCTGGAGAACCTGGAGAGAACCCACACAGACACAGGGAGAACATGCAGACTACACACAGAAAGGAACCAGTAGAACCATGGATTAGAACCCAGAACCTTCTGGTTGGTGTGAGGCATCAGTTCTAACCTATAACCTTCATGTCTTCATGTCTTCATGTCTTCATGTCTTCACGCTGTAATCCAGCCTGAACCTCCCAGACTCACAAAGTCTTTGTAGAACTCTCTGGTCTCTCCGTTGGAAGCTGATTCTGCTCCAGCTAAGATCTGCAGGGCCAATCAGATCATGTGGGCGGGGCTTAATGTGGTGATTGACAGAAGGGGAACAGTAGTCATACGCTAAGATGAAATTGTTTACAACAAACTGGCTCTGATTGTTGGAGGACACCTATGTTGTTACCAGACTCATGTAGCTACATCAGACTAGGACTGAATAGTTTTAGGCTACATATCTATTTTACTATTATTATTTTGACTTTTATTTCAAATGTGTCTTTACTCTGTGATGGTTTTAAACATCTTAGCCAATTAACTGACAGAGAGAAGTCTGCATAATGCCCTGAAACAAACAGAAGTTATTTGTTTGGATGAGTGAAGGATGTTGCTCACGGGCAGGTCAGCAGCAGTAATTACGCCGCCGCCGCTTGAGTCTGTCAGCCTCAAACTAATCATCTCCACGTCACAGCAGCCACTCGATGCCTCATTAGCAGCGTCTGAGCTTTTTATATGTGCTTCATGAAACCTGAACACAGCACAGACAGCGTTAGTGTGTCTGTTAACTCCTGACGCTGACCTCCGTTCATCTGGGCACGGTGATGATGGGGGTTTATTTTGGTCAATAGCAGGCTGTTCAAACCTCTGCAGACGGTGAGAGGCATGAATCACTGCTCTGGTTGGAGAAAAGCTTGAAAAGTTTGTTGCAGTCTCACAATGAACTTGTCTTGAACTTGTTCCAACTTTATTTTTAAAGAGGTCTGCAGTCCCTGACCAAAACCACCTGGACAGGATCAAAGTCACGAACAAGATCAAGAATAATCAAAGTGATCTGGTTTATAATGATATGGGGATTTAAGAAAAGGTGCAAATGTACTAAAAACCAAAGAATGAATCATTACTAGCTTTTTAAAATCAGTTCCTCTGATGTCCACTAGAGGCTCCAACAATGAGTCCATAGACCTTCATGTTAAAATGTCCCCCTTTAGAGCATAAACCTGACAGAGCTGAGCTTTATCAAGGCTTAAAGCTATGCAGACGTCAGCCAGGGCGTGGCTGCTCTGAGTGACAGGTGGGTGTCCTCACAGCTGGTCTGCCTCAGCTTCACCTCTTTAACCGGCGTTAGGGTGGAGTCAGGCAACATGGCGACCGCCGCAGATGCCACGCTGAGCTTTAAAACCTCAGTAAATGCTGACGACACAAATCTCAATTTAAAAAAAATTCAAAAAGTGGCAAAAAATAAACAAACAAACAAAAACGCCTGCTTGTTGCTTGAAAGCAGCCATATTGGAAATGGCTGCCAAAAGCCTGCAGAGCATGGATACATCCAGCAGGGGGCAGAATCAACTTGAACTGAATTTTCTTTTACTATTTATTTAGCTGATATAATACACAATATATACATTTTATTACACTCTTCAAACTTAAGTTGAATGAAAATCTAACTTGCACGGTTTAAATCGGGGGTGTCTTTGAAACATTGCAGTCTTCTATGTTATTTTCATGCCTTGCAAGTTCATGCTGCGGGCCAGATTAGACCCAGTAGTGGGCCGCATTTGGCCCGTGAGCCTTATGTTTGACACCTGTGGTTTAAATGATGAACAAGACAATAAGGCTTTTGTTTATTTTCTTTCTTTTTACATTTAATTAATGAGCTCATTGGGGAGCATGTTTCAGTGATGCTGCATATTTATTCATCTCTTACTGGAGGTTTGTATAAAGTTCTGTGTGTGTGTGTTTGTTGTGATGTTTTTTCTTGTTTGCTTGTGTTTCTCCCTCACTTTTGATATTTCAGTGTGTGTGTGTGTGTGTGTGTGTGTGTGTGTGTCAGTGTTTCTGCGTGACTTCACTTGATTCAGTAAAGCCCCATAAGGCGGAGATCAAAAAGCAGGGGTGGCAGATAAAGCTGACAACTTCCAGTCATACTGGCTCCATGTTTTTCAGAAGGGGGATTGTATGGGGAGATAACAATGGCTGAGGGGGGTGAGGGGGGGTACACAATTCACCACACAACCCCGTGGACTAAACGGAAGGAGAAGCGTCTGCCAAGAATATTTTTCATGCAAAGCCTAAACATATCAGCTGTATGAAGGAAAAACCATGAAGGAGGAAATAAAAAGGGAGAAAATGGACTTGGCTGCAAAAGCAGAATATAAGAAATATTGCCCATCTGTATATTTTTGATTTGAAAATAAATTTGTTGCGGCACTGCCACATGGCCACGCAGTCCACAGGGAGCACAGATATAAATATATGAATACGTAAACAGGTGGACAGATTGGATATTTCTCCACTTTCTTCCCGTCTGGCTTCCTCACATGTGAATAATAGGTGAGGAAATGGGCCCTCGTCTCCTCCAAGTCCCTGCAGAGCGCTGAATGAAGATGATGATAGGCTGGATAAACTAGCACAGAGTCTCTCTTATCTGTGGCTCCTTTGTCTTTGTCCTATTAGCCATTATTCATCCTCAGTGCTGGACGCTGTAGCTGCACTCGTCTAGCCACGTTTAGAGAGTAGACGCTGGATTGTTTGTTTCATCCGTCATGAAATGTTAGCAGAAAAATAAAAGGTTAGAAATATCCAAAAAGTGTTGAAGGAAGTCTAGCTGCCTCTGAGCTGGATGACGGAGAACGTTTTCTCTTTCAGCCGATCTCCAGATTACATATAGACATACTGACAGATGTAAACTCAACAGCAGCTCATGTTCATGTTAATTAAAATAACCTTTCCTATGGCTTTCCTTACGGACTGGAAGCTGCACGGTTCACGTTACGAAACTCCTCGCAGCTTTTGGGCCGACGCATCGTGATTCTTTCCAGCACGTTCTCATCCTCGCTGCTAATGAATCACACTCTGAGTTGCATTCAGTGTCATTTCTGTCTGAAAGTTCAAGTTCAACTTCATTTGTCCCACAGTGAGTAATTATTTCAGCAGCCAAAGGACGCGCTCAGACTGTGAGACGTGTGTCTTAGGTCCAAACAAATATCAGATAGATCAGGTGAGGTCAGCAGAACTCCTCCAAAGCCAATAATCTCTGATACCTTTGGATCTCCTCCAACAAAAAACAAAAAAGACGACGGGTGGGTGAGAAGAGGTGAAGAGAGAAAAGACACTTTCAGATTCCTGGTGCTTCCACGGGAAATATAGGGTTACCTAGGCAACCAAAGACCAGAACGTCCAGTATAGTGACCAGCTGTCAGCTTCACGTGTGGATGAGGCGTAATGGAGGACTGACAGATGGTAAAGTGGTGTCGCCCATATCTTCTGTACCAGAGCATCACATGGAGGCTGGACTTCACTTCTTATACATATTTGACATTTTTCATCCTGTAAATCTTTTAAATGAGCCTGAAATTAAAAAAGCCAGTTGGCTCCTCTTCCTGTCCATCCCATCTGTCTCCACTGTGATGCCACTGTACGATGAAGACAAGGCCATCGACTCTGAGGGACTCTGACATCCAGTGAAAGTTTATGTTGTGTTGTTAGTGGGGGGATCTTTGAGGGGAGGGGCCTCTGTGGATCAGTTTGGGATCTAGTGAATGTGGAGGCCAGGTCAACACCTTGTGCTGTTCTTCTTCCTAAAGTGTTTTTGTGGCTGCATCCTGCTGGGGATGGCTGCTGCCATCAAGGAGTGTCATTGCTATGGGGTGGGGGTGCCTGGTCTGGTCTAGGTGGGTGCTACATGTCTAAGTAACATCCACACCAATGAATGAAGCCAGGTCCAGAAGTTTCCCAGCAGAACACTGAACTGGAGCAAGATGGTCTTAATGTTGTGGCTGATAGGGTATGTGACTTATACATCAACATAATTAACCGTGCAAAAGTGCAGATGTGTTTTTAATGACATGGGGTCACCCCTCCTCAGTAGCTGGTCTTTAATGTGACCCAAACCACCTCCAGATCTGGTCTACAGTCAGGTCCAGATCTGGTCTACAGTCAGGTCCAGATCTGGTCCCTCTAATTTATCCTCATTGTGTCCTGGTTAGTGTTCACATCTGTGTTTGGACGGCACAGGACAGATGTGCATGCAGGCTCTGAGTGGCTGTACCTGTGGTTGATGCTTTTATTTTTCTGTTTTTTGACTAATTGCCAAATTTATTCCAGAACATTTATCTGGAGTCGCTGGTTTTTGCTCAGTGCTGCATCTGAACCGTGAATACTTCAGCTATAAACTGAGCGCAGCACGTTTCACTGAGCAGATCTGACCGTGCTGCAGCAGGAGGCTAAGCTACATGCTGCTGTGGTCACACGTGGCTGTGACAGTGACCTGTCTGTGATGAAGCTCTGACACCCAGCTGCTCCAAGAACCATAAAAACAATAACCGCTTCCAATTAGCTCCAAGTAATTACTTTATAATCGGCAGATAATTGTTCCACTTTTCACTACGATCTCCGTTAAGTCATAGCAGCGTGTGTGTGTCCAGTGTGTGTTAATGTTTGAAAGTGAAGCGTTTAAGAAAGTCAGGACGCTGTGCTGCTCCTCATCAGCAGATTTAAATCATTTGATCATTTAACACAATGTTTTATTTCCTCACTAAAGTCTGTTCTCTGTGTTTTTTATTAAACCTTCTAGTCTACTGAGTTTTATAAAGCAAATGACATCAAGAGTTTTGACAGAGCAAATACAGAGAAAAACTACTGAACATAACTTTATAGTCCTCCAACACATCAGAGCCATTTTACTGCAAACTAATTTTATCTGCGCTCACATGACGGCCTCCAGCTGTTTAAAAGCCAGAATAAATGTTAGATATATTTTTAGCTCATTAGCCAAAGCGGTTTGTTTCAGATCAGCGTTAAAAAGTCGTTTGAAAAAGAGAATTCACAGTGATCTCAAAGCACTTCCTGCTCTTCTGTGCATCACAACATGAAGCCCCGCCCAGACGATTCGATTGGTCGGTTGGGTCCCTTTTCATCATAGCTGAACAAGTTGTGTTAGATCCAGTCAAAGTCCTTCAAGGTGGATGTCTGAGCCACGTGTGACCCTTCTCTTCACTTTACTTTTCCATTGCAGTTGCGCTCCGTCCCTGACTGCTTGGTTAGAGTCCAATGAAGGATTGTGTTTTAGGTTAAACATACGCTCTTTCAAATATGTGGTGCAGGCATGAAACCTAACGCCAATTACTTTCACAGTCGTGCTCTGTATCACTGAAGCTACTTCAGTCCAAGGACACAGATCAGTCAGATTACAGTGGCTCATGAACTCTTGGTGCGTTTGCTGCACTGCATCCCGTGCACGGTGCACGCTCCCCATCCAGGCCTCTATCCAGCTCACTGAGCCTGCAGGCTTACGTACTCACACGTCAATCAGTGCCAGTGTGAAGGCCCTGACGGTGCCACTGGCCTCCGAGGCCCACGCCATCCATCCCAGATGAAGATGGAGTTAATAGGAAATCTATCGGCCTGCGACACTGACATGTGGCAGCCGCAGGCTCAAGCAGCAGAGATGGAGTTTCTGAACGGACTCGCAGCCCTTCAGACCTGATCCTAGTTTTGGTCTTATCTATCACGTAATGACAGCAAATGAAATGCATCAGCAGGAACAAACAGGCTTTTATATTGTCTGTGTGATGGTTGGATGGCTAACGAGGAGGGAAAACGGTGAAATTAAAGTATCAGTTGAAGTTCTGTATGTGGTATCCTCACTAACGTAGTATAATATACAGTAGTCCCTGTTTTAATGCAGTAAAATGTCAGTACGAGTCTTTTCAGTGGTCATCTGGACTGTGTGTGTTGGGCTTGGGGTCGATAAGGATTGAGTCATTTTTAGAGACGACCTCAAGTGGTCATTTGAGGAACTGCAGCATTTGGTAGTTTCTGTATCGGCTTTATGTTTTGCTGTTACTGCTCTCAGAGCCATAACTTTGGTCTAGATGCTAATGTTGACATGCTAACATACTAAGAATGCTGTTGCCAACATGTGATGTGATCACATTTCTGAGTTTAGCATGTTAGCATGCTAACAGTCATATCCATAGTCTGTATATAAACATGGACACCACGTCTCCTCTTCCTCTCATTGGTCAAACTGACTCTACTTTCACGTCTCGTCTCCATCTTGTGAGTTTGGATCCAGAGTCTGATCAGTACGGTCTGAGGGGGCGGAGCCACGTGGAGCCGTGATATTGATGCCCCGCCCACTCTTCCTCCAGACTCACTCATGTTTTAGTTTAATTAATACTACGCTCTGCTCTACCTCCACCTGCTACACCTCACAGGATCGCTTTCTTTTTCTGTAGCGTCAAATAATTAACTAAAATATGTAACACTTCAGCCCACGCCCCGCCCACTAACATGGAGGGGGTGGAGCTTATGTCCTATACAGCACTCAGCCACCAGGAGGAGCTCTACTTGATTTGGTTTCACTTTAGAGGAGCTGTTCCATCATCTATATTTACAGTCTATGGTTATTTCCCATCAGTCTCATTAGTCATACATTAACTATAACTATATTAGCACGCTGCACATTAAACATTCTTTTAGGTATATTATTTAGTGAACTGTTATTTTGTCTCAGTGTTGGTTGAGATCCATTGTTACCAGACTCAAATATCTAGAAGAATTGAGTCTGACCAGGACGCTCTGCTGCAGTTTATGGAGAGACGCATCCCCAGGCTAAAGATTGCTTTTACTTTCAGTCTCATGTTTCATTCTGCGCTGAATATTTCGCTGCTATTATTACCCATATACAATACTTACAAAATAATAGTTCCCAGTGTCAGCTGGAGGCAGCACAGAGTCGCTCCTAAACAAAGAAGAAGCAGAATCTGTGCAGACGATCAGAGTAGAGTGGTTTTAAAAAGCTCTGTTCTTTAGTTTCACAATTATTCCTGGGAGAACGTTTTCAAGGATTCTTTCTTCATCTTCACCAGCTTCGACCCAAACGTCTCCTCTCCTTCTTTGTCTTCTCTGGACTCTGGACATGTTTCGCCTCGTTTGCATTCCAGCGTTCTGCCTCTCCTTCTCACATTCACTCTCATTTTCTCTCTCTTCTTATCTTGCTCTCTGTGTTTATCTATCTATTTTACCCGCTCTTATCTCGCTCTGACTTTACCCCCCCTCTCCTTTCTTTCATCTTTCATTCTTGGGCCCTCTCTCTCTCTTCACGCCGCCCCCATCTGCTTTCCCATCCCATTGATGGATGATGCGGTGCCGCGTCGAGGGGCCTCAATCAGAGGAGTGGTGGGGGGGTGGAGGGGGGGGGTTCGCTGCAGAGAGCAATCTCAAACCCAATTCCGCTGATAGCCATCACGGGGTGTTGCTACATGACGTCGGCGGCTATCACCTGTGGAACGAGGCAAAGAGAGCGGCGGCTCCAGGTGGGGCTCCGCTCAGACTGGAGCACGGAGGGGAAAACTTTTTGTTGTTATCAAACGGATCAATTGAAAAATGTATTAGTTTGGAGTTCGGCCATGTTGGCTCCTGGCAGCAGAGCAGGTCCGGCGCAGGCTGATTGAAAGAGCTCCTCGTGCTGCAGGATTGGAGAGGGAATGGATTGGAGGAGACGCATTGTTGCCGCTCGCTGGTGCTTCGTTTTTACTCCGAGTGCTTTTTGGCAAAGTGTTCCCTGGTGGTCAGAGACGTCCCTCATGGATTCGTACACCGTTCACTTTTACTTCTGAGCATCCTGTCGCTGTTTAATCTACATTTTCTGTAATATCATCATGTATGTAAGTCACTCAGGCTGTGGAGACGAGGGATTTCTACTGCGTAGCCAGAGCGAAACAAATTCAGGCTCCTGTTCATGGACAGATAATCTGAGGTCCCATTCAGAGGCTCCTTTACGTGCAGCCTGAATCGGCCTGAAGTGATGACTCGACCGGTGCCGTCAGTTCTGGGTCAGTCGATTGTTTGAAGCCAGTATGTGAAGACGTTTATGCAAACCTAGCATCTTTCAGATTGCCCTGATGTTTTTTTGTTGAATAAGCTTTCTGGCTATTTGCACATGGAACGTACAGTATATCTCAGTATGAACGTAATTTAATTCCTTTGTAAACTGGACACACGCTGTATGTTGCTTTCATCCACTTTTTAATAAGAATGAACTGGAATATTCTGCAGAGAAAGGCTTTGTTGCAGTTTTCAGCGACTCTGGAATGAAATCAGCTGCATGCAGGATCTCAGCCTACGTAGCCGATGCTGCTTTTATACTTTTATACCTCGTCAGTCTGTAACAGCTCCACACAAACGCTAGTTAGCTGGTTAAGTTTTCTTTCTACTTCCTGCTTCACTTTGATTTTGTTTGCAGAAATTTCACCTCGGTTAACCTTTCCTTCACGTGTTCCATCTTTACTGATGCAAAACGATCAATGAGAAAACTGCAGAGATGGAGAAGAAGCTGGAAAGACTGGAGCAGAGACACGTTACTGCCAAGAGGACCAATCACAGTTCTGATGCGAAAAAATAAAGGAACCACCTAATGTCACTTTTAATGATGATTGATGAGGGGTGGGGTGAGGAAAGGGTCAGGGGGGGGGGGGGGGGGGGGGGGGGGGGGGGGGGGGGGGGGTGGATGATGTAATGATGACGTGGCGAGAAACAGAGGCACACGCGCAGGCGCAGACGGGGACCCCACGCGCAGGCGCAGACGGGAGGCCCCCCGGCCCCACACACACACACACACACACACACACACACACACGCACACACACACACACATCCCACACACACACGCACCCACACGCACACACACATCCCACACACGCACACACACACACACACACACACCTCCATACATGTCCGGACATGTCTAAGGCATACAGAACATAGAGTGTTTCTGAGCATGCGCGGACATATTTCTGTGCGGTCACGTGAATCCTTCCGATCCCTCCCATGTGTCTGAGCGCGGTAAAAAGCTAGCGTGAGCTAAAGAGAGTTTCATTCGATGAGGTTGTTTCTTGGCTTCGGTCAGATTTAAACAATAAAAAATGAGCAAGAGAGCGTATACTTCCGCCATCATCAGCGAGACGCCTGTGAGCGTCATTCAAGAAGCGTCACTCTGGAAGGCGCCGAAGAAACTGATGGTGTTTAAGTGCAGATTTCAGCAGCCTCCGACGGAACCGCTCATGGAAGAGTGGGTTTTGGAGAGGGGTGAGAAATGGGGGTATTCTTTCAACTACCACACCGGAGAACTGTGCATGTATCACCTCTATCCGGGACAAACCTTTGGCCCTGACACCCCAAAAACCGTCATCACTTCAAATGACTGGGGAGTTTTGAGCGGCTTGCTGTCCAGATGCATGAGAGGCGAAACCATTCCTTCGTTTGTCCTGCTAAATGAAGAGGGAGAGGCTCATTTGACCGAGGAGGAAGCGGTCAAGCTCCATGAAGGTGAAGAAATCAGAAAAGTGATTAGGCTAATATGGGAGACCAAATCCGACACCTCCAGCAAGTGGTTTTACCGAGTAAGTTTTGAGATGCATGGAAAGAAAACCCCGGCCGGTCACCTGGTGGTGGAGCGCTTCAACTCTGAAAACGGAGTATTTTTCAGGACCTTGCGCGTGCCGGTGTCAGAGTGGCTGAAGATGATGGACGAATCATCCGAACGCATAACCGCTCTATTTCACGACTGTCGCTGCTGGAAAGACGTCACGATGATTAGAAAAAACCTCTCTCATCTGTTTTAGATTTTTTTTTGAAAAGGGCGGGTAAACAAGGCCACTCCCATCTCCCTGCCCACTTCCTTACCCGCAGCATAAATTGCTCGCCCCTAACGTGAAGAAGACCACAAGAAGACCACAACCTCGACTCGAAGCATCATGTCTCTCGCCTTTGATTCACCTTGGACTCCGCCTTCATCTCCTCCATTATCTCCTATTATAGAGGAGGAGGAGAACCAAGCGTCCACATCGCCTCCATCTCCTGCAGCGGCCGTACACGAGGAGAGCTTTGCGGCCTGCCACTCCCAACCCTCGGATGCTGACCTGCCGGACGGCTTGCTGTCTAACGCTTTCCAAAAAAACGTTAAAGCCGCCATCGTCCATCTGCTGAATATCGCTCTGCACGAGGTTCGGCGTGAGATCTGCTTCGGCTGCCAGGTTGATCATCCCAGCCAGACGAACCATGAATGTTTGTACGAGCCCTCGCCCTTCTTCTACACGACTAACTTTACTCGGCTGATGAAGAAGCTCTGGACGCCGCGCTTTATACCGGCTCTTCAGGACCTGCTAACCGCACTTTGTATCCCCGCCGATGAATCCAGAGTTCAAGGCGCCGCCGAAGCCATACTACACGAGCTGAAATCCTCCGACAACATCTTTGAGACAATCAGTGAACTCTACGATACGTTGATTGGAGAGGACGTGGTGAAAATAGCCCTACTGCGTAGGGTCTCCAGTACCTGGAGGGGAACTCCGGGGAAAGGAGAGTAGCCTTTGAGAGAGAAATTTGTTCTTAATATTTGAAAACAAGTAAAAAATCCAAAAAAAAAAAAGAAAAGTTCAAGTAACCGCTGCTATAGCTCTTATTTTGACGCATTTATCGTTGTACAATTTTGTACGTGCATTTATCTTTAGAATACTTTGTGATATTTTGTTTGTGCATTTATCTTTAGAATACTTTTTGTTTGTGCATTTATCTTTAGAATACGTTGTAATTTTCTGTATGTGCATTTATCTATCTTTGTATCATGGGTAATTGTTTCAGAGCACTGTTTAGGGCTGTTAAGGTGAGATATGTCATATGGGAACTATCGGCTGTTCTACACCAGACCATCGCCAACAAAGTGAAAGATGTTAAAAAATGTAACATCAACGGTAACGCTAGACCTTCCGACGTGACCAAATTAGAAACGCTGCTGGATTTAATAAGAGCTAAGGCTAGAGAAGCTATATGGGAAGTGATGGTGCAAAAAACTCTAACGTTAATATGTGAAAGCTCTGTGACTGAAACATTTAGCAGCGTGATCGGATATATTACCGAGGGTTCAACCGAACTTGATGTGTTTCACTTGTTAACGCTTTACACTATGATCGTAGATGCCTTGTCCTGCTACGTTCAAGACCATCAATGTGATGATATCTTTTATGTGCTGCAAAACTTGCACTGTATTATACTGCGCAAATTTGCAGCTCCGGTTTTAATCAGAGTCTGGGAGATCTTGAAATATAAAGCCCCTTAAGTCATGTTTTGTGTTGTTCTGTTGTGAATAATAAACTATAAAGGTAAAAACAGTAAAGAGGTCTCCGTCATTCTTTAACGTTTGAGGGTGAAAGATGGAGAAAAGGGGAGACCGCCTGATGAAAAAGCTCTATTATACGCCTTCACATCCGGGTAGTTTTGGAGGAGTACAACGTCTTCAGAGGGCCGTACAGGATGAAAGTGGGGTTAAAGTAAAAATTGACCGAGTCAAAGAATTTTTATCGAAGCAGGATGCTTATACTCTACATAAACCCGCCAGGATACATTTTCCTAGAAACAGAGTATTTGTACCACGGCCCCTGAATCAATTTCAAGCGGATTTATGCGATATGCAAGCTTTATCAGAGTACAACGATGGGTATAATTATTTATTAACGGTCATCGATATTTTTTCAAAGAAGGCGTATGCTAGAGCGCTGAAGACCAAAAAGGGAACTGAAGTGACCCAGGCCTTTGCCTCGGTGTTACGGGAGAGTAAAGTGCCTGAGAAAGTACAGACGGATGCGGGTAAAGAATTCTTTAACAAGACTTTTAAAGCTCTGATGAAGAAGCACGGTATTATCCACTTTGCCACGGCCAGCGAACTCAAAGCCTGCGTCGTTGAAAGGTTCAACCGTACGCTAAAGACTAGAATGTGGAGGTACTTTACGGCCAGAAACACGCGTCGATACGTAGACGTTTTGCAGGAGCTGCTTAAAAGTTATAACGAGAGCTATCACAGCAGTATAAAAATGAAACCGAACGACGTCACGAGCGAAAACACCCCCGTCGTATTTCAAAACTTGTACGGCACATTTCCTTTTCGTCGAAGGTGTTTGAAGTTGAATTTAAAAGAGGGAGACGTGGTGAGGATTTCCAAACTCAGGGGGGTGTTTGACAAAAAGTATGAGCAGAGTTACACGGATGAGCTGTTTACCGTATCGGAATGCATCCCGCGAATTCCACCGGTGTACAAAGTAAAAGATTACGACGGTGAGCTTATCGACGGAACATTTTACGAGACCGAACTTCAAAAAGTGACCGTGAGTGAAAATAAGCCGTATCAGGTGGAGGAGGTTCTGGACGAACGTTTTAGTCGAGGTAAAAAATACGTCTTGGTGCGCTGGAAAAACTGGCCTGAAAAATTTAATAGCTGGGTAGCCGCCAGTCAGCTCATCGATGTATAAAGACGACGCACGTCTCAGTTTTCATATCACAAAGAGTCATGGAAGCGAGAACAGAAGAGGGCTTTTACGTGACTTTACCTTCTAACGCCAGTCTCAGCGTGTTTCCTGAAAACACTATCGCCAGCTACCGAGTGGATTTAGCGCAGCATCTCCACTTGGAGGGTCCTTGGCAAGTGGCGCTGACGGAGATTTCCTACCCACACACGTGGTATAATGTCCCCGAGGACCAGTCTGTATTTCACTGGATCGACACGTGGCAGCGTGGCGCCCTGGAGTTGAATGTGTCTGTGGAGCATTTTACTGAAAAAGATTTTACCCTTCATACCAGGCAATTTGAAAGCGGATATTACGGCGACAAAGAAAGTGTCGTGAAACAGATAAATGCGTGTATGAGGAACATGCAGAACGACATCACTCTACAATATAATAAATGTAGACATAGGTTTCAGTGGTTAGGCAGCGGTCGCTATAGATTACGTTTTTTCCCACCGATGGCCTACATGTTGGGATTAAAACCCGGCGAGTGGTTTACGAGCGGCCTACTAGAAAAGTCTCCTCACCTCGCCGATATAAAAGCGGGTTTTTATCATATGTTCTGTTATAGCGATGTGGTGCAGCATCAGGTGGTGGGCGACGCTTACGCTCCTCTCTTACGAACGATTCCGATCGAGGGGAAATTTGGAGACGTGGTGACACAGTCCTTCAGCCCCGCCTACTACGTACCGGTAGCGAAGAGACACATTGAAAACATCAGCGTCGAACTCAAGAACGATCAGAACCAGCCGATAAATTTCAAGTTCGGCAAAGTGATTGTGACTTTACATTTCAAACCGATTAAAACACAGTCCTGAAAATGCTGGTGGCGGAAGCTCATCCCGACCTTTATCGATTCGTAAGTTATTACGACGAACAAGTGGGGAGTGGGCTGCCTGGGTTCCATGGGGCCCCCGTGATGTACGGCAAGGGGCTGGGATCCATATTTTCAAAACTATTCAGGTTTGTGACTCCCTTGGTCAAAAAAGGTTTTAGCATCGCCAAGCCTCATCTTAAAAACGCCGCCAAAAACATCGCGTCGGACGTGGTCACCAGAGTCGTGAGAGGTTCGGAGGGGCAGAATCAAGAAGGATCAGGAATTATGCTTCTCGCTCGACGAGCCGGAAAGAGACCTCCCGGACGTCGCGTAGCAGCTCATAAAAAGCGCGAGCCACCCGCTCGTACTACATCAGTGCGGAGACGGAGGGCTAACGGAAGGAAGTCCGAAGACATATTCTCCTGAAGATCATGGCTCTTTTACATCACAAATCGCCGGAATGCAGCATGACGGAGCTGGACTTATTTGCGGCTCCGGCCACGCAGCTGTCTATCGAGCAGAGCCAGTATACAGAGATTTCCCCTCTATCGGCTCTCACCGACGCCGGCCCTATTGAGTTTTTCATCCCCGGTGATGGAGAGAAATACCTGGATCTCACCAACACTCTGCTTCTCCTGCGTCTACAAATTATTAACGAAGATGGGACAAATTTAGCACAAGATGCTCGCGTGGGCGTGATCAACTATCCCCTCAATACCATTTTCTCTCAGGTCGATGTGACCCTGGGAGATAGATTAATCTCCCAATCCAGCGCCACACACCCCTACAGAGCTATGCTTGAAACTCTGCTCAACTTTTCAGACGATTCGCTGAAAAGTCAGTTCAGCGCCGGGCTGTTTTACAAAGACACAGCCGGTTTTATGGATTCAACCGTGACGGCAGCCGACGGCCCCAATAGGGGCCTGGTTAAAAGAGCCCAGTTTAGCGCCGCCTCGAGTGAGTTTCAAGTGTTGGGACCCCTGCACGCGGATATCTTCTTCAGCGAGAAACTTCTTTTGAACAGCGTCGACTTGCGCATTAAACTGACCCGAGCGAGCGACGCTTTCTGTCTGATGAGTCAGCCCAACGCCGACTTCCGTCTAAAAATACTGGGAGCTTCTCTGTTTGTGAAAAAAGTAACCGTTTCCCCCGCAGTACGTTTAGGTCATTCAGCGGCTCTGATGAAAGGCAACGCCCTCTACCCCTTGTCGAGAATCAATGTGAAAACCTACTCTGTTCCTCAAAACTCCAGACTATGCAATCAGGAGAACCTGTTTCTGGGCGTCATGCCTAAATACGTTGTTTTAGGCATGGTGAACCACAACGCCTTCACCGGAAGAAAAGATCTCTCGCCTTTCAACTTTACCCACAATGACGTGGAGTACCTGGCTCTGTGTCATAACGGCCGGCAGATCCCATCCAAAGCTTTCCAGCCCCAATTTAATAACGGGGTTTCCGTGAGAGAATTTTATAATCTGTTCACCGCCACCGGGAGACATCTGAAGGATTTACCTCTGTCTATCGACCGCGAAGATTTTGAAAGAGGTTATACTCTATTCGTCTTCAACCTGAGCGCCGACGAGGACGTCGGGGCTCTCTCGCCCGTATCCAGCGGTAGTTTGAGGCTGGAGATGAGATTCCGAGTTCCCTTACCTCACACCCTCACCCTCATCGTCTACGCTTGTTACGATTCCATTCTGGAAATCAATTCAAAACGACAAGTGCTGGTGGATTATTACTGAAACGATGAATTCTACCGAGCTGGAAACATTCTTGAGCGGTTTACTGGGCGGTGTATTTCGCGGTGTCTGGGCTTCGGACGAATTACCTTCCCTACAGCCCTCGCTACCCGTCTACTATATCGTCAACACCCACCCTCGTCATCTGCCAGGAGAGCACTGGCTGGCCCTCACTCTGGAAAAAGATGGAAAGGCCACGTTCTTTGACTCTTTTGGTTTCAGCCCAAATTTTGAATATTATCCAAAGAGCATCATGCATTTCCTGGAACGTCAACGCGGAATAAAAAAGATCCTATACCACAATCGTCAGCTCCAGCATGAATTATCGGACGTCTGCGGTCAACACTGCGCGTATTACTTGTGTCAGAGAGGAAGCGGCCTGTCTTACGCCAGCGTGCTATCTCACTACACCGACGATGTCATCAGAAACGATGCCATGGTATCTGAATTTGTTAAAAAATCTCAAAAATGTCTGGCGGTCCCATCCCGGGGAAATTGTAACCAGTTAGCCTGTTCTCTACAAATATTTAAAGACTGCTACCGCTTGTGATATTAGAATGAAAAAGTCTACGACGTTGTATCGGTTCAATAAAGCTTTATTAAACACAAATGACTTTCTTGTCGTACAATTTATTTATTTATTTTAAATGACGATATCAAGGAGTAAACTCTTCCCACTCCACGGGCGAGTATCGTCTCTTTTTCGATCGACGAACAGAGGGGAGCTCAGCAGCAGCAGCAGCAGCAGCAGCAGCAGCAGCATCCGTCTGCAGAGGGCCAAAGTGTTTGAGTCTTCTAAACTGTTCACGGGCTCGCGGGTTAGTTACAGAGGTCTCAGGAATGTTAAGCTCTGACAGAGTCGTGAGAAATTCTGTCCATCCTTCGGGAGGTTGTTCATTCACTTTTTTATAGGTGATGGTCAGATGTTTGACCAGATCGAGCATATGAGATCCTCTCACAGTTTTTCCTCTGTAGATAAATTCACCTTTCGGAGTCCAGCCGCTGTCGCTCTTGGATAGTTTTTTCATCACATACTCTGCATTTTTTCGACTGCGAATCGGCAGACTCTTTAAAACATCTTCCTCCTCCTCCTCCTCCTCCTCCTCCTCCCCCCTCCCTCCTTGCAGCTCCACATTCTCCCCCTGATGCAGCCCCTCTGGGGGCAGACTCAGATTTATAGGTTGAACTTCTTTCTCCCCTTGTCTGGCGAGGTTGAGATAGCGTTGGAGCAGAGCGTTGTACTTTTTAATTTTTTCATAAGGATTCAATCCTTTATCCTCTAATATCTCTCTCATCTTTTCATCCAAATCTTGCTGGGCCGTTTGTCTGATGGTGCTGCCTGTAGCCGCTGTCGGCTGACTCAGTCGGTTTAACTGATGCGGCGACACCAGAAACATTTTCTGCGCCGTCTTCAGGGCCATGGGGCGTAAGCCTATTGTCCTCTGGCAAAACCTCCTATCAATTGTCCTATAATAGGAATGGCCGCTCCTAGCAGAGGTAAAAGGAAGCCTCCAGTTTGTTGTAACACCCTGCGTTTGCGCTTCACGCAGGTTTTCTTATCGGCGATGATTCTGATATATTTCTTATGTCTTTTTAACTTCTGATATTGTTGCGGAGAGAGAGGTATATTTCCCTTCAAAAGATTCAGCGCAATCTCACACAACGACTGGAGAAGATCAGGGGAGCAGCTTCTTAAAATATCCCTCCGCTTCTTTGGCGCGGCCTTAGACAGAGCTTTAAGTAAAGGGCCATTTCTTTTCAGACGAGCGTTTGTCATGGTTCTTTCTGCAAGTACACGATAGGCCACTCGTGGGGTAGTAACCCCGCTCTCAGTCTGAACCGGTCTGGGCACCGGTGAGTTAAATCCAGTAATAAATAGGAGTGAGGCTGGCTAGTGGCATCCTCTAAACTTTCTAAAAAGTATTTTTTTCTAGAGGGAAACATCTGCTGCGCTAATATATTCATCTGCAGTTTATCTCGGGGGTTTTTGAACAGCACTAAATAATTTGTGTTGAGACCGATGGTCCGGCTGAATTTACCTTGATGAAAAATATTCTGAGTGAGCATAACGACGCTCATATTTCGATGATGTCGGTACTGGGTAAAAATTCTCACCACCTCCGGATGATCAGAAGCTTGAAAGATGACGTCGTCTAAAATAACCAAATGTGTTTGATCGGCTGGAAAAAGAGTCTCGTCTTCAAAAGAATCGGGTAATCCTTTGACAAATTTAATCTTTTTATTTTTCTTCTGCAGTTCCATATACAAAGGTTGAAGAGAAGTATAAATCCACACAATATTCTCGGGTACATCATTCATCGCATGTTCACAGTTTTCCAAAACATTTTTTACAAAAACAGTTTTTCCACACCCGCTAGGTCCCACCACCAGACATGAAAAAGGCAACTGCAATCTGGGATCAAACTCAACCTCCTCTCCCGGGGGTTTTGACATTTTCAATAACCAAAGGGTTCGGTTCGCCCGTCAGCCAAAAGGCGTCTTTTGTCGTACACCACCCTAAACTTCTTTTGGAATGAGGAATTTTTCAGACGGAAGCCCTTTTTATCTCTCACAATGTTCTGCTGCGGCACCGTGATGACGGCTCCGTGGTCAGGATTTTGAATGTAACCCTCTACCAAATGTTTAATGCTGTCAAAATTTATTTCTTTACAGCTTTCTCGATTCAGCGTGATTCCCTTAACACGTAAGGAGACTTTACCCCCTCTGGTCTGATAGGCGTAACTTTTAGGCCCCGTCGCTGCAAACTCTTGGATGCTATCCCCACCCAGCTCGTCGGTCAGCTGTCCCAGGTAGTTACCCGTCGAAAGCGGGGTCTCTCCCTCTCTGACGATGTAGATTAAACTGTCCGTGTCGTAGTACAGAATCCTCTCAGGATCATGCACCTTCTCCATAAAACTGTACAGAGTCAAACGAGCATAGGCGGTGGTAAATGCAGCGACAAAAATGTTGTTGCTTCTCCCGGCCGGGAGAATGTAACGCTCACCGTACCGCCACTGCAGCATCACCACCTCGTCGTTCAGAAAGGTGAAATGTTTAACGACGCGCTGCTCTGAAAACAGAAACTTGAAAAACTCTTCAGGTTTTCTGACGAGGCTGGTCTGAGCCAGCTCGGTTCTCTGGGCAAACTTTCCCCAAAAGCTGTTGAGACATAATTTAGCAATCTGTCTTTTGGCGGGGTTAGGATGAATTTTAGCCGGATCTAGCCGGATACCCTGGTTAGCCTCGTAGTCTCTGACGTACCTGTCCCTGCTAGTCTCATCCGATGCTTCAGAGGGGTAGCCTGAAGCCTCCTGTTTCCCTTTCAAAAATGTGTTGATGTAACCCCTAAAGATAGAGTCACTCTTTTTGTCAAAATGCCAGACTTCAGTTATTTCAGCGACGCCATAACCAGCGTCTAGGGCTTTGGTGAATTCGGGGGTCGGCCAGGTGCCTGATAAAGCTCTCTCTTTCTCGCTGTGCATGCACGAACCGGTTTGAGTATTTATTTCAGCGCAGACGCGGCAGAGAGTAAACACTAGTTTACCTCGCTCGGTCTTGTACGGCAGAATCGGCAGAAATAACCCTCGAGGAGGATGCACGACGGCTTTGATCAGACCAAAGTACATACGCGGATCTTTAAAATCCCGGCGGATAATTTCAGGGTGACCGAGGGGGTACTCAAAGTGCGCGTTGACATAGGGGTACAAGGAGGTGACGTCCACATAACGAACCTGCTCGGTATCGCTCGCCGTGTACCTCAGACGGATGGGACAAGTTCGACCTCCAAACAGCGCATCGCGAGGGTTTAAAGGCTGCGGAGCTCGACGATGACTCAGGAACTGTTTCACTCGATCGTCAGACTTTGTCATGCGGGTCCAGTCATGCTCCCATATGAACTGTACCAAGACCTTTAGCTTAGACCGCAGGTTTAACAGCTTTTCCTGCCAGGCCCAGTGGAGCTGCTCAAAGGGAATATTCATCAGGGGGTTAACTTCGTGGGGAGAGAAACATTTGGGACAGCCGTGAAAGAAACACCCGAGAAACTCCCACACTTTTTTCACACCATCAATTTCTGCGTACCCGTCTACAACATATTTCCCCACCCTCTTCTCACCTCCGTTGAGAGCGTGTCGAATAGCGACGTTTTCGCTGTGTGAAATCCACTCTAACCACAGAATCCCCGCATTCGAGTAGTTTTTGAATTGACGGTTGTAGTTATCGGTGGGTGGAAGGGCCAGAGTGTGGGGAGGAAGAAAGTTTGTTTTAAACACTTTCATGCAGGCGGAGGCGATCGTGATGCAGGTGAAAGGGTCGACGCGTGTCTCTTTGATGAATTCCTCGCGAAACTTTAGACAAGACGCGGCTAGAATCTCAGTGTCTTTGTCGCAATAAAGCACGGCCTCTTTTTTGAAATCAAATGTACAACCATCCTTGGTGGCGTACCAGGCTGTGAATTTCTGCATCGTCTTCGCCGACATTCTGTCTACGCCGTAAGCGTCCGGGGGTGGGTAAGGGCCTACATAATCTAAGTGAGTCTTTGAACTGAAAAGGTGCGGAAAGAAACCTTTGCTTAATTCGTCCTCGTCCGGACCGATCTCAGCATCCAGACCCATGGCTGCGGGCATGTCTGCTAAGCGCATGGTTAAGAATGAGAGGGAGTCGATGTATGTTTGATGGAATGCCTCATCCACCATCTGCAACACCTTACTGCCTTGCATAATTATGCGGGGTGCCATACCTTGGGAAATTAAATAGTTGAGAAGAAGGTAGCTGTCAAAACCCTTTGCGTTGTGAGCGATGAAGATGTAACCTTTGTACTCTTGTTTTCTGAAACGCTTAAAGAAGCTTCCTGCGCATGTTAAGCCCCAGGAACCCCATTTCTCACCCAGCAGCGTCTGTGTACTGATGTAAAAGGGTTTGTGTTCGCCCGACGCGTCTACGAATGTTTCAAAGTCATAAAACACTACCTGTTGTGAATGGTCAGTCTCAACTTTCAAAGGTGTCATGTAACACAGATGGTCTTCGCCCGGTTCCTTTACGGAGCACACGGGGCATGTTTTAGCTCTACATTTGTGCTGAGTGGTGCCGCTGATTGCGTTGTAATACACTGCTTTGCAGGCGTTACACTTTTTAATCGTCTGACAATTGCTGGCGGCTTTACCCGTCTTAGGGCGATGGTAAGGCTCTTTATGTTTTACATAACAGGCGTTGGATCGGCACGTCATATTACAGTCAGAACATTTGATGCATTTTACTTTGTTTTTTGTACAGTCTGATGTAAAGCATATGGAACAGCGACCCGAGCAGCGGTGGTTCCATAACTTAGCATAACCCGTGTGACAATAATTGCAAACGTGACGCGTACCCAGAAATGTTTTTAGGTTAGTAATACCGTAGTAGTGGTTCTGGTGGAGGAAAAGATAGAGGGCTTTAGGATGCATTCCTTCACACGTTTGAAACTTAGAGAGGGCTCGCTCACCTTCCGCTCTGAAAAAGACGACGATTTTACAATCTAAAGCCTGCTCAAATTTAATAACGTCGTTAAACGTCACAGGAGTGTCGTATGATAACCCCGCCTGATTCTGTAAGACTCTAGCTCGCACGGTGGCCTCGGCTGTGGTTAAGTCCCGATTTAACAGGAGCGCGAGGTTGATGGCGAAGCATAATTGATCGGTAGGGTTAACGACTATATGCAAGCACCGGGCTTTTTTCCTGCAGAGTTCATCGTTGAGAACGGTATGCATCTTTCTTTTACCACTCCCTCGAGGACTACGTACCACCTGCACGACTAATTCCAACGTCTCATCCGTCATAAGGGACATGTTTGATTGTACTAATCTGTCAAGAAGATTTTGAAACTCATTTAGATCTACATCGCCGTCGTGAGTGGCGATGACAGAGACGTTGTTTAGAAGTCTTTCTCCCCTTAATTCTAACTGCAGCACATCCCCCTGTCTGGCATATGATAGAGCTCTATCTACCGAATCTTGGACAGAACCCATCACGTTACAGTAAAACTCTGCATAATCAGGCACGGGACCGGGAGAAGGAAAATTTAGAAATTGACGTATTTCAACGTTGTTAAATTTGTCTCTGGAAATCACCCTAGGGGGTTCAGGATTTTGTCCCGCACCCCTCTGAGCGGCAGGTGTTGCAGGTAGGCGGCTAGTAGAAGGTCCGGGTAACGGGTCTGGACGATCGGCACGTGCTTCGGAGGGAGGAGGTACATGCTCGTGGGACGGTCGACTGTTTGTAGACGGCCCGGGTGACGGCTCATCGGATGGACAATCGGCACACGCTTCGGAGGGAGGAGGTACATGCTCGTGGAACGGATGATTAGTAGGAGGTTCTCTTAAAATCTCTAGAGCTCTGTTCACATTATCAAGACGCTGTAAATTGGAAGGTTCAAGGCGAGCAAGAGCCTCGTTTAAATTCTCTAAATGTTGTAAATCGTTTAACTGAGGTAATGGCTGTAAAAGAGGCTGATCAAAATGATGTTGAGGGAGTTTACTTAAGGCTTCAATCTCTGCATGAAATAACTGAAGAACTGACTGCGAAACCGAATTGTCCCCTTGGTTATTGACATTCATCGTTAAAACATACAATTCTACCCGAGAGTTGCAGAGATCAGATTCCAAGCCGAAGACAATATGTTCCAGAATTCTCTGAGGACCCTTCTCCTTGCTCGGCGCTGAAGTCCTCTCCTTCTCGTCCTTCGTGTGTGCGTGTGTGTGCGTGTGGGTGTGTGTGTGTGTGTGTGGGTGCGTGTGGGGGCATGGGGCCTCCCGCCTGCGCCTGCGTGTGTGTGGTGTGTGTGTCTGGCAGCTACCTTCAGCAGTCTGAGGCAGTGACCAGCCTATGGTCTGAGCAGGAAATGCTACAAACAGAGAAATAAAGTGATTAGAAGTAAAGCAGCTATTTCTACCTATTTCTAAAGTAGGATAAGATAGTTGAACTAACCATTCTGCACCGATATGGAGGGTGTAGCGAGTATTACATCAGGGGTGTCTTGCAATAAATAAAAAGAAATTTGTCACGCAACCGTTTTTTTTTTTTTAAATAAATAAAAATAAATATGTATATATAGACGAATCAAATGACTGTCTTACTTAAGAGGCTCTGGCTGTCATCGACATCACCAAAAAAGAGATCTCTTTTTCCTGTGTCTGGAAGACAGGGCCTGATGTTAACTCTTTACCGTATCAAAAAAAATGTGTAGGCCTATTTAATTCTCTAAGTTTTAAAAGGGCTACGTACAAGATTCCATGATCGTTGCTTTCAAAAAATATTTCTCAGTGTCTGAAAAAACAGATTTGGGGAGCTATGTTAGCTCTAATAAACAGAATGAACCGATAATAATAACTCGAAAGATGCGACTTACCCTTGATGCGTTTCTTTGGAGGTTTTCAAATAGATGATACACCGCAAGATTCTTGTCGGCCTGTGGTTCTTGGGAGGTTTTCAAATAGACGGTAGCTTCACACCGCAGCAAAATGAAACGCAGGCCCGACGCTCAGTGGTCGTAGTGAATGTATTTGATTTGTGACGGGAGTGTCATCCGTAACAAGGGGAATGTTTACCAAGCGGTATGTACTTCTACATGAGACCCACAGGGTTGTAGCGAGCGAGGATTTTGACTAGGGAGTAGACGCTTCTAAATATGACCTTTGACCCACGGGTTTTTTGTTTTAACTAGAACAGCATGTGTTTTCTTCCACACCGAGGTTTCCTGAAGAAGGAAGAAGGAGACTCACAGGCGTCTCGCATACGCTCTCTTGCTCATTTTTTATTGTTTAAATCTGACCGAAGCCAAGAAACAACCTCATCGAATGAAACTCTCTTTAGCTCACGCTAGCTTTTTACCGCGCTCAGACACATGGGAGGGATCGGAAGGATTCACGTGACCGCACAGAAATATGTCCGCGCATGCTCAGAAACACTCTATGTTCTG